>OX465288.1:52471261-53910511 GCA_949987695.1 Merzomyia westermanni
CCTCCAAAAGCAGAATAGTGCCAAGTTCGAAGTGGTGGAAAGAGCACTGATCCCGTCGATACCTAAGGCAAAGGTATGGATCCCGAGTGTGGTGCAGTCGGACGATGCGCTGAGCTTGCTGCAGCGCCAAAACCCGAATATACCGACTCGGGATTGGAAGGTACTTCACGTATCTAGGCCCACGGAGGAGGGCCAGTGCTATTTCCTCCAAATCACCAAAGAGGCGGAAGACTTATTATATCCAGAGTTCGGGAAGATGTCTTGGGGCGTTGGTAGTGTTTTCCTGCGCCTCAGGAAAAGAAATCCGAAAGACGGTAACCACAACACGATCGAAGCAGGGGAAGTCGAGAAGGAACTCGAGAGCCTGAGGATCGTGGAAGGGGAAGGAGGGACGAAGGTGATGGAGGTGGAGGGGGACAATAACATTGATGATGTTAAGAGTCCTGCAAATAAACCTCCATCACAGTAAAGTAGCGTCGAGCGGGCTTCTCCTGGCTCTAGGGGAGAAGTCGTTCGATGTGGCGCTAGTCCAGGAGCCATGGCTCTCTGCCGGAGGAAGGGTATCTGGACTTAACGCACATGGATATAAGACGTATCACGCAAACGTGGAAGGTAGGATTAGAGCAGCTGTTATGGTAAGTAAAACACTTAACTCATATTTGTTGTCTAATTTCAGTACTGAAGACCTTGCGGTAGTAGCTATAGAACGAGGAACGGGGGATGCTCTTGTCATAGCATCCTGCTACATGGCGCACGATGCTGACGCTCCCCCGCGTGAGTTAGAGATGCTGGAGGCAGGCTACAGGCGCGTAGGGCGAAATATCGTCATTGGCGCGGATGCAAATGCGCACCATCATGTATGGGGATGTGATGACATCAATGAACGGGGTGAGTCGCTTTTTTGTTTCTTACTCCAAAGTAGTTTACAAGTAGTTAATAGAGGGAACACTCCCACATACGTGGGGCCAACGTCCAAAAACGTATTAGATATCACTCTTTGTTCGGAACCAAGTACAGCCGTATCCGACTGGAGGGTCCTAAACAGACCCTCCTTCTCGGATCATGCGTACATTGGTTATAACATAGCTTTAAGTACAGTTAAAGGAGGGGAACTTTTTAGAAATCCCAAAACAACAAATTGGACCCGCTTTCAAGGGTATCTGAAATCAAAGCTTCGGCAACCAGAGACGATTAGTAATGTTGAGGATCTGGAGAAATCCACAGATATCCTAACAACAACACTAACAAAAGCTTATAAATCAGCCTGTCCCCTCAGGAAACCCAGGAACAAAACGAAACCACCATGGTGGAGTAAAGAGCTGGGTGCCCTAAGGAGCCAGACTAGAGACTTATTCAAGCTAGCAAAGCTAGCGGACTCAGCTGAGTGCTGGGACGAGTACAGATATACAAGAAAGAAATTCGTACAGCAAAAAGAATCTCTTGGCAAAAGTTCTGTGGTGACATGGAAAGTTCCAATGAGACTGCGAGATTGAGAAAGGTTCTTTCGAAGGGCGTACAAGTTCAGGGCCTTATTAAAAAGGAAAATGGGGAATGGGCGCGTAATGGTGCAGAATCCCTCGAAGCACTCATCAATGCTCACTTTCCATCAGAAGAAGGCATTGACGGACAAATAAATAGCATAGGCTCATCAATACAGGAGCGTGATATTGAAGGACTGATAACACATTCCAAAATTAAGTGGGCACTAAACTCGTTTTCCAAGTTTAAGTCGCCAGGCCCAGATGGGATCTTCCCCGCCATGCTCCAAATGGCCGGAAAGAGAACCATAGAATGGCTTAGTGTAATATTCGAAAGTTGCATAAGACTGAGGCACGTGCCGGAAGTATGGAGAACTGCCCGTGTGGTGTTCATACCGAAGGCAGGCAAGAGCAGTCACATGTACACTGGAGACTACAGGCCGATTAGTCTGACGTCATTTATACTAAAAACCCTCAAGAGGCTAATAGACACTCACATTAAATTAAATGTGAAGGAGGATTTAATTTCCAATACACAACACGCATACACCAAGGGCAGGTCTGTGGACACAGCTCTGCATAGGGTCGTTATGCACATAGAGAAAGCCCTAGAACATGGGGAATTTGCAATAGGTGTCTTCCTAGACATAGCAGGAGCATTCAACAATCTTTCAAAGCGAGCCATAATGGACGGACTACGACACATTGAGGTGGATCCCGCCTTGGAAAATTGGATCGGCTGCATGCTGGGGTGCAGGAAGATCACTTCCAGTTGGGGCGGTTACGAAACCACAAAAGTAGTACATAGAGGCACCCCGCAGGGTGGAGTACTATCGCCGCTGCTGTGGAACCTGGCCCTTAACAAACTGCTCAAGCAGTTCGAAGGGGGGCCAGTAAAACTGACAGCATATGCAGATGACGTCTCAGTCATAATAAGCGGGAAATGTCTATCGACGCTCAGCTCGCTGATGAACCAGGCGCTTAGGGTCATCCATGACTGGGCCTGCGAGGTTGGGCTGAGCACAAATGCTGATAAGACAGACCTAATATTATTTACCAGAAAATACAAAGTACCAAGTTGGGTAAAGCCAAAACTAGGAGATGTGGTATTAGAACCGAAGGTTAGTACCAAATATTTAGGTATTATACTGGATAGCAAGTTGAGTTGGAAACTCAACGTACAAGAACGGTCGAAAAAGGCCTCAGCAGCTCTGTATACCTGTAAGAGGATGCTGGGCTGCACTTGGGGTCTTTCGCCTGCCTTGTCTTATTGGGTTTTCAATGCGATTGTTAGACCAATTTTATTCCATGGGGTCCTGGTTTGGTGGACCGCCTTAACGAAGAAAACGTATATGAAGTCAATAGAGAGAGTGTATAGAACATCTATGATAAGCATAACGGGTGCGCTTAAAACCACACCGACAGCAGCGTTACACGCCATTTTGCATCTACCGCCCGCAAACATAACGGCAAAGAACATAGCGTTAACAACTGCAAACAGGCTATATGCCACGGGGCAGTTTGAGTGCAGATCATTTGGCCATAGTAGTATAGCGTCTTCCTTGATAAGACATGTAGACTACACGGTCCCTTGCCTGCGCTTCGAAGAGGTTCTGGAAGCCACTATAGAGGAGGAGGGCTGGAGGAGAGGTGCAGAAATGACGGAAAACACGGTACACATATATACAGATGGTTCCAAAATGACGGAAGGAGTAGGAGCCGCAGTGTACTGTAATGACTTGGGGATCACTAAATCATTGAAATTGCCAGATCATTGCAGTATATTCCAGGCGGAAGTCATAGCCATTAAAGTGGGAGCAGAAATAGCTGTAGAAAGTCTAGCGCTCGGAGAGCGGGTGAACTTTTACGTCGACAATCAGGCGGCTATCAAGGCCATAATCTCAAATAGTAGCACTTCTTTGAGCGTACTAGAGTGCAAAAGAAGTCTTGAAAAACTTAGTATAGAACATAGAGTACATATCTTTTGGACCCCAGGCCACAAAGGTATAGAGGGAAACGAGAAAGCTGATGAGCTAGCAAAGAGTGGAGTGGCACTAGATGCGAGCAACAGTATTAACGTACCCATCCCGCTAAGGGAATTAAAGCGTAGGTGCGATTTACACATGGTTAAACAAGCAGATAAGGCATGGGAAGAAGTGCAAGGCTGTAAAATCTCCAAAATCCTGTGCAAATCGTACGACATGAAACTTACAAAAACAATTGTATCCCTCAAAAG
The DNA here is from genome assembly GCA_949987695.1 of Merzomyia westermanni. Classification (NCBI taxonomy): domain Eukaryota; kingdom Metazoa; phylum Arthropoda; class Insecta; order Diptera; family Tephritidae; genus Merzomyia; species Merzomyia westermanni. Next base: position 52,474,976 of record OX465288.1, read on the forward strand.
GGAAGACTGTAGACTGCTAATTGGTATCCTTACAGGGCACTGCCTTCTGGCAGGCCATGCCCACAAGATCGGTCTTGTTTCCGACAGCATGTGTAGGAAATGCAAAGCGGAGACGGAGACTGTGGAGCATGTCATGTGCACATGCCCCGCTCTATCCAGACTGCGGCTTCAAACATTTGGAAAGGGACAATTGCCCAACCTAGCTTCACTGACAGAAATAGGCCCAAGTAGGCTTCTGGTTTTTGCGAAGAAAACATTACTGTTTTGTAAAATAGACACTGAAGTGTCAACTGTATAACAAGAGGTCGTCAAAGTTTTTCTGGTAACACTACGGACGCTATGCGTCTATGTGAGGCCACTGCGTTGGCCTGCCAGCACAACCTAACCTAACCATTGCATAGCCCGAAGGGCATTACCGTAAATTGCCAAAGCCCTTCTCCAACGCTGAAGGCCGTCTTCTCTTTATCTTTATCTTTACCTCCACTTGCCAGTAGCCGCTTTTTAAGTCCAGTGTGGAAACCATTATCGTCGATTCTTGACAATGGATAACTGTCCTTCTTCGTTACGTCGTTCAATTTCCGGTAATCCACACAGAACCTCATTTTTCCATCCTTCTTTTTCACTAGTAGTACCGGTGAGCTCCACGGACTAGCTGATGGTTCGATCACGCTGCTGTCACTCATTTCCTGTACAATTTCTCTTACTACTTGGCGTTTGGTCAATGGAATACTACGAGGAGCTTGGCGGATTGGTCTTGCATCACCAGTATCAATTTGATGCTTCACAACTTTGGTCCGACCTGGTTTGGAACCATCCTTGTCAAATATGCTCGAGTACTTTGATAGAAGTTCCTTTGCCTTTTTCTGATGATCTTTTTCGAGGCCTGCCGTCCACGACGTGATATCATCTGAAAGATTAATCTTGATGGTAGAATCATTTTCCTGAAGCTGTTCACAATTGATAACTACCTCGACCCCTTGGCATTGTCCCAATATTGCTCCTTTGGGAAGTTTAATCGGCGATTTGAACTTATTAAGTACTCTTGCCGGTACACGTCCATGGCCAGGGTTTTTCCTACTAATATGTTCGTCCTTGATTTGTTTGCTGCCTCGACAACCCACAACTTGTTTGTCCCATAATCTCCATCAATCTTTGCCCATACGATTGCTTCTGACTTCGGTGGAATTTGTTGGTTCTCCTCCACAAGCACTCACTTACTAACGTATTTGTTTTCGTAACCAAAATTTAATGGCACATCCATGTTCTGGTAATTCATAATCCTGTTTTGCATGTCGATCTTGATGCCTCTCTCGCTTAAGAAGTCCACACCAACTATGATTTCGTCAACAATATCTGCTACTATAAAACTGTGTAGAACGGCCACGTTCCCAATTGCGATTTCACATGTTACTTCTCCTAGGACATGGGTGTCCTCACCAGTGGCCGTACGTAACTTTGCTCCATGCAATGGTCTCACCTCCTTGTTGACTAAATCAGATCGAATTATGGAATGCGATGCGCCTGTATCTACATCGCGTATTCCATTTATAAAACTTTGGATTTTTACTCTTTCTGTGTATTCTACGGGTGTGTCTGCGTTTGCTAGATGGGCCAACCTCTCGATATCCGATGCAAATTCCTGCAATGTCTCATTAGCCTACTGAAAGCGATTCTGTAGCTCTATTTGGTATATCTGCTTTCGATGTTCACTACCATAGCGTCTCTCAACCGCACCCATCAATGCATCATAACTATTCCTTTCGGACTCGGGAACAGTCTGTAAGATTTCTGCTGCAGGTCCCTTCAATGCCACGAATAGTGCTGCAACTTTATCTTCAGTGCACCAATTATTCACCGCAGCCGTCTTCTCAAATTGCAGCTTAAATACCTCGAATGGAACAGAACCATCAAAGGAAGGTGAATTTACCTTGGGAGTATTCGCTAAAGCAGATGGGCGATTTAGTTGCAATTCCTGGATACGGCCCTTCAAAGCATCCACTTCGGCCTCAATTTTTTCCTGCCGTTCTCTGAATACCTCTTGCACTTCTGTTATTTTTGCATCTTGTGCTTCCAGCCGCAATGACATATAAGTCCTTTGTTCTTCTAGTTGAGCAGAGATTTGTGATGAAACCTGGGTAGAAATTTCCGTCGACATTTCCAAAAAAACGAGTCTCTTGGGCTTCAATTTTTGATGACATTCGTGACTCCTGCTCTTCCAGTCGAGATGTAATATGCGTCTCTTCTTCTTCCATTTGAGATGCCATGTGTGTCTTCTGTTCTTCCAGATGTGTTGAAATGCTTGACGACATCTGAGTCAATACAGCCAACAACGCGTTTGTGTCCACACTTGCCACTGTATTCGGAGGTTCCTTTTTCTCTTCCATTTTCGTCGATGCCTCCTCCACAAAATGGAAAACATGATTCCTTCCGCTTCCATAGCCTCCCGTAATCTTGACTGTACCTCGGACTTATTACCTGTAGTGTTTAGTCCGCGTTGTTCCAACTCATTTTTGAGTTGCTGAATCTTCAATTCATTCAACTTAGCCATGTCCTTGTTATCCTCGAAATCACTGGTATTTATTTAACAATACCGCTTCTGACACCAATTGTGACGAATTCGATGATTCCTTAATTATCCATCCTGGGTTCGATCACTATTAAGCCAAATAAACACACGCACAGATATTGTAACTAATAGTTAGTTTTATTTACTAGTAATAAACGCAATTAAAATTTAAGAGTTTGGTAACTTCCCAGTAGTTCACTGTTAAACGCTTGAAAATAAACTGATCAACCTGCCTTGCTTGGTCACCGCCTTATATAGTCCAACAGGGTGCTTGCCTACGCACCGAGAACTTTCTTGGTTGTTCGCTTTTCGTGTTCTGGAAGGGTCGGTGTTATTTATTGGCATCTCCTCTTTGCATCGTATTCGCAAACACTTGCGCCATCTCTCTTCCTCTTCCTAGTTACACGCTTGCATGCATAAGCGTAGCCATCGTTATCTCGGTTGTGTTTAACTAGTGGTGGGAGTGTTATTGCTTGAGAATAATCGCCACAATATGTTTTGTTTACATCAGATGAAACAGGTGCAAGTATTGATATTCTAGTAAGAATGTCTAATTAGGCGCCAATTTGGAAATGTAGGGGAAATTGAGTGCAAAAAAGGAACGGTTCAATTTTGAAAACATTCAAGCGTAAACATAATATAAATAAATCTAAAAATTTAAAATTTCTAGTTTTGATCATTAATTCATTTATTATAGGCACATAAATATCCACATAAATCTGCACGAAAATATATTCTAGCATATCCACATATATGTACATATGTATGCTTTCTTACAGTCACTGACCTATCGCAACAAAATCCATATATATACATATGCATGGTCTACTATCAATGACCTACCTCAACAAAATACAAAATAACAAAATCCATTTGTATGTCTTTCCTCACATCACCCACCAATCACCCCTGATCATGCATATGCATAGGCATTGTGGTAAGTATATATAAGTCTTTGAATCCTACAAAGCATTGTCTTATAAGGATATATATATTATATGTACATATATCATCAACCCAAATATCCATCCTACAAAATGTAAACAAAAATATGTTTACATACCTAACTACAGAAATATGCCCGAAAATATATCCTAACATACTGGCATATATGTATGTATGCTTTCCTACAAACAACAAAGTCATAATCAGTGACCTACCTCAACAAAATACCAAAAGCCATTTGTATGGCTTTCCTTACATCCCCGCGTTAACCCGTGTTCATGCTGTCTGATCAAAAGTCATGCCCAACAACAAAAAACTATTCTTACGCACAAACTACAAATCCAACAACAAAAAATTCATTCAAGCTTAAATGAAAAGTTGCAAATATCATAAAATTAAATTTTTGTCGATCTGTCCAAGAAGCTAAAATGACAAGTTGCAACAAAGCTTTCAGCAAATATCACAAAATTGAATTTTTGTCGATTTTATAAAACCCAACTTGAATCCATATGAAGGGTATTCACTTATTCGCCATTTGTCTTATTGCGAAATTTTGGATTTTGCTTACTAAAAGTTGGAAGAAAATTTCAACTTGGCTTAGGTAACTATGTATATTAAAAAAACATGTCATCCCATACCATCGCTGTGCATAACGTTGTAATTTTTCCTCTAATATCAATTAACATACAAAAAAATTTATATAAAATATACAGCTGTTGTCCAAAAGCCGAAAGAATTTATAGTGAAAAAATATTGAAGAAAAGAATTTTCGACATATTCTTAATTATTTTTTGAAAATTATCCTTTTTTAATAGTATTCAGCAAGCAGTTTGCATAATTGTGCAACACGTTTCGTTTGAGACACTTTGCATTGTTGTGTTTGTTGTGTCCCTATTCATGCTATTGAGTTTTGTTGTTGTTCTTGAAATTCGATCGCAAACCATAACATGTTGCAGTTTTGATATAGCAATGGCAACTTAACCCTTTTTATGGATTGACAAATATACTTTAAAAATAGTACTTTTTCACTTCTTTATGGTATTATATGACACGTTTTTGTAATTTTCATAGTCGAAATAGAAATGGGAAGTAAGGACCTAGTATCTCAAATAGTTTAACCAATGTAAATAGCTTTATGCATGAAAAATTGAAGAATTTCGTAAATTTTCCTACTACAAAATTTTTCCCCCATACTACACAATTTTTGTTTGGAAGTGTCTGAATGCTGTGTAGGGCAACACTTTGACCACCGATTGCTACCGAAGCCATCGACAATAGCTCGTGTCAACGACGAAGTCTGTATATTTTGGCAAAGTATTTGTCTTTTTCTTCATACAATAAAATTGACTTCCCTGCAAAAAACGAAAATACTCCGTTTCATACTCCAAAGAATACTCCTAAAGGAGTATCAGAGTACTCCAACACATATCCTCATTCATATAAAAAAGGTGGTCCAATTTAGATGGCAATTTCCGGTGATTGGATCACCTCATCCATCTCGGAGTACTCCGTTTCTATGCTTTTGAATACTCTATAGACCACCTACGTGAGAGTACTCTCAAAATACTCCCATGGGATTACTCTATAGTGTATTCAACAGCAAAGCGAGAGTGGGAGTAGGTGGTCCTCAAAAGAATACATACACCCTTCTCGCTTTCGTCTAGAATACTCTATAGAGTAATCTTTCGGCAGCATTTTTAAAGTACTCCAACGTAGGTGCTCTATAGACTATTCGGAAGCAAAGTAAATAGTACTCCGAGTAGGATTAGGTGATTCAATCACCGGACACATATGTAAATTGGACCACCTTTTTTATATGAATGAGGATAAGTGTTGGAGTACGATGAAGCTCCATCGCTTTTTACAGGGTTGTATTAATTTGTATTGAATTTGCATATTTCTATGCAAATAAATATAGTGTAAATTTGTATGACATGTGCATAATTTTACGCACATATATATGGTGTAGATTTGTAGGACATTTTTGTATTTCTATGCACATATACATTTGTATGCTGGCAATGGCTGCCGGACAATATATGTATATATTTAGGTATGCAAATTGAGGGTGGTTTTCCAATTGGGAAGGTATGCACTCGGATTGTGATTCCTGGAACCGAAACGCGTCTTTGGGTATCGCCTTGGTAGCTGTAGCGCGGATGTTGGCGTCACTGGCGCTGATACCATTATTTGTGATACCATAACGCCATGACGCCAGCAGCGCCAGAAACACCTTCAACGCAATGGCGCCAGTGGCGCCACTCCAGTACAGCGGTGTTTCGTAGTAGTTAAGTGTTTCTGGCGCTGCTGGCGTCATGGCGTTACGGAATCACAAATAAAGGTATCAGCGCCAGTGACGCCAACAACGGTATCAGCGCAATTCCGTGAAGCCTCGCCGCGTTACACACCCTTACTAGGCAACCAACATTGTAAATTATATAATATGCTGACCCGCCATATCGAAGGTCCCAGGTACAAGTACCGCGACATGTAACATGAAGAAATTGGAAGTAGAACACCAGATATATATATGCAATATGTTGATATTATTACTATACATTGGAAATCTTTACAAAAATCGAAGCAAAAAAAAACAGATATTGACCAGCAATTGGCTTAAATCTATACTAAAACACGAAAAAAATATTATTCAAAATTTTCTATATATTTTTCATATATTCATACATGCTCTTTGCTACGATGCCCAGTGCCAGCGGCTCTCCTGAAAGCACCAAAAGTTGCTTTGTTGGAGACATTAAACAAGTAATGTAAAATATGAGCAACTATGTAATTGCTGATACCTACAAACAGTGTTTACAAAACCAAAAGAAATGATTGTTCATGAAGAGTATTCAACACCGGAGTTGGTTTTGTTTTTGTATTTGTGGTTGTGCTTGTGTGAATTGAAATAAAATAAAATAGAATGAAACATAGTTTATTAAAAGAAAGTGAAGGGAAAGAAAGGAAAGGAAGGGAAAGGAAAGGTAAGAAAAAGAAAGGAAAGAAAAGGAAAGGAAAGTAAAATAAGGCAAAAGTAAAAGTAAAGGAATGGAAAGGAAAGACAAAAATAAATTAAAAATAGCGACTGTAGAGAGAAACACAAGAAATCAAAGAAAACGAAAATATGTTCGAGGAAAGGAACGGCCGGGGAAAAAGGCGAATTAAAGGTATAGCAAATAATTAAAATAAAATAAAGTTTTGCGGTTGGAGTTGGTTTTGCTTTTGTATTTGTGGTTGGGCTTGTGTGAATTGAAATAAAATAAAATAGAATAAAACAAAGTTTATTAAAACAAAGTGAATGGAAGGACAGGAAAGGTAAGGAAAAGAAAGGAAAGGTAAGAAAAAGGAAAGAAAGGAAAGAAAAGGAAAGGCAAGTAAAATAAGGTAAAAGTAAAAGTAAAGGAATGGAAAGGAAAGACAAAAATAAATTAAAAATAGAGACTGTAGAGAGAAACACAAGAAATCAAAGAAAACGAAAATATGTTCGAGGAAAGGAACGGCCGGGGAAAAAGGCGAATTAAAGGTATTGCAAATAATTAAAATAAAATAAAGTTTTGCGGTTGGAGTTGGTTTTGTTTTTGTATTTGTGGTTGGGCTTGTGTGAATTGAAATAAAATAAAATAGAATAAAACAAAACCGAATACAACGAAAAGATTGACCAGCTACTAGGAGACAAGAAAACTTACAAGGTAATTCGTAATGATCCAACGAATACTCTTCAGAGAAAAAACAACAACATTGTATACGAGCTTCACAAGGCAAAACTCATATGTGCAAAATAGAAGCAACAAATGACAAGTTCGACAGCCATAGCCCCCAGACTGTATGGATTACCCAAAATACATAAGCCTGAATGTCCGCTACGTCCTATTGTATCGTCTACTAATGTTCCGTGTTATTATTTGCCCAAACATATTGGAAAAATTCTCCAAACTTTAATATCTGAGAAATACAACATTAACAATGCGTACGACCTAAAAGAAAGATTATCCAATGTAAATATATGTGATGAAGATGTGTTAGTGTCATTTGATGTTGTGTCTCTCTTCTCTAATATACCGACCACTTTAGCCTCTAAAATAATAATGAAAAAATGGGATAGAATTAAAGAAACAACAAATATACCAAAGAATAAATTTCTAAGCATATTAGACTTCTGCCTAAAGGACAACAACTATTTCGTTTGCAACAATAAAATTTATGCTCAAACATTTGGAATGCCCATGGGTAACCCCCTTTCCCCGACGATTGCAGATATAGTGATGGATGAAATACTTGACAATACTTTCTCAGAGCTAAAACAACAAAACAACACAAACATTAAATTTTGAGTGAAATATGTAGACGACATATTCGCTATAATCAAAAGAAACGACGCGGAACTCATCTTAAAAACTCTTAATAAATATCATGAAAGCCTTAAGTTTACAATGGAAGTGGAGGAAAACGGCAATATCCCATTTCTAGATGTCCGAATACAAAAGAACAACAACAATATAATATTAGACTGGGACGCCAAACCTACATCATTTGGGCGCCTAATAAATTTCCTGTCATCACAGCCTAAAAAATATAAAGTAAATACTGCGAAAAATTTCATACATAAAATACTAACAATAAGTCATCCCAAATTTCACGACGCCAACATTAAATTAATTAAAAAAGCGTAAGGAAAAATAATTACCCAGATCATTTAACAAATAACTTAATTCAACAAAAAACAATAGAAATGCAAAACACAATAAATCCATCACCAACTACAGATACGCCAAATGAACCCAAAAAATATTTTAGCGTCACATTCGTTCCCAGGCTCTCAAAAAATTTCACAAACATTATACAAAAACCAAACATATGCCTAGCCTACAAATCGAATTGCACACTAGCGACATGCTTCACAAAAACAAAAAGCCCAATAGATCAGCAACAACAAAGTAATGTAGTGTACGAAGTAACATGCAAAGGCAACAACAACGATAATTGCAACAAGGTTTACATCGGCACCACGAAGCGAAATTTAAGAATTAGACTAGCAGAGCACGAGGCTGATATTAGGAAACAAAAACACAGCACAGCACTATCGCAGGATGCAATAACATACAACCACACAGCTGATTTTGCCAACACAAGAATATTAGATAAGGAACGAAGAGAAAAGACGAGATACACTTTGGAGAGCCTACGTATAATGCAGAAAAGGGAATACACGATAAACAAGATTATTTGTTATGTTTATAGTTTAGTTTAGTATGACAAGTGTACCACTAATGATGGTATCAACATTGTATGTTCTTTTTGTAAAATTAAATGTAACAATATTATTGTTTAGTGTGTTTAACGTAAATATTTAATGTAAAAATCTACCAATTTCAGTGTAAGTTAGATATAAATGTTTAATGTGTGTTTAGACTTTGTGAATATATATGTAACACTTTCTAATGTTGTTTTTTGTTTTTTGTATTTTTGTTCTTTTTATGGTTTTTAAAATAAACTAACAGTTACGCTCCTGAAGATGCTAAGAAAATCTTAGCGAAACGTTGAGCTGTAAGGTGGAAAAAACCCCACATAAATAGATCAGACCAGCTTATTATATATACAAAAATTAAATAAAACAAAGTTTATTAAAACAAAGTGAATGGAAGGACAGGAAAGGTAAGGAAAGCAAGGGAAAAGAAAGGAAAGGAAGGGAATGGAAAGTAAAAGGAATGAAAGGAAAGTAAAGGTAAGAAAAGGAAAAGAAAGGAAAGGAATGGAAAGTAAAATAAGGTAGAAGTAAAAGTTAGAAGAAAGGAAAGGAAAAGAAATGAAAGTAAAGGTAAGAAAAGGAAAGGTAAGAAAAGGAAAAGAAAGGAAAGAAAGGGAAAGGAAAGGAAAGTAAAATAAGGTAAAAGTAAAAGTAAAGGAATGGAAAGGAAAGAAAAAATAAATTAAAAATAGAGACTGTAAAGAGAAAAAGAAGTAATCAAAGAAAACGAAAATATTTTAAAGGAAAGGAACAGCAGGGGAAAAAGGCGAATTAAAGGCATAGCAAATAATTAAAATAAAATAAAGTTTTGTGGTTGAGTTTCAAGCACTGGGCGATCTCTAGTTCTATTAAAGCTGCTTTAAGAAACCATACATTTAAATTTTTTACAAACTTGATTTGGTGAAAAAATTAAATCGTGCGTTTTCATATTAAGTGACAATATGTGTGTACGAGGTGTGTTCAAAACGTATCGCGAATTTTGAATTTTCGCTGGTTACGTATATTCGAATTTCGAATTTTTTGTGGCTTTATGTTGGTACTCATGTCTCTCACTTATGCCGACAAGCTCGGCCATTTTGAATGTTCAGTTAATTGTTGACAGCTGCTTTGCTTGCACGTGTTTTGGATCGTCTTCGATTTTTACCTATTCAAAAAAATGGATCAAAGAACCTGTATCAAATATTGTGTGAAAAACGAAATTAAGTGCGCGGATGCATTCCGAATGTTGACTGTGGCATACGGAGAAGCTACCTTGGACCGAAGCAACGTTTATCGGTGGTACAAAATGTTCTCAGAAGGCCGAGAAGATGTGCAAAGAAGAACAAAAATTGGCTTTTGCACCACGATAACGCCCCTGCTCACGCATCGTTGCTTGTGCGCGACTTTTTGGCCAAAAACAACACAACAATGATGCCGCAGCCACCGTATTCCCCAGATCTGGCCCCCTGTGACTTTTTCTTGTTCCCTAAACTGAAGAGGCCCATGAAAGGACGACGTTACGCTTCTCTTGAGGAGATAAGGACGGCATCGAAGGAGGAGCTGAACAAGATACAAAAAAATGATTTTTTGAAGTGCTTCGAAGATTGGAAAAATTGTTGGCTCATGGGGACTACTTTGAAGGGGCAAAATAGATATTCATGAATAAATAAATAATTTTTGAAAAAACACAAAATTCGCGATACTTTTTGAACACACTTCGTATACACAGTTTCCCACGATAAATCACTTTTTAGGCGTACAAATTTTTTATATTGTGCAACGATTTTTTATTTTGCTGTTTGAATCTAAAGAGTGAAATTTTTTACATTAACAAAGCTAAACACGCTTTCGAAAACTCTATCCTCAATTGTTTCAAAATCAAGTTCTACAGAAATTTCACAATCTGTCACATTTTACACATAACTATAGCGATTTCTTAGTTTATCTTTATACAAGGTGGCGCAAAAGTAAGCTTCCGATGTTCAGCATATCGGTTGTGGCACGTGCTGTGTGTGCTGTTGCACCGTCTTGTTGGAACCACATGTTTTCCAATCCCAATTCATCAAGTTGCGGCAAAAAGAACTCGTTGATCATTGCTCTATAGCGCTCACCATTCACAGTAACCGTTTGGCCCCGACCGATTATTGGTCAAATAAATAGTCAGCAATATTCCGCGTTCTGGAGCAGTGTAGCGTAACATTGTTTATTAACGTGTATTTCGCATGTGTTTACTACACAAATGTCAAAACAGAACTGACTTTAGGGGCCAATCGCAAAATTTATAGCATTTTCTGATAGGAGGATTACTTTTGCGCAGTAACCGTTTTTCACCGACCGATTATTGGTCAAATAAATAGTCAGCAATATTCCGCGTTCTGGAGCAGTGTAGCGTAACATTGTTTATTAACGTGTATTTCGCATGTGTTTACTACACAAATGTCAAAACAGAACTGACTTTAAGGGCCAATCGCAAAATTATAGCAAAAGTAGTCCTCCTATCAGAAAATGCTATAAATTTTGCGATTGGCCCTTAAAGTCAGTTCTGTTTTGACATTTGTGTAGTAAACACATGCGAAATACACGTTAATGAACAATGTTACGCTACACTGCTCCAGAACGCGGAATATTGCTGACTATTTATTTGACCAATAATCGGTCGGTGAAAAACGGTTACTGCGCAAAAGTAATCCTCCTATCAGAAAACGCTATAAATTTTGCGATTGGCCCCTAAAGTCAGTTCTGTTTTGACATTTGTGTAGTAAACACATGCGAAATACACGTTAATAAACAATGTTACGCTACACTGCTCCAGAACGCGGAATATTGCTGACTATTTATTTGACCAATAATCGGTCGGGGCCAAACGGTTACTTTGAATGGTGAGCGCTACAGAGCAATGATCAACGAGTTCTTTTTGCCGCAACTTGATGAATTGGGATTGGAAAACATGTGGTTCCAACAAGACGGTGCAACAGCACACACTGCACGTGCCACAACCGATATGCTGAACATCGGAAGCTTACTTTTGCGTTCACATTTTGGTGGGTAAGGTATTTATTAAATGAATGAAAGGCATTCCTGGTAAGCGCATTTAGTATTTCGCTTGTATATTTGTCTCTGTCTAAGAACCTGGAATTGCTGCAGGTAATATTTCCATATGTATGACGATAACGCCAAAAAGTGCATTATAATTGCTTATGACTGCTGAAATTCAACCAAAAATGTAGATATGGGTCCCGCGAATCAAAATTCGTCCTCGGAGAACAATTATTTTTAATATTTTGGAAAGCATTTTGGACATCTTTTTGTTTTCGTTAAACAATTTCAGGATCGAAAACTGACATGTCATTAATTTAAATTATATACAGTGTTACTTAATCTGTTCTGAAAAGAAAATGTAACTTATTTTCATTGAACAATTTATTACAGTTTCACAGCTGCAGTGAAAAATTGCGAAAAGCCCTACTGCTCCATATATATTTAGTAATATTCCCCATTTCTATACGCGTAACGTGTTTTTTGATACCTGTCCCGTCATTGCACGACGTGCTCAGTTGTCGTCGACAATTACCAAATAAACAATTTTTTATTCATTCATAAATGCTTAAATGCTTTTTTGTTATATTATTTCTTAAGTTTTTTGGTACTGAAGTGCCACCACACAAGTTACGTCACCTCCACCGTCTACTTACACACCAACAGTAACTTGGACTAAATAAAGATGCAACCAACGCATTTTTATTTTGTTCATTGAACGCGAAAATAAATAAAACTGCGAAACATAAATAAATGCAACTAATGCATTTATATTTTGTTTACTGACCGAAATAATAAATAAATTGTAAACAAATGCAAGAGATGAGTGAAGCAAGGAATTCTCAAATATAGAACTGCGAATTCAATGGTTAAACAGAATTAAAATTCTGCGCAGAATTAAAATTCAGTGTTTCTTTTTACTAATTTTATACGCATATTGTCACTTGCGAAGCGAATGAAAATTTTGTCGAATTTCGCGGTCTCGAATTGCGAGATGCGAATCTCCAGCGAATTCGCCAAAACAAGTCGAGTGAGTGACGAAGATTTAATTAAATTGAGTTATTTGTTTGAATAAATGAAGTTTTCAGAATGAGAAGAACAACGCCGCAGCAATTCCAAAAGCTGTTCAAACTGATGGAAAATAATCCAGACGTCGCCAGAGGCATGGGGAATTTTGGAGAGACCAGGAGGAGCAGGGCACTGTGGACGGAAGCTCCATGGGATTGGAGTAATCCCTTATAAAACGCCGCTGACGAAGAAGATCAACCTTATAAAACATTTTCGTAATTGTTTCCTTTAGGAGACAACTGCTAAAACACGTCCAAAAATATTGGGGGATGTATCAAACAACGCGTTTTGACTTCGGTATCAACAATCCGAAAGCGAATTTTCAATTTTTTGTTTCAGTGAAAAGTTATTCGTAAAAACCCATAAATGACCCAGGTCCGGTCCCAAATAGGGGGCTTGATCCAAGGTATTTATGTGCAGAACACCTTTCAGCGTAGGCGGCCTTCGGCCGCGCGTAAAAAAGATAACCCTTAGCCGGTCCAACACCGGCTACGCGGTCCACAGTATTTCTGCGCAGAACATACTTTTTGCACTTTTCGGTACACCACAATCTGTGATTACAACAACCACATGAAAATGACGAAAAATTTTCAACTTTGATGGCAAATATCTCTTCACTGAAACAAAAACTCGAAAATCCGCCTCCGTATTATTGTTACCAAGGTCAAAACGCGTCTTTTGATATCTTTCCCGATAACTTCGGACGTGTTTTAGCAGTTGCCTCCTAAAGGAGACAATTACCAACATTTTTAACTTTATTTATTACTATTTAATTAAACTTGCTTTCTACATTTCTGTTTGTGCACAGATAAATAATAAAAACAGATGACAGAAACGTCAAGTTCGGATGAACTAATTAAATTTGTTTGAATGGCAACGACACATGGCAGTCGAATAAGTTCATTCGCCACTCACAATGCAAATTTGATGTGAGTTCGCCAATCTGTTCGACTCGCCAAATATATTCGCTTCGCAAGTGACAATATGCGTATTAATTTTTTTTAATCAGAGTAGGACATACTCTGATATCTGGCGCAGTCTACGGCGAACCGCGAAGAAAAGAAGTCTTATAAAAGAACCTGTAAACGTAAAAACGTGAATAATAAACTGCAGAAATTACGGACACTATAAAAAGTCCTTGTGCAATACGTAAAACATAAAAACGTGAATAATAAACTGCAGAAATTATGGACACAATAAAAAGCCCTTGTACAATACGTAAAACGTAAAATTGAGAATACTAAACTGTGGAAATTACAGATACAAAAAGTCCTTTGCACAAGAAAATTTCAATCACCATGGAAGCACCGAACAACATTACGATACCTGTATCAGAGCTTCTAAAAGAAGCAATCAGAATAAAAGAATATAGAGGAACAAAGGATTATGTTCTCACATCATTTATACGAGAAGTATAAATATTCCTGCCACTCTTCGAGAATACTCTAGTGCAAGAGTATGTATTCCAGAGATGTGTTATCAATAAAATTCAGGGGGAAGCACTAAACGTTGTCAGAGGGATAGGAAACCATCCAACATGGCACATCATAAAACGAGAACTAACAAAAAACTTTGGAATAAGAGAATCTTACCACCAGCTATACCACAGAGCAATAAGTGCAAGAAATAGTAATGTAAGTCACTATTAAAACTACCTTAAAAATATTCTCGACAATTTAAATACAAAATTTGAGCAAGATAACAATAAACCAACAGAATTTTGCCCAACCGTTAACGAATCTATGATTTTGAAAACATTTTTAAATAACATTCCAGCACACTTACCAAGCATAATACATAGCAGGAATATAAAGTCACTTGGGGAAGCATACTATCCCTTAGAAGAAACAGGATTAGTAAAATCAGTTAAGAAATCTGAAAATATAGGGTTAAAAAATATAACACAAAACCTAGGACAGCCCAATCGTAATAGTGATCCCCCAGAAAGTAGGCAAGACCAACCAAGGCCAACAACCTCGGGAATAAGTAAACAATCTCCGTCAGGACAATCACTACAAAGTTACCACAATCAAAGATCTACACACTCTCGTCGATACGAGCCAATGGAAGTAGATCATTTGCAGGAGGAATCAAATGAACAGGAGGTAAATTTTCTGTCGGCTACGAACAGGGAAATATTCCTTTAGTAGAATTAAGCGTAGGCAAACACAAATTAATATGTTTAATCGATACAGGATCCTCAACAACCCTTCTAGATAAAAACGCACTCCCTAGATAAACCAACAATATTTAATACATTGCATGGACAAAGTCACACAGAATACGAAGTTATTTCTGAAATACCCAAGGAATTTGACAACCCAAATTGAATGGCTTGGAAAATTACCACATCAAAAAAAAAAGATTTCAGGGACTCATAGGCCAAAACATTCTAACAAGACTGGGAGCAATAGTTAACCTAGAAGAAAATTATCTTGAAATAAATAAAAATAAAATAACATTTCTAAGTTCTTGCCCATACTACAAGTACGAAAACATTCGCATATTGGAAAACCAAGAAAAGGACATAGGTTTGGAAGTACTAAACAAACTTTTGAGGACTGACATGAACAAAGAGGAACAGAACGAACTAAGAAAAATTATTGAACACAATAGGGATCTATTCTTTAAAGAAGGCGAACCCTTAAGCCATAATCATGAGGTGAAACATGAGATTGTCACCACAACTAAAAATGCCGTATATTCTAAAATATACAGATACCCTAAACTCAGTGTTAAGGGAGTATATAAACAAGATATGCGTTGTTTATTTAGACAATATCTTGATTTTTAGCACAAGTCTAAAAGAGCACATCAACACTGTAAACAAAGTATTAGATAAGCTAAGCGAGCACAACCCTAAAATACAAATAGACAAATGTAATTTCTTTTCGAAAGAAACCGAGTACTTGGGCCATATCCTCTCACCAGAAGGCATCAGACCCAATCCAAAGAAGATCGAAACGATCCAACATTTAAAATTACCCGAAACACAGATGCAAATAAAACATTTTCTAGGAATAACTGGTTACTATAGAAAATTCATAAGGGATTATGCTAAAGTAGCCCACGGGCTCACAAAATACCTGAAGAAAAACACAAAAGTCAATAAAAACTACCCACTTTATAAAGACGCATTTCTTAACCCAAAAAGGTTTTTTACAAATCCACCAATTCTTAGCTATCCAGATCGAAGAAATTCAAATTGGTAACTGATGCAAGTGATTTTGCAATAGGAGCAGTGCTCATGCAGAATGACCGCCCTATTAGCTATGCAAGAAGAACCTTAAGCGACCACGAAAGAAAGTATGCAACTGTAGAAAAAGAACTACTCGCCATAGTTTGGGGAGTTACCTACTACAGACCATACCTCTATGGAAAGGAGTTTGACCTCTCAACAGACCACCAACCACTAGTCTGGCTATATCATAAACACAAAGGTAAGGACATTAACGCAAGGCTACAACGTTGGCTTCCAGAACTTGGCGAATATAATATAAGTATAAACTACATAAGAGGTAAGGAGAATAAAGTTGCAGATTTTCTTAGCAGGATTAATAACGAGATAGGAGAAATTCACATGACAGAAGAAAATGATAATAACATGAGTACATGTGCAACAATCCACTCACAAGAAGAAGAACAAAATGACCACATCCCGATAATAGAGACAGTCGTGAACCGATTTTCAACACAAATTATCTTAACAGACCATAAAACTAAAGAAATTGAAAGAGTAAATAACAAAATGAAAATCTATATTAACACATATGACATATCCTCAAATTTTATGACTGATATATTCAGAAGATATTTGAATAGCGGAAAGATTGGAATATTTTCTGAACTTCCAGACAGTATATATAACAAAGTACAACTAAAACTTATAGAACTTTTTGGATCAAGCCTGAAATTCGTGAAATGTACGCACCAAGCTAAAGATACGACTAGTATCGACGGGACGTACAATCAAATACAAAAATACCCCAACTTCGAGACTGGACATAGTGGTATAACCGAAACTTACGACAGCATTTAAAAGAAGATATATTTTAATAAGCTTAAAGAGGTAGTGCAAAAATAAATTAACAACTGTGACATTTGTAACAAAGCAAAATACGACAGATGTCCACCAAAACCAAAATATCATATCACGGAAACACCAACACATATAAACCAAATTATACACATTGACGTTTATACAATTAAAAAACAAAGCTTTATTACATTTATTGATAAATTTTCCAAACAAGCAACAGCCTTATTTTTAGAGGACAGAAACAGTCAGACTATTATCGTGAAACTCAGGCTATTCTTTTCAATGAGAAACAAACCCACCAAAATTATAACTGACAACGAAATGAACTCAGTAAATATCGACGTACACTTTACCAAACCAAACAGCCACACTGGCAATTTAGATATAGAAAGACTTCATAGCACAACCTCTGAGAAATTTAGAGTGCTAGAAGCTGAAAAATCCGAGTTGTCAACTCAGGAAAAAGTGTTCAAAAGCATAGAATTTTACAACAAATCCATACATAGCGCAACTAAAGAGAAACCTCAAGACATAGCAGAAGGAATAATGAATAAGATTACTATTAGGGATAGGTTAGATCGATTAAAAAATAAAATTAGAAACAAGAGAAATGAGAAAAGAGAGACATATACGCAGGACCAACAGGAAGGTTACATCAAAATATACAAAGCACTGAGACATAAGCATGAACCTAGATACAAGAAATCTAAATTAGAAAATATCCACTCAACAAACAATAACCGAAAAAAGAAATTTTCAGGTACAATTAATACTGATGCTGTCGCTCCTAACATGGGCAATAACAACGGCAACCCTGACCCTACAACCAATTGACAGTACAAACGGATATGCAGAGATAAAACTTGACTACGTATAAATTATACAAAATTATCACAAAATCATTCACATAATAGACATTAGCAACATTTTTGATATTATAAATACACTACAACGGAACATAAGATCATCGAAAGTAGATAATAGACTATTTTTAGAACAAGAATTAAACATAGTAAGAACCAAGCTTTTGACAATTTTACTTCACAGACAGAAAAGAGGGTTATTTAATGTACTAGGAATCGGACTTAAACTCCTTACAGGTGCAATGGACGTCAATGACAGAATGGAAATAGAACATCTCAGAATTATTGACGAAAACAACCATAATGAAATAAAAAATTTAAATAAGAATATTAGAATTAATAATCATTTTAATAAAACGTTAAGTCAACTTAAACTAGCAATAGAAAATGACAGACGAAATATCATCGAAAAATTTGAAATTGGATATATAAGAAATGACAACATATTTAAACAACTAAGATATACTTCTAAAAATTAAAATTCTGGAAAATAATATAGAACACATCCTTAACAATATTGCGTCCTCCAGATTTAGCATAGTGACAAGCAACATCCTCACAGAGCAGGAAATAAGGGAATTAGAAATTTATATTTTCAAGCTTCGAAACATTGAATTAACGTCCGCAGAATATAAAGAAAGTAAATTGCTATTTATTATAAAAGTCCTAACAGAAGTAATTTCCTTAGGATGATCATTAGTCACCCCAGTAAGTTGTGATAACTTCATTGCACTAGACTTTAAACCACAAGAAATATTATATTACAACAATAAGACATTCAATTATACATATAACTTTAATATACGCAACCTACAAGAAAGTAAATTATGCATTTTTAGCAATACATCTAAAAGTATAAAGAAAAATCTAACTGAAGTCATAGAAATTGAAAACGCTTAATTCTATTAAAAAATCTACCAGGCTATAATCTGACCAGCAATTGTGTAAATATAAATCTGTTTCTAAAAAGGAATTATTTATTAACCTTTCATGATTGTAAAATACATATATATAACCAAGCGTTTAATAATACAAACAAACAATTCAAAGACAATTTTGTAATACCAACTAATATCAAAATCAACAACACTAAAGTTGAACCAAATTTTGACGAAATAATATTAAGTAATATACAAAATATAGAAAAAATAAAGCAGCTAAAGTAAGTCATTCACACTTTTCAATTGTAAAGGCTGTTTTTTTAGGGGTATAGAACTTTGAATTGAAATAAAACACAAGAAAATCGTTTTAAGGTCCATCAATTTGGCTTTATTGGAAGGATAATTTTATGCCATTAATGTTTAAATATGATTTCGGGCATGTGGCTGCCGCGGCTGGCTCGAATAAAGCCAATTCTACAGGTCCAATTTTCAACCACTTTTTCGAGCATATGGGGCCGTATGTCGGCAATAACGCCACGAATGTTGGCTTCCAATTCCCCTAACGTTTCTGGTTTGTTGGTGTAGACGAGCGACTTCACATATCCCCAAAGAAAATAATCCAATGGTGTCAAATCACACGACCTTGGTGGCCAATTGACAGGTCCATTCCGCGAAATTATGCGCTCATCGAATGTTTCCTTCAATAAATCGATTGTGACGTGCGCTGTGTGGCATGTAGCGCCGTCTTGTTGGAACCACAACTCATCCACATTCATGCCATCCAATTAGGGAACAAAATAGTCGGTTATCATGGCTCTATACCGGTCTCCATTAACGGTAGCTGCCTCTCCAGCATTATTGCGGAAGAAGTATGGCCCAATGACTCCACCAGCCCATAGAGCACACCAAACAGTCAGTTTTTGTGGATGTAATGGCGTTTCAAGGGTCTCATGTGGATTCTCTTCACTCCAAATGCGGCAATTTTCCTTGTTGACGTAGCCATTCAACCAAAAATGAGCCTCATCACTGAACAAAATTTTGCGATGAAAATCAGCATCGAAATCAATCTCATTTTCGGCCCATACACCAAAATCACGACGCATTGCATGGTCTCGCGGCTTTAATTCTTGCACAAGCTGGATCTTGTAAGGTCGCAAGCCAAGATCTTTGCGCAAAATCTTCCATAAAGTTGATGGACAAAGCTCCAATTGCTGTGCACGATGGCGAATCGATTCATTCGGGTCCTCTTCAACACTTTGCTCTACAGCGGCAATTGTTTCTTCGGTGCGCACCGTTCGACGTCTCTGCGGATGCGTATTATCACATAGAGTAAACGTAGTGCGAAAACGATCCATGGTTAACCGAATTAATTGCTCTGATGGACGATTATGTCGACCATAAAATGGACGGAGCTCACGGTAAACTTCGCGAACTGAACCATTATTTTCGAAATAAATTTGCACGATTTGCAAGCGTTGTTCTTTTGTCAACCTGTTCATGATGAAATGGCAAACCAAACTGAACATAAATGACATTAGAGTTGCCAGATTTGACCACAAAATGCCAGTTTTATCTCTATTCGAAAAACAAACCTGTAAAAAAAACACCCTTTACAAGGTGGCGCAAAAGTAAGCTTCCGATGTTCAGCATATCGGTTGTGGCACGTGCTGTGTGTGCTGTTGCACCGTCTTGTTGGAACCACATGTTTTCCAATCCCAATTCATCAAGTTGCGGCAAAAAGAACTCGTTCATCATTGCTCTGTAGCGCTCACCATTCACAGTAACCGTTTGGCCCCGACCGATTATTGGTCAAATAAATAGTCAGCAATATTCCGCGTTCTGGAGCAGTGTAGCGTAACATTGTTTATTAACGTGTATTTCGCATGTGTTTACTACACAAATGTCAAAACAGAACTGACTTTAAGGGCCAATCGCAAAATTTATAGCATTTTCTGATAGGAGGACTACTTTTGCGCCACCCTGTAATACTTATAATAATTTCAATAATTATCATGTTTATGCTTTCCGTCACCGCTCTTGCATATGTGCAATTTAAATACATTAAAATTAAAATTCAGGAGAATTTTCAAGCAAAGGGGGAGAAGTTACGTCACATCCACCGTCTACTTACACACCAATAGTAACTTGGACTAAATAAAGATGCAACCAACGCATTTTTATTTTGTTCATTGAACGCGAAAATAAATAAAACTGCGAAACATAAATAAATGCAACTAATGCATTTATATTTTGTTTACTGACCGAAATAATAAATAAATTGTAAACAAATGCAAGAGGTGAGTGAACCAATGAATTCGCAAATATAGAACTGCGTATTCAATGGTTAAACAAATGGATATGTAAGCAACAACTAAATAAACAAATATGTATAGCTATGTAAAAATATAGAGTAAGCAATAATTAGTTATAAATATTCCTTGTTAATATTAAGAAAGTCAGTTCTGAAGAACCAATAAAGTGAATAACACAGAATTAAAATTCAGTGTTTCTTTTTACTAATTTTGGTTTTTTTTAATCAGAGTAGGACATACTTGATATCTCGAAAATTTCACCAAAATGATGTACTTTCACTACAGTTAATGTACTATATCAATATGTACAAGCGTCTCCACAGTTCTGGATTGGTCTTGTACTTGCATTCTAGAACACTGGTTGTTTATCGGCATTTACTCTTTTCCTCGTATTCGCAAACACTCATGCTACCTTAGGTGGCATGCTACCTTAAGTTAGGGGTGGTACATACTTGAGAATATTCGACACAATAGTGTGACGAATTCGATGAGTCTTCGACTATTTGTTCATGAGTGCGATCACTGTAAAGTCAAAAAAACACACTCACAAATACTGTAACAAATAGCTAGTTCTATTTACTAGTATAAACGCAATACAAATTCACGCGTTTGGTAAGTCCACAGTCCGATCAGACACATTTCCCGAAACAAATGCAGCTATACACTCAATGATTGGGACTGACTTATCACACCTCGAAACTCCGACAGCAATCCTCTCTTGTAGAGATTCCCCCAATGCTTTACACTGTCACATATTCCATTCATATTGTCTTTCTTTAAAGCTGGAGTTATTGGTGCGTTATCGGTAACCTTATAAAACAGCTGATGCGACCAACCCTATGAGAAACAATGCATTCGATTATTGGTGCTGTATCGTAATTCCTTATTCGTAAAGTAACCTTACCAACCAATTGCATGTTGGTTTTTCTATTACGTTAAGGATACGACTACAGCGATATGACAAACACACCAATAGCTTCAGCTTAATTCTGCATGGATTTATGTGTTCACTTCCGTTCCCAGTGA
Source organism: Merzomyia westermanni (assembly GCA_949987695.1). NCBI lineage: Eukaryota > Metazoa > Arthropoda > Insecta > Diptera > Tephritidae > Merzomyia > Merzomyia westermanni. The sequence goes on from OX465288.1 coordinate 52,496,936, forward strand.
TACCCGACAAACATTCATGCAACTCATTTCTTCAGGATTCGGTTCCATTCTCTCAGTGCACCTTTTCACTTTATCCACAAAGTTGCACTGCTTCATTAACACATGACCACCAGATGTTCGTCTTTTTCCTCAGCACGCTTTGCACACTTAATAATTAGTTTCCTTACAGATTGTCGGCAAACCAGTCCAATAGAAACGCCGCTTTACCTTCTGCAGCGTTTTCTATATGAGAGGCTGTTGTAATCCATAATCCCGTTCCTAACATGGATATGAATGTGATGCATCCGCATCCGCAGTCAGCAAGCGCTCTTTCCCGCCCACGTACCCTTCAACAGTAGCATTACTTGCTTTCCTTCCGAGTTGTGATACAGAGATTACTGGCCATTCATCTTGCTCATCTTCTGAACTGATGGGGTTACTGGACCCAGTGCCGCAAAAACGTGCTATGTGAGCTGACTTTTCCGCACTTGAAGCATTTTATGGCACTTTCATTTTTATGTCGCTTTCCATATAATGCTTTCAGAATTGCTTCTACCCAATCTGGCCGTTCCTGCGAGCATGCGATACCGTTTCAGCGAATATCCTTTTGGAGTTTGCAGCGGCAGTGGCGGCATTGTTGCTGTACTACCACAAAGAAGGTCCAAGGTTTGAGCCCGGGTACAGGTAACATCAAATATGGTTTGAAAAAGCTTTTTCGGGGTCTACCCTCGGCAGTGGTTTGGCGAACTCTCGGAATGTATTTCTGCCATGGAAGGCTTCTCAGCAAAAATGCATCTGCTTTGCAGATGCCGTTCGGAATCGGCAAAAACCGGTAGGTCCCACCAATTTGTAAGAAAAATGAGAAGCAGCACACCACAAATTGTTAGAGAAGTTCGGCCTTAATCTTCTCTGAATCATATATCGCGCCAATTATAATTTTTTTTTAACTGAAATGCGTCAGAAATATATATATAATGTCAAGTATTAAGTTACTAGCACCAATGCTCTAAATCGAATGCCTCTGTCTTTATTTCCTCAAAATGGTATATTTTCAAATCGCTGTTCTTATTCGCTATTGTGGCGATTATTCTCAAGTATGCACCATCCCTAACTCAATAACCCTTCCACCATTAGTTAAACACAACAGAGATAACGTTGGCTACGCTTATGCATGCAAGCGTGTACCAAGGAAGAGGAAGAGAGATGGCGCGAGTGTTCACGAACACAAGGCAAAGAGGAGATGCCAATAAATAACACCGACCCTTTGAGAACAAGAAGAGAGAACAACCAAGAAAGTTCTCGGTGCGTAAGCGAGCACCCTGTCGGGCTATATAAGGCAGTGACCAAGCAAGGCAGGTTAATCATCAAGTGTTGTTCAGTGAACTACTGCGAAGTTACCAAACTCTTAAATTTGTATTGCGTTTATTACTAGTAAATAAAACTAGCTATTAGTTACATTATCTGTGCGTGTGTTTATTTGACTTTATAGTGATCGAACCCAGGATTGATAATCAAGGAATCACCGAATTCGTCACACTATTATTAACAAATCGATACTTTTTCAATAGCTATAACTATTGTTAAGGTGTAGTTATATAAGACGTATCGTAAAGTAAATCTTAAGGCGACTTTACATTCCTGCCGCTTGCTTACTATAATTTATGTAGATATGCTTACACTAATAAACACAAGTTCACATGTTGCAACTTAATATAAGATATAATGACTAACCAGAAGTGTTGTAAAGCCATATATTCCTACAAAACATTGGATTTTTACCCTCTCCGTGTACTCTACAGGTGCGTCTGGATTCGCTAGATGGGCCATCCTCTTGATATCCGATGCAAATTTCTGCAAAGTCTCATTATGTTTCTCGAAGCGATTCTGTAGCTCTATTTGATATATCTGTTTTCGATGTTCGCTCGCATAGCGTCTCTCAACTGCACCAATCAATGCTTCATAATTGTTTCGTTCGCAAACAGGAGTCGTCTGGAAGATTTCGGCTGAAGGTCCCTTCAATGCCACAAATAATGCAGAAACTTTGTCCTCCATGCCACAGTTTTTCACAGCTGCCGTCTTCTCAAACTGTAACTTAAATACCAAAATGAACAGAACCAATGAAAAAGTTGGTCGGTTGAGTTGTGACTCCTAGATACGACCTCTCATTTCATCTAGTTCAGCATTGATTTTATTCTGCAGCTGTGCAATTTTCGTATCCTGCACCTCTTGCTGAGAACACTTTCATGCCTCCTGCATGGATATACGCCCCTCTTGTAGTTCCAATTTTTATGTTATACGTGTCTCCTGTTCTTCCATTTGAGATCTCATGTATGCATTCTGTTGTTGTTGTTGTTAACAGTGCTTGGCCCTGCCTAATGGGCTCGGTGACTCTAAATTGTCATCAGCCTCTTCGAACGGAAGTGCGAGGAAACGCGCAGTTTCCACAGGGTTGGACCAGAGTGATGTAGGTGTTAGAAGAGTGAGTTCAACTGAACAGGAGAAGAGATGTATGGTATCATGAGGGGACATACCGAATGCAGGGCATGTGTCTGGTATGTTGGGGTTCAGTCTGGATAAGTAAGAGTTTAACCTATTACAATATCCAGAGCGAAGTTGTGCTAGTATGACTCTAGTCTCCCTCGGAAGTACACGCTCCTCTTCAGCCAATTCAGGTGGTTGAGTATTAATGACGGGATTCACAGGCCGAGATCTGAGAGATCTGTCTACCGACTCGGTGTGGAGGTCACTTAGAGCCGGTCTATGGTTCCGCAGATCAAACGGCAAGGAGATATGATGCCGGATCTCATCGTAATGCTTACGGAGATGTCTCCTTATGTCTCTGGGGGGCGGTGCTACATCCAAAAGATGTCGGTTTGGATGACTAGGTTTATGACAGTTCAGAAGGAACTCTCTACTCAAGAGTTCCGCGTGCTCTTGAACATTGAGCAATTTTGCCTCTTGATGGAGGTGAGACTCAGATGACATAGGTAGGCATCCCGTAGCAGTTCTGATGGCGGTGTTTTGGCAAACTTGCAATTTCCTCCAGTTGGTGTCAGAAAGATTGGGCGACCATATGGGCGCAGCATAGTCAATAACCGGCCGGCCAATAGCCTTATATGTAGCAAGCAATGTTCCTTTGTCTTTCCCCCAAGTACTGCCGGCCAGTGACTTGAGGATTTTATTGCGGCTCTGTACCTTTGAGGCTATTGCGGTGGCATGACCAGCGAAGGTGAGGCCGTTGTCAAATGTCACACCCAAGATTTTTGGGTGGTTGACAGTAGGTAGAGGTACTCCGTCTACGTGGACATTTAACTCTTGCCCCATCTGCGCATTCCATGTAGTAAACAGGGTCGCCATCGATTTAGTCGGAGATAGGGTCAGATAGGTCAGGCTCGGTGAGGAAGCTGGAAAGGTCATGGAGGTAACTGTTGATTCTAATACAGAGTTCGTCAACGGAGGGACCCTTGCCCGAAGCCATTATCGTGCAGTCGTCAGCGTAGGAAACAATGGAGACTTCCTCTGGTGGGGGGGAAGTCTCGAAATATAGATATTAAACAAAAGGGGAGAGAGAACACCACCTTGCGGCACCCCTTGTTTTATTCTTCGTGGTCTAGATTTCTTGTTCCTGAATTTGACTGTTGCCATTGAGGTAATTAGCGGTCCACCTCTTAAGGCCGGCAGGGAGCGGTGTCTCATCCAGATCTCGGAGGAGTGTGGCGTGATTGACCGTGTCAAATGCATTTGACAGGTCAAGTGCCACGAGAACCGTCCTATGGTTTGGTGGCTGTTGATTCAAACCGTTATTAATCTGCGTTGTAATGGCGTTCAAAGCGGATGTAGTGCTGTGATTTTTGCGGAAACCATGTTGATGAACGGCCATTTTAGATTTGTAATGAAGTAAGGAAGCAGAATGGACTCTATTAATTTCACTACCGGCGAAAGGAGGGATATCGGGCGATAAGACTCTCCTAGGTTCGCGGCTTCCCTGGTTTTAGTAGGGGAACTACAATCGCTTGTTTCCATATATCAGGTTTAACGAAGGTAGTTAGAGAGAGATTAAAAAGAGCCGCTAAATAACTCTGTCCCTCGTGGCCAAGGTGTTTGACTTCGAGACCGAGTTCAACGATCAACCCGTAGCTGAACACTCCATCATTTCCCTCGGAATTCAACAGGGTGAATTTAAACGTGATTGGGAAAAGTTACGGGAAGAGTATGAAACCGCCCTGGCTGATAAAGCCTTGAAAGCAGACATTGCCTCTATTAAAAAGAAATACAGAACATCTTATAAAGTATATGTTCGCTGCATGACAGCAATGGGGAAGTTGTCTGAGCAACTCTCCAAGGGCAAAAAGGAGCTCGAAATTCCGGCATCCCGTGAACACAAAATTCATCTTCCGCCATGCGACATGGCAGTGTTAAAGGGAGATTATCTCTCGTGGCCAACATTTCGAGATATGTTTACGGCCATATACATCAATAATAAGAGCCTTACCCCGGTAGAGAAGTTATTCCACCTCAACCAGAAAACACAAGGTGAGGCCAAAGACACTGTGGGCCGGTTTCACCAGCTCGACTTAACTAAGTTAAGTCGAGTTTTTCACTTTTTCAATTTCACCATCTAACTTAACTAAGTCACAACTTAGTCAGCCTGCCAGCTGACTTATTCTCGACTAAGTCAGTGTTGCTGTCGTTCAAAACCTAAATGTCAGCAATGCTCCTAATTTGTTTTGTACAATGTCCCAGCCGGAAAATTCGCCAAGCATAACTTTGACGGCGTATGCGTAGATGCATGTGAACGCTTGTTTTCTAGCATGCAACCATTACGAAACTATCGTTTTTAATTAAGGGCTAAATTTAGTACCTTCCAACTAAAGAGAAGTGGGTGTAAGATTCCTTCGTGTATGCCCATAAATGCCCATTTCGCACTGGGGTATTGGGATGTGCAGAGTTGTCTGGTATGAACGACTCAAACGTCGAATTAACTTGCCATCCAAGAAAATTCGCGCTACAGTTTCAGGAATAACTAATTCCTTCTCTGCACAGGTCAAGGAAACTTGTTCAATAGAGTTGCGGTCACGAATTGACCCATTATTCTCTGTGAACGCAAAAGTCCTTGTCCTGCCACAGTTGACAGGGAATCTTCCAACATGCCAGATCAGTGCGATGACTAAACAATCATTCCCTGATCTCGAGTTGGCAGATGAGCGATTCTTTGTAAACGAGCCAGTGGATCTAATCTTGGGAGGTGACATATACCCTCAAATCATATTAAATGGAATGCAGAAAGATGTTCTCGGTACGCTTTTGGCACAAGAAACTGTCTTCGGCTGGATTCTAACAGGCCGAGCTCAAGAGAAACCAAATCAAATCGTGTCATACTTCAGTGACATATCGTTGGAAAACCAACTATCTGCCTTCTGGGAGCTCGAAGAACTTCCCAGAAGCAAACATTTTAACGAGGAGGAAAAATATTGCGAGGATCTCTATAGGAATACGACCACAAGGGATAGCTCAGGGAAATATACGGTCTCACTACCATTTAAAAAAGAATTCCCTGCGAACTTATCTCTTGGACCATCCCTAAGAAGGGCCTGCTCTCAGTTCTTTTGGAACGAGACACGCCTTGCAAAAAACCCTACCTTACAAGCGGAGTACAATCGAGTTGTAACAGAGTATGAGGAATTAGGACATATGTCACGGATCAAAAGCAACATGCCTGCAGACTCCAATGACCACTATTTTCTACCTCATCACGCAGTGATCAAAGAGGAAAGTACATCCACAAAAGTTCGCGTTGTATTCAACGCATCTAGTCCGACAGCAAACGGAGTGAGCCTGAACGACGTTCTTCATACGGGTCCTGTACTACAAACAGACCTAACTCTTCTCATACTTCGCTGGAGACTTTACAAATATGTCTTCAACAGCGATATCGAGAAAATGTACCGACAAATTATGGTACATCCTAATCATACTAAATATCACCGCATAGTATTTCGTACTAGCTCTGGAAACCCAATCTGTCTTTACGAATTAAAGACTGTAACATTCGGGGTAAACTGTGCTCCTTATCTGGCAGTAAGGACACTATTACAATTGGCAGAGGACGTAGAAGACTCCTTTCCAATTGCATCCACCATTCTAAAGGAATGTATGTATGTGGATGATATTCTCGCTGGCGGACATTGTATCGACTCAGCAATTAGGGCAAGAGATCAAATATCTCAAGTGTTGCAATCAGCCGGATTTCCACTTCGAAAGTGGACAGCCAATTGTGACCAAATCATAAAAGATATCCCTAAACAACATCTACTTAATAAAGATTTCCTAGAATTCGAAGACGCAAATTCAGTGAAAGCTCTAGGAATTAGGTGGAACGCTCATAAAGATGAGTTTTACTTTATCGCAAAACCAATGGAAAATTGCAACAACCTTACAAAAAGGGCAATTTTATCAGCCATCGCTAAACTTTTTGATCCATTAGGATGACTTGCGCCAATAATAATTGTAGCCAAAATGCTTATGCAAAACATTTGGTTAGAAGGAACAAATTGGGATGAAAGCGTATCACCAACGACAACGGAACGTTGGAAAACTTTCATGGAAAATTATCACGAAATTGATAATATTCGAATACCGCGATGGACTCACTTTTCCCCATTCGACAACGTGGAAATACATGGATTCTGTGACGCATCGGAGAAAGCATACGCTGCGGCAATATACCTTCGCGTCGAAAAAGACGACCAATTCATAATCACATTACTTTTATCCAAAACGAAAGTAGCCCCAGTCAAAACAATCTGACTTCCCCGATTGGAATTATGCGGAGCCGTATTACTCGCCGAAATGACGGAAACCATCGCTACCAACCTCAACTTAGGAAATCCAAAAACTTATCTGTGGACAGATTCAACGATTGTACTAGCATGGATACGAAAGCCACCATGTTCGTGGTCAACTTTCGTAGCACACCGTATCACGAAAATCGTTGACAAAGTCGGAAACGATAAATGGCGTCATGTGGATTCGGGAAAAACCCAGCTGACTTAGCTAGCAGAGGACTCCCAGCACAGGAACTGGTCAACAATTCTTTGTGGTGGCAGGGACCTTCTTGGCTACAAGAAGACATCGAAAAATGGCCAACACAAGATACAATTTACAACACAAATATAGAGGAAAAAAGAGTGCAAGTACATGCAGTCACCGGCAAAACCGAAATTAGTGACATTTTGGATAGATTTTCGAATTTATCCAAAACTTTCAGGGTAATATCTTATGTCCTGAGATTCCTCGAAAGAACTCATCGTAAGACAAAAGATTCATTTAAGAAAACGTCTTGGTTGATTTCATCAGATGAAATCAAAACCACAACACAACGTTTAATTAAAATATCCCAACAGCAGTTTTATAGTACAGAATACAAAAATCTAAAATCAGGTAAACCGGTCGATTCCAAAAGCGAAATACTTCCTCTTAACCCTTTCTTAGACAAAGATGATATTATAAGGACTGGAGGTCGCTTAGGCGCCTCTAAGGACTTGGCTTACAGCGAACGTCACCCAATCGTCCTACCATATAAATGTAAATTATCTCGTTTATTAGTCCAATTTGTCCACGAAATATCTTTACATGGGGAAAACCAACTAATGTTAAGGCTTGTTAGAACCCAATATTGGATTCCTAGGGTTAAAAATATGATACAGTCCATTATTCATAACTGCAAGGTCTGCGCGATCTATAAAAAGCGCGTACAAACCCAACTTATGGGGAACCTCCCACAGGAACGCACCACATTTTCCCGCCCATTTACAAATTCAGGGGTAGATTTTGCAGGACCATTCGCCATTAAAAGCTATCGAGGTAGAGGGTGCCGAATATCCAAAGGTTATGTCTGTCTGATCGTCTGCTTTACAACGAAAGCAATACACTTAGAAGCCACAACCGATCTCAGCACCCAATCATTCTTAGCAGCACTATCTAGGTTCATCGCTAGACGAGGCTGTCCAAAAAACATATATTCCGACAATCGGACAAACTTTGTCGGAGCCTCAAGATCTCTAAGATCTGAATTTAAGGCATTTATAGCAGATTCTCGTGAGAGCGCATTGTCGAAATACGCTCATCAACTTCTGCAATGGCATTTTATACCCACGGCATCTCCGCACATGGGAGGCCTGTGGGAAGCAGGGGTAAAAAGTTTTAAAAGCCACTTTCGAAAAGTGGCAGCTGGGTATAAATATACTTTTGATGAGTTTTCCACCCTCTTATGTCGAATTGAGGCTTGCCTCAACTCGCGAACCATAAGTCCTTCGTCAATCGAATCGACCGACTTGGAGCCATTAACACCAGGCCATTTCCTGTTAGGCGGACATCTTCTCGCGCCACCAGAAATCGATTCCAATTAGAATCCTGCCTCTATTGTAAACCGGTGGCAGAAATTGAAGGCTTTACATTAAATCTTTTGTAAAAGGTGGAAAAGGGAATACCTCTTGGGACTGCAAAAGCGGGTCAAATGGAAACAACCGACAGCAAATATAAAAATAGGAGACCTAGTCGTTCTAAAAGAGGATAACCTTGCTCCAAACGAATGGAGACTCGGAAGAGTGGTCAAACTCCACCCAGGACCAGACGATCTTGTGAGAGTAGTCGACATAGTGACTGAAAAAGGGTTTCCCCGAGACCGTTGACTAAGCTGGTCCTGCTTCCACCCGCCAACGACCCAAGTGGAGACGACTCCACTGATCAACAGAACATTTCTTAAAATTCCGACATTCCACTTCATGAAAATCGGTAATTCCACTTCGTATTACCAAAAATAAAAGAAAAGTAAAAATTTAGACAGAAGAAACAAACTCAAAAGATTGTTGGAAGGTATGCCACTTCTTATTATCGAAAAAATAATAAGAAATAAAAAGTAAACTCAAAAATCATGAAAATGATAAAATGAAAATGAAGTGAAATGGAGAAATGGAAAAAGTCATGTTACCATGACTCGATCTGGTTTCGCAAAACCGACCATCGTAGATCAAAATGAAAATAAATTTGCAGATAAAAAGTAACCCATTACAAAAACCCCAACGTAAATACTACAAAACTACACAAACTACGTCTAATCTACGTTGGCAACTCACACACATCCACCATGTCCGAAAAGGTAGCACGTAGGATCCAATTTTCAGTGGTCAAATCCTAAATACAAAATAGTTTACTAACTTTCCGCACTAAAAAAAAAAAAAAAAAAAAAAAAAGCGTCTAATTATAATAACTTGACATATCTTCACAAACGAATTAACTTTTTTTATACCTTGGTGGCTCAAGCGTAATCTATACATTCATGTCAAGTTTCTATAATTAAACATATATACCCATGCATTTAAAGCGATAAAATAATAATAGCCCACAAACTTTCCTGCAGGGTGCAATTACATACATACATACATAAATACCTTATAGTCCAAATTAGCACCCAAACCTTAATATAAATTACCCAAATGTGCAAGTGAACTGCCTCGGTTAGGGGTAATAGCTGATGCGGAACAAGGCATCCGTCTCCCGTTCATGGTGCACGTACGCTGCCAATTTTGGCACATTAAAAATTTCCCATAGCGAAACAAAATTTTGCACACACACTCATTTCCTTTCTTTGGAACGCAAATCTGTTCTAAAACGCATCGTACGCAGGGAAAGGAGTCTCATGCACATTAAATCGCATCTGAAATGAAAAGAAAATGAGGAAACTGATTAATTTCAGTAGTAAACGACAATTTCACAATTTTTTACAACTCAACTTACCTCATGTTTATTATGTAATGACATTTTTTCATTCATTTGTCATTCTTCTCTACTTTGCCTTCCACTGTCATTCAATGACATCGAGCAGTGTTGCCATACAACACTCATAAAAAAGCTTAAGGGTAGGCCACACTGTCAATATCAGTTGGCAATTTATGGTTACATAAAAAGTACGCGTATTCGTGCCAGGATCACGAATATGAGAGCGGAAATTAATTTCTTGTACCCGCTCAAAAATTACGGGTAAAAAACCGGTTCGCCGGGTACTTTTTGTAAAAATTAACCAATAGCCGAATGGGGTATCAAAAGACGTGTTTTTGTGCCAGGGTTGCGAATCAGGGAGCGGAACTAAAATTTTGTACCCATCAAAAAATATGTGCGAAAAATTTGTATTTTTTTTAACTCAAAAAAAATTAAAGTGCGCTTTTTTCTTGGGTGGCAGGCAAATTTGTGACAAATTAGTCACAAAACAAAACCAAAATTCACAAAAAGAGCATATTTAATAATCCGTTTCTGGCTACGAGAAAGTGGAGATCTGGCAACAAGATCGTTTCACAATATAATTTTTCGCCAAAATGCAACACTCCGTTTGCGGCGAACTAAATTTTAACGGAGTTGCCAACCGCAACTGTCAACAAAATCTTCAGCTCGCTATGCACGTTCGATAAAATATTAATAACTGCGTAAAAATTTAAAGTGATCATGTTTCGCCACCCAACAAGCCAAGAAATGATTGAAAATAACAAAATAAATTAAACTAAATCATAAAATGGTAAAATCTGGAACGGAGACTAGGCTTCTTCGTCCGGACCCAAAATAATTAATAATCTTCGAAATCTGGGACGGAGACACGGCCTCTCCGTCCAGATCTGAACAAACAAAAAATGGATCGGAAACCCGGCCTTTTCGACCATCACATAAATTAAACAAAGGAAGCCTGGTGACGCGTCCTTACCAGCTTCCATCATCTTAAATATTTATCAAAATACATAAATTATACAAGGGAAGACTGGTGACTCGGCCTTATCAGCTTCCAACCTATACAATCTTTATTTAAAAAATACAAATACGAGTATACAAAGTGCGTTGAATTATACCCGTTCTTGTTTTTCAGCCTTAATATGTTGTTTTTATTTCACAGCGGTCGATCAGCTGAGACAAGCTCGGTGAAAAATCATTTAATGAATTTTAATAAACAGATCAAATGTATTTAAAATCTAAATTTTAGTTTTAAGTTTTCGTGAGCGTGACATCTCCAGCATGACATTTCTTCCTTTAACATATTGCTTACAGCAAGGGGGCCGGCATGTTTAGGTCGGAACCTAAATATTTATTCTCATTAAAAGGGGCCACCCTAATGCATATTCTTTTAATGTTACATATACATGTACACGCACTCATGTATATGCACACATATATGAAAACATACACGGGTAACGGAATTTTCCTTTGGATAACGAATATTGATTGATTGATTGATTGATTTTTCTTTCTGAAATAAACATTTGTATTCAAATTACAATTTTAACTTAAATTAAATTAAGACTGTTAATATTAAAAGAAAGAAAAGGTAAGGCATTCTGTAAAAAGTATTGATATTTTAGTATCGAATGCCGTCTTAAAACAAATTAAATGCACATTATCAAAAGTGTGTGGGGTGAAATTCAGTATAACCTATACATTGTAAAGTAAATTTAATTAAGTTGGTTTATGAAAAAGATGTGTACATTCTTAAGAGATTACAGATTTAGTTCAAGTTTACTAAGCTATTGGGTTCAGCAAAACTTTGATGTCATTGTGTGATTGTTCTAATAAAAATGATTTAACCTTTGATAAAAATTTAGGCAAACTTCTAATGACACGTATAGACGCAGGTAACGCATTGAAAATTTTACAAGAGACAATAGTGTAGAAGTTACTGAAGTGAGTTGTGCGATATATGGGAACATAAACAAGTCCGTGTGAGTTTTGTCTTAGATTGTAACTATCCGAGACCAGGCTATGTAAATAACCACAGCGAAGGAAAAATATCTTTAAAGCTTTGTAGTAGTACATATGTTTTACGGGAAGAATTTTCAGATCTCTAAACAGGTCGATGGTGTGATGAAGACGGTTCACATTCGATATTTTTCTTATGACACATTTTTGAGTAATTAAAAGCTGCTGGATTTTACTATAAGATGCACCTCCCCAACAGCTTATACCATAGTCGAGTTTTGAGTGGACCAACGCGTAATAAATAGTTTTAAGAGTTGCGTTTGAGCAAATCTTTCTCAAGCTATAAAAATAACGAACAGTACAGCGCATGTAGGACTTTAAACGAGATATATGGGTAGACCAACTTAGGTTATTGTCAACAGAAACACCCAGGTATTGAAAGTCGCTGACCTCTTCAATAGAGAAACACTTTTCAGAACAGTTTTTATCGGAACAAAAAGATGTTCCTGAGCACAGCATAGCATTTAAAGCGTAACGCTTGCAGTCAGTGGCATGGAATACTATGGGTATTTCAGGTGAGATTTTTGGATGCCGATTGAAATACATTATCTTAGTTTTCTTGCTAACAATAAGCTTATGTGCAGCAAACCACGCCCTTAGCAAATGTACATCATTATTTACGCCTGCTACCAAATCCAAATAGTTCGATGAACCATACGCAATAGCAAGGTCGTCTGCAAAAGATGGTAAGGAAAAGATGGAGTTCAGATAAACCAGAAATAATATTGGACCCAAAACAGATCCTTGAGGTACTCCTAAGTTGATTTTAACAGGATTACTTAAACTACTACCAACCTTTACTTGCTGCACTCTCCCCGATAAGTAAGATTCGAACCAATTATAGAAGAAACCACGGAAGCCAGCGGAAAATAATTTATCGAGTAAAATTTTGTGATCTACCATATCAAAGGCTTTCGTGATATCAACATTGGAAAACCCCCGCACGATCTCCGGTCTGGCAAAACGGAGATCAACTTTGCACTGGCGGTTCCATTTTAACCATCAAGGAAAAAAGACCTGCTGCCGTTGTTGCAAATTATATTAAGGTAAACTACTGTATTCTTATTAACAATCAATAAAGTGAAATATTGTGCATAATATTAATAGTGAACTTTTGCCTTTTATTTCTACTTTCTCTTGTCTAATATACCTCCACCATCTGCGAGCGTATTCATGGTCCTTCGAGCCGGAGAGGTTGCATGTCTCAAGGTGTTGTTTCCACTTGGTCAGTTTGTGTTCGTTGACAGTCCTACGAATTTCCGCATTGAGATCTTTTATTCTGGGATCTGCGGGATTCATAAGTCTCACTTGGTCACGTTCTCTTGCCATCGCCGCAGCTTCTGCCGGGAAATTCGGACGAATTTCTGGTATTCTGCCAGCACGAATAAAGCGGCATGAGGCTGAATCAATGATCTTGCGAAACTCTCTTTCGCCTTTGCGTTCGTAGAGTTGACAGCGCCATGGCCGATGTTGCCTGGCGTGGAAGGCGGCTGTGAACTGCAACAGGGGGCTATGAACGAATCCGTCCAAAGGTTACCGTTTGCGAGCCCAGAGCACATAAGGGCATATAACATAGCGGCATATAAGCAGTTCCTTTTCGTGCCACCGATAGCGACTTTAAAATCAACAAAGAGATGATTCTTTTCTCGCATGCTTTTTTCCAAGACTTGGCGCATAGTCAAAATCTGGTCCATGGTAGCTTTGCCATGTCTTAAGCCGCACTGATAAGGTCCGATCAGTTGGTCGGTGGGCTTAAGTCTTTCGCACAATACGCTTGATAGGACCTTATATGTGATATTAAGCAGGCTGATTTCGCGATAGCTGGAGCAGATTGTAGGATCTCCTTTCTTGTGCATTGGACAGAGGACACTTGGATTCCAATCGCCAGGCAAGCATTCTTCCGAGCATATTCGCCATAGAAGCTGGTGCATGCACTTTACCAGCTCCTCGCCGCCGTACTTGAATAGCTCAGCCATTTTTGTCCTTCTACGTGTTTGCCCCGGTCTTAAATCCATCCGTCATTTGCCGGATTCTTTGGTAGAGGTTTCGAGCTCAAGCTCTTCGGTTCACGCCTTTCCGCCTCCCTTTTTTCTTACGGAAAAGGACGAGGCGCCTTTTCAACTCTCGGTAGCGTTTGCATACTCCTCGCGTTGCATTTGACCTCAATGTAGCCGAAAAGGCAGCATCCTTTCTTTCCGTTGCAGCGCTTAATTTTTCGTCGTGACAGGTGTATTTTTTTGGTCCGTCGGCATCCAATGACGTCTTCAGCGGCTGTACGGAGCGCTCCAGAGATATAGTCAGTTTTTCGACGTCCAGCTTTCCTTGAGCCTTTACACGCGAATCTTGGCTGCGACAAGATATTGGTCGGATTCGATGTTAGGACCTCGGATAGTGCGTACATCTAAAACCCTGGAAGCATGCCGGCCGTCTATCACAACGTCGTCGATCTGGTTGAGTGTTTTTCGATCAGGGGACAGGCACGTAGCCTGATGTATCTTGTACATAAACCTAGTGCTGGATATGACCATGTTTCGGGCACCGGCAAAGTCAACAGTCTGTGTCCACTTGACGCAGTCTCATCATGGAGGCCGAATTGCCCGACCGTGGGTCCAAACACACCTTCTTTGCCCACAGTGGCGTTAAAGTCGCCCATCAAGACTTTCAAATCATGTCAGGGGCAGCGCTCACATGTGTTTTCTAAGCGCTCGTAAAATACGTCCTCTACCACATCGTCCTTATCCTCCGTCGGTGCGTGGGCGCAGATAAATGACATTTAGACAAATGTTGCCTTTATACGTATGACGGCCAGATGTTCGTCCACAGGTGTGAACGACCGTACTGGTTGCAAAGTCTCTCTCCCACCACAAATCCAACACCGAAACTGTGACGGCTTGCATGACCAATCCAGTGAGTCGCAAGGTGTAATGGTCTTGTTACCTTGGCCCGTCCATCGCATCTCTTGTATGGCGGTGAGGTCAACTTTTACGTTTACGAGGACATCAACCAGCCGGGCAGCAGCATCATTCCCATTAAGAGATCGGACGTTCCAGGTGCATGCCCTCAATTTATAATCCCTAAGACGTTTTCCGTTTTCAAAACTGCTTTGCTTGTGGTTTCATTGGAACTTGTTTTTACGTGCGGGTCCCAAACCCAACGGACAACCCGCCTTGCGGGCAGGTATTTCTTATGACACATTTGTATAACTAGCCGCTTGATCAAAGACAGACGCCCGCTTGCAGCCGCCCTCATGGTGAACAGACGCTGCTGATGAAGTCCTTATACCAATCCATTCGGTACTGTGCCTTTGTAATCGATGCCTATGCTTTTACTTCAACGACGTAATCGACTACAAAAAAGTATATTGTGGCGATTATTCTCAAGCATGTACCATCCCTAACTCAATAACACTCCCACCACTAGTTAAACACAACAGAGATAACGATGGCTACTCTTAAGCGTGCAAGCGTGTAACTAGGAAGAGGAAGAGAGATGGCGCGAGTGTTTGCGAATACGATGCAAAGAGGAGATGCCAATAAATAACACCGACCCTTCCAGAACACGAAGAGCGAACAACCAAGAAACTTCTAGGTGCGTGGGGTAGCACCCTGTCGGACTATATAAGGCAGTGACCAAGGAAGACAGGTTGATCGGTTTATTTTCAAGCGTTGAACAGGGAAGTACTGTGAAGTTACCAAACTCTTAAATTTGTATGGCGTTTATTACTAGTAAATAAAGCTAGCTATTAGTTACAATATCTGTGCGTGTGTTTATTTGACTTTATAGTGATCGAACCCAGGATTGATAATCAAGGAATCATCGAATTCGTCACAATTGGTGTCAGCAGCGGTATTGTTAAATAAATACCAGTGGTTGCAAGGATAACAAGGGCATGGCTAAGTTGAATGCATTAAAGAATCAGCAACTCAAAACTGAGTTGGAACAACGCGGACTAAACACCAGAGGCAATAAATACGAGCTACAATCACGACTACGGGAGGCAATGGAAGCGGAAGGAATCAACGTTGATGATTATGTTTTCCATCTTGTGGAGGAGGCATCGACGAAAATGGAAGAGAAAAAGGAGCCTCCGAATCCAGTGGCAAGTGTGGATACAAACGCGTTGTTGGCTGTATTGACTCAGATGTCGTCAAGCATTTCAACACAGCTGGAAGAACAGGAGACGCGCATTACATCTCGACTGGAAGAGCAGGAGCTACGAATGTCATCAAAAATTGAAGCCCAAGAGACTCGTACTTTGGAAATGTCGGCGGAAATTTCTGCCCAGGTTTCATCACAAATCTCTGCTCAACTAGAAGAACAAAGGACTTATATGTCATCGCAGCTGGAAGCACAAGATGCAAAAATAACAGAAGTGCAAGAGGTATGCAGAGAACGGCAGGACGAAATTGAGGCCGAAGTGCATGCTTTGAAGGGCCGTATCCAGGTTTAACAACTAAATCGTCCATCTTCTTTAGCGAATACTTCCAAGGTAAGATCACCTTCCCTTGATGGTTCTGTTCCATTCCAGGTATTTAAGCTGCAATTTGAGAAGACGGCTGCGGTGAATAATTGGTGCACTGAAGATAAAGTTGCAGCACTATTCGTGGCATTGAAGGGACCTGCAGCAGAAATCTTACAGACTTTTCCCGAGTCCGAAAGGAACAGTTATGATGCATTGATGGGTGCGGTTGAGAGACGCTATGGTAGCGAACATCGAAAGCAGATTTACCAAATAGAACTACAGAATCGCTTTCAGAAGGCTAATGAGACATTGCAGGAATTTGCATCGGCTATCGAGAGGTTGGCCCATCAAGCAAACGCAGACACACCCGTAGAATACACAGAAAGGGTAAAAATCCAAAGTTTTATAAATGGAATACGCGATGTAGAGACGAAGCGGGCCACATATGCAAACCCCAAACGGACATTCTCTGAAACGGTATCGCATGCTCTGACGCAGGAAACAGCCTCGCTTTTGAGTAAACCTGCATACAAGGCTCATCGCGTAGAAGTGGAAACTCCGGCTTGGGTAGACAAAATTTTGGAAGAGTTGAACGGAGTACAGAAAAAAAGTCATGTCGCCATTAAATGCTTTAAGTGCGGAAAACCAGGTCACATAGCACGTTATTGCGGTGGACGAAAACGCAAAGCTGAAGGAGATGAGCAAACCTCTCAACCAAATCAGTCGTTAAACTAAATCGAGCCAGCCGAAAGGGGCGTGGACTGGCTCCCGCAACTGAATGCCCCATAATCTCTGTCTCACAGATCGGAAGGAAAGCTAGTAATGTTACTGCTGTTGCATATGTGGATGGAAAAGAGCACTTACTAACTGTGGATACAGGCGCATCGCATTCCATAATTCGATCTGATTTAGTCAACAAGGAGGTGAGACCATTGCATGGAGCAAAGTTACGTACGGCCACTGGTGAGGACACCCATGTCCTAGGAGAAGTAACATGTGAAATCGCAATTGGGAACGTGGCCGTTCTACACAGTTTTATAGTATCAGATATTGTTGACGGAATCATAGTTGGTGTGGACTTCTGAAGCGAGGAAGGCATCAAGATCGACATGCAAAACAGGATTATGAATTACCAGAACATGGATGTGCCATTAAATTTTGGTTACGAAAACAAATACGTTAGTAAGTGAGTGCTTGTGGAGGAGAGCCAACAAATTCCACCGAAGTCAGAAGCAATCGTATGGGCAAAGATTGATGGAGATTATGGGACAAACAAGTTGTGGGTTGTCGAGGCAGCAAACAAATCAAGGACGAACATATTAGTAGGAAAAACCCTGGCCATGGACGTGTACCGGTAAGAGTACTTAATGAGTTCAAATCGCCGATTAAACTTTCCAAAGGAGCAATATTGGGACAATGCCAAGAGGTCGAGGTAGTTATCAATTGTGAACAGCTTCAGGAAAATGATTCTACCATCAAGATTAATATTTCAGATGATATCACGTCGTGGACGGAAAAAGGCAAAGGAACTTCTATCAAAGTACTTGAGCAGATTTGACAAGGATGGTTCCAAACCAGGTCGGACCAAAGTTGTGAAGCATCAAATTGATATTGATGCAAGACCAATCCGCCAAGCTCCTCGTAGTATTCCATTGGCCAAACGCCAAGTGGTAAGATAAATTATACAGGAAATGAGGGACAGCGGCGTGATCGAACCATCTGCTAGTCCATGGAGCTCAACGGTAGTACCAGTAAAAGAGAATAACGGAAAGATAAGGTTCTGTGTGGATTACGGCAAGTTGAACGACGTAACTAAGAGAGACAGCTATCTATTGCCAAGAATCGACGATACTCTGGATTCGTTATCTGGCGCGAAATGGTTTTCCACACTAGACTTGATAAGCGGTTACTGGCAAGACGAGGTATAAGATGAAGATAAAGAAAAGACAGCCTTCAGGGTTGGAGAAGGGCTTTGGCAATTTACGGCAATGCCCTTTGGACTATGCAATGCTCCAGCTACTTTTGAGAGACTCATGGATCAGGTACTAAAAGGTTTGCATTTAGAAACATGTTTGGTGTACCTGGACGACATCATCGGGTTGGGAAACAGTTTTGAGGAACACTTAAAGAACTTGGAGGAAGTTTTCCAAAGCATAGCTGGTGCTGGTCTGAAATAAAATCCCAAGAAGTGTTCCTTGTTTAAAAAGGAAGTAAGTTATTTGGGTCACAAGGTAACTATGGAGGGCATCTGCACTGCTAAGGAAAGGATCGAAGCCGTAAAGGATTGACCAAGGCCGAGTAATTTGGGAAGTTTCCTCGGGCAATGCAGGTATTATCGCCGATTTGTGCCGAATGTTGCCAGCGTAGCTAGTAGTCTCCATGACCTTACCACGAAAAATACGTGCTTTAAATGGAAGAAGGAACATGAAGTGGCTTTCCAAACCTTGAAGGAGCGACTATACACTACCCCAAGGTTAGCATATCCGATCGCAGGTTCAACGTTTATTCTGGATACAGATCCAAGTGGTTATGCCATAGGAGGTGTATTGTCCCAGATTGTTGGGCATGAGAAGGTAGTTGCGTACTATAGCCGAACAATTTTGGAGCCTGAAAGGAACTATTGCGTAACACGGAGAGAACTATTGGCATTGGTAAAGTGCGTTAAACATTTCCACAAGTATCTTTATGGGCGGCATTTCCAGACAGACCATGCAGCGTTGAAGTGGCTCTTGCAGCTCCGTAATCCGGAAGGTGAATTGGCACGGTGGATAGAGCGACTGCAAAGTTATGACTTTTCCATAGAGCATCGCAAAGGTAGCACCCACGGAAATGTTAATGCAATGTCACGAAGACCATGCAACTTGGAATGCAAGCATTGTTCCAAAGCTTAGGCCAAGGAAGACATTATAGATGTGCAATTGATGACTATATCATCTACGGAGGAGTGGAACATGGGTCAATTAAAGAAGTGTCAGCACGAAGATTCTGATCTGGCTGGTGTGATGCAAGGGCTTAAGCGCAACGAACGACCGAAATAAACGTTGATGATATGATTAAGATTGTCAGATTTAAAAATAAAATTAGCGGCGTTATCTCGAGTTGGAAACAAGAACTTAATGGAAAGAAAAATATAGTTGAAGTTTTCATAGATTTGAAGAGAGAATTTGAAACAATAGATGGCTTTGTAGCAACAAACTAAAACTTAATGTTAGTAAAACAAATTTCATGGTCATATTCAGAACACTAAATAAAGATTCCCATAAAATTGAGCGAGAAACTATGAATACAAAGATTAAGGAAGTGAAAATATTCAAGTGTTTAGGGGTTCAGATTGATAAAAAGTTGAAGTTTAACGATCATATTGATTATATAGGCCCGGTTTTTCAGTCCTTGGTTAAGCTCAGTTTAAACTAAGTTTGCTCGGCATAAATTTAAACTCCAGTTAAACTGCAGAGCGGTTTTTCAGTGAGAGTTTAAGGCCGCTTTTAAGATTTGCTTTTTATACGGCAACATTGGTTTTTTTTTTATCTAGATACGGCAACAGATGACATTTGTTTACATATTCAACGCCATTACTTCTCCTCAGTATTGTAATAGTTAGGATTTCGCTTATTTCTGCATCACTATAATCACTTTTGTCAGATGATATATCCAGTATTTAATTAAATATAAAAATATCGTCCTATTTTAATTGCGTTCAGTTTATTGTTTCACAACCAAAACTATCAAATATGCAAACAGCTGACAAGTTAACTAGAGTTTAACCCTGCCAAATTGGCCGCTTAAACTACGTTTAAACTTCGTTTAAAGTTGACTGAAAAACTGCGTAACAAGTTTAAGCTTAGTTTAACTGACAAATTGAGTTGAACTTGTACTGAAAAACCGGGCCATAGTGGCAAAAATTTGCAAGAAGATTGGATTCTGGAAAAGAACATGTAAATATATAAGTAAAAAATATAAGTTGAAAGTCTAAAGGTCCATAATAGAGCCACACTTAATTTATTGTCCAACAATATTTTTTATTACCATTGCTCGAACCCCTAAACTGGGCCAGTGTAAAACACCTAAAATTTTATCCTAGCATAAAATTTGTATTTTGTATGAAGCATGGTATATTGCCTGTGTTTTTGAGCGATAAACTTATGTATGTCAATGAAACCCACTCATATGACGTTAGAGAAAACAATAATTTTAGATTACCTCTCTTTAAAGCGGAATTGGACAAGCAAAATATATTTTATAAAGGCTTAAAATCTTATAATAAGCTTCCGAGTCATATAAAAGATAGTAAAGATGTAAGCACATTCAAAAAAAGATTGATGTTTTATTGTAAAACCCTCCCAATAAGATAAAAATCTTACAAGTTCTTTTTTTCTTTCATGGTCGCACTTCATAACTGACTATAACTGGTATTTTGAGCTGCCAGTTACAACGCTGATCGGAATCCCATGCATTCCGACAACATAAATATTTCCAATATTTTTTTTATTTGTTAATAAATGTATTATACTAAGTTTTAGGCCTGAAAAGTCGTAATAATAAATAAATAAATAAATAAACAACGGAGGAAATGTCAGCAGAAAGTCCTGTTGCCAAGTCATACTGGGCACAGCGGAACAGTTTACAATTGGAATCCGATTGTTTGCATCGAATATGGGAAAGTTGAGGATGGTCAATGTCTTCGCAATGTGATAACCGTCCCAAGGAAAAAAATCCAAGAGGTTCTGAATGAATTACATAACGGTCCAAGCGGCGATCATCTTGGAGTCACCAAGACATTAGAGAAAATCAACCAGAGATTCTATTGGGTTGGTTGCCGTGAATCGGTCGCGGAGTGGATTACCAACTGTGAAGTGTGCATCAAAACTAAAGGACCGAAATCGAGGTGCCATGGCCAAATGAAACAGTATAACACAGGTGCATCCTTTGAGAGGATTGCCATGGATGTAGCTGGGCCATTTCCTACAAGCAAACTCGGAAACAAATATGTACTGCTAGTAATGGACTATTTCAGAAAATGGCCAGAAGTGTACTCTATTCCAAATCCAGAGGCAGAAACCACAGCAGAAGTGTTCAATAACAATTGGGTAGCTAGGTTTGGTGCACCGATGGAACTACATTCTGATCAAAACAGAAATTTCGAATCAGCTGTATTCCATGAAATGTGCAAGACATTGGGCATTCTGAAAACTCGAAATATTGCACTGCAACCTCAGTCAGATGGCATGGTGGAACGATTCAATAGAACATAGGAAGAACACTTAAGGAAAGTAGTGGATGTGTTACAGAAGGATTGGGATACTCAAATTTCCTTGCTCCTGATGGCATATCGCTCTTCAGTACATGAAACAACAGGCCAGACTCCTGCAAGGGTAATTTTTGGAAATGGCCCCCGGTTGCCTGCTGACTTGAAGTTTGGATTAAATGCTGATGCCAACATAAAAGTTGGGAAATCCACTAGCGTCGTTTAGGAGTTGTAGACAACGAACTATAGTCATGAGTGATAAGATGAAAGCCAGGTACGACAAATCAATAAATACGGAAGGTGTTACGAAAGGAGATTTAGTGCTGCTATACAACCCACAACGTAAGAAAGGTTTGCCTCTAAAGCTGCAATGTACCTGGGAATGCCCATACAAAGTCATATAGAGGATCAGCGATGTTGTCTATCACATACAAACTATTGGAAGGCCACGAAATAAGTTGAAGGTGGTGCATTTGGAAGGCTTGCTGCATTTGGTTCGGGCAATGTGTCGATCGGGACAATCAGGAGGGCAGTGTGGCGAATATTCTCAAGCATTGTTAGAGGTTGGATGGAAAGTATTACCGCGCTTTCTCCCTGCAAATGTTTGTTGTCACCGAATACTTTTTAGTAAAAATTTAAAAAAATTTTTCAAATTGTATCCTCACTGAACACAGCTAATGCGTGTGAAACTATGATTTCGATACTGTGCCTTTGTAATCGCTGCCTGTACTTTTTTTTCAACGAGGTAATCGACTACAAAAAACTCGGTAGTTAAGAAGACTTCTCAAGTATATACTCGTAGTTACTTGGCTGATTAAAAACTTCACAAATTTTAGCCCAAGGTTTGTCGTTCAACAAACGTTTTTATAAATTACATTTTTAAGTTTTAGGGTCATGCACTGTCTTCTTTGTCGGGGCGTATTCAGTGAGGTGGATGAGCTGGAAGGTATCGATAACAAAACTCCATTTTCAAAAAAGCCAATCTGTGGTATAATAATTTATTTAGCACAAAAATCAAAACCTATAGATGTATCATGGCTTAATCAACCATATGAACAACAAATATGTAAAACTTGCCTTGGGGACATACTGGCTTATGATGAATACATGGTAAAAATTCTTGAAGTACAAAAACGCATTGTTTTTTGTTTAAGGAATCTAAAAGTAAACGACGACGAATATATAGATGCTTTTGATGAACAGGTCGAAAAAGTTGAAATAAGTTTTCAACACGAAAGCTATATAAAACCCGAAACAGATAGTGTTCCGGCAACAGATGAGCCTGAGCACCAGGGCGACGCAGGTAGCTATTCTCAAGAAATTGAAAATGCTGATCATAAATTTGAAGATTTAAAATACGCTTTAGATGAAAGTCAAAATGCAATTCATTCGTTCACTGTCAATGGTAAGCGGGGTTACAAGATTCCAGTAAAGTGTAATTCATGCGAAAAAATTTTTTAAAACAAATCAACACTAGGTAGACACAATAAGGTTGTACATAATCTGCCTACAAAAATTTGTAAATGTGATATCTGTGGTGTTGTAACTAAGGATGAAGAATATTTAGAATTACATATGAACATTCATGATGGAAAATCTGATTTAGAGTGTCGGTACTGCAACAAACAATATACACGTAGAATTAATGTCATTCGCCATATGCAGAAACACTGGGACAAGAAGAAGTTTCAATGTGAGAGATGTGGGTTGAGGTTCTCAGAACGTCCTATGTATTATAACCATAGATTACAACATGATGCTGAAGAAGATCCACTTATATGTTCAGTATGTAATCAATCGTTTAAAACAAGGCGGACATACAGAAATCATTTATGGACACATCGTGAGGATAGACCTCGTTTTGGCTGTGAAGTTTGTGGTAAAACATTTGTTGAAAGATATACACTTAAAGTGCATCTAAGGTGCCACACTGAGAAAGAAGCAGCAAATACTGATGGCCGTAGAAAATACTCGAAACTGCAAGAAGAGAAAAAACCATGTAAATGTATAATATGTGGAAATCTGTTCCTAACTAGAGATTCAGTGGATCATCATATGAAAGTCGAACATGATGTAATATTAAAGGCCGAAAACATTTTTGTATAGAATTAAAAAAATTTTAATGAAAAAAGATTGTTTATTGATAATAATTCGTAAGCATTTAGCAACATAAGTGGTTATATCGCAGTTAAATTTCATCATGGTGCTTAGGGAGATCAGGTGATTAGATGACGGCAAGTCTCGTTAGGTAACTTATTTCAGTAACGAAATCAAAGTTGACTGTTGTTGTTGTTGTTTTAGCGACTAGTTAACCTGCCTAGGATGTCACCCCCCATCGAACACTATCATCAGGCTCTTCTAACGAAAGTCCAAGAAACCCCGCGGCTTCAACAGGGGTGGACCAGAGTGAAATTGGTGTTAGAAGAATGGGCTCAGTTGAGCAGATGAACAGATGGTTAGTATCGTGGGGAGACACGCCGCATGCCGGGCAGACATTTGGCATGTGAGGGTTCAGTCTGGATAGGTAAGAGTTTAGTCTGTTACAGTATCCAGAACGAAGTTGAGCCAGCGTGACTCTTGTCTCCCTGGGCAGTTCGCGTTCCTCGTCGGCAACAGGTGGGGCTTGTGCCTGTAGGACTGCATTCACTGGACGAGACCTGACGAAGGAGTTTACCGACTCCGTGTGGATGAGGTTGAGGGACCGCCGGTGCACCTTTGGATCAAAGGGCGAGAAAATGTGGTGCCGGATCTCGTCATAGTGCTTACGGAGGTGACTGTTGTCGCCTTCGGGAATTCGCATTCTCTTGTGGTAACATGTGGTGCTTGTCCTAAATAAGGACATTCACCGAACGGGAGCTGACAAATTTATTTACTGCCTTTGTGTGAATATTCTTGAGGCCTGCTTGTGCATTTTTGGGCCCACGGCGTTGTTGTTGTTGTTGTTGTTAACAGTGCTTCGCCCTGCCCAATGGGCTCGATCACTCTAAATTGTCATCAGGCTCTTCTAACGGAAGTCCGAGGAAATGCGCAGTTTTCACAGGGTTGGACCAGAGTGATGTGGGTGTTAGAAGAGTGGGTTCAACTGAACAGGAAAAGAGATGTATGGTATCATGAGGGGTCATACCACATGCAGGGCATGTATTTGGTATGTTGGGGTTCAGTCTGCATAAGTAAGAGTTTAACCTATTACAATATCCAGAGCGAAGTTGTGCTAGTATGACTCTAGTCTCCCTCGGAAGTACACGCTCCTCTTCAGCCAATTCAGGTGGTTGAGTATTAATAACGGGATTCACAGGCCGAGATCTGAGGGATCTGTCTACCGATTCAGTGTGGAGGTCATTTAGAGCCCGTCTATGGTTCCGCAGATCAAACGGCAAAGAGATATGCTTACGGAGATGTCTCCTTATGTCTCTGGGGGGCGGTGCTACATCCAAAAGATGTCGGTTTGGATGACTAGGTTTGTGACAGTTCAGAAGGAACTGTCTACTCAAGAGTTCCGCGTGCTCTTGAACATTGAGCAATTTCGCCTCTTGATGGAGGTGAGACTCAGATGACATAAGCAGGCATCCCGTAGCGGTTCTGATGGCGGTGTTTTGGCAGACTTGCAATTTCCTCCAATTGGTGTCAGAAAGGTTGGGCGACCATATAGGCGCAGCATAGTCAATAACCGGCCGGCCAATAGCCTTATATGTAGCAAGCAATGTTTCTTTGTCTTTTCCCCAAGTACTGCCGGCCAGTGACTTGAGGATATTATTGCGGCTCTGTACCTTTGAGGCTATTGCGGTGGCATGACCAGCGAAGGTGAGGCCGTCGTCAAATGTCACGCCCAAGATTTCTGGGTGGTTGACAGTAGGTAGAGGTACTCCATCTACGTGGACATTTAACTCTTGCCCCATCTGCGCATTCCATGTAGTAAACAGGGTCGCCGTAGATTTAGTCGGAGACACTGTCAGATTACGCTCGGTGAAGAAGCTGGAAAGGTCATGGAGGTAACTGTTGATTCTTATACAGAGTTCATCAATGGAGGGACCCTTGCCCGAGGCCATTATCGTGCAGTCGTCAGCGTAGGAAACAATGGTGACTCCCTCTGGTGGGGGGGGAAGTCTCGAAATATAGAAATTAAACAAGAGGGGAGAGAGAACACCACCTTGCGGCACCCCTTGTTTTATTCTTCGTGGTCTAGATTTCTTGTTCCTAAATTTGACTGTTGCCTGTCGGCCATAGAGGTAATTAGCGGTCCACCTCTTAAGGCCGGCAGGGAGCGGTGTCTCATCCAGGTCTCGGAGGAGAGTGGCGTGATTGACCGTGTCGAATGCATTTGACAGATGAAGTGCCACGAGAACCGTCCTATGGTTTGGTGGATTTTGATTCAAACCGTTGTTAATCTGCGTTGTAATGGCGTTCAAAGCGGATGCCGTGCTGTGATTGTTGCGAAAACCATGTTGATGATCAGCCAATTTTAGGTTTGTAGGCCCACGGCGTTGGTATGCGATGCCTGATTTCATTATATAACCTAAGTACTCCCAGGCAGTGATTTGAGGATTTAGGTACTTTGGTGGCGATCACGGTTTGATGATCAAGAGGGATGGTGTTTTCAATCGCCACGGCTACTAATTTAGGGTGAAGCTTGATGTCGGCGTATACGTCTAATTCTATTTTAATGTGCCCCCCACCCAATTCGTGAATTAGGTTGGAGATGTATTAGGGTGTTATCGTTGGAATAAACAACAAGACTTATTCGGTAACAATGCCAGGTTCCGTCCCCGATAAAACCGGGTAATAAAGGAAGATAGGAGTTTATTTGATCCATTCAGAAAGAATCTATACAACAAAGCGGTTGGTTCAAATCAATAAAATTATCGATTAAATTATTATAATTAAAAGTCAAAATAATTTTTTAGTGAGTGATTTTCTTAAGTGGCATGCAAATGAGCCTCTTCTTTGGGCCGTCTAACATAGATCGCCAGTCATTTCTTCTCCCTGCAAATTGGCCACAATTGGAAACACCACGAGATCGCAATTCATTCGCGCAGCATGTCTTAGCCAACGAAGCAGCTGGTTTTTAGTTTGCTAAGTGACTTACAAGAGTGTTATTTTAGTTCGTCGATAAAAGACTACTTTTTTTTTTTTTTTTTTTTTTTTTTTGTGTTCGTGGGAGGAGGAAATGCTTTATGCACTAACCGGGTTTGAGCCCTCGTTACTAGATTCTCTAGCACTCCTGTGGGACTCCTTCTTATCTTGAAGTATACCGCACTAAAACCTAACCTCCCACGGCCCGCGCATTCTTCCTTACCTGGGACCGCGCTTAGCATTACTTCAGGTAAGGAAGCGCGTTACGTGAGCTCTATGGCTACTCTCACGCTAACTGGCTAGACAACCGTCTTCCCGTTTCGCAAGGAGGACATTCCTCGCGTATCGTCTGACTATGTCCCATCTAACGTTTTCGCAGGTCATCTTGCGAATGACACTGCCCGGGGAAAGTTCGCCAATTGTCTCTTCCACCCGCCTTCTTTCTTCTGCAAATTGCTCGCATTCGAAGAAGGTGTGGCGTACGTCGTCTATGGCTCCGCAGTAGGTGCAGTTCGGGGTTTGAACTTTGCCCATTCTATGGAGATATTCACGGAAATAACCGTGTCCGGTTAAGAACTGGGTCAGGTAGAAGTCGACTTCTCCATGAGGTCGGTTCAGCCATGGTTCTAGTTCGGGGATTAATACCCTGGTCCACCTTCCAGCAGCACTGCTGCTCCATTGTAGTTGCCACCGCCGGATCGAATCACCACGCGCCTGCGTTGCAGCAACGTCTCTACGTACCTCTGCACGAGTGTCGTAAGTCATTTTTCTTTCCTCAGCGAGGAGATATATCGGTATAGTCCCCGCGATGACCAGAACAGCATCTGCGGAGACCGTGCGGTATGCTGAGGCGATTCTCAGGGCCCCTCTACGTTGGACTGCGGTAATAGCGGCCCGATTAGTTGTTTGCAATAGTGATTCTCCGTTGGATTTGTAGGCCGACATTATTTCTAGTCTTAATGCAGGTTCCCAGGTACATAAAATCTGTTTCGAAATTATAGCTACCAACAGCTTAGTGGTTGCCAAGACGCCAAATGCTTTTTACTTGATGACAGCATGCTGTTTTTAATGATTGCATAAGGCCCAATTAGTATGTCCCCGTCATGCCTCAGTCTTTTGCACAATACCTTATATGCGATATTTAAAAGCGCAGTTTTAGGAAAACGTTTGTTGTGGATTGGGCACAGATGGGTAATGAGAGGTGAGAGGCATCATATTTGTTGACCAACCATCTAGTTGTAAGTCATTACCTTTGTGCATATTAGTCGCCCCTTACTACCGGTATGCCTACCTTGGGCATATTCTAAACCCCCAACCCGCAACAAAAAAATTTTCACATGTTAGCTAAAACAGTGACCAACTGAATGAATATTTTTCACCAGTTTAGCCGAAACCTGAACCATTTAAAACAATATTTTAAGCTACATGGTAGCCAGAACAGAAAAATTTATGAAATTCCGAGTAATTGTTTACGATCGCCACCAAGTGCTAATATTCATCCAAAAATATCGATATGGGTATCAAAAAACTCGTTTCGGTAGCAGTAATGAGAATTCGCCTCCGGAGAACAAATATTTTAATTATTTTCGACCCATAGCTTTTATGTGTAGAATACATTA
Source organism: Merzomyia westermanni (assembly GCA_949987695.1). Classification (NCBI taxonomy): domain Eukaryota; kingdom Metazoa; phylum Arthropoda; class Insecta; order Diptera; family Tephritidae; genus Merzomyia; species Merzomyia westermanni. The sequence continues at coordinate 52,525,104 of OX465288.1, forward strand.
GCCGGGTCAACACTGGCTACGCGAACCCAGTATTTCTGTGCAGAACTCACTTCTGCAATTTGGTAAAAGCGTCATATAAGTAAATCAGCATTTTGAATTTAAATTAATATATCGTCGGCTTAAAGTGTAAACCTTCCTACTAACACTTAGGAGAATTGATCAACATTCCAACAATCATTTCTGTAAATGTTTTTCAAAATAATTTAAAGTAAACTTGCTACAATAAGCGATATGTAAGCTAGCTTACAGTTTTTAGCTTTTTCAGTTTTAATTTATTTGAAAGTTTCAAGTAAACTTTTTATAAACTTCCAGAAAAAACTGTTACAAATAATTTCAATTGAAAAGTGATAGGCAAATGTTTATATAAATTCAGAACAAACTATTTGTCAGTTTTTTTCCTTTCAACTTAAAATATTTCCAATTCTTTTCAAACAAGATTTCATATGAGAATGACGGCGAAAATGCAAAAATCATGGCTGCATCTTAACCACTTCCGCAATCTGGTAATAGTTGGTTTAAGTTCCAGCATTCAATGTATGATTAGAACTAAGTTATTTATTTTATTGCAATAACTAAATAATATAAAAAATATGGCTTGAAAAGTTTAAAAAAAAAACTTGTAGAAAGCTTTCTTTAAAATCTTTTTTGTAGGTTTAAATTAATAAGCTTTTTATCAACGTGTCGTTTCAATTACACAACGTTTATTTTCAAACGTTTTGTAAACGAAAAATCTGAATTTTGTAAGCCTAATACTTATTTCGGAAAGCTTTTTAAAGATTTATTTTAAGTTTACTTTGCTTGTTGGGATACGATTGAACTACTTAGCTTATAGCCAGGATGTGATATTCATCGTTGGCCAATATCCCCTGATCTAGCGAACTGGTTCATAAAGTAAATTTTGACAAAAGATCCATTTAGCAGGTTTATACTATGCCGACGATATATAGGTCTATTGCAGTAGTGAAAAGTAAATAAATTATCACACTACAAAATTACTTTAAAATTTACTTTTATTAAAAGTTTGCTTGGTAGACACATGCATACTTGGGCAGATTTGAGAATAGATATAATTAATATTATACAAACATACTTATTGCATATCCATAACTTTGAAATGTCTTTGTAAAAATCATGGTAAAAGTAATTTGCCGTTCCACTTTTTGCAAACATTCCTAAAATGTACCAGTATGAACGTATTTTAAGTGATAATCCAAATTTGCTTGAGCACTGAATATTTGCCCGCATATGTTGCAGGATTTCTTGCTGCTTTCGTCGACCTCATCATACTCTGTAAAGCTGTTTATCGTTAAAGACTTTAGTATGACATCATGATCTTTTTCCATATGCTTATTGAGATGATCTTTCACTGTAAACACTTGTTCGCAAATTATGCAATTTAATTTTGCTTCTTGTGGTGATTTCGGTGGAGCGTACGTTGATGCATCATTATCCTGCGTGACTGTTTGTTGTTGTTCGGGTTGTTTCACTTCACCAGATTCTATTGCTTCAGGGTGTGTACGTTTATGAATTTTTAGAGTATATTTCTCTGTGAATGTCTTTGAGCAATACTCGCAACTGTAACGTGGCCGATCTGCACGGTGTGTTATCATATGACGGCGGTATGTACGTTTTGTCTTAAATACTTGAGAACATACGTCACACTGTAATGGTTGTTCTTCAGCTTCATGCTGTAACCTATGGTTGTACAAAACAGTGGTTTGTGAGAAACAAAGTCCACATTTGTCACATTGGTATTTCCTTGAATCGTAATGTACTTCCATATGACGAATTGTGCTCATTTTTGAAGTAAATTCTTTTCCACAATATCGGCATTGATTCTCATTTTTACCCTCATGTGTATTCATATGCAACTTTACATAATCTTCATTTCTATGACTGTAGTCACACAATTCACAAGTGAATTTTTTATGTACATTCGTTATATGTTTTTGTAAATTTGGTTTCGTGTGAAACTTCATTGCACAGAAGTCACACTTAATTTTCATTTCACGATCCTTCCGAGGTCGACCTAGTATAGCTTCTGGCACGTCATCATGATCTTCATCCATAGCGTCATCTATAGTTTTTTCAATTTCATTGTCAGATATATCCGCATCATCGAAAAAGTGATCATCTGTGAGTTCATCTAAAGCACTCATGTCTGGAATAATGTCATTCTCAAAATCAGAGTCAAATCCAGTTATAGCCTTATCAATTAGATCCAGAATGATACGCTGCTTTTTTAGAGCCTTCATAAGATAAGTATCGTATTCCACTATCTCAAAATGGCAACCCGAACACACCGATTCTCCATTGGGAATGTGTAATTCTGAATTTGCGTGTTTTGCCAAATAAAGCAATACATCACGAAAAGATTTCTTCGATGTCGGACATGTACTAGTATCGATGCCCTTCTGATCCCGAGTGACAGTAATTTTTCGACGACATAGGAAACATCTTACACGACTTATATCTGTATGCGACGTAGCCATTTCAATATGTATTATTCTTCAGCTTTTCTATGCCTTCCTATTGTACAAAAAATAAAAACAATTCTGGAAGAATATATCAAAACAGATTTAAGCAGAAAGTAGAGACTTGCTTTCGATAGAGCGACGAATTTCGATAAGACCCGATACAATATCGATATCTTTGCCATACGATAACGATATTGTGACGAATTCGATGATTCCTCGATTACTTATCCCTTTCCGACCTGTAGCGCGATTCACTAACTTTTAACGTTTCGGCAATCGAGATTTTTACCGTAAACGTATTGTGCAAGGCGAATTTATACAGGTGGCGTTAGTAACATATTGTGACGAATTCGGTGATTCCTTGATTATCAATCCTGGGTTCGATCACTATAAAGTCGAATAAACACACGCACAGATAATGTAAGTAATAGCTAGTTTTATTTACTAGTAATAAACGCAAAACAATTTTAAGAGTTTGATAACTTTACAGTAGTTCACTATTGAACGCTTGAAAATAAACTGAACAACCTGCAATGCTTGGTCACCGCCTTATATAGTTCAACAGGGTACTTGCCTACGCACCGAGAACTTTCTTGGTTATTCGCTTTTCGTGTTCTGGAAGGGTCGGTGTTATTTATTGGAATCTCCTCTTTGCATCGTATTCGCAAACACTCGCGCCATCTCTCTTCCTCTTTTTAGTTACACGCTTGCATGCATAAGTGTAGCCATCGTTATCTCACCTGTGTTTAACTAGTGCTGGGAGTGTTATTGAGTTAGGGATGGTACATGCTTGAGATTAATCGCCACACTGCCCTCCACCTAAGTCTGATCGTCCCGATCAGACACAGTGCCGGAACCAAACGCAGCTAGCCTTTCTAAATGGACCACTTTCATCTTATTCCTTGGCCTTCCCATAGTTTGTATGCGATATACCACATCGTTGATCCGTTTTATGACTTTGTATGGGCCTTCCCAGTTACATTGTAGTTTTGGGGACAAACCTTTCCTACGCTGTGGGTTGTATAGCAGCACTAAATCTCCTTCTATAAAACCTTCCGAATTTATTGCTTTGTCGTACCTGGCCTTCATTTTATCGCTCATGATCTTAGTCCGTTTTCTCACAATGTCGTGAATTTCTCTCATTTCTTCTTCCAATACACTAGTAGATTTCACTCACTTGCATTCACTCCTGCATCAGCGTTTATCCCAAACTTTAAGTCAGCTGGCAATCGAAGATCATTCCCGAAAATTACCTTTGCAGGAGTCTGACCAGTTGTTTCATGTACTGCAGAGCGATATGCCATTAGGAATAAGGAGATGTGAGTATCCCAATCCTTCTTGAATTTATCCACTACTTTCCTCAGGTGCTCTTCCAATGTTCTATTGAATCGTTCCACCATGCCATCTGACTGAGGATGTAGTGAAGTTGTTCGAGTTTTCCGAATGCCCAATGTCTTCCACATTTCCTGGAACACAGCTGATTCGAAATTTCTGCCTTGGTCAGAATGTATCTCCATCGGTGCACCAAACCGAGCTACCCAATTGTTAGTAAACACTTCTGCTATGGTTTCTGCCTCTTGATTTGGAATAGGGTACACTTCTGGCCATTTGCTGAAATAGTCCATAACTACCAGTACATATTTGTTTCCGAGTTTGCTAGTAGGAAATGGACCAGCTACATCCATGGCTATCCTCTCAAATGACGCACCTGAGTTGTACTGTTTCATTTGGCCATGGCTCCTTGATTTCGGTCCTTTAGCTTTGATGCATACTTCACAGTTGGCAATCCACTCCGCGACCGATTGACGGCAACCAACCCAATAGAATCTTTGCTTAACTTTCTCCAAGGTCTTGGTGACTCCAAGATGACCTCCGCTTGGACCGTTATGTAATTCATTGAGTACATCAGGGATTTTCTTCCTTGGGACGACTATCAGCTTTCGAACACATTCACCATCCTCACTCTCCCATATTCGATGCAAACAACCGGATTCTAATTGCAAACTATTCCACTGTGCCCAATATGACTTGGCAACAGGACTTTCTGCTGACATCTCCTCTCTTGATGGTCGCTCGTTTCGTTCGATTCCTTGCATTACACGTGTAAGATCTGGATCTTCGTGCTGAAACCTCCTTAATTGATCCATGTCCCATTCGTCCGTAGATATTATAGTCATGAGCCGCACATCTATAATGTCTTCCTTGGCCTCAGCTTTGGAACAATGCTTGCATTCCAAGTTACATGGTCTTCGTGACATTGCATCAGCATTTCCGTGGGTGCTACCTTTGCGATGCTCTATGGAAAAGTCATAACTTTGCAGTCGCTCTATCCACCGTGCCAATTGACCTTCCGGATTACGGAACTGTAAGAGCCATTTCAACGCTGCGTGGTCTGTCCTGACGTGGAATCGCTGCCCATAGAGGTACTTGTGGAAATGCTTAACGCACTCTACCAATGCCAACAGTTCTCTCCGGGTTACACAATAGTTCCTTTCAGGCTTCCCAATTGTTCGGCTATAATATGCAACTACCTTCTCCTGTCCATCAACAATCTGAGACAAAACACCTCCTATAGCATAACCACTCGCATCTGTATCCAGAATAAACTTTGAACCTGGAATTGGATATGCTAACATCGGGGCTGTGCATAGTCGTTCCTTCAATGTTTGAAAAGCCACCTCCTGTTCCTTCTTCCATTCAAAACTCATATTCTTTCTCGTAAGGTCATGGAGACTACTAGCTACGCTGGCAAAATTCGGTACAAATCGGCGATAATACGTGCACAGCCCAAGGAAGCTCCGTAACTCATGCAAATTTCTCGGTCTTGGCCAATCCTTTACGGCTTCGATCTTTTCCTTAGCAGTGCAGATTCCCTCCGTAATTACCTTGTGACCCAAATAACTTACTTCCTTTTTAAACAAGGAACACTTCTTAGGACTTAGTTTCAGACCAGCACCAGCTATTCTTTGGAAAACTTCCTCCAAGTTCTTTAGGTGTTCCTCAAAGCTTTTTCCCAGCACGATGATGTCGTCGAGGTACACCAAACATGTTTGCCAGTGCAATCCTTTTAGTATCTGGTCCATGAGTCTCTCAAAAGTAGCTGGAGCATTGCATAGCCCGAAGGGCATTACCGTAAATTGCCAAAGCCCTTCTCCAACGCTGAAGGCCGTCTTTTCTTTATCTTCATCCTTCACCTCCACTTGCCAGTAGCCGCTTTTCAAGTCCAGTGTGGAAAACCATTTCGTGCCAGATAACGAGTCCAGAGTATCGTCGATTCTTGGCAATGGATAACTATCCTTCTTCGTTACGTCGTTCAATTTTCGGTAATCCACACAGAACCTCATTTTTCCATCCTTCTTTTTCACTAGTACTACCGGTGAGCTCCATGGACTAGCTGATGGTTCGATCACGCCGCTGTCACTCATTTCCTGAATAATTTCTCTTACCACTTGTCGTTTGGCCAATGGAATACTACGAGGAGCTTGGCGGATTGGTCTTGCATCACCAGTATCAATTTGATGCTTCACAACTTTGGTTTGGAACCATCCTTGTCAAATATGCTCGAGTACTTTGATAGAAGTTCCTTTGCCTTTTTCTGATGATCTTTTTCGAGGCCTGCCGTCCACGACATATCTGAAAGATTAATCTTGATGGTGGAATCATTTTCCTGAAGCTGTTCACAATTGATAACTACCTCGACCTCTTGGCATTGTCCCAATATTGCTCCTTTGGAAAGTTTAATCGGCGATTTGAACTCATTAAGTACTCTTACCGGTACACGTCCATCTTGTTTTGTCATAGCCAGGGTTTTTCCTACTAATATGTTCGTCCTTGATTTGTTTGCTGCCTCGACAACCCTCAACTTGTTTGTCCCATAATCTCCATCAATCTTTGCCCATATGATTGCTTCCGACTTCGGTGGAATTTGTTGGCTCTCCTCCACAAGCACTCGCTTACTAACGTATTTGTTTTCGTAACCAAAATTTAATGGCACATCCATGTTCTGGTAATTCATAATCCTGTTTTGCATGTCGATCTTGATGCCTTGCTCGCTTAAGAAGTCCACACCAACTATGATTTCGTCAACAATATCTGCTACTATAAAATTGTGTAGAACGGCCACGTTCCCAATTGCGATTTCACATGTTACTTCTCCTAGGACATGGGTGTCCTCACCAGTGGCCGTACGTAACTTTGCTCCATGCAATGGTCTCACCTCCTTGTTGACTAAATCAGATCGAATTATGGAATGCGATGCGCCTGTATCCACAGTTAGTAGGTGCTCTTTTCCATCCACATATGCAACAGCAGTAACATTACTAGCTTTCCTTCCGATCTGTGAGACAGAGATTATGGGGCATTCAGTTGCGGGAGTCAGTCCACGCCCCTTTCGGCTGGCTTGATTTAGTTTAACGACTGATTTGGGTGGGAAATTGGCTCACCTCCTTCAGCTTTGCGTTTTCGTCCACCTGAATTGCTGGGGTTACTGGAGCCAGAGCCGCAATAACGTGCTATGTGACCTGGTTTTCCGCATTTGAAGCATTTAATGGCACCATCACTTTTTTTCTGTACTCCGTTCAACGCTTCCAAAATTTTGTCTACCCAAGCCGGAGTGTCCACTTCTACGCGATGAGCCTTGTATGCAGGTTTACTCAAAAGCGAGACTGTTTCCTGCGTCAGAGCATGCGATACCGTTTCAGCGAATGTCCTTTTGGGGTTTGCATATGTGGCCCGCTTCGTCTCCATGTCGCGTATTCCATTTATGAAACACTGGATTTTCACCCTCTCCGTATACTCTACAGGTGCGTCTGCATTTGCTAGATGGGCCAACCTCTCGATATCCGATGCAAATTCCTTCAAAGTCTCATTAGGTTTCTGGAAGCGATTCTGTAGCTCTATTTGGTATATCTGTTTTCGATGTTCGCTACCATAGCGTCTCTCAACTGCACCCATTAATGCTTCATAATTGTTCCGTTCTCCGTCAGGAATAGTCTGCAAAATTTCAGCTGCAGGTCCCTTCAATGCCACGAATAGTGCAGCAACTTTGTCTTCGGTGCCCCAATTGTTCACCGCTGCCGTTTTCTCAAACTGTAGCTTAAATACCTGAAATGGAACAGAACCATCAAAGGAAGGTGATTTTACCTTGGGTGTATTTGCTGAGGCAGCTGGACGGTTCAGTTGTATCCCCTGGATACGGCCTTTTAAAGCTTCCACCTCAGCCTCTATTTTATCTTGAAATTGTGCAATTTTCGCATCTTGAACTTCTAGTTTCGATGACACCCTCGCCTCCTGTGCTTCCAACTGCGAAGAGATATATGCCTTCTGTTCATCCATTTGCGCGGAGATCTGTGATGATACCTGTTCCAACTGATTTTCCATACATGCTTTCTGTTCTTCCAACTGAGATGCCATAGAAGTTTTCTGTTCTTCAAACTGAGATGCCATGCAAGTTTTCTGTACTTCCAGCTGAGATGCCATTTGAGATGTAATACGCGTCTCTTGTTCTTCCATTTTAGTCGACATCTGAGTTAATACAGCCAATATCATGTTTGTGTCCACGGTTGCTACTGGATTAGGAGACTCCTTTTTTTCTTCCATTTTTGTCGATGCCTCCTCCACAAGATGAAAAACATGATCATCAACATTGAATCCTTCTGCTTCCATAGCCTCTCGCAATCGTGACTGTAACTCTGATTTATTGCCTGTAGTGTTTAGTCCGCGTTGTTCCAACTCATTTTTGAGTTGCTGAATCTTTAATTCATTCAGCTTCGCCATGTCCTTGTTATCCTTTAAATCACTGGTATTTATTTAACAATACCGCTTCTGACACCAATCATGGCGAAATTATACAGGTGGCGTCACTAGCATATATGTATTGAACTTTTTTTATTTTCAGTCGAATGGGTAATGTCAAACTCAGCCAAATTCAAGGCGAATTCGAATTGACGTTGTTTATTTACATTTGTATTCTGCATTCTCATTGGAAAGTGTTTTTGGTAAAAATATTGCGTTTAAATAAAATTAAATAAGTTGTGGTGAAGAAACAAGTGTAATTTTGTGAAATATAATCATCTACAAACAATAAAAAGTGTTCATCATGGTCAAATGTGCGATTTGTTTAAAACAATTTGTGCGGGGAATTGGGACCTTCTACAAGGTGCCCCTTGATGAGAAGAGACGTCTGTTGTGGCAAAATAACTGCGGGGTGCTTTTAAAATCAAAATATCATATTTGCGCAGACCATTTTTTGCGCGAAGATATTATTTACAGTGGCAAACAGCCGAGATTGATGCCAAAAGCAGTTCCCCATCCGTTGATGAGAGTTGCAACATCTAATTGCGCACCGCCTATACAACCAGCACTAAGTTCAGAATTGTGCTATAATCAGTAAGTAGTGTTATTATGTGTATATATATGGTAATTGTTTCCTTTAGGAGACAACTGCTAAAACAAGTCCAAAGTTGTCGGGAAAGGTATCAAAAGACGCGTTTTGACCTCGGTGACAATAATCCGGAAGCGGATTTTCGAGTTTTTTTTTCAGTGAAGAGATATTTGCCATCAAAGTTGAAAATTTTCTGTGTTATGCACATAAATACCGTGGAGCAAGCCCCCTATTTGGGATCGGACTTGGGTACTTTTTGGGTTTTCACGAATAACTTTTCACTGAAACAAATTATTTAATTTCAGCTTACGGATTATTGATACAGATATCAAAACACGTCGTTTGATACCTTTCCCGACATTTTTCGACGTGTTTTAGCAGTTGTCTCCTAAAGGAAACAATTACCATATATATTTATTTTGTGTGTAATCTAGGTCTGCTCAGGATTCGCCAGATTTATGTGTAACAGAGGTAGCTCCGATGGGCGTAGATAGCTACAACATCAGTACCAATATAGATAGCTACAGCACCAACAACAACATAGGTAGTTCATTGATTGTGGAAAATGTAGATTCCCAAACTCAAACTTCTGGTGTGCTTCTTGAAGATTCTGCAACCCAAACAAGGTAAGTGATTGTAAAACGAAACTGTACGATGAATTTTAATATTTTGATATATCTATTTTAAAACTTCCTTGCAGCTGTTTATTTTTCGAGGCTCTTATAAGTCCCGAAACATTAAATTTAAGATCAGAAGTGAAAAGGCTAAAAGCGGAAAATAAGGATTTGAGTCGTAAGCTCGATGAATCAAATGGAGTACTTGGCAATTTCCGAAATATATTCACGGAAGGTCAAATGCGAAAGGTGGTTGCGCCAGGTATGATTATTAGTTCTTATTATTTAAGTATGTGACTGAATCCCTTCACATTTACTTAGATAAAAATATACAATGGAATTGGCAAGACATTTCGAGTGCGATTTGTCTGAACGCGGCAGGGCCGAGAGCTTACCACCATCTTTATGACAACGGCTTCCCACTTCCTAGCGTGTCAACCTTACAGCGCTGGTCTCGCAAAACGGACATAAGTGAGGGTCTCCTGGCTCCATCATTTCAAGCGTTGAGTAACATGTCTGAAGTGAGTGATGAAGACAAAATATGTGTTCTCTCATTCGACGAAATGAAAGTCGCCGAAGCGTTTGAATTTGATGACCTTGGAGAGCAAGCACGAAAACCAGTAAAAATGGTGCAAGTGGCGATGGTCCGCGGATTACTAAAGTCGTGGAAGCAGCCCATTTTTTACTTAATCGATCAGTTTATTGTTGGTATGAGGAACGCTGCCGATGAAGACCGTCAATTTCGCTACTTAGACAAGACTTGCAGTTTCACTTTTTGGGGCATAACATTTTAAATGTGCTTACAGATTGGTTGGCTCCATTACCAAACAGAAGTTTGCCCTGTTTGCAGATACGCGGAGCAATTTTAAATTGCTTGCATATGTAAGTCCAAGATTTTACACTTTGATATTGCTAAATACAGGGAATAAAAAAAATATTTTCTACAGTTTCCTACTATTGATAGAAGTTACTTGAAACAACATGGAATCGGAAAGGCTGTTACGCTTTTGTATAAGCGTTCACCAGAAACGAAAGCAAAATTAATAAATTACAAGTGAAATAGATGGACACCAACCTCATACCCTCGATGGCTTAATATAAACCAAAGGACTATTATCAATGTTATACTTTTTGAACTGGAAATGAAGTATAATCTGTATGTTGGTGATGTGCAACCTTACAGATTAAGGAACAAAAATGATTTTGGATTTAACTTTTATAAGTGTAATAAGGCTCAAAATATTTTAATGTACAAAGGCCTAAAACTGTTCAAAGAATTACCAAGTAATCTCAAAAATGAAAGAGTCATTATTGTATTTAAAAGACTGCTAATATATTACGTTAGAGCAGTATTTTAGCTCACAACAATTACTAATAAGTAAATTACTATGTAATAAGTAAATTGTACCTGAAGGATCTTTTTATTTTAAAAAGCTAAATAAAGAAGAAACTAAGCCAAATTGAAAAAAAGTATTAGCATACACAAACCAAGCCAATTTAATGAAATTTTCACATACAACTTTCTGTCCTATTTACATTACACCCTTTGTACCTTTAAATACATAACTTAATAAAAATTTGTCAAAAAATCTTTTCTGCATATCGATCACTAACAGCAATTTTAGTGTAACCAACAAAATAACATTTTACAGGTTTTTAAGATTACATTTTTAAAAAATTGCATGCAAAATGTCACTTCATAATTGCTTTTGGCTTATCTTTGTAAGAGAACTTATTACGGTTGTGATATTTTGTGAGATAGTTTAAAACAAACAGAATTAATAATACCTGTCAAAAACCGTATTTTCATACCTTTTTTGGTTACAACAAAATTGCGGTTAGGGCTCAATATCTTAAACTTATTTCACGGTCTATGCAAAAAAACCTTGAGGTTTAGTAGAGAGGCCTTACAGCCGTATCCGAGCGTTGTCTCTGCTCTGAAAATTATTACGCAAATTTGCGTTATAATTATGCCCAATATGCGCAATACTCAGCAGCCTTTTCTACATCACCCAATACCTGCACGGTGTTGGTGGTGCTGGTACAGCTGCCTCATTCGATTTGGGCGCCTGATCTTGCAGTAAATTCGGAAAAACTCTTATAACGTCATATGGATCGGCGGCAGCCTTTTCAAATTCCTTCATCGAATCGGCAAACTGTTTATTAGCAACCAATTCAGGCGCGAAACGCACGTATTGTAGATGCTTTGATGTCCGCTGGGTCTTTGGATATATCCTAAAAGTGTTTAATTATTAAACCTTGCCTTTGCGAGTTTAGATATGCATGTTTGATTTCCCATACCGTCAAACCTGCTTCCATAACGCTTTGTGCATTAAATTTTTCATCAGGTTTTTTTACATAGTCACTTGGATCAATAGCAACCAGATACTCATCTTTGGATACTCCCAACATATTATGTTTTATAACACATATCCAGTGTACATTATTTACGAATTACTTTGACACTACGCTAATAGGCGAATTCGAGGGTTAGCAATGGCGCCCAAGGCGAGTCCATAAGGCGAATTTGGATTTTGACAGCTCGCCTTCGATTTACAAAAACAAAATACATAGGAAATTTACATATATGCTAGTGACGCCACCTGTATAATTTCGCCATGACACCAATTGTGACGAATTCGATGATTCCTTGATTATCAATCCTGGGTTCGATCACTATAAAGTCGAATAAACACACGCACAGATAATGTAAGTAATAGCTAGTTTTATTTACTAGTAATAAACGCAAAACAATTTTAAGAGTTTGATAACTTTACAGTAGTTCACTATTGAACGCTTGAAAATAAACTGAACAACCTGAAATGCTTGGTCACCGCCTTATATAGTTCAACAGGGTACTTGCCTACGCACCGAGAACTTTCTTGGTTATTCGCTTTTCGTGTTCTGGAAGGGTCGGTGTTATTTATTGGAATCTCCGCTTTGCATCGTATTCGCAAACACTCGCGCCATCTCTCTTCCTCTTCCTAGTTACACGCTTGCATGCATAAGTGTAGCCATCGTTATCTCACCTGTGTTTAACTAGTGCTGGGAGTGTTATTGAGTTAGGGATGGTACATGCTTGAGAATAATCGCCACAATATATGTAAATTTCCCATGTATTTTGTTTTTGTAAATCGAATGCGAGCTGTCAAAATCCAAATTCGCCTTATGGACTCGCCTTGGGCGCCATTGCTAACCCTCGAATTCGCCTATTAGCGCAGTGTCAAAGTAATTCGTAAATAAAATGTAAACAATGTACACTGTATTTGTGTTATAAAACATAATATGTAGGGAGTATCCAAAGATGAGTATCTGGTTGCTATTGATCCAAGTGACTATGTAAAAAAACGTGATGAAAAATTTAAGGCACAAAGCGGTATGGAAGCAGCCATAGGCAATGTTGAGATAAAACATAAACTGAAGCCGATGCTGTATAGTAGTCCACTGCTTGATATAGGTATGCACTTAAGTGTGGGATTTATTTGATATTGAATAAATTCACTTCTAATTTTCAATTTTTTAATGTAATCTCAGTTTGGGATGAACCCTACGTGTTTGGGCGCGTTGCGGACGCAATTGAGGTGCGTTGTATTGAGGGTAGCAGCATAAGTAAGGACACGCTTGTACAAAGTATACCGGAGCTAAGTAAAGCACGGTTGCTCGTACGTTCTGGCATAATACCTTTGCTGCGGCTACATCAGAACTATGGTGCATACGAATGGTGGATGTACCAACACAACGTCAAATTTTGCTGCAACAAAAGAAATTTCAACTGGCCATTGGTTTGACGGTATGGGAAATCAAACACGCATATCTAAACTCGCAAAGGCAAGGTTTAATAATTAAACACTTTTAGGATATATCCGAAGAGCCAGAGGACATCAAAGCATCTACAATACGTGAAATACACATGCGTTTCGCGCGTGAATTGTTTGCTAATAAACAGTTTGCCGATTCGATGAAGGAATTTGAAAAGGCTGCCGCCGATCCATATGACGTTATAAGAGTTTTTCCGAATTTACTGCAAGATCAGGCGCCCAAATCGAATGAGGCAGCTGTACCAGCACCACCAACACCGTGCAGGTATTGGGTGATGTAGAAAAGGCTGCTGAGTATTGCGCATATTGGGCATAATTATAACGCAAATTTGCGTAATAATTTTCAGAGCAGAGACAACGCTCGGATACGGCTGTAAGGCCTCTCTACTAAACCTCAAGGTTTTTTTGCATAGACCGTGAAATAAGTTTAAGATATTGAGCCCTAACCGCAATTTTGTTGTAACCAAAAAAGGTATGAAAATACGGTTTTTGACAGGTATTATTAATTCTGTTTGTTTTAAACTATCTCACAAAATATCACAACCGTAATAAGTTCTCTTACAAAGATAAGCCAAAAGCAATTATGAAGTGACATTTTGCATCCAATTTTTTTAAAAATGTTATCTTAAAAACCTGTAAAATGTTATTTTGTTGGTTACACTAAAATTGCTGTTAGTGCTCGATATGCAGAAAAGATTTTTTGCCAAATTTTTATTAAGTTTTGTATTTAAAGGTACAAAGGGTGTAATGTAAATAGGACAGAAAGTTGTATGTGAAAATTTTATTTATATTTCTTAGTCTTTGAATGATTTGTTTGTATATACGTCTATTGAAAAAAATACATTACTTTACATATTAAATACCGGTTTCATTAGATTGGCTTGGTTTGTGTATGCTTATATTTTTTTTCAATTTGGCTTAGTTTCTTCTTTATTTAGCTTTTTAAAATAAAAAGATTCTTCAGGTACAATTTACTTATTACATAGTAATTTACTTATTAGTAATTGTTGTGAGCTAAAATACTGCTCTAACGTAATATATTAGCAGTCTTTTAAATACAATAATGACTCTTTCATTTTTGAGATTACTTGGTAATTCATTGAACAGTTTTAGGCATTTGTACATTAAAATCTTTTGAGCCTTATTACACTTATACAAGTTAAATCCAAAATCATTTTTGTTCCTTAATCTGTAAGGTTGCACATCACCAATACACAGATTATACTTCATTTCAAATTCAAAAAGTATAACATTGATAATAGTCCTTTGGTTTATATTAAGCCATCGAGGGTATGAGGTTGGTGTCCATCTATTTCACTTGTAATTTATTAATTTTGCTTTCGTTTCTGGTGAACGCTTATACAAAAGCGTAACAGCCTTTCCGATTCCATGTTGTTTCAAGTAACTTCTATCAATAGTAGGAAACTGTAGAAAATATTTTTTTTATTACCTGTATTTAGCAATATCAAAGTGTAAAATCTTGGACTTACATATGCAAGCAATTTAAAATTGCTCCGCGTATCTGCAAACAGGGCAAACTTCTGTTTGGTAATGGAGTCAACCAATCTGTAAGCACATTTAAAATGTTATGCCCCAAAAAGTGAAACTGCAAGTAGCGAAATTGACGGTCTTCATCGGCAGCGTTCCTCATACCAACAATAAACTGATCGATTAAGTAAAAAATGGGCTGCTTCCACGACTTTAGTAATCCGCGGACCATCGCCACTTGCACCATTTTTACTGGTTTTCGTGCTTGCTCTCCAAGCTCATCAAATTCAAACGCTTCGGCGACTTTCATTTCGTCGAATGAGAGAACACATATTTTGTCTTCATCACTCACTTCAGACATGTTACTCAACGCTTGAAATGATGGAGCCAGGAGACCCTCACTTATGTCCGTTTTGCGAGACCAGCGCTGTAAGGTTGACATGCTAGGAAGTGGGAAGCCGTTGTCATAAAGATGGTGGTAAGCTCTCGGCCCTGCCGCGTTCAGACAAATCGCACTCGAAATGTCTTGCCAATTCCAATGTATATTTTTATCTAAGTAAATGTGAAGGGATTCAGTCACATACTTAAATAATAAGAACTAATAATCATACCTGGCGCAACCACCTTTCGCATTTGACCTTCTGTGAATATATTTCGGAAATTGCCAAGTACTCTATTTGATTCATCGAGCTTACGACTCAAATCCTTATTTTCCGCCTTTAGCCTTTTCACTTCTGATCTTAAATTTAATATTTCGGGACTTATCTATCTATCTATGGCGCGATATACAACAGGTATATCATCATAAACCTCCTAAGAGATTTTTGCGCCAAGCTTCTCTTCCAATTTGTGGTGTGCCGATTTGAATTTTTCCCTACAAATTGGTGGGACCTACAGTTTTTTGCCGACTCCGAACGGCATCTACAAAGGAGACGAATTTTTTGCTGAGAAGCCTGTCATGGCAGAAATACACTCGGAGAGTTTGCCAAACCACTGCCGAGGGGCGACCCCGTTTTGAAAAACTTTTTTCAAATCACTTTTGATGTTACCTGTACCAGGGCTCGAACCATGGACCTTCGGTGTGGTAGGCCGGCAACACTACCTTCACACCACGGCGGCCGCCAGGGGACTTATAAGAGCCTCGAAAACTAAACAGCTGCAAGGAAGTTTTAAAATAGGTATATCAAAATATTAAAATTCATCGGCCAGTTTCGTTTTACAATCACTTACCTTGTTTGGGTTGCAGAATCTTCAAGAAGCACACCAGAAGTTTGAGTTTGGGAATCTACATTTCCCACAATCAATGAACTACCTATGTTGTTTTTGGTGCTGTAGCTATCTATATTGGTACTGATGTTGTAGCTATCTACGCCCATCGGAGCTACCTCTGTTACACATAAATCTGGCGAATCCTGAGCAGACCTAGATTACACACAAAATAAATATATATGGTAATTGTTTCCTTTAGGAGCAACTGCTAAAACACGTCCAAAAATGTCGGGAATGGTATCAAACGACGCGTTTTGAAATCTGTATCAATAATCCGAAAGCGGAAATTAAATAATTTGTTTCAGTGAAAAGTTATTCGTGAAAACCCCAAAAAGTACCCAAGTCCGATCCCAAATAGGGGGCTTGCTCCACGGTATTTATGTGCATAACACCTTTCTGCGTTGGCGGCCTTTGGCCGCGCTTCAAAAAAATAACCCTTAGCCGGTCCAACACCGGCTTCGCGGTCCACAGTATTTCTGCGCAAAACACACTTTTTGCATTTTTCGGTACACCCTAATTTGTGATTACAACCACCACATGAAAATGACAGAAAATTTTCAACTTTGATGGCAAATATCTCTTCACTGAAACAAAAACTCGAAAATCCGCTTCCGGATTATTGTTACCGAGGTCAAAACGCGTCTTTTGATACCTTTCCCGACAACTTTGGACTTGTTTTAGCAGTTGTCTCCTAAAGGAAACAATTACCATATATATACACATAATAACACTACTTACTGATTATAGCACAATTCTGAACTTAGTGCTGGTTGTATAGGCGGTGCGCAATTAGATGTTGCAACTCTCATCAAATTGAAAACATTGATAACAAGTGTTGTTAAATCTGAGATAGTGAATCGCACAATCGTTAATGAAAGCAATATACGTTTACGGTAAAAATCTCGATTGCCGAAACGTTAAAAGTTAGCGAATCGCGCTACTGGCCTTCTTACAACAAAAGACGTACAAATTCCCTGCTGTCCCTTAATAAATCGGGCATTTCATCCCTGGTAAGGGTTCTAACAGGGCACTGTTTAATAGGCACTCACGGCGCCAGAATGGGTGCAATGTCTAATGATTACTGTCGCAGCTGCAGATGTATTGAGGAGGAGGAAAGTATTCAGCATCTGATGTGTCAATGCCCTGCACTTAGCAGGAGACGGTTAGCTATCCTGGGCCAAGCGTTTCTCGATGACCTCGCTGAGGTGTCAAAAATAGAAACAAAAGCGTTATCCAAATTTATTGACTCCACGAAGTGGTTCGATCCCCTGCCTTGGGTGTGAGTTGGTTTCCCCCGGCGTCGACGGTAGCGCGACCGTGTGAGTCGACTGGTCTTTTTTAGCCTTCTGGAGATCATTGAACTCGACTACTCTAGGGTTGTTGGATCGGCTGACTGTAAAACGGCTGAGCTGCTGTCGGCGTCAGGGATGACTTGCTCGCATCTCTGGGGCATAGAGGTGGGTAGAGACCGTATAGGGTATCAAAATGGGCCTATTTAGTGGCCTAAGTGTTCGGCAGAGTCCAGGCACTCTGTCCTGCCTTGCAACCTAACCTAACCTTGACAGGGGCTGAGTATAAGCCCACTTCCGGTATGTACAATGAGCAAAAATTAAAACATAAAACAACAAAAAAAGAGAAAAAACCAAAAATAAAAAACAAAATGCAAAATTGCGTAGGCCTCTTCTGATGCTTAACTAAAATGAAATTGTTTGATAAGATGAAAGAATTAATACAAAAGTTTGTAATGAGTTATAACATCTAACTTAGGGCCGCTTTCATAAAAGCCGGTAACTGCTAACCCGAGTTTAATTGACGTATTTTGTACGGTTATCTGTCAAATTAATCGCCGATTAGGCTTAATCGGCCTTTATGAAAGTGGCCCTTAATACATAAAGATATGTAATAGATCTTTTTAGATTTTGATACAAAATCATTTTTCTTTAAAACTAAAGATATTTTACTATAATTTTAATTTAAAATTTTTTTTTTGAATTTAGCTTTATTAACTCATTTATTTATTTATTTTTTTTTTTGAATGAAGCTGCACAGCTCTTTGACATTTTTTTAGGGATATCAGTGCAGTCTTTGTGGGTTTTAACTGCATTGTACTTGTTTTTTATTGTCCCATATATTTTATAAGCGAAAATCATGTGGGTATAATTGTTAAGAGAGTGAGGAACATCACAAGGATTTGTGTTGACTTATGAAACTTTGTACAAATATTCTTTGCGTCGAGTGTTGAATTGTGAAACCAGGGTTTAGTTATTTTGGTTTCTGGTTAAATTTAAAATTTTTCGCTATGCAAAAATCAGTTCAGGTTGAAAATATATAATTTTTTTTTTAAACAAATAAACTTCCGGATGGCAATAGCTACCCGTCAACATACGTCTCTTCTTTTCTTAACTATCATATAAAAAGTTAAAGTTTTTATTCTTATTAGCGTCCTCATGTGAAGAAAACTTCACTTAGACACGATATTTCAAATTCTTCTTAATTTAAAAAGAAATTAAGTTGTGCTGGTTTTCAGCATATGAGACCTTCGGACTCTGACGTCTTACCGTGATAGAGTAGGGCACCAGAGTCAAAATATTATTAATTTCAATTTGATTATTTATCAAGATGTTTTTTTGTGTACCTAATTCAGGGAAATAATCTTCACTGAGAAGTTGAAATCTATTTTGGGTTTCCATTCTGATTTCATTAACTACCTCTTACCTGGTTTGCCTATTCAACGTCATCAATTTCACTATATAATTCTCTTTTCCCAAAGCAGAACATATTTTTCTATCTAAAGCAAAGTGGCACGTATCACCCCATAGAATATCATTTAGAAATGCAGTTATTAATGCACACCTCCTTTTTCCCGCACTTAAGGCATCGTTTTTCAGATCCGCACCCCTTTTGTGTGTGACCTTCTTCTTCTTTAAATGGTCATCTAACCGCCTGGGCGATTTTGACCGTCCAACATAGCTCGCCAGTCGTTTCTTCGTTGCGCCAACTGGCGCCAATTGGAAACACCGCGGGATCGCAAATCGGTCTCCACTTGGTCCTTCCATCGGAGTGGTGGTCTCCCTTTTCCTTTGCTTCCACCGGCGGGTGCCGATAAGAATACCTTCTGGGCTGGAGCATCTTCGCTCATTCGCACTACGTGGCCTAGCCAGCGAAGCCGCTGTGTTTTAATTCGCTGAACTATGTCGGCGTCTGCGTAAAGTTCATACAGCTCATCATTAAATCTTCTTCGGTACTCGCCGTCGCCAACGCGTAGAGGTCCACAAATCTTTCGAAGAACCTTTCTCTCGAATACTCCCAGAGCGGCCTAATCAGATGTTGTTAGTGTCCACGCTTCTGCACCATATAGCAGGACGGGTGTGATGAGTGACTTATAGAGTGTTATTTTCGATCGTCGTGAGAGGACTTTACTTTTCAGTTGCCTACTCAGTCCGAAGTACCATTTGTTTGCAAGAGTAATTCTTCGTCGGATTTCTAGGCTAACATTATTATTGGTGTTAATGCTGGTTCCCAGGTAAACGAAGTCCTTTACTATTTCGAAATCATTGCTGCCAACAGTGGCTTGGTTGCCAAGGCGCGAAGGCGCTGACTCTTTGCATGATGACAGAAGGTACTTCGTTTTGCCCTCGTTCACCACCAATCCCATTTGCTCCGCTTCTTTTTCTAATTTGGAGTAAGCAGAAGTTACGGCGCGGTTGTTAAGGCCAATGATATCAATATCGTCAGCATATGCCAACAGTTGCACGCTTTTATAAAATATTGTTCCAGCCCGGTTAAGTTCTGCAGCTTGTATTATTTTCTCCAGCATTAAATTAAAGATATCGCACGATAGGGGGTCACCCTGTCTGAAACCTCGTTTAGTTTCGAACGGAGAGGTACTTCCCAATTCTGACCGAGCTGGCGGTGTTGCTCAAGGTCATTTTGCATAGCCGTATAAGTTTTGCGGGGAAACCAAATTCAGACATAGCGGCATATATGCAGCTCCTTTTCGTGCTATCGAAAGCGGCTTTAAAATCAACAAAGAGATGATGCGTGTCGATTCTTTTTTCACGGGTTTTTTCCAAGATTTGGCGTATTGTAAAAATCTGGTCGATGGTAGATTTTCCAGATCTGAAGCCACACTGATAAGGTCCAATCAGTCTGTTCACATCAGGCTTCAGTCTTTCGCACAATACGCCCTTCGTGTAGATTGGGCAGAGAACACTTAGATTCCAATCTTCAGGCATGCATTCATTCGACCATATTCTGCATAGAAGCTGATGCATGCGCCTTACCAGCTCCTCGCCTCCGTGTTTGAATAGCTCAGCAGGCAAACCATCAGCGCCAGGTGCTTTGTTGTTTTTCAATCGGGATATTGCTATTCGCCCTCATTATAGTCGGGTTGTGGAACGTCAATTGTGTGACCTAATCCGCCACATTTATAACATTGTCTTACCATCGGGTAAAAGTAGTGGACTTTAAGAATTGAATACTGCAAAATTACTTCCTTTGGGATCTGATCCCCAGAGAACCCAACTTTGACCGACCATGTTGAAACCCTGGTATCACTTTCCTTACTCTCCTTTTTAGTGAATCATCCTATGTATACTCTGGTGGAATGCCTTCAATTACACCGTAAGATTCAATATAACTTTTTGGTATAATTGTCTGAGTATTACTATCCTTTAGAATTTCATGTCTTATGCATCTATTTGCATAAGTTGCATTTTCAAAGGTTACCCCAAAAAGCGTTAAGCTTATTGATTTAATAGTGGAAATTTCCTCAAGACTAAATTTTAAAATTTTTTCGCCATAAAAACAAGCCAATTTGAACATTTTTACTGTGCTCATTTTCACAAGTAGATGTGTCGAAGAGTACACTTGCCTTATCCTTATGGTTTGCTGGCTAAAACACCGTTTCTGTTGTTTCATTTTTTGCTACAAAAACTCCTGACATAGCCGCTTTTCCTCTAACTGTATTTTCTGTGGTCGCTTTTGCACTAGTCGAAGGAAGAATAGAAATTTCATCATTGCGTTTATTTCCTGCATTATTAACAATACGGGATTCCCCCTTGAAATTTTCTAAATCCGAATCTTTTTTTCTTTTTTTATTAGAGCTTGGTGGCACCTGTTTAGGCACTCCACCAGATCCGACGTCTTTCGACGCCATGGCGTCACTTTGCCAACTATACCCACGCTTCAGATCACTTCTAATTGCTGTTTTCTCCGTGAAAAATAATCAAATATAATATCCAATGTACAATGCAGCTTACCTGGAGTTAACTCCGCTTAGCACACTTTATTATAAAATTATTACGATTACATACCTTTGTAATTAGAAAAAGATGTCAAGTTTTTGTTCGAAGAACTAAAAATGCACCGAAAAAGCCGTCCGCACAATTTGCCATTGTGTATCTTGCATTGTTTACCTATACTAGTTTGGCATCTAATTTTTCAGCCATTTTGCGAATTTGAGTGGGAGGCAGTGGATAATGGTACTCGGCTGCGTGGAATGAAAGATCAGTGTCGGGGACTTTCGATAAAATTCGCACAAAACCCTAAAATTCAAAAAAGGAGTTAAACTTAGTACGAAATTTGCAAATAGTAACTATATGTTGCTCCAATTTTACCTGAGCATACAATTTTTATATACGTAAAATTTGACAGCTAGTGTTTGATTTATTACTTATTTTGCCTAGGTTAAGTAAAAATTATCGTATATTTAATTGTTGTGGTATAAGGTCATACGAAAATACATGAATAACATAAAAAATGTCATTTGGTAATTCTTTCTATTTAACGTCAACTGCTAAAACACGTCCAAAAATGTCGGGAGGGTTATCAATTTTCTGTCTTTTTCATGTGGTTGTTGTAATCTCACATAATGGGTGTTACAAAATGTGCAAAAGTGTGTTCCGCGCAGAAATACTGTGGATCGCGTAGCCAGTGTTGGATCGGCTAAGGGTTATTTTTTTGAAGCGTGCCCAAAGGCCGCCTACGCAGAAAGGTGTTCTACACGTAAATACCTGGGTAATTTTTTGGTTTTTTGCCAATGACTTTTAAATTACTGAAAATATTGGGTTGTCCCTACCGGATTAGGGTTCCTGGGACCGAAACACGTCTCTGGGTATCAATATCGAAATCTGTAGTGCAAATTTTTCTGTTGACCGTGAAAGTGAAGTATGACCTAACCATGGCCCTGAATCGTTGCTTATTTTTTGCGGGCTAGAGAAGTAATTCTTTTATGGAGTTTTTTGATTTCTTAACGACAATTTTCGAATCTATGTCGTATATTTTCACTATAAGTATTATTTTTTTACCATGTCTCAGCACACTCCTCTTTCATTCTTTAAAAAAATGTAAGTTCAAAAAAATGCAAACCCGTCTTGCAGACTTGACAGCTCACCGACGGACAAATTCAAGGTATTTAACCAACTGCCTGTAAGTATGATTAAATAAGAATTTTTTATTATATTCTTCATATTTAAAGTGAATACTATTTATCTTGATATTTCAGATTTACTGGAGATAATCAGGACACATTTCTACAAATTTATATTCAACTCTTAATCGAGTTTTCTTTCCATTTCAGATTTTTCACGGGGAATTGCTGCACAAGCCTTCATTTTTATTTGTACAATTATTTAAATAAACTTTTCTCTTTTTTCCAGGTTTTACCAAAAGTGGCAAACAATAGCAAGGATCGAAGGAAACTTTAATTATTTCAAGTTTTTGTTTCAGTGAAGAGATGTTTGCAATTAAAGTTGACAATTTTCTGTCATTTTCATTTGGTCAAAACGCGTTTGATAGTACTCCTAAAGGAAACAATTACCTTGTGTGCTTGTGCGAAGCTTTTCCACACACCCAAAAATGGTTATTATTTAAGACAGCCACCGAGTGCTAAACCACGTACAAAATTTTCGGGAGGGGTATCAGGGGACGTGTATCGGTTTCAGAAATCATAATCCGAATCCGGGGAACAATAATTTTTCGTAGTTTGCAAGAAAGTTAACACTTTTCTCATCCCTCTTCCAACATTCTTTGGTAATACTTTACATCCAACGTCAACTGTAAAAACTGCACTAGAAATGTCGATATTGGTACCCAGAGACGCGTTACGGTCCCAGGACCATAATCCGGTGGGGGAAACCCAAGATTTTTAGTAGTTTTCAAGATATTTGCAAGCAAATTTAACAATTTTCTGTAATTTTCATGTGGTTGTTGTAGACAAAGATATAGGGTGTACCGAAAAGTACAGAAGTGTGTGTTTGCGAAGAAATACTGTGGATCGCGTAGTCGGTGTTGCACCAGCTAAGGGTTATGTTTTTAAAGCGCGGCCAAAGGGATCAAGCCCCCTATTTGGAATCGGACCTGGGTCATTTTTGGTTTTTTGCCAATAACTTTTAAATTACTACAAATAATGAATTTCCTTATTATGGTTTCCAGGATTATGGTTCCTGGGACCGTATCGCGTCGCTGGGTACCAATATCGACATTTCTAGTGCAGTTTTTACAGTTGACGGTGGATTAAAAGTATTACCCATTCTTTGACGTGTTTTAGCACTCGGTGGTGGTCGTAAACAATTATCAACAAGTAAGGAAGCCTAAGTTCGGGTGGAACCGAACATTAAATACCCAGATGTGTAAAAGTGGTCATGGTAAATTGCTAAATTGTTGTGGAGTTATGACCTATAGAGGTTTCAAACTTTTTCTACTACCATGTGCGCAATCTCATAAATAGAAATGAATGTGTGTCTGGCGTCCGAAGTACTTAACCGATCTTTATGAAATTTTACAGTAGATTCTTGGGTTCACTGGTTACTATATATAGTTTTGAAAAAAAGGCGGTGCCACGCCCCCATGCTATTTAATCTTGTATAGGCGTCCAAGGTACTCAACCGATCTTTAGGAAATTTTCACAGTAGATTCCTGGATTTACTGGTTACAGCATAGGTTATGTATAATTTTGAAAATCGTAGATGGTATACCTCGTTTCATGTTTCCTAGTGATATTTATTGGTTCATTTATATGTGGGCGGTGCCACGCTGGGTATAAAAATAGTATGTGTCTGTGGTATTTGCATTTGGGTATTTGTTTCCTTGTGTGGAAAAGCAATATTAACAATAAACCTTATTTATTTTTCCAAAACAGGGAGACAGGACTTCACCCACCGGTCTGGAAGAATACGCCATCGTTGAGCGGCACTTAGATATCGAATCAGATCTGGAGAAAATATCCATCATATTTAGTATTTTAGTTAGTAATAAAGTCGTAAACAGGTTTCTATTAAATATGTATATTTACGCAAAAGTTGTAACATAACTTAATTGTATGTAATTCATATAAAATGAAATATTGAATTAAAAATATATTTATAAACAAGAGTGTACTGTAGTCGAATTTAATATCGCCGCATATATGCCTCTGCATATGGCACACCCATTAAGTTAAGCATTCTCCACCTCCTCCGCATTGCCAGCTTCTTCAGCTTTTTCGAACGCCCTTTGTGCCTCTTCACGACGTTCTGCACATATAAAAAAATTTGTTAAGTTTACCTTGGCAAACACAAAAATTTTCGGTAATTGTTTCCTTTAGGAGACAACTACTAAAACACGTCCAAAAATATCGGGAGATGTATCAAACAACGCGTTTTGACTTTGGTATCAACAATCCGAAAGCGGATTTTCAATTTTTTGTTTCAGTGAAAAGTTATTAGCAAAAAATCCAAAAATGACCCAGGTCCGATCCCAAATAGGGGGGGTGATCCAAGGCATTTTTGTGCAGAACACCTACCTGCGGCCACGCTGCAAAAAAATAAACCTTAGCCGATCCAACACAGGTTACGCGATCCCTAGTATTCCTGCGTGGAACACACTTTTGCACATTTTGTAACACCTAATATGTGTGATTACAACCGAATGAAAATCACAGAAAATTGTCAACTTTAATTGCAAATTACTCTTGACAGAGATATAAAATCGAGTTTCCGCTTTCAGATTATTGATACCGAGTTAATAAAGCATCGTTTGCTACCTCTCCCGAAATTTTTGGACGTGTTTTACCAGTTGTCTCCTAAAGGAAACAATTACCGAATTTTCTACTCACGAAATAAATTTTTCACTTCATTTTCCTTGATGGCAGATGGTGCAATATCTGCTATTAAAATGTTGAGAATGCATTTGTTGTATTTTGTGCTGACTCGAGTTACTTTTGCTATATTTACACACAACATAATCCACTAAATAAACAAATTACAATTTTGCATTTAAAAAAATTTCTGCTTGCCACAACTTTGTTTACGTATTAGGAAACAATGACATAGCAAATACGAATATCAAGAAAACGCAATGCCAAAAGGCATATGCACATGGCTGTATTTTAATACACTAAAATGCTTTAAAAAAAAGGACTTAACCTTTAATTTAAAGTTAAAAAAACAGCAAAAAACTTGATTGAAATATAAAAATTTCTTCTTTTGACAACAAATAGGATATTATAGAGGCTATATCTCCAAAAATATGCTAGGTTTATGACTTTTTAATATTTTGCTTTAAAAATCTTAAAGTTTTCTTCAAATAATGTGTCGAGAACTGTGCGTGTGTTTATATGCGTTTTTAGCAATCAGCTGTTAGTTGCGATACTAGTAGAGATATACTATGGTATCTTGTCAAGTGTGATATCTAAGGCAGAGACGTCAGATCTTGTCACCTTTTTTTTTATACTATTTGGTCTCATCCTGCATCCCTTTCCATCATTCTTGAGAAGATAGGAGTTCGCTTTGTACTGGATGCGTCGCCGTACCAATGCAATATACCAAAGCATGTACCAAGCAAGAGGAAGAGATATCGTGCGAGTGTTTTGCTCATACGATACAAAGAGGAGTTGCCAATAAATAACACCGACCCTTCGAGAACAAGAAGAAGGAACAACCAAGAAGCTTCTGGGTGCGTAAGGTAGCAGCCTGTCGGACTATATAAGACAGCGACCAAGCAAGCCAGGTTGATCAGTTTGTATTCTAGTATTGGTGATAACTTACATTCAACGTCAACTGCAAAAATTGCACTAAATTTGTCGATATTGGTACCCGGAGGCGCGTTTCGGTTCCAGGAACCCTAATTCAGTGGGAAAACCCATCATTTTTTTAGTAATTTAAAAGTTATTGGCAAAAAACCAAAAAAATTATCCAAGTTCGATCCATAAGGAGGGCCTGTAGCCCGATTCTGTAACTTTTAACCACTCGCCTAGCGTTAAGCTTATCGCCAAATTTTGGCGTTTGTTCATAACGAAAATGCTCTCCTTTAACGCCGCTAAACAGCTGACTCTTGATAGTGATAAAATATGGAAATACTGGTATTCAGACGTATTTAGCCCTAAATTACATGCAAAAAACTCAAAACTAGTTTTTTTACTTTTTCCAAACGCTAAAACACTTGTAAATATATTAACGCGATCGTTAACACCTCGAAAATAATTCGTGACAGCTAACCACGCAAAAAGTGTTAGCTAACACCTGGCGTTAAAATAGTTACAGAATCGACCTACTGTTCTATAGTATTTATGGGCAGAACACCCTTCTGCATAGGCGGCCTTCGGCTGCGCTTCAAAAAAATAACCCTTAGCCGGTCCAACACCGGCTACACGCTCCCCAGTATTTCGGAACAGACCATACTCATGCACTTTTTGGAGCACCCTATATCTTTGTCTACAACAACCACATGAAAATGACAGAAATTTTCAACTTTAATTGCAAATATTTCTTGACAGAAATGTATAATTTTTCGACATCGGCTTACTATTACCGGGGTCAAAACACGTATTTTGATATCTCTTCCGACATTTTTGGATGTGTGTTAGCAGTTGACGTCGAATAGAAAGAATTACCTAGTATTGTAGAGTGAACTACTGTGGAGTTACCAAGCTCGGGAATATGTATTGAGTCTATACTAGCTATACACATAAAACTAGCTATTTATTACAGTATTTGTGCATGTGTTATTTAAGTTTACAGTGATCGAACGTTTATAAATCCAGGATTCTTCGAATTCGTCGCAATTCGACTCGAAAACATTCGGCACTTGACTATCGAACTATCGATAAGCAAGTTAAATTGGCATCACTTCTGTACTTGACGTTTAAAGCTTTTTTCTTAAACAAATCATTCGATTTCTCTCGTTTAGTTTTTGGGTGAATTTTCCATCCGCAGTAACTTATATAGAATTTTGTTATCTTGCAATTCCTACAAAGGCTGCCTAATAACTTAAAATAATATATTTTTTATTTGCAAATTCGGTTGAAATGGCTTCTCTATTAGCTCGTACGGCTATATTGACTGAAATTGTTAACCCTAAGGTTGGAAAAAAGGTAAATGTGAAAATTTTTATAAAACTTTACATAATTGTTGGATTTTGCACTATTGTTTTTCGGTTTGAGGATAAAGGTGAGAGTGATTAATGGAATTGACTTTTATCGGTTACGTTGTTTGGTACACTTGTTGGTTAGGAAGATTTCTTCAGAATTACCTGTGACGTAACCATAAGAAAATTGAAGTTGGACATAAATATTGAACAGTTTATCATTTTCCGAATTGGGACATACGGAGACCTTACATTTTTAAAATATAGAGTAGCAGATGTTATAGCCGTCAAAGGTACAAAGATCTGATAAGATACCCAACTTTGTTGTTGTTTATAACGACAAAAACACTAGCGAAGGTTTTGGAGAGTTGTCGAAAGTGAAAGTCCTTTGCCGGATATGAACCCGATACGCTCCGGTACTCCCTTGCGGTACTGCCCGACTCTCGTGGTAGCGATTTGGTATGATCAGTGTAACCTTCTAGGTCATGTCACCCCTCCTTCCCTAAGGAAGGAGAAGATGAATAGGCCTCATATCTGTAGATCAACTATCGAGTTACCGTCAATGACTTTGTGCATATTAGTCGGCTCGATCGAGTGATGTGGGTATTAGAAGAGTAGGTTCGAATTAACAGGAGAAGAGATGTTTGGTATCATGAGGGGACATACATATCACATGCAGGACATGTGTTTGGTATATTGGGGTTCAGTCTAGATAAGTAAAAGTTTAACCTATTACAATATTCAGAGCGAAGTTGTGCTAGCATGACTCTAGTCTCCCTCGGGGCTTCATCCAATAGATGTCGATTTGGATGACTGGGTTTATGACAGTTCAGAAGGAACTGACTACTCAAGAGTTCCACGTGCTCTTGAACATAGAGCAATTTTGTCTCTTGATGGAGGTGAGACTCAGATGACATAAGCAGACATCCCGTAGCAGTTCTGATGGCGGTGTTTTGGCAGACTTGCAATTTCCTCCAATTGTTGTCAGCAAGGTAGGGCGACCATATGGGCGCAGCGTAGTCAATAACCGGTCGGCCGATAGCCTTATATGTAGCAAGCAATGTTTCTTTGTCTTTTCCCCAAGTACTGCCGGCCAGTGTCTTGAGGATCTTATTGCGGCTCTGTACCTTTGAAGCTATTGCGGTGGCATGACCAGCGAAGGTAAGGCCGTTGTCAAATGTCACACCCAAGATTTTCGGGTGGTTGACAGTAGATAGAGGTACTCCATCTACGTGAACATTTAACTCTTGCCCCATCTGCGCATTCCATGTCGAAAACAGGGTCGCCGTCGGAGATATGGTCAGATTTCGATCGGTGAAGAAGCTGGAAAGGTCACGGAGGTAACTATTGATTCTAGTACAGAGTTCGTCAACGTAGGGACCCTTGCCCGAGGCCATTATCGTGCAGTCGTCAGCGTAGGAAATAATGGATACTCCCTCTGGGGGAGGGGCGGGAAGTCTCAATATAGAAATTAAACAAAAGGGGAGAGAGAACACCACCTTGCGGCACCCCATGTTTTATTCTTCGTGGCCTAGATTTCTTGTTCCTGAATTTGAGGTAATTAGCGGTCAACCTTTTAAGGCCGGCAGGGAGCGGTGTCTCTTCCAGGTCTCGAAGGGCTGTGGCTGATCGTATCAAATGCATTTGATAGGTCAAGTGCGACGAGAACCGTTCTATGTTTTGGTGGGTGTTGATTCAAACCATGATTTATCTGTGTTGTAATGGCATTCAAAGCGGATGTAGTGCTGTGAGATTTTGCGGAAACCATGTTGGTGATCGGCCAATTTCAGATTTGCAATAAAGTAAGGGAGCAGAATGGTCTCTAGTAATTTCGCAACCGGCGTAAGGAGGGGTATCGGACGATAAGAATCTCCTTGGTTCGCCGGCTTCCCTGGTTTTGGTAGGGGAACTACAATCGCCTGTTTCCATATCTCAGGTATGACGAAAGTAGTAAGAGAGAGGTTGAAAAGAGCCGCTAAATAACTGTCCCTCGTGGCCTAGGTGTTTAATCATCTTCATGGCGATTCCGTCGTGTCCAATGGATTTTAAGGGTTTGGCCTTGATTATGGCTTCCTTGACCTCTGCGACTGAGACGGTAATGGGCGCAGTGGAGTGTTTGTGTTTGTGCGCACGTCGGATGACTCTTCTCTTAGTCCTATCCGCAGGTGAATGCTTTATAAACAGCAGGCAAAAGAAGCTCGCGCATTTCCTGGTGTCCGATTTGACGCTGTCGTTAGAGTGATCGAGCCCATTGGGCAGGGCGAAGCACTGTTAACAACAACAACAACGCTGTCGCCGAATGCAATGACGACCTTGTCATTGTATTTGGTCGGATTGGATAGGGCCTTGACAGTCGACCATTATTTGCCGACTCCGCCGGAGATGTTGCATGCTTAAAGGTGTTGTTTCCACTTGGTCAGTTTGTGTTCGTTGACTATCCTACGAATTTCCACATTGAGATCTTTGATTCTGGGATCTGTGGGATTCATGAGTTTTACTTGGTCACGTTCTCTTGCCATCGCCGCAGCTTCTGCAGGAAAATTCGGACGAATTTCTGGTATTCTACCAGCAGGAATAAAGCGGCATGAGGCTGAATCAATGATCTTGCGAAACTCTCTTTCGCCTTTGCGTACGTCCGGAGGAGTGGGTAAGGCAGCGAAGGAGCGCTCTGTATAGTCAGTAAAGCGGTCCCAGTCCGCTTTGGTGAAGTTGATGTATGTTAATTTATCAGTCGTTATGAAGTCGGTCGGTTGTTGTTGTTGTTGTTAACAGTGCTTCGCCCTGCCTAATAGGCTCGATCACTCTAAATTGTCATCAGGCTCTTCTAACGGAAGTCCGAGGAAACGCGCAGTTTCCACAGGGTTGGACCAGAGTGATGTAGGTGTTAGAACAGTGGGTTCAACTGAACAGGAGAAGAGATGCATGGTATCATGAGGGGTCATACCACATGCAGGGCATGTATTTGGTATGTTGGGGTTCAGTCTGGATAAGTAAGAGTTTAACCTATTACAATATCCAGAGCCAAGTTGTGCCAGTATGACTCTAGTCTCCCTCGGAAGTACACGCTCCTCCTCAGCCAATTCAGGTGGTTGAGTATTAATAACGGGATTCACAGGCCGAGATTTGAGAGATCTGTCTACCGACTCGATGTGGAGGTCATTTAGAGCCCGTCTATGGTTCCGCAGATCAAACGGCAAAGAGATATGATGCCGGATCTCATCGTAATGCTTACGGAGATGTCTCCTTATGTCTCTGGGGGGCGGTGCTACATCCAAAAGATGTCGGTTTGGATGACTAGGTTTATGACAGTTCAGAAGGAACTTTCTACTCAAGAGTTCCGCGTGCTCTTGAACATTGAGCAATTTTGCCTCTTGATGGAGGTGAGACTCAGATGACATAAGCAGGCATCCCGTAGCAGTTCTGATGGCGGTGTTTTGGCAGACTTGCAATTTCCTCCAGTTGGTGTCAGAAAGATTGGGCGACCATATAGGCGCAGCATAGTCAATAACCGGCCGGCCAATAGCCTTATATGTAGCAAGCAATGTTTCTTTGTCTTTTCCCCAAGTACTGCCGGCCAGTGACTTGAGGATCTTATTGCGGCTCTGTACCTTTGAGGCTATTGCGGCGGCATGACCAGTGAAGGTGAGGCCGTTGTCAAATGTCACACCCAAGATTTTTGGGTGGTTGACAGTAGGTAGAGGTACTCTGTCTACGTGGACATTTAACTCTTGCCCAATCTGCGCATTCCATGTCGAAAACAGGGTCGCCGTCGGAGATATGGTCAGATTTCGATCGGTGAAGAAGCTGGAAAGGTCACGGAGGTAACTATTGATTCTAGTACAGAGTTCGTCAACGTAGGGACCCTTGCCCGAGGCCATTATCGTGCAGTCGTCAGCGTAGGAAATAATGGATACTCCCTCTGGGGGAGGGGCGGGAAGTCTCAATATAGAAATTAAACAAAAGGGGAGAGAGAACACCACCTTGCGGCACCCCTTTGTTTTATTCTTCGTGGTCTAGATTTCTTGTTCCTAAATTTGACTTTTGCCTGTCGACCATTGAGGTAATTAGCGGTCCACCTCTTAAGGCCGGCAGGGAGAGGTGTCTCATCCAAATCTCGGAGGAGTGTGGCGTGATTGACCGTGTCAAATGCATTTCACAAGTCAAGTGCCACGAGAACCGTTCTATGGTTTGCTGGATGTTGATTCAAACCGTTGTTAATCTGCGTTGTAATTGCGTTCAAAGCGGATGTCGTGCTATGATTTTTGCGGAAACCATGTTGATGATCGGCCAATTTTAGATTTGTAACGAAGTAAGGAAGCAGAATGGACTCTAGTAATTTCACTAACGGCGAAAGGAGGGATATCGGACCATAAGACTCTCCTAGGTTCGCCGGCTTTCCTGGTTTTAATAGGGGAACTACAATCGCTTGTTTCCATATCTCAGGTATAACGAAGGTAGTTAGAGAGAGATTAAAGAGAGCCGCTAAATAACTCTGTCCTTCGTGGCCAAGGTGTTTGATCATCTTCATGGCGATTCCGTCGGGTCCGATGGATTTTGAGGGCTTGGCCTTCATTATGGTTTCCTTAACCTCTGCGACTGAGACGGCAATGGGCGCAGTAGAGTGTTTGTGTTTGCGCGCACATCGGAAGGCTCTTCTCTTAGTCCTATCCGCAGGTGGATGCATTATACACAGCCGGCAAAAGGAGCTCGCGCATTTCCTGGCGTCCGATTTGACACTGTCGCCGAAAGCAATGGCGACCTTGTCTTTGTGTTTGGTCGTATTGGATAGGGCCTTGACAGTCGACAATTTGCCGACTCCGCCGGAGAGGTTGCATGTCTCAAGGTGTTGTTTCCACTTGGTCAGCTTGTGTTCGTTGACAATCCTACGGATTTCCGCATTGAGATCTTTTATTATGGGATCTGCGGGATTGATAAGTCTCACTTGGTCACGTTCTCTTGCCATCGCCGCAGCTTCTGCCGGGAAATTCGAACGAATTTCTGGTATTCTGCCAGCAGGAATAAAGCGGCAAGAGGCTGAATCGATGATCTTGCGAAACTCTCTTTCGCCTTTGCGTACGTCCGTTGGAGTGGGTAAGGCAGCGAAGGAGCGCTCTGTATATTCAGTAAAGCGGTCCCAGTCCGCTTTGGTGAAGTTGATGTATGTTATTTTATCAGTCGTTATGAAGTCGGTCGGTCGTTCAACAGAGAGTATGGGTAGGTGGTCTGAAGCTAATGTAAGCATCGGTCGCCAGATGACAAAGTTAATGAGGCCCGCGCTCGTTATGGAGATGTCTGGCAAACTGTGACAGTTACCTGCCACCCTGGTGGGGGCATCTCCATTGACTGTACAGAATGCTGAGTTATCTATTTGGTCTGCAATTGCGTGTACTCTGCTATCTGCTGGCAAGTTGGAGTGCCAGAGATCGTGATGTGCGTTGAAGTCGCCTAGGATTAGACGGTTATCGCCCCTTAGCAACGCACTAATGTCGGGATGATAATCTCGAGGACAACACGTGACAGGAGGTATATAGATGTTTATGATTTGCAGGTCGGCGTCTCCTGACCGGACTGTTATTCCTTGGCATTCTAAGGTAGAGTCCCTGGGGTCGACGTCAGGGGAAAATAGATTATATTGTACAGAGTGATGTGTAATGAACGCAAGGCCAACCCCAAGACCGCTGAGACGATCTTCTCGATGTACATTATACCCATCACAAGTTAGTAAGTCCGATCTTGTGTTCAATTTTGTCTCTTGTATCGCGGCGATTTTGATGTTGTGGGTCTTCATAAAGTCAGTTATTTCCGCGATCTTTCCAGCTAATCCGTTACAGTTCAGCAGCAAAATTTTGAAGTGTGTAGGATGGAAGAGGGGGGACATACTAGGCGTGAGGGACGGATGCGTTTGCCTAGGTGGAGGTAGGCTAAGGCCTAAACTATGTCGCAGTCTAGAGTTGACAGCGCCATGGCCGATGTTGTCTGGCGTGGAAGTCGGCTGTGTACTGCAACAGGGGGCTATGA
Organism: Merzomyia westermanni; assembly: GCA_949987695.1. Lineage (NCBI taxonomy): Eukaryota > Metazoa > Arthropoda > Insecta > Diptera > Tephritidae > Merzomyia > Merzomyia westermanni. Next base: position 52,558,513 of record OX465288.1, read on the forward strand.
ACGAATCCGTCCAAAGGTTAAAGGGGCTATGAACGAATCCGTCAAAAGGTTACCGTTCGCGAGCCCAGAGCACATAAGGGTGTGACACAGGCCAAGGCAATTGTTGCACTTGACCGATGTCGCAGGCGTATATAATCTTTGCCGACAAACGGTGCACGTAGTGAAAGGTTCCAGAAGGTGGTGTTCCTGACCCACGTGCTGGCTGGAAGCAGGGGGGGGCATTAGGGGCAGAGAAAGAGGGTACTGACGCTCGGCGATGCTCATATCTGACCTATTCCGGAGGGGATAGGAGTGTTGAGCGGCCGTGTTAGGTTAGGTTAGGTTGCAAGGGCAGGACAGAGTACCTGGACTCTGCCCGACACTTAGGCCACTAAATAGGCCCATTGTGATACCCTATACGGTCTCTACCCACCTCTATGCCCCAGAGATGCGAGCAAGTCATCCCCGACGCCGACAGCAGCTCAGCCGCTTAACAGTTAGCCGATCCAACAACCCTAGAGTATCCGAGTTCAAAGGTCTCCCGAGAGCTGAGGAGGACCAGTCGACTCACACGGTTGCGCTGCCGTCGACGCCAGGGAAAACCAACTCACACCCTGTTCAAGGCAGGGGATCGAACCACTTCGTGGAGTCAATAAATTTAGATAACGCTTTTAATTCCATTTGTGATACCTCAGCGAGGTTATTGAGAAACGGTTGGCCCAAGATAGCTAACCGTCGCCTGCTGAGTGCAGGGCATTGACACATCAGATGCTGAACACTTTCCTCCTCCTCAATACATCTGCAGCTGCGACAGTAATCATTAGACATTGCGCCCATTCTGGCGCCGTGAGTGCCTATTAAACAGTGCCCTGTTAGAACCCTTACCAGGGATGAAATGTCCGATTTATTGAGGGACAGCAGGGAGTTTGTACGTCTTTTGTTGTAGGAAGGCCAGGTTAGCCTGGATATCTCACACGTCGAGAGCCCTGACCAGAGCATATCTGCCATTTCCATTGTTTTTGTGCTAACACTAAATTTAAAGGAGGCCATGGGTATGCCTACCGAGCTATTTCCTGGAAGGAGATGGGTGGTGGTACCCCGTCTAGCCAGCTCATCCGCTCTGCAGTTGCCTTCAATATCCCTGTGCCCAGGTACCCAAATAAGGCTAATACTGAAGTGCTGAGCCATCTCGTTGAGAGATCTGCGACATTCAGTTAACGACTTTGCATTGTCGACATATGAGTTCAAGGCTTTAAGTGCGGCCTGACTGTCTGAGAAGATATAGATCTGTTTACCATTTTGGGGCATGGATACCAAGCTTTTCACCGCGCCGTGTATTGCCAGCATTTCCGCTTGGTACACGCTGCAGTGGTCGGGAAGACGGAAGGAGATCTCTAGTCCCAGGTCCGGTGAAAAGATTCCTCCCCCCACCTTCCCCTCAAGCTTGGAGCCATCAGTAAAGATGTTGATGGCGCCCCGAACCGTATGTGGTCTGCTGTCCCATTCTTGTCTTGTCGGTATTATAACCTCGTAGTTCCTGACAAACACGTTATTTGACGCGCAGTAGTCCGTGTGTGGTGGAATGTTAACATGCGCGTGGTTGCCCAAGATTGTGGCGTGCCCACTTTGTCCATTTATCCAGACGCCAGTCTCCCTTATTCGCAAAGCTGTGATCGTGGCTACTTCCTTCGCCACCAAATCAAGCGGTGGTAGATGCAGCATAGTGTTGAGTGCTTCTGTCGGGGTGGACCCAAGGGCCCCGGTTATGCAGAGTTCTGAACTCCTTTGGACTTTTTGTATCTGTTTGAGGTACGTATTCTTAGTAAGTGCAGGCCACCAGACTAGCACTCCGTAGAGTAGGATCGGGCGAACAATGGCTGTGTAGATCCAGTGCACTACCCTGGGAGAAAACCCCCACGAAACGCCAATTGCTCTCTTGCAAGTAAACAACGCGCACGTTGCCTTTTTAACCCGTTCTGTTATATTGTCACCCCAGAGTAGTTTCCTGTCTAGAGTAACTCCTAAATATTTGACTTTGTCACTGAATGCCAAAGTCGTGTTACCAATTTTTGGTGGTATAAGGTTCGGTATTTTGTACCTTCTAGTAAAGAGGACTAGCTCGGTTTTCTCGGGGTTAACCCCCAGACCTGTTGACTTTGCCCAGTCACAAATTTTAGATAAGGCTGATTCCATTAAGTTGCATAGAGTTTGAGGGAATTTTCCCCGCATCATAACGCAGATGTCATCGGCGTACGCAATCACTTGGTGGCCTTCCGCTTCCATGAGGCGTAGAAGCTGGTTTACAGTAACCACCCAAAGTAGCGGTGAGAGAACACCTCCCTGTGGGGTACCTCTGTTAACGAGTCTGTGAATCGAGTTCCCACCTAGCTCGGTTGTGATCCGTCTGCTAGTAAGCAGTTTACGAATGAACTCCACCAGACAGGTATCGACCCGCAGACCCGTCAGCGCAGAGGTGATAGCTTCCGGAAGGACGTTATTGAAAGCGCCTTCAATGTCGAGGAAAGCCACCAATGTATATTCCTTTAGGTTAAGTGACTTGTCTATAACAGATACAAGAGAGTGCAAGGCAGTATCTGTTGACCTACCCTTACTGTAGGCATGCTGAGCCCGCGAGAGCTGAGTTGGGTCAATCGATCTTCTGACATAGTCCTCCAGAAGTCTTTCTAGGGTTTTAAGAAGAAATGAGGATAGGCTTATAGGCCTAAAGTCATTAGGTTTAGTATGAGATGGCTTCCCGGCTTTGGGGATGAAGACTACCTTAACCTCCCTCCATGAAGTGGGTACGTAGTTGAGCCTTAGGCAGCCTATAAACATAGCTTTCAACCAGGGCATGATAAGCCCGGATGTATGTTGTAGCTGGGCCGGGAATATTCCGTCTGGTCCAGGCGACTTATGGGGCTTGAAGGTAGATAAAGCCCAATCTAGCTTCTTCTCATCGGTGATCTCCCTTATCATTTGATCGGAAGGCACCTTTCCGCCGGTAGTAGTAGACACGTCTGTGCATGTCGGGAAATGTGTATCCAGGAGCAGATTCATGGTATCCGTAGTCGAATCCGTCCACTGCCCATCTGGCATTTGGACGTGGCTCAGTGTTGCTGGCGCTTTTGAGAGCACCCTCCTCAAGCGCGAGGCAGCAGATGTGGATTCAATTTCACTGCAGAATTCCACCCAGGAGGTTCGTTTGGCCTTGCGGATTTCTTTTTTATATGTACTTAGCTTAGTTTTGTAAACAGCCCAGGATAGCTCGCGGCCGTCCTGTTTGGCTTTATTAAAGGCAACCCTACAAGCCTTCCTGAGTCTATCTAGATCAGACGACCACCAAGGTGGCTTATGGGTTTCCGTTACCTTTTTGATCGGGCAGGCCTTATCTAAAGCAAGCTTGCATTGTTGATTAAAAGTGTTGACTAGCTCGTCTAGTTCCTTATCATTTCTAGGTGTGACCATTTGTTTTGATAGATTTCTATCAATGAGCTTCCTGTAGTAGCCCCAGTTTGTTCTTTTTATATTTTGTATGAATTTTGGACATGTGTGCGTATCTGCTATTGAGAAACTAATATATCTATGGTCTGAGAAGGAGTGTTCTGTTAGAACCCTCCATGATTCTATGAGGTCGCTGAAGGAGTCGCTGACCAGTGTAATATCAAGGACTTCCTCGCGGTTCCTTGTTATGAATGTGGGGTCACTTCCCCTGTTGCATAAACTTAGATTAGTGCCTAATAAGTAGTTATATAGTGACTCACCTCGGTCGTTTGTGTCGGTGCTGCCCCATTGAGTGTGATGGGCATTCGCATCGCCTCCAAGCACAATTAGATTATTACGTGGCCTAGTGGAACTCACGAGCTCTCTGAAGTTATGTGGCGGTAGTGAACCTTCGTGATCGTGGGCCAGATAGAAGGAGACAAATCTACAACTTCTACCCAACCCCTCGACGCTAATCGCTGTCAGATCTCCGTCACTAAATTGGGGTAGAAGAAAAGCGTTAATATTTGACTTAGCTAAAATACACGTACGAGGCTTACCCTTATCTTGAGCGCTGTAGAGCTTGTAAGTGGGAGTCCTCAAACCACAGATCCTATTTCCAGTGATCCACGGTTCTTGAACTAAAACGATATCTACTCCCCCTGCCGAAAGTTGGAGTAGAAGCGCAGCTGACGCTGCTCTACTGTGATGAAGGTTGATTTGGAGGACCCTCATCATCTTGCTTTTTAGCACTCTCCTCCGTGAGCGTCGCGTCGGCGTCGTCCTCGCTCAGAAGCTGACTCTCGGAGTAAAGCCTCCTGAGAGTCCCGCTACCGTCCAAGCTGGACGAGGCATAGCCGCTCCGCACATCCGACCCACTGTCGTCAACCTCCATCTCGTTATCGCTGGGGGGAGGCTCCACCTCCGCCAGAGATGAAAAATTAGCCAGGGCTTCGGCGTCCGCCTTGTACACCTTCAGGCTTATATTTTTGAAACCATAGCTTACGCGGTAGTCGCACCGGTCCAGGGCCTCGATGCTTACCTGGTCTAGCAGCAGAACTATCTGCATCGTCGCTTGTCCGGCTGCTTTGTCTACGCTGACCACCTTCCAGTTTTGGGTCGGTAGACCCGGGTTAAACTCCTGCAATTGTTCCAGGATTTCATCTGGCTCCGTTGGCGTCACTGGAACCCAGGCTCTAGCTCTTGGCCGCTGCGGGATGTCGCACGCATCCACTGCTTTGAGGCGCGCGCCAGGGTACACTTCCCCTATTCGCTGCACGCCAATCTTGTATAGGTCCACGGACCTAGCGTCTCCACAGGCGATCAGCCTGACATTGCCTTGGTACCATCCTGCATCGGTATAGGATGGTGGCGGTCCAGGGTTCTCCCTCTTCACCTGGATGGCAACTTTAGCGAGCGCGGCTTCGATCCACTTCCATTGTTGTTTCGGGATCCTGCCATCTACGCTGCCCTCATCGATAACGCCAATGATCTTGCGATCCTTGGCTACCGCCGCGAAAGACCGTGTATAGCCTCCCTGCGTTTTGGCCCTTTTCGGTGCCGTTGGGGTAGTCACCTCCACTGAGCGATTGCGCTTAGAGGCTTCCCCTTTGTTAGCGCCAGTGTGAGATGGAGACGCTGGTGTGCGTGAGCGACAGTCGGGAGGAGGTGAGGCGGGAATGGCAGCAGTGCTGCCAGTCGTGCAGACTGAGGCACTATTGTGGCTATTGGAAGTAGGTAGAAGGTAGGTAGGTCCTTGGACGTGTACAGCATGGTGCCTCAAAAGTACTAAAGAAAGTACGGAGTCTGTGAATGGCAGGGTTAAGCCCTGAGCATCCAGATTTATGTAACCATCTCTTACACTTGGCGCATTGTACCGAATGCGACCGTTTAATATAAATTTTCTTCCAGCAAACGCAGCAGATCCAATCTCTTGGTCCAGGGTTGAGTTCGACCCCACCCCAGGGTTGAGTTCGACCCCCACAAGAGACAATGGAGCAACCCAGCTGCCAGGGTTAGCTCCGAGGATGACAATTTAAGGGTGGGACGTGACAGATTGGACAGGGTTACACTAAAATAACAGCCCTTGGCCGGGTAAAAAAACCCGGGTCATTCCGGTGCGATAGAACCGGCTGTTGTGGGAATGTCTCTTGCCATCGCCGCAGCTTCTGGTATTCTACCAGCAGGAATAAAGCGGCCTGAGGCTGAATCACTCTCTTTCTTGCGTACGTCTGTCGAGTGGGTAAGGCAGCGAAGGAGCGCTCTGTATAGTCCGTAAAGCGGTCCCAGTCCGCTTTGGTGAAGTTAATGTATGTTAGTTTATCAGTCGTTATGCAGTCGGTCGGTCGTTCAACGGAGAGTAGAATGGGTAGGCGGTCTGAAGCTAATGTAAGCATGGGTCGCCAGATGGCAAAGTTAATTAGGCCCGCGCTCGTTATGGAGATGTCTGGCGAACTGTTACCTGTTACCTGGTGGGTTACCTGCCAATGTCTGCAATTGCATGTCCTCTGCTGTCTGCTGGCAAGTTGGAGTGCCAGAGATCGTGACTAATGTCGGGATGATAATCTCTAGGACAACATGTGGCAGGGGGAATGTAGATGTTCATAATTGCAGGTCGACGTCGCCTGACCGGACTACTATGCCTTGGCATTCTAAGGTAGAGTCCCTGGGGTCGGCGTCAGGGGACGCCCCTACGGGTTAGGGGCTTAGAATATGCCCGAGGTAGGCATACCGGTCGTAAGAGGCGACTAATATGCACAAAGGTAATGACGTGCAACTCGATGGTTGATCTACGGATATGATGCCTCTCACCTCTCATTACCCATCTTATCCTTACTTACGGAAGGAGGGGCGACATGACCTAGAAGGTTTCACTGGTTGTTGTTGTTGTTAACAGTGCTTCGCCCTGCCCAATGGGCTCGATCACTCTAAATTGTCATCAGGCTCTTCTAACGGAAGTCCGAGGAAGGTTTCACTGGTCATAATCGCTACCACGACAGTCGGGCAGTACCGCAAGGGAGTACCGGAGCGTACCGGGCTCAAATCCGGCCAAGGACTTAATTCGGGAGGGTTTTTGCCGTTATGATATATGTCCATATGCCTGTAGATGATATATGTCCAAAAAATATCATTCATTGCCAATTAGTGCCAAAAAAATGACGTCAAAATCGGAAAACCGGAAGAAATTTAAAAAAAATTGTATTTCTCGCGTGAAAAACAATTCATACTCTTTTCAAATAAACAGAACACTATATACATTTCGAAAGTGTTAACATTTCTCTATCCAAAACCGTTGAGAATTTTAAAATCGGCTGAAAATCTGTTTTTTAATAAATTTTTTTTTACGAATACACTGAAATGACGGTTTTTTGACCATAAAACAAGATTTTGGGGGTGTTTGGAATTTTCGGAACGGTGTTTCGCTTATAATTCGACCAGATGAACAATCTCTACTAGGTCGCTTTAAAAGTATATTCACTTTTTTTTTTTTTGTAGCAGCGTGTTATTGTGTTTCTTATGATTAATAATTTATTAATTAAAATTGTTTTATGAATTTTACAACAACGTTATATTGCTTGATTTCTTTCAAATATTCAATACAAGTTATCAGTGGCGCAGAATTTTCATCAAAGTAATTATGAACGAAATTAAATAAAAATTCAGTTAATACAGTTTTAATTTCGTTCATAGTGATTTGTGTGAGAGCTAATAAAGCTATTTAGAAGCATATTATTTACTACTATATATCGAAATATATGTATAAAGTATTAAGAAGACTGTATGTATCCTTGAAAAGGCAATATTTTGGTCATGTGCGAATAATTTATTAGTACGAGGTGTGTTCAAAAAGTATCGCGAATTTTGTATTTTCGCTGGTTACGTATATTCGAATTTCGAATTTTTTGTGGCGTTATGTTGGTACTCATGTCTCTCACTTATGCCGACAAGCTCGGCCATTTTGAATGTTCAGTTAATTGTTGACAGCTGCTTTGCTTGCACGTGTTTTGGATCGTCTTCGATTTTTACGCGAAATTCGTACCAAAATTGCTCAATTGTGACCAAAAACAGCATCGCATGAACATTGCTAATGAGATGTTAAACTCTGTCCGCGACGACCCAAATTTGCTCCAGAGGGTCATAACTGGTGACGAATCGTGGGTTTATGGTTATGACGTGGAAACCAAAGCTCAAACATCTCAATGGAAGCTGCCGCACGAACCAAGACCGAAAAAAGCGCGCCAAGTTCGGTCGAATGTGAAAGTTTTGCTGACAGTTTTCTTCGATTGCAGGGGCGTGGTGCATCATGAGTTCGTGCCACAGGGAAGAACGGTCAATAAGGAATATTACCTGCAAGTTATGCGCAATTTGCGCGAAGCAATCCGCCAGAAACGCCCGGATTTGTGGAAGAACAAAAATTGGCTTTTGCACCACGATAACGCCCCTGCTCACGCATCGTTGCTTGTGCGCGACTTTTTGGCCAAAAACAACACACTAATGATGCCGCAGCCACCGTATTCCCCAGATCTGGCCCCCTGTGACTTTTTCTTGTTCCCTAAACTGAAGAGGCCCATGAAAGGACGACGTTACGCTTCTCTTGACGAGATAAAGACGGCATCGAAGGAGGAGCTGAACAAGATACAAAAAAATGACTTTTTGAAGTGCTTCGAAGATTGAAAAAACCGTAGGCACAAGTGTATAATATCTCATGGGGATTACTTTGAAGGGGACAAAATAGATATTCATGAATAAATAAATAATTTTTGAAAAAACACAAAATTCGCGATACTTTTTGAACACACCTCGTATACTTCAAAATTCCTTCTTTTTATATGAAAATGATTTCTATAGGACCTAAAAGCTAAATATCATTGTCTATTATTATCCACATAGACGTTTCTTCCGGCTTACAGAATTCAAAAGCAAAATTTCTCACCTTTAGAATCGAAGAAACGTGTCAACTTTTTATAACAAAGCAAGGATGAACAAACTAACAAATACAAACTTTTTAGTAATCATAAAGATAGTTTATATTACCGGTCTTAATAGTTTAAACATTGGTGTAAGTATTCAAACATTGAAAAAAGTTGATGACGTTTTTGTCAGTGAAGTTGACGTTTTTAAAAAAAAAAATTTTTCTATAGTCAAATATTTCTAGAAATCTAACAGGAGCACAAAACTTACAGGCTATTGCGAAAAAAAAGTTCAATGAAAAATTAAATTTCTGCCCGAAACTTGTGTGTACATATATGGGGAAGTAATAGTCCTCGACTCAACTTACTGTTACATTAAAAGTAATAACAGTAGATCGTTTTTCTTGAAAATAATAGGTATTGTTGTACTTTTGTATAGTTAGTAATAATATTGATCTTCCAGTAGTCAAACAGTTTATACCATACTCACGGTCTTGGGCAAAGTTAATGCTAGATGGGCTTTATATAAAATATTGTTCAAGACCCGAGGCAGGCAGCCTCGAAATACTTCAAAACTTTTTGTTTGCAAATGCAGTTGCAGCATGGCATTTATGAAAATCTTCTCAGCAAAAAGGCAAAAAGGGAGATAGGTAGGTGCCGCTCGGATTCGGAAAAAAAATGTAAATACGTCCTACAATTTTATAGCAAAGACTAAAGAAAGTCGGCCGTAAGCTCGTCGAAGAGTTATGAAGACATATATCCGGCGGATATGATGCTTTTACCTCTTATTTAAACCAAACGTGCGCTATAATTAAGTTCTTAAAAATTAAAAAAAAAAAAAGTTAAAACTTTTTTACGGGACGATACTGGATTTCAATGCATTTCAGCATCGTCATATCTTATTTGTTCGTCTTCTATGTCTGATTCGGAAAATAATTCAGTTGGCTGACACTCTGTCAAAACGTCACCGATAATATTCACGCTACTTAATTTTACACCAAACATTTTAAAGGTTTTCACGAAATTGCTGCCGTTGTCGGTAACCGATGCAACAATCTTCCTCGAATTGAGATCAGAATCTTCGTGAATTCCTTTGAACAACTCGGACAGCCGATCATAGCTATGCACTTCTTTAAATCTTAAATCACATGCGATCCAGTGAGCTGTGACTCCCAGACTTCTCTTTTTGTGCACAAATGATCAGTATTTTTTAAATCAAACCTAATTTTGGTAATTTCGGTTTCGTAATAGTCCTGAGTACAACGACCTAGAATACGACGGCTCATTAGCGTTAATCCCATTTCTGAAAATTTTAAGTCGGAAAATATTTTTTTTAAATATATGTCTTCGACTGAACGTAATGGAACCACAAAATGAACAAAATATTTAACTACATTTGCATCGAATTTCTCTTCTTCTTCTTTAAATGGTCATCTAACCGGCCGAGCGATTTTGACCGTCCAGTATAGCTCGCCAGTCGCTTCTTCGTTGCGCCAATTGGAAACACTACGGGATTGCAAATCGGTCTCCACTTGGTCCTTCCATCGGTGTGGTGGTCTCCCTCTTCCTCTGCTTCCACCGGCGGGTGCCGATAAGACAACCTTCTGGGCTGGAGCATCTTCGCTCATTCGCACTACGTGGCCTAGCCAGCGAAGCTGCTGTGTTTTAATTCGCTGAACTATGTCGGCGTCTGCGTAAAGTTCATACAGCTCATCATTAAATCTTCTTCGGTACTCGCCGTCGCCAACGCGTAGAGGTCCACAAATCTTTCGAAGAACCTTTCTCTCGAATTCTCCCAGAGCCGCCTCATCAGATGTTAGTGTCCACGCTTCTGCACCATATAGCAGGACGGGTGCGATGAGTGACTTGTAGAGTGTTATTTTCGTTCGTCGAGAGAGGACTTTACTTTTCAATTGCCTACTCAGCCCGAAGTAGCATTTGTTTGCAACAGTAACTCTTCGTCGGATTTCTAGGCTAACATTATTGTTGGTGTTAATGCTGGTTCCCAGGTAAACGAAGTCCTTTACTATTTCGAAATTATTGCTGCCAACAGTGGCTTGGTTGCCAAGGCGCGAATGCGCTGACTCTTTGCATGATGACAGAAGGTACTTCGTTTTGCGCTCGTTCACCACCAATCCAATTTTCTCCGCTTCTTTTTCTAATTTGGAGTAAGCAGAAGTTACGGGGCAGTTGTTAAAGGCAATGATATGAATATCGTCAGCATATGCCAACAGTTGCACGCTTTTATAAAATATTGTTCCAGCGCGGTTAAGTTCTGCAGCTTGTTTTATTTTCTCCAGCATTAAATTAAAGAAATCGCACGATAGGGGGTCACCCTGTCTGAAACCTCGTTTAGTTTCGAACGGCTCGGAGAGGTGATCCCCAATTCTGACCGAGCTGGCGGTGTTGCTCAAGGTCATTTTGCATATCCTTATAAGTTTTGCGGGGAAACCAAATTCAGACATAGCGGCATATATGCAGCTCCTTTTCGTGCTATAGAAAGCGGCTTTAAAATCAACAAAGAGATGATGTGTGTCGATTCTTTTTTCCAAGATTTGGCGTATTGTAAAAATCTGGTCGATGGTAGATTTACCAGGTCTGAAGCCACACTGATAAGGTCCAATCAGTCTGTTCACATCAGGCTTCAGTCTTTCCCACAATACGCTTGATAGGACCTTATATGCGATATTCAAAAGGCTGATTCCGCGATAGTTGGCGCTTAGATTCCAATCTTCAGGCATGCATTCATCCAACCATATTCTGCATAGAAGCTGATGCATGTGCCTTACCAGCTCCTCGCCTCCGTGTTTGAATAGCTCAGCAGGCAAACCATCAGCGTCAGCTGCTTTTTTGTTTTTCAATCGGGATATTGCTATTCGCACTCATTATAGTCGGGTTGTGGAACGTCAATTCCATCATCTTCGATTGTGGGCTCGGGTTCGGCATCTTCTCTGGTTTCTTGCTCAGTTTCTCCATTTAAAAGGGCAGATAAGTGATCCCTCCATATTCTGAGTGCTCTCTGAACATCGGCCACCAGGTCGCCGTTCTCATTCTTACAGGAGTTTGCTCCTGTCATTCGCCGAATTTTTTGATAGAATTTCCCGGCAATTTTCCCGTTGGCCAGCATCTCAAGCTCTTTATTTCACGCTTTTCTGCCTTTTTTTTCGCCCGGAAAAGCCGCCTCGCTTCCCTCTTCAACTCGCAGTAGTGTTCACACACACTCCTCGTTGCATTCGATCTCAGCATCGAATTTCTCCTGTGTTATTTTCTCGTAATTTGATTTTTCAGTGGTTGAGTTTTTTACCTTTTTTACTGCTTCTCATTTTTTTGGCGTACGATTTATACTCCTCAACGCATCTCTCACCATGTTTACGTTTCAAGTGGCCCAAAAAGTTGGATGTGCAGTTATTATAACCTTTAACCTTTGTTATAGTTTCAACCAGGCACTTCAGACAAACCGCGGTGAAGTTACTGCCCTTAGACTCTTCAGGCTTCCAGCAAGAAAAGTCGCTCTGAGAAGCACTCAGATCGTTCGTTTATTGGTAGATGCGTAACTAAATCTAATGACTCCGTGAAAACAGGTAAGTTCAGATGACACCGGATATTATAATGCTATACTTTTTATTCACAAACTGACTCGTTTGTAAAATGTTTCATTATACATAAATAAAGGCACACTTAATTTAACAGAAACAGTTACAACAAGTATGCAAAGTACAAAGTTAATTAACTTAAAAAAAGAGAAATAGTGAAAATGGCACATTAGAGAAAAGTACACCGCATTCCAGTGTCCAAGAAAGGGTCTGATGAGAAGCTAGTGACTTCGAAACCTGTTATCCCAACCATCGAGGTGCATGGTGTTGAATTACCTTTCATGAACATGAAACGGTTTTATAACTTTGATCCGATGTTTGTAAGTATGAGAAGAAGAAGAAATAGACCCACCAATAAGTATACCGAAATGATCAGCGGGTTGAGCTGAATCGATTTAGCCATGTGCGTCTGTCCGTTTGAACGCAAAGTAGACCCTCAGTTTTTGAAATATCTCGCTGAAATTTGGTATGCACAGCCATTTTGTATATGATTAATCATTTGTCGGAACCAACAAGATCGGATCAATACAACGCATAGCTCCCATACAATCGATAGTTCTGATTAACGGGGTTTGGGCTGTGTATCTTTAAATTAACAGGGTAAGACCGTCAAGCTTTGCAGAGTTTGTACGTGCTCTAAGTAAGGGTTGGACACTTAAACCCGTGATGCGTATTCATGAAAGGCATAAAGCCTTCGGCACAGCCGAAGACAGAGCTTTGCTTACTAGTTTTTCTGTAATATCTATAGATAAATAAATTCAGTTCGTATTTAAAAAATGATATAACCTTTCGCAAAACAATTTGTATAATAACTGTAGATATAAATACATAAAAATGTTTGGTCTTATAATTCTTTCATGTAGTGTATATGTGATACTTTTGATTTGACAGTGTCTATCAGCCAGCAAACAGGACTGAAATATAATATATCTAGTAACCTTGAAAAAAAATAAAAATCCAGTAGCGTCCCGTAAAAACAAGTTAAAATTTTTATTTTTTTTTATTTAAAAACTTAATTATAGCGCACGTTTGGTTTAAATGAGAGGTGAAAGCATCATATCCGCGGGATATATGTCTTCATAACTCTTCAACGAGTTTATGACCGACTTTCTTTAGTCTTTGCTATAAAATTGTAGGACGTATTTACATTTTTTTCCGAATCCGAGCGGCACCTACCTATCTCCCTTTTTGCCTTTTTGCTGAGAAGATTTTCATAAATGCCGTGCTGCAACTGCATTTGCAAACAAAAAGTTTTGAAGTATTTCGAGGCTGCCTGCCTCGGGTCTTGAACAATATTTTATATAAAGCCCATCTAGCATTAACTTTGCCCAAGACCGTGAGTATGGTATAAACTGTTTGACTACTGGAAGATCAATATTATTACTAACTATACAAAAGTACAACAATACCTATTATTTTCAAGAAAAACGATCTACTTTTATTACTTTTAATGTAACAGTAAGTTGAGTCGAGGAGAGGTAGTTGTCCCCTTGCTTCCCGCTATATGAACAGACAAGTTTGTGGCAGAAATTTTATTTAGAATTTTTTTTTTTTCGTAATAGCCTACATGTTTTATGCTCCTGTTACATTTCTAGAAATGTTTGACCACACAAAAATATTTTTTTTCGAAAAAACATCAACTTCACTGACAAAAACTTCATCAACTTTTTTCAATGTTTGAATACTACACCAATATTAAACCATTAAGACCGCAGCTAAAAATTGTATCCATATATAATAATCGCCGGATACCACCTTCGAAGTAAAAGCATGGGTTGAATCGTGACATACACGGATCGAAAAACATACGATAGACAATTCCGTGATACGTCCGTTGTTTGAGCTAAATGGGATTACCACATACGAAAGCTAACGTATCGTAATTTATTTTTAGTTCTCAATAGTTTTTAACGTCCACATCGATGTGGATTGCAATTTTCGATTACAATAGATACGGAAACGTCAAACTACTTAAAAAAAATTCATAAATAAGCAAAATTTGAAAATGGATGTGCATTTGCTTTTTTATTTAAGTTCAAGTGAAAGTGAGGGCGACGAAAAAATAGCACGCAGGATTCTTAGGGGAAAAAGTGACCCTTTTGCTTTATGAAACACAGCGTAAGTAAATAACGAATAAAGTTTTTCAAGCTAAAAAAATATGCGTCTTACAGATTTTTAAAACGGTTTAGATTGTCCAAAGAGGCTTTCGAATACGTTCTAAATATATTGAATTTAAAGCGGGCAGATTCAAGATCGGTGCCGCCAGTATTGCAACTAGCTGCCACACTATCTCTTCTGGCAAGTGGTGGGCATCAGCATTGCGTCGGAAGTGACTACTTGGTTGGTATGTGCCAGAGTACCGTATCGAAGGTGACATCACACGTTCTTCTCGAAATGGAGAACAAGCTGTGTCCACAATGTATATGTTTCGCACCAAATGATTCCTCCAGATGCAAGGAATGGTTTATGGAGAAATATAGGGTACCTGGAGGTTAGCAAAATAGAATTTTGATCTTAAAATTGAATGTTTCAATTGCAATAGCTAAATTTCAGTCATCAGATGGGTTGATGACACACAAATCGGCTTACAAAGGTCTTCAGTGCTGCAGTATGTACTTCAACAGGAAAGGGTACACTATAAATGCCATGCTGATAAGTTGCTTTTTTTGTGGTATAATCTTTAAATTGACAGTGTACATATTTTGTCAGATATGCGATCAGAGTTACACAATTTTGGCAATCAACTGCCAGTACGGTGGTGCGGCTCATGATTCATTTGTTTGGAGGCACTCTGATTAAAGACGAGTTCTACAAAAACAATTTCAGGCTTACAGGAGGGAAAATGGATGGCTTTTAGGTATTGCAGCGTTTTTTGTTCATTAATATTGTATTGAAAATTTATGTTTGCACCGGGGATTCCGGCTATCCTCTTGAGCCAACGATTAAACGTATTTAATGAAGTTCACTCAACGAACAAACGATTGGTATTTTTAAAGGTCGTTGGAAAATTTTAACATCCTACAAAAGTGCCAAGGTTTGCCAATGTGTGCGCTGCGTTACTTAATATATGCATTAAATTTAAAATTAATTACAACCCACGAAATTATGAGTCGGGCCAAATAACAGAAGTTGACCCAGGTGAAACCAATTAAAACTATCTGTTTTAAATTCCACATAAAACGTTTTAGATTGTTTAGGTAGACAACACATCACATACATTTTCAATATGTGTGTATGCCGTCAACACATCCGCTCGTTACAAAAATTTTATGAAAGCAAATAAATTGATTCTCATTTCCGCGATAATCACTGAAGAAATATCCTTTGGTTTTATTAAATAAAATAAACATTTTTAGTAGGTACGAAAAATTCAATGTATGTATATGTTCTTAAAATTAAAAGTAAAAAAATTCTATATACAGGTACGTTAAATTAAAAAAATTCAGGCGCAAAAGCAAAACCAAAAATAACTCATCACAGTATTCTTAAAAATAAAAAATTCAAATCATTTCTTTTTCCTATTTCCCCTTATAGCTAAGTTTTCTAATTCTAACTTTTTTATTTGTACATCTATTTCTCGAGAGGCTTGCTGTGCTCTATGCTTATCGTCCTTGATTGCTAGCATCCTCCCCTGCACCGCCAGCAACCTCACCTGTACGTCCCCCAGCTTATCTTATTTGGCCCCTAAATATTTTTGAAATTCAGACTCATTATTCAAGTTGTCTTGAAGTAGTGCCAACTTTTCATCCTGTTTTCTACGTCTGGGAGTCTTGCTACGAGAGGTTCGACGAGGGGTTGGCGTTGCAGCTGTCCTCGATGACTCCACTAAGTTGCTGTAAAAATGTTTAAGATTATTTTTAAAAAGAATAGAGATGTATTTTATGCGTACTTATTGTAATGGACTTTCAACACTTCCCTTCATTATGCATACGTTCTGAATGCTGGACCCTTTTTTTGTTAATTCATTGTAAGTCCAGGTAATGTTGTAAATTTGTTATGATTTAGTTTACAAAGATCTTTGGTGAATACATCTGCTACCATATCTTTAGTGGAACAATATTTTAGTTCAATTACTTTATTTTAAGTTGAGTAACTTTATTTTAAGTTATGTTACTTTATTTTAAGTTAAGTTACTTTATTTTAAGTTAAGTTTAAACTGTAAATTTATTTAATTTAAAAGTTTTTGTAGATATACAGCTTCTTTTGGCGCTGCTGAAAGAGCCATGTACTCGGCATCTGTATTGCTTAATGCAACATATGTTTGCTTTTGGCGTTCCCATTAAAACTATGCCCCGGATAAGAAGAAAACGTGACCCGTATAAGATTTTCTGTCGGAGGGTCTCCACCCCAATCTTCGTCTACATAACCTTTGATTTGTTTATCAGTTTTTAAGGATTTCAGCTTTATATCAGACGTCGCATGTAGATAACGTAATTTATGCTTCGCTGTGGTCATGTGTTCCTTATGAGGATTTGCATTTCTCTCTGACAACTTGCAAACGGAGTGAAGGAAATCTGGTCGCGAGGAAATCGCTATATGCGTTAGCTTTCACACATCTCTGCTGCAGTTTATTTGCTATTTGACTTGTAATGGTGTAGCAACGGTCCTGCATTTACTCATACTAAATTTTTTCAAAATGTTATTTATAGGCTGCTTCGGCCCTGAAAATATCGCACCTGTTTCTTTCTTTTCCGATCTCAATACGCAAAAATTTATAAAATATACGTCTTCATGATAGTCTCTACTATTATTATTGCCAATACCATCCTTATGGTTGCGTAACGTACGACAGGTGAATATCTTTCTGTATAGTTCACCTCGAAATTTTGATTACAGCCCTTAGCAACCAACCGCTCTTTAAAACGCTTAATTTCAACGGAATTTTCTTATTGGCGATTTAAAATTATCCGAGTCCGCTTCTTTCGGACATGTTTTACCCTTTGATGATTCGAATGTATCTGATTCATCTGCTTTCGTTTCTGTATCACCGCTTTTCGTTTTTACACTTTCAACGTTGTACGAATCCACCGGGATAAAATTCACTACCTAGCCAGCGCTCGTACATAAAATTTGTTCTTCCACGTTAATAATTTGTTTTTGCTCAACATTTTCAATAAAATATACGTGGCTGAGTATCCCACCAGTATATACCCTTTCCCCTTACTGCGGAATTCATTAGTTTGCGTTTTATCGAGAGCTATAGCAGTAGAACCAAAAATTCTACTACTAACGGTTGGCTTCTTGCAAATCCAAACCTCTTTCGGAGTGTTATTTAACAACGCTTTTGTAGGTGGCCGACCCAGCCAGCAAAAAATCCATAAATGTATCCGAAAATGGAAGAAATTTCTGATAAAAAACCTATTTTACATCCGTTTTCATATTGCATTTACTTACTTTTGTGGATCCGTGTGTAAAAGTACAAAGAACTTTAAGCAAACTGAAACATTTCCCTATGCCTTTTTTAAATATTTTTCGCACATTTTAGCATGCCTTTTCTATACGTTTTTGATATACTTTTTCGATCGTTTTTCGGATGCATACTAGCATAAGATATATTTTCATCCAGAGAAAGAAAATATTAATTTTGTTTTATGCACATAAGTGTACACACGTATTTATTCATATATGTATTTAAATATTTTACAATAATAAAGACACTTATTATAAGTTAATCAGGAACCCTTAGGGAATTCTCTTGGATACGTGGATCCTTCATATGGAAGATGCCGGGTGCTCGGTGCGCTCCTGAGAGCAAATAATAAAACCACCTTCCTAGAAGAGTGATACGTCACGATCAGCGCCGATGGGAGCTTGCTCAAATACGCACCTCTTTTTGCACACCATTAACAGCCGCGAATTCCCTGGTGAAATTTTTTGAATAGTGACAAAAAACAACTGAAAATTTTTTTTTTTTTCTTTTATTTCTCAAAATAAACAAAATTTGTTGACTTGTCTATAGTCATAATAAACATGGTTGCCAGATTTTAGTTGTTAATTTGATTTTGTTGTAAAATTTGATAAAATACTACAATCTGGTAACATATCAGCCCAACACAACTGCAAGCTGACAATTTTTGGATGCCAAGAACGACAAAAAATGTCCTCTCGGTAAAACGTACGCATCTCTGCTGGCTGGGTAATCTGCACATGCAATTGCTTTTGCCCAAAACGTTCGTTCATAGATGCACTCTCCAATATTGAATTTTTACCCAAGTTCGATTAAAACGCTCCGAAACACAATTTTGTTGCGTAGTGTAGGGGACTGTCGATTGCCTTTTGATACCATTATGCTTAATAAAGTTATTAAATTCAATAATCACATACTCGGTCCCATCGTCGATTCCTAATGTTTTTAATTTTGGTCCCATTTGACGCTCAACCATGCTCACGTAAGTTTTCAAAAATTCTAACACCTCGCACTTGCTTTTGATAAAGCAAACGTGAACAAATCTACTTTTGTTATGAATCAAAGTAACAAAATATTTTGCGCCACCAATCGAACACTTGTTTATTGGCACACACACATCAATGTGTACTAATTCCAATATATACTTTTGTTATGAATCAAAGTAACAAAATATTTTGCGCCACCAATCGAACACTTGTTTATTGGCACACACACATCAATGTGTACTAATTCCAATATCTCAGCTGCTTTTGTTTGAGAACTCTCATATGGTTTTGCATGACACTTGCTTTTTATACAATTTCTACATCTACTACCGAACCAAATTTTAATAAACGTACTAGTTGTTTACTTTGCAGTTCACGCAAGCTTTGCAAATTTAGATGTCCATAGCGTGCGTGCTATTTCATAAGCTCATATTTGCCACTGTTAGAGTAAAACAACTTTTTGCCGGGCATCTCACTCAAGAACACATTATTAAATGGAGTCGATCTTTGTCAATAATAAGAGCACAATCTTTACGAAAAATTACATAACAACCATTTTCTATAGCTTTTCCAACTGATATAAAGTTACATTGCAGTTCGGGTACGTATAACACTTCCTTCAAAAAGACTTTGTTTCCAGTCATGTTCCAAGCGACATTTCCACTGCCACTAAGCTTTAATACTTTATTGCCAGCAATCTCAATTTGTAGGAGCACTAGGAATGGGACTATTCGAATAAAAAATCCATTTATTCGAAGGCTATAAAAAATTCTAATAATATTTATTCGAATAATTTATACTTTTATTCGAATAATATTATTCATATTGAGAGTTAGTTATATCTTCGATTTTACTTGTATTTTCCCAAAGATTCACCAATGTGTTCAGTGCTGTGTCTATATGAAGATTCTCTGTCAGCAGTAATGAGAATCGTGGATCCAGGTATACGATAATAAAGCATAATTTTCCATGAGATAAGTTTCTCCGGCACACATTGCCTGATAAAATTTTGAAGCAAAGGTACGGGGTAAATTGTTTGTTTCGTACTTGCAGCAGTGCCAAATGCAAAAAAAAAACGATCCAAGTGGTAGCTGTTCTTCTTGGAGTTCAATGATGCTACCACTTCCTCTATATTTTTCCAAACTGCACTCAAAGCAGCAATACCTTTATGCACTTTGGGATATTTTGAACAAAATTCCTTATGTTCTATGATCGACTCGAACATGTCATATGTAGCCTCACGTTTGGTGTTCGTAAACCACGTGCAGCTGCAAGAACTTTTACGATTTGCGACTTAAATCCGACGTTACATTTCAAGGCGTCTTTCACTGCCAGTTGCAGAGTATGTGCAGCACACCTATATTGGAGATATAGCCCGTTTCGGAACTCAGGGCAATTGTTCTTGAATTGTCGGTGGAATATATTGCAGTGGTTGCATCATAATCTTTGTAGTCGGCGGTAACGTCCATATCCAGATCGTATTTCTCTTTTATATCAGCATTACCATCGTTCTCCTCATCTTCGTTTGGCATTGTCAAGTTACTCGATTAAAAGCTTGCCTAATTGAATCATATTGGCACCGTTGTCAATGGTAAAAGTTTGTATTTGATGATTGGAAATCTCAATTTCTTCTTCTAAATATTCGGATGTATGCCTCTGTTTTAACTCGCAGAGACCTTATACCTAATGTCCGTAGGTTTATGAGTCCATTTTCAACAAATTGAATATTGACGCCCAAGAAACTGCGAATATACAGCGTAGCGCCGTCAACTTTCAGGTGAGTTATTCTTTCCTGTAACAAAAAAAAAAATATGTTTTGATCTACTCATAATTGATAAAAATTAAGTGATTGATTTTTTTACAAAATAAATCGAAAAAGTTCACTCAGTGATACACACATTTTTTTCATCTTTTATATCTTGACGAACTTTATTAGCTTTTTTAATTACGGTCTGACGAACAATTTTTGTACGAATTTGGTAGGCTGGCCAACAACATTATTGAACAAAGCTCCTCTTGGAATGTGGTACCGTTTTCGCACAATTTATCCGCTACCTCCCTTAAATTCATTATTTGCTGTTGAATGCTGTCACCTTCCTTCATACGGAGATTTAATAGTTTTTGAAATAGTCATCTTTCGTGTATCTCTTTCAACACTGTCCAAGTTTCCTTATCAGTAGCACATTGTTGATTTGCGAAGCACTTACAGACCATATTAATGCCGACAATACTTTGTCGTTCTTGTTGCGCTATTCTGACAAACCATCGCTGCCTTCTGGTTTTTATAAAGAGATACATTTTATGTGTACTTACGAGTATTATAAGGTATTTTCAACAGATTTCCACTGACAAAGATAGTTAAGAACTGTATGTTTGGAATTTTTTTTTTAATTTGACAGTGTTCAGTTAAACCCATGGCGAAATAGGAATGGTGATCGCACGGCGAATTCGAAAAAAACTCGTGCGTTTGCTTATGTTGTTGAATAGAATTAGATTGTCAAATCGCATTGGTTTGTTCACAGATAAAAAGTAAAAATAAAACGCGTTGAAATGCTTGCGGCTCGAAAAATATTAAATAGATTGCGAGAAATTGTAATTATACAGAAATTGTAATTATATGGAGAGTAAACATGTAAATTACAGTGACTAAAATTCCTGCCTTAATAAAAACTTTAATTTTTAGGTGTTGGGTGTCCAGCTTCAATTATTGTTCCCAGCAATTCACAATAATTTCTCGTAAAATGTTAGTATTTCTCTGCAGTGTGCAACAATAGACTTTTCAGGCCTTTCGGGTAAAACATTCCTGTCCATTCGAATACACGTGCACAATGGGGCTGATGAAATCAAAAAGATTTGCACATGTACACATTTGTTGCAGAATTTTCTGCTAAAGCAAAGATGTTGTGTAAGACAATTCAATTTCATATGAAACCGTGTCACCTATGCAAGTTAGGAAGGTCCATTGCAACCTCCGGATAACATCGTTGGGTAAATGCAAAAACGATCCATCTTCTCGTCCAACTTTTTTTTGGACACAATGCACACTTCACCATTACTATATTGTTAACAATTTACAAAGTTGAAGACAAACTACCGAATTTCAAATGAAGGGAAAGAAATGAAGCCAATATTTTAAAACTTGGTACGAGGTTTACTATGGACATTTAGAGTACACCCACTGAAATAAAGCGAAGTCAGTGGACGACCACACCCACTTTTGTACTAAAGCTTTATAAAAGAGAGGTAGGAAACCGGAACATGCCATATCTCCTTCACTGATGCAGATAGAATGCTAGAACTTCGTAGTTACAATAACCTGATGATCTTATTAATGATTTTTTTTTTTAACGGGGAAGATCACCCTTGAATTCCAGCATGGTCTTTACTAGGTCTAAGGATTCGTCACACCAATACATTTGGTTCAATTGTAACCGGCTCATATTGAACCATTTGAGTTGGGGTCTCAATTCTAGCTAATCTATTTGTAAGTTCGTCTATGCGGGTCTGAAATTCCTGTCTGGAATGCTCGGTTGCCGTACGGATTGCAGTATTTAGAAGGGTTTCGAGAGTCTGGGAGTCCATCGTTTTGAATTAAAAAAATCTCCCTTTCAAATACTTTCTTTACTGATTTTACACTTTTTTATAAAGTCTCTAATGGAAATCTCAAATCTTTATTGCTTTTACACTTTTTTATTGGTTTATATAGTTAGCTGCTAAACTTTCTACTCTACTCTACTAAATATTTCCATATTAAAATTGTGTGTGTCTCCTTGTCTCTGGTGGATGATTGCTGAGTTTTATTGTCCCTCGCTGGCAACGCCTCTGCGTGGCGTGCAATGCCTTAAATATTTTCACTTGATATATTATTTCGATGTCTTTTTTAACGGTTTTTAAGTTTATTTCCTTAGAAGGTGGGTCCGAACCCACGTCCAAACTCGCCTGTCCTTTACAAGGATTTTCTTGCTTGGCCCCACGTTGGGCGCCAGTAAAACAAACACTGTTGTTTTTGAATATTTTTTATTTCCCTTGTTAGCACAAGGGCAGCCGGTCTCAGCGGAAGAGTTTTTATAACTGACTACATAAGAGCGACGTTAGCGTCTAAATACCTACACTACTTACCCTAACTTTAGTTGCTGCACGTTATTAGCCTCGTGACTTCTTAGTTGCTTGCACTAGCAATTGTTAAACCAATTCTGGTTATTGTCTTGTATTTGTTTTGTTGTTGTCACGCGCAAGACTATAAGTGTTCTGTCAGCAAATTCCGTGGAAGCGGTGTTTTGGCCGGATGAGTGGTTACTTGTGTTAACTTATATATAATACTTCTATATTGCTACTATCCTATCTGCGCAATAAGTTTAAATTCCGTCAAACATTATGAGTGCAAATGGCATATGTGAATATATGTGAACACACAATTATACAATTGTAGTAGCGTTTCGAAAAAAAAGTAGTAATGGACCATTCAAGGGAGCATCCTCCCCTTTTTACCAAAATTGCATGGTTGTTATAAAACAGTCTAAGGGATTAAATATTGAAAGACGAATAAATATGGTAAATGGTTTGGCAAAGCATTTATTATTTAACCAAAAAACCAATAAATAAACTCATGTATTTTTCTTTACTTAGCTGAAATAATTAAATTAGTATATTTTTTTCGCACGTACTCGTCTTTACACACATTCATACCTTTCGCATATATATATTATTTTTTTTCTCCCTATGAAAAAAGCATTTGACATAAGTAAAGTTCACTAACTCTAAATTAGAAATGTTTACCTCACAGTGTAACAGTGAGCCAAGCAGCCAAAATAAAAAATGTAAACATGCTTATTTGACAATTCGTTTGAATGTATTTTCATTAAATGTCGTTTGTTTTAACCCGTATAAAGTTTATTTTTTACTTTGAATTTAATTTCAATTAAGAAAAAGAAAAAATAGACATTGCATTAAAATACATGCTGCGGTAATCGTTTTATTTGCATAGTGGTACTAATACGTTTTTTATTCGTAATTGTTACATGGATCAAAAATTTTCGCAGTAGCAGTTTTATTGCTACTAAAGATATGGGAAGCTAATAATTCAACTTTGAATGCATTTCGTCTGCAATCTTTAAGTCCTTTCCCCAGAAACTTACATACTCATATCAGGTTACGTACCACACTAACGTTATTATAAGCAGTAGAATTCAACGAATTTATTGAGAAATGGAAGATTAGAAGCGGCGAGAAAACTGGCAAGAATTCTAATTCGTGAATATGAATGTCAGAATTTATCCTAGTCCAAATTTGTTCACCTCATTTTTCCCCTGAGTAGAAAGTTTTCGATTAGCATAAGGTCTAATTAAAGAAAGAATTGCCTCAATATCTTTGGAAACCGCAAAAATTAAAAAGGAACAGGAATTTGTATATACTCGCTAGTGAACTCTCCCAACAGAAACTTGCCACTTCCTCTCTTAATTAAATGTCAAAATGCGTTCTCTCCCTGTAAGTTTTATGTGTCGCCGGACACAATTCAGAGAAATTGTATTACATTTTTAAAAGTGTTAAGCTCCTCTAACACAGCTATTGCCTCATCAATAGTTGAGCAGAAGTTGGAAAACCACATATGTATATTTCTCATACGAAATGTATGGAGCTTTTGTGAACTTTTCGTTCAATTGTCTTCAAAGGGTTAATGGAAACAAATTACTGACACTTCGAATTATTTCACATACATGATGTCAAATAAGCATGTTGTCAGCGGCTGGCTCACTGTTTCACTGTGGTTTACCTCTCCTTTTAACCTATAAATTTTACTGCCTCCACTGAGATTTTATATTCCTTTCCTACTGTACGATATATCTGTACTGTAATGTTTGGCGAACTGCACTCATAATTACTAGCAATATAGAAGTATTACATATAAGCTGGATATACAAACATACAACTTTACAAGAATAGCTCGTTAAAAGTTATAAGATAGTACTTCGTCAGAAGTTAGGGTTCAAAGTTGATTTTTCGATCCTTTTTTGCTCTGTACGCAGACTTATGCGGGCAAGTGTATCTAAAATTGTACGTGCTTGTAATATTTTTTAATTTTGTTGCTTTGTAGATTCTTGCGCTTGCTACCAGTGGAACCCAACAGAAGAGGAATCTAAATGTTCAGGAACACGTCTCCTACACTCTACTGAATGAAGCAGGCATTCCAACACCAAAGTAAGTTGAAATACAAGTTACAGATAAAGAATAACCTTTAAGATGAAAATTCGCTAAACTTAAACGTAGTAAAAGCTGATATAGCCTAGCCAACGGATTAGGGAATTAGAAACGAATTTTCAGCACCAATTCTATCTGATTTACTTTACGAACAGGTTTTAAAGCATTGATGTTTTTTTTTTTGAGGGTGGGGATGAAATAATGCCTAATGCCGTGTGTCTGTGGACTAAAAAACTTTCCAAAAATTTTGGAACCGTCGCCCACCGGGCTTACTTTCGTATTGCTTCAGAATGGCGTTCCTTATTTCTCGTTCCTTAAGAGCTTTCTATTGTACCTGCGTCCCGGTCCCGCTTTTTTGGTCTGAGTGTAGTTTCTACAAAGTTGCTGATTTGTTTCCAGACTCCTGGGTCGTAGTAGTTAACCTCGCCAAATTTTCTAGTGCTGAGTACCTTAACGTCAGTGATCAGTCTTGCTGTGCATCTGCCTCGGTGTTCACTTTTCCAGCGCTCCCGTTTATCGGAGCAATCGATTGTATGGGAGCTATATGTTAGGTTGGCCCGATCTGGCTCATTTTCACTAGTCATATTACGTATACAAAATGTATGAAACCTGCATTTTAAGTTCCTAGCTTTTTAATTGCTAGATTTATAGGTCAAACCCCGTTTAGCGAAACAATCCACTGTATGGGAGCTATGTGTTGTATTGGTCCGATCTTGTTGGTTCCGACAAATGATTAATATATTACAACATGGCGGCCACATACCGAATTTCATTGAGATATCGCAAAAGCTGAGGGTCTAGTTTGTGTTCAAACAGACATACAGACAGGCGGACATGGCTAAATCGACTCAGCTCATCGCCCTGATCATTTCGGTATACTTATTGGTGGGTCTATCTCTTCTTCTCATACTTACAAACATCGGAACAAAGTTATAATACCATTTCATGTTCATGAAAGGTATGATTACTGACGCATTCTGGCGACGATACTGTGTGTGGTACTGACCCATAATAAGTTGTGAGACGATGTGTTGTACGGAATTAAAATCGGTCTTCCAGATTCTTTCGACAGACTATGCGCCCACGTTTTTTATACCTTCGTCGTCTATGCATGGCGATAATGCACGAATCGAACTCTTCTTCGAAATGTGTTTAGAGTTTTCAAGTTCAGCGATTTCGTCGGCATGAACTTCTTTGATGATGTATTTTTCAGCTTTTTCACGTTCGGAGGCAGTCAATGCTTAGCTTACGTATGCGTCGTCATTACATTCGAGCCCATGACGTAGGAATTTGTTTGCAGCTCGATACACCCGTGGCATTACCGGATTTAACTTGAAAAAGGAAGAAAAACGATTAAATTGTATCAAAGATAATTTTACCTCCACATGTGTAATCAGGCACGGCAACACTTGCTCTTCTAGCTATTTTTATTATAAAAGTCAAACATAAATGTTTTTTTTTTTTAGTTTAGAGTCAAAAGCATGCATTTTATGGAATTACTTAGAATCCACATGTTATAATGGTAAGATAAGCTTTGTTGTCCTGATAAATTTGATTATTTTACGGGGGTTAGTTTTAATCCATAATAACTGATTGCAGCCTGTTATTTTTGTTTATGTTTCAGTTTTTATTTTTCATTGGTTTTTGAAAAAAAAGAAAGAAAAAAGGAAAGGAATAAAACTTTTACATAGCTAGCTAGTAATACACAATTTTGCAGGTTTCCTAATTTTATACTGATTTCGCGCTGAGTTTCCATGGTATTTCGTTCCCAAGTTATCGTTTAATACATAAAAATTAAAAAGTTGTTTGACTTAAATTTTGAACTTTTATTATAGAAGTAAATTTTAACCGATATTTTTGACTTGTTTTATCATACAAGTCAAAAATATCGGTTAAAATTTACTTTTATTTTTAGCCGTTATTTTTTACTTTTATAATTAGAGTTATTTTTAACCGTTAGTTTTTTACTTTTATAATAAAAATCTTTAACCGTTATTTATGACTTTTTATAATAAAAGTAATGTTAACTGTTATTTTTTGACTTTAATAATAATATTAAAAAAATTGCTATTAAATTTTGAATTTTATTATAAAAGTCGTAACCGTTACGATCCCTAATTAAAACACATAAAAATGATACTACACAAACGAATATATTACGATGGTTGTTGTTGTTGTTGTAACGACAAAAACACTCCCCGAAGGTTTTGGGGTTGCTGTCGAACTGGCATATTCTAAACCGCTAACCCGCAGGGGTGATTACGATGGTTAATTGTTGTTACTTGGAAATATGCAATGTATGTATGTTGTTTGTTTCCCAAATTTGGTTTGTACGTGTGTACGGTGCGTTTCCAAATTGTGTTTGCTGGTGATTGTCGACTTCTGTTCTAGACGATTATTTTGCCCTGATCGCTTAGTGAATTGCATAGGCAAAAGATTTCGAAAATGTGTAGTTTGTATTTGTATTAGTATAATGCGCGTGAGCCAAAAAAATGCAGAGTTGTAGATTGCAGGAATGCAAGTTTAATTGAAACAGAAGGCATTCCTTTCTATATTCCTTTCCTTTGTTAGTTGCGGTAGGCGGGTGTCTGCGGTTTTGCTTCTGTGCATGTTGACTTGCAGTGCAATCATCATGGCTTTCCGCAGCCCTTGTACACCGCGGATTTGCCCGAGCCCGGTATATAGTCTGCTTTCTTAAATTCTGTTGCCGTACACAAGCACTTCGCGGTTTTGGTGCACTCTTTGAGTTTGTGGCCGGGTTCCCCCACCAGATGCATAATCCCTGCCCCCTTTTTCGGGGCCTTTGCAGGTCCAAGTGGTGTGATTTCGGCATTTGAAACATCGCTTTCTTGCCTTGTGTGCTCTCAATCTACCATACACCCAGCCTATTTTTATGCGTGAGCTATTGAGTAATATGTCCGGCTTTTTCTTAGTTAGGGTCACACATGCTCGAACCGGTTCTCTTGTGTTTGGCGCCGCGAGGCTGACTTTTATCTCTTCCAAGTCAGTGCTGAAATTTGACTTCAAAGCTTCGATTACTTTCTCTACTTTTGATTTAAGGTTAGATATGATGGCAGATTTGTCCAGTGTGACCTTGAGCACTTCACACAAGGCGGTCTTTATGTGTTCTCCTTTTGCCAGCTCGACCCGTATTGCTTGTTTCCCGAACAGCTTAAACTTTAACCTCGACGTCACCCATCTTATTATTGCTCCGGAGGGTTTTCAGGACATCGGAGTACCTTTCCTTCTGTGGGCTTGGTTAGCACTGCCTCGGTCTGCTGGTTTGTCCTGCTAGATCGCTTCTTCTTCTTTGTATTTCTACCTTATTTTGGTTTGGGACAGCTTTTGCAGGTGCTTCGGTAGTTTTCTGGAGAAGCCTCTTTTCCCGTTTTCTTCTTGCCATTTTCCGCTTTTATTGCTCGGTTTCTGAGTTTCCGCTGGGCTACTCGCACGTCGTTTGGACCAGGCTACCGCCGGTGTGGCCGCGTCTTCCGCTGCTTTGACAGTGCATTGGTATTTGTAACCTCGAGGTCTGCTGATCCAGTTACGACGGTAGCTTCCGATTAAGTCTATCGTTTCTTCCATCTCTGAGATTCCTGTTCTAATGTATAGACTTATTTTCTTTTGCCTAGTTAATGCCTTGACGCATATATAATATAGCTTTGCATTTTCTCCAAGCTGTTGCCTCCTCTGCCCTTGTTTTGCGAATAAATTCCTGCCGTGGGGAATCGTCATCGTTTTTCGCTTCTTTTGGGACTATGGGTGCTTCAACGTTTGCCTTCAAGACGGGTGTTGCTGCTCTTGTTGCTTTCGGTGTCGCTGTGGTTTGTTACCGCGGTGTCCCCGGAAGCGGTCCCTGGTTATCTTTGCAAGCAGGGAGGCCACGCTAGGCTTGACACAAGTCTTTATGAGACTTTGTGTTCAGAACCGGGACAGGCGCTAATCAGGAGTACATCTCAACTGAACCTGTACGGCCACTCATCTGCCAGGGGTTTAATGGGATGGAGGCGATTATAGCGTTACCCCACCAGCCATTTCAGTAACGTTTCACCCTTCCGTACTAAGGTGGTGGAATGCTATTTTCACTAGCCCTGTATTCACTTATTGCACTATCGCCTTTTCAGTGTATCATAATCAGAGCCTTACTGCTCTCGGTCCTGATGGGCGTTTGCCCCGAATAATACTTATCTGTTTGCGATGCGCGTGCGAACATAACATGAATCCCTCGTGGCAACTCAATTTGGGTTGGTGATGTTTAGTTATCGGCCGCAATCTGCTCGCCTGGTCGCTGGAGGTTCTTAGGGCGCATGAGGTCTTTTCAACCAAGCCCTCCTCTCCTATCTGCCAGTAGTGCCCCCCTTGGCTAGAGCTCAGCCATAAAGCATTGACATTAAATTAGAGAAATATGAAGTAATCAATTGGGATTGGTCTTAACAAATTCAAACTCGAAAGAGAAAGAGGAAAAGAAAAGTGAAGAGGTCAAAAGAAAAGGAAGGCAAGGAGGTATTTTAATATGATTGGGAATCGGAACACGAAGATAAAGTTGAAGAGAAGGGATTCGAGAAAAAAAGTAAGGAAAGGGGCAGATGAAGAAGAAAGGAGAGATTGAAATTTTTCTGCCAGGTGTGGCGATAAATAAAATGGATAGTGATTAAAAAAAAATAATAATAATAGTTGGCGCGATATATACCTCCTAGGGAGATAAGGGCCGAGCTTTTCTACCAATTTGGGGTGTGCTGCTTATAGTTTTTCCTACAAATTGGCGAGACCTACAGTTTTTTGCCGATTCCGAACGGTATCTGCAAAACAGATGAGCTTTTGCTGAGAAGCCTTCCATGGCAGAAATACACTCGGAGAGTTTGCCAAACCACTGCCGAGGGGCGACCCCTTTTTGAAAAAACTTTTTCAAACCACTTGATGTTACTTGTACCAGGGCTCGAACCTTGGACCTTCGGTGTGGTAGGCCGGCAACACTACCGCCACACCACGGCGGCCGGATAGTGATAGTGATTAAACTGCGTTATATTGAGTTAACAGGCGTTTCCGGACAGCGTTAATGTCACTAGCCCATAGGCTTCCCAAACGTACTGATTTCATCTGTACAGTACATATTTTTCATGCCTTGTACTTATTTTTTATATTCCTTAATCATTACGGAAATGTACTAATTTTTTGGACATCGTACTGATTTGTATTGGTTTTTTTCATGTAAGTAATTACCTTGCAGTCAAACCAACTAGTTGCAAACTACTTTACAATTAGTATACTTGTATGCACCAAGCCCAACTAATAAAAATAATTTTGACCTTTCTAGAACTTATGTAATAAATTTATTTTGCCAATATGAAAATTTGTTTATATAAAGGGATCTTAATAAAAGTAGAATCAAGCATTGTTGGTAAGTTAAAGAGTTTAATAAGCAAAATAAAAGATATTTTCTAAGAAGTGCCAAAATCCCATATAAGTTACATGGGAAAAGTAACGTTTATTAGGCAGGGTTTAACGGCATCGTGACATTTTTTCCTCTTTTCTAGAACTATTTTTAGCTTAAAAGGAACCAATCTTGACGATACCCAAGTCAAAATATATAACTTGGTAAATAACGGACACTCTACAATTTTAACTTTCAATCAAAGCGCTCCACTGAAAAATTAAAAAAATTACTTTGGTTTCTTTACCTTATTGCCATAGATATACGAGTCGTATGTCTAAATACTTAATCAAAAATTTGTTAAATGAAAAATAAATATGTTGTTATAAATGCGATTTTCAAGCACTGAATTTTTTTTAAGGAAAAGGTTCTGGCAACCTTATGAGAATAATGGATAAATCACTCATAAATAGTCTCAAAGAACAACATACACTTTAGTGTTGAGCGTTACTCGAGTCATTCCGATACGTAGACCCGGCTGTTATACTCGTATTTATGAAAAAGCGTTAATGTTAGGTGGTGTTCACGAAAGCCGTATTCACATTACTGTGAGTGCTCTGTATTTACATACAATCAGCTAATATATACATAAGTTATTACTTTAATGTGCTGTACAAATATTAAGCATCATGTTTAATACGTCAGAATTATCAACCTATAAAATGCGCTTTTTAATTGATAACATATCTCATAGCAGTGATAATGATTGACCATTTTATGCATGGAATTCAAAATTTATTTGATTTTTTTCATAATGCAATACAAAATAAGAAAAATTTTAGTTAAAGCGATGTCCAATAGCACGCGTTTTACCAAGTTTATACTAGGCAATAATACAGTACCATAATTCCGCATCGTACTTATGTAAATCTAGTTGTGTATGATAACATATTTACTAATTCGTAATTAAATAT
The DNA here is from genome assembly GCA_949987695.1 of Merzomyia westermanni. NCBI lineage: Eukaryota > Metazoa > Arthropoda > Insecta > Diptera > Tephritidae > Merzomyia > Merzomyia westermanni. The sequence goes on from OX465288.1 coordinate 52,589,408, forward strand.
TTTTTTTTAAGAAGTCGAAAAACACCAACCATTGCAGTTATTTTACGAGACTTAAAGATTTAGAACGATCGGTTAAAATGGAGACTAGCTAATCAGAATATAACTGATATTGTGGTAATGCACTGCGACTCAAACAATTTATGTTGTTGTTTTTGTTGTGGATGTTTCCTTGCCTAATCGTCTCTCTCTGACAGCGACAGCTGGTGCTTGTGTTCTGGCCAAACGTCGTTGTAATGTACTGAATCTCGTTGTAGTGCTTGCGGAGATTTTTCCGTATAGGCCAGGAAGGCGGTTTGTCTTCAGGCAATTGCTTTTCCTTATACTCTGCACATTTTAGCTCACAGTTCCAGCGTCAGGCTCGGCGAAGATATCGAGTGTAATTGACTCCAAAAAAATTGTTACCAAAAGATTTTCTTCCATTTTTCCCCCAGATACTGCCAGCCAGTGACTTCAAAATTTTTTTGCAGCGTTGTACTTTGGTGGCAATAGCGGTTGAATGAGCAGCAAAAGTGAGCCTGTAAACTTACCCCAAAGATTTTGGGATGAGGGACAGTCGGTAGATTGATGCCGCCGACGTCTAATTCTGTATTCACAGGTCCTGCGCCACCGTTCCATCATTTAGTCTTTTCCAGTTTATACCCCTATTTATTTGAGTGTTTGTGGCATTCAACGCGGTGGTGGTAATGTCCATTTAACGAAACCCATCTTGATATTGGGTTAACCGCTAATTTGGTGTCACATGTGCGGTCACTTTAAGTATGTATGTCGTTGCAGCTAACAAAGAACCTTTTTTGATAGCGTTCATGTGGGGGCGGTTCCGAGCATTCTTTGCACAGTTCTATTATTCAATCCTTTTTCAATTTGGAAAAACCATTGTATGCCGAAAGTCGTCGTATACGATCTTAAACTGCAGCTGTTGAAGAAGCCACAAGAAAGCGCGAAATGTGATCCCCGAATTTTTTATGGTCTGGTCGCACATACAGTTTGTCTCAGTATTTTTCAAGCGTTTTCCAGGGTTTATCCGGAGCGAGGTGTTGGAACCAGTTTCTTTAGGGGTAGTCAGTCCCATTAATTTTGATTCAGGTTTGATACTGTTGTGTCTAAGTGTGTATATTACTATCATCTTAATACAATTGGAAGTTATCTCTATAACCTTCTTAATACAAAATGCTGAAAATGATAATAGATTTTAACGCGGCGGTTGTGAACTAGACTGTATTTAAAAATATTTGTTCTTTCTTTTCGGAAAAAAGTTCAGATCCGTATTTTAGTATTGTGCAGAAAGAATAAGCGTATTTAATTTTCAATATAATATTAGATTACCTCTCAAACGTGTGGAAGAAGTGTGTTATTCTGTACGATTGAAGTTTTTGCGAAATATTACGTAAGCTTGCCGATCTATTTTTTATTTTATATAGTAACTCTTTGTTGGGCCAGTGTTTAATTTTTATATGTTTTTTCTTTGGAGCTTCTTTGCCCGGTAATTCAAAAGCGAAAAATAATTTCGATGTATATTGGAACGATTTTCCGTCATCCCTTGTCAAATTTGGGTTTGAGACAAACCGGTTTCGGCGTTGTGCCATCATCAGTGTCGATTTTCGTTCTGATCTGTTGTGGTCGTTTGTCTTGTATTTATAGTAGGTAGCAGGTAACGTCAGCATGGGTGTTTGTTTGTGTACGTGTGTGCATGTGTTGTGTGTGTACATTCAGAAACGGGGGTGGTTTTTCATCGATCGGTTTTTTGTGTGGTTGACTGAGGCAGGTAAAAGTTGGTAATTTTTGTTGTTTGACCTTTTTTGCTTGTTTGTTGTTTTTGATCTTTTGCTGTTTTGTGCTTATTTGTCGGTGCGTGTGTGTTTGTGGTACCTGAGTGGTTGCTTTGTTTTTTGTAAACCAATTTTAAAGGTTCGAATATTGTGTCGGAAACAGTGTTTGTCTGTTCGTTTATTATTCTACCGTCGAATGTTTTTTGTTTGTAGATTTCCATGTTTTCGAGTACGTTCAGACGTCGGCCTTTTGCTTGTACATGTAGGACCTTGACTGTTTTTTTGATGTTTCCGGGGGCATTTATTCTCCGCCATGTGATTCGCAAAGTTGGACTCTGGTATGATGGTTGGATTCCGTATCTTTTTGTTGTAATCTCTAATGTGTTCTCTGAACCTCGTTCTTACTTGTCGTCCGGTTTGTCCTATGTAACTGTGCTGGCATTCACAAGTGAGCTTGTATACACCATGGCTGCTAAACGGATCTTCTGTGTTAGTTTTGGTTCTTAGCTTCCGTCCTAAATTGTTCGATGCTTTGAACGCTGTGTTGATTTGTATTTTCTAAGGAAATTTGCTAATTTATATGTTGCCCTTCCAGTATATGTCATTGTCGTCCAGGTTTGTGTACTTTCTTCTCCATTGTTTCTTTTTTGTTCTCTAAGGTCTCTCCTGAGTTTATCTACTAGTGCTTTTTTATATCCGTTGTTTGTAGCGATGTTATATATTATTCCAAGCTCTCTTCTATATGCTTCGTGTGTAAGAGGTGTTCTTTCCAATCTTTGTACTAAGTGCCTTAGCGCTGCATTTTTATGTTGTTGTGGGTGGTTCGAGGTATTATGTATTATTGTGTCGGTGGCCGTTGGTTTCCTATATATGTCGTAGTTGAATTTATTGCTAGCTTTATCAATACTTATTGTGAGGTCCAGATAATTGATTCCTCCGTCTTTTTCGGTTTCCATTGTGAATTTTATGTTCCCGTGCTGCTTGTTGAGGTACTCCAGTACTTGCTCTTCGTTGTTGGTAGTTAAAACGCATATGATGTCATCCACGTACCTTGCGTAAAATAACACTCCTAATTTGGAATTTAATTCCTGTATATACTCTTTTTCCAGGGTTTGCATAAACTCTTCCATAAGAATAGCCGATGTTGGGTTTCCCATCGCAAGTCCGTTTGTTTGTCTGTATATTTTATTGTTGAATTGAAAATAGTTTTGACGTAGTGTGGTTCTTACCGTGTTCGTGATTTGCGTACTTTTTACTTTATCTTTTGTTTTACGTAGTATTATAGAGTTTACTATGTTCAATGTCTCTGCTAGTGGTATTGATGTGTATAGATCTTTTATGTCGAAAGATACCAATTTGCTGTCCTTTGTCACTTCAACGGTCCTAAGTTTGTTTATTAGTTCAGATGTATTAGTTATGGTGTGTTCGTTGCTAAGTTCCAGTGTGTCCTTCAATACTGTTTTTAAATATTTAGATAGCTTATAGCATGGTGCCGATTTAAAATTAATGATTGGTCTCATTGGATTTCCTGGCTTGTGGATTTTTGGTAGCGCAATCAGTGGTGGAGTTGACGGGTTCATTTGGACTAATGTATATGCCGAGTTTGTATCTATTATATTTGTTGCAGTTTTTATAGCCACTTTGACTTCTTTCTGGTATTCATCCGTGGGGTTCATTCTTATTCTACGACATTCCATATCCTCGATGAGTTTTTCGGTTTTTGTTATATACTCATCTTTTTAAATTAGCACAGTTGGGTTGCCTTTGTCCGCCTTCGTTGCGACAATGTTGTTTATCCTGAGTTTATGTTGTAGGTTCTTGACTGTTTTTTGCTCCGTGTTTCTCTTCTGTCCTTCCTTTGCTTTCACTTCCTTGTTTATTATTTCTCTGCACATGTGTCTTGCGTGCTCTTGTTCCTCAACTGGTATTAATGATATTGCGACCTCTGCGTCTACGATCGCCTGTTCCGTTTTTCTTTTTACGTTTTGGTCTATAACCACCGAACCACCCACAACAACATAAAAATGCAGCGCTAAGGCACTTAGTACAAAGATTGGAAAGAACACCTCTTACACACGAAGCATAAAGAAGAGAGCTTGGAATAATATATAACATCGCTACAAACAACGGATATAAAAAAGCACTAGTAGATAAACTCAGGAGAGACCTTAGAGAACAAAAAAGAAACAATGGAGAAGAAAGTACACAAACCTGGACGACAATGACATATACTGGAAGGGCAACATATAAATTAGCAAATTTCCTTAGAAAATACAATATCAACACAGCGTTCAAAACATCGAACAATTTAGGACGGAAGCTAAGAACCAAAACTAACACAGAAGATCCGTTTAGCAGCCATGGTGTATACAAGCTCACTTGTCAATGCCAGCACAGTTACATAGGACAAACCGGACGACAAGTAAGAACGAGGTTCAGAGAACACATTAGAGATTACAACAAAAAGGTACGGAATCCAACCATCATACCAGAGTCCAACTTTGCGAATCACATGGCGGAGAATAAATGCCCCCGGAAACATCAAAAAAACAGTCAAGGTCCTACATGTACAAGCAAAAGGCCGACGTCTGAACGTACTCGAAAACATGGAAATCTACAAACAAAAAACATTCGACGGTAAAATACTAAACGAACAGACAAACACTGTTTCCGACACAATATTCGAACCTTTAAAATTGGTTTACAAAAAACAAAGCAACCACTCAGGTACCACAAACACACACGCACCGACAAATAAGCACAAAACAGCAAAAGATCAAAAACAACAAACAAGCAAAAAAGGTCAAACAACAAAAATTACCAACTTTTACCTGCCTCAGTCAACCACACAAAAAACCGATCGATGAAAAACCACCCCCGTTTCTGAATGTATACACACAACACATGCACACACGTACACAAACAGACACCCATGCTGACGTTACCTGCTACCTACTATAAATACAAGACAAACGACCACAACAGATCAGAACGAAAATCGACACTGATGATGGCACAACGCCGAAACCGGTTTGTCTCAAACCCAAATTTGACAAGGGATGACGGAAAATCGTTCCAATATACATCAATCATTCACCCTGTCGGAAAAACAACAAAACAAAATAAAAAAATAATTTCCTTTTTTCCTCCTACCAGTTTCGGCGCTTTTTGCACCTTCTTCAGGGAGTCTGCATTTATTTAATAAAAACATAAAACAATTATAGTTCACATACATTAATTACAAATTTTGTTACACTTACTTTACATTTAATTATTATTACAATATAAACATTAGACGAACATTTATACAATCAGTGTAACAAACTACATTTTTCCACAGCTTTTTCAAACATTGTTTTCATCCTCTTTTTGACTTCTTTATTGCTGTCAAATACGCGCTATTAATTGTGTCAACGTCTTCTTTGTGGTTTATCGCGGATTTTATTCTTTCTTGTATTCGCAAGCTTTCTAACGGCAGCCTTGTTTTTGTTCGTTTTTCAATGTCCAATATTCGCGCATTCTCGAAGTCGGCACTATATTTGTTGTTGTTTAGGTGTTGGGCAAGTGCAGTGGTCATTTTGTTATTTCTGGCGTCTGTCTTGTGTTCGTTGATTCTGATCTCCAAGCTGCGTTTAGTCTGGCCAACATATACCCCGTTGCAATCTTTGCATTTTATTTCATATATTACATTGTGTTGTTGCTCTTTGTCGATTCTGTCTTTTGTTTTTGTAAATATTCTGCTTAATGTGCTGTGTGGCCTATGTGCGACGTTTACATTGTTGTTGTTTATGATTTTATTTAAAGTTTTGTATACCGTTAATCCTGGTATGTATGTGACTCCCGTGTATATTATGTTTTCATGTTCATTGTTCGTTTGAGTATTGCATGATGTATTTTGTTCATTGTTGTTGTCATAAGTATCTCAGTGACCGCATTAGGGTACCCGTTTTTATAGAGTATATTTTTTATTTTCGTCTTGTTGTCATTTATGAACTCTTCATCACTCAGTGTAAAAATTTTTCTAATGAGGTTTACGGCTGTATTTTTCTTTTGTGACCATGGGTGATTTGAGTGATAGTTTATCATTCTCGAAGATGCTATTGCTTTCGAGTACCAATTCGTTTTAAGTGTCTTATTTTCTCTGATTATCTCGATGTCTAGGAAGGCCAATTTTTTATCTTTTTCCCTTTCTGTGGTGAATTGGATTTTTTCGTGTTGGGCATTTAGGGTGTTTAGTATTTCTTCCACGTCTTTGATCTTAACTATAGCTAATATATCGTCTACATATTTTTCTATGTATTTGATATATATGTCCTTTGATTGTAGTTCAGCAATGCTGTCGTCAAGAATTTTGTCTAATACAATATCTGCCACTGTCGGGGATAGGGGGTTTCCCATTGGCATACCATAGATCTGTTGGTAGATGGTGCCATGAAACATAAAATAATTGTTGTCCCGCAGACAAAACTCCAAAACTGTTCGGAACTGCGCTCTAGTCAGGGATGTATGTTCTTGAACTTTTGCCATTGTTGCATAATATTCTGCATCGCTAGTTTTATTGGTATATTAGTAAATAGGGAAACTACATCGAATGATATGAGGATTTCATCATCATTTATTTCTATTTCCTTCAGTTTTTCTTTCACTTGTGATGAATTTTGAACGTTATATTTCTTGCTCGTGATTTTCTTCAGTGTTTGGCCTATGAATTTCGCGAGTTTGTAGCAAGGGACGTTTACGGACGACGAAATTGGACGCAGAGGTGTATTGTCTTTGTGTATTTTAGGAAGTCCATAGAGTCTGGGTGCTGTAGCTGCTGTGCAAGTGAGTTCTGTTTTTTGTCTCAGATCAATGTTCTTTTGTTTGTAGATGTCATTTATGATAGTGTTGTTTTTCCTGGCCAGTTGTTGTGTTGGATCCGCTCTTGTGGTTTTGTATGTGTTCCTATCATTTAGTAGTGTTTTCATTTTCTGTTCGTAGTCCGTCTTGTACATCATAACTGTTTTGTTGCCCTTGTCTGAATTTGTGATTATGACCGAGTCTTTGTGTAGAGTAAGGAATTTCTTTGTGTTCTCAAACATTTTTAATATAATTTTTTCCTTCGGTCCGTTCTTCATTTTTCCTTTAAACGTATTTATTTTCGTAGCGATCTTGCATCTTGCTGTATCTTTCTCCCTCTCATCCTTCATAGTCTGTATACTTTGTTCCAGGTCTGCGATAATGTGTATAGGTGAAAAAGTTTTCCTTGTGACCGGTAAGGCGAATTTTTTTCCCAACGATAGTACCCAGCGACAGTCTTGGGGCACGTTCAAACTGGTTTTGTTTATAAACCAATCTTCATTAGCTCTCAGCCCAAATTTCTCAAAATTTTTGTTTATATGTGTGTTTAATTTTTTATTTAAATTGGTTTCTGTCTCAGTCGTCATGGCATTGAAATAACTTTTCTGGTTTTCGCAAATTTTTTTGAATTCTTCTGCTTCTAATTTTTGTTTCAGATTTTCTTTGATGTGCCCCATGGTAGTTTTTATTTGTTGAATTTGTATGTTGGTTGCTTTAATTTCTAATTTTAACACTCTCGTCAGAAAATCTGTTTCCAATTTTTGCATTTGTTTTCGGGTTGTGTCAAGTTTAAAACCGTGTATGAATTTGTTCATCTTACCCTTTAAATGAGCAGGTGTTATTCCATAGTCCTTGCAGTTTAGTAAAAATTTGAGTCTTTGTTGTTGTTTTGCCAGTTTTTGATTGTTTTTGTTGTACTGTTTTATTACGTAGCAGGTGTCGTAGTCATTTGATATAGTAACTCTTTGTTGGGCCAGTGTTTAATTTTTATATGTTTTTTCTTTCGAGCTTCTTTGGCCGGTAATTCAAAAGCGAAAAATGATTTCCTTTTTTCCTCCTACCAGTTTCGGCGCATTTTACAATTATAGTTCACATACATTAATTAAAAATTTTGTTACACTTACTTTACACTTAATTATTATTACAATATAAACATTAGACGAACATTTATACAATCAGTGTAACAAACTACATTTTTCCACAGCTTTTTCAAACATTGTTTTCATCCTCTTTTTGACTTCTTTATTGCTGTCAAATACGCGCTATTAATTGTGTCAACGTCTTCTTTGTGGTTTATTTTTTATTTTGTTTGAATGGTTTCAGTTTCTAGAAAACTATGAATTCTAATGTGAATTCTAATGTGAATTTCACGTTAGAGTTCGATTAGGTAAGTAACCTTGCTTAGGTAACTAACTTTGCTACAGAATGCTACAATTCTCGACAGTTTTTTAAACCATTCTCTAACCTTTGAGAAATACATAAGAATTAGAGCCGGCCTCTAACTAAACCTTTCGAGAATTTTGTTCATATCATTCATAGTTTTCTAGAAACTGAAACCATTCAAACAAAATAAAAAATAAACCACAAAGAAGACGTTGACACAATTAATAGCGCGTATTTGACAGCAATAAAGAAGTCAAAAAGAGGATGAAAACAATGTTTGAAAAAGCTGTGGAAAAATGTAGTTTGTTACACTGATTGTATAAATGTTCGTCTAATGTTTATATTGTAATAATAATTAAGTGTAAAGTAAGTGTAACAAAATTTTTAATTAATGTATGTGAACTATAATTGTAAAATGCGCCGAAACTGGTAGGAGGAAAAAAGGAAATAATTTTTCGCTTTTGAATTACCGGCCAAAGAAGCTCGAAAGAAAAAACATATAAAAATTAAACACTGGCCCAACAAAGAGTTACTATATCAAATGACTACGACACCTGCTACGTAATAAAACAGTACAACAAAAACAATCAAAAACTGGCAAAACAACAACAAAGACTCAAATTTTTACTAAACTGCAAGGACTATGGAATAACACCTGCTCATTTAAAGGGTAAGATGAACAAATTCATACACGGTTTTAAACTTGACACAACCCGAAAACAAATGCAAAAATTGGAAACAGATTTTCTGACGAGAGTGTTAAAATTAGAAATTAAAGCAACCAACATACAAATTCAACAAATAAAAACTACCATGGGGCACATCAAAGAAAATCTGAAACAAAAATTAGAAGCAGAAGAATTAAAAAAAATTTGCGAAAACCAGAAAAGTTATTTCAATGCCATGACGACTGAGACAGAAACCAATTTAAATAAAAAATTAAACACACATATAAACAAAAATTTTGAGAAATTTGGGCTGAGAGCTAATGAAGATTGGTTTATAAACAAAACCAGTTTGAACGTGCCCCAAGACTGTCGCTGGGTACTATCGTTGGGAAAAAAATTCGCCTTACCGGTCACAAGGAAAACTTTTTCACCTATACACATTATCGCAGACCTGGAACAAAGTATACAGACTATGAAGGATGAGAGGGAGAAAGATACAGCAAGATGCAAGATCGCTACGAAAATAAATACGTTTAAAGGAAAAATGAAGAACGGACCGAAGGAAAAAATTATATTAAAAATGTTTGAGAACACAAAGAAATTCCTTACTCTACACAAAGACTCGGTCATAATCACAAATTCAGACAAGGGCAACAAAACAGTTATGATGTACAAGACGGACTACGAACAGAAAATGAAAACACTACTAAATGATAGGAACACATACAAAACCACAAGAGCGGATCCAACACAACAACTGGCCAGGAAAAACAACACTATCATAAATGACATCTACAAACAAAAGAACATTGATCTGAGACAAAAAACAGAACTCACTTGCACAGCAGCTACAGCACCCAGACTCTATGGACTTCCTAAAATACACAAAGACAATACACCTCTGCGTCCAATTTCGTCGTCCGTAAACGTCCCTTGCTACAAACTCGCGAAATTCATAGGCCAAACACTGAAGAAAATCACGAGCAAGAAATATAACGTTCAAAATTCATCACAAGTGAAAGAAAAACTGAAGGAAATAGAAATAAATGATGATGAAATCCTCATATCATTCGATGTAGTTTCCCTATTTACTAATATACCAATAAAACTAGCGATGCAGAATATTATGCAACAATGGCAAAAAGTTCAAGAACATACATCCCTGACTAGAGCGCAGTTCCGAACAGTTTTGGAGTTTTGTCTGCGGGACAACAATTATTTTATGTTTCATGGCACCATCTACCAACAGATCTATGGTATGCCAATGGGAAACCCCCTATCCCCGACAGTGGCAGATATTGTATTAGACAAAATTCTTGACGACAGCATTGCTGAACTACAATCAAATGACATATATATCAAATACATAGAAAAATATGTAGACGATATATTAGCTATAGTTAAGATCAAAGACGTGGAAGAAATACTAAACACCCTAAATGCCCAACACGAAAAAATCCAATTCACCACAGAAAGGGAAAAAGATAAAAAATTGGCCTTCCTAGACATCGAGATAATCAGAGAAAATAAGACACTTAAAACGAATTGGTACTCGAAAGCAATAGCATCTTCGAGAATGATAAACTATCACTCAAATCACCCATGGTCACAAAAGAAAAATACAGCCGTAAACCTCATTAGAAAAATTTTTACACTGAGTGATGAAGAGTCCATAAATGACAACAAGACGAAAATAAAAAATATACTCTATAAAAACGGGTACCCTAATGCGGTCACTGAGATACTTATGACAACAACAATGAACAAAATACATCATGCAAACGGCAATACTCAAACGAACATGAAAACAAAATATACACGGGAGTCACATACATACCAGGATTAACGGTATACAAAACTTTAAATAAAATCATAAACAACAACAATGTAAACGTCGCACATAGGCCACACAGCACATTGAGCAGAATATTTACAAAAACAAAAGACAGAATCGACAAAGAGCAACAACACAATGTAATATATGAAATAAAATGCAAAGATTGCAACGGGGTATATGTTGGCCAGACTAAACGCAGCTTGGAGATCAGAATCAACGAACACAAGACAGACGCCAGAAATAACAAAATGACCACTGCACTTGCCCAACACCTAAACAACAACAAATATAGTGCCGACTTCGAGAATGCGCGAATATTGGACATTGAAAAACTAACAAAAACAAGGCTGACGTTAGAAAGCTTGCGAATACAAGAAAGAATAAAATCCGCGATAAACCACAAAGAAGACGTTGACACAATTAATAGCGCGTATTTGACAGCAATAAAGAAGTCAAAAAGAGGATGAAAACAATGTTTGAAAAAGCTGTGGAAAAATGTAGTTTGTTACACTGATTGTATAAATGTTCGTCTAATGTTTATATTGTAATAATAATTAAATGTAAAGTAAGTGTAACAAAATTTGTAATTAATGTATGTGAACTATAATTGTTTTATGTTTTTATTAAATAAATGCAGACTCCCTGAAGAAGGTGCAAAAAGCGCCGAAACTGGTAGGAGGAAAAAAGGAAATTATTTTTTTATTTTGTTTTGTTGTTTTTCCGACAGGGTGAATGATTGATGTATATTGGAACGATTTTCCGTCATCCCTTGTCAAATTTGGGTTTGAGACAAACCGGTTTCGGCGTTGTGCCATCATCAGTGTCGATTTTCGTTCTGATCTGTTGTGGTCGTTTGTCTTGTATTTATAGTAGGTAGCAGGTAACGTCAGCATGGGTGTCTGTTTGTGTACGTGTGTGCATGTGTTGTGTGTGTACATTCAGAAACGGGGGTGGTTTTTCATCGATCGGTTTTTTGTGTGGTTGACTGAGGCAGGTAAAAGTTGGTAATTTTTGTTGTTTGACCTTTTTTGCTTGTTTGTTGTTTTTGATCTTTTGCTGTTTTGTGCTTATTTGTCGGTGCGTGTGTGTTTGTGGTACCTGAGTGGTTGCTTTGTTTTTTGTAAACCAATTTTAAAGGTTCGAATATTGTGTCGGAAACAGTGTTTGTCTGTTCGTTTAGTATTCTACCGTCGAATGTTTTTTGTTTGTAGATTTCCATGTTTTCGAGTACGTTCAGACGTCGGCCTTTTGCTTGTACATGTAGGACCTTGACTGTTTTTTTGATGTTTCCGGGGGCATTTATTCTCCGCCATGTGATTCGCAAAGTTGGACTCTGGTATGATGGTTGGATTCCGTATCTTTTTGTTGTAATCTCTAATGTGTTCTCTGAACCTCGTTCTTACTTGTCGTCCGGTTTGTCCTATGTAACTGTGCTGGCATTCACAAGTGAGCTTGTATACACCATGGCTGCTAAACGGATCTTCTGTGTTAGTTTTGGTTCTTAGCTTCCGTCCTAAATTGTTCGATGCTTTGAACGCTGTGTTGATATTGTATTTTCTAAGGAAATTTGCTAATTTATATGTTGCCCTTCCAGTATATGTCATTGTCGTCCAGGTTTGTGTACTTTCTTCTCCATTGTTTCTTTTTTGTTCTCTAAGGTCTCTCCTGAGTTTATCTACTAGTGCTTTTTTATATCCGTTGTTTGTAGCGATGTTATATATTATTGGAATAATATATAACATGGGATGGGAAACCCAACATCGGCTATTCTTATGGAAGCGTTTATGCAAACCCTGGAAAAAGAGTATATACAGGAATTAAATTCCAAATTAGGAGTGTTATTTTACGCAAGGTACGTGGATGACATCATATGCGTTTTAACTACCAACAACGAAGAGCAAGTACTGGAGTACCTCAACAAGCAGCACGGGAACATAAAATTCACAATGGAAACCGAAAAAGACGGAGGAATCAATTATCTGGACCTCACAATAAGTATTGATAAAGCTAGCAATAAATTCAACTACGACATATATAGGAAACCAACGGCCACCGACACAATTATACATAATACCTCGAACCACCCACAACAACATAAAAATGCAGCGCTAAGGCACTTAGTACAAAGATTGGCAAGAACACCTCTTACACACGAAGCATATAGAAGAGAGCTTGGAATAATATATAACATCGCTACAAACAACGGATATAAAAAAGCACTAGTAGATAAACTCCGGAGAGACCTTAGAGAACAAAAAAGAAACAATGGAGAAGAAAGTACACAAACCTGGACGACAATGACATATACTGGAAGGGCAACATATAAATTAGCAACTTTCCTTAGAAAATACAATATCAACACAGCGTTCAAAACATCGAACAATTTAGGACGGAAGCTAAGAACCAAAACTAACACAGAAGATCCGTTTAGCAGCCATGGTGTATACAAGCTCACTTGTGAATGCCAGCACAGTTACATAGGACAAACCGGACGACAAGTAAGAACGAGGTTCAGAGAACACATTAGAGATTACAACAAAAAGATACGGAATCCAACCATCATACCAGAGTCCAACTTTGCGAATCACATGGCGGAGAATAAATGCCCCCCCGGAAACATCAAAAAAACAGTCAAGGTCCTACATGTACAAGCAAAAGGCCGACGTCTGAACGTACTCGAAAACATGGAAATCTACAAACAAAAAACATTCGACGGTAGAATAATAAACGAACAGACAAACACTGTTTCCGACACAATATTCGAACCTTTAAAATTGGTTTACAAAAAACAAAGCAACCACTCAGCTACCACAAACACACACGCACCGACAAATAAGCACAAAACAGCAAAAGATCAAAAACAACAAACAAGCAAAAAAGGTCAAACAACAAAAATTACCAACTTTTACCTGCCTCAGTCAACCACACAAAAAACCGATCGATGAAAAACCACCCCCGTTTCTGAATGTACACACACAACACATGCACACACGTACACAAACAAACACCCATGCTGACGTTACCTGCTACCTACTATAAATACAAGACAAACGACCACAACAGATCAGAACGAAAATCGACACTGATGATGGCACAACGCCGAAACCGGTTTGTCTCAAACCCAAATTTGACAAGGGATGACGGAAAATCGTTCCAATATACATCGAAATTATTTTTCGCTTTTGAATTACCGGCCAAAGAAGCTCCAAAGAAAAAACATATAAAAATTAAACACTGGCCCAACAAAGAGTTACTATATAAAATAAAAAATAGATCGGCAAGCTTACGTAATATTTCGCAAAAACTTCAATCGTACAGAATAACACACTTCTTCCACACGTTTGAGAGGTAATCTAATATTATATTGAAAATTAAATACGCTTATTCTTTCTGCACAATACTAAAATACGGATCTGAACTTTTTTCCGAAAAGAAAGAACAAATATTTTTAAATACAGTCTAGTTCACAACCGCCGCGTTAAAATCTATTATCATTTTCAGCATTTTGTATTAAGAAGGTTATAGAGATAACTTCCAATTGTATTAAGATGATAGTAATATACACACTTAGACACAACAGTATCAAACCTGAATCAAAATTAATAGGACTGACTACCCCTAAAGAAACTGGTTCCAACACCTCGCTCCGGATAAACCCTGGAAAACGCTTGAAAAATACTGAGACAAACTGTATGTGCGACCAGACCATAAAAAATTCGGGGATCACATTTCGCGCTTTCTTGTGGCTTCTTCAACAGCTGCAGTTTAAGATCGTATACGACGACTTTCGGCATACAATGGTTTTTCCAAATTGAAAAAGGATTGAATAATAGAACTATGCAAAGAATGCTCGGAACCGCCCCCACATGAACGCTATAAAAAAAGGTTCTTTGTTAGCTGCAACGACATACATACTTAAAGTGACCGCACATGTGACACCAAATTAGCGGTTAACCCAATATCAAGATGGGTTTCGTTAAATGGACATTACCACCACCGCGTTGAATGCCACAAACACTCAAATAAATAGGGGTATAAACTGGAAAAGACTAAATGATGGAACGGTGGCGCAGGACCTGTGAATACAGAATTAGACGTCGGCGGCATCAATCTACCATCTTTGTGGTTTATTTTTTATTTTGTTTGAATGGTTTCAGTTTCTAGAAAACTATGAATGATATGAACAAAATTCTCGAAAGGTTTAGTTAGAGGCCGGCTCTAATTCTTATGTATTTCTCAAAGGTTAGAGAATGGTTTAAAAAACTGTCGAGAATTGTAGCATTCTGTAGCAAGGTTAGTTACCTAAGCAAGGTTACTTACCTAATCGAACTCTAACGTGAAATTCTAATGTGAATTTTTTTCTAGTGTTTTTCTAATCGATTTCTAGCCTAGTTCTCTAACCTGATTTTCGATTAGGGAACTACATTAGAATTCTAATGTAAAACTACAATATTTCTTTAACGTTTGAGGCTATTCTATGAAATTAAAAAGTCGCGAAATAATGAGCAAGTTTGCGTAGCTATTTTTATAATACCTAAATTTTCTCAAAAACTGCAATAGACAGGAACCAAATTTCCGAATGGTTTGAGCATTGGGGACTCAAAGTAATCTATTAATGTTTTATTCACTTCAAAATTTTTGTTTAAAAAATTGGGAATCTAGTAACTATCTTATCATACGCGTCTAGATATCTGTACTTATGGTATTTTTCTTGTTTTTGACATACCGAAGCAATGACTGGACGAAAATGGCGGAAAAGAATGCCTTTGAATCCCTTATATAATGTTTTGTGAGTTAGTAGTAGTCATATATGTAGTAAACATTTCTATTTTAAGATTTGGCGTCGCGAAATCGGGCCAAGAAGCTAAGGAAATTGCCCAGAAGTTTAATACGAACAATCTTGTATTGAAAGCTCAAGTTTTGGCTGGTGGTCGAGGTAAAGGCCATTTTAAGAATGGGTTGAAGGGTGGTGTGCGTGTTATAAATACGTAAGTAGACAAAAATAAATAAACATTTATACCATTATTCTTTCTAATTAAATACAGACCCGATGAAGCTCAAGAAATTGCCAGTAAAATGGTGAATCAACTCTTAGTTACCAAACAGACAGGTGCAGCCGGTCGTATTTGCAATTCTGTGATGGTAGCAGAGCGAAAATTCCCCCGACGTGAATTTTATTTTGCAGTTATGATGGAGCGCGCTTTTAATGTTAGTGTTTAATCATTTTATTTAAAGTAGCCTGACTATGGACGTTATAACGCGGTAGTTAAATGAATTAAGAAATTGAAATAGTTACCCTACGTGTTAGAATATGCCTACCCCGTTTCCAGGGTTAGCGAAATTGGTACACGGCAGTCGGGCTGGTGCCCAAGGTGCCTGTATTGGAGCTACCTGATTCATATCTGACAAAAGGCTTTCAACATCAGTATAACCCTGTGTGGTCCGTCACGTCCCATTCCACCGACTTAAAGGCTTTTTACAAGATATGTTTTTGTCATTTTACTTATGAAAACCAACATAACGTGTAAATGCAAGTTAAATTTTCCTCTTATACAAGTCAGAAAAATGCACATCCGAAATAGAAACGTTTATATTTCTGTCCGACACACAATTAGAATAAGATGTTCTTTAATTTGTTGATTAGAATTTTTTTTTTGATTAATCTATATACTTGGTCCATCTATAAGTAGTTCTGTTGCAAGTTGAAAGTAATTTAGAAAAGTAATGAAGGGGTTTTTAGACTTTATTGCAGTTGGGGTTTGTTGACTAAATGTTCATGTTGTTTATAAAAAAAAAATATTCAAAATTATCGCCTTTACCTAATACAGGCTCTTAAACGGTCTGGACATTCCCCTATAGCGGCACGCATAGTTAAAGGTGCTTGCTTGAGACTCCAAATTTCGGTTTCGAACTTTGCAAGCCCCCATAGTTTGTAATCGAGAAGATTTAAGTCGGGACCATTGTGAATTCCTACAAGTGAAAAATCTTCGCCAATTCCTCCATTCTCCTATCCCCCTGTAAAAAATTGCGACAGGGTAACTATAAGTCAGCGAGCAGAGTTATATTAAAAAGGCGGAATTTCGCCCCGCGAATGACACGAATTTTACCATCGAGCCAAAACCGCAATTTTGGCGTAACCAACAAAATTCTGAAAATCTGTATTTTGACAGATATCGATAATTCTGTTTATTTTAAACAACTCTAATATGTACCATTAAAAAAATAAATCAAAGGCAATTATGATGTAAGTAACATTTTGCTTTACAATTTTCTATATTTGTAAACTGAAAAACCTTCTATAAAATTGTATTTTTGTTGGTTACACTAAAATGGCTGTTAGGGCTCGATATCATCGCACACATTTTTAAATTCTTAACGAGTTAATTTAAATTTATTTGAATTTAAAATATTAAACAGAAAATGATCTTAAAATGTTTCTTCGTCGTTCTTTAAATGGTCATTTAACCGCCTGGGCGATTTTGACCGTCCAACATAGCTCGCCAGTCGTTTCTTCGTTGCGCCAACTGGCGCCAATCGGAAACACCGCGGGATCGCAAATCGGTCTCCACTTGGTCCTTTCATCGGAGTGGTAGTCTCCCTCTTTCTCTTCTTCCACCGGCGGGTGCCGATAAGAATACCTTCTGGGCTAGAGCATCTTCGCTCATTCGCACTACGTGGCCTAGCCAGCGAAGCCGCTGTGTTTTAATTCGCTGAACTATGTCGGCGTCTGCGTAAAGTTCATACAGCTCATCATTAAATCTTCTTCGGTACTCGCCGTCGCGAGAGGTCCACAAATTTTTCGAAGAACCTTTCTCTAGAATACTCCCAGAGCCGCCTCATCAGATGTTGTTAGTGTCCACGCTTCTGCACCATATAGCAGGACGGGTGCGATGAGTGACTTGTAGAGTGCTATTTTCGTTCGTCGAAAGAGGACTTTACTTTTCAATTGCCTACTCAGTCCGAAGTAGCATTTGTTTGCAAGAGTAATTCCTCGTCGGATTTCTAGGCTAACATTATTGTTGGTGTTAATGCTGGCTCCCAGGTAAACGAAGTCCTTTACTATTTCGAAATTATTGTTGCAAACAGTGGCTTGGTTGCCAAGGCGCGAATGCGCTGACTCTTTGCATGATGACAGAAGGTACTTCGTTTTGCCCTCGTTCACCACCAATCCCATTGTCGCCGTTCTCATTCTTACAGGAGTTTGCCCCGGGTTTAAAACCTTCTGTCATTCGCCGAATTTTTTTATAGAATTTTCGGGCATTATTCCTGTTGGCCAGCATCTCAAGCTCCTTTATTTCACGCTTTTCTGCCTCTCTTTTTTTCGCCCGGAAAAGCCGCCTCGCTTCCCTCTTCAACTCGCGGTAGTGTTCACACACACTCCTCGTTGCATTCGATCTCAGCGTTGCCTTGTAGGCTTCGTCCTTTCTTTTCGTTTCGCGGCACTCTTCATCATCATACCAGTTGTTTCTTCGCGTTCTCCGGAATCCAATTACTTCTTCGGCTGCGGTACGAAGTGCTCCTGAGATATGATCCCACTGCTCATGCATTCCACTAGGTTGAATTCTGCTCTCGGAGAGCAGGTGTGAGAGGCGATCTGCGAAATAATTGGCGGTCTGTTGCGATTGCAGCTTTTCGACGTCCAGCTTTCCCTGCGTTTTTTGTTGCACCTGTTTTGTCGTGCAGAGGCGGGTACGAATCTTGGCTGCTACTAGGTAGTGATCAGAGTTGATGTTAGGTCCTCGTATTGTGCGATGGAAGCTGCCGTCCGTCTATCACAACGTGGTCGATCTGGTTGCGTGTTTTTCGATCGGGGGACAGCCATGTAGCCTGATGGATCTTCTTGTGCATAAACCTACTGCTGGATATGACCATGTTTCGGGCACCGGCGAAGTCGATCAGCCTAAATCCATTTGGCGAAATCTGATCGTGGAGACTGAACTTCCCGACAGTGGGGCCAAATACACCCTCCTTACCCACCCTGGCGTTAAAGTCGCCAAGCACGACTTTGATATCATGACGGGGGCAGCGCTCGTATGCTTCCAGGCGCTCGTAGAATGCATCCTTTTCCACGTCGTCCTTCTCTTCCGTCGGTGCATGAGCGCAGATAAACGATATGGTGAAAAATCGTACTTTTAAGCGGGCTGCAGCGAGACGCTCGTTCACGTGTGTGAACGACAGTACTCGGTGACGTGAGTCTCTCTCCCACCACAAATCCCACGCCGAATCTGCGCTTGTCTTCATGCCCACTCCAGCAGATGTTGCAAGGTGTTTTGATCGTGTTTCCTCGCCCCGTCCATCGCATCTCTTGTATGGCGGTGATGTCAGCTTTTGCTTTCCTCAGGACCTCAACCAGCCGGGCAAGGGCACCTTCCCCATTAAGGGACCGGACATTCCAGGTACATGCGAGGCTTTGTTGTTGAATTCTGTTACACGTTTGTATAGCGAGCCGCTTGATCCAAGACAGACGCCCGCACCACATGGTGATCAGACGCTGCTGTTTGAACCCCCCAGCAATCCCTCAAACCGATTATGTCGGAGTGGCCTTACCAGGTTGTCGCCTTCTCACGTTTAGCTCACCACCAAACCGGTGTTCGGTGGTTACCCAGAGGATACTTGGGCGCAAAGCCCGGAAGTAGTGAGCTGCTTGAACCGCATGCAAAAGAATCGCTCTGGCCGTTCCCAGGTGAATGGTGATCAGAAACTTTCCCCACTTGCGTGGACTTCTGCACACGGCCCCATCCTCCTCTTAAAATGTTTGCCTAATGTCAAAAATATGTTTTGTAGTATATTTCAAGAGATGTTATTCAATAGATTCAATACAACAACTCGGAATCTTTAGATGTCGTGACAGTTTAAATGTAACTGAGCAAACAGAACTTCCTTTAGATATGTTAAACTGTCCCAGTTGAAAATGGAAGGAGTAAGAATTACTTACGGAAGCTCTTCTCCCGAGTCTAGAGGGCTTTACCATCACGATGAATTCGTTAGTTATTCGTTACATGAAATGGGCCAAATTGGAAGGCCATGCCTTTTCACTTCTGAAGGAATGGCTTTTAGAAGGAGTTCGGTTCAAGTAATCCATATATGCCTTCTTAAGAGAAGCGCTTGACAACTTTTCTACTGAGATTATAATCAAATCATTCCAAAAAGTTCGGAATAAATAAAAGAGTTTTTGTGTAAGTTTTCAATTCTCATTGCAATAACTGTGTCTTATCAACCTCAAAAAATTGGTTTTACATTAAAAAGCTGAATCCCACAGAGTTGACTTTATTATACATTTCAACGATAGGTTTTATCAAATAGCGCAGCATTCGTATAAATTAATGAATTTAAAAATATTAAATCCTCGGGTCCTCAAATTGTTTCGCAGAAGAGAAGTAAATGTGTCTTAAGGCTTAAGTGTGTCCCTCCGGCAGTAACTTCAACTTAACCTAACCTAAGTAAAATTTTAATTGAAATCAATTCGCATACAATTTACAAATTTTTTACTACTTTTAGAAGGACTCTACGAATCAGGTGATCACAGCTGTTATCTATTGTGAATGCTTCTGTCACACATTCGCCACTTGTATGTATTCACAATGATAGGGACTGGCGGACGGCCAATCTTCAGCAGAAATGAAAGCAGGAATATTACAAAGCAACCAATCTTGGGTTGTTTTAGCTTTATACGCCGGTGCAGAGTCTTGCTGAAAAACCCAGTGCTCTCCGTTAAAGAGTGTTTTTGTAAAATTTTTCACCACGCCTTCGAAGACGTCTGGTTGATAGCGTTTCGATCCAGTTTTCACGCCCTTTTTGCAAAATGCAAGGAAGTTAGAACTTTCTGAGACACTCCCCACCAAACCATGACGCATGCTGGATGATGACCTCGCTGAACTCTTGGTACAACATTTTTGCTTCTTGGGATGTTTTAGCATACACCTTATCATTTTGCTTATTAAAAACACGGTAAAATTTTTTATTCTGTAAAAAGAATGTTTTCATGGCCGTTGCGTGCGTGAAGCTTCTTATATCTTTTTAGTCTTATTTTTTTAAGAGATGCCCAGTGCTCCTTCGAAAAGCCTTCGTGCGGAGGTCATCACGGATCGGCCGGACATGGATCATGGACATATCCAGCTCCCTTTTGTTTCCTGAAAGGATTTCGAAGAATTAGCTCTCGCACGGATTTTATGGCCGCACTCGTACGAGCAACACGTGGACGCACACTTCTGGCCCTGTCCTTAACTTTAGTAATTTCTGAGAATCGATCGATAGTACGATAAACGAACATCTTGGAAAAACCGAGTTGTTTTTACGACGTGAATATCTGACGTGCGCTATTTCCAGACTTATGTAAAGCAATCACCGCAATCCGATTTTCATTGTCACCCCACTCTATCCGCATTAGACGAAATTTCGAACCAATCTGATTTGAATATATATTAGCATAATTAAAATGTGGAATATGTATATGGGGAGCATACAATTTATTATGTCAAAGCCCGCTACTTCGAAAAATTTTGTAACAGAACTTATGGCAATACTATGTATACAAAAATGAATCGTGGTTTGTACGTTACGCTAAAACTTGAAAACAACTGAACCAAATTGAATACTTCCTTTTGGGGGTTTGTTTGTAATTAATACGCGCAAGTTAAGGAAGAAAAAGACGAAAATTTTAAGGGGGCTTGACACCTCCCATATAAACTTAATTTTACAGGCGTAATATCTCCAAAAGGGTTCATGGTAGGGACCTGAAAAATGGTATGTAGATATTCGATATCAATACCTTACTCACGAAAAAAATGGGAGTTATCGGAAAAGGGAGCGTGGCACCTCTCATAAAAACTTAACTTATCAGGCTTAATATCTGTAAAAGAGTTCACGGTAGGGACATGAAAATTGGTATAGAGATATACCATACTCGCGAAAAGAAAATTGGGAGTTATTGGAAAAGGGGGCGTGGCACCTCCCATTCAAACTTAAATTTTCCAGCTAAATATCTCTAAACGGATTCAAGGTATAGACCTGAAAATTGGTATGGGAGTTATGGGAAAAAGAGGGGTGGCAACTTCCATTAAAACTAAATTTTGAGGGGCATAGCATTCCCTATACTCCATGTTTTTAAAGGTATTTGTCATTTGTCTTGGTACTGAAATCCGTAGAAGACTTTTGGTAGAAAACAAAACATGGTGGAACGATATGCGATTGAATTAAAAAGCATTGCCCCCCGAGTCTGTGTTCTTGACATATTGACATTATTGATAAATAGTCAAGAAAAAAATGTTGATTAATTTTTGCTGAAAAGCTCTTTCATTGCAGAAATACACTCGGACGGTTGCCGACCACTGCCGAGGGCCGACCCCGCTTTGTGATAAAAACCTTTTCAAAACATTTTGATGTTACCTGCCACTTGAACCTTCCATGTAGTAGGCCAGCAACACTTCCACTACACCACGGCGGCCGCCATTATACATACTAGAGATGACCCAGTGGTTGAAATTCAACCCCAAAACTTTATTTTATTTCATTGTGTTGTTTTCTATTTTATTGTTATATTTTCTTGCTTATCCATTCCTTTCCTTTCCTTTGTTTGTTTGTTTAAGTAGCGACAAAAACACTCCCTAAAGGTTTTGCCGGATATGAATCAGGTACGCTTCGGTACTCCCTTGCAGTACATGCCCAACTGTCGCTGGAGCGATTTTTAATGATCACTACAACCTTCTTCATATCCGTAGATCAACCATCGAGTTGACCGTCATTACCTCTTACGACAGGAATGTTTACTTTGGGCATATTCTAAACCGCTAACCGGGGATTTCTTTTCCTTTCCGTACCTGCCCTTCCCTTCACTTTCTTTTAATAAATTTTGTTATATTTTCCTTATTTATTTAATTTAATTTTAATTCACACATCCTCAACCACAAATACAAAAACAGAACTATCTCCGGTGTTGAATACACTTTATGAATAATCAATTATTTTGTTTTTGTATCATCATTGAAATTTACATATTTGGTCATATTTGACATTACTTGTTTAATGTCTCCAACAAAGCAACTCGTCGTGCTCTCAGGAGAGCCGCTGACACTGGGCATCGCAGCCAGTGATCAACACAATAACAACAACTAAAGTAAAAATGCATGACACATTTAGTCACAGAACAGCGACTCTATAGTACTAATACTTGTTTTTCATTGGTCCACTACCAACTCTTCACACTCACAGTGAGAACCGATCGCTCGAGTAAAGCTGCCTGGCGACACGCAAGCATATGCTGCTGGTAGCCATAGCAACTGGTGGTTGTGTGCGTAATAGGGTGATTGTCGTTTGCCCGGCCACCATGCAAGCATAAAGCATCAAGCGCCATTTGTATAAAAAATTCGTAGCGTGCGGACGTAAACATGTCATCGGATGACGATTTTTTATTGCTTGTTACTGCAGTTGTTTTGGCGGAAAAAAATTCTTTATGAAAAGTTTGTATGTAAAACATAAACAGTTTACGCAAGAGAACCTCTTAAAAGAGTTAAAAGCATCATGCACTCGTAGGTTTCAATAAACCGCAACGTAAAATCTTTTTCTTCCGCGAGCTTGCTCATTTCACGTTCTCACAAAACTAACACACTAATGCTTGTCAAACACGTTGGCAACGATCAAATAGACCAGCTGTCAAGCGAAAAAATCTAAAATATTTGATTTTCATCAACGAAAGCCGACAACAAGTACGTGTGAGCACGACTACCCGTCGTTCGCGCCGATTGCTATGGTAACCACCCGTTGCTATGGCTACCAGCAGCATATGCTTGCGTGTCGCCAGGCAGCTTAATACTACACAACTACGGTTCTATTGTGTGAATACATGTTTGGCAGTTGTGTTGGTGTCATTTTTAAACAAATCATATATATTATTTCTGTAAGGTCTTTTTGTGTTATTTCCTGATTTTCTGCTCTCATTTGGAACCAACATTAATAAATAAGGTATCGTTTTAAAGGTGGGGGTTAGCTCTACATGCGAAACCATGTTTTAATTAGCGGAGTGCTTTTGTTTAAGCGTATTTTATAAAAATAAATTCTTTAAAATAAACGATTGTGAATGCACAAAAAAATCAATTTGTACTGCAACGCTATTGTAACTGTGACATTCATATGCCTCGCGACATCTACAGTTAAATAGTGAGACTGAACAGTGCTAGAATAATTAAAGGCGAGCGCGCCATCTACACTTGAACATTGCTAAAATAAGTGAATAAGACTGCGTTCACACTGGGTCATAAACTCGAGTTAAAGGGACATTTTTTTAATTTATTCATATTGATGTTGGCAATCAACTCAAGTTTATGGCTCAATGTGAATGTAATATAAGTCGTGGAATTTCAAATAGCTGTTTGCGCATATTTGTATAATTTTTTGGGTAATTCTATACGACAGCACGTAACTGCTAATATAGGTCCAAAAATATCGGGAAAGGTATCAAACGACGGGTTTTAACCTTCGTATCAATAATCCGAAAGCGGAAATTCGATATTTTATGTCTGTTCAGAGATATTTGCAATTAAAGTTGAAATTTTTCTGTCATTTTCATGTGGTTGTTGTAATCACAGATTAAGGTGTACCGAAAAGTGCAGAAATGTGTTCTGTGCAGAAATATTGTGGACCGCGTAGCCGGTGTTGGACCGGCTAAGGTTATTTTTTTGAAGCCTACGCAGAAAGGTGTTGTGCACATAAATACCTTGGATCAAGTCCCCTATTTGGGATCGGACCTAGGCAATTTTTGGGTTTTTTACTAATAACTTTTCACTGAAACAAATTATTTAATTTCCGCTTTCGGATTATTGATACAGAGATCAAAACGCGTCGTTAGATACCTTTCCCGAGATTTTTGGACCTATATTAGCAGTTACGTGCTGTCGTATAGAATTACCATTTTTTGTGGTCTCACAACAAGTGTAGCTGAAAATATTTTTTTTGAGAAAAAGGTTTGAAAAATCCTGGACCTGGACTAACAAAAGGTTTCAAACCATTTTGGTTTTTTTTTTTTGGCGCAAGGAGCGCACGGGTCCAGCTAGTTTTTCTATATTATAATAAATTTTAAATTTTTTTTGACTACATATGTAATTCTTAATTGCCATATGCTGACGATATTGATATCATTGGCCTTAACAACCGCGCCGTAACTTCTGCTTACTCCAAATTAGAAAAAGAAGCGGAGAAAATGGGATTGGTGGTGAACGAGGGCAAAACGAAGTACCTTCTGTCATCATGCAAAGAGTCAGCGCATTCGCGCCTTGGCAACCAAGCCACTGTTGGCAGCAATAATTACGAAATAGTAAAGGACTTCGTTTACCTGGGAACCAGCATTAATACCAACAATAATGTTAGCCTAGAAATCCGACGAAGAATCACTCTTGCAAACAAATGCTACTTCGGACTGAGTAGGCAATTGAAAAGTAAAGTCCTCTCTCGACGAACGAAAATAACACTCTACAAGTCACTCATCGCACCCGTCCTGCTATATGGTGCAGAAGCGTGGACACTAACAACATCTGATGAGGCGGCTCTGGGAGTATTCGAGAGAAAAGTTCTTCGAAAGATTTGTGGACCTCTACGCGTTGGCGACGGCGAGTACCGAAGAAGATTTAATGATGAGCTGTATGAACTTTACGCAGACGCCGACATAGTTCAGCGAATTAAAACACAGCAGCTTCGCTGGCTAGGCCACGTAGTGCGAATGAGCGAAGATGCTCCAGCCCAGAAGGTATTCTTATCGGCACCCGCCGGTGGAAGCTAGGAAGAGGGAGACCACCACTCCGATGGAAGGACCAAGTGGAGACCGATTTGCGATCCCGCGGTGTTTCCAATTGGCGCCAGTTGGCGCAACGAAGAAACGACTGGCGAGCTATGTTGAACGGTCAAAATCGCCCAGGCGGTTAGATGACCATTTAAAGAAGAAGATGTAATTCTTAATACCTTAGATGTATAGTTTGACCATAAAGTGGGACAATTTCCCTCAACTTGCGCATTTTTATTATAGATACATCACTGCATTCTTCTTGTTCGGCGAGGTTCATTTTTTAACGATGTTGAAAATGTTTTCCCGTGTTGGTGCAAATGCATATTTTTAGGCATTTGTTGTTTTCCATACAAATTCCAAATATATGCGTTGGCGGTAGTACAAATTTGTGGAATCAGAGTTTCACCACGGTTAGCCGTGGTTGGTAGGGCAAATGTTCTTACACTTGTTCCATAGCTTAGTCATCAAGTAAAACTTTCGGGCTACTTTAAAAATAATTTTTTTTATTAATATAGATATTTTTACATAATAAGCCATCTTTACATTAGGGTCCTGTTATAATCGCTTCATCGCAAGGTGGTGTTAATATTGAGGAAGTTGCTGCCGAAAATCCCGACGCCATTGTTTACGAACCCATCGATATTAAGGTTGGATTAACGCCTGACCAGGCTACTAAAGTAGTAAAATCAGTTGGCTTGGGTGAATTTCAAGAGGAAACTGTAAAGATGCTAATGAATATGTATCAAGTGTTTGTAAAGAAAGATGCGTTACTCATCGAAATCAATCCTTATGCCGAGGATGCTCTCGAAGGATGTAAGTTTACATACATACACATATATAAATATGTATAATATACATTGTATATGTTTATATACGTATCGATCCATAACAACAGATGTGGTGTAACTGGCAAAAAAAGATATAGGCGGTGTATAAATATAACAGTTTTAATTTTCATAAATAGAATAGCTTTCGCAATATAAGAAAATTTCTGGAACATTTCAGTTCTTTCAATTGTGCTAATCTCTAAAAAAATTATTTGTTCAGGGTAAAACACATATCTAAAGTTCTCGATGCGTGTTGGGGTTATAATATTTTGAAAGACAGTTAAGGACATTTTTCACAGTGCCGAGGTAACTTACATTCCAAACTTACATAACTCGATTCGCAATTTTATTTTATATTTTTTGCTAAACTAGAGATCGCCCAGTGGTTGAAATGCAACCACAAAACTTTATTATATTTTAAATATTTGCTATACCCTTCATACGCCTTTTTGCCCTTCCTTTCTCTAACATATTTTCGTGTTCTTTGACTCCTTTTACTCTCTACGGTCTGTATTTCAAATTTATTTTATTTTTTCTTACCTTTTCTTTCCTTTCGTATCCTTTCCTTTCCTTTCTTTTCCTTTCCCTTCCTTTTCATTCCCTTGCTTTCCTTTTCTTTACTTTTCTTTTCCTTCCTTTCCTTTCTTTTCCTTTCCGCTTCTTACGTTTTCTTTCTTTCCTTTCATTTCCTTTGCTTTTCCTTCCCTTTCCTTTTATTTCCTTTTCCTTTATTTACCTTGCCTTTCCTTTTTTCTTTGTCCTTCCTTTTCTTACCTTTACTTTTCTTTTATTCACTTTCCTTTTCATTCCCTTCCTTTCCTTTCCTTACGATTCCTGTCCTTCCCTTCACTTTCTTTTATTCTATTTTATTGTGTTTTATTCTATTTTATTTTATTTTATTGTGTTTTATTCTATTTTATTTTATTATGTTTTATTTTATTTTATTTCATTCACACAAATCCAACTACAAATACAAAAACAAAACAAATTTCGGTGTTGAATACTCTTTATGAATAATCATTTATTTTGTTTTCGTTAACACTGTTTGTAGGTATCAGCAATGAAGTTTACATATTTGCTCATATTTTACATTGCTTGTTTAATGTCTCCAACAAACCAACTTTTCGTGCTCTCAGGAGAGCCGCTGACACTGGGTATCGTGACTGCAATAAAAACCACTAAAGCAAAAATGCATGACACGTTTACTCACACAACAGAGGCTCTATAGTGTGAATACATGTTTGGCATTTGTGTTTGTGTAATTTTTAAACTATTTTTCTATATTATATAAATTTTTTTTTTAAGTTTTTTTGATTGACGGTACTGCAGTTCGGCCATACCTATCCATAAATATGTAGTTGTTAATACATTAAATGTATAGTTTGGCCATAAAGTGGGACAATTTTCCCCCAACTTGCGCATTTATATAAGGTGGCGCAAAAGTAAGCTTCCGATGTTCAGCATATCGGTTGTGGCACGTGCAGTGTGTGCTGTTGCACCGTCTTGTTGGAACCACATGTTTTCCAATCCCAATTCATCAAGTTGCGGCAAAAAGAACTCGTTGATCATTGCTCTGTAGCGCTCACCATTCACAGTAACCGTTTGGCCCCGACCGATTATTGGTCAAATAAATAGTCAGAAATATTCCGCGTTCTGGAGCAGTGTAGCGTAACATTGTTTATTAACGTGTATTTCGCATGTGTTTACTACACAAATGTCAAAACAGAACTGACTTTAGGGGCCAATCGCAAAATTTATAGCATTTTCTGATAGGAGGATTACTTTTGCGCAGTAACCGTTTTTCACCGACCGATTATTGGTCAAATAAATAGTCAGCAATATTCCGCGTTGTGGAGCAGTGTAGCGTAACATTGTTTATTAACGTGTATTTCGCATGTGTTTACTACACAAATGTCAAAACAGAACTGACTTTAGGGGCCAATCGCAAAATTTATAGTATTTTCTGATAGGAGGACTACTTTTGCGCCACCTTGTATTATAGATGCGTTAGTTAACTCAATATGAAAATTAAAAACCGAGGGTGAAATGTAAATTAACTCGCCACTGTAAAAATGGCTCTAAATGGTACAACATATACGAACTTCGTTAAAAAATGGTAATTGTTAAATTTTTTGGTTACGTCAAATCTGCGGGTTGGTTCTCCACTGTACGTATATATACATATATATTCATATAATGCAATTAAAAGCGGTTATGGCCCTTTTATTGACTAACATGGTTTGATTAAATACTAACAAAACTATCGAAAATTTCACTTCATCAATCAATTCCGAATATGAATGTTATGGCCTAATCCTATCAATATTTTATATGTTGAATTATTTTTTATCGTGCGGTTAACTATGACCAAAACACCAACAGGCTCCTGTAAGTAGTATTCTTTAATTCTTTTATATTTACATAACAATTCGAACACAATATTCAAAAGCTTTTTTAAAGCAATTCGTTTTTTTCAAATTCTAAGCAGATATGTATTTTACTAATAGCTTATGTCGATTTCGCACACGCAAGAAATTAAAAACTAAGTATGTTATTAAATAATTATACTTATTAGCACCCAGAATTTTGGTTGCTATTTTGCGAGTCAAGTTCACATTTGATTTTCAAAGGAAATTTAAAATTTTGAAAACAGTTTCATTTGAAAAATTGGCTATTGTAAGATTTAATAAGCTCAAAAGCACTTAATAAGGGTTATTCGATACCTCGATCGGCAGTTCAGTAGCACTTTTACTAATTTCTGTTAACAAGTATTCATGAAACGAGCCATCTTGCAGTTAGTAGTGTGATCATGATGGATTTTTTGGCAGAAACTGTTTTATCCTCATCAGCAGAACTGCCTTACCGCATGCTCTCGGCTTTCTTTTAACTACATTAATTATAACACATTTTGTTATTGAAAACTTGCTACATACCTCTTGTGTTTTTCGCTTTGCTGCTCTTATGTGATCATAAACCTCAGATATTTTTGCGTCGAGCTTCTCTGCCAATTTATGGTGTGATGCTTTGATTTTATCCGACAAATTGGCGGAGCCTACCGTTTTTTGCACCGTCTCCGAACGACATCTGCAAAGCAGATGAATTTTTGCTGAAAAGCCTTCCAATGGCAGAAATACACTCGGAGAGTTTGCCAAACCACTGCCGGCGGGCGGCCCCGTTTTGAAAAAAAAATTTCAAACCATTTTTGATGATACTTGTCACGGCACTCGAACTTTGGACCTTCGGTGTGGTAGGCAACTCTACCGCCAAACCACGGCAGCCAGCATAAACTTTAAAAAGCACGTATTGACATAATCCCCGCGAGTATCGACCATATTTGAATATCGACTGGTGTTGTAACTCCAAAACACACACTCCCCGAAGGTTTGGGGAGTGTTACGGATATTAGAAGTCCTTTACCGGAATGAGTCCGGTGCTAGCCGGATTTCTTTGATCGCTTGAACCTTACGCAATATTCTGTGCCCCTAACTCGCTGCCACAACAATCAACTTATAAGCGATTATCGCTTACTTATGATTTGATATTTTTCGTGGATTGTGGTGCTAAAAAATTGGCAAGCTAATAATTGGTAAAAATAGTGGGGAAGAAACCAGTTGCAGAAACTTTGAGCAACTGAAATATTATTACCGCTTTGGTATAAGCAGAAGCCTTCATGGCAGAAATACACTCGGTGGGTTGTGGGCCACTCCCGGGGTCCACCACGCGTTTTGAAAAGTTCTTTCCAAAGTATTTATGATATATAGTTTTGAAAACGTCCAAAACAACGCAATTTAAAAGTTTATCTAATTGAAAAAATTTTGCACACCTTATTTTTAGAGAAAAAAATCATTATATTCTATCCCGTAAACTGCAAAATTTAAAAAAAATATCACATAACGAACTGCTAAATATCCATGCATTGCTTGTATATTTTATCAACTTCAACATATATATTCCCACAACACCCGGTTGTATCGTACCGGGATGACCCGGGTTTTTTTCCCCGGCCAAGGGTTGCTATGTTAGTGCAACCCTGTCTAATTTGTCATGTCACACCATGAAATTGTCATCCTGGGAGCAATCCTTTGCAGCGGGGTTGCTCCATCCCCAGATCCCTAAATAAAATATCTCAACGCTGATATTCGACGGACAGTCAACGAATACAAACTGACTAAATGGAAACAACCTCTTTAGACATGCAACCTCTCCGAGGGAGTCGGCAAACTGTGGTCAATAGTCAAGGCCCTATCAAATCTGACCAAGCACAACGACAAGGTCACCATTACATTTGGTGACAGCGTCAAGTCGGATCCTTAGCGATGCGATAACTCATTTTGCCAATAGTTTATAATGCATCCACCTTCTGACAAGGCCAAGAGACGAGCCATCCGTCGGGAGCATGGACAAGCGCACAACACAGCGCCCATTGCCCTCACCGTCGCCGAGGTCAAGGTAGTGTTAATGGAGGTAAACCCCTCAAAATCAATCGGCCCCGCCGGTATTACCATGAAGATATTGAAACACTTTGGCCACGAGGGATAGAGTTATTTACCGGCTAACCTAACCACCTGCTTCATTCCTGAGAAATGGAAACAGGCGATTGTGTTCCCCTACTAAAAGCTGGGAAGCTGCCGAATCAAGGAGAATCATATATTCCAATATCTCTCCTGTCCGTTGCGAAGTTATTGGAAACCCCTTTGCTCCCGTACGACACTGCAAACTTGCATCTGGCCGAAAACCAACATAGCTTCCGAAAGTCACATAGCACTACATCTGCCTTAAATGCAATAACTACGCAAATCAACAACGGTGTTCATGGCACTTGACATACCCAAAGCTTTCGACACGGTCAACCACGCCACACTCCTAAAAGGCCTGGGGGTTAGCTTAGAACATACCCGAGGTAGGTACACCGGTCGTAAGAGGTGACTAAAATGCACAACGGTAATGACGTGCAACTGATGGTTGATCTACGGATATGATACCTCTCACCTCTCATTACCCCATCTTCCCCTTCCGTACGGAAGGAGGGATGAAATCACCTAGAAGGTTGCGCTGGTCATACCAAATTACTACGACAGTCGGTCATGTACCGCAAAGGAGTACCGGAGCGTACCGGGGTCATATCCGGCAAAGGACTGTCACTTCCGACAACACCCCCGAAGCCTTCGGCCTGTGAACCCCATAGTTGATATTAAACCACCTGAAATAGCTGAAGAGGAGCACGTATTTCCGAGGGAGAAGAGCCAGGCTAAAATAACTTCGTTCTGGATATTGTAACAGGTTAAATTCTTGTTTACCCAGACTGGACCCCACCATACCAAATACTTGCCCTGCATGTGGTATGCCCCCTCACGATAATAAACATCTCTTTACCTGTTCAATTGAACATACTATTCTAACACCAATATCACTCTGGTCCAACCCTGTTCAAACTGCGCGTTTCCTTGGACTTCAGTTAGATGAGCTTGATGACGATTCTTAGAGTGATCGTACCCATTAGGCAGGGCGAGGCTCTGTTATTAACAACAACAACAACACAATCAATTTTAAGTTTTCCAAGTCCTTTTTTATTAAAAATTTGTATTTAACCTCTATGTATATTAGTTTTTGCGTTGGATGCTAAATTCCGCTTTGATGACAATGCTGAATTTCGTCAAAAGGAGTTATTTGCTTTGCGTGACTGGACACAAGAGGATCCTAAGGAAGTTGAAGCAGCCAAATATGATCTAAACTACATTGCCTTAGATGGCACTATTGGTTGTATGGTGAATGGTGCTGGCTTAGCCATGGCCACTATGGATATTATAAAGCTATATGGTGGTGATCCAGCAAATTTCCTTGATGTTGGTGGTGGTGCTACTGCACAGGCTGTGAAAGAGGCTTTCAAAATTATTACTGCCGATCCGAAAGTTCACTGTATTTTAGTAAACATCTTCGGTGGCATTATGCGTTGCGATGTTATTGCAGAGGGCATTATCGCTGCCGCCAAAGATTTGAATATGAAAATGCCAATTGTGGTTAGGTTGCAGGTAAGTGAAGTATTAGGTTTAATATTATTGTTTATAATATTATTACTACTTTTAGGGTACTAATGTTACTGAAGCAAGGGAATTGATTCGTCAATCTGGTTTGAGGATTATACCACGACATGATTTGGACGAGGCTGCTAATTTGTCTGTACACTTGGCACAAATTGTACATTTGGCACGTGAAATGAATATGGATGTCAGCTTCGAGATTCCTGACAGTGTGAAGTAGATACAGTTATTATATTAGTTATTGAATAAAAAGTAATGTAAACACATTACACACATGCATGTATACATAATGCCTGCTATTGAAATTTATCTCTCTTGTGCATACAAACACGAAAACAATATAGCATACACATTGCTAATATCTTCAAATTACCAACCATTGAACAACATTTAAGAGCTTTGTTTGACTTGTTTTCTATTTATATATGTATACATTTTAAGTTTAAAGATTCGAAAAGGTTAAACATTGCTATGCATAAACGAAAAGTTATTGCAACGAGTAATGTTGCTTAAGCATCATTGTGTCTTTATTTTATTCTTTATATGCTTTGCAAATATTGCAGCTTTGTTTTTATTTTACCAGTACCGGTAGTGAAATGGTATTCGATTACATATTATTTTAAATTTTATCATAGGTAGTTTTTATCTATTAGCTCTATTCACACCTGGTTTGTTTATTTCGCTATTCGAATACCGACTAACGAATTTACGCGCCAGATATGAACAAAGATATTTTTTTGCTGTTTCTAATATATTAAAATACATTGTTATACTATTAAATGATATCCAAATCAGCTTGATAACACACCAAAGTTCGTTTTTATTACATTTTCTTCCTGTATTAATTTGATTTAACTCCCCTGTACCTTCAAAGAATCATACAATTTCTTTAATTAAAATCATGAATAGCAAATCAATTGACCCAAAAGGCGGTGGAGGCGGCAGTGGTGGCGCATGTAAGCCTAATAAAAAGATCACTTGCGATAACAAAAATCAAAAATGAACGGAATATTAACAGTGCTTGTTATATATTTCCAGCTTATAAAATTTGTTGTGAGTTTATAATTGTTTATGTACTTTAATGCTCTATTCTCGGCATAATAAATGAATATACAACTCTTCTGCTTTCTGTAAATAATAAAGATATTTATATAAATTAATTTTAGTTTATTTCTTTCGTAGAGTCTAATTTAAAATCGGTCAATTAATGAAACAATATGCGATTGCTCTTGTTCCTTCCAATCAGCATCGCCATCGTCACCTAAGTTCCCGGCGTATTCTGTAAATAATATTATTTGTTTAATCGTATTACGTCATTTCATAATTCATTTGAAATAAAATAGGTTTATAAAGCTCTTATTGACGTTTTCACCACCCGCTTCGAGCCGAATTTGATTTGATTGGTCACCGAATGATCTCTGCAAAATATTCAGCGATAAACGTAGATGAAAATGTCCCTTAAATACCAATTTGTATGAATATGACATTTTTCAAAGCCTTATATTCAAACCTATCTTATTATTTATAATTTAGCACAATCATTTATGTTTTAAAAACAAACCTCTCATAACATTCCTGATGGTTTTCATAGAAGCACCACGTAAATTTAAAATCTGTACGACCCGTTGTTTTACCGTATCGGCAGTCGCGGAAACTTCTAAAATTATATAGTCGATGCGCTGCAGAGTGAAAAGGCCGCTAGTCAGTCGCTTAATGTAGTTGTTTTCAGCTTCTTCATCTTCATCAGCTTCAGCATTCTGAAAAACCAAAACCGAAAGCCAAATAAACTGAAGTGTATAATGCCTTTAGCCCTTCCTCAAGCTTATTTTGATAAGTTGCAGTTGGGTTGGATTCACGGATCAGCTCATTCCTGCATTCCCATTATTAAAACAATGGCTCCGAACAAAAGCTGTTGTTTTAGTATAATCCTGTTTAATTCATCCCCATTAGTGGATGTGCCGACTAAGGGCGAAGCAATGCTACGAAATGTGTTTCAAAGAAAATGTTTTTCTAACACCAATATCACTCTGGTCCAACCCTGTTGAAACTGACAACATTTCCGGCTCAGGTAATATGAAGTATCAAAATTACTCAACTAATTTCATTTCAAGTGCGCGCTACTCTATTTCTGTCGTAAAAAGCCGCTCCTGGAAAATCCATCTGCCTTAGCAGAAGCAGGTCAGTGTAGGAATAAGCATGTAAAAAACTTTGTTTAATAAGAGCGCCACAAAATGACGGAGATAACAAACAAAAACAAAAACTTTAGATGAAATCACGGGGTTTGAAGATAATAATTTGAGGTCACATACATAAGATGCCAAAACACTTGATGCACAAATAGCTTGGAATTGGTGGTTAATGCACTTAGAAATTTATCCGACCAAGGCTTAGATAACCCTGTTTAATTCGCTTCCATAGGAGGACAAATGGACTACGCATAGCGAACTACTGTTACTGCCACGGGATGTCACCTGAGCACCACCTTCTCAGCGAGGTAAAAATGCTCGGAGCTAAAGAGTACACTGAGATGTTGACCAGGCATTTCCTGTTCAATTCCTGCAAACCGCAACACCCGAACAGGCGCCTGCTCGACGAAAATCCGCCTCCCGGGAGCACTATGATGAGATCCGGCATCATATCTTTTCGCCGTTTGATCCAAAGGTGCAGCGACAGGCCATAAAACTCATCCATACAAAGTCAGTGAACTCCTTTGTCGGCTCTCGCCCTGTGAATGTCGTCATTCAGGTCCAGACAGAACCTCGACATGCCAAATGTCTGCCCGGCATGCGGGGTGTCTCCCCATGATACGATCCATCTATTCATTTGCTCAACTGAACCGACTCTTCTAACGCCCCAACGGATAACCCACCATCCCGCTCAACCGACACGAGGGCCGCATAACGAAAGGCTTTTTTTATATATATATATATTTCCGAGTCGTCGAAAGGCAGGAGTTTGCTAAAGCCCCTATTACGGTTTACAACTCAGCTCTACTTTAGTTGAAGTTTTGCAATTTGGTATTATCGATTATAACCCAACCTGTCAACAAAATTTTGGTTGAAGTTGTATAGTCTAACAACTTGTTTTGTGGTATTATCATTTACAACCCTGTGCCAGATCGGTTGTAAGCAATGCCAAAAACAGACAATTCCTTGCTAGCAGTCGTCTTAGAATATTGTTTAAGTTGTTTTTCAAAATATATCAAGAAAAAATGGAAAACGGGTGAGTAAACCTTTTAAAATTATTTTAGACAAATTTTTTAATCAGCAGTTTTGTACAAATTTATAGAAAAAAAAGGTTGCAACAAAATAACAGTTTGAAAAACTTGTGGATTTAATGGAGAAGCATCCCGATACTGGACGAGGCAAGTCGCAATTTGCATGCACTAAAAATAAAAGGAAGGGACTGTGGGAAGAATTTGCTGTACAGCGCACTAGCTTAGGACCGCCAACAAGAACTGCGCAGGAGTGGGGCCGAGTAAGTAGTAGCCATGAAAGTAGACCAACGTAGTGAAAGTGCAATAATAATTTAAAAATTTATCTTGCAGGTTTGGATACATTATAAAGCTAACCTGAAAAGAAAGCTTGTTAACCACGCAAACCAGCTGGAAACTGGTGGGGGTCCTTCGCAGGAGCAGTGGCCAAGCTTTCGGGGTACCCCTGTTTTGGCACCAACATTTCCGTCGTTCTAAAATAAATCAAAACTAATGTCCATTCTACTATTTATTTAAAATATAACATACTTTTTCAATTATTCACTAAAATGTGCTGATTCAATTTTTCGTTACAAAATAGTCAGCGGTTGAATTATTTGTTGTCAAGTTGTCACTTTTTAGTTTGGCAACATCAATTCAACTTCAAATGAAATAAGTTTTAGTTCATAATGCGAAAAAATATTTGAGTTGTTTTAATTGCAATTCAACTAAGTTGCGTTGTAAACCGTAATAGGGCTTTAAGTGTCGAGATCTAAAACTGCTCAGCTACAGAGGAAATCTCATCAGCTAAGTAACACAAGAAATTAAAACTTATAAATAATGTATTAAGCGAAGAAAGAATCATTTCGATTGTAAAGAGGAAATTAATAAAGTTGCTATGGGTTAAGCGAGGATAGTATTGTTTTTTTTTAATGCTAAAACCCGAGTCAGAAATATCAAATGTGCTGAAGTGAGTGTTATAATTGTCACACAAACATCGGAAAGGCTCATTTAATTCCAAATTAGTCCTACACTGTTTAAAAAAAGAGGTTTAAATTATCTTGATGGCCGAAAAGGAATGTTAAGGTTTACTTCTCCCAACAAAAATGGGCTAGAGACCAACCCGTTTAATAATTTAATCATAAATATTGTTTCGAGCATTTCTCTACGACTAGCAATGGTAGGAAGGTTAATAAGTTTCAAGCGATTAGTATAGTGAGGCAAATTACACAAGGAATCCCAAGGAAAGATCTCTTAAAGCGAAAAGAAAGAACTGTTTTGTAACCTATTCTATCCGATCAACGTGGACATGGTAGCTCGGATTCAAAATAATTGAGCAATATTCTACTATCGGTCTTACTAATGTTGTAAAAAGGGTTATAGTTAGTTCGACCATCGCTTAACGAATGATAAAACACCTCTAGATTTATTGACGGTTGCAATAATATGGAGATTGAAGCTAAGCTTACAATCCATCGTAATTCCCAAGTCTACAAAGTCATGCACTTGTTCAAGAATCTGATTGTTGATTATGTAAGAAGCTGGCTGTGTATTTCTGATTTTTTAAGATTGAGTGGCATATAATTTAGATCGCACCAAGCACCCAGTCTATCAAGATCTGATTGAAGTAAAGCTCTATTTTCGCTCACCGAGTAAGACATAAACATTTCAACGTCGTCAGCGTACATCAAAATTTTTCAAAACTATAAGTTAGGGTATTGTGATATAGGCATAACAGACTGAACCCTGGCATGCCAAATGTCATTATTAGGCAGGCTAATCTATCGCTACAACAACATCAACAAGGCCAAGCCCTCAAAATCAATCGGGCACGACGGTATTACCATGAAGATGTTGAAACACCTTGGCTACGAGGGACAGTTATACAGCAACCTTCGTCATCCCTGAGATATGAAAACAGGCGATTG
This sequence comes from Merzomyia westermanni, assembly GCA_949987695.1. Lineage (NCBI taxonomy): Eukaryota > Metazoa > Arthropoda > Insecta > Diptera > Tephritidae > Merzomyia > Merzomyia westermanni. Next base: position 52,626,657 of record OX465288.1, read on the forward strand.
TGGTTCCCCTGCCAAAAGGTGGGACTTGGACTCCCCTACTAAAAGACTGGAAAGGTGGACCGCTAACTACCTCAACGATCTGCAGGCGTCAGTCAAGTTTAGAAACAAGAAATCTAGACCTCGAAGAATCAAATAAGGAGGTGCCCTTACCCGAAGCCGTAATTGTACAGTCGTCAGCGTAGGAAACAATGTAGACTCCCACTGGCGAAGGAGGAAGCCTCGAAATATAGAAATTTAACAGAGTAGGGATAGTGAACCCACCCCTTGTTTGATTCTTCGAGGTCTAGATTTCTTACTCCTAAACTTGACTTGCGCTGGCGTATGTTCCAAAAGTGTGGAGAAGAGTAAAAGTGGTATTTGTACCCAAACCAAGAAAAACGGACCACTCTCTAGTAAAGTCCTTTAGAGCAATCAGTCCAACATCCTTTGCCCTTAAAGCAACGGAAAAGGTTATAGACAATGAGCCGGTACGAGCAACTTAGGCCACTGCCTTCCGGGCAGCATGCATACAGGACTGGCAGGTCAACAGACACTGCACTATACCAACTGTCCAATGAAATACAGAGCGTGTTCGAATGCGGAGAAGTGGCATTCCCACGACAAGCCGGTTCTATGCACCGGAATGACCCGGGTTTTCTCACCCGGCCAAGGGCTGTTATTTCAGTGTAACCCTGTCCAATCTGTCCCGTCCCACCCTTAAATTGTCATCCTCGGAGCAAACCCTTGCAGCTGGGTTGCTCCATTGTCTCTTGTTACTGGCTGGGGTCGAACCCAATCCTGGACCAAGAGACTGGATCTGCTGCGTTTGCTGGAAGAAAATTTATATTAAACGGTCGTATTCGGTACAATGCGCCAAGTGTAAGAGATGGTTACATAAATCTAGATGTTCAGGGCTTAACCCTGCCATCCACAGACCCCGTACTTTCTTTAGTACTTTTGAGGCACCTTGCTGTACACGTCCTAGGACGTCCCGCGGTAGTCGCCGCTCCGGCACTCCCTTACCGCCTCTAACTACTTCCAATAGTCACAATAGTGGCTCAGTCTATACGACTGGCAGCACCGCTGCCATCCCTGCCGCACCCACTCCCGACTGTCGCTCACGCACACCAGCGTCTCCATCTCACACGGCCGCTCAACTCTCCTATCCCACCCGGAGTAGGTCAGATATGAGCATCGCCGAGCGTCAGTCCCCTCTGTCGCTGCCCCTAATGCCCCCCCTGCTTCCAGCCTGCACGTGGGCCAGGCACACCACCTTCTGGCACCTTTCACTACGTGCACCGTTTGTCGGCAAAGATTATATACGCCTGCGACATCGGTTGTTGTTGTTGTTGTTAACAGTGCTTCGCCCTGCCCCAGATTGGACAGGGTTACACTGAAATAACAGCCCTTGGCCGGGTGAAAAAACACGGGTCATTCCGGTGCGATAGAACCGGCTGTTGTGGGAATGTGCGACATCGGTCAAGTGCAACAATTGCCTTGGCCTGTGTCATATCCTTATGTGCTATGGGCTCGCAAACGGCAACCTTTGGACGGATTCGTTCATAGCCCCCTGCTGCAGTACACAGCCGCCCTCCACGCCAGACAACATCGGCCATGGCGCTGTCAACTCTAGACTGCGACATAGTTTAGGCCTTAGCCTACCTCAACCTAGGCAAACGCATCCGTCCCTCACGCCTAGTATGTCCCCCGTCTCCCCTCCTACACACTTCAAAATTCTGCAGCTGAACTGTAACGGATTAGCTGGAAAGATCGCGGAGATAACTGACTTTATGAAGACGCACAACATCAAAATCGCCGCGATACAAGAGACAAAACTGAACACGAGATCGGACTTACGAACTTGTGATGGGTATAATGTACATCGTAAAGACCGTCCCAGCAGTCTTGGGGGTGGCCTTGCGTTCATTACACATCACTCTGTACAATACAATCTATTTTCCCCTGACGTCGACCCCAGGGACTCTACCTTAGAATGCCAAGGCATAGCAGTCCGGTCAGGAGACGCCGACCTGCAAATCATAAACATCTATATTCCTCCTGCCACGTGTTGTCCTAGAGATTATCATCCCGACATTAGTGCGTTGCTAAGGGGCGATAACCGTCTAATCCTAGGCGACTTCAAAGCACATCACGATCTCTGGCACTCCAACTTGCCAGCAGATAGCAGAGTACACGCAATTGCAGACCAAATAGATAACTCAGCATTCTGTACAGTCAATGCAGATGCCCCCACCAGGGTGGCAGGTAACTGTCACAGTTCGCCAGACATCTCCATAACGAGCGCGGGCCTCATTAACTTTGTCATCTGGCGACCGATGCTTACATTAGCTTCAGACCACCTACCCATCTTACTCTCTGTTGAACGACCGACCGACTTCATAACGACTGATAAAATAACATACATCAACTTCACCAAAGCGGACTGGGACCGCTTTACTGAATATACAGAGCGCTCCTTCGCTGCCTTACCCACTCCAACGGACGTACGCAAAGGCGAAAGAGAGTTTCGCAAGATCATCGAGTCAGCCTCTTGACGCTTTATTCCTGCTGGCAGAATACCAGAAATTCGTCCGAATTTCCCGGCAGAAGCTGCGGCGATGGCAAGAGAACGTGACCAAGTGAGAGTTATCAATCCCGCAGATCCCAGAATAAAAGATCTCAATGCGGAAATCCGTAGGATTGTCAACGAACACAAGCTGACCAAGTGGAAACAACACCTTGAGACATGCAACCTCTCCGGCGGAGTCGGCAAATTATGGTCGACTGTCAAGGCCCTATCCAATACGACCAAACACAAAGACAAGGTCGCCATTGCTTTCGGCGACAGTGTCAAATCGGACGCCAGGAAATGCGCGAGCTCCTTTTGCCGGCTGTTTATAATGCATCCACCTGCGGATAGGACTAAGAGAAGAGCCTTCCGACGTGCGCGCAAACACAAACACTCTACTGCGCCCATTGCCGGCTCAGTCGCAGAGGTTAAATAAGCCATAATGAAGGCCAAACCCTCAAAATCCATCGGACCCGACGGAATTGCCATGAAGATGATCAAACACCTTGGCCATGAAGGGCAGAATTATTTAGCGGCTCTCTTCAATCTCTCTCTAACTACCTTCGTTATACCTGAGATATGGAAACAAGCGATTGTAGTTCCCCTATTAAAACCAGGGAAGCCAACCTAGGAGAGTCTTATCGTCCGATATCCCTCCTTTCGCCGGTAGCGAAATTGCTAGAGTCCATTCTGCTTCCTTACTTCGTTACAAATCTAAAATTGGCCGATCATCAACATGGTTTCCGCAAAAATCATAGCACGACATCCGCTTTGAACGCAATTACAACGCAGATTAACAACGGTTTGAATCAAAATCCACCAAACCATAGGACGGTTCTCGTGGCACTTGATCTGTCAAATGCATTTGACACGGTCAATCACGCCACTCTCCTCCGAGATCTGGATGAGACACCGCTCCCTGCCGGCCTTAAGAGGTGGACCGCTAATTACCTCAATGGTCGACAGGCAACAGTCAAATTTAGGAACAAGAAATCTAGACCACGAAGAATAAAACAAGGGGTGCCGCAAGGTGGTGTTCTCTCTCCCCTCTTGTTTAATTTCTATATTTCGAGACTTCCCCCCCCACCAGAGGGAGTCTCCATTGTTTCCTACGCTGACGACTGCACGATAATGGCCTCGGGCAAGGGTCCCTCCATTGATGAACTCTGTATTAGAATCAACAGTTACCTCCATGACCTTTCCAGCTTCTTCACCGAGCGTAATCTGACCCTGTATCCGACTAAATCTACGGCGACCCTGTTTACTACATGGAATGCGCAGATCGGGCAAGAGTTAAATGTCCACGTAGATGGAGTACCTCTACCTACTGTCAATCACCCAAAAATCTTGGGTGTGACATTTGACAACGGCCTCACCTTCACTGGTCATGCCGCCGCAATAGCCTCAAAGGTACAGAGCCGCAATAAGATCCTCAAGTCACTGGCCGGCAGTACTTGGGGAAAAGACAAAGAAACATTGCTTGCTACATATAAGGCTATTGGCCGGCCGGTTATTGACTATGCTGCGCCTATATGGTCGCCCAACCTTTCTGACACCAACTGGAGGAAATTGCAAGTCTGCCAAAACACCGCCATCAGAACTGCTACGGGATGCCTACTTATGTCATCTGAGTCTCACCTCCATCAAGAGGAAAAATTGCTCAATGTTCAAGAGCACGCGGAACTCTTGAGTAGACAGTTCCTTCTGAACTGTCATAAACCTAGTCATCCAAACCGACATCTTTTGGATGTAGCACCGCCCCCAGAGACATAAGGAGACATCTCCGTAAGCATTACGATGAGATCCGGCATCATATCTCTTTGCCGTTTGATCTGCGGAACCATAGACGGGCTCTAAATGACCTCCACACTGAGTCGGTAGACAGATCCCTCAGATCTCGGCCTGTGAATCCCGTTATTAATACTCAACCACCTGAATTGGCTGAAGAGGAGCGTGTACTTCCGCGGGAGACTAGAGTCATACTAGCACAACTTCGCTCTGGATATTGTAATAGGTTAAACTCCTACTTATCCAGACTGAACCCCAACATACCAAATACATGCCCTGCATGTGGTATGACCCCTCATGATACCATACATCTCTTTTCCTGTTCAGTTGAACCCACTTTTCTAACACCCATATCACTCTGGTCCAACCCTGTGGAAACTGCGCGTTTCCTCGGACTTCCGTTAGAAGAGCCTGATGACAATTTAGAGTGATCGAGCCCATTGGGCAGGGCGAAGCACTGTTAACAACAACAACAACAAGTGGTACTATGTGCCTTCTTAGATATTGAAGGAGCCTTCGATAACACAACCCACTACAGTGTTGTCAGGGCTCTCAAGGAGAGAAGTCGAAAGACCTATCAGAATGTGGATAGACGATGTACTTCGTACTAGGACGGCCGAAGCATCCACCGGGGAAGGCATGGTACAATTCAGGACAACGAAGGGTTGTCCACAATGTGGAGTTCCATCACCCCTCCTATGGAGTCTGGTCGTAGACGAGCTCTTGCAACGACTGACGAACAATGGGATCCGCTGCTAAGGGTACGCGGATGATATTGTTATCTTTGTCAGGAGAAGGTTCGAGAGTACCCTGTGTGACTTAACCCACAGGGCATTGAGATTAACCAAAGAATGGTGCGCCGAAGTTGGACTTAACATCAAGCCCGGCAATACGGCCATAGTTCCATTCACTAAGAGAAGACCCCTGAGGGAAATGAGACCAATCGCTTTGGAAGGAGTGCTAGTCGAATGCGTAACCGAGATAAAATATCTCGAAATCATGTTTGACTCAAGCTACTATGGGAGAAGCGTGTGCAAAATACAGCTAAAGGGTAACGTCGAAATAACAGCCCTTGGTCGCAACAATGATCGGTTGAATTCAGAGGCGAACGAAAAAAACCACGTATAATCAAACGAGGGGTGCCACAGGATGGTGTCCTATTCCCGCTTTTGTTTAACTACTACATATCGAGGCTCCCCTCCCCACCATAGTGTGTCTCGATCGTCTCCTACGCCGATGACTGCACGATCCTGGCGACCGGCCCCTCCTTAGACGAGCTGTGCTCAAGAATAAACTCATACCTCCCATCATTGTCCGGTTTTTTCGCTAGACGAAATTTGACACTGAAACCGAACAAGTCCTCGGCCACCATATTAACGACGTGGACAGCGCAAGTAAACATGGAATTAGACGTCTACGTCGGCGGCATCAAGCTTCCGACTGTCACACATCCCAAAATCTTAGGGGTTAGCCGCGATTGTCACCAAAGTACAAAGCCGCAACAAAATCCTCAAGTCACTAGCTGACAGCACTTGGGGGAAAGATAAAGAATCGTTACTGGCAACGTACAAGGCAATTGGCCAGCCGGTTCTGAGCAGACTGGAGGAGGTTGCAGGTCTGCCAAAACATCGCATGAAGTCTTCTGAACATCATCTCCATAGTGAGGCAAAAATGCTCGGAGTAAAAGAGCATAGCGAAATGGTGATCAGGCAATTTCTGTTCAACTGTCATAAACCACAGCCCCCGAACAGGAGCCTGCTCAATGAAAATCCACCTCCCAGGAGAATAAGGTGTCATCTCCGTAAGCACTATGATGAGTTCCGGCACCATACTTTCTAGCCTCGTCGGGCCCTCAATCTCATCCACACTGAGTCGGTAAACTCCTTTGTCAGCTCTCGTCCGGTGAACGTCGTCCTATAGGCACAAGCTCCACCTGTTGCCGAAGAGGAACGCGAACTGTCTAGGGAGACAAGGGTCATTCTGGCCCAACTTCGTTCTGGATACTGTAACAGGCTAAACAATGTTGGGCAAGGGAGATGTTATTTTAGGCGGGTTAAATAGTCGCTACAACAACAACAACTAAATCGACTAGAGCAATAATGGTGTGCAGACGCATTATGGGAAGTCATGGGGATGAAGCCCTGAGATTCTACGATGGATGTACACCATGATAGGGTTCAAAGACCCCAGAAGGCATTGGGACAGTTCCCGAGCATCTTTCAGGCAGAAGTCTGAAACGAGTATATACTAATGAGAGAATTGCTATTCTAAGCGACAGTCAGGCTGCGCTCAAGGCACTGTGGAGATTAAATCTGCACTATTCATTGAATACGTCGAGCGGCTTAATCGACCATCTTCCTGACCTGGATTCCGGGGCATAAACGAATCGACGGCAATGAGCAAGCCGACAGCCTGGCCAGGAAGGAGGCTGCCGGAAGGATCATCCGACCGGAACCTGGTCTACCAATAGGGAAGCACACGATCAAAAAGATGCAAGCTAGGAAGAAGTACAACTGAGAAATCAGCACTGCTGTCAAACGACAGAGCTCCGACAAGCAAAGGAACTATTGGGAAGATACAAGAAGAAATTCAAAACTGATGAATCTCCCCAAGAACAGTCTTTGGATATAACCGGAATACTCGCAGAGCAGTGTAGGCATAAGGACCACATGCAAAAAATGGGCATCCGCTCAAGTAAACTGTGTCGATTCTGTAACGCCGGTACGATCCGGTACAGCCTTGCGGTACATGCCCGATTGTCGTGGAAGCGATGTGCAACCTTCTAGGTCATGTCACCTTCAGGAAGAGAAAATGGGTTAGGTTTCTGGACTCTCATTAGAAGATGTTGATGACAATAATAGGTAGAGAGTGACGACAGGGTATGTTAACAATCGAGAGGCAGCGCGAGGCACATCTACTACATCACCACGATTTGCATTATGTCGGTTAACAAAAATCAAACTGCGTTGACACCAACCGTCTGTTTATCTGCTCGACGGAGCAGACTCTTCTAACACCAATTTCACTCTGGTCCAACCCTGTTGAAACCGCTAGGTTTCTGGACTCTCATTAGAAGATGTTGATGACAATAATAGGTAGAGAGTGACGACAGGGTATGTTAACAATCGAGAGGCAGCGCGAGGCACATCTACTACATCACCACGATTTGCATTATGTCGGTTAACAAAAATCAAACGGCTGCGTTCGATTCCCAATGTAGTGCTTTCGACGAAGTTGACTTATTGGTATAGTTGGTCCTCTTTGTCTCAGGATTATTGTTAAGAAGGTTGTGCTCATTTGTGAAAACATTTAACACACATTAACGATTTAGAAATTTAGTAATTTTTTAGTATTGTTTAGTATTCATGTTTTTTACCATAATTTGAATGTACGAACCTTTTCCTGCTGATCAATCTCTCGGTCTACAGCTTCCACCTTATCCAAGTATTTCAAATGTAGTTCCAGCAAACGATCTACTTTCTCGTGATCATTTTCAGTAAATTTTGAAAGTAATCTTTGTCGCTGAGGACCCTTGCAATTTCTGATCATCGAAGCTATTACAGAACAAACATGTTCTTCATGCTCGTCTGCTGATAACAATCGTTGCTTATTCCGCTTAGGCGTTTTCATAAACAATGGAAAAATTGTACGTAATCCAAGTATATCGACGAATTTATTACAATTTTCACGACCATCGGGTCCAGACATGGCATGATCAAGCACTTTGAGTGAACCATTTCGTGACATTTTTTTCTCTCTTAACATTAGATTCATAAGTTGTAGACCTTCGCCTTTAAGGAAACGCTCACGATTCTCTTTAGCCATAAGGGCGGAGCAAAGACAATTGAACAAGTTTTCCATGTATTCCTTTTCCTCAGTTGTTGATGGATCATGTCGTTTATATATAGCTAGCTGTTGTAGTAACACATCGATACCATCCAGAGTGCCAAGCGTTAGACGATTATCGTTGTTAGTTTGTATAAGTATTGAGATAATTTCACTGCAATAAAGTTTATTCGCATCAAAAGGTGACTTTTGTTTCAACCTTTTCAATAGCCAAGCTAGTAAACCTTGCTCTGCCGCTTCTCGCACAATGTCACTATGCATTTCTGTTAAGTTTTCCACGATTGCTAGTGAATTATGGACACCGTCTGCTTCTTCTTTTACGTCTTCGTTGAGACGTTCCATATTTTGTACTAAAAGCGCACATACCTGTTGCTTACGTAAAGCTTCAATTAATACTTCTGCACCATCGCTGCTTTCACCTAAAATATCGAAAGCCAATAAAGTAATATGGATGCAGGTATGACTAATTGTTGCTCTCACCTAATATGTCAACATCTGTGACTTCTTGTAGAAGATCTATAGTTGCTACAGCAATGTCCGTATTAGGGTGCGCAAGTAGCTCTAATATACTAGGAATACCATGTAATTCCACAAGCACAGAATAAAGGTCTGGCACAGTTGCAACCCCCTTCAACTCTTGTATCACTGAGTGTAGATCAACTTCTGATTCCATAAATTTTTCAGGATTATCTGGATATTTGATTCTCATCTCTTGATTTTTTAAATTACGTTTCTCAAACACAAGTAACAACTTTTTAAGGCCTGCATCATCCAGTACATCTCCTTCCACGTCTTCATTTTCGACATAATTCAAAATATTCAGACGCTCCTCCTCTGTAAGTTCAGGACCAAAAAACGCGTCGAGAGAGGGAAGGCCTGGCTTAGTTAACTCGGCAGATTCTTTGGCCTGTTCTATGCGTCGCATTCGTTTCAATTTTTCTTCTCGTTTTGAGTCCCTTAAATTTTTTTCCTCTGTAGAATTTGTCAAGAAATCATCATCATCCTCATGTGGCCGTTTTGGAGTTTGTTCAGGCTACAACAAATTGTGGTTGAAATACTGTTTTATTTCGCAATATTGGTAATGGTTTCCTTTAGGAGACAACTGCTAAAACATATCGGGAGGGGTATCAAACAATGCGTTTTGAGCTCGATATCAACAATCCGAAAGCGGATTTTCAATTGTTTGTTTCAGTGAGAAGTTATTCGCAAAAAACCCAAAAATTCCCCAGGTTGGATCCCAAATGGGGGGCCTAATCCATGGTTTTTATTCATGTGGTTGTTGTAATCACAGATCAGGGTGTACCGAAAAGTGCAGAAGGGTGTTCTGAGCAGAAATACTGTAGACCGCGTAGCCGGCGTTGGACCGGCTAAGGGTTATTTCTTTGAAGCGCGGCCGAAGGCCGTCTATACAGAAACGTGTTCTGCATATAAATACCTTGGATCAAGCCCCCTATTTGGGATCTGACCTGGATAATTTTTTGATTTTTTGCCAATAACTTTTTACTGAAATATAACATTTCTTTACCGCTTTCGGATTATTGATACCGAGGTCAAAACCGCCGTTGTTGTTGTTGTAGCGACTACTTAACCTGCCTAGGATGTCACCCCTCATCCAACACTGTCATCAGGCTCTTCTAACGAAAGTCCAAGAAACCTCGCGGCTTCAACAGGGGTGGACCAGAGTGAAATTGGTGTTAGAAGAATGGGCTCAGATGAGCAGATGAACAGATGGTTAGTATCGTGGGGAGACACGCCGCATGCCGGGCAGACATTTGGCATGTCAGGGTTCAGTCTGGATAGGTAAGAGTTTAGTCTGTTACAGTATCCAGAACGAAGTTGAGCCAGCGTGACTCTTGTCTCCCTGGGCAGTTCGCGTTCCTCGTCGGCAATAGGTGGGGCTTGTGCCTGTAGGACTGCATTCACTGGACGAGACCTGACGAAGGAGTTTACCGACTCCGTGTGGATGAGGTTGAGGGACCGCCGGTGCACCTTTGGATCAAACGGCGAGAAAATGTGGTGCCGGATCTCGTCATAGTGCTTACGGAGGTGACTCCTTATTCTCCTGGGAGGCGGATTATCGTTGAGCAGGTTCCTGTTCGGGTGCTGCGGTTTATGGCAGTTGAACAGGAATTGTCTGGTCAACATCTCGCAGTGCTCTTTGACATCGAGCATTTTTGCCTCATTATGAAGATGGTGCTCAGGAGACATAAGGAGGCACCCCGTGGCAGTTCTGAGTGCGGTGTTTTGGCAGGCCTGCAACCTCCTCCAATGTGTGTCTGCTAACGCCGGCGACCATATTGGCGTCGCGTAGCTCAGAACCGGCTGGCCGATTGCCTTGTACGTTGCCAGTAATGTTACGGCTTTGTACTTTGGTGGCAATCGCGGCTACATGAGCACCGTATTTGAACATGTTATCAAACGTGACCCCTAAGATTTCGGGGTGTGTGACAGTCGGAAGCTTAATGCCGTCGACGTAAACGTCTAATTCCATGTTCGCCTGCGCTGTCGTAAATAAGGTGGCCGAGGATTTGGTCGGTGACAATGTCAGGTTCCGTGCAGCGAAGAAACTGGAAAGGGTTGGAAGGTAGGAATTCATTCTGGAGCAGAGCTCATCAACGGAGGATCCAGTCGCCAGGATCGTGTAGTCATCGGCGTAGGAGACGCCTTCTGGTGGGGAAGGGAGCCTCGATATGTAGTAATTAAACAGAAGCGGGGAAAGGACACCACCCTGTGGCACCCCTTGCTTAATTATACGTGGTTTTGATCTTTCGCCTCTAAATTCAACCGATGACTGCCGGCCACTCAGATAGTTGGCGGTCCATCGCTTTAGACAGAGGGGAAGGTTTAAATCCTCCAGGTCGGTTATGAGTTGTGCATGATTAACAGTGTCAAAAGCTTTCGACAGACACCCGCTGCCGCTTACGCCCACAGGCGCCAACACCACACAGCCGCTCACAGCTACTTTCTACGTAGCACCTCTGTTTCAGATGTGAGCAATGCCGAGCGACAGCCTACCCCCCTCCCACCTTCAACTTCCCCTTCTTCCAGCACTAGCACAAATGTAAGTCAAAGCCACCAGCTCCTTGGCCCTTACACCATGTGCTCTGTTTGTCGGCTGATACTATATACACCGGCGACATCAGTCAAATGCAATTCTTGCCTTGGCCTGTGTCACCTGCTTATATGTTCTCAACTTGGAAACAGGAACCTATGGACAGATACGTACGTTGCACCATGTCGTCGAGCTACGCAACCTACAACGTCGACTGATTCGCCACCTTCCGGTGCTTCGGATCCCACGTCTTCTAGAGTGCGACGCAGTGTGCGACCCAGCCTGCTTCCACCAAGGCATACGCACCAGTCCCTGCCTCCCATCGTGAATATTTCTCCCCCTTCGCACTTTCGCGTCCTACAGCTAAACTGCAACGGCCTAACCGGGAAAGTGAGTGAAATAGTGAGCTTTATGAAGCAACAGAATATCAAGATCGCTGCCATTCAGGAGACGAAGTTGAACGCCCGATCAAATCTTCAGACTTGTGACGGCTACAACATCCACCGACGTGACCGAGAGAGAGGACTTGGGGGTGGACTCGCCTTCATTACTCACCAATCTGTGCAATAAGGAATGGTTTTCCGGACAGGCGACGTCGACCTTGAAATCATTAACATTTATATACCTGCTGTCCGAGAGATTACCACCCTGACATCAGTGCGTTACTCAGAGGCGATAAACGTGTAATTCTCGGAGACTTCAACGCACACCACGATCTGTGGCACTCAAGCCAACAGGTCGATGGTAGGGGACAGGAATTGGCTGAACAAATAGACGATTCGACGCTTTGCACTGTGAACGGGGACGCCCCCACGAGAGTTGCGGTAAATTGTTCCAGTTCGCCAGACCTCACAATTGTCAGCGCAGGTCTCATAAACTGCGTTGAATGGCGACAATGCTTACTATTGCATCTTACCATTTGCCTATAGTCCTCTCAATCGATCGCCCCAATGACTTCGTTACTTCTGAGAAGCGCACCTTCACTAACTTCAGTAAAGCTGATTGGGTTGGTTTTCTTAATTTCACTGAGAGCACCTTCTCTGCTCTTCCCACCCCGTCTGATGTGCGAGAAGGGGAAAAAGCGTTTCGCATGGTCATAACTTCAGCCTCCAATCAATATATTCCGTCAGGTAGAATTAAAGAGATACGTCCGTACTTCCCCGCAGAGGCCGCGGCCCTGGCTAATGAACGTGACGACGTGCGGCGCTTGAACCCTACGGATCCGCAAATTCAAGATCTCAATGCGGAAATCAGACGGCTAGTTGATCAACACAAACGCGCCAAATTGGAGTAGCACCTAAGGTCCTGTAACCTCTCTGCTGGTGTTGGCAAATTATGGTCCACTGTTAAATCCTTGTCTAATCCGACCAAACCGAACAACAAAATATCCATCACCTTCGGTGATAAGGTACAGTCGAAACCAAAGAGATGCGCGAGCGCTTTCTGCCGGCAATTTGTACTGCATCCTCTGGTTGACAAGGAAATCAGGCTCGCCATCAGGGAAGCGCACAAACGCAAAAACTACCAAGCCCCCCTTGCCATCACCACCACAGAGGTTCGGGAGGCCATACGGGGGTCCAAAAACTCCAAATCTATTGGTCCAGACGGTATATCCATGCTGATGCTAAAACATCTCGGTAATGAGGGAGTGAGGTACCTAACAACCGTCTTCAATCTGTCCATGACCACCTTTGTCATTCCAGACAGATGGAAACAAGCAAAGGTGGTGCCACTACTAAAGCCCGGCAAGCCGGCCAACGTGGGGGAGTCATATCGACCGATATCACTCCTCTCGCCAGTAGTGAAGACCCTGGAGACGGTCTTGCTCCCTTATTATACCGCTAACCTGCGATTAGCCGAACATCAGCATGGATTCCGCAAAATGCATAGCACTACCACCGCGCTAAACGGCATCACCACACAGATAGGTGTCGGTCTCAACCAATCTCGCCCAAATGACAGGACCGTGCTAGTTGCGCTTGATCTGTCGAAAGCTTTTGACACTGTTAATCATGCACAACTCATAACCGACCTGGAGGATTTAAACCTTCCCCTCTGTCTAAAGCGATGGACCGCCAACTATCTGAGTGGCCGGCAGTCATCGGTTGAATTTAGAGGCGAAAGATCAAAACCACGTATAATTAAGCAAGGGGTGCCACAGGGTGGTGTCCTTTCCCCGCTTCTGTTTAATTACTACATATCGAGGCTCCCTTCCCCACCAGAAGGCGTCTCCTACGCCGATGACTACACGATCCTGGCGACTGGATCCTCCGTTGATGAGCTCTGCTCCAGAATGAATTCCTACCTTCCAACCCTTTCCAGTTTCTTCGCTGCATCTGACATTGTCACCGACCAAATCCTCGGCCACCTTATTTACGACAGCGCAGGCGAACATGGAATTAGACGTCTACGTCGACGGCATTAAGCTTCCGACTGTCACACACCCCGAAATCTTAGGGGTCACGTTTGATAACATGTTCAAATACGGTGCTCATGTAGCCGCGATTGCCACCAAAGTACAAAGCCGTAACATTACTGGCAACGTACAAGGCAATCGGCCAGCCGGTTCTGAGCTACGCGACGCCAATATGGTCGCCGGCGTTAGCAGACACACATTGGAGGTTGCAGGCCTGCCAAAACACCGCACTCAGAACTGCCACGGGGTGCCTCCTTATGTCTCCTGAGCACCATCTTCATAATGAGGCAAAAATGCTCGATGTCAAAGAGCACTGCGAGATGTTGACCAGACAATTCCTGTTCAACTGCTATAAACCGCAGCACCCGAACAGGAACCTGCTCAACGATAATCCGCCTCCCAGGAGAATAAGGAGTCACCTCCGTAAGCACTATGACGAGATCCGGCACCACATTTTCTCGCCGTTTGATCCAAAGGTGCACCGGCGGTCCCTCAACCTCATCCACACGGAGTCGGTAAACTCCTTCGTCAGGTCTCGTCCAGTGAATGCAGTCCTACAGGCACAAGCCCCACCTGTTGCCGACGAGGAACGCGAACTGCCCAGGGAGACAAGAGTCACGCTGGCTCAACTTCGTTCTGGATACTGTAACAGACTAAACTCTTACCTATCCAGACTGAACCCTGACATGCCAAATGTCTGCCCGGCATGCGGCGTGTCTCCCCACGATACTAACCATCTGTTCATCTGCTCAACTGAGCCCATTCTTCTAACACCAATTTCACTCTGGTCCACCCCTGTTGAAGCCGCGAGGTTTCTTGGACTTTCGTTAGAAGAGCCTGATGACAGTGTTGGATGAGGGGTGACATCCTAGGCAGGTTAAGTAGTCGCTACAACAACAACAACGGCGGTTTTGACCTCGGTATCAATAATCCGAAAGCGGTAAAGAAATGTTATATTTCAGTAAAAAGTTATTGGCAAAAAATCAAAAAATTATCCAGGTCAGATCCCAAATAGGGGGCTTGATCCAAGGTATTTATATGCAGAACACGTTTCTGTATAGACGGCCTTCGGCCGCGCTTCAAAGAAATAACCCTTAGCCGGTCCAACGCCGGCTACGCGGTCTTCAGTAAAGATAGCCTGCGGCGGAAATTACATACATTTTGAAATAGCATCAAAAATAGTTAAAGAGTTTTAATATTTCTTTTTTTTTGGTATTATGGAATTAAAATGTTAAAATTTTCATAGTACTAAAAAATATGCCATCAATTTTTTTTTAACATACACAATTATGGTAGTTGTTTCCTTTAGAAGACAACTGCTAAAACACGTCCGAAATTAGCAATCAGAGATATTAGCAATCAAAGTTGAAAATTTTCTCTCATTTTCATGTGGTTGTTGTAATTACAGATCATGATGTGTCGAAAAGTGTGTTCTACGCAGAAATACTGTGGACGGCGTAGCAGGTGTTGGACCGGCTAAGGGTTATTTTTTTGAAGCGCGGCCTAAGGTCGCCTACGCAGAATGGTGTTCTGCACATAAATACCTTGGATCAAGCCCCCTATTTGGGATCGAACCTGGGTAATTTTTGCGGTTTTCGCGAATAACTTTTCACTGAAACAAAAGCGAGTTGTTTGATACCTCTCCTGTTATTTTTGGACTGGTTTAACAGTTGTCTCCTAAAGGAGTTTTAATATTTTAATTTCTTTTGGTATTGTAGTATAAAAATGTTAAAATTTTACGTGGCGCAATTAGCATACAATTTTCAATAACATCAAAATAATTAGAGTTTATTTTTTTGTATTAAATCGCGAGATTTTGATAACAAAAATAAAAAATGGTACACTATATAAAATCATCCACTCTCATGTGAAAAATTATGACCCTTTTTTTTATAACCATGTGGCATCATTCCAGCCGTCTAGCAATACATCTCTGCTCAACTCTAGTAAAAAGAACATTTTTTAACATTTGTGTAAATAAATGCTAATTCGAGTATATTTTATTAAAAAACGTATATTTTCAATTGTATAATCACTAAAATATGTTTAAGATACTAAATGTTCATAATATTTATATGTTTTGTGTGCTCATATTTGTTTTACACCGCATAGTTGAAGCATTTTTTTCAGTGAATTTTTGCAACTTTAATAACAAATTATTAATAAACCATTGACTTCCTAGACAAATAGAGACCAGTTTTGTGAAGGGTTTGACCCCCCCTAACCTCCCGAAAAAGTCATTTTTTTCTAGTCGTAGGGCATTTAGGTAAAATTTTCCCTTTACCGAGGTCAAAACGCGTCTTTTGAGACCTTTCCCGATAATTTCGACGTGTTTTAGCAGTTGTCTCGTAAAGGAAACAATTACCAAAAAAATAACTCTTAGCCGGTCCAACACCGGCTACGCGATCCCCAGTATTTCTGCGCAGGACACACTTTTGCACTTTTCAGAACACTATATTTTTGTCTACAACAACCACACGAAAATGACAGAAAATTGTTAACTTTGTTTGCAAATATCTGCCGAACTACTAAAAACGCGACCGAAACGAGTCTCTGTGAACCAATATCGACATTTTTAGTGCAGTTTTTACAGTTGACGTTGGATGTAAAGCATTACCCAAGATTTACTCCCATAAGGGCTTACCTTGAAAGAAAGTAGCTCACCGACATCCATGTTTGTTTGATAATCCCATGTGTCAATGTTTATACGGAGTCAATCGCAATAAAAAATAATATCCACAGGAGATGTGTTGTTCTTAGAGACACGAGTTTCGATAAGATACGATACTATAGTGTGACGAATTCGATGATTCCTTGATTATCAATCCTGGGTTCGATCACTATAAAGTCGAATAAACACACGCACAGATAATGTAACTAATAGCTAGTTTTATTTAAAGGGTGTTTTTTTAGGGGTATAGAACTTTGAATTGAAATAAAACACAAGAAAATCGTTTTAAGGTCCATCAATTTGGCTTTATTGGAAGGATAATTTTATGCCATTAATGCTTAAATATGATTTCGGGCATGTGGCCGCCGCGGCTGGCTCGAATAAAGCCAATTCTACAGGTCCAATTTTCAACCACTTTTTCGAGCATATGGGGCCGTATGTCGGCAATAACGCCACGAATGTTGGCTTCCAATTCCCCTAACGTTTCTGGTTTGTTGGTGTAGACGAGCGACTTCACATATCCCCAAAGAAAATAATCCAATGGTGTCAAATCACACGACCTTGGTGGCCAATTGACAGGTCCATTCCGCGAAATTATGCGCTCATCGAATGTTTCCTTCAATAAATCGATTGTGACGTGCGCTGTGTGGCATGTAGCGCCGTCTTGTTGGAACCACAACTCATCCACATTCATGCCATCCAATTCGGGAACAAAATAGTCGGTTATCATGGCTCTATACCGGTCTCCATTAACGGTAGCTGCCTCTCCAGCATTATTGCGGAAGAAGTATGGCCCAATGACTCCACCAGCCCATAGAGCACACCAAACAGTCAGTTTTTGTGGATGTAATGGCGTTTCAAGGGTCTCATGTGGATTCTCTTCACTCCAAATGCGGCAATTTTGCTTGTTGACGTAGCCATTCAACCAAAAATGAGCCTCATCACTGAACAAAATTTTGCGATGAAAATCAGCATCGAAATCAATCTCATTTTCGGCCCATACACCAAAATCACGACGCATTGCATGGTCTCGCGGCTTTAATTCTTGCACAAGCTGGATCTGGTAAGGTCGCAAGCCAAGATCTTTGCGCAAAATCTTCCATAAAGTTGATGGACAAAGCTCCAATTGCTGTGCACGGTGGCGAATCGATTCATTCGGGTCCTCTTCAACACTTTGCTCTACAGCGGCAATTGTTTCTTCGGTGCGCACTGTTCGACGTCTCTGCGGATGCGTATTATCACATAGAGTAAACGTAGTGCGAAAACGATCCATGGTTAACCGAATTAATTGCTCTGATGGACGATTATGTCGACCATAAAATGGACGGAGCTCACGGTAAACTTCGCGAACTGAACCATTATTTTCGAAATAAATTTGCACGATTTGCAAGCGTTGTTCTTTTGTCAACCTGTTCATGATGAAATGGCAAACCAAACTGAACATAAATGACATTAGAGTTGCCAGATTTGACCACAAAATGCCAGTTTTATCTCTATTCGAAAAACAAACCTGTAAAAAAAACACCCTATACTAGTAATAAACGCAATACATATTTAAGAGGTTGGTAACTTCACACTAGTTCACTATTGAACGATTGAAAATAAACTGATCAACCTGCCTTGCTTGGTCACCGCCTTATATAGTCCAACAGGGTGCTTGCCTACGCACCGAGAACTTTCTTGGTTGTTCGCTTTTCGTGTTCTGGAAGGGTCGGTGTTATTTATTGGCATCTCCTCTTTGCATCGTATTCGCAAACACTCGCGCCATCTCTCTTCTTCTTCCTAGTTACACGCTTGCATGCATAAGCGTAGCCATCGTTATCTCAGTTGTGTTTTACTAGTGGTGGGAGTGTTATTGAATTAGGGATAGTACATGCTTGAGAATAGTTGCCACACTGCCTTCCACCAAAGTCTGATCGTCCCGATCAGACACATTGCCGGAACCAAACGCAGCTAGCCTTTCCAAATGGACAACCTTCATCTTATTCCTTGGCCTTCCCATAGTTTGTATGCGATATACCACATCGTTGATCCGTTTTATGACTTTGTATGGGCCTTCCCTTTTACATTGTAGTTTTGGGGACAAACCTTTCCTACGCTGTGGGTTGTATAGCAGCACTAAGTCTCCTTCTATAAAACCTTCCGAATTTATTGCTTTGTCGTACCTGGCCTTCATCTTATCGCTCATGATCTTAGTCCGTTGTCTCACAAGGTCGTGAATTTCTCTCATTTCTTCTTCCAATAGGCTAGTAGATTGCCGAGCATTTAATCCTGCATCAGCGTTTATCCCAAACTTCAAATCAGCTGGCAATCGAAGATCATTCCCGAAAATTACCTTTGCAGGAGTCTGACCAGTTGTTTCATGCACTGCAGAGCGATATGCCATTAGGAATAAGGAGATGTGAGTATCCCAATCTTTCTGGAACTTATCCACTACTTTCCTCAGGTGCTCTTCCAAGGTTCTATTGAATCGTCCCACCATGCCATCTGACTGAGGATGCAGTGCAGTTGTTCGAGTTTTCCGAATGCCCAATGTCTTGCACATTTCCTGGAACACAGCTGATTCAAAATTTCTGCCTTGGTCAGAATGTATCTCCGTCGGTGCACCAAACCCAGCTACCGAATTGTTAGTAAACACTTCTGCTATGGTTTATGCCTCTTAATTTGGAATAGGGTACACTTCTGGCCATTTGCTGAAATAGTCCATAACTACCAGTACATATTTGGTTCCGAGTTTGCTAGTAGGAAATGGACCAGCTACATCCATGGTGTTATGGAAACGCAACAAAATGGAGCAGTAAGGAAGGCGGTCGGCACGATATGAGGTCGCACTGTGGCTAGTCATTGTCGGCTGGGGTGGGTTCTTGCCAACCTTACCGTCCTGCGCCATAAACAGAGAAAAGGTCTGATCGTGCCTTTAAATACGCGGGGAAATGCAAAACCGCGCAAAACAACTTTTAAAACAACATCCGGTTAAACACCGGATGCCACGGACAGACCGTTGACATTCAAATTTCAAACTCAAAAAAAAAAACCGAAAAATCAAATGAATTCAAAAGAAACGGGCAACTAAAATATTTAAAATGAAAATCAAAATTCAAAAATAACCAAAAGCGAAACTAACTCAAATATAAATTTAAAAATAACCGAAAATGAAACGAAATTAAAACTGAAATAACGAACGGAAAAAGGAAAACAAAGATAAATTTAAATTAACCGAAAAAGAAACCCTGAAAATTTAAAAAAACGAACCGGAAATGACCGGTTACCATGCTGAAAAAGGAAAAATAAAAAAAAAAGAGAGGCCGAACATTATAAGGGCGCGCCGCGGGTGTTGTTGCGACGCCCGGTGCTTGGCCCACCCTCATACATGGCCATCGGTGCACCAAACTAATCCTGATGGCCCCTTACCTAAAATCCTATATGCCTTCTAAATAATGAGATTAAGCATTCCCATTTTATACAAAATTTATTTACAACTCATTTTCTTAATTAACTAAGTGGAAAAAAAAGCAAAGAACAATGTCTAATATTACATATTCGGTTTGTACATTTACTCTTCCAGTAAATACTTTATGAAAGAGTGTTACTATGAGCTGAAGAGTAATTTCATTAGAACCAAGAAAAAGTTAACATGAAAAAAAAATTCTTAAGCAAAAAAAAAACGATTGCCATCTGTACGGGTTTTCAAAAATATTTCAATGAAGATATTACAAACAACCAGAGTTTTAGAACATATGGGACATTTATGCAAGGTTCAAATTTACTTAATTTATTGCAAATTACAAAAAAAAATGTATTGATTTTATTATAATCTTTGCTTGCAAAAAAAAATTTTATGTTATGGTTCAGATAATTATGGATTTCTTTATTTGCTTATATACGAGGTGTGTTCAAAGAGTATCGCGAATTTTGAATTTTCGCTGGTTACGTATATTCGAATTTCGAATTTTTTGTGGCGTTATGTTGGTACTCATGTCTCTCACTTATGCCGACAAGCTCGGCCATTTTGAATGTTCAGTTAATTGTTGAAAGCTGCTTTGCTTGCACGTGTTTTGGATCGTCTTCGATTTTTACGCGAAATTCGTACCAAAATTGCTCAATTGTGACCAAAAACAGCATCGCATGAACATTGCTAATGAGATGTTAAACTCTGTCCGCGACGACCCAAATTTGCTCCAGAGGGTCATAACTGGTGACGAATCGTGGGTTTATGGTTATGACGTGGAAACCAAAGCTCAATCATCTCAATGGAAGCTGCCGCACGAACCAAGACCGAAAAAAGCGCGGCAAGTTCGGTCGAATGTGAAAGTTTTGCTGACAGTTTTCTTCGATTGCAGGGGCGTGGTGCATCATGAGTTCTTGCCACAGGGAAGAACGGTCAATAAGGAATATTACCTGCAAGTTATGCGCAATTTGCGCGAAGCAATCCGCCAGAAACGCCTGGATTTGTGGAAGAACAAAAATTGGCTTTTGCACGACGATAACGCCCCTGCTCACGCATCGTTGCTTGTGCGCGACTTGATGCCGCAGCCACCGTATTCCATAGATCTGGCCCCCTGTGACTTTTTCTTGTTCCCTAAACTGAAGAGGCCCATGAAAGGACGACGTTACGCTTCTCTTGACGAGATAAAGACGGCATCGAAGGAGGAGCTGAACAAGATACAAAAAAATGATTTTTTGAAGTGCTTCGAAGATTGGAAAAACCGTTGGCACAAGTGTATAATATCTCATGGGGATTACTTTGAAGGGGACAAAATAGATATTCATGAATAAATAAATCATTTTTGAAAAAACACAAAATTCGCGATACTTTTTGAACACACCTCTTATATGTTATTATTTGGCCATTTTATTTGGTATTATTAGGTTTATTAAGTAAGGTTACTAGAATTTTATTCATATTTTAGTTTTAATTTATATGTTATTATCATTTTCATTTATTTTAATAATTAAATTTTACTTTGGTTCTTTTTCTAAGTTCTACCTCGTTTAGCTATAGCTAACCTAAGCCTTATCTAATAAGTTCTCTAATTTAAGTTTATTTTCGTATCTAAGTTCTAATCATATTTCATTTAAATTTATATTACTTTCTTCTCTTAAGTGTTTTCTCTTCTTCTAGCTTTGAAAATAAACTTTTCATTTAATTTTCCCTATTTTTAAATCTTAATTTATAAAAAAAAACTACGTCTATGTTAGATAGGTCTCACCCGGTTGTTGCAGTAGGCTGTTGGTCGCGCTACTGTTGTTGTTGTTGCTGGTGGTGTTGTGGTTGCTGGGTTAGTGCGGCGGGCCTATACTACGGCGGCCCCCGCTGTTGTCACTGCTGGTTGTCGTCGTGCGGTGGGCCTATATGCGGGCGGCCCCCGCTGTAATTACTGCTGCTGGTTGTTGCGCGCCCTGTTGCGCGTTGTTGCTGTTGCGGTTTATGGCGGTGGGCCTATGTGAAGGCGGCCCCCGCTGTTGTTGTTGCTGGATACCCAGGAATGTTGTTGTGGCTGCTGCTACTGCTGCTAATGATGTGGTTGTTGTTGTGATTTCTTTGACTGTTGTTTTGTGAACTTCTTCTGTTTGTTGGTTGGTTTGTTTTAGCTATTTATTATCGCCAAGTTGTTATTTTTGTTGTGGTTTTTGTAGTTTACTTTTGTAGCTTTATTTTGTTTTTATATTTTTTTTTTTTTTGTAGATTTTTGTTTAGTAGTTTGTTGTCTAGGTTTATGCTTTACTAGCAAGTCTTTTACAGCACCGCACGTTATGCACTTTTAATTATAAATTTGATTAAGGCGGTAAGCTTTTTGTAGTTCGCTAAGCAAGACAACTTTTGAATGAGCAGAATCGCTTTGCTCTTGGTTAAACATCTTGAGTAGGCATACTGACTTTAAAAATGCATCATAACTTAGTTTTATTTTAATTTCTTAAAGGTTGTTGTTTACGGTTTGAAGACAAGTCGGTTCATAGTTTACAGATTTGTTCTTTTTTTTTTTTTTTTTTTTTTTTTAAAATGGGTTTTAGGCCGAATGCTAAAATTTTCAGATTCAATGGCAATTCTATATGACAGCATTCAACCGCCAATATACGTTCAAAAATCTCGGGAAAGGCATCAATCGACGCGTTCCGACCTCTGTACCAACAATCCGAAGGCGGGAATCAAATAATTTGTCTCGGTGGAAAGCTATCAGCAAAAACTCAAAATGCGCTAGGTTCGATCCAAAATAGGCGGCTTCATCCAAGGTATTTATGTGCACAACACCTTTTCGCGTAGGCGACCTTTGGCCGCCTTTCAAAAGAATAACCCTTAGCCGGTCCAACCCCCGGCTACGCGGTCCACAATATTTTTGAGCAGAACACACTTTTTGCACTTTTTGGTACACCCTAACCTGTGATTACAACAACCACATGAAAATGACGAAAAATTTTCAACTTGGATTGCAAATATCTCTAAACAGACACAAAATATAGAACTCCCGCCCCCGGACCATCGACATGGAGGCCAAAACCCGTCGCCCGATACAACCCCCGAGACTCTCGGACGCACATCAGCAGCACGTGCCGTCGTACAGAATTGCCGATTCAATAGCTCAATTTAACTTGATTCAGAATGCTTTCATAAAAGTGAGCTGCGTATTTATTAGTAATTTTTTTTTCAGATTTGATTTTGGTATGTATAATAATTTAGCGAAATTTCACTACACACTCGCACACACACTGATTTTGCTGTCCAGGTATATAAATATTTAGGTACTTCACAATAGTAAGCCTATATGTAAACGCTGTAGGTTAGCTGTAAAGTATATTCACACGCGTAACTGATTTCTTTTACTGTGGAAATAATTAAATTTATACTTCTGTATGTACACACATATACATATAAAGAAGAAAAACAACACAATCACTTTTTTAACCAACTTTTTCGCGAAATGATACTAACATTTTTTTCTTTTTCTTTTTACACGCGCACGACCGCTCCCGTTCAAATCCGGTATCTTTTTGAATTGGTCGAATGCCGGTGACGCTGCTATGCCCAAAATTATTCACTTAACGCGACTGCGCAATGGAAAAGTTCCGTTACCCGTTGACGTGGCGTGATTATTGCCAGGTGGGACATTCTGATTGGTCGTTACCTTCAAATGCTTGCTATGAACGGATTGAACCAAGTAACAATTACTATCAATTGAAAGTAAACCATAACAGGCCTGCTTCGCTTCGAAGACCGGTCGATGAAGCGAACAGGAAAAAGGTTTACTTGCAAGGAAGCCATTTCTGGGTAAAAACGTGGGGCACGACTCACCCCTAGATAAGAGTCTCTAGTTCTACCACGAGCTAGCCGGGCAAGAAGATCCGCCAGTAAAGGAAAATTTTTGAAGTATTTTGTTTCATAGTTTAGTAGGCTTTGCGGCAAATGGAAATTTGTTAAGTGGCTTTACCCCCACCGAAATAGGCTTATAAGAAAAACGTGTAATTTAGTTAGACATTTTGATATCGGAGAACGCGTCAAAACTCCGAGGCAAACGGAGAATTTATTTTGGTTTCCTAGTTACAATGCTTCGCGGCGGTAGACATTTTAATAAAGGAGAACTCGTCAAAACTCCGAAAATTTTTGGTCCTAGTGGTTTCACCCCCACAAAAAGGTTTAGCAAAAAAATTAACCGGAGAAGCTTGTTCCATGGTAAAAAAACTTTTCACCCGGTAGACATTTTAATTAAGGAGAACTCGTCAAAACTCCGAAAGACAATCCGCATAACCGAGGATTGCCAGGTTATCCACTACTTCCGATGGAAGCGTATGTAAATACCCTATTAAGTCAATGCCCGGGGAGGATACTGCGCGAGTTGTCCCCGACCGCCAAAACGCCCAGGTACGGTTCCAAATGTCGAAATGTATATGTGAAAAAAAAAATCAAAATTGTTATTGTGGGCGAATATCCGAAGCGTGAAAGCGACCTATCAGTTTCCCTGTCAGGTCCTCTAGGTCGTACAACGCATTGCCTACTTTTCGACGCACTCGGCACTTGAGGTACTTCGGCAAGAATTTGGCGTTTATGCCTTGTTTAAAGTTACTCAAAGCAAAATTTTTCCTAAAAACCTCCTGACCTTCCCTATAGTTAACTTGTCTAGAGCGTTTGTTATAAACGTTGTTTCCCCTAACCTTCGCCTGATCTAAATTCCTACGAATTTGCTCGCGAATGGTGGACAACTTATCCGCCCTAGTTATTATTGGAATTTCATCTTCCCTAAGAGTACCGAGTTTATCTAATATATTATAGGCTGAGGCGTGTTGGACCATGTTCTGACCGTATAAGGCAAAGTATGGAGAGCACTGAATTGAGGTATGAAAATCGCTTCTTAACACCGCTAAAATTTCGGGTATATGCTTGTCCCAGTCGGTATGATCCTGTTTATCTTTAAGGAAAATTCTTATTTTTGAAACAATTTCTCTATTTACGCGTTCCGACGCGTTTGCTTGCGGCGAGTATAACCCCGTCTTTATATGGGTCACCCCATAATTCTCGAGGAATTGTTTCATTTCCTTAGAGATAAACCATTATCGCTATGGATATATTCAGGAACCCCAACCGATGGAAAAATTTCAGAGGTAAAGTAATTCATAACATTAACAGCTGTTGCTCTCTGCATGGGCTTCAACCAAACATACTTTGCAAAATGGTCTAGAACAATGAAGAGAAATTGATTGCGCCGCTTAGATCGCGGGTAAGGTCCTAGAAAGTCGCAATAGAACCGCTGAAATGGTCTTTCTGAAGCAAAAGTGTTCGCTATAGGTGGTCTTGACTGCTGATTTGTTGACTTAACAGCCTTACAAGTGTCGCATTTCTGTACATAGTCTCTAACGTCTTTAGCTTGCCTAGGCCAGAAGTAATTTTGTCTGACACGCTCTAAAGTTTTCTGCCAACCCCCATGGTAACTCCTATTCGCATCATGTGCAAGACTTATCGCTTTCTCAGTTAACCCTGTCGGTAACCACACCCGCCATAACGCGTCCTCCTCATCCGCCACACCCTTACGAAATTTAACCCTTTTTAAAACCACGCCATCATTTACACTCAAATCTGGTAGTGCATCTTTGTTTTCCAAAATGGTTCTGCAAAGATCCAAGTATTCCGCGCTTTCAAATTCCGGCGATGCTAAGTCAATTTCGTGAGGTGGGGCGGAGGAGGTTAGCTCGTCTACATCAAAACGCGAGAGGGCATCCGGTACTATATTCAGGGTTCCCTTGCGATGCTCCATGGCAAAATCGTATCTTTGCAGTAGGAGTGACCATCGAGCCAGCCTGCCACTCAAGTCCTTCTGAGTCATCAACCACTTGAGACTTGAATGGTCAGTTATGATTCGGAATGGCAAACCCTCTATGTACGGTCTAAAACGATTGACACTTATAATGGCGGCGAGGCATTCCAGTTCGGTTACAGTATAATTGCGCTGAGCACTGTTAAGTTTTTTTGAAACAAACGCGGTTGGATGCTCAGCGCCCTCGTCATCGAGCTGGAATAACACGCCCCCTACACCTATTTTTGAAGCATCACACTGAATAACAAATTCCTTTGAGAAATCGGGTTGGGCCAAGACAGGAGCGGAGCTCAAGGCTTCTTTTAACTTTTCGAATGCTTCTACCGCTTCAGGGGTAAGCTTAAATGGGCCTGCTGACTTGCGAAGACAATCAGTCAAAGGACCTGCTAGGTCAGCAAAATTTGTAATAAATGCCCTATACCAATTTGCCATGCCCACAAACCTACGAACCTGTCGCGGAGATTTAGGGATCGGAAAGTTCTGCATTGCTTCTATTTTCCCAGGATCCACCTTCAAGCACCCGCTACCTATCAAGTACCCTAAATACCGAATTTCCTTCTGACAAAATTTGCTCTTCTTCACATTGATTGTGAGGCCCGCGTCCCTCAAACAATTCGCCACTTCCGCAAGCAACTTTAGGTGGTCTTCAAAGTTAGTGCTGCATACCATTAGATCATCCAGGTAGACGAAGACATTCTCCCGCAACCGCGAGGGAATTGCCTTGTCCATCAGGCGGCTCATAGTCTGCGGTCCATTGCACAGACCAAAGGGCATCACCTTAAAGTGGTACAGAGGCTTCCCAGGAACTGCGAATGCTGTTTTTTCCTTGGAAGACTCTGTCAGCTTGATCTGAAAGAACGCGTCCTTCAGATCAATGCCACTAATGAAGTGCGTGTCCTTCAGTCTGCTCAATAGGCCGTTGATATGAGGCAACGGGTACGAGTCCTTTTTAGTTACCGCGTTGACCTTCCTGGAATCTATGCAGAGCCTGACCTTCCCTGGCTTCCGAACTAGAACAACTGGACTACACCAAGGCGAGTTTGACTCTTCTATAACTCCCATTTCGAGCAGCCTATCTATTTCGCTAAAAGCTTCGGCTTGCCTCGGTGGCGAAAGAGGAAAATGTTTACTTTTGATTGGGACTGCATCACCAGTATCAATATAATGCTCAACCAATCTCGTTTGCCCCAATCCTAACTTTTCGAAAGAAGGAAACGTCTCTATGACCTTCTGCAAATTGACTTTCTGGGTTGGTGACAAATCATGGAAATTTATTTCGTCATCATTTTTATTATCAAAGTCTATGCACTCCACACTGGGAAATATTTCGGGCGCCAGCGCAAAGGCTCTCCAAAAATCAACTCCGAAATAGGCTTCTTGAAGAAGCGACGGAACAAGATAAAAACGAATAGATTTGGTGGAATTTTCGAACGTCACTGGTAAGGAAACACACCCTAATATTTTCTGCTTGCCGCCACCCGCCGTGTATACGAAAGCCTGTAGTGGGTGGTATTTAAGTCCAATTGAATCCAAAAACTTTTCACAGTCCTTCCCAAGGATAGAGACATTCGCGCCTGAGTCCAGCAACCCTACTATGAAACTGTTTTCTATTTTTACTCGCACCAGAGGCCTTTCATCCTCGGTGAGCACCAAAGTGCTGCTTTGTAGCAGTTTACGCTCCTGTACTCGACTGTTATATCTCTTCCTACATTTCAAAATATCTTCCGATACAAATGACTCTGGGTTATGAAAAATTCTCGACCTAACTAGCTCGTAATTGGTTACCCTTTGTTCCAAACTAGGTGGAAATTGCGTCTGACAGGCGACCTCCATACTCGGGGCTTTCAAGATTTTTATTGGTTTGCAAATTACCGCTGATGACCTCGGACTATCGGAATCAGAACCGTCTGTACTGTCAGGAAAAGTTACAACTATTTTTGGGTATTCCTTCGCCAGAGTGCCACTGCTCCTTGGAAGTTCAACACTGCCTTGGAACTCTCCGCTCGCGAGGGACCTACCACTTGGTTCAGTACTCGAGGCGACTCCTTGAGCACTGGCTGATATGGGGGCTATGGCGCCGAACGAGTTTCCCCCATCTTCTCGCTCGGATATTGGTTTCCCTGCCGGCGATGGTCCTTTGGACATTTTGGGGTAAACACGCCTCTGTGCCCGCACTTAAAGCAGAAGGGACTCCTAATGGGTTCCTCACAATAAATATACGAATGCCCCATGGCCTGACAATTCCAACATTGAATTCCGGAATAATCCGGTTTTCTATTGCGCCGGTACTCCAACGCCTCTATCTGCGGGTCAGATTCGCAATCCTCGCCTTCCATCCTCATGTCCGGTGTTATCGTGCGGGCCTCGTTGACCTGACGTCCATGGTAAGTGGTTCCCAATATTTTGCTTTCTTTCATAACTTTGCAGTCGCTCTATCCACCGTGCCAGTTGACCTTCCGTATTACGGAGCTGCAAGAGCCACTTCAACGCTGCATGGTCTGTCCTGACGTGGAATCGCTGCCCATAGAGATACTTGTGGAAATGCTTAACGCACTCAACCAATGCAAACAGTTCTCTCCGGGTTACACAATAGTTCCTTTCAGGCTTCCCAATTGTTCGGCTATAGTATGCAACTACCTTCTCCTGTCCATCAACAATCTGGGACAAAACACCTACTATAGCATAACCACTCGCATCTGTATCCAGAATAAACTTTGAACCTGGAATTGGATATGCTAACATCGGGGCAGTGCATAGTCGTTCCTTCAATGTTTGAAAAGCCACCTCCTGTTCCTTCTTCCATTCAAAACTCATATTCTTCCTTGTAAGGTCATGGAGACTACTAGCTACGCTGGCAAAATTTGGTACAAATCGGCGATAATATGTGCACAGCCCAAGGAAGCTCCGTAACTCATGCAAATTTCTCGGTCTTGGCCAATCCTTTACGGCTTCGATCTTTTCCTTAGCAGTGCAGATTCCCTCCGTAGTTACCTTGTGACCCAAATAACTTACTTCCTTTTTAAACAAGGAACACTTCTTGGGACTTAGTTTCAGACCATCGCCAGCTATTCTTTGGAAAACTTCTTCCAAGTTCTTTAGGTGTTCCTGAAAACATTTTCCCGGTCCATGAGTCTCTCAAAAGTAGCTGGAGCATTGCATAGCCCGAAGGGCATTACCGTAAACTGCCAAATCCCTTCTCCAACGCTGAAGGCCGTCTTCTCTTTATCTTCATCCTTTAACTCCACTTGGCAGTAGCCGCTTTTCAAGTCCAGTGTGGAAAACCATTTCGTGCCAGATAACGAGTCCAGAGTATCGTCGATTCTTGGCAACGGATAACTGTCCTTCTTCGTTACGTCGTTCAATTTCCGGTAATCCACACAGAACCTCATTTTTCGATCTTTCTTTTTCACCCTACTACCGGTAAGCTCCATGGACTAGCTGATGGTTCGATCACGCCGCTGTCACTCATTTCCTGTATAATTTCTCTTACTACTTGGCGTTTGGCGAATGGAATACTACGAGGAGCTTGGCGGATGGGCCTTGCATCACCAGTATCAATTTGATGCTTCACAACTTTGGTCCGACCTGGTTTAGAACCATCCTTGTCAAATATGCTCGAGTACTTCGATAGAAGTTCCTTTGCCTTTTTCTGATGATCTTTTTCGAGGCCTGCCGTCCACGACGTGATATCATCTGAAAGATTAATCTTGATGGTAAAATCATTTTCCTGAAGCTGTTCACAATTGATGACTACCTCGACCTTTTGGCATTGTCCCAATATTGCTCCTTTGGAAAGTTTAATCGGCGATTTGAACTCATTAAGTACTTTTACCGGTACACGTCCATCTTGTTTTGTCATGGCCAGGGGTTTTCCTACTAATATGTTCGTCCTTGATTTGTTTGCTGCCCTCGACAACCCACAATTTGTTTGTCCCATAATCTCCATCAATCTTTGCCCATATGATTGCTTCCGACTTCGGTGCAATTTGTTGGCTCTCCTCCACAAGCACTCGCTTACTAATGTATTTGTTTTCGTAACCAAAATTTAATGGCACATCCATGTTCTGGTAATTCATAATCCTGTTTTGCATGTCAATCTTGATGCCTTGCTCGCTTAAGAAGTCCGCACCAACTATGATTTCGTCAACAATATCTGCCACTATAAAACTGTGTAGAACGGCCACGTTCCCAATTGCGATTTCACATGTTACTTCTCCTAGGACATGGGTGTCCTCACCAGTGGCCGTACGTAACTTTGCTCCATGCAATCGTCTCACCTCCTTGTTGACTAAATCAGATCGAATTATGGAATGCGATGCGCCTGAATCCACAGTTAGTAAGTGCTCTTTTCCATCCACATATGCAACAACAGTAACATTACTAGCTTTCCTTCCGATCTGTGAGACAGAGATTATAGGGCATTCAGTCGCGAGAGCCAGTCTACGCCCCTTTAGGCTGCCTCGATTTAGTTTAACGACTGATTTGATTGGGAGGTTTGCTCATCTCCTTCAGCTTTGCGTTTTCGTCCACTTGAATTGCTGGGGTTACTGGAGCCAGTGCCGCAATAACGTGCTATGTGACCTGGGTTTCCGCACTTAAAGCATTTAGTGGCACCATTACTTTTTCTTTACGCCGTTCAACGCTTCCAGAATTGTGTCTACCCAGTCTGGCCGTTCTACCTCCACGCGGTGAGCTTTGTACGTCGGCTTACTTAATAGCGAGGCTGTTTCCTGTGTTAGAGCATGTGATACGGTCTCAGCAAATGATCTCTTGGGATTTGCATATGTGGCTCGCTTCGTCTCCACGTCACGTATTCCATTTATAAAGCTTTGGAGTTTTACCCTTTCTGTGTATTCTACAGGTGCGTCTGCGTTTGCTAGATGGGCCAACCTCTCGATATCCGATGCAAATTCCTGCAATGTCTCATTACCCTTCTGAAAGCGATTCTGTAGCTCTATTTGGTATATCTGTTTTCGATGCTCGCTGCCATAGCGTCTCTCAACTGCTCTCATCAATGCCTCATAATTATTGCGTTCACCGTCAGGAATAGTCTGCAAGATTTCAGCTGCAGGCCCGTTCAATGCCACGAATAGTGCAGCAACTTTGTCTTCCGTGCCCCAATTATTTACAGCTGCCGTCTTCTCAAACTGTATCTTGAATACCTGGAAAGGAACAGAACCTTCAAAAGATGGGGTTTTTACCTTGGGAATACTCGTTGAAGCAGTTGGACGATTTTGCTGCAACTCCTGGATGCGACCTCTCAATGCATCTATTTCGGCCTCAATTTTGTCTTGCCGTTCTCTGAATACCTCCTGCACTTCAGTAATTTTTGCGTCTTGCATTCTTAGCTGTGATGCCATTCGTTCTTCCTGTGCCTCCAGCTGCAATGCAATTCTCGACGACAAGCGAGCCTCCTGTTCCTCTAGTTGAGCTGAAATTTGAGATGCCATGCAAGTCTTCTGTTCTTCCAACTGAGATGCCATGCAAGTTTTCTGTTCTTCGAGCTGAGATGCCATGCAAGTTTTCTGTTCTTCCATTTTAGTCGACATCTCAGTTAATACAGCCAATATCATGTTTGTGTCGACGGTTGCTAATGGATTCGGAGACTCCTTTTTTTCTTCCATTTTTGTTGGTGCCTCCTCCACAAGATGAAAAACATGATCATCAACGTCGATTCCTTCTGCTTCCATAGCCTCTCGCAATCGTGACTGTAACTCTGATTTATTGCCTGTAGTGTTCCGTCCCCGTTGTTCCAACTCAGTTTTGAGTTGCTGAATCTTTAATTCATTCAGCTTCGCCATGTCCTTGTTATCCTTAAATTCACTGGTATTTATTCAACAATACCGCTTCTGACACCAATTGTGACGAATTCGATGATTCCTTGATTATCAATCCTGGGTTCGATCACTATAAAGTCAAATAAACACACGCACAGGTATTGTAACTAATAGCTAGTTTTATTTACTAGTAATAAATGCAATACATATTTAAGAGTTTGAAAACTTCGCAGTACTTCACTGAACAACACTTGAAAATTAACTGATCAACCTGCCTTGCTTGGTCACTGCCTTATGTAGTCCGACAGGGTGCTACCCCACGCACCTAGAAGTTTCTTGGTTGTTCGCTTTTCGTGTTCTGGAAGGGGCGGTGTTATTTATTGGCATCTCCTCTTTGCACCGTATTCGCAAACACTCGCGCCACCTCTCTTCCTCTTCTTAGTTACACGCTTGCATGCATAAACGTAGCCATCGTTAACTCGGTTGTGTTTAACCAGTGGTGGGAGTGTTATTGAGTTAGGGATAGTACATGCTTGAGAATAATCGCCATACTGCCCTCCACCTAAGTCTGATCGTCCCGAGCAGACACATTGCCGGAGCCAAACGCAGCTAGCCTTTCCAAATGGACCACCTTCATCTTATTCCTTGGCCTTCCCATAGTTTGTATGCGATATACCACATCGTTGACCTGTTTTATGACTTTGTATGGGCCTTCCCAGTTACATTGTAGTTTTGGGGACAAACCTTTCCTACGCTGTGGGTTGTATAGCAGCACTAAGTCTCCTTCTATAAAACCTTCCGAATTTATTGCTTTGTCGTACCTGGCCTTCATCTTATCGCTCATGATCTTAGTCCGTTGTCTCACAAGGTCGTGAATTTCTCTCATTTCTTCTTCCAATAGGCTAGTAGATTTCCGAGCATTTACTCCTGCATCAGCGTTTATCCCAAACTTCAAATCAGCTGGCAATCGAAGATCATTCCCGAAAATTACCTTTGCCAGGAGTCTGACCAGATGTTTCATGTACTGCAGAGCGATATGCCATTAGGAATAAGGAGATGTGAGTATCCCAATCTTTCTGGAACTTATCCACTACTTTCCTCAGGTGCTCTTCCAAGGTTCTATTGAATCGTTCCACCATGCCATCTGACTGAGGATGCAGTGCAGTTGTTCGAGTTTTCAGAATGCCCAATGTCTTGCACATTTCCTGGAACACAGCTGATTCAAAATTTCTGCCTTGGTCAGAATGTATCTCCGTCGGTGCACCAAACCCAGCTACCCAATTGTTAGTAAACACTTCTGCTATGGTTTATGCCTCTTAATTTGGAATAGGGTACACTTCTGGCCATTTGCTGAAATAGTCCATAACTACCAGTACATATTTGGTTCCGAGTTTGCTAGTAGGAAATG
The DNA here is from genome assembly GCA_949987695.1 of Merzomyia westermanni. Taxonomy (NCBI): domain Eukaryota; kingdom Metazoa; phylum Arthropoda; class Insecta; order Diptera; family Tephritidae; genus Merzomyia; species Merzomyia westermanni. Next base: position 52,659,465 of record OX465288.1, read on the forward strand.
GACCAGCTACATCCATGGCTATCCTCTCAAATGGCGCACCTGAGTTATACTGTTTCATTTGGCCATGGATCCTTGATTTCGGTCCTTTAGCTTTGATGCATACTAAACATTTGGCAATCCACTCCGCGACCGATTAACGGCAACCAACCCAATAGAATCTTTGCTTGACTTTCTCCAAGGTCTTGGTGACTCCAAGATGACCTCCGCTTGGACCGTTATGTAATTCGTTGAGTACATCAGGGATTTTCTTCCTTGGAACGACTATCAGCTTTCGAATGCATTGACCATCCTCACTCTCCCATATTCGATGCAAACAACCGAATTCTAATTGCAAACTATTCCACTGTGCCCAATATGACTTGGCAAAAGGACTTTCTGCTGACATCTCCTCTTTCGATGGTCGCTCGGTTCGTTCGATTCCTTGCATCACTCGTGTAAGATCTGGATCTTCGTGCTGACACCTCCTTAATTAATCCACGTTCCATTTGTCCGTAGATGTTATAGCCATGAGCTCCATATCTATAATGTCTTCCTTGGCCTCAGCTTTCGAACAATGCTTGCATTCCAAGTTACAGGGGCTTCGTGACATTGCATCAGCATTTCCGTGGGTCTACCTTTGCGATGCTCTATGGAAAAGTCATAACTTTGCAGTCGCTCTATCCACCGTGCCAGTTGACCTTCCGTATTACGGAGCTGCAAGAGCCACTTCAACGCTGCATGGTCTGTCCTGACGTGGAATCGCTGCCCATAGAGATACTTGTGGAAATGCTTAACGCACTCTACCAATGCCAACAGTTCTCTTCAGACTTTCCAATTGTTCGGCCATAGTATGCAACTACCTTCTCCTGTCCATCAGAAATCTGGGACAAAACACCTCCTATAGCATAACCACTCGCATCTGTATCCAGAATAAACTTTGAACCTGGAATTGGATATGCTAACATCGGGGCAGTGCATAGTTGTTCCTTCAATGTTTGAAAAGCCACCTCCTGTTCCTTCTTCCATTCAAATCTCATATTCTTCCTGGTAAGGTCATGGCAAAATTCGGTACAAATCGGCGATAATAAGTGCACAGCCCAAGGAAGCTCCGTAACTTATGCAAATTTCCCGGTCTTGGCCAATCCTTTACGGCTTCGATCTTTTCCTTAGCAGTGCAGATTCCCTCCGTAGTTACCTTGTGACCCAAATAACTTACTTCCTTTTTAAACAAGGAACACTTCTTGGGACTTAGTTTCAGACCATCACCAGCTATTCTTTGGAAAACTTCTTCCAAGTTCTTTAGGTGTTCCTGAAAACATTTTCCCGGTCCATGAGTCTCTCAAAAGTAGCTGGAGCATTGCATAGCCCGAAGGGCATTACCGTAAACTGCCAAATCCCTTCTCCAACGCTGAAGGCCGTCTTCTCTTTATCTTCATCCTTTAACTCCACTTGCCAGTAGCCGCTTTTCAAGTCCAGTGTGGAAAACCATTTCGTGCCAGATAACGAGTCCAGAGTATCGTCGATTCTTGGCAACGGATAACTGTCCTTCTTCGTTACGTCGTTCAATTTCCGGTAATCCACACAGAACCTCATTTTTCCATCTTTTTTTTCACTAGTACTACCGTTGAGCTCCACGGACTAGCTGATGGTTCGATCACGCCGCTGTCACTCATTTCCTGTATAATTTCTCTTACTACTTGGCGTTTGGCCAATGGAATACTACGAGGAGCTTGGCGGATGGGTCTAGCATCACCAGTATCAATTTGATGCTTCACAACTTTGGTTCGACATGGTTCAGAACCATCCTTGTCAAATATGCTCGAGTACTTTGATAGATGTTCCTTTGCCTTTTTCTGGCCTGCTGATCTTTTTCGAGGCTTGCCGTCCACAACGTGATATCATCTCGACCTCTTGGCATTGCCCCAATATTGCTCCTATTGCTTAATCGGGGATTTGAACTCATTAAGTACTCTTACCGTTACACGTCCACCTTGTTTTGTCATGGCCAGGGTTTTTCCTACTAAGATGTTCGTCCTTGATTTGTTTGCTGCCTCGACAACCCACAATTTGTTTGTCCCATAATCTCCATCAATCTTTGCCCATATGATTGCTTCCGACTTCGGTGGAATTTGTTGGCTCTCCTCCACAAGCACTCGATTACTATCGTATTTGTTTTCGTAACCAATATTTAATGGCACATCCATGTTCTGGTAATTCATAATCCTGTTTTGCATGTCAATCTTGATGCCTTGCTCGCTTAAGAAGTCCACACCCACTATGATTTCGTCAACAATATCTGCTAGTATAAAACTGTGTAGAACGGCTACGTTCCCAATTGCGATTGCACATGTTACTTCTCCTAGGACATGGGTGTCCTCCCCAGTGGCCGTACGTAACTTTGCTCCATGCAATCGTCTCACCTCCTTGTTGACTAAATCAGATCGAATTATGGAATGCGATGCGCCTGTATCCACAGTTAGTAAGTGCTCTTTTCCATCCACATATGCAACAACAGTAACATTACTAGCTTTCCTTCCGATCTTGGAGATAGAAATTATGGGACATTCAGTCGCGGGAGCCAGTCCACGCCCCTTTCGGCTGGCTCGATTTAGTTTAACGACTGATTTGGTTGGGAGGTTTGCTCATCTCCTTCAGCTTTGCGTTTTCGTCCACTTGAATTGCTGGGGTTACTGGAGCCAGTGTCGCAATAACATGCTTTGTGACCTGGTTTTCCGCACTTAAAGCATCTAATGGCACTATTACTTTTTTTCTGTACTCCGTTCAACGCTTCCAGAATTGTGTCTACCCAGTCTGGCCGTTCTACCTCCACGTGGTGAGCTTTGTACGTCGGCTTACTAAATAGCGAGGCTGTTTTCTGCGTTAAAGCATGCGATACCGTCTCAGCAAATGATCTCTTGGGATTTGCATATGTGGCTCGCTTAGTCTCCATGTCACGTATTCCATTTATAAAGCTTTAGGGTTTTACCCTTTCTGTGTATTCTACGGTTGCGTCTGCGTTTGCTAGATGGGCCAACCTCTCGATATCCGATGCAAATTCCTGCAATGTCTCATTAGCCTTAAAAGCGATTCTGTAGCTCTATTTGGTATATCTGTTTTCGATGTTCGCTACCATACCGCGTCTCAACTGCACCCATCAATGCTTCATAATTATTGCGTTCACCGTCAGGAATCGTCTGTAAGATTTCGGCTGCCACGAACAGTGCAGCAACTTTGTCTTCCGTGCCCCAATTATTCACCGCTGCCGTCTTCTCAAACTGTAGCTTAAATACCTGGAAAGGAACAGCACCATCAAATGACGGGGATTTTACCTTGGGAGTATTCGCTGAAGCAGATGGATGGTTCAGTTGCAACTACTGGATACGGCTCCTTAACGCATGTACCTCGGCCTCGATTTTCTCCTCAAACTGCATTATTTTCTCGTCCATGCGTGCGCCTATCTTCAATGATATCCTAGCTTCCTGCTCTTCCAGATTTGCAGAGATCTCCGATAACACCTGTGTTGAACTTTGTGATGATATTTCGGAAATACGTGCCTCCAACTTGGATGTAATACGTGTTTCTTGCTTTTCCAGCTGAGATGCCATGTGTGTCTTCTGTTTTTCCAGCTGTGTTGAAATGCTTGACGACATCTGAGTCAATACAGCCAACAACGCATTTGTGTCCACACTTGCCACTGTATTCTGAGGCTCCTTTTTATCTTCCATTTTCGTCGATGCCTCCTCCACAAGATGGAAAACATGGTCATCAACGTTGATTCCTTCTGCTTCCATAGCCTCCCGTAATCTTGACTGTAGCTCGGACTTATAACCTGTAGTGTTTAGTCCGCGTTGTTCCAACTCATTTTTGAGTTGCTGAATCTTCAATTCATTCAACTTAGCCATGTCCTTGTTATCCTTGAAATCACTGGTATTTATTTAACAATACCGCTTCTGAAACCAATTGTGACGAATTCGATGATTCCTTGATTATCAATCTTGGGTTCAATCACTATAAGGTCAAATAAACACACGCACACATATTGTAACTAATAGCTAGTTTTATTTACTATTAATAAACGCAATACAAATTTAAGAGTTTGGTAATTTCGCAGTACTTCACTGAACAACACTTGGAAATAAACTGATCAACCTGCCTTGCTTGGTCACTGCCTTATATAGTCCAATAGGGTACTTGCCTACGCACCTAGAAGTTTCTTGGTTGTTCGCTTTTTGTGTTCTGGAAGGGGCGGTGTTATTTATTGGCATCTCCTCTTTGCATCGTATTCGCAAACATTCGCGCCATCTCCCTTCCTCTTCCTAGTTACACGCTTGCATGCATAAGCGTAGCCATCGGTAACTCGGTTGTGTTTAACCAGTGGTGGGAGTGTTATTGAGTTAGGGATGGTACATGCTTGAGAATAATCGCCCCAATACTTTTTGGCATCGAGTATTTAAACCCCGGTAACGTATCGAATTTTTAGAAAAATTTTACAATATACAAAGGAATGGACTAATAGATCAAAAACCCTACTCTGTTGATTGTCCCTCTCTAACTTGTATCTCGAATCGAAGGAAAATCAGCGCCAAAGTATTTACAGTCAATTTAGTCGGAAAAGGCAGACACCTGCAAATTAAGACTTGCCGTTGATCGACGATCATTACAACATGTACTAATTTTGTTTTGCCTTTGTATTGGAAACAAAGAAAAGGGATATAAAATGGGAAACTTTTTCCATACTGAAATTAAATGGGCTGCATACTCTCAAAAATTTAAAAATTCCAAAAAAAAAACCTTGAAATTTTTGATGGAAATATGGAAATTCATCGATATTTCGCGAATTTTGAATACATTTTAACCTATAATCTACATTTTTCGTATTTAATTTCGACCTATATATATTTGGAGAAATCTATTTGAAATTATTTTACTGAAGCTAAAATTTCTAAACATCGCAGAAAAAACTATCTGAATTCAGACTTATTCTGTCTAGTGTATTTACATTTAATATAATCTTGTTCTTTATAAATAAACATGACATGTTTTAAATAAATATGTATGTACATATAAATTATTTTTTTTATCGTTAGGATATCTAGAATTCGAGAGTAAGCCAAAGCTTCCAATTGGAGCATAACATACCTATTTTAAGGTACTTTTGCATTGCGTTTGTAACTGCTTAAAGGTCTTTTACACGATACGTTTTTTTCACCTGCCACTTTTTATACACTCAAGTAATGTCGACTTTCAATAAATAACTAAATCCAAAAAAATTAATATTAACAAATTAGAGCACATATGATTCTCGCATTTTATATAAAATGAAAATTTAAGTTTCGTTTACACGTTATGTTGGTTTTCATACGTTAAATGTGGCATATACACATGCAAAGAGCATATCGTGTTAAATGGAACAAACATGTTGAGGACAGATCCAGGAAGGCTATTACTGCCCTATATGCATCCAAAGCAGCCGTGGGGAAGAGATGGGGATTGAACCCCCGTATTATGCACTGGCTGTACATCGCGGTAGTTAGTCCCATCCTCTTATATGGCGTTGCTGTGTGGTGGCCAGCACTCGAGCGTAGCAACAACATAGGCAGGATGGGCAGAGTACAGCGATCGACGGCGGTGCTTATCACGGGGGCACTTCCATCAACGCCCACAAAAGCGTTGGAGATCATGCTCAACCTACTTCCGGTTGACTTGTACGGTAAGCTCCAAGCAAGCTATAGCGCAGTGCGACTGAATGCCGTTCAACACTGGAGCGACATTACATTCGGACACACAAGCACTGTGGAGACCATACCCAAAAATCTGAAGGTGGTGAACTACACTACGCCTACCGGCTATGAGCCAAACACCAAGTTCTTCACCAGAATCCCTAAGAGGCACGAATGGGAGGACGTGCACATTCTAAACCCACAATCAACCTCCATTTTCACAGACGGCTCAAAGCTCAAAGGCAAGGTGGGCAGCGGCGTCTACTCGGAGGAACTTTTACTCTTCTTAGGCGTCAGACTACCTAGCCACTGCAGCCTATTCCAGGATGAACTTACAGCCATAGGGGAGGCTGCGCGCTGGCTGCTCTTGAAAAACTGCACATCAGTGTCTATATACAGCGACAGCCAAGCAGCGATCAAAGCCCTTCAGGGTAGCAACACTGCTTCGAAGGTAACACTCGACTGCAGGCAATCGCTCAATGAACTGGCCACGAAGTGCCCCACAGCAGTGATATGGGTCCCTGGGCACAGGGACATACCTGGAAACTGCGCTGCTGACAAGCTGGCAAGGAAGGTCACAGAGCAATTAGAGGTGAATCAAACAAGGAGCATGTCCCGATCAGACACATTTCCCAAACCAAACGCTGCTAGACGCTCAATGGTTGGCACTACTTTATTAAACTTCATTTCCTCCAGGGATTGAAACTCCGACATCAAGCCTCGCCTGCAGAGATTCCCACAATGCATTGCAGTGTCACATATTCCAACCATTTTGTCCGTTCTTAATCCCGAATGGATTTGTGCCTTCACTTTCGTTCCCAGTGGTAACCTGCAAACATTCCTGCAACTCGTTTCTTCAGCATTCCGTTCCGTTCTCTCATGCCCATTGCACTGTTTCACATTATCCACTAAGTTGCGTTGCTTCCTCGGAACATGACCACCAGATGTTCGTCTTTTATCCTCAGCACACTCTGCACACTTAGTAATCCATTTCCTCACAGTTTGTTTGCAACCGATCCAATAGAACCGCCGCTTTATCTCTTGCAGCGTTTTCTTTATTCATTTCATTTCATTTCATTTTCATTTTCAGTCCATGGTTACAAAACCTTACAGACTAGAAATACAAATTTTCTTAAAGATAAAACTTAATATCACTTAAAAATACATTGATTGTAATTTAGCCAAAAATATGGATCTGGACTGAGCAAAATCTAGATCGAGAGTTGTAAAAACTCGATTGAATTCCATAAGCGACCTTGCAATGGGTGCAAACAATAAATAGTTAGATCTAAGCGTTTTAACATTAAACGGAAGTTGAGTACGTAGGACCCTTTGGGGTACATTAAAGCCAATTTGCTCGAAAAGGTTAGGACAATTTATCATGCCAGAAATTACATCATAAACAAACATGAGAGAGTGCATTATGCGCCTTGACTTAAGCGATTTAAGGTTAATTAAAAGGCAACGGGCCTCATACGATGGGAACGGCTCATCAAAATGAAGAGGTTGTAGAAAAAACCGGGTAAATCGGTGTTGAATTCTTTCGATCCTGTCGGAATGTAAAGAGTAAATAGGGTTCCAGATTACTGAGGCATATTCTAACTTTGATCTTACTAAGCAATTGTAGAGTGATTTTCTAGTGTATGGGTCTTTAAAATCACGCGCATAACGACGCAAAAAGCCCAAGTTAGAATTTGCCTTAGGTAAAATATGATTGATGTGATTGACAAAGGTGAAGCCTGAGTCAAAGACCACACCTAAATCCAGATATTCATGTACATTAGATAGGTAGGTGTTAGAAATAGTGTAATTAGTGACAATTGGAATTACAATTTTAGCAAAAGTCATTTGGAAGCATTTCTTTATGTTGAGCGACAGTTTATTTCTCATACTCCAATCTGATAGCTTATTTAGATCGCCTTGCAATGATAATGTATCTGACAAACAGGTTATTACATTAAAAAATTTTAAATCATCCGCATAGAGTAAGAATTGTGAAGTACTAAAACAAGTTTTAATAGCATTTATAAAAATTAGAAATAGCAATGGGCCAAGAATACTACCCTGAGGCACACCAGAAGTGGCAACGAAGGGGTACGATTTAGTATGACTAATTTCAACATATGACACTCGGTTAGACAGATAAGAGTTTAACCAAGAAAGAAGAGTTGAGTGGAAACCAAGCTCTTCTAACTTCAATAGCAAAGTGCTATGTACAACAGTATCGAAAGCTTTCGAAAAGTCTGTATAAACAACATCGACTTGATGACAAGATTTAAAGGCTGAGATGCAATATTGGGAAAATTCAGCAAGGTTTGTAACTGTGGAGCGACCACATACAAACCCATGCTGATGCGGATCAATTATTTCTTTTACAAAGAAATACAATTTATCTTTCACCACCTTTTCAAAAAGTTTTGAGCAGGTGGTGAGTTTAGAAATAGGCCTATAGTTTCGTACATCATTTTTATTACCAGATTTGAACATCGGAGAAACTGATGCAACTTTCCACCGATCAATAAAATCACCTTTGGCGAGGGAAAGATTAAAAATATGCTTTAAAGGCACACTAAGAGAGGAACTGCACTTTTTTAGTAAAAATGGGGAAAAACCATCCAAATCTGTTTTTGTAGAGGACTGTAAAGAAGAAATGCTGTTCATAATGTCAAGCTTAGATACCGACAAAGTTCCAAGGTCAAGAGAACTTGGAGAACAACTGGTATTTGAGGCGCTTCCACTGTCATGGACAAAATTTGAGCTAAAAAAATCAGCAAATAAATTAGCGGTATCAGATAAACACTGAGAATGCTTATCATCAAAAGTCACACAAGTGGGAATGTTTGTGCAACCTTTTTTTGAACGTATGAAATTCCAGAAGGATTTCGGGTTAGATTTGCTGATTTTTGTTGGAATTAGATTTGAGTTCAACTTCAAACCGAGCGATGTATTGATTGTATAACTGTTTATCAAGAGCATTAAACTCTCTTGAAAGTCGACTATACTCATCCTTATAATTACAATTACCGGTAGATTTGTGCAGGTTAAAATATTTGTTTCGCTTATTTTTAAGCCTTTTTAGGTTTCTTCTATACCAGGGGAGTTTATGTATACGGGCGGGGCGTACAGGTACGATGCTACAAACTACTTTTAAAACGTTAACAAGAAAAATATCAAAACATTCAGGGACTGATTTCGAGTTGAAGAGACCTTCCCAGTCAAAAGCCTAGCATTCAATTCGTCAAAGTTAACTATTCCAAAGTCATAACTGCGCGGTTTATTGAGAGAAACTGGGCTAAAATTTAGCACTTCAAGAGTTATTGAGAGAGGAACATGGTGCATGTCCGAGCTACAGAGTGGAAATTCACATTCATCTAAATTGAAACTAAGGTTCTCGTCAACAAAGACAAGATCTAAAATATTATTCAGTCTGTTAGGCAGATAATTGATTTGGATAAGATTGACACTAAAAAAGCTATCAAGAAAATTGATCTCATGAGAATAGTTAATATTAGTAGGAGTGAGTATATTTTTGTCTAAGAAGTTAGACCAAATAATTTTATTGAGGTTAAAATCACCAAGAATACAGAAATGGCTTTCTAAATTCCTTTCACAGATGTTAACAATATTATTTACATGTGAATTGTATAAAGATTCATCACTATTAGGTGGTATGTATGAAACACAGAAAAATACTTTACCAAAATCGCCAAAAATGCAAACACATAATTGATCGAGTAAGGAATCATTATTATAAAGTTGAATCATAGAAGAACGCAAGGTGCGTCTTATCGCTATTCCAATGTGCCTTCCATCTGGGCAACTATGCGACGCTTTGATAACATCTGGAATTCTTGCCTTGGGAACAACAATAAGTGCTCGATGATTCTTGCCATCTTCACTTTCCCATATCCGATGCACACAACGAGATATTAGCTTCAAACTACTCCATTGTGCCCAGTATGCTTTTGCAATACGACTCTCTGCTACCATATCTTCTCTTCCTGGCTGTTTGTTTCCCCTATTTCTTTTCAACACGCGTGCCAAATCTGGATCTTCCTCCTGGCCTGGCCAAATCTTCTTCAGGAGGTACTTGTCCGTGAAAGCCTTTGGTCGAGGCTGGTTGCTTTATCTTCAAGATCACTCCCTTGGTGGTATAGCCACTATTGTGTCCAAATACCAGAGGAACTTCTTGGCCGTTGTAAGTCATAACTCTGTTCCTTACGTTGATGTGAATGTCTCTCTCAGCCAAGAAATCGACGCCAATGATGACTTCGTCGACAATATTCGCTACCAAGAAGTTGTGATACGTAGCCACATTCCCAATCACAACCTTGCATGTCACTTCTCCCAGGACTTGCTTGCTGTCACCAGTTACTGTCCACAACTTAGCTTTCCGCAATGGTCTCACCTTTCCGCTGACCAAGTCACTCCGAATGATGGAATGTGATGCACCAGTATCCACAGTCAGCAAGCGCGCTTTCCCGTCCACGTAGCCTTCAACAGTAACATTACTCGCTTTCCGTTCGAGTTGTGACACAGAGATTATGGGGCATTTATCTTGCTCATCTTCCCCAGCTTTGCGTTTACGTCCACCTGAATTGCTGGAATTACTGGAGCCAGTGCCGCAATAACGTGCTATATGACCTGGTTTCCCGCACTTAAGCATTTAATGGCACCATCACTTTTTTCTGTACTCCGTTTAACGCTTCCAAAATTTGTGTACCCAAGCCGGAGTTTTCACTTCTACGCGATGAGCCTTGTATGCAGGTTTACTCAAAAGCGAGGCTGTTTCCTGCGTCAGAGCATGCGATACCGTTTCAGCGAATGTCCTTTTGGGGTTTGCATATGTGGCCCGGTTCGTCTCCCCATCACGTATTCCATTTATGAAACATTGGATGTTTACCCTCTCCGTATAATCTACAGGTGCGTCCGCATTGCCAACCTCTCGATATCCGATGAAAATTCCTGCAATGTCTCATTAGCCTTCTGAACGCGATTCTGTAGCTCTTGGTATATCTGTTTTCGATGTTCGCTACCATAGCGTCTCTGAACTGCACCCATCAATGCTTTATAATTATTGCGTTCACCGTCGGGAATCGTCTGTAAGATTTCGGCTGCAGAACACTTCAATGCCACGAACAGTGCAGCAACTTTGTCTTCCGTGCCCCAATTATTTACAGCTGCCGTCTTCTCAAACTGTAGCTTGAATACCTGGAAAGGAACAGAACCCTCATAAGATGGGGTTTTTACCTTGGGAATACTCGAAGCAGCTGGACGATTTAGCTGCAACTCCTGGATGCGACCTCTCAATGCATCTACTTCGGCCTCAGTTTTGTCTTGCCGTTCTCTGAATACCTCCTGCACTTTAGTTATTTTTGCGTCTTGCATTCTTAGCTGTGATGCCATTCGTTCTTCCTGTGCCTCCAGCTGCAATGCAATTCTCGACGACAAGCGAGCCTCCTGTTCCTCTAGTTGAGCTGAAATCTGAGATGCCATGCAAGTCTTCTCTTCTTCCAACTGAGATGCCATGTGTGTCTTTTGTTCTTCCAACTGAGTTTTCTGTTCTTCAAGCTGAGATGCAATGCAAGTTTTCTGTTCTTCCATTTTAGTCGACATCTGAGTTAATACAGCCAATATCATGTTTGTGTCGACGGTTGCTACTGGATTCGGAGACTCCTTTCTTTCTTCCATTTTTGTCGGTGCCTCCTCCACAATATGAAAAACATGATCATCAACGTTGATTCCTTCTGCTTCCATAGCCTCCCGCAATAGTGACTGTAACTCTGATTTATTGCCTGTAGTGTTTTGTCCCCGTTGTTCCAACTCATTTTTGAGTTGCTGAATCTTTAATTCATTCAGCTTCGCCATGCCCTTGTTATCCTTACATTCACTGGTATTTATTCAACAATACCGCTTCTGACACCAATTGTGACGAATTCGATGATTCCTTAATTATCAATCCTGGGTTCGATCACTACAAAGTCAAATAAACACACGCTTAGATAATGTAACTAATAGCTAGTTTTATTTACTAGTAATAAACGCAAAACAATTTTAAGAGTTTAGTAACTTTACAGTAGTTCACTGAACAACACTTCAAAATAAACTGATCAACCTGCCTTGCTTGCTCACCGCCTTATATAGTCCTACAGGGTGCTTGCCTACGCACCGAGAACTTTCTTGGTTGCTCGCTTTTCGTGTTCGGGACGGGTGTTATTTATTGGAATCTCCTCTTTGCATTGTATTCGCAAACACTCGCGCCATCTCTCTTCCTCTTCCTAGTTACACGCTTGCATGCATAAGCGTAGCAATCGTTATCTCAGTTGTGCTTAACTAGTGGTGGGAGTGTTATCGAGTTAGGCATGATACATGCTTGAGAATAAACGCCACATTATTGTGACGAATTCGATGATTTCTTGATTATCAATCCTGGGTTCGGTCACTATAAAGTCAAATAAACACACTCACAGATAATGTAACTAATAGTTTGTTTTATTTACTAGTAATAAACGCAATACAAATTTAAGAGTTTGGTAACTTCACAGTAGTTCACTGTTCAAACGCTTTAAAATAAACTGATCAACCTGCCTTGTTGGGTCACTGTCTTTTATGGTCCGACAGGGTGCTTGCCCACGCACCGAGAACTTTCTTGGTTGTTCGCCCTTTGTGTTCTCGAAGGGTCGGTGTTATTTATTGGCATCTCCTCTTGGCATCGTATTCGCAAACACTCGCGCCATCTCTCTTTCTCTTCCTTGGTACAGTATACAAAATTTTGTAGAGATCGGGTAGGTATTTTAGACGTTAAAGACCCACAAACAAACTCACAAACTTACGCATTTATGATATTTATTAGGCCGTGTGCCAATCGGTTGAAAATCGTAAATTTTGACAGAGCGAGAGAAAATTCTGACATTTATTGTGGTGAATACGAATGTCAGAATTTCCCCTAGCCCATGGGGCTAGGTTAAATTTTGACAACTTCAATGTGATACACATACATTGACATATTCAAATTGACAACCGCGAATTTTTTCTTTAGCGAAAATAAATTAAATAAAATTAAATAAAAATGGCAGAAAAAAGACGCAGAACATCGTATGTAACATGTAAGTTGTTATATTGTATGCATGTACATATATACATATGTATATATCTATTTTCTGTTTATTTAAAGGGAACCACGCAGAAAGGCTTCTACTAATTCAAAGGCGCATGGAGGAAGAGGCACTTTTCAGTGGCAAAAACGCCAATTCCAACGAAGGCTGGAAGTAAGTAAATGTATTGGTAATTGTTTCCTTTAGGAGACAACTGCTAAAACACGTCCGAAATTATCGGGAAAGGTATCAAAAGACTCGTCTTGACCTCGGTAACAATAATCCGGGAGCGGATTATAGAGTTTTTGTTTCAGTGAAGAGATATTTGCAATCAAAGTTGAAAATTTTCCGTCATTTTCATGTGGTTGTTGTGATCACAGATTAGGGTGTACCCAAAAGTGCAAAAAGTGTGTTCTGCGCAGAAATACTGTGGACCGCGTAGCCGGTGTTGGACCAGCTAAGGGTTATTTTTTTGAAGCGCGGCCAAAGGTCGCCTACGCAGAAAAGTGTTATGCACATAAATACCTGGGATCAAGCCCCCTATTTGGGATCGGACCTAGGCCATTTTTGGGGTTTTGCTAATAACTTTTCACTGAAACAAATTATTTAATTTCCGCTTTCGGATTATTGATACAGAGATCAAAAGGCGTCGTGTGATACATTTCCCGAGATTTTTGGACGTATATTAGCAGTTACGTGCTGTCGTATAGAATTACCATTTTCCGCTTTCTGATTGTTGATGCCGAAGTCAAAACGCGTTGTTTGATACCTCTCCCGATATATTTGGACGTGTTTTAGCAGTTGTCTCCTAAAGGAAACAATTAACACTTATCTTACTCCCTCATCATTTCGTGTCGTTATACCTGTGTATGGCCTCCTTCTTCGGTTTAGACTGTACCCTAGGTGATCATGTCACCTGAACACCGTCTGCACAGTGAGGCAAAAATGCTCGCAGTTGAAGAGCAAGGTTTCTCGGACTTCCGTTAGAAGATTTTGATGACAATATTGGGTAAGATAGGTCACGACTAGGCAGGGCGATTTTCACCGTTAATACAACAACAACATCAACAACAACCACAACAACAACCACCTGTGTCTATACCAACTGTGTCTATACTAGCCTTATGTATGTATGTATGCTAGCCTTATATACGATCACTCTGGTTTCGATGACGATTCTCAGAGTGATCGTGGACGTTATACTACAACAACCACAACGTACTGAAAAAACTATGGAACCCATGGATGTCAGGTGTAAACTCTGAGCATCTTGATTTCTACAGATATCATTTACACGTGAAGCTATCTAAATTACATTATTTATTTCCAGAAAAGTTGCGCAATCATTTCCTGAGGCCAAGGATGGGTCGATTTGTAAGTCCCAATGGAATGGGCTGACCAAGAAATACAAAAGCTTCTTTCGATATACAACTGGTAACCACTGGAGAGTTTAAAAGTAAAATATTTATTATTGCTAATTTCTCTTTTCTAGGCGAAGGAACTGGAGAAGAAGCCATGACAGAGGACGCTAAGGACTGGGAGTATTTTGAAGCGATGCAAGAATACGCTTCAAAGAAAGACAATTACCACCCAAGTTATTTGTTGGACAGTGGGGATGGCGAAGTGTCCATGAGACCAAGAACGTCTTCCGCGTCCAGCTGCTCGAAAGTAAATAACCCATGGATTGTTGTAGGCCGTTAAATTTTAGTATAATAAGGTGTTAATCTTAGATTCGTGACACATTTTGCTAATTTTTGGCAATTTTTTTTCCCGACGAGCTCAAGTGTTTTCTTTCACATAAAAAAAAATCGGTTAGTAAACTTGTATGGAGGAAGTACCAAGAAAAAAAATTGCCAAAAAAATTTAACAGCCTACAAAACTGCATACTCTAAAAAGCTCTAAATTATTATGAAATCAGTTGAAAATTTGCCTCAACTTTCTTGGAATTTTTGCGAATTTTGCGTTCATTTTTAAAACAAAATTGATAGTTTTTGTAATAGACATTGACACATTTTATATAGTATTTGTTAAAATAGTTTTATTAAGGCCAAAGTTTGTGAAAATTGCCGAAAACTACTGTGCTAATACTTATGTACACCACTGTACATCAATACCTGTGTCATTTTAAATGAAAATATTTAAATAAAATAAGTTATTTTTACAAATTTTCAGAGTTTTATTGTTGTTTAGCTTGCATCGTTTAAATGTTGTATCGACGATCTTCTTTCATTTATCTTTAATCTCAATCGAATAAGCATTTGTGTTTCAATAGGAATTTTTATTAAATTAAAAAAAAATGTTTTTAAGTGCAATCCCAGTAGAAGTATAGGCAATAAACCAATACTCGCATTATAAAACGATGATCCCTGGTTCTACTGGGGTATAATATTAAAATATAGAATTTTCATGTTCCAAAAATTATGAAAAAATTTGAGATCTTTCTCTCAAACCATCAGCAGAATCGAAAAGCATAACTTCGTTTCGATCATGCACATAGTTAAAATTTTCCACTGCAATATTAGAAAGATCCAAATCTTCGTTCAGTACACAAATGTTATGCAGGACAAATGCACTAAAGACCGTTTTGATAGAATTTTTTATATCTAGCTCCAGATCTCGATTGAAAATATTTCTCCATCTAGTCTTCACCATCCCGAAAGTTTGTTCTATAATAATACGGCCTCTACTATGTGAAGTATTAAACCTAGCTTCATTTGCCGTCAAAGGTTCTTTAAAAGGGGTTATTACCGGAACTAGTGTAACTTGACACGGATATCCCTTATCGCCAAATAAATAATATCCTCGTGGTGGATAGATGGCTTTCGCATACAAAGGACTATTGAGGAAAACACGGGTATCATGGACAGAACCAGGAAACCCCACGAATACGTCAGTAACTTTTGAGTCGCTATCTGCAACTGCTTGCACTTGGATGGAGTAAAACTTTTTGTGGTTTATGTACTCATCATGCTTATTGACAGGGCATTTAATTCTTACATGAGTTCCATCTATAGCCCCAATAAACCTTGCGAAAGCTTTATTTTTTGCCTTGCGGCAAAATTTTAATCCAATTCGATCGTAGTCACTTGCAGAACCGTGGTTAATCAAATAACGCAATTTTACAAATTCCTCCAACATTTTGTGTACCACAGTCCTCACTGTGTACCTACTAAATCCCATAAAAGCACCTGCAACCCGGTAACTGCAACCACATGCCATCCAAAACAAAAAGCAAACCACTTCATACTCGCACGACCATCCATGATGTTTTTGGGGAATAGCTATAATAACTTTTCTTAACGTACTCGGAGATATCCTTAAATGTACACGAGTTTTCGTTCTATCACCAGACATAAAATCGTTCAAATTTTCAGATATAACTCTCGGGTGAACGTAAACAATATTCTGGAAACATTTATTCAAAATCAAACAAATATCTAGCTTCTCTTGAGGAAGATATTACCTGACGGCTTACACGTTCTCTAAGGATCTGAATTAAAGCCAAATCATCAAAGGAATACATGGCTTCGGTTTCCATTAATATAGAAATAAGCAAGGAAAAACATTTTCGCAGTACTCTATTCATTTTTAATTAAAAAATTTTATTTTATTAGCAAAATGTAACTTTTCGCACGAGCGTTTACATATGTCAAAATTTCAACTGTCAAAATTTACCATTTCATTTGGCACAGCAAAATGGAAAATATTTATACACCATGGAAAATTTGTTCACCTCATTTTTCCTCTGAGTAAAATGTTACCGATTGGCACACGGCCTTAGTAAGATCATGATCCAATAATTTATATGGTCATCGTCGATGACATAGCGTCTTCTTCTTCCTCATCCACACCTTATGTCAAACTATCATATCTTTGTTTTTTGTTTACATTCTTTGCTTACAGTTCTTGGAAAAGCTCTTGAGTTCGCTTCGTGTTTTATTTGTTTTTAATAAAAATTCGCTGTGAATTGATATTTAACGAGTGCTTTGTGATAACATTTTAAGAAAATGTGTGATTTATGTGTGTGTTATACGTGAAAAGCTTAGAAAATAGGCGAATCGTTTTTGCGAGTTCCCTCTCACATGTGCATTTTGACATAAGAATTAAACGACGTCAAACGGTAATTTCGTGTTGTTGGCCGATGGCGACGACCATATAAATTATTGTATCATGAGTAAGATTACTTTTGAACAGCCACGGACGTGTTTTTACTTGTGGCAATTAGCTAAGGAATCTTTTTTCACTTTTTGGGTCTACCATTCAACAATTTGGTGCCGAAACCCGGGACCAGCATATTTGCGTTGTATAAAGGAAGAACAATTATAATAAAATCAGTAATATAAGGTTGTATATCAAATATTTGGTACGTGTAATCAATAAACTTGTGTCTTTTGTCTCTCCCGGCGTTTTTGCGTATGTGGCGATACGGGGCTATCGTGGAAGAAGAGCAGCTATTTGCCACTTACATGGAATGCACGGCTGTTAAGTACATGCTTGAGTAACATATCGATCCATACGCATGATCACGGGTTCGAAATTTTTTGGCCCACACGGCGGTCCTTGACTGCTTGATCTATTAAAAACATTTAGCGGTGTGCGGATGGGTGAGAAGTCCGACGCCTCCTTGCTCCATTGGGAACACCTTGGTGCCCGTTGTGGCTAACCTATTGATTTAGATCTTGCTCATAATTGTACAGGGTCCAAATGGGTACTAATACTAGTCGTTTATGTCTACAGGGTTACACGGATTTAGGGTTTAAGGCGGATCACAATCAGAAAGTTATAACATATCATAGTGCCTGGGGAATATTCAGATATGGTGAAGGATAGGACGATTGCATTCAAGTTAATCAAACGCCTTGTAGCCAAATACCAACCAGAAGAGGCGGTGGCCTGGAACGAGGCGGTTATTGGCATGCAGAAATCGGGCCTCGAACGCCACTGGGCATTGTTTCAAACCAAGCAACTGCCCATCGTGGAGCTCGCGTCAGGCATCAGTAATACGGCACTTGACCACAACCAACGAGGCAGTGGCCATTAAGGTGGCAAGTTTGTACCATGGTATTAAACAAGGATTGGCGGCCCTTATGGTGGTTTCCAACCCAAATCATAATCGCCCCTTTCCTAACATTTCGGAGATTAAATTGGGTATACTTGATGGGAATTGCACAAAGTGTAGGAATTCAGATCTCTCAATCCATTTAATTGCAACACTGAATCGTGGGGACCATTTTTCGCAGTGTTTATTTTGCGTAAACTAGATAAATCGACAAGGCGGCCTGGGAAATGGACCGAAATCCCACAGCTCCCCCCGCGCTAACAGAGGTATTACCATTCCTAGAAAGGCGCATCTTCGCCATGCGCAAGTGTTCTACTACTAAAGATGCATATGGGGGAGCGGAATGATGATAGTACAAAGCGACCAAGGTTTAACAACGGATCAACAGGCAGTCAACAGGCAGCCAACCCATTCGCGACAAACAAGGGTGGGGATGGCTAATATGGATTATAATGACCGGCGGCCGCCGTGGTGTGAAGGTAGTGTTGCCGGCCTACCACACCGAAGGTCCATGGTTCGAGCCCTGGTACAAGTAACATCAAAAGTGATTTGAAAAAAGTTTTTCAAAACGGGGTCGCCCCTCGGCAGTGGTTTGGCAAACTCTCTGAGTGTATTTCTGCCATGACAGGCTTCTCAGCAAAAATTCGTCTCCTTTGTAGATGCCGTTCGGAGTCGGCAAAAAACTGTAGGTCCCACCAATTTGTAGGGAAAAATTCAAATCGGCACACCACAAATTGGAAGAGAAGCTTGGCGCAAAAATCTCTTAGGAGGTTTATGATGATATACCTGTTGTATATCGCGCCATAGAGAGAGAGATTAAAAGAATAAAGAATCTGAAAATTTGTGAGTCCCGCTTGTCGCATCAACATTCCACCGATAGCTGTATATGGAAGGGTTGCAAGGCTTGTCCCAAATATCCGGTAATGCGTGTTAACTAAAGTTCTGTTAGAATAGGGGTACAACAACAATCACGTGGCACTCCGCGGTGCCATACGGTGGCATCTGCGGTTGAGCAGGCGACTTATAGTGAGACTTCCGTTCTCATTGGAACGGATCTATGCCGCCTGAGACAAGACAACAGAACATTAAGCGCGAATACTCGCATATTGTGTGATAGCGGATTCCAAGTAAATCTTATCACTGAGGAATGTGTACAGAGTTGGAATCTCGCGCGAAAACCGCGAAAGATTTCGGTAGCGGAAATAGGGGATACAACTCTTATACGATCATACGACTTTATCGATTGCCTTCTTTGGCTGAAACTGTGCGGTTTGTAATTGTCAAAAGAAT
Organism: Merzomyia westermanni; assembly: GCA_949987695.1. NCBI lineage: Eukaryota > Metazoa > Arthropoda > Insecta > Diptera > Tephritidae > Merzomyia > Merzomyia westermanni. Next base: position 52,678,607 of record OX465288.1, read on the forward strand.
ATCCAGCAGAAATCCACAGCCAACATTTAGGTGCGGTCATATTGAGGGCCCCATCGGGATTTCGACTACTTTTGTTTTACGTAGTATTATAGAGTTTACTATGTGCAATGTCTCTGCTAGTGGTATTGATGTGTATAGATCTTTTATGTCGAAAGATACCAATTTGCTGTCCTTTGTCACATGTGCAGAGAAATAATAAACAAGGAAGTGAAAGCAAAGGAAGGACAGAAGAGAAACACGGAGCAAAAACAGTCCAGATCCGTTCAGCAGCCATGGTGTATACAATCTCTCTTGTGAATGCCAGCACAGTTACATAGGACAAACAGGACGACAAGTAAGAACGAGGTTCAGAGAACACATTAGAGATTACAACAAAAAGATACGGAATCCAACCATCATACCAGAGTCCAACTTTGCGAATCACATGGCGGAGAATAAATGCCCCCCCGGAAACATCAAAAAAAAAAACAGTCAAGGTCCTACATGTACAAGCAAAAGGCCGACGTCTGAACGTGGTCAAAAACATGGAAATCTACAAACAAAAAACAAGACGGTAGAATAATAAACGAACAGACAAACACTGTTTCCGACACAATATTCGAACCTTTAAAATTGGTTTACAAAAACAAAGCAACCACTCAGGTACAACAAGCACACACGCACCGACAAATAAACACAAAACAGCAAAAGATCAAAAACAACAAACAAGCAAAAACGGTCAAACAACAAAAATCACCAGCTTTTACCTGCCTCAGTCAACCACACAAAAACCGATCGATGCAAACCACCCCCCTTTCTGAATGTGCACACACAACACATGCACACACGTACACAAACAGACACCCATGCTGACGTTACCTGCTATTTACTATAAATACAAGACAAACGACAACAACAGATCAGAATGAAAATCGACACTGATGATGGCACAACGCCGAAACCGGTTTGTCTCAAAACCAAATTTGACAAGGGATGACGAAAGATCAACATCAATTATTCACCCTGTCGGAAAAACAACAAAACAAAATAAAACGATCACTAAATTCTTTCGACTATCGCTTAACGAATGATAAAACACCTCTAGATTTATTGACAGTTGCATTAATATGGAGATTGAAGCTAAGTTTACAATCCATCGTAATTCCCAAGTCCATGAAATCATGCACTTGTTCAAGACTATGATTGTTGATTATGTAGGAAACTGGTTGTGTATTTCTGCGCGAAAAACACATATATTTAAATTTTTTAAGATTGAGTGGCATGTAGTTTAGATCGCACCAAGCACCCAGTCTATCAAGATCTGATTGAAGTAAAGCTCTATTTTCGCTCACCGAGTAAGATATAAAAATCTTAACATCGTCAGCGTACATCAACATTTTTGAAAACTTGATAGTACTGGATATATCATTTATTAACAGCAAAAACAGAATCGGGCCAAGATTGCTACCTTGAGGAACTCCAGAAGATACATCGATGACATTAGATAGCGCATTCTTAAAAACTACTCTTTGTGTTCTGATAAAAGATAAGAAGATATCCAGCGGGTGAGACTGGGTTGATAGCCCAGTGGAAAAAGTTTATGAATAAGTAACGAATGGTAAACTTTGTCAAACGCTTAACTGAAGTCTGTATATATAACATCTGTGTGCATTTTTTCTCTAAACCCGTTTGAAACATGGGTTGTGAACTCTAGTAGGTTCGTCAATGTGGATATAGAAGTTGTAAGCTGATTTGTAACAATGGCTTCAAATAATTTGGGAATAGCGGAAAGCTTTGCGATGCTGCGGTAGTTATCTACAGATGACCTACTTCCACTCTTATAACGTGGTATAAGAAAAGAATCTTTCCAAGCAGTTGGAAAGGCGCCGCTTTTTAAAGAAAGATTTATTTAAGATCGGTTAGAGGCTGGTAAATGTAGTTAGCACAATTTTTGAGAAATCATGCCGGGATCATATCAGGGACACATTTAAATGATTCCTTTAAGGTTTTCAGATAGAATAAAACATTTGCAGCAGAAATTATAGGACTTTAAATCATGTTGTTTGCATTTAACTGATATGGATATTTGTTTAATCGAGAAAAGGTAGCAGTAGAATAATTAGACTTAAAAAATTTGGCAAAGAAATTTGCAATATCTTGATTATCGCTGGATATACAGTCTTGGAATTTCATGGCAGAAGGAAACCCTCTTATATTACGTTTAGAGTTTACGAAACCATAAAATGACTTTGGGTTACATATAAGGTTCTTTTTAATTTTACAGATATAAACAGTGTAACATTTTTATTCAGTTCAAAATATTTCTCATCTCTCTATTTCAGGTATTTTAAGTAATCTTGGCTTAAACCGGATTTCTTGTATAGCTTGAATGAGCGGTTCTTTTTATTTTTTAAAGCTTTCAGTTCTTTAGTAAACCATGCTTGCGTTGGTTAATCAGAGAAATATTTACATTTGGGTACGTGCTTTTCAAAGAGCCTATAAATAGTTTTATTAAAATGTGAAATGTTAAGCTCAATATCGCCATAAAATTTAGGCCAAGTTAATTTAGACAACACTACCGTACCACATAATAGCGCAAAATAAGTAGTTTTTGATGCCTCCTGCAGGACGTCAGCAGGAGCTTCGTTGTGTGAACAGCAGGACGGTAAGCTTCAGGCCGATTTGTATGACTTTGCTTTAAACGCCGACATTATCAAAATGTTTCGGCAAGCAAGATTCACAGCGAGCATTGGAACTTCCAGCGGATCTTCTTCCGGCCCGAGGTGGACAAACCTATTGGGAATACTTCTTTACTCGGGTAATTTTGGGATTCACATGATCAGGGTTTAATGCGGGCAGAGTACTTCAACAGTGCGCTGCTGACGAAGCGGAAAAAGTTCCAATAGCGTCAACCGCCGCGTTGCAAAACTTTTACGTCGACTATTTTCTGTGCGGTTCAGAGTCCATTGAGGAGTTGCGGGCTCTCCAGTGTAGGGTTATATACTTGCGTTATATATTACTTTATTAATTTTTAAAACTGTTTTTGGTTCACTGTTGTTAAATGTTAATTATCAAAATGAACATTTTCAATTTATATCACCAATAAATTAATATATTTATAAAAACTATTTATTTAATATCATTTACATTTGAGAAATTGACAAATAATAATAATTCCCATTTTCAAAAATTTTCATTTTGATAATTAACATTTAACAACAGTGAACCAAAAACAATTTTAAAAATTAATAAAGTAATATATAACGCAAGTATATAACCCTACATCCAGGAACCGTTAACCGGTATGCTCAAGGCTGGTGGTTTCCAGCTTGCAAAATGGGTAACAAACAATGTTGAATGAATGAACGAAGAGCCTCATAGATGCGGAAACATGCGAAATTGAGCTCCAGGTCAACTCCGGAGTGCTGGGTATGATTTCGGACCCAAGATCAGACAATTTTTATTTGAAGGTCGATGAATATCTGGTGGATAGTGGTAAGTTGCCTACAAAGCGACAAACTATCAGCAGCATCGCCAAGATATATGAACCCACCGGACTCTATACCCCGGTTATCGTGACTGGCAAGATAATCATACGAGAGATTTTTTAGTTGAATCTGGCATGGGACGACGGTGCCCCAGATACCATTAGGGAGTCATGGTTATCATTTCAGAAGAGCGTGATTGGACTGACAGACATACCGATTCCTAGATGGATATTATTCGCTAGGTCAGCTACGCAGCTTCACATTTTTTCGGACCCTTCAAATCTAGCATATGGAGCTTGCGCTCACCTCAGGTTGACCGCGTCAATCAAGTCTCAAACAATTCCTCGGCTGAAATTACTGGCAGTGGTCATGAGGATACATTTGTGCAAGCTCGTCAAAAAGGGTTGTAAGTTAGAAAAGATAGATACTGTTTACTAGTGCGACTCCAGTATTGTGCTTTATTGCCTAAGAAATAATCCCTAGGCGCTCAAACCTTTTGTGGGGCATCGGGTTGCGTCCATTGTAGCCTCATCGTCGATCAGCGAGTGGCGACACGTGCATGGGGATCAAAATCCGGCTGACTTGCTATCGAGAGGGCGCACTGCCTCCCAATTCAAATATTCAAAGCTATGGTGGAATGGGCCTTTGTGACTACAAAGAGGGCCGGAGGCCTGGCCAAGACACAATCATTGCCATCTTTCCCCGGACAAATCAAAATCCGACGAGGCGGAGTCCAAGGTAACACCTCTCTATGCAGCTATTAACTTAAGCTCTGTATCTCCACAGGAGGCTCCGGAATTCGCAAGCGACCAGCCTGTGGTATAGAAATGCTCCACTCTAAATAGGCTTCTACGAACAACGGCCTTTGTGTTTCGTTTCATCGATGTCCAACCTTGGGACAACCTGGCAATTCAATTCTCTTGTTCCCCCCCCCCCCCCCCCCCCATCAAGGTTGGTTGCGGGAGGCTTGCGTCAAATCTATGAAGTACCACTTTCGAAGAGTTATGGGTAGAAGAATATTGTCAGCAAATCAGCTATATACGTCGCTTACGCAAATTGAATGCTGCTTGAGTTCTTGTCCGCCTTCACCTTTAACTGGAGACCACAACGACATGGAGATTTGGCACCGGGACATTTCCTGGTTGAAAGTTCATTAATGCACCATCCACCTTATGGGGCCAACAGCAAAAGCTAACGCAAGCATTCTGGACGTGTTTTTACTTGTGGAAATTAGCTAAGGAATCTTTTTTCACTTTTTGGGTTTACCATTCAACACCCATATAACTGCTTCTGACTTCGGTGGTATTTGTCGGCTCTCCTCCACGATTACTCGCTTACTGACGTACTTGTTTTCATAACCAAAATCGAGTGGCACATCCATATTCCTATAGCTCATAATCTTGTTCTCCACACTAATTTTGTTGGCGTCAGCAATGTCTGACACTATAAAATTGTGGACAATGGACTCGTTCCCAGTCGCGATTTCATATGTTACTTCTCCTGGGACTTGGGCGTCCTCACCATTGGCCGTACGCTAATTTGGGAGACAGAGATTATAGGGCATTCAATTACGGGAGCTACCCCTTTCAACTGGCTCGATTTATTTTAACGATTGACTTGTTTGAGATATTTGCTCATCTTCTTCAGCTTTGCGTTTTCGTCCCCCAGTGCCTCAATAACGTGTATGTGACCTGTTTTACGCGCTTCAAGCATTTAATGGCACCTTCACTTTTCTTCTGTACTCCATTCAATGCTCCCAAAATTTTGCCAACCCAAGTCGGTGTTTCAACTTATGCACGATGAGCTTTGTATACAGGGTTGTTCAAAAGCGAAGCTGTTTTTTGCGTTAGAATATGCGATACTATCTCAGCGAATGATCTATTTGGATTTGCATATGTGGTTCGCTTCGTCTCCACATCACGTATTTCATTTGTTAAACTTTGGATTTTTGCATCTGCACCCGCTAAATGAGCCAACCTCACGATGTCCGACGCGAATTCCTGCAAAGTCTCATTAGACGTCTGGAAGTGATTCTGCAGCTCTATTTTGTATATCTTTTTCCGATGTTCGCTACCATAGCGTCTGTCAACTGCACCCATCAATGCTACATAAAAGTTTCGTTCGCCATCAGGAATAGTCTGTAAGATTTCGGCTGCAGGACCCTTCAATGCCACTAATAGTGCAGCAACTTTGTGTTCCATGACCCAATTATTCGTTTTCTCAAACTGTAGCTTGAATACTTTGAAAGGAACAGAACCATCAAATGGCGGTGATTTTATTTTGGGAGTATTCGCAGCAACAGTTGGGCGATTCAGCTGCAATTCCTGGATACGACTTCTCAGTGCATCTACCTCAGAATCGATTTATCTTGATCTGTGATGACACCTGTTCCAGCCAAAATGACACATATGTCTTTTGTTCTTCAAGCTGGGATGCTCTGCAAGTTTTCTGTTCTTTAAGCCGAGATGTAATAGGCGTCTCGATTCGAGCTGTGTTGAAAAGCTTGACATATGAGTTAATATAACCAACAACGATTTTGTGTCCACGCTTTCTACTGGAATCGTATACTCCTAATCCAGCATTTTTGTCGATGCTTCTTTCACAAGATGGAAAACAAAGTCGTCAAAGTTAATTCCTTCCGCTTTCATAGCCTCTCGTAATCTCGACTGTAACTCTGCACCTGTAAGAGGAACAGGTCTCTGGAAGAGGCCACTAGCACTTCTAAGAGGAGCAAAATTACCGGCGAGGATGGCTCATATGCGGAGCGGTCACGAGTAACCTTCAAGCTGCTCTTGTCGATGTGACCACCAACAGCGGCAGGCTCGTCTTAGAGAAGTGGGTGGAGATTGAGGCAAGGTTGTCCAAAATGGTCATCCACTTTGTGAAGGCCAACCTGGGAGGTTGTCCGCGGTCGAAGCGTGGTCAAGTGCGACGACCAGCAGTCAAAGGACTTCTTGGGGAAGTGCCTGCTGGACTTAGGCGGCGATGGGGATGACTTTAAGGTTAATCCAGCCGCCGACATCCCGAAAATACCCAGAGAGCGGATATGGATCCCGCGAATAAGGATTCACAGCGGGACGCTCTTGAAATATCTACAGGCTCACAACCAGGAGGTGTCTATGGATGACTGGCTGGTCATAGAGACAGAGGCGTCTCATCGGAATATCCTTTCCTTCCTGATCCTGGAGGACCTGCAGCTCGTCGACCAAGAGTCAAGACCCCCATAGGAGGGATGGGTCTTAGGGTAGTCCAGACAAACCTCCATCACTCGCGGCTGGCCTCGGACAACCTTGCCTTCTTCCTGGTGGAGGAAGACATAGACATCGCCCTGGGTTCAGGAGCCCTGGGTGTGGAACACCGATGTAAAGGGCCTTTCTATAAAAGGTCTCAATACGGTTTACAAGGACGATGATGGTAAGCCTAGGACATGCGTTTTGGTAAAATCTAACTACAATGCTTTTCTTGTTTCTTCTCACAATTCTGCATATTTGACGACGATTTCGTTAGAGGCAGCTGCCGGGGTCAGTATGGTGATAGCCTCTTCCTGTATGCCGCACGACAAGGAGGCTTCACCGGAGGAGGTTCGTAGGTTGATGCACGAAAAGAAATCCATCGATGTACTTATTGGTTGCGATGCCTACTACAGGCACTCCCTATGGGGGAGTACGGAAATCAACATCAGGGGTGAGTCACTTTTCGATTTTATATTAGACGGACAAAGGTTGTCAGCGTGGTGAGCAATAAGTTAGGTAGGCAGGATTTACTGGAAATTTTGTCAGTGAAGGACCTTGATGCCAACAGTGGGAAGCTGGAGAAGGCCATGGGGTCTGCTTTACGAGTAGCTTGCCCAACTAGTTTTAGCAAGAAGGAGTATCCTCCCTGGTGGAATTCAGATGTTTTCATGGCTGCCATACAAGAAAGCGATTCGGAAGGCAAAAGAAGGATCCTGAAAGGACTTTTGCTCGTCTATCGAATCAACAAAAGAATCTTCTAGAATTGGTCCGGACGGAACTTTCCCAGCCATGCTACAAAAAACCAGCTTGCTAGTAATACCCTGGCTGGTATATGTCTGCAAGGCATGTATTTGCTAAATCATGTACCACTAAATTGAAGAAGGACAAGGGTGGTTTTCATCCCAAAGGTGGCAAAAGAGGTCATGAAAAACCCAAGGACTTTAGACCCATTAGTCTTTCGCGGTTCGTTTTAAAAACCTTCGAAAGAAATTGGATAATTCAGATCTGTCAACGGCTCAGCATGCATATCTCAAGGGCCGCTCAATGGAGACAGCTCTTCACGATGTGGTGTACAAGGTGGGAGCATCCCTTGAGGACATTGTGGGTGCCTTGAACAATGTTAGACTGGAGGCGATAGAAGAGTCGATCTCTGACCTTGGTATCGACGACCCTATAGAAAATTGGATAGGGATGGCACTGCGGTCGAGAGTGATAAGCGCCAAGATGGGAGCAAGTGAGGTCACAGCACGCATGTGGAGAGGGACTCCTCAGGGCGGTGTTCTGTCTTCACTGTTCTGGCTTTGTGTTATAGACAGCATACTTCGTCAACTCAATAGGAATGAAGTAAAGTGGTTTCCTACGCGGACGACGCAGTACTACTAATATCGGGTCTGTGCCCTAACGTGGTCAGTGGAATCATGCAGGGAGCACTTAGGAAGTTGAGTGATCCCTCAAAAACAGAGCAGTTATTTGACCGATCTTAGCCTACTGTGGTGGAAGGCAGTAGAGGTGAACTACATTAACAAAATGTTAGGCAGAGTTCATGCCACCGATCGATCTTTCTATCAGGGAAACAGCATACACGGGTGCACTTAGGCTTAGGAAGTTGGGACTCTGAAAAGAGCTCACATACGACCACAGCCGTATTCTGCTGAATAATAGCGACTGCTATATTAAAACCAAAACGGACTACATCTGTCCCAGGACGGTTTTTGACACAAACTTTAAGGTTATATTCCCATCCAGAAAGGACTGGAAGGAAGTCGAATTCACTCAGAAATTCGACACTTCATTTTTCACTGACGGATCCAAAATGACCTGTGGAGTCAGAGCGTCCTTGCACCCCTGGGATTCCTTATTGGCATTATACTATCCGCCGCACGCGGCACGGATGGGTCTGGAGCCCAATGCCTCGTGTCACGTGAAGAGATGGTGGAGCACCTGCTGTGCGTTTGTCCAACTCACTGCCAGAGTAGAATAAAATTTTTAGGGAAATCCCTATATGGGAGCCTTTCCGAGTTTACCGATATGAAGCGCGGGGAGCTTCTAAAATATTTAAATTCAATGGCAAGGATATAGAAGGACGGAAGTGACACCATGCTTGCTTGGTTTATTTAAGATATGGTATCAAAACGGCGCATTAGCGCTAATTGGATTCATATAGACCCGCCACTCCAACCAACCAACCAACCACAATACAATTTCACGAGTTAGGTAACGCCACAATAGGCTGACTGTTTAACACTTGAAAATAAACTTATCATCTCACCTTGCAAGCAAAAAGCTATTCTAATACACATAGGCACTCTGTAGTTCGTAAGAATTTCCTTTAGGAAATATTCCACAATAGTAGGCATCACTGTTTCACAAATTTCAAGCGCAAAGCAAAATACAAAAAGACATTGCATAAATCTTAAGTGCAGTATTAGGCAACTCAGCTTTACATGTCGCAGTAGCGCAGGTGATAACAATTTCGACTACCACGCGTGTGGTCGCAGGTTCGAACGTAAGTGCTTTCACACCTAATTTTTATTTTTTTATTTATTTTTATTACATTTTGTTGTTGGTTTTACGGTCTGTTCATTTTACATATTTTTGTAAGTATAACGAGCTCAAGACCAGTTAATAATGTCTAAAATATTGTGTATACCGTTGGCAAGATAACAAACAACGATTAGAGGAAAACTTGAATTAAGCAGCTTGCAAAACTACACGCAGCATAGCCTATGGGTTAGGCAGCTGCGCTGGCAATCAGAGTGAGTGGGTTCGATTCTCCACAAGATCCTCTGAAATAGCAAAACTATACGAATTAGTCTGACGAGAAATCGTGGCTGTTTTCGAAATAGTACTATAACTATAGCCTGTATATGTTTGTTGCTTTCAATTTTTCCTCTAATCAAAAATAATAATAATTAACTAAGAATTATTATCAACTGGTCTTGAGCTCGTTATACTTACAAAAATATTTTTATTACATAAAATTAAATTTTTTTAATATATAAATACTAAAAAATTGTCTTTTGTGGAATTTCTAGAATTTGTTTCCTAGAATTCTTCAATTATTTTTTGTCAACAGCGATTGCTTAACTCTTTCTGCGATAAAAATGATTTCTTGATGAAAAAAAGACTAATTGTTTTATTACAATCATAAGAAAATACATTTTTATGGATTTCCGTTTGCTAAATTGTTTTCGAATAGAATTTTCTAACTTTCGACCATTTTGGCATATGCTTTCGAAACAGTGAGTTCCAAATTTTCTACAATCGAAAGGGGGATAAATGAAATCCGAATGCAACAGAATGGAAATCGAACAACGAATGCGTTTTACTCGAAAATTTCTTACACAGTCCGAATCACTCGAACAAATTTTCTTTCAAATAGAACTACAGAGTAAGGGCCCTGGATTGCTTTTGCACTTGCATTCTAGAACACTGGTTGTTTCTCGGCATTTACTCCATTTACTGAGAGTGTTATTGAGTTAGGGATTGTACATACTTGAGAGTATTCGCCACAATACTTTTTTGGTATCGATTCCTTCAAGGCGAATTTAATATAAGGTGGAAGCAAGGCGAATTGCTAACATACACACACACATTTTCCATGTATTTTGTTTTTGTAATTCGTAGGTCTAATGTCAAATTCGTACAGCGGTGAAATATGTAGTGTCAGAATTCGAGAAAAAAGTAGCTATCAGCTGATTGGATAATGCCACCTTGTACTGAATTCGTCTTGGATTCCTTCTAACGAAAATTAAAATAAGTTCTGGAATCGAGTATGAGGCAGTGGGGTGTATCAACAGTTCCGTCGGAATTGTATCTTAACACTACAGGCTACGGTCCCACTGCCACCGATTTTGATCGACCACCCTGTAAAAAACGTTGGAGCATCAGAGTACTCCAACACTTATCCTCATTAATACAAAAAAGGTGGTCCAATTTACATAGCGATGTCCGGTGATTGGATCACCTAATCCTATTCGGAGTACCATTTACTTTGCTTCTGAATAGTCTATAGAGCACCTACGTTGGAGTACTTTGAAAATGCTCCCAAAAGATTACTCTATAGAGTACTCTAGACGAAAGCGAGAAGGGGGTATGTGTTCTTTTGAGGACCACCTACTCCCGCTCTCGCTTTGCTGTTGAATACTCTATAGAGTAATCCCATGGGAGTATTTTGAGAGTACTCTCACGTAGGTGGTCTATAGAGTATTCAAAAGCAAAGAAACGGAGTACTCCGAGATGGATTAGGTGATCCAATCACCGGACATTGCCATGTAAATTGGACCACCTTTTTTATATGAATGAGGATGTGTGTTGGAGTACTCTGATACTCCTTTAGGAGTATTCTATGGAGTACGAAACGGAGTATTTCCGTTTTTTGCAGGGCAACAATAAAAACACATGCACACACATGAAATTTAAATGAGCTCACCCGATGTAAACAAAAATCACCCAAATGCACGGCATTGTATAGGTATACCAAGCCCGTATGTAAACCAGGGTTGGGTCACTTTGAATAAAAAACTTTTAAAATAAAAAATAAACTTTTGTTATTTTTTCGTCACTCGTCACTCAAATTTTTGAAAACGCCGATTCCTGATGTAAACAAACATTGCCCGTCTGGACGATCAAAATCGGTGGCAGTGGGAGCGTAGCTTAAACATTTTCGGTAAGGCCGATAGTTTCTATTGTTGCTATGGTAAATGTTATAAATTCCGCAAAAAATGCAGCACATTCTCTTCTTTCATTGCGCGATACTATCAAATAAACCAGTCATGAGAGGTGTGAAACAAGGACAGTCGGCTGCACTAACACATACAAGGCCTCAGTCATTCGAGAATGGTGGATAGTAATAGTCTTGCTGTTATACGTACCTTTAATGTATTCACTAAAGAAAACTCCATGTAGAGCCCGCAAATTTCTACCCCCGGGTCCGTGTTTTCACTAGATGGCTCCACTTAGGTGCCGATAAGAAAACCTTCTGGGCCGAGGCTAATTCATTCATTGGCTTAACATGGCCTATAATCACCACCTGTCGCTGAGGAGGAAAAAGGTTTTAAAAAACTAATAGAACTCATATAGAAAAGTTCAACGCATTTCTTTTCTTATGCAACTTTTTTAAACAAAATTTGTACATATATTAAGAGTTTGAAAATTGTTAAATTTCATCGACAAGTACAGAAATTTTGTAACACTTTCTGTAAAAACTTTGCAAGCAAAACAGAGTTTACCTTTTTCTGATTTTTGTTGGAACGATTTTCCGTCATCCCTTGTCAAGTTTGGTTTTGTGACAAACCGGTTTCGGCGTTCTGCCATTTTCAATGCCTAGTTTCGTTCTGGTCTGTGTCTATCCGCTGCGTTGTTTTTATAGTCCGTGGGTGCTGTGGCAGGTAATGTCAATCTGTGTGTTCGTGGTAGGTAACGTTAATATGCGTGTGTGTGTGCGCGGTATTGATACGTCCGAATTGTTATCTGTCCCAAGGGTTGTTTTTGTAGGTATGTAGACATACCGCTTGTTAGCTAAGCGGTAGGTTGAGGTAGATAGAAATCGGTGATTTTTGCAGTTTGGTTCATATTTCGTTTTTGCTTGTTCATTGTTACGTGTTTCGTTGCTGTACCTGCTGGCTTGTGCTGTTTTTTGTAAACTAATTTTAAGGGTTCAAATATTTCGTCAGAGATAGTGTTGGTTTGTTCGTTTATGATCCTGCCGTCAAATGTTTTTAACTTGTATATCTCCATGTTCTCAAGTACATTAAGCCGCCGGCCTTTTCCTTGTACGTGAAGTATTCGAGCCGTTGTTTTTATGTTAGCTGGGGCGCAGTTGTTCTCGAACATGTGGTTCGCGAAATTAGATTCTGGTATTATGGTGGGTTTTCGTGTTTTTTTGTTGTAGTCCCTGATATGCTCTCGGAATCGTGTGCTTATTTTTCTTCCTGTTTGTCCTATGTAGCTGTATTGACATTCACAAGTAAGCCTATACACTCCGTGTCTGTTGAATGGGTCATCAGAATTAGTGTCGGTTCTTAGTTTTTGTCCGACGTTGTTAGATGTTCTGAATGCTGTGTTGATGTTATATCTTTTAAAGAAGTTTGCTAATTTGTACGTCGTTTTTCCAGTGTATGTCATTGCCGTCCAAACCTTTGGATTTTCCTCTACGTTTACTCTTTTTTGTGTTCCATGGCTACTTCTGAGTTTATCCACAAGTGCTTTCTTGTATCCATTATTTGCCGCTATGTTATATATTGTATTAAGCTCTCTCCAGTATGCTTCCTGTGTGAGCGGCGTTCTCTGAAGCCTATCCACTAAGTGCCTCAATGCTGCATTTTTGTGCTGTTGCGGATGGTTGGATGTAGAGTGTATTATGGTGTCCGTGGCAGTCGGTTTTCTATAAATGCCGTAGTTGAACCTATTTGTTATTTTGTCAATTCCTATAGTTAGGTCCAGATAGTTCATTATTCCATCTTTTTCTACTTCCATTGTGAACTCTATGTTGCTATGTTGCCTGTTGAGGAACTCTAGTATTTGCTCTTCGTTATCGTCATTTAGGATGCAGATGATGTCATCCACGTATCTAGCGTAGAATGCCACGCCTAACTTGGTTTTTAACTCCTGTATATATTTTCCTTCCAAGTTTTGCATGAATGTTTCCATGAGAATGGCCGATGTTGGGTTACCCATTCCTAGTCCGTTTGTCTGTCTATATATTTTGTTGTTGAACCGGAAATAGTTTTGCCGCAGCGTTGTTCTTAGCGCGTTGGTAATTTGCGCAGTTTTTACCTTATCTTCAGTTTTGTCCAGTAGTGTTTTGTTGACTATATCCATTGTATCTGTTAGTGGTATTGACGGGTATAACTCCTTTATGTCAAAGGATACGAGTTTACTGCTCCTTGTGAGTTTAACGGTCTCAAGTCTTTGTAGTAGTTCTATCGTATTGCTTATTGTGTATTCGTGCCCTAGTTTCAGAGTGTCCTTTAAAATCGTTTTTAGATGTTTCGACAGTTTATAACCCGGCGCGGACTTAAAATTAATTATAGGTCTCATCGGCGTATCCTGCTTGTGGATTTTAGGTAACGCAATGAGTGGAGGAGCAGATGGATTCATTTGTGTTAGGGTATATGCCATCCTCTCGTCTATTATTTTGGTAGCATTTTTTATAACCTCTTTAACTTCGGTCTGGTATTTATCCGTGGGGTTATCCCTAATAATGCGGCATTTCATTTTCTCGATGAGCTTCTCTGTCTTTGCTATATATTCATCCTTACTGATTAGCACCGTTGTGTTTCCTTTGTCTGCCTTCGTTGTGACAATGTTGTTATTTTTTAGCTTTCGTTGTAGCCTTTTCAATATTTTCAGCTCCTTATTTCCTTTTTGTGCTTCCTGGGCTCTTACTTCCTTGCTTATGATTTCTCTGCACATGTGCCTTGCGTGCTCCTGTTCCTCATATGGAAGAAGCGATATTGCAACCTCTGCGTCTACTATCGCTTGCTCAGTTCTTTTTGCTTCATTGCTATCCGCGATGTTGTGCTTCAGGCCCTTCCCCAGAAGTTGCGCTTCTTCGTTGCTAATGGCCACTGTTGTTAGGTTTACGAACCTTTTGTTAAATTCGTGTGTTTGTTGACTGTTACTGTGATCGCGTCGGCCCGTTAACTGGTCCAATTTTCGGTTCAGTTTTTCATATTTGCGTTGCAGTTCGCGTTTGATTCCCATCTCTATGTGGTCGAAGCAGTCCATCAATGCAGTCGTGGGCAAGAATCCGGACAATTGCAGATGTATCCTCAGTAGTTCGGTGTTTATCTTGTCTTTCTTAGCGTATAGGCTTTGTAATTCGAACTTTAAAAAGTCCTTTTCCGCCTTCCTGGTCGTTCTCCTACTTGCTTGGGTGTTGGTTTTTATTTTTATTCGCGCAAATTTCGGTGTAACATTCAATTCTAAACATTGCTTGTTGAACCAAATATTTGCCTTAGTCGTATGCATTTTTCGCAGTTTCCGTTCGTATTTCGTTAGTAGTCCATCCGTGTTTAAATTAAAAGCCTGACAAGCGGTAAGTGATTTATTTTGTTGTGTTGATCTTCCGACAGGGTAGTAAGCTGATTTTTGTTGGAACGATTTTCCGTCATCCCTTGTCAAGTTTGGTTTTGTGACAAACCGGTTTCGGCGTTCTGCCATTTTCAATGCCTAGTTTCGTTCTGGTCTGTGTCTATCCGCTGCGTTGTTTTTATAGTCCGTGGGTGCTGTGGCAGGTAATGTCAATCTGTGTGTTCGTGGTAGGTAACGTTAATATGCGTGTGTGTGTGCGCGGTATTGATACGTCCGAATTGTTATCTGTCCCAAGGGTTGTTTTTGTAGGTATGTAGACATACCGCTTGTTAGCTAAGCGGTAGGTTGAGGTAGATAGAAATCGGTGATTTTTGCAGTTTGGTTCATATTTCGTTTTTGCTTGTTCATTGTTACGTGTTTCGTTGCTGTACCTGCTGGCTTGTGCTGTTTTTTGTAAACTAATTTTAAGGGTTCAAATATTTCGTCAGAGATAGTGTTGGTTTGTTCGTTTATGATCCTGCCGTCAAATGTTTTTAACTTGTATATCTCCATGTTCTCAAGTACATTAAGCCGCCGGCCTTTTCCTTGTACGTGAAGTATTCGAGCCGTTGTTTTTATGTTAGCTGGGGCGCAGTTGTTCTCGAACATGTGGTTCGCGAAATTAGATTCTGGTATTATGGTGGGTTTTCGTGTTTTTTTGTTGTAGTCCCTGATATGCTCTCGGAATCGTGTGCTTATTTTTCTTCCTGTTTGTCCTATGTAGCTGTATTGACATTCACAAGTAAGCCTATACACTCCGTGTCTGTTGAATGGGTCATCAGAATTAGTGTCGGTTCTTAGTTTTTGTCCGACGTTGTTAGATGTTCTGAATGCTGTGTTGATGTTATATCTTTTAAAGAAGTTTGCTAATTTGTACGTCGTTTTTCCAGTGTATGTCATTGCCGTCCAAACCTTTGGATTTTCCTCTACGTTTACTCTTTTTTGTGTTCCATGGCTACTTCTGAGTTTATCCACAAGTGCTTTCTTGTATCCATTATTTGCCGCTATGTTATATATTGTATTAAGCTCTCTCCAGTATGCTTCCTGTGTGAGCGGCGTTCTCTGAAGCCTATCCACTAAGTGCCTCAATGCTGCATTTTTGTGCTGTTGCGGATGGTTGGATGTAGAGTGTATTATGGTGTCCGTGGCAGTCGGTTTTCTATAAATGCCGTAGTTGAACCTATTTGTTATTTTGTCAATTCCTATAGTTAGGTCCAGATAGTTCATTATTCCATCTTTTTCTACTTCCATTGTGAACTCTATGTTGCTATGTTGCCTGTTGAGGAACTCTAGTATTTGCTCTTCGTTATCGTCATTTAGGATGCAGATGATGTCATCCACGTATCTAGCGTAGAATGCCACGCCTAACTTGGTTTTTAACTCCTGTATATATTTTCCTTCCAAGTTTTGCATGAATGTTTCCATGAGAATGGCCGATGTTGGGTTACCCATTCCTAGTCCGTTTGTCTGTCTATATATTTTGTTGTTGAACCGGAAATAGTTTTGCCGCAGCGTTGTTCTTAGCGCGTTGGTAATTTGCGCAGTTTTTACCTTATCTTCAGTTTTGTCCAGTAGTGTTTTGTTGACTATATCCATTGTATCTGTTAGTGGTATTGACGGGTATAACTCCTTTATGTCAAAGGATACGAGTTTACTGCTCCTTGTGAGTTTAACGGTCTCAAGTCTTTGTAGTAGTTCTATCGTATTGCTTATTGTGTATTCGTGCCCTAGTTTCAGAGTGTCCTTTAAAATCGTTTTTAGATGTTTCGACAGTTTATAACCCGGCGCGGACTTAAAATTAATTATAGGTCTCATCGGCGTATCCTGCTTGTGGATTTTAGGTAACGCAATGAGTGGAGGAGCAGATGGATTCATTTGTGTTAGGGTATATGCCATCCTCTCGTCTATTATTTTGGTAGCATTTTTTATAACCTCTTTAACTTCGGTCTGGTATTTATCCGTGGGGTTATCCCTAATAATGCGGCATTTCATTTTCTCGATGAGCTTCTCTGTCTTTGCTATATATTCATCCTTACTGATTAGCACCGTTGTGTTTCCTTTGTCTGCCTTCGTTGTGACAATGTTGTTATTTTTTAGCTTTCGTTGTAGCCTTTTCAATATTTTCAGCTCCTTATTTCCTTTTTGTGCTTCCTGGGCTCTTACTTCCTTGCTTATGATTTCTCTGCACATGTGCCTTGCGTGCTCCTGTTCCTCATATGGAAGAAGCGATATTGCAACCTCTGCGTCTACTATCGCTTGCTCAGTTCTTTTTGCTTCATTGCTATCCGCGATGTTGTGCTTCAGGCCCTTCCCCAGAAGTTGCGCTTCTTCGTTGCTAATGGCCACTGTTGTTAGGTTTACGAACCTTTTGTTAAATTCGTGTGTTTGTTGACTGTTACTGTGATCGCGTCGGCCCGTTAACTGGTCCAATTTTCGGTTCAGTTTTTCATATTTGCGTTGCAGTTCGCGTTTGATTCCCATCTCCGAAAATTGGACCAGTTAACGGGCCGACGCGATCACAGTAACAGTCAACAAACACACGAATTTAACAAAAGGTTCGTAAACCTAACAACAGTGGCCATTAGCAACGAAGAAGCGCAACTTCTGGGGAAGGGCCTGAAGCACAACATCGCGGATAGCAATGAAGCAAAAAGAACTGAGCAAGCGATAGTAGACGCAGGGGTTGCAATATCGCTTCTTCCATATGAGGAACAGGAGCACGCAAGGCACATGTGCAGAGAAATCATAAGCAAGGAAGTAAGAGCCCAGGAAGCACAAAAAGGAAATAAGGAGCTGAAAATATTGAAAAGGCTACAACGAAAGCTAAAAAATAACAACATTGTCACAACGAAGGCAGACAAAGGAAACACAACGGTGCTAATCAGTAAGGATAAATATATAGCAAAGACAGAGAAGCTCATCGAGAAAATGAAATGCCGCATTATTAGGGATAACCCCACGGATAAATACCAGACCGAAGTTAAAGAGGTTATAAAAAATGCTACCAAAATAATAGACGAGAGGATGGCATATACCCTAACACAAATGAATCCATCTGCTCCTCCACTCATTGCGTTACCTAAAATCCACAAGCAGGATACGCCGATGAGACCTATAATTAATTTTAAGTCCGCGCCGGGTTATAAACTGTCGAAACATCTAAAAACGATTTTAAAGGACACTCTGAAACTAGGGCACGAATACACAATAAGCAATACGATAGAACTACTACAAAGACTTGAGACCGTTAAACTCACAAGGAGCAGTAAACTCGTATCCTTTGACATAAAGGAGTTATACCCGTCAATACCACTAACAGATACAATGGATATAGTCAACAAAACACTACTGGACAAAACTGAAGATAATGTAAAAACTGCGCAAATTACCAACGCGCTAAGAACAACGCTGCGGCAAAACTATTTCCGGTTCAACAACAAAATATATAGACAGACAAACGGACTAGGAATGGGTAACCCAACATCGGCCATTCTCATGGAAACATTCATGCAAAACTTGGAAGGAAAATATATACAGGAGTTAAAAACCAAGTTAGGCGTGGCATTCTACGCTAGATACGTGGATGACATCATCTGCATCCTAAATGACGATAACGAAGAGCAAATACTAGAGTTCCTCAACAGGCAACATAGCAACATAGAGTTCACAATGGAAGTAGAAAAAGATGGAATAATGAACTATCTGGACCTAACTATAGGAATTGACAAAATAACAAATAGGTTCAACTACGGCATTTATAGAAAACCGACTGCCACGGACACCATAATACACTCTACATCCAACCATCCGCAACAGCACAAAAATGCAGCATTGAGGCACTTAGTGGATAGGCTTCAGAGAACGCCGCTCACACAGGAAGCATACTGGAGAGAGCTTAATACAATATATAACATAGCGGCAAATAATGGATACAAGAAAGCACTTGTGGATAAACTCAGAAGTAGCCATGGAACACAAAAAAGAGTAAACGTAGAGGAAAATCCAAAGGTTTGGACGGCAATGACATACACTGGAAAAACGACGTACAAATTAGCAAACTTCTTTAAAAGATATAACATCAACACAGCATTCAGAACATCTAACAACGTCGGACAAAAACTAAGAACCGACACTAATTCTGATGACCCATTCAACAGACACGGAGTGTATAGGCTTACTTGTGAATGTCAATACAGCTACATAGGACAAACAGGAAGAAAAATAAGCACACGATTCCGAGAGCATATCAGGGACTACAACAAAAAAACACGAAAACCCACCATAATACCAGAATCTAATTTCGCGAACCACATGTTCGAGAACAACTGCGCCCCAGCTAACATAAAAACAACGGCTCGAATACTTCACGTACAAGGAAAAGGCCGGCGGCTTAATGTACTTGAGAACATGGAGATATACAAGTTAAAAACATTTGACGGCAGGATCATAAACGAACAAACCAACACTATCTCTGACGAAATATTTGAACCCTTAAAATTAGTTTACAAAAAACAGCACAAGCCAGCAGGTACAGCAACGAAACACGTAACAATGAACAAGCAAAAACGAAATATGAACCAAACTGCAAAAATCACCGATTTCTATCTACCTCAACCTACCGCTTAGCTAACAAGCGGTATGTCTACATACCTACAAAAACAACCCTTGGGACAGATAACAATTCGGACGTATCAATACCGCGCACACACACACGCATATTAACGTTACCTACCACGAACACACAGATTGACATTACCTGCCACAGCACCCACGGACTATAAAAACAACGCAGCGGATAGACACAGACCAGAACGAAACTAGGCATTGAAAATGGCAGAACGCCGAAACCGGTTTGTCACAAAACCAAACTTGACAAGGGATGACGGAAAATCGTTCCAACAAAAATCAGCTTACTACCCTGTCGGAAGATCAACACAACAAAATAAATCACTTACCGCTTGTCAGGCTTTTAATTTAAACACGGATGGACTACTAACGAAATACGAACGGAAACTGCGAAAAATGCATACGACTAAGGCAAATATTTGGTTCAACAAGCAATGTTTAGAATTGAATGTTACACCGAAATTTGCGCGAATAAAAATAAAAACCAACACCCAAGCAAGTAGGAGAACGACCAGGAAGGCGGAAAAGGACTTTTTAAAGTTCGAATTACAAAGCCTATACGCTAAGAAAGACAAGATAAACACCGAACTACTGAGGATACATCTGCAATTGTCCGGATTCTTGCCCACGACTGCATTGATGGACTGCTTCGACCACATAGAGATGGGAATCAAACGCGAACTGCAACGCAAATATGAAAAACTGAACCGAAAATTGGACCAGTTAACGGGCCGACGCGATCACAGTAACAGTCAACAAACAC
Source organism: Merzomyia westermanni (assembly GCA_949987695.1). Classification (NCBI taxonomy): domain Eukaryota; kingdom Metazoa; phylum Arthropoda; class Insecta; order Diptera; family Tephritidae; genus Merzomyia; species Merzomyia westermanni. The sequence continues at coordinate 52,698,772 of OX465288.1, forward strand.
ACGAATTTAACAAAAGGTTCGTAAACCTAACAACAGTGGCCATTAGCAACGAAGAAGCGCAACTTCTGGGGAAGGGCCTGAAGCACAACATCGCGGATAGCAATGAAGCAAAAAGAACTGAGCAAGCGATAGTAGACGCAGAGGTTGCAATATCGCTTCTTCCATATGAGGAACAGGAGCACGCAAGGCACATGTGCAGAGAAATCATAAGCAAGGAAGTAAGAGCCCAGGAAGCACAAAAAGGAAATAAGGAGCTGAAAATATTGAAAAGGCTACAACGAAAGCTAAAAAATAACAACATTGTCACAACGAAGGCAGACAAAGGAAACACAACGGTGCTAATCAGTAAGGATGAATATATAGCAAAGACAGAGAAGCTCATCGAGAAAATGAAATGCCGCATTATTAGGGATAACCCCACGGATAAATACCAGACCGAAGTTAAAGAGGTTATAAAAAATGCTACCAAAATAATAGACGAGAGGATGGCATATACCCTAACACAAATGAATCCATCTGCTCCTCCACTCATTGCGTTACCTAAAATCCACAAGCAGGATACGCCGATGAGACCTATAATTAATTTTAAGTCCGCGCCGGGTTATAAACTGTCGAAACATCTAAAAACGATTTTAAAGGACACTCTGAAACTAGGGCACGAATACACAATAAGCAATACGATAGAACTACTACAAAGACTTGAGACCGTTAAACTCACAAGGAGCAGTAAACTCGTATCCTTTGACATAAAGGAGTTATACCCGTCAATACCACTAACAGATACAATGGATATAGTCAACAAAACACTACTGGACAAAACTGAAGATAAGGTAAAAACTGCGCAAATTACCAACGCGCTAAGAACAACGCTGCGGCAAAACTATTTCCGGTTCAACAACAAAATATATAGACAGACAAACGGACTAGGAATGGGTAACCCAACATCGGCCATTCTCATGGAAACATTCATGCAAAACTTGGAAGGAAAATATATACAGGAGTTAAAAACCAAGTTAGGCGTGGCATTCTACGCTAGATACGTGGATGACATCATCTGCATCCTAAATGACGATAACGAAGAGCAAATACTAGAGTTCCTCAACAGGCAACATAGCAACATAGAGTTCACAATGGAAGTAGAAAAAGATGGAATAATGAACTATCTGGACCTAACTATAGGAATTGACAAAATAACAAATAGGTTCAACTACGGCATTTATAGAAAACCGACTGCCACGGACACCATAATACACTCTACATCCAACCATCCGCAACAGCACAAAAATGCAGCATTGAGGCACTTAGTGGATAGGCTTCAGAGAACGCCGCTCACACAGGAAGCATACTGGAGAGAGCTTAATACAATATATAACATAGCGGCAAATAATGGATACAAGAAAGCACGTGTGGATAAACTCAGAAGTAGCCATGGAACACAAAAAAGAGTAAACGTAGAGGAAAATCCAAAGGTTTGGACGGCAATGACATACACTGGAAAAACGACGTACAAATTAGCAAACTTCTTTAAAAGATATAACATCAACACAGCATTCAGAACATCTAACAACGTCGGACAAAAACTAAGAACCGACACTAATTCTGATGACCCATTCAACAGACACGGAGTGTATAGGCTTACTTGTGAATGTCAATACAGCTACATAGGACAAACAGGAAGAAAAATAAGCACACGATTCCGAGAGCATATCAGGGACTACAACAAAAAAACACGAAAACCCACCATAATACCAGAATCTAATTTCGCGAACCACATGTTCGAGAACAACTGCGCCCCAGCTAACATAAAAACAACGGCTCGAATACTTCACGTACAAGGAAAAGGCCGGCGGCTTAATGTACTTGAGAACATGGAGATATACAAGTTAAAAACATTTGACGGCAGGATCATAAACGAACAAACCAACACTATCTCTGACGAAATATTTGAACCCTTAAAATTAGTTTACAAAAAACAGCACAAGCCAGCAGGTACAGCAACGAAACACGTAACAATGAACAAGCAAAAACGAAATATGAACCAAACTGCAAAAATCACCGATTTCTATCTACCTCAACCTACCGCTTAGCTAACAAGCGGTATGTCTACATACCTACAAAAACAACCCTTGGGACAGATAACAATTCGGACGTATCAATACCGCGCACACACACACGCATATTAACGTTACCTACCACGAACACACAGATTGACATTACCTGCCACAGCACCCACGGACTATAAAAACAACGCAGCGGATAGACACAGACCAGAACGAAACTAGGCATTGAAAATGGCAGAACGCCGAAACCGGTTTGTCACAAAACCAAACTTGACAAGGGATGACGGAAAATCGTTCCAACAAAAATCAGCTTACTACCCTGTCGGAAGATCAACACAACAAAATAAATCATTTACCTTTTTCATTTGTTAAAATGTAATTCAAAGTGTGAATTGTTGTTTCTGTGCTATGTCACGATCAGCTGCTTCCACTTGCAAATCTTTTTTTTTTTCTTTTTTTCTTTTGCAAATCTTTTTTTTTTAGTGAACTTTCCCAGCAGAAACTTGCAACTCTCTATCGCAATGATTTGTAGAAAATTTTCAAAATGTTATGTTCGACGAAAAACGCTTATATGAAAAGTTTTCTACATTTATTACATACAAGAACACTATCACGCACGCAGCTGTGATAAAGGTTCTAGGCCTATGCCAGCCTCACCGAAACTTTCTTAAAATCGAATTGTGCGAAAATCATGTACTTGTGAACTTTTGAACGTTTTTTACTATTGATCAGGGACTTACTCCAGTGAATTTGCTATGCCTAATTACATTTTCTTTGGAAGCATTGGTGCATCGGGTAGGTAGGTTTTTCAATCCCAAGCTGATGAGTTTTTTTCCAAAATAATTTCCAGTATGTACATATGCCTTTGCTCTCTATAGCCAGGTGCACTTATAGGGCAGTTTGAAACCTCATTGGATTCCTCAACTAAAAATAAAGCATTTTATATTAAAACTTTTTGCATGCCTTTCTCAAGGTTCCCGAAATAAACTGTTCTTTCAGTGATGACCTTTTCATTTGACCCAAATCTTTTACCGCCCAGCTATTTCTGATTTTTTCTTCTTCTTCTATCCCTTCTAAAATGCTTTTCTCCCATCCCCAAGTTCGAAATGAGGAACTATGGTTAGGATTGATAGCCAGTCAAAGCATTAAGGGGAAATTAGGCCAAAGGCGAGTCCGCTCCTATTTCCACATGCTCGGATCTCAGCGATGCGGATGATGTGTCACTTCATAAAGTCTGCTATCGCGGCGATCTTGCCGGTAAGGCCGTTACAGTTGTGCTGCAAATATACGGAAGATGAAGTGGTTTCCACTCTTGGAATCAAGGAGTGATGCGTACTCCTGAGTGGTATTCGGCTCAGTTGCGTACGTCGTAGCAGCCTAAAATGTAACAATTCCAATCCACTTATGGGTCAACCTCTGAACATAAAACTGCACACAGTGAAAGGGATCAGAAGCATTCGAACTGGAACTGATCGAAAGGGGAGGTTGCATGAGGCATATACACTAATAGAATGTGATCGTTTTACAAAGATCCAGTATCTTTGTCTGGAGATGAGTTCAACACCCGCCCGGAGAAAGGGAGTAAGGAGCACTCCAACTATAAGGAAGTGCTGAAAGTACTACAACAGACCTTGAAAAACGGACATAAAAACATGTGATGCCTGTTATCTCTGTAAGTATTCGTGCTAGACCCCTGAAATTTTATAAAGAGTTATAAGTTATTAATATCTAAAAATTAAGAAAAATTATAGAAATAAATATTTAACAATTTTTTATCGTTTTTAATCATAAATTAAATTTAAAAACATTAACTTAAGAATTAGAATCGAGGGATAGGATTAAGAAAAATTTAAAAGATATTGCTGAATATATTCATAGATTATATGTACTATATACTCGTATATATATATATGTATATTGGCACATTTCAGTTAACAGAAATATAATAGAATTCGTGTACAGATTTACGAGAAAAGAAATAAACAGTGAGTGGCCTGTCGCCGAGCTCATCCATTCATACTTATATATTAGGTACATCTTATGCGAAATAAAATATTTTTGGTTTAAGTGCAGTTTAAATAATTAATTATACCATTTTAAATGCGTAGATTCGGGTTTGTATAACGCACATATTTCAATAGGGCATCGTTTTCTTCGCACACGAATGGTTTTTTGTGATGGCAGGCGACGTCGTGCCAGTTTACACCGTCGTTGTAAAACTGATTGAGTAACGCTACGCAGTTTTCGGGTGCACCGTTTTGTTTATATTCACGATTGTCAGGTTGAGGCAGACCAATGCCACCAGTGGGTGACCAATCGCCTTGAGAACGTTCCGTTGTGGGAGCTAACTTTTGTAGTGTTGCGGTCCAAAACCAACCATTTACATTGGTGGGTTGCAAATCGGGGCGCTCGCAGCCCTTGAAATCACATAAACGACCGCTAGTCCAAATATATTTCACCTGCAATTAAAAACACATGAATGTGAGAAGTAAATTACTGCAGTAATCATATACATTACATAATAATAAAATTGTAACAGGCCGAGGTTTGACCATTATTGATTTATTTTTAGAGTTACAGAACCGAAAGATTGTTTGGAAAGATTTTTTTTTCAAAAGGTGTGTTTTAGCCATGAAAAAGCTTTTCTGCGAAAATTGCACTGCCATCATGTAAGTTTATCCAATTTGAAAGAAAAAATTAGAAGCAGCACACTACAAATGGAAAAAGAAGCTCGGCCTTAATCCACTCGGAGATATATCGCGCCAAGTTATTATAACTAGTCTTAGGTAATGCCACAGAAACCAAACACAATTCTTTTGTTTTATGCCTGCCCGTCTGTATGTATGTTTCACTTTCTTGTTTTAATCAAATACAAAAATGACTCTCGCCTGAGTATGTAGTAAAAGGTTACCCATACAACAAAAAGTCTAACACAATACATCTTACACTCCGGGCGTGTAGATTTGCTGACCACAAGTTTTAATTTTTTAAAATGACGGCTTTATCCCAACAGAGCTGGGCACTGTAACTATGCAACTTTACTCTGATGGTTAATGGTAGGATGTAGTTAGTAGAAATACTCATATTTCTCGCCTTTTGAGACGGCTGTAAACAAGAAGTAAAGATTTCCATCGACGAACAAAGGTCACACACCGTAATTATCTTATCATAAAGACCTGCTTTCCGCTATGCCAATAGCGAATATCAAAGAAAAGCTGAGCTGCCTGACCTTTGCGCAATTACGCACTGGGGGTAAGCTCATAAAGGCGCATAGACCAATATGCTTCGCCCTTTAAGTTATTGCTATTGAAACCTGAGTTTGTCAGCGTAAGAACTTAGCTGAGTTGGAAAGAACAGGTGAAGGAGGACATGGCTAAACTTTATTTTCCCAATCGCCAACCGTTTTCCTAAGAAGGGAAGACTGCAGAGGAATTCAGTAATTCAAGATTGTGATTTTTTGGAATCTTAAGTAACTGCATACTATGGATAAGCGACTAACTATGAAAAAATCGTTAAAATTATGGTTAGTGAAGTGTAAAGGAAACTAGCAGGGTTAAAAGGTTTCAGCACAAGATAACCGCTTCGACACTATAAAATTTGGCACAGTTTGATTTTAATATTAAACCCACGAATTATAAAAACAAAATACATGGAAAATTTAGGAGATATGTACTATCACCTGATAATTGTGTGGTTACGTTCAAAAAGTCATAGGCGTTTGAGCGAAAAGTAATGAGGATGATTATTTATTTTTATCTAGTCATGGTCTTAAGCCGTTCTGTTCCTTAATAAGTTTCACTTAAAAAAAATTCGATTGCTCATAGGAAAAAGTTCATGGTAAAAAATTATGAAAACGTGATCATAACTAGGTAAGAATTTCTAAAACGGATCACTTAAAATTGTGAAAATTTATTTTTAATCAATAATGGTATTACTTGGTGGCAATACAAACAAATGCGTATCTTTGATTTTTGGAAAAAAAAATTATATCCTGTTTTATAGCCAATTGAAAACTTTTTATATGAAAGTTAAATGCCAATACTCTCGCTTCCAAAAACTCTTCAAGGGCACATTTTTTAATTCTTTAAAATTTAATTTAAAATTTACCTATTTTTAAAATCGGTGCAAAAACTGTACCAAAAAATTGTTCAGAGCAAGTTTTCGTCAAAAAAAAATACTATATATGCAAAATATTACTCTCTAAGATATTCCATTGAGAAAAACTGGCCCGTCATTTGGATGTCAGTTATCATAACTTGAAAACTTTCTGCTCGGTGGTTTTGAAACCAAATTTAACTTTTAATTCATAATTCTGTAAAAATCTTTGAGTAAGACAAAGCGTTATGCTGGAATAATTAAGTGTAGAAAAAATGGGCACTAAAAACGTGAATGAGGGCTTGTCCGCGAACATCCGGAGTTTCAAACTACGCGGTATCCCGTTTTCGCGAAATATCTCACTTTAACAATTCCGAAGCTCCACAAAATCAATCTCTTCAACGTTAGCTTTCGTGCATTTGTTGGTGTGCAGTTTCTATTACTTACATATATAGACGAAAACTATACTTTTTTAGAAAATTTGCAAAACTACTACTAAATCAAATAATTTATTCTTGTTTCAGACACTAGTTACACTTCCCTGTCTTTTTAATGCAAATGCAATAAAACCAAATATTTCCTGAAGGATTTTCCACGTTGAATATACTAACCACTGCTAACCACATTTTTTTTAAATACCAATACATGTACATTTTTCATCAAATATGTACATTTTATGTTTAAAAAACTTGCGTTCAAACAGACAGACGGAGAGACAGATAAGGATAAATCGACTCAGCTCATCGTCCTGATTATTTCAGTATACTTATTAATGGGCCTATCCCTTCTTCTTCTCATACTTACAAACATTTCATGTTCATGAAAGGTAGGAAAATCAAAAAAGATATGTATATGACTTATCTATTGCAGTGGGGTATTAATTACTTTCCCGGATATTTTGCTTGTGTGTTATCCGACTGGTCTAATTTTTGGCAGGAGTATACTACATACTATTGAGAAGCAGCTGACCAATTTTCATTGAAATATCTAGTTCAAACTACAAGCAATCGCATTTGAAAATACCAGAATTTTTATGCAGAAAAGTGGGCGGTGCTACGCCTACTTCCCCAAAATCCAAAAGCTTATTATATGTGCAAGATCTTATTGATATAGCTTGCATGGTTATAAAAATATCGCGTTTTACATTTTACAAACAAATTTTTCAGAACTATGTTAAAAACTGGGCGTGGCAGTTGACCGATTTCGTCCATTTTTACAACAAACATATACCTTTATATATTCAACATTTTCGTTTCGATAAATCAATTTCTGCAGGAGTTATAGCATAAAAAGTTTTGTGGAATAATCCACAATAAAAAATTTATATTTTTCGACTTTCTTCGGTCACGGACACTTTAAGAGTGAAATAGAAATGATACACAGCTCTATCTATGATCCTTTTCAAAATCTTTCGTCTAAAAGTGGGCGTGTACCTTAACAGATTTTGCGTATTTTTTCCGGACATTCCCTCTATTACTATAAATATGTTTTCTAAATTTCGTTTCGATATCTTGAACGGTTTTTGATTTATGATTAATATTATTTCTAAATTTGACTTAATCAAAACTGGGCGATGCCAGGCCCATTTTCAAAAATTTCTTAAGAAATTTATTTTTTGCCTTAACGTTTATGTACACACCAAATTTTATCCTTATTAGTGTACGATATTATGTATTGAATAATCACTTTTTTGTATTTTCGAAAATATTCTATACATAAAAAGTGGGCGTGGCTATCATCCGATTTGGCCCATTTTAAATAGCGCTCGAAGATAAGTGCCAAGAAACCTGCATACCAAATTTCATTAAGATATCTCGAAATTTACTCAAGTTATCGTGTTAACAGACGGACGAACGGACATGGCTTACTCAATTTCTTTTTTCCTACGGAACATTTTGATACATGTAAGTCAATATTTATCTCGATCCGTTTATGCCGTTACATACTACTGTTATGCAACTAAAGTTATGATAACTGGCATCCAAAAAGCCGGGCCATTTTTTTCTCAGCGGAATATCTTAATAATAGTGCTTGTATCATTTTTGCACCGATTTCAAAAATAGGTAAATTTAAAATTAAATTTCAAAGAAATACAAAATTTTGCTCTTGAGTATTAACATTTAACTTTCATATAAAAAGTTTTCAATTGGCGATAAAACAGGATAGAATTTTTTTCCCCAAAAATTAAAGATAGGCATTTGTTTGTATTGCTAATAGCATTATTGATTAAAAAAAAATTTTCAAAATTTTTAATGATCCGTTCCAGAAGTTTTACCCAACTGTCAAACTGTTGTTTTTTGCTTACAACCTTACGGCATAGTTCAATTTATTTTTTGTTATATAATAAGCCTGTCAGTGAGTGTATTATTTAATTATATTCTGAAATGAATGACTTTTGTGCTAAGTGCAACGTTGCTTTTGCAAGGAATGATTCAGAAGTTGTGCCATGTTTGGGTTTCTGCCAAAAACGGTGTGATGGCGTGCTGTGATGGCATAATTTCGGACTGCGACGTCAAATATAAAGTACATGTGTCAACAGTGTGTTAATTTTCCTGAGAGATTTGTTTCATCTTTAAATCCGTCTGTCCCAAAAAAGGGGCATAGAATCTCTCATGGACACTTTTAATTTTATATTTAAAGATTTATTGGTGGAGCTGAAAGCCCCAATAAATTAATTTAATCAAGTCAACTGCAACTGTGCAAACAACAACAACAGGGCCAATGGTATGGATATTTTAAATATGCCTGTTAACAATTCCTCCACTGGTGAGAACACCAACAACCTTAAGAGCTGTTCCGTTGGTGCTTCTTTTTTGTCTCTGCCTTACTTTTCTTCGGTTCGCAGTACGGTGTTGCCGGTTTTGTGATTACGGCACCTCGCCGACTATATGAACAAACAATGCTATTATGTTAAATACTTGTTCTAGTAATGACTATGTTAGTAGAATCAAATAAATAAAGACTGATCAAGCATTTCCGCTGAGTTGTTGATGTATGACAACATATCTGATATCGAGTTTGTAGCCGTGAAGCTCTCATTGTACAATTTCTCTTTATATATTTTTCTGGCCTCGTTTGGATATGCGCGTTTATGATTGCCATTCGTTAGCTATTCGTAATCTGCACTCGTGTTTGCGTGATAAAGATCGCCTAGTGGTTCCTGCTGACTACAATTTACAATCGGTGATCTCGATCAATTGTTCTGTTTCGTAAGCGCTCTAGACACTACGCACCTTTTATTTGCCCCTTTCTCGTCTAAATTTTGTCAAAAGGGACCCTTTACGTATTTGGTGTTCATACTACAATGGCTTGTACAAATCCATTATTATCGAATGTACGTTTGCTGCCCTACATACCGCAATACTTTCATGTCTTGCTTGATATTTTAAAATTTTCTTTGCCAATGTGAAATGTTAGATACACTTGTTAATTTTTAGTTAATTTTATTTTATAGATACTTCTAAGTTGCATTACTTTGTAGCATTTGTTAGTCGATCGTATTTGATTATCGAATTTAAATAAATGAATAATAATAATAAAAATAATAATATATAGATATATAATTGTATGTATTCAAGTATTTCGAAAGACTTAAGAAACGAACGCGGACGGATAAAATTGCTAATCAATTGGCATGTGGTGGTAATGTTTTTGGCCTACCACTCTGAAGGCCCTAGGTGACGGAACAGGTAACATGAAAATGTTTGAAAACAGTTGTTTCAAAACGGGGTTGCCCCTCGGCAGTGGTTGGCAACCTTCAAAGTGTATTTATGCCATGAAAAAGCTTATAAGCAAAAATTCATCTGCCTTTGTGGATGCATTTCGTAGTCGGCATAAAACATGTAGGTCACTCCAATTTGTAGAAAAAAGTAGAGGCAGTACACTGCAAAATTGGTAGAGGAGCTTGGCCTTAATCTCCTCGGAGGTATATAGCTCCAAATTATTGTTATAATTGATTGCTGAGCCATAGATATGTAAACAAAATCTATATGTTAAATGAATAAATATTTAAAAGCAGGAATTATTCATGATGGGCTAACTGACTGTAGCGTTGACACATGCCTGCATTATCAACATTAAAGTGATGTTGACACCGATTTCGATAGCAAGTAGTTTTAAGCCACCACCACGAAGGTAAAAAAAGAAATGTGAATAGAATTCATAATGAAGGTACTAAGCTATTGAGTTTTTTCGCATCACCACCAGCTAAATATATGCCAGTACAATGGCTAGTTTGGCCCAACAAATTCTCATAAGTCAATTTAAAAAAAAACCAAAAAAATGGTAAATGAAACAATAATAATAGCTGTACATATAAAGTGTGACGGATAGGAAACATGCTGGTTACGAAATCAATTAAGTGGCAAAACTTGCATTCAACTTTACTGTTTTGTAGTGGAAAGTAAAATAATTAACATGTATGTAAAATAAACCCACTAACATTTAGAAAATTAAAAGTAGAAAATAAAAGAAGGTGCGCTCCTTGTACTAATGTACGTATGTCCTTGTAAGTATGTCATATTTATATGCACTGCCGTCTTTATCATAAAGGCACACGGGGCCAGTGCCTAGGGCCCCCATCCTCAGGGTCCCAGAAGGACCGACAAATTCGATCACATTTATTGTCAAAACATTTTTGTCAGGCACATTACGCAATAAAAGGTACAGCTGAAAATTAATCCATCGAAGTTATTCCTAAGTGTTATAGAGACCACCTTGTCTATAACCGAATACTTGCCTTTAAACACGTGAACGTAAAGATACTACTCATCTCTAGAGCAGAAAATATCGGTTGTCGATATTAGTAAAGCAGCTGATTTCGATGGACATCCGTTGAGAAGGGAGTCTACTCGTTTCGCTCTCGTGAGTGGTTTTTTGGCTTATCAAGCTAATTATTAATCTATAATAATCTTAAATTTTGTATTACTTATTTTTCTGAATAAATTATCTGTTACAAACACAACACTAAGGTTATGTATTTTATGCGTAAGGCGTTGTTTAGGCTCTTTTGGGATCCCAACAACAACCCGAAACACGACAAATTAAAACGGCATTCTTTGAATGGGAAACACGAGCGCTGTTGCTACAGCTACGATTTGAGTGTACGTATGCACAATGTCGATTTATTAACCGATATCGCGCCATTGATTTTTCGATAGGTTTTGGGCTCAGGAAAAAAAAGTTCCACTACGCATACCCAAAAAAAATAAGTTAAAAAAAAAAAAATTGAGAAAGGGTAAACTTTTTGACCAAACCACCCCAAAACCCAAAAAATATTTTTTTTTTTTCAAAAAACTGTTATCGCCAACGTTTTTAGCGGACATTTTTGGGTCGGACAGGGTATACATGAAAATTGTAAAATGAAACGAAAATTTTTTTAATGGGTTATGAAAAAAACCTTAAAAATCAAAGTCGAAAAAAGTCAAAAAAATTAAATTTCGCAGGCTCGAAAATTATTTTTTTGGGACTTTTTTTTCCTGAGCTCAAAACCTATCGAAAAATCGATGGCGCGATATCGGTTAACTTATGTCCATACAAATCGACCCACCTTAATGCACATATATGTGGGCCTAACAAAAAAAATGGAAAATCCTGAGACTGCTGGAAATATGGAATAATCTTTTGGCAAAGTTTACGAATAGCACTATGGCTATGGACGTTGTAGCAAAACTTTCCGAATTTCTGATAAGTTATGTCAATAACGCGCACATTAATTGTGATCAGTACGAAACGGCTGCTAAAACCCCAGATGCTGACTACAAAGATAAATTTGAAAGAAAAAGAGTTCGCACCACCCGCATCTCATTTTTTAAGGGATCATCAGAAACTTAAAGCAAGGAAAAGTTTCGTGTAAACACTTTCATTCCCATAATTGATTACAATTGGTATGATTAAAACTTCAAAACTAAAGCTCCTAGATACCATGTTTTTGTTTAAGACCAGATTTGCTGCTGCTTTTTGGGCATATAAATATAAACGTAGTCTTTAAAATTTGTTTATCATCTATTAAAATTTTTTTAGTGCTACTTATAAAAAGGCAATTGCAATTGTGATGATTTCAGTTTAAGGTGCATATGTACACATTTTACATCCTACTTGGCATTCAAAAGATTTGAATACAAGCAAAATAGTAGGCGCGAGTAACATAGCAGCACAGTTTTCACGATGCTATTCTGATAAAACTTATTAGTGGATATGTTCTGTAATATGGATGGCTATATGTCAGGTTCAAAGTCTTAAGCTCGCCGGGAAGTTACTCAAAAACAGATCGCAAGATTCTCGCCGTTTTCCACAAATTATATTGTCATTTTGTCCTGAACTAAGTTTCAACTCCCTAGGTTACCAGGAAGTTAGTTAAAAATCGATCGCAAGATTCCTAAACGAATTTTCAAAATAGATAGTTGCGTGCACCATCTAGCAAATTTTTTCTGACCACACATTGCATTGTCACCAGGTTCTGAACTATGTGACAAGTTTCGAGTTTCTAGCTTACCGGAAAGTTACTCAAAAATTAATCGCAAGATTCCCCACCGTTTTCAGCGCTTTCATTTGTCTAGATCAGCACGCCATCAAGCGGAATTTTGTGTAGGTATTTCATTGTTCATCTGTGTGCCAAGTTTTTAGTCGCAATATTCCACATTTTAAATAAAATGTCCGTATATCTGGATCAGTGTGCCACCTAGCGGATTAGGTTTCCGTTCATATTGTGTTGTCACGGAGTTCGGAACTATTTTACAAGTTTCAAGTGTCTAGGGTAACGGGAAGTTACCTAAAATGATTTTGCAAGATTCCGAAATTTTGTATGGAAAGGAGAGTACAAACAAAAAAAGGGACTTAATATAAATGAGTTGGGAACAACAATGTTACAAGAACGTCTAAGTAATTTGTCACCTAAGTGCATAGAAAACGATATCCTTGAAAAAAATTTAGTTTGAGGATATAATACAAGATTTTGCTCAACAGAAATCCAGGAAAAAACTATTATCGTAATCGTGGCAAATAAACATATTTTATTCTTTCTTTCTGATAACCCATAATAAGGATGATCATAGTAAAAAAAAATTTTAATGCGCTTTTGTTATATTTAAAAAGGGCCCCAAATTCGTACGTGCCCAAGGGCCCCAGCATAGTTAAAGACGGCCCTGTGCATATGCATTTTGAATATGACGTTTTATTAATTGCAAATATGTACATATGCAATTCTAAACTAAACAGTCAAAATACTACGTTACCCTGACTCGTATAGAAATAGTCCGAAAAAGAGGAAACTTTTACCAACAAAATTTTCAAGCTTTGAGAAATACCGGTGTGGTCAAAGTTGAAAAAACCTTGCCGAACTATTTGTTTTAGTTTTGCTGTTGCCCACGAGGGCGCGAACCCATGATCGCTGTGACGTAAGCTGAGCACTTATCCATTGTACTAGCTGGCATTTAATTGAAATATATAATTTTTTGGCTCTATTTTGATCAAGTTTGAGACTGGCATATTTTTGACAGAAACTTGTTAATTGACATTTTCTAGAACCCCGGCCTGTTAAAAATCTAGTTGGTTATATGAAAAAAGGCAGTTAGTTAACTAGTTGGATTGAGATTCATACTAGTTGGTTTGACTGCAGGGTGATTACCATTAAAATCTTTTGGACATTGTTATATGGAATGTGCCTTACCACTGAAATGGGCACTCCCTTGTCAATACAACGCTCCACTGCTGCTGTAGGTTAAGTTAACCGCAACACACATGTACATACATATTTGCTCAGCACTTTCTCTTTAGAGGCATACATAAAAGTAGACAAAAAAGCTCTGACAATAAAAAAGTGTGATAAAAATGTACTCGTATGCAACTAAAGGGTCAATCCATAATTGCCTTTTTGTACTGGGGAAATGTGTAATTTTAATGGAAGAAAATATACTAGTTTGTTTGGCTTTGCAGGTTAATGTAGGCATGTGTTTATATACAAACTAGAAATACTACGGAAGTGAGTTTACCAAAGTCGGGCTGGGAATCGGATCTTTAAAATTTTTGTTTGTTGGAGCTAGATATTGAACCATAAGCGCGGCATATTAAAAAAGCGCTTATTAACTCACTTCAAAAATGGTTGAAGCTTGATGCTAGTTAGAATTTGCTTAACTTAACGTTGGGAAGCCTTTTTAGGGTCAACATCTGTTTGTACAAATAGTCAAATTGTAAAAGGCCGATGTCTTTATTTAACAGTTGTTATACAAAAAACATATGGATGTTCTTTACTAAAACAACAGAAGCCCAATAAACCATAGGTAGAATGTTTGCGTGCATGTTTGTTTGTACGCGTTTCAACAAATAACTACGGCATGGAATTTAACAACTTTTTACTAGAGGCTAACCTTGATATAGTACACATTTTTCTCATCTATAGGCAGTTTTTATTTCGTTGCGTGGCAAATCCTCTCACAACTATGGACCCCTATTCCTTAATAAAACGGTCAATGTTTGTAAGTTTTTGTTGAATACCCACTCATACATTTTCTAATAAATTGATAAAAGTTCCGCCCAAGCGTTTTACGAAGATTGGTTGAATGTGCTGATATCTGATGGCTATTTATTTCCTTTCATACATGTATGTGGATTAGGCATGGGACTATTCGAATAAAAATTATTCGAATAAAAAATCCATTTATTCGAAGGTTATAAAAAATTCGAATAATTTATACTTTTATTCGAATAGTATTCTTCGAATAAATGACAACTATTCGAATATCTATTATTCGAATAGTTAAACAAATATCACTACAGCTTATGCACACATTTGTACACTCAAACATACATACATACATACAAAACGTGAATGCATGCTCATAGGTACAAGCCATGAAGACAGTGAATCTCGCTTCCGACATCTCTCGCACTTCAATACAATGGTATTCAATTCGAATACCACTAACATATATAGTAGTTAAAACTATATTTTTAATTAATTTTATATTTAAAATATTTATTTTAGTCAATCAAAATTTTTAATTTGAATTACAATTTGTTTAAACCTATCAAAAATTTTCTCTTTGAAAATATACAAATTTTAAAATTAAAAATAAACAAAGTATAAAATGGACAAGTAAAAGTTATCATTAAAATGAACCCGACATACACTATACTATTCGAATTTTTTGAAACGATATTATTCGAAAATATTCCCACTACTCTATGGATACCTAACATGATGTTCATGTTTGCCGAAGAATACTATATAGATTCCTAAGTACTCAGTGTTAAGCATGGGGAGCAGCTATATGATTTTGGGCTGTATGACTGAGGATGGTATCAGGAAAATGTAAATTTGCGAAGGTCGTTTGGACCGGAAAATGTCCGTCAATGTATTAGAAACTGTAATTTTGACTTCTTTACAGCATATTATACATTTAGATAGAGTTAAATTTCAACAAGGCACTGCTCCTTGAAATAAATCAGCGACGCTTTGGTTTAGAGACAATAACATTGTCTCGTTAAATTGGCCAGCACAGTATCCGGCTCTAAACTCCATAGAGCACATTTGGATATTTTGAAACAGACTATAAAGCAACATCGCATAACATCGAAAACCCCCCCTTTGATTCACGGACGGAGTGCCATAACTAGAAGCTCGTGCATGCCCCAGGGGATTACTGCTGTTGTCAACTTGAATTGTTTAACTGCTAAATACTAATGGTTTTTATCATTAAGTCCTTTTATTTGTACCGATTTGATAATAAAAGATGATCATAAACCGTCTAATTTTTTTGTTAAAAATATTTTTTAAATCGGGTAGTGCGCTTTTCTTCCTTATTTCATACGTAGGGGATTTTTTCGCATAGGAGTGCTAAAAAATAAAACTGATTGACTTAAAAAAATATGTAGGTTGATATTCGAATAATTTGCCATAACAAAAATTGCAGGATTTACAATGAAGCAATGTCTTGCAACAAAACTTTCACTGAACTAAGTGAAGTTTATGCAAACTGCTAAGTAGAATAATAAATATGGCAAATTAACTTTTCTTTTAACTTACAGCTCTGCTGTATATTGCTTCAATATTTGCCTGCTGTTCATTAAGATAGTTCAATGATTTATTGCTCCTACTTCCTTTTATCACTTTAGGATTATGCCATTTCCATTATTTCCGCAATTCATAATATGTTTAGCAAATTTTCGATGTAGTTGAATTGCGAAATTTCGCGGGTATTCCCACTCCAATACACCATATCTACACACATGCATACAGCCATCGTACATATGCTTACATTTATGTTTATTCAAGTTTATTTACATCATGGAAAATCAATTTTCCCCAGCAGTGAATGGTAGATAAGAGGTTGCAAGAAAGTGCATGGGATTGTAAGTTTTTACATACATATATGGTATTAACATAAACACGCAGCAGATGCCCGCTAAACAATCTACACTTTATATAAAGCTTATTTCATTTAATCAGAAGGCTTACTACATGAGAACTGCAATTTTTGAAGAGTTCAGATGTAAGCCACACTTCTTACACTACACCTTACTTTGCAGACATGAGAGAAACGCCTAGGCAAAAGATTGAGAGAGTGACCACGTAAAGTAATCAGAAAGACTTTTGTACAACATCTACCCTGATTGCATGCTGTGCTGAGATCATCTGTGAACACTATAGTAAAGCTGTCTAATACCGGGCTATAATTGGACATCGAGGTTTGTGATATAGACCTACTTACTTTCCTCTAGAAAGGAAAATTGTTTGTTGAGAACGGGCAATCAAGAGGTGTGTTACTCTTGCAAGAACAAGACCAAAATTATTTGCCTTGAGTACTATAGATGCTCTGAAAAACCCAAACTTTAGGGTTTCAACACAACATTTCCAAACAGAAAATTATATAACACTTGTTTTCTCCGAGCGTTATTCCGTCAAAAAAAGGCTTCTCAGTTAATATTCATCTGCCTTGGAGGAAAAATTAGAAGCAGCACTCCACAAATTGGAGCAGAATCTCGACCTCAATCTCCTCGGAAGTATACTAAGTCTAATTAATATTATTACTACGCTGCCACAGTATTTCTAATCAATTATAATAACTTTAGTACTTTTTTGTAGGGTGTGATACACAATGTATGTGTGCACATATATATGCATGTGTGAAACCTCTTCTTCACTTCACGCAGTTGACCCTGCTGATTTACTGCAAATTGCACAGCACATAAGTGAGAAGAAGATGCAATTTTCACATTGAACTTTTTGAAATCAAAATAACAAAAAATTTCTACAGCGAAGCATGACCTGAACCAGGTTGCTCGTTGTTAAATTTTTTTTCTTTTCTAGTGACCTGCGTACCGTTATGTGCTCAAAGTTGTAATACCCTTCGAACTAGTACAGCTGGTGATAATTACAGTATAAGAAACTTCCATATTACGAAGCTGTTCTTTATTCACAACAGCATTATCTACAACATGGGAAAGCATTACAGAATAAGAATTTTAACTAATATATTGGCTCAACTCTATGTTATTTTAAATTAGAAACGATTGCCAACTGTTTTAGGCAGGACTTTCAGAGGATGCCATGCAGAAACCGGCGAAACATTGGGTGAACGGTACCTTCGGTCAATATCGGATTTGGCAGTCTTCTCTCTCTCTAAATGATTTGGAAGGTTACGTTGAAAAATGGAATTGTGTAATTAAAACCGAGCTTACTGATTATTTTATAGCATAGTTTCTATATCTGTGGCATTAAGCGGAAATAGCTAAACTCAAGTATGGTCCTAAACGAGATAGTACCACCATTGTGTTCCCCGTGCTAGGATTTATAATCACACAAAACTTCACTGCCCTTACTTAAAAATTTTGGATTTTATGGACAAAAACTACATCTCAACTACATACATTTACACTACAATTTCAACTTTCAAACCGCTCTACTGAAAAATTAAAAAAAAAATGCTTTGGTTGTTTTCCGTTAGTAATATAGTGATATTTAGGTTGCATGCATGTCGCTATGAGGAAGTTCGACTGTATAAGGGCTCGGTTGAGAGTTTTTCCTTTTGTGGCCCATATTTCAGTTCTACTTACATTTTCATTCACAACGCGCTGTTTGACCCATTCATTTTCAAGGCTAGTTTCCAAAGACACTGAGTCCATGCAACGCCTTCGACAGAAGTTTCTGGCTGTGAGCCAGTCCTCCTCCACGCCCTTTAGTTGTGGATCACGCCATGAGAAAAAGTAGCTGTAAGAGAAAAAGGGAAAATAATTTTAATAAAATTTTATTGTACATAGTAACTAGCATAAGTTAAAAAATGTGAATATGTAAGTTGGTATACTCTTAAACTATAGTAGTAGTTATGCCAGGCACAAAGTGACCTAACCCTGCAAAAAACAGAAATACTCCGTTTCATACTCCAAAAATACTCCTAAAGGAGTATCAAAGTACGCCAACACATATACTCATTCATATAAAAAAGGTGGTCCAATTTACATGGCAATGTCCGCTGATTGAATCACTTTATCCATCTCGGAGTACTCCGTTTCTATGATTTTGAATACTCTATAGACCATCTACGTGAGAGTACTCTCAAAATACTCCCATTGGATTACTCTATAGAGTATTCAACAGCAAAGCGAGAGTGGGAGTAGGTGGTCCTCAAAAGAACACATACTCCCTTCTCGCTTTCGTCTATAATACTCTATAGAGTAACCTTTTGGCAGCATTTTCAAAGTACTCCAACGTAGGTGCTCTATAGAAGCAAAGTAAATGGTACTCCGAGTAGGATTAGGTGATCCAATAACCGGGCATCGCTATGTAAATTGGACCGTCTTTTTTATATGAATGATCATAAGTGTTGGAGTACTCTGATGCTCCATCGTTTTTTACAGGGAAATGACATTGTATGCTCAAAATGTAGTTAAAGCCTAAGTGGAAAGTCTCTCTCGTTTTTATGGATTGCTTTAGGCACTAAAACTTCACCGAAAGCGGTTTGTGATTCTAATATTAGCCCAAATAAAAAATTATTAAATTTTTTAAATCAACAGATTTTGCCTAGATATTTTGGAAATGTGAATAATTGCACTACTTATACTGCCTATTAAAATTTAATAAAAGTATGCTTTGTCAAAATGAGCCCTAGAATGGTATTCTATGTTATATAGTTTACTTCTTCTATTAAAAGTACATAAAGTCGTAAAATGACTGTATTACACGATTCACTACCCTTTCAAAATCGTTTATCGTTAAGTGGATGGTCTGCCTACAATGTCGATTACGATTTTACAAAGGTGTATCTAATTGTAATAAGCATCCGAACGTTGTTCGGGGACTGTTCACTTATTCCATTACTAGTAAAGAAGTATGTAATCAGCTT
The DNA here is from genome assembly GCA_949987695.1 of Merzomyia westermanni. Classification (NCBI taxonomy): domain Eukaryota; kingdom Metazoa; phylum Arthropoda; class Insecta; order Diptera; family Tephritidae; genus Merzomyia; species Merzomyia westermanni. Next base: position 52,718,264 of record OX465288.1, read on the forward strand.
TGTCCACAAAGCGGCCATGCTTATGGGAAAGTAAAGTAGGTTGTAACTGATTCTTAAAGGTAAGCTGTCTCCAAAGTGTTGGAGAAGTATTGCATTTTGTAATGAGCATTTTCGCCGCTGGGTATTTACAAAATCAGCCATTTTGCAGAGCGCCAGGTTACCTAGGTCAAGATATTAAATTTGAGAGAGCAACACGAGGCTAACATTTTTTATTGAAAAGAAAACGCCATTAACTTAACAAGGACCAAGAACATTCAAAATTTAGTTGACTTTTTTTTAAATTTTTTGATTGCGAAATATAGCATCGTCCATAGAGATTAAAAGCTAACTTAATGAGCTCTGCACTCAAAATCACTTTACATATTTCCATTACTTATTACCAAGAGTCCAAATATACAACTTATTACACAGTGCTGAAAAAAAGCAAACTGAAAGGGAAGTGAGTGAAATAAGAATCAAGGAAAGACATTTTCCAAAAATCGAAAGATCTATATCACATTCATACGCGTGTAACTTTCGAGATTACAGGTTTTACTGAGAAGAAGATAAGACCATTGTAAAGGCAAGGTAATTACCATTTTGTCATTTACCTTTTTCCCATTTCTAGTAACTTAAGTAAAAAAAAAATAAAAATTTTTGAAAATTTTTTTGGCTTTTTATAAAAAAAATGAATTGAATTAGATAATTTTGAAAAGATGAATGAACCACACTTCGACTTGTATTGGGACTATTTTCTAGTAAAAATTAATGTCAAATAGTGGGAAATTAAATCATATTAAAACATAATAAAAAATTAATGTTAATTCGACATTTAATTGTATTTTATAATTTTTTTGTTGCAATTTCAATTCACAGATTTACCAAAAAGAGTACGAGTACGGGATGGAGTTCCAGTAACTTTTGACTATTTCTAAATACATAATTATGTTGATGATTAAATAAAACCCAGTGAGTGGTTTTCATATATCGACAACTTTTTACGAAGCGCCATCAATATCTATACAAATAAAGACATTGATGCTATTTTTTTAAGTTTGCAAATATTTACTAAAGCCAATCAAGAAGCGTTGCTGTTCTTTGTCCGTAAATTATAATGCATTTATTGAACAAATTGGTGTGCCGATTTGAGTTTTTTCCTACGAATTTGTTTTTTGATGAGAATTCTTCCATGGCAGAAATACAGAGTTTGCCAAACCACTTTTTGTGTTACCTGTCCCAGCACTCGAACCTTGGACCTTCGGTGTGGAGAGCCGGCAACACCACCGCCACACCACGTCGGCCGCCATTTAATTTTTTCTATTTAAAATATTGCCAATTTATGATAATAAATTAGACACAAATTATTTCGCTGTTTGGTCTACTACTCACCCTTTACCATCGGGTGTTTTTTCGTGAATGATCCTTTGTGCGCAAAGTTGCGGATTTGGTGGATCTAAGACCCGGCCATTGGAAAGTTGTGCAGAACTTAAACTGATTATACTAAGCACACAAACACCGGACACAATAAACGATTTCATTTTAACACTTGTTTAAAGAAGTTTTTGTTTTAATACTTTTTTTTATAAAATTAGTTTTATTTGTTTAACACTTTCGTTTTCGTTGCAAATAGTAGCTGCGAACACCACAACACACCAATCAATTGCTTCTTAATGTATGCAAAAGGCAGTCTTTTTTAAAATGACATGAAAATGTATATGTCACTCTGTTTTATATGCGAGCTTAAAGCGCTGAGCCCGTCATTGAGTGAGTAATTATGTTGTGTGGAGTACGTTGATCTGTCAGCTCTTTCCCGAGTGTGCGATCGCTCAATTCGAATTGAGTGGTGTTGAGATTATGATGATTGTTGTTGTAGGCAATGATGAATATTTTTTTTTGTAAATATTACATTAGGGAAACCAAAAAAAAAAGTTTTAACTTAGTCTGACCCAGGGTTGGGTTACTTTGAATAAAAAACTTCTTAACCCTACCTAAAGCTAACCTTTGCTTACACGCTATAAAACCTAACCATTCGTCGATTCGACGAACATTCTTTAAAATACTTATTTCTACTATATTTATTTAATTTTTGGTTTGATTTATTGTACGCATATGTGTACCAGTTTTTAGTCCTTAAAATAAAACATTTTTTTTTATTTTGGAATTGGCAATAAACTTTGTGTTGATCGACGCGCTCGTTCAAATAAGAGAGAGAAACTTTTGAATAGCGTACTCGTCGAATCGACGAAGGCATGATTCAATCACTAGAAGGTTAGCTCTCTAGTGCAATATTTTGACAATTGCCGCCATATTGGGATCGCCCGAAAGTTCTGGGTTGCCTTTCATCGACATTATGTAAAAATAGTAGTTAAAGATGTAATATTATACAAAATTTTAAATAAGTTGGTTTCCGAGAACGGATTAATTTGCGCTATTATTTAGATCGACTTTTGGGGGTGTAGTGTTATCGTGGACGTTTAAAACTAGAAACATTCCGGTATGTAGCAACGGCTGTCTTAAAATTTTTTCCCTGCATACTTATATACTTACTAAGGTCAATCGTGACTTAAAAGCTGTTCCTTGTATGATTCGAAGTCTGTTGTTTTTAACAAAACTTGACTACTATTCTCTGGGTTTAATAATCAGTTCTGGCTTAACTTATTAAGGCTGGGTCGCATTGCCAATTCTTTGGCATTGATGCCATGAAGCCAGCGCCAGAGGCGGTAGATACCATGTTGCTATTGGCGTAGTTTATGAGACATCACCGAAAGCCAATACGAAGCGTTTGGATGGGGTATCTAAAGACACGTATTCATGCCAGGATAAATAATCCGAAGTCGCAGTCTAACTTTTTCCACCCGTTCAAACATAATGAGCAAAAATAGTTTGTTTCGGTAATAATGTAGTTTAGGAGACAAAATTTATCGCTACAATAACAACAACAGAAGACACCATCGAGCACTGAACGAAAACGGTCCAATGGGGTATCCATGCCTGGATCAAGAATCCGAAGGCGGAGTATAACTTTTTTACCTGTTTAAAATTATTCAAACTTTTTTTGTTAATAACTTTTGAATTGTTCCAAATCTTAATTTTCTGCAGTCGGATTGTGATTCCTGAAACCGAAATGCGTCTCAATGCGTCTTGGAAGTTATAGCGCGGATGTTGGAAACTCCTTCAAGTCAATGGCGCCAGTGAAGCCACTAAAGTGCAGCGAGACTAGAGCAAAACATAAACTCAATAGCTTCGGCAGCGCCAGATAAAATAGACTTACAAAACAGCAATTGGCAGCACTTTAACTTAATGGCGCCAGTAGCGCCACTTCAGTACAGCGGTGTTTTGTAGTAGATTAGTGTTTCTGGCGCTGCTGGCGTCATGGCGTTACGGTATCACAAATAAAAGTATCAGCGCCAGTGACGCCACGCAGCTTTACACAGCCTTATAACTTATGTATAAAGCAACAGTTTTAAGTCAACTTCTGTTTTAAGTGTGCATGAATAATAGGAGCCAAACCTATTTTATTGAAACTTATCACTTTACTATAGCTGGAAAGTTTCCAACAAATAAAGATGCATATTTGTCAATTTGTCATTATTATTATAAAACATAGTCCTATAGTCAAAAGCATGAATATGCAATTATTCAGAGTTTAAGTTGATAAGTTTACTGTATTAGCCATTGAAGGTTCTAAGATTGACGAAAATCCCTGGTATCATGCTTGTACCGAAAGCAGAATATTTTTCAGTCCATGTAAACCGAATGAGCCGAAATCAAACTTTTAATCTTGTTTTACCAACATTTTAATTTTAGCACATTCATGATTCTGGCAAGAGGGCGAAGTGCGTACGTATTTTGATTATATGCATTGATTTTAATTTTTGTTGGAGCAGTGACCTTTTTTTATTGTTTTTTAATTGATAATAGAGAAAATTTACAACGATTTATAGTGATAGTATGGGATGACATGTTTTGGTGTTTTATTTAGTTTACTTCACAAAACGTATTACTACTAATTTCCTACTTTTTTAAACCATATTTTATTTTTAGCTGATCATTCTTATCAGGAAATTTGATCAACATACGAAATTATGATACTCCCATGGGCCATTGATAAGTTTACAATGTTTTAACTAAATATGACCGTTTATAGTGAACACGCGCCCGGCCTCGTTCGTTTCCACTGCTCAGTCTAATATTCATTCATACATACATATATAAGTACATACATATATACGTACTTGTACCTATGCATGTAATTTTTGTTGCTTGCATACGTGATGCGACTGCTCGATATGTGCATAACATTGAGTAAATTTATTGAATGGAGTTGGTTATTCGTGCTTTAAGTCAGGCTCAAACAAAAAATTGACTAAGATGACTAAAGATTTGTTATCAAGAGAAAACCGAAAAAAACATAAAACACTAAGCTATTGAACAAAAAAAAATGGTTTAGTTTGTTTATGACGCGATTACTGGGATCTATTTGATATTATCTGAAATACTCACCAATATGCCTTTTGGATGCCCATCCTATCCACTCAGTGTGAGAGTATTTATATTAATAAATAAATTGAATATTAATCCCAAATTCATAAAAAATAAAGAAGATTTATAAAGCTGTTATAATTGGAGTTTTTTATGGAAATGTTATTTTACACAGTTTTATAAATTCTTATTCAGTATATTACTGTCGCCCCTGTACTCCTCAAAAGCTTGCTGGAGGTGGTTATCAGAACAACAAGCTATTTAGTACTGGGGGAATCAAACATTCAATATAAACGACAAAAAAATTATATTATTGTCCTACCAGAAAACTCGAATTCTTACAAAGAAAAATATATAACTTTGAAATGCAAGAAATTCCAATTGTTTTACAGACTTGGGGCAGGTTTCTCAAGGATTAGGAGCGCAAGCTGAGCCTTAAATATCGTCACGTGGAAGCTTTTACGGATTTCTTGTCATTTTGTTTTTCAATTATGTCCGCTAATGCTTATTGGTTTTTATACCTAGTAGTGCTACGCACACAAGGTATATTAACTTTAGTCGCGTAACGGTGGTATGTAACGGCATAAACGGATCGGGATAGATATTGACTTATATGTATCAAAATGTTCACGAGGGAAAAAGAAATTGAGTAAGCCATGTCCGTCCGTCCGTCCGTCCGTCTCTTAACACGATAACTTGAGCGCTATTTAAAATGGGGGAAATCGAATGATAGCCATACCAAACTTGTTATATATAGAATATTTTCGAGAATACAAAAAAGGTGACTATTCGGTACATAATGCGCTTATAAGGATAAAATTTGGTGTGTACATTAATGTTAAGGCAGAAAATGAAATTTTCAAGAAATTTTTGAAAATGGGTGTGGCACCGCCCACTTTTGATTAAATCAATTTTAGAAATAATATTAATCATAAATCAAAAACCGTTCAAGAAATGGGGAAATCAGTTAAGGCCCACGCCCACTTTTATACGAAAGATTTCGAAAATGATCATAGATATATTCAATAAGCATTAACTTTGCGTACAAAAGTTTAATATCATTTCTATTTCACTTTCAGAGTGTCCGTGAACGAAGAAAGTGGAAAAATATAAACTTTTGAAAATGGGCGTGGCCCACCCCTTTCATAGTGGATTATTCCCCAAAACTTTTTATGCAATAATTCCGGAAAAAATTGGTTTATCGAAACGATATTTGGCGAAAATGTTAAATATATAAAGGGAAATGTTTGTTGTAAAAATGGACGAAATCGGTGAACTGCCACACCTGGTTTTTTAACATAGTTCTGAAAAATTTGTTTGTAAAATGTAAGACGCGATATTTCTATAACCATACAAGCTATATCAATAAGATCTTGCACACATAATAAGATTTTTAAGCAAAACTCGACCGCAAAAAATTTGTGATTTTGGACGAGTAGGCGTGGCGCCGTCCACTTTTCAGCATAAAATTTCTGCTATTTTCAAAGGCGATTGCTTGTAGTTTGAACTAGATATTTCAATCAAAATTGGGCAGCTGCTTCTCAATAGTATGGAGTATACTCCTGCCAAAAATTAAACAAATCGGATAATACACAAGTAAAATATCCGGGCAAGTTGTTAATACCCTGCAATAGGAAAGTTATATACCGTTTTTGATTTGCATACTTTAATTAACATGAAATGTTTGTAAATATGAGAAGAAGAAGAGATGTACCCATCAATAAGTAAACTAAAATAATATGGACGATGAGCTGAGTCGATTTAGCAATGCCCGTCTCTCCGCCCGTCTGTAATAGCTCCCATACAATCGATTTTTCCGATAAACGGGTTTTGGCCTATACCTCTTGCAATTAAAAAGCTAGGAACATTAAATTTTGCAGGTTTGGAACACATTATATGCGTATTGTGGCTAGTGAAAATCAGCCAGATCGGACTACCATAAGATATAGCTCCCATATAATCGATAGTTGCAATAAATGGGGGTTCGGCTATAACTCTTGCAATTCAATAGCGAGGAACACAAAATTCGGCAGCTACAGTACGTATCACATTTGTAATGTGTATAGTAAAAGTCGTCAAGAGTGGACCAATATATCGTATAGCCCCCATACAACACATTTTTTCGATAAACTATGTTTCATTCCCACAACAGCCGGCTCTATCGCACCGGAATGACCCGGGTTTTTTCACCCGGCCAAGGGCTGTTATTTCAGTGTAACCCTGTCCAATCTGGGGCAGGGCGAAGCACTGTTAACAACAACAACAACATAAACTATGTTTTGGCTATGCATCTTTAAATTAACAAGGTAATACCGTAAAATTTTGCAGAGTTTGTACTGTAAAGGGCCTTTTACATGATATGTTTTTTATATGACCTGCCACTTTTTCTACACTCACGTTATGTCGTATGACTTTCAAAACTTCCAACAGTTCAATTTATTTGATTCCCTTTACACAGTAAATAAATAACTCGAAAAAAATTTAAATCAACAAATAAAAGAACAGCTGATTCTAAATGTAAGTCAGACAAAAATAGAATCATTTGTATTTCGTATGTGCATTTTTCTGACTTTTACAAAAGGAAAATTTAATTTGCCTTTACACGTTATGTTGGTTTTGATACGTAAAATGTGACATATACACATGACAAAACCATATCGTGTAAAAGGCCTTTAAGTAACGATGGGGCACTTAAATCCGTGATGCGAGGTATACAGCCTTCTTTCCTTTACTTATTTTATTGTATTCTCTTGTATCGTTTCCTTTCCTTTCATTTCCTTTCGTTTCTATTTTTAATTTCTTTTATTTTATTTCCTTTTACTCTATCTACCCACAACACAAAATTATATTGTGACGAATTCGATGATTCCTTGATTATCAATCCTAGGTTCGATCACTATAAAGTCAAATAAACACAGGCACAGATATTGTAACTAATAGCTAGTTTTATTTACTAATAATAAAAGCAATCAAACTTTAAGAGTTTGGTAACTTCACAACACTGAACAACACTTGAAAATAAACTGATCGACCTGTCTTGCTTGGTCACTGTCTTATATAGTCCGGCAGGGTGCTTCCCTACGCACCGAGAACTTTCTTGGTTGTTCGTTCTTCGTGTTCTCGAAGGGTAGGTGTTATTTATTAGCATCTCCTCTTTGCATCGTATTCGCAAGCATTCGCTCGATCTCTCTTCCTCTTCCTAGTTACATGCTTGCATGCATAAGCGTAGCCATCGTTATATCTGTTGTATTTAACTAGTGGTGGGAGTGTTATTGAGTTAGCGATGGTACATGCTTGCGAATAATCGCCACACTGCCCTCCACCTAAGTCTGATCGTCCCGATCAGACACATTGCCCGAACCAAACACTGCTAGACACTCAATAGTTGCCACCGCTTTATTAAACCTTATCTCCTTCAGGGATTGAAACTCCGACATCAGTCCCCTCCTACAGAGATTCCCACAATGCATTACATTGTCACATATTCCACCCATTTTGTCCGTCCTTAATCCCGCATGGCTTTGTGCCTTCACTTTCGTTTCCAGTGGTACCCGGCAAATATTCCTGCAACTCACTTTTTCAGGATTCCTTTCCATTCTCTCATGCACAGTGCACTGTTTCACATTATCCACTAAGTTGCGTTGCTTCCTCGGAACATGACCACCAGATGTTCGTCTTTTATCCTCAGCACACTTTGCACACTTAGTAATCCATTTCCTCACAGTTTGTCTGCAACCGATCCAATAGAACCGCCGATTTAGCTCTTGCAGCGTTTTCTTTATTCCCATGTGGCTTCCATCTGGGCAAATATGCGATGCTTTGATGACATCTGGAATTCTTGCCTGGGGAACAAATAAGTTCTTGATGATTTTGGCCATCTTCACTTTCCCATATCCGTTGCAAACAACCAGGTGTTAGCTTTAAGCTACTCCATTGTGCCCAATATGCTTTTGTGATGCGACTCTCTTTAATCATCTCTTCTCTTCTCGTGGCAATTCTGGATCTTCCTCCTGGCCTTGCCGAATCTTCTTCAGGTATCTGAAAGAAAGCCTTTGGTCGAGGAGCTACCTCTGCTGTACGAGGCTCCTGTTGCTTCATCTTCAAGATTACTCCCTTGCTGGTATAGCCACTATTGTGTCCAAAGACCAGAGGAACTTCTTGGCCGTTGTAAGTCATAACCCTGTTCCTTACGTTGATATGAATGTCTCTCTCAGCCAAGAAATCGACGCCAATGATGACTTCGTCGACTATATTCGCTACCACGAAGTTGTGATACGTAGCCACATTCCCAATCACAACCTTACATGTCACCTCTCTCAGGACTTGCTCGCTTCCACCAGTTACTGTCCACAACTTAGCTTTCTGCAATCGTCTCACCTTCCCGCTGACCAAGTCACTTCGAATGATGGAATGTGATGCACCAGTATCTACAGTCAGCAAGCGCTCTTTCCCGTCCACATAGCCTTCAACAGTAACATTACTCGCTTTCCGTCCGAGTTGTCACACAGAGATTATGGGGCATTCATCTTGCTCATCTTCTCCAGCTTTGCGTTTACGTCCACTTATATTGCCAGGATTAGTGGAGCCAGTCCCGCAATAACGTGCTATGTGACCTGGTTTTCCACACTTAAAGCATTTGATGCCACCATTATTTTTCTGTTGCTTTCCACTCAATGCTTCCAGAATTGTGTCTACCCAGTCTGGCCGTTCTACCTTCACGCGGGGAGCTTTGTACGCCGGCTTACTTAATAGGGGGGCTGTTTCCTGCGTTAGAGCATGTGATACCGTCTCAGCAAATGATCTCTTTGGATTTGCATATGTGGCTCGCTTCGTCTCGACATCACTTATTCCATTTAAAAAGCTTTGGATTTTTACCCTTTCTGTGTATTCTACGGGTGCGTCTGCGTTTGCTAGATGAGCCAACCTCTCGATGTCCGATGCGAATTCCTGCAATGTCTCATTAGCCTTCTGAAAGCGATTCTGTAGCTCTATTTGGTATATCTGTTTTCGATGTTCGCTACCATAGCGTCTCTCAACTGCACCCATCAATGCTTCATAATTATTGCATTCATCATCGAAAATAGTCTGTAAGATTTCAGCTGCAGGACCCTTCAATGCCACGAACAGTGCAGCAACTTTGTCTTCAGTGCCCCAACTGTTCACCGCTGCCGTCTTCTCAAACTGTAGCTTAAATACAAAGTGATTTTACCTTGGGAGTATTTGCTGAGGTAGTTTAACTAGTGGTGGGAGTGTTATTGCGTTAGCGATGGTACATGCTTGAATTTTTTTTATACGATTTCGAAAATCAATAGAATGTATTAATCAGTTCATATATATAGACTTTTGGTCAGAAATATTAATTCAGATTATATCGGAATATACGAATATAGGGATAGCAGGACTTGACAGTTAATAAGAAGACAGAAACATCTTGGTCAAACATTTATTTATCGATCTGATTAATTAAAAAACAGTTCTTCCGAAGTCTATTGACTATCAAGATTAAGTTTTTGAACATGCAGTTTAAAATCCTCCAATCTTTAATTGTTTGGAACTTAGAAGTGAGCTTTTCGAGCTTTGGCGGCAGCGAATGCGTCGATAATAACCTGGAAATCCAACTTCTTGGCTAGTCCTGCCTGTAGACATAGTGTAGCTAGTCCTGAAATCCTGCCCTGCGACGAGCATGATCGATGGAAATTTTTGATCCTTGCTAAAGCACGCAAGAACGCGCTTTATCGGTAATCACAACTTTCAAATAAATGTTTGAATTAATCGACTATCAAAAGCATTCTAATTTAACTATTCACTTAATTTCTTGAAAAATACGCGCCGCTTAGAAAACTCCGGGCCCGGGGGAAACTATTTTGATCCTTTAATTAAGAACGGTAAAGACATTAATGGGTTTTGGTAGGACTAGCTCACACAAATCATTATATTTATATATATATATATATGTTCACAGATGTTTCTGCGGAAAAACTTCTGATGTGAAGCTTTTGATATTCAAGTGGCGAGTAGTGTACTCAAAATTATTTGACTGTACGTAAACATGCTTTTTTGTGCTTACAAATCGGTAGTTTTTTAGGTACTATTTGAGTGTTGAATATCTAATTGAATTGTAGTCATGTTGTTAATACAAGATTTTCTCTGAAAACTATTTGTCTAAAGACTATGCTTTTTTTTGGGTATTTTGGTGGTCAATATTTACAGTTCATTTGCGTTGTGATACATATGCATTTTTTGACGTCTCTAAATTTGTGATGTAACTTATAGAGTGTTTCGTGGGCATACGGTTGTGCACGGGCAAACTGTGTGTGTTTTAGTTTGGTGGATCCTTTTTGCCTAAACCCTACCGTTTGAAAATCTTCTTCCTTTACGTCACGTTGCACTGTTAAGTCCAAACATTTTTTGGAGAACAGATAATCAAAGGCTCGGCGGAGTCTAGCAAATCGCCAAAGAACTATCTACATCAGTAGCTCGCCCCTAATCACATCACAATTCAGTGACTGAAAAAAGTTGTCAGAAGCAAAATAGCCATGTTCGGATCTGAAATTCTGTAACTGAATAAATAAAAAACCTATACTGGTTCAAAACTCATTTACACAAGCAAATTTCATTCGACTAATTCAAAAAATATTGTGTATACCAGGGGTGGCTACTTAAAGGCTCTTTTGGCTCAGTATGGGACACAACAACATCATTTGACTCTTTTCGGATTCCAACAATAAGTAATCGGTTTTGGTAGAAAAGCAACTTTCGTTATCGATAATTAATACGAATTGCGTTATCGTCGCCACGGTGACCACATTTCAAATTCAGATTCGAGGCTTACTGGTCGACCGATCGTTGTCAATTCAATGAGAGACTGGCCCATTTTACTCGAGTCAGATCTACGTTATGCCGGGTAGCCAGGCAGCCTTATGTAGCGACAGAAACACTCCCCTAAGCATTTGGGAGTGCAGTAGATATTGATAGTCCTTTGCCGGATTTGGTCCGGTATGCTCCGGTATTAGCATCTTGTGGTACTAGCCCATCTATCGCAGAGACGATTTGATACGAGCAGTGGAACCTTCTAGGTTATCTAACGCCCTCCTTCCTTGAAGCCTTACAGTGTTACACTACAACTTCGAAACTTATTGATGAATGCATCCAAGATCTCAATGATCTATGCGTCAAAAACTAGGCTTTCAGGAATAGGTTTCCGGGCATGAGGGATCTGAAAGTAATGAATAAGCAGATCACGTTAACCAGTAAAATGCCACATATGTGTATCGGTATTTTAGGTACCAGAACCATTATTTGAGCTCACTAAAGCGCCATAAGGGAAACCATGGGCAACTAGGTAGGTAATGGATAGACTGCCTAGGACCAAAAAGACCAAACTGTTTGTAATTCCATTAATAGGGTTATCAGCCAAACTCATAAATTTAGGCGGAGAGGGTCTAGGATCGCGATTAGCTATAACCCAATTCATTCATTTATTGACTTAATCGAAACACCGAGGAGCCCAACTTCACTTTTTTGCCCATCTCAGTCGGGGCCTCCAACGTTTTTTTTCGACCTTCAGAAGTCTCAAAAGCTTTTCGCTGGATTCAAGCCTCATGAGTGTTCACCGAAGGTATGAACTGAATATCGAAGATGTGATAAATGATGGTGATGAAAAAATCTAAAAGAACTAACCTTATTTTAAAATATCTTTTAATTAATTTCATTTAAATTACAGCTCTAAGATTGTTTTTTTTCTGTTTTTTTTTTTATGTGAAATATTTCGTTTCAATCAGAATGTTTGATTAAAACACTTTTTAATAAATAGTTATGCACTTTACGCTAGATAGAACCTTATGGGCGATATTCAGGCGACTGATTCTGCGGTATTTTGCCTTCCTTTTTGATTGCGCACACTCAAGTCCGAAAATCATAAAAATGAATAAGTAAACATAAACAATGTTACATCATGATCGCTTGCAAACAAATATAAATAAGATAAGTACGTGCAATAAAAACTTAAAATTATATTTCTCGTTCACATTTTGCCCTTACCGATTTCTCTAAGCTGTTCATTTCTTTATCTTAATCTCTTAACAGGTGATTTAACAAACGAAATATATCACAACAAAAGACTTAAGACACAAACTTGAGTTGGAAAGTCATAGACAGAAGGGCGACTGGTGGTTGGTATAAGAGTTGGTTTTGATTTACAGTTTATTTTCTTGCATTTGCATTTTATTTTTTTACCTTTTTGTTTTTAATGGAGATCAAACCGTATCATAGCATATGACGAAGCAGAAACCAGCAATTGCTGTTGAATTAAATATAAGCATATGCTAAGTTTCCCTATTTGATAAGCTGTGAAGTAAATTGGCGACAGCGTTGTCATACTAAATTTTTCTTTTCTAAATAGCATGTTAGTATTCAAAGTTGAGATAACGGTGTTCATTTATTTTTTTTTGTTTCGAAGCTATAACTTTATGATTATGAGGGACTAGCGAAAATTCGATTATTTGACTAGAAAAAAAACTTACAAATTTCTACTCGTATTTCTTTTTTTCATCTTTTTTAACTTCGCTACAAATCACCTTTGTTTTCAATGCGCTTCTAAGCTTGCAGTAAATCGTGTAGTCAGTTTGGACTGCATCACATCCACAGTGACGCCATCATTGAAAGATTTTGGGACAACTTTTCAGGGTTCGTACTCTAAAGTAAAATATCCCGTGTAGGTAGTCATTGTATACTATTAGTAACTGTACTTTACGTCGAATTTTTGTTTGTTGGTTAAATTTGTTGTAACCCATCTTCAGAAGTCTCGTAAAGGTTTCAGTATTTCTGTTTAGATGTAAAAGTCACCAAATTTTGTTAATACTCTTGCACATGCTTTGCTGAGGGGAAATTTTTATAAAATTACTAGTATTACTATTTTAATGACAATCGATTAGCTTTTAAGCATTCGACAGCTCTCTGAATGAATTCGACTCGGGAACATGAATTAAAGTTGACAGCATCAATATGTTTACTGTTTTTATTTTAACAATTTCTTAGTTCCAGGCAAGTTTTCGGTAATGAGAAAACATAAATATTTTTTATTTAATTTTTTCACTACCTTTATGTTTGGTAGCTTTCTTGTTTGTCAGGTGAGGCAGATATTGCAGATATTTACAAACATTATTAAATTCTCAATAATTTTTTTTTTTTTGGTTTTGTTATTTTATTTGAATAAAAGTATAATAATAATAATAAGATAAAAAAATAGTTAAAACCAAAAAAGTAGCTATTCGGATACATCTATTTCGGAAGCTGTTAAACTTCACTTATCAAAGGACTTTTAGTGCCGCATATCAATCACTTGCCCTTGATCTTCCATTATTATTAAATGTTGATTTCATATTCACTTTGTGGCCATTGTCAGATTTATATTTTGTCTCTATTAGCAGTAATGGAAATTCACACACATTTCAAATTTTAACGCGTTTCAATACATTTCAGATTTCAGCGCTTTCGCGTAACTGTGAATATTTTGTTTAATGCTTCGAAATCTTAAGCCCATTAGACCGGGTATGAATAGAAATGTGAGAAATTTAAAGTAAATATAAATCTGAATTATAATGGAAATGGTGAAACTCGACTGGAACTCTACATTGAATGCTAATTTAAGGGCAGATCCGCTAAAGCAAACAAAAAGCGTTATCACTCAGACTTTATTTTTAGTGAAATTTTCTTTCATTCAACAGTGAAGAAACATCACTCACATTTTTTATTTACGCGTTATCATTCTCAAAATCATTGATATCATAACAAAATTTCTTTTTCCTCGTCTTCTGTGCCATCTACCTTTTCCAATACTTCCACTTCTCTTTTCCTTATTCTCTTCCTTTCTTTTCAATCATGTAGTTAAGCTTAACGAAGATGTAGCCTTGATAAACTTTACCATCAATCAAGATCAAAATCAAAAATTCACCAAAACTGCTATGTTTTATAAGGAAAATTTTCGGCCCATTTATATAAAGGTAGACTCACAATTTTTTTTGTCACTTTTTTTATTTGAAATTTGTATCTTATCGACAGTGTTTCGATTAAAAAACTTTAAAAGCCAGTTTTGGCGCGAATTTTCTAAAAAGATTTCACGCCCCTTCGGTTGATGAATTTCAGTATTACATACAGACATACATACATAGAGTACATCCACAATTTTATGTAGGTTTATGTATCTTCGCACTGTCACAGACCCTTCAGTGAAACCAACTAACGGGTGGCTGATGAATTTTGCTACATTAAGAAACTCAAATAATTTTTTTTTTCAGTGTATGTAATTCATTTTTCTTTAATTCATGTTAAAGCTCATTAAATTTTATTAAATATAGCTTAATTAGTTTTAAAAATAATGGAATTTAAATGCCCCCCCTGCTCGTCGATGCATGTGCGGCATCTTACCAAAAAGTTGTTCATTACTGCTTGGAGAGTTGAGACAGGAATAGCCGCAATTGTTTCTCGAATGGATTGCCTTAGTTCATTCAAATTTGTTGGTTTTGCTTTGAAGACTTCCTGTTTGCAATAACCCCACAAGAAAAAGTCAGGTGCAGTAAGGTCAGGCGACCTGGGTGGCCAACGGAATGTGGAGTTTCTGGATATCAGCTTATTGGGAAATTTTCGTCCCAATTCTGTCATAACAGGTTGGGCTATATGAGGAGCTGCACCATCTTGCTGAAACCACACAGAGTTGAAAGAAATTCTCATTCGGCGTAATTCTGGATAGAAAAACTCTCTCAACATGCTCAAGTAACGGTCTCCAGTAACCGTAACGGTGTGACCGTTTTCTTCGAAGAAGTAGGGCCCGACAATGCAGCGTGATGAAACTGCACACCACACTGTGACACGAAGTGGATGCAATTCCGTCTCATGGAGTATCTGTGGGTTGGAAGCACTCCATATTCGACAATTTTGTTTGTTTATGTTGCCGTTTAAAACGAAATGGGCCTCGTCAGACATAAAAAGACAGTTCAACATGTTTCCATCCTCTTCCACCATTTGAAGCATCTTCTGGCAAAATTCCAAGCGAATCGGCAAGTCTGCAGCGTTCAGTTTGTTGGCCATTTGAATTTTATATGGGACTAAGTCCAAATCTTTGTGCATAATTGACTGTAATGACTGTCTGCTTACACCCATTTGAGCAGATAAGCTTCTTGTCGAAACACGTGGATTGTTTTGTATGGCAGCAGCTACAGCAGCGATTGTTTCCTCCGTTCGAACTGAAGGGTTTCGATGGTAAGGTCTTCTGTTGACTGTCCCATGCTCGGCAAAATTGGTTACAAGTCTTATTATGGTCCATCTGCTCGGAGGATTGCCGCCAAACGTGCGCCTATACTCTCTTTGAACCGAAACTATGGACTCCAGTGCGTGATAGCGGCGGACAATCCAAATTCTTGTTTCAGTGTCCCAGTTATCCATTTTTGTTAAATGTAAAAGTCAATCTGCAAAATAAAAAAAAATTTACTAGATTCATTAAATAGAAAAAAAGTTATTTAATTTTTTTTTGGTAGCGGCTTTCATCAGCCACCCTGTATTTACAAACTACTTCAAAACTAGTATGTACACCAAGCCCAACTAATCAGCGAACTGCCTTTTTCCATGTAAACAACTGGTATTTTTAACATGGCGATGTTATACGAGATGTCAATTGCCAGATTTCGGACAGAAATATACCAATCTCAAACTAGTTCAAAACATATCAAAAAGTCTTCGTTCAGTCATGGTAAGCGAAAATTGGCCTCGGGATCAGTGAATAAGTACTCGATTAAGATCGGCTAGGTTACTGGTTCGAGACCCAGTGAGGTACAAACTTAAATTTAAATAAGAAGCATTACTCGAATTTTTTTAACTCTGGACATATTAGCACTGTGCATAACTTTGAATGTTCGCGATACAAGTACATAGAAGCAATTTCGGTACCAGCCAGAAAATTCTAGTTGTATACTGGTATGATTCCTGACTAGTTTGCTTGCTCACTGCAGGGAGATAAGCAAGTTGTATGCAGTTGATGTTGTAAATTTTAGGTGAAATTATTTTATAATATTTAGTTGGTGTAGAGCGACATGCTTATTGACCTTGGCAGGTAGACATAATAAATATTTTAAAATCCCGTTTTTACATAACTCTGCGGTGAATATCCGAGATTGAAAGTGAATCTGAATGTGACATCGTGGTAAAAAATGTGTTACGCACATAGTAAGTAAGCAGTTATTTGCATGAAGTTTATAAAGTATGTGCGCCATTGTACCCGTTTACGTCCTGTAAATGCTTTCATTTGAATGCATTTTTTTTGTACATAAGTGTTTTTGGTTTTTCTTTATTGTTATTTTGCGTGGTCTATGCTGACTCCAATTAGCGTTTATGCACCCATTTAATACCCCCTTCATGATTTACTCAATTTAGAATCCTCATGCTTATTATCCTCGAGTTGTAAGAGATTATCGAAAAATTAAGTTGGTTCGCCGTTTCCACCTCACCCTGAAGATTTCACTTGCGACATTAGGTGCGAATGGTGAAGCTCACTGTGAATACTGCAGTTTATCTCAATATATTACCCCTTTGAAACTTCAGAACGGCTGAAGATCGTTCCTCGCTGTTTGTATGTACTCCACTGACACCCACAAGGTATTAATAGCAATATCTCGATTAAAAACAATAGAGAAGCGAGCGCTGATTTGTTACACGCTGAGCTATTCAAGCACGGAGGCGAGGAGAAGTGCATGCATCAGCTTTTATGTAGACTATGCTTTGATAAATGCATGTTTTAAGATATCAATTTAATTGTTCTCCGCACACCCATCTGAAGTGAACCGTTACGTGGCGTGTCTCGCTACGATACCAATCATATGTTCAACTTGGCAATGGAGCAGACATAATTCGTTATGATCCAACCCTCTTAAGGTGCCAATAAGAATACCTTCCGGGCATGAACAGCTTTGTTATTAGCGTAACATGGCTTAGCTAACGGAGGTGCTTGGTTCTGATTCGTTGAACTATGTTTATGTCTGAAAACAACGCTTACAAGTAACCATCAAATCTTCTTCGGTACACGCCAAGGTCAAGCTTAACTGAAATAGACTAAGTTGAATGGAATCCTTGCTGAGGCCAGGAGCTTGAAGTTTGTATGCAACATATTTTTTCAAAACAATTACTTCCTTTGGGATAATAAGTAACTCAAGAAAAGTACCTGTAATTTGTAGAATTAGATTCGAGAGTCTTAAGTGCTTCCTAGTTATTTGACCTCCGGAGGTCTGAATCTAGCAAGGAAAGATACATATGAACCACCAATCACAAACACATACAGTGGCTCACAGTCCAAATGATTGCAATTTTCAGCAAGAATTACTTCTTTTTAATGATTTCGATAAATTCTTATGAAAGTGTGCTTAAAAATAGAATAGAAATACTGCAAATTATAGCTTAGGACTTTATCAAAACTTCATACGTTTTATCAAGAATTTTTTAGATTAGTTCTTTCAATTTCAGTATATTAAAATACTAATCTTAAGCCGCTAAAAAATTACCTGATTTTTGGCAAATTTTTTTCTAGCAGACCTGAGCATTTCATTTTCATATAAAAACAACGGCCCACACTTTCATAAAACTTTTTCGAAATTATAAAAAACAAAAGTAATCTTGCTGAGTATTGCAATTTTTATGTTGGCTCATTTGGATCGTGAGCCACTGTATGTATCAGTGATGTCGCGAATATTCGCATTCGCATTTGCGAATATGAATATCAGAAAGAAAGTAATTTGAAGATAATACCAGGTTAATAAGACTAAAATCCATTTATTTCCAATGTTTTTTAATGCATAACAAAGTAACCGATGAACCCATAACAATGAACTTTTTTTTGAACAAATTTTTTCAGTTAATAATTAAACTTCAGCCACTAAAATATAACAATAAGGACAGCTTCAAAGAAAACCCCGTGACTGACAGGCTTTGACAGAATCTCAATATATGAACCAACGAATCTGTATTATTTAGATGATAGAGGAATGCAGATGCGAATTTAAATTTATAACACAAACAAATACGTGCAGACTAAAAAAATGGATGCACAGCTAAAAATTTTAACCTAAGATTTAAACTTTTCTGGGCTACATACATATATGTCCAAACCAAATTTGGTTTAGAACTTAAAATTTGCCAGTTTTCGAGAAAATAAGCATGAAGAAAAGAGTTTAAATTTTAAAACAGAAATGCTTTAACAATTAAAAAACATTTGTATCAGTTGACGGGATTCGAACCGACGCTCACCCATCAGAGTCGTCTGCTCTACCCACTGAGCTACGGCTCACACAAAACTGTAATGACAAAAATTCAATGACTTGAAAAAGCTTTCAGAAATAAATAAAAAGAAATTGGAAAAATTTTAGACGTTTTTTTCAGTTGGTTTTAAGTCTAACTCGCAATAAATTCAAAATTGGTGTAGGATTTCATTACCAAAACGTTTAAAAAGTTACTTAAACCGAAGAGTGGTTTAAAATTTAGGATAAAATTTTTAACCGTGTGCTTTTTCCACAATGCTTTTTAAATTTTATAGTATTCATGAAACGAGCTCAAGGCCAAGAATAATAATTTTTCACTTTTTGAGTTTTTATGAAAATTATTATTGTTTTTATTTTGTAATAATCATTTTTAATTAATTATTAAACTTTTTTTTTTTTTTTTATTGAATAGAGTAGGAAAAATGTTTAGAGACAACTGCCATAGCTTTTCTTATAGATCCATTTCGGAAGCTGCTAGACTTCACTCATCAGAGAAATTTTGGCACGCATTGCTAACCATTAAGCTAACAATACGCTGGTTTTGATGTCACCTAAACTCCTACTTCTATTCTTCTTTACCATATGCATGAACAAACCCCGCCATCTGGCAGTTAGTAGTGTGATCATGATGGATTTTTTGACAGATCTGTTTTATCAACAGAACTGCCTTACCGTGTGCTCTCGGTTTTTTATTATTGCATTTTTTTTATACCAACAATATTTGTTGATTTACGGCCTGTATATTTTCAAGTATTCATGAAACGAGCTCAAGGCCAAGAATAACAATTTTTCACTTTTTGAGTTTTTATGAAAATTATTATTGTTTTTATTTTTTAATAATCATTTTTAATTAATTATTAAAAGTTTTTTTTTTTTTTTTTTATTGAATAGAGTAGGAAAAAGGTTTAGAGACAACTGCCATAGCTTTTCTTATAGATCCATTTCGGAAGCTGCTAGACTTCACTCATCAGAGAAATTTTGGCACGCATTGCTAAAAATTAAGCTAACAATACGCTGGTTTTGATGTCACCTAAACTCCTAGTTCTATTCTTCTTTACCATATGCATGAACAAACCCCGCCATCTGGCAGTTAGTAGTGTGATCATGATGGATTTTTAACAGATCTGTTTTATCAACAGAACTGCCTTACCGTGTGCTCTCGGTTTTTTATTATTGCATTTTTTTTATACCAACAATATTTGTTTATTATTATTGCATTTTTTTTTTATACCAACAATATTTGTTGATTTACGGCCTTGAGCTCGTTTCATGAATACTTGAAAATATACAGGCCGTAAATCAACAAATATTGTTGGTATAAAAAAAAATGCAATAATAATAAACAAATATTGTTGGTATAAAAAAAATGCAATAATAAAAAACCGAGAGCACACGGTAAGGCAGTTCTGTTGATAAAACAGATCTGTCAAAAAATCCATCATGATCACACTACTAACTGCCAGATGGCGGGGTTTGTTCATGCATATGGTAAAGAAGAATAGAACTAGGAAGTTTAGGTGACATCAAAACCAGCGTATTGTCAGCTTAATGGTTAACAATGCGTGCCAAAATTTCTCTGATGAGTGAAGTCTAGCAGCTTCCGAAATGGATCTATAAGAAAAGCTATGGCAGTTGTCTCTAAACATTTTTCCTACTCTATTCAATGAAAAAAAAAACTTTTAATAATTAATTAAAAATGATTATTAAAAAATAAAAACAATAATAATTTTCATAAAAACTCAAAAAGTGAAAAATTATTATTCTTGGCCTTGAGCTCGTTTCAACAAACAAAAAAAATGCAATTTTAAATTTTATTGCAACATGAATTATCATGGGCTTGCTTTAAGTTTCGAATGCTCAATTTTAATAAATGTGAATATTGTATTTGGGTGTGTAATAGGAAAGTACTTTGGAAATGTCGCTTAAAAACCAAAACTTATAGTTATTTTTGTTAGTTTTTTGGAAAGGTGGGTAATTATTTTGCTATTGCTATTGTTTTAATTTGATTAAAAATATCTGAAATTTTGCAATATACGAACACTGTAAATAAAGTTGCATAACCAAAACAAAGATAACAATAGTCATTAGCTGTTTGCGGTGACAAAACTTGCAAAGAAGTGTTAGCAAAGTAAGAATGACGTAAAACTCTCTCGAAACGCCGAACAGGAGTCAGGAAAAACTTGCGGCAAAACATCTGTTGCCATTTTGATTGGTTAACAGCTTAAATTTTTGAATTTTTGTTGTTGCTTTCCCATGTCACGATCAGCTGTTATCACTTGCAAGTTTTACTGAGTGAAATTCCCCCAGCAGAAACTTGCAACTCTCTCTCTCAATGAAATGTCAAAATGCGCTCTCTCGCTGCAAATGTTCTGGGTCACCGAACACTTTCCAGTAAACATTTTAACCTCACCGAACACAGCTACTGCTCTTATTCTATGTCTATCACTGTGCAGTCACAGTCTCGGATCAAAATAGCTGCGACTGAGAAATCATAGTCAAAAGACACATTGTTCATAAAAAAAGTAACTCTAGTTTGAACAGAGCGATGTGAAGAAACACATTTTTATACCACTTTGGTGCCACTCTTCGGAAAATTAGCGAGATAGAACTGCTTTATTATCAATTATTTGTGAATTTTATGGGTCAATATTACATTATTTAAATTTGTTTGTTTTAATATTGAATGCAAACCACCCTGTGTTGTTCGGAGTAAGTTGCGCTACTTGTAGACATATACTCTGGCCAGGAGGACCAGAAACACTTGTTTATTTATATTTATAAAAACTCATCGTAGACAACTTCGTAGACGGCGCCATGAAAAATGTCGAGAGGGGTAACCAGGAGCATAGTATATGGAGTACCTTCATCCACTGCCTTCCACTCCGATTCGCAAAAGAAGATGTCAAACTAGTATTAGTAAACAATGCCCAGGAGTCTTGGCAACATGTCGATTCGCGAACAAAATGCAAACGAAACGCACGTTTATCGAACGAGACTGCATTAGCCCTACACGATTATCGACAAATTTTAACAAAAACTGAATATTCGCATTCGCGAATATCATTACTGGATAATCGCATTCGCATTCGCGAATGTTCAAAAAGTGGAATTCGTTACAGCACTGGTATGTATATTCAATGACATTTCTTCATTCATACAATTTCAGAACATGGATGTATGCCGCAGGATAAATTCTAACGTTACGACCTCATTAATGGGTCCATAAGCATTTACGTACAATGCCTTATTACTACCTATGTTTGTATATTTATATTGGATAGGGAATGCATTTTTACTTGAAAACATAGAAACATTTGACCTTAAGTAAAATTTTTTGGTACTATACATTGCTCATTCCTCACATAGCCAAGCAAGTAATATCCGCATTACCATACCAATTATGTGTTCATTATCGCCTTGAATATTTTTGGCGGTGTTTTGCAGTCACATATATACATTTCGCGGTAATGGCAAAGTCGGCTTCATTCGTATATGCGAATATTTGCCCGCATGCGTAAACACGCACACCCAATTAACATTTAGAAATTGAAAGTAAACCATATCAAATTCGAAACATTTATGCTCAGGTGTAACATATACTCAGGTCAAACATATTTTTAATCAAAAAATATTTCTCATCAATATGATCGCAAGAAATTACTATTCACTACAAAATTTATTTAAATCCTAATAACTTTGTTCATATCTTTCTAGTACTTGTTTTATTTTAAAATAAATCAATTAACTCAAAACAAGCCGGAGTTTGCTAAACTGATAACATTCGGAGGGTGCTGATCTAGTTAATTGTGAATGTGCTTAAACATTTAAATTTTCTAATTAATCATCCTATGATTGCTCAGTTTTCTGTGAATAGTTTGAAAATAATAATTAATCAATGACTTGACCTTCAATTTGTGGTGGGCTGCTTCTATTTTTAAAATGTTTTTACTAGGTGGCTGTGGTGGTATCTGTATGCGAAGTTTTCGATTTTAAACCAACTTCCCGTTGAGCTACTTTCTTAAAATTTTCAACACAGGTATTTGGGAAATAGTGTTTTTTTATAAATGTGGTTGCTGATAATTATATGAACGTAAGTGAAATTTGCCATTTTGTATATATTTTCGAAAGAAAATCAGCTGCGGATGAGGTTTTTCTGCGTTGATTTTGAGGAGTCTATAATGACAATGAAGAATTTATTTAATTGTGAGAAAGAGCTACCTGTTTCATATTACCCTCTTATATTTTAACCACCATTCTGGTTATTTTTAAGGTTTGTAATGTAATATTCTGAGGTAGGAGCTCTTCTTTTATCACAATGAAACAAATTTGATTGTAATATTGCATGCGAACAATTTACCAAAAAAAGATTGGCCCATATATGCTTACTCTACCCTAGCATAAATTAAGAAATTGAATAATTTCTGATTTAAAACATTTTTAAAAAGTTATATAATTATCTCTGCCACGTAGATCCTTAACCACATACTGGTTGTCCTGAAAATTTGTGATTGTGAATTCTAAATACGTATAAAAAATAAGTGTAAATTTAATATCTAACAGCATTTGGCGTTTGATACATCAGGTCTTAACGGAGTGAAAAGATTAATTTTTTTGAAAAGCTCATATTGCTGATAAGATTGTATGAAAATTATGGGAACTATATAGGTACAGCGCGCGCCAATGTTTGTAGATTTCAAACTTTCAAGTTCTTTTTTAAACCTGTTAAGAATTCACAATCAAAAATTTTCAAATTGTAAACGTTTGAATGTTGTCAAACACTGCGGAGTGGTGACCGCGTTTTCGAAAAAATTTACTTGATTTAATTACCTTTGAAAATTTCCGTTGCTTATTGGGTATGATCATCTGCATATGTACAATAAACATACTTACATACATATATCTGTATATGAGTAGGTAATTATACTTTCATGTAGAGTTATGAATTTACATTTGAGGGTAGATAATGCAAATATTTATTTTAGAGAAAGTGACAAAGTGCCTATAGTAACCAATATTTTCATTGCTGAAATCTTTAATGGCATTGTTAATTTTAAAAGTGGAAGGCACGAATATATACCCCAAGTAAGGCCCGGTTTTTCAGTCCTTGGTTAAGCTCAGTATAAACTCTCTCTCTCTCTATGGCGCGATATACAACAGGTATATCATCATAAACCTCCTAAGAGATTTTTGCGCCAAGCTTCTCTTCCAATTTGTGGTGTGCCGATTTGAATTTTCCCTACAAATTGGTGGGACCTACAGTTTTTTGCCGACTCCGAACGGCATCTACAAAGGAGACGAATTTTTGCTGAGAAGCCTGTCATGGCAGAAATACACTCGGAGAGTTTGCCAAACCACTGCCGAGGGGCGACCCCGTTTTGAAAAACTTTTTTTTCAAATCACTTTTGATGTTACCTGTACCAGGGCTCGAACCATGGACCTTCGGTGTGGTAGGCCGGCAACACTACCTTCACACCACGGCGGCCGCCAAAGTATAGACTAAGTTTGCTTAAACTCGGCATAAATTTAAACTCCAGTTAAACTGCAGAGCTGTTTTTCAGTGAGAGTTTAAGGCCGCTTTTAAGATTTGCTTTTTATACGGCAACATTGGTTTTTTCTTTATCTAGATACGGCAACAGATAATATTTGTTTACATATTCAACGCCATTGGTTCTCCTCAGTATTGCAATAGTTAGGATTTCGCTAATTTCTGCATCACTATAATCACTTTCGTCAGATGATATATCCAGTATTTAATTAAATCTAAAAATATCGTCCTTTCTTAATTGCGTTCAGCTTATTGTTTCACAACCAAAAGCATCAAATATGCAAAACAGCTGACAGGTTAACTGGAGTTTAACCCTGCCGAATTGACCGCTTAAACTACGTTTAAACTTCGTTTAAAGATGACTGAAAAACTGCGTAACAAGTTTAAGCTTAGTTTAACTGACAAATTGAGTTAAACTTGTACTGAAAAACCGGGCCTAAGAGTTAAAAAGTTGGATCTCATACTTTTATTAATTTTGTTGGTTCTGTATTGAAATAGGAAGCCCATGTTCCCGTGAAACATAGCCTACAGACATATGTGCGTGTAGTTATGGTATTGACTATGGATATTTAACTAATATGAGAGAGCTATGTAACGCTTAGTTGAAAAGAAATTTTTTCAAAATGTAAGAATGTCTAAATTTTGAGCTTCATGCTTCACGGGCGTTTACCGCTTTATTTAGCTGTATCATTTAAGTAGGAAAAAACGAGGTGAAATCTCCGCCTTAAAATCCTAAGAGGCAGTCCTTTGCCTGATATGATATCTACCAATCATTTACGATTCCCCCCGATTCATCCTAAATACTTGACTACATGTAACTCTACAAATCCTGTGTGGACAAAGATATAATGTCCATTGTACTGTTACAGCTTAATATAAAAAAAAATATACAATTATCTGGATGAATGTGCTACCGGAAACGCAATGAAAATAATTTTTTTTTGCAATAGCACACCTGCTAAGCATACAAGTACATCTGTATGTACATTGTTAGAGAAAATAATAGAAACTTGAAGGATCCTCAGATTTTAGGTACAAATAATTGTATGACTAAAGGAGACTGTCCCGAAATGTTGGACGGCCATAAGCATTTATACGGTTTAACGCTATTTGGGTAAAAAAGTAACTTGAGTCAACAAATGGCTTACCGGTAAGGTCGCGGAGCTAGTAACCTGCATGAAGAGACATAACATGTAGCGGCATATAGCTGCTATTCAAGAGACAAAGCTCGGCGCCACTGGTGTGATCGTGCGAGAGGCCTTGAGCCAACGGGTGAACTTGCATTTAGGGACAGCATCCCACAGCCTCAAAGTATTGAACTAAAACCAGCCTGTGTTAGTTTGTGTGTGATCAGGTTTGGAGTAAGCTACGCTACTTGTAGACATATACTATGCTCTTGCATAGGACCATTCACCCATTATCCTCTCTATTGACCGCCTTGCCGTCTTTATCATTTCAGAAAATCGGGTCTACATCAACATTAAGAAATTAAGGATTTCAATGCGTAAATCAGACGGAGGGTGGATCAGCACAAACGCGCCAAGTGGAAGGAGCCCTGCAACCTTTGGGCTGGCATTGTGGTCCACAGACAAATCCGACTAAGCCTAAGGACAAAACATCCATCGCCTTTGGTCACAAGCTTTAGTCCCAAAACCGAGGCCATCGGAAGTCTAAAGGCTGGTAAACCAGCTAATGAAGGGGAGTCGTATCATCCGATATTTCTCCTCACGCCAGTATTGAAGACCCTGGAGACAGTTCTGGTCCCTTCTAATACCGCTAACCTGCTGGCCAACCATTAGCATGGGTTCCGTTAAATCCAAAGCATCACCACCGCGCTGATTGCCATTAACACGCAGATAAAGGTACGTACTGAAAGTCCCGGGTTAACCGAAAAAAT
Organism: Merzomyia westermanni; assembly: GCA_949987695.1. Classification (NCBI taxonomy): domain Eukaryota; kingdom Metazoa; phylum Arthropoda; class Insecta; order Diptera; family Tephritidae; genus Merzomyia; species Merzomyia westermanni. The sequence continues at coordinate 52,744,464 of OX465288.1, forward strand.
TTTCTATAAACATTTAAAGAATTCATAATCATCATCTAAACTCCTAGTTCTATTCTTCTTTACCATATGCATGAACCACTTCCGCCATTTGACAGTTAGTAGTGTGATCATGATGACATCAAAACCAGCGTATTGTTAGCTTAATGGTTAGCAATGCAGCTTCCGAAATGGATCTACAAGAAAAGCTATGGCGGTTGTCTCTAAACATTTTTCCTACCCTATTCAATCAAAAAAACTTTTAATAATTAACTAAAAATTATTATTAAAAAATAAAAACAATAATAATTTTCATAAAAATTCAAAAAGTGAAAAATTATTATTCTTGGCCTTGAGCTCGTTTCATGAATATGTAGAAGCAAGATCAAGATTTTCAGGATCTCCGTCCTCATTGCTCAGACTTGCGTTGAATCCTTCTTCCTCCATTATGTATCTTGCGTAGTAAGTCCCTGGACGATGATGTGTTCAGCTCTGCACTCCAAGTATCATTCAATTTCAAAACTAATTCAATATTCCAAAAACGTATTTTCCAAACTTGACAGCACCGATTACACAAATACGCACCCATACACACATCATCCAAGGGCCTTACTCGGTAGAGCTCTTGACTCTCACCTCGCTGTAGTGTAGCCAAAATGAATGCATACAAAAATACATGCATACTTACAAACAGTCGGCACGCAGCTATTAAAAACTGTCGAATACGCTTTGTCAGCAAAGTCACACGCTATGCGGCAATGCCCACAAATGCGTTGCAATCATACGAATATATGTGTGAACATATGTGCGAATGCACATGCCAATGTTTGTGTATGAATGTAGGTATGAATGTACCAGCGAGTGTTTGCATACGCTGACTTACATACTTTGGGGGAGCTTAGAATTTAGGTAAATATGTACATATTATGGTAAATAAGTACAGTAGTACCTCGATTCTTGCACATACTCGGTACTTGTACACCTCGATTCTTGCAACATAACAAATTTTTCCATTACGTACTCAGTCCTTGCGACATCCAAAAAATTGGAACTCGATACTTGCGACATTGCCTTGTTGCTTTTGGTAACGGTTCCTTAGATTCAATAAAGTTCGGGGAAGTCCCGATTTATTTCGGAAATGAATTGCTGTGATTGGCTAATTCTCTTACGCACGTGTATTTTGGGACATTTGAATCAGTTTTAACGGACGTTTCATTGAGTGCGGTCTCACAATGGCAGGGAAAAAATTTACGTTGCTTACAATAAAGCAAAAAGCTGAAATTTTAAGGAAGCTAAGTGAAGGATTTTCTATCCATGCCTTAGCCAAAACAAAGCCTTTTAAGTGACATCGTTCGCCGTGGAAAAACAATAGACGAATCTCTGCGAAACATCAACTTAAAACACGCAATATGCTTTTTAGCTAATGCCTGGAATGCTGTTAATGTGACCTCCATTCAGTCATCATTTCAAAAACTGTTTGAGGTAACATCCGAATGGGATAGTGAAGATGTCATCCCTCTTTCAGAGTTACGCTTTCAGCTTGTTGAAGATACATCCAATATTCAAGCAATTTCAAATTTGCCTTAAGAAATAGAACCATTGCAGCAAATATCCGATTCTGAAATTGAGCAATGGATTGCTGAACCTATTTTGGAGTCTTTGCACAAAACAAACAAAAATTTCAAATTTTTTTAGTTCCACATAAAGTACACATGTGAGTCTTTCTATATTTATGTATATGAACGAATTAAACTTAAGCGTATTGAATTAAAATACATACTAAAAATAATAAACTTATTTTCCAATCAAATTCTTTCATAAAATTGCCTTTTATTTCATACAAAAAAAAAAATACTTGCTACTTGCGACAACTTCAATTCTTGCACCGAGCCCTGCTTTCATTATGTGCAAGAATCGAGGTACTACTGTAGTACATAAGAATTATTTGTATAAATAGAACGAAAAGATGTTCAATAAAGCAATTGATGTTTGGTGCCGATTAAGGGCACAACACCAATCGTAATCTTTTTATTACATGGTGATCCTGCCTGTTTAGATCCTGCCTTTTTAGATCCTGCCAGAAATCGCAAGGAAGCAATGGGGAACTTTGGCTCGCATTACTCGAATATCGCAATACTCCATTGAATGATATAAATGCATCGCCAGCAGGACTACTAATGAGCAGAAAAAGCACGGACACTTATACTGGGTAAAACAGATATTTTTCGACTACAATTGGTGCCCAACATACAACAAAATATAAAAGCTAAGAATCGAACATCAAAAAGATACGATCCAACCATACCACATATGCATAAGCGAAGTGGAATAAGGATTCTGGACTGAACAAACAAAGCAAATCCCGCAGCAAGGGAAGGACACATCAAGAGGAAAAAAAGGAAAAACTTATATAATTTAAGTATTTTAATATTTATTTAGAAGCATATAGCAACCTAACGGCTGCTGCCATTAAGGGCAAAAAGTAGATTTTTGCCGGTAAATTTGAAAAAAAATTTTTTTCAATTGAATGAACAATATAAGTAATCAGGAAGAATATGAAGCAATATTCTTACATAGAAATTTTCAAACTTCTGATTATGGAAAAATTATGAATTTTTTTTTTTGAGAAAAATAATAAGAAAAAGTTAAGGCTAGTTCCCATGCAAGAGTAAACCCAACAACCCTCGTGGAGTAAACAAATTTTGTGACTTCTTAATTTTTTTTTGAAAGAGGGAAATTTAAAATTTTTCAAAATGGCATGGTGGAAAACCATACTGAATGGCATTATGATAGGTATCGCAGGATACGAAGTAGGAAAAGAAAGTTCAGAAAATAGAATACAACAAAATAGATTAGTAAAATATGAACCTACAATCGAATTAGATAAAAAAATGTACCCGATACTGCAGATAACTGGCTGATTGCTTTCATCTGCATGTTCATATTTTTGGTTATTGCGATAATAATGATACTAAAAAATTTCATAGAGAACAAATTAAGGAGATTAAATAGAGCACATGAACGTATTTAAAATACGATTGTTTTGTGTTGAAGCTACATAGGCTTTGTTTTTACATACAAATTTGAATTCAAATTTCCATTACAATGACTAACTGGAAAAAATTTGCAGAGGAAAAAAAATTAATAGCAGAAAAATCATATAAATGCATATACCAGAACTTTAAGAGGAACTATAGAATGAAGAAAATTTATAGTTAAAAATGTCTTTAAATTTATTTTGCACAATGTATGAAGATACATTAAAAATCGAGATATATTTGTTTTTTATTTCATTTTCCATTCAAATCAAGATTGGAGCAAGTTCTTCAGAAAGCACTCCTTCTTTGGAAAAAGACAAAAATAAAACCAAAGGCCAATTTTTGCCTTGTTTACCCCCCTTGAAAGACAAATGGGAAGAAATATTAAAATTAGTGGAAAAATTGTGTAAAATCATAAATGAAATAACAGGAAAAAAGGAAACGGTTGTCAAACACTTGACAATAATAATAGATTCGCTTAACAATTTAGGCCAAACAGAGGCGAAACAAATATTTTATGTAGACAGACAAGTATACCCGTTATTTAAATGCACCATAGAAACGGCAGAGCCAACTACTTTCGAAAAAGATTTTCAAATTACTTTTAACAAATTTTTGTTGAAAGACAAAAAGAAAGTAAAGAACAGAGATTTCCTTTCGTTTTTTCCAAAAATTAAAAATAACAGGGCACTGACAACAAAACATACAAAATTCATTAAAAAGTTCGATGGCAAAGCAGAAAACCTGCCCAGTTTGGATACTTTCGATATACCCGACCAAATAAAAGACAGTCGCGAGGTAACCCCGATATTCATCGAGAGACTTAAAATAAATGTCTCTAAAATCATGCAAATAATGAAAGGACCAGTAAAAATATTAAATAAAAAACAAAATAATATAAATAAAATAAAAAGTCACAAAGAGAACACTAAAATATATATACATACATGAAGCGCTGTATAAATGTGGGAAAATAAAAAGACTAGTCCAGCTCGTTTTCGATAGAAAATTTGTAGCGAAATAAATATGAAAACCCGATTGTTGAGGCGAAGATTGACTTAGGACAATTCTTTGCCAGGCTGAAAAAAGCCGGCAATCTGGAAAAAGGAAAAATAGAGTTGTCCTTAGGGACAAATTGTTTAAAAATAATTATACTCGAGTAGGCACATTTAAAATAAAAATAAGGTACCCAAGTTCTCAAACATATAACTACAGCATTAACTCTGCAGGTTATGCATGTGACGAAAATGAAAAAAAAAATATTATTTTTAATATACTAAATTAAAGTATCACGATGATCCTGTTTTTGGTGGCCGCCCAGGTATCAAACGTATAACTAATAAAATAAAATAAAAAGAGCACTGCAAATGCATGACAAATGATATCGGAAGATGAAAAAAAGGCCCCGATTGCAATAAAATAGAATCAATAAAAAAAATCTTTTTAAAGAAAAAACGAAACACCCTAATGTTAGAAGATTCAGTAAGCACACTAATAAGCTTACATATAGAAGCAAAATAGGCTAAACAGAAAAACAAAATTAGTTATTATAGGAAAATACAGTATAAGGAAATAAATTTAGGAACTTTAGATTTAACTAAAAATGAAGTAGGTCATAGGTAGTAGCTTTAGAAGGTCCTGTAGAATAAAAAATAGGTTTAAGGAAAATAATACAGGTACATTTAGGAAGGTAAGAAAAATAAACTTTTAAATCCCTACAGTATAGAAAGTAGCGATAGTTACAGTTTAAAACACATTTTAGGAAGATAAGGAAAATATCTTTAATCACTTTTAGGAAGGTAAAGAAAATAGCTTTAGAACCCCTACAGAATAGAAAATATTAGTAAGGAAAATATCAGTAAGGAAAATATTAGTAAGGAAAATATTAGTAAGGAAAATTACTTTAACACACTTAAGAAGTAACAAATGTTAGTAAGGAAAGTTACTTTAATTTCCTATAAGGTAGAAAATATTGATAGAAACAATAATTTTACTCTAGTTCCTTATAAGGTAGAAAGCATAGATAGAAATAATAAGTATATTATAAGTAATGAGAATAAAAAAATCTTAATACACAAAAATAGACTTAAATTGTTAGAATAAATACACTACATTTTGACTCACATGTTTACTCATAAATTTTTATTGTACACTTACAAGCAAACCCATAAATTAGGAAATTTATTGTATACAAATAAAAACTTATTAAAATAAAAATGTTTCATTTAATTACTCTCAATGTAACTCAACACTTAAGAAAAATGATCAAAAGAAAAGTCGTAAAAATGCACCAATGTACAAACAAACATTTTACCGAAATAAATTATTTAATAGTCCACTTGAAAATAAAGTAAACAAAGAACAAAATTTTGTCACTTAAACAAACCAAAACAAAAAAAAAACTGTATCAACGTACAATTAAGAAGTAAAGTAAATAAACACAAAATCTAAACAAGTTATAAAAATTAATCGAATAGATGTACGAGGTGTGTTCAAAAAGTATCGCGAAATTTGTGTTTTTTCAAAAATTATTTATTTATTCATGAATATCTATTTTGTCCCCTTCAAAGTAATCCCCATGAGATATTATACACTTGTGCCAACGGTTTTTCCAATCTTCGAAGCACTTCAAAAAATCATTTTTTTGTATCTTGTTCAGCTCCTCCTTCGATGCCGTCTTTATCTCGTCAAGAGAAGCGTAACGTCGTCCTTTCATGGACCTCTTCAGTTTAGGCAACAAGAAAAAGTCACAGGGGGCCAGATCTGGGGAATACGGTGGCTGCGGCATCATTAGCGTGTTGTTTTTGGCCAAAAAGTCGCGCACAAGCAACGATGCGTGAGCAGGGGCGTTATCGTGGTGCCAAAGCCAATTTTTGTTCTTCCACAAATCCGGGCGGTTCTGACGGATTGCTTCGCGCAAATTGCGCATAACTTGCAGGTAATATTCCTTATTGACCGTTCTTCCCTGTGGCATGATGCACCACGCCCCTGCAATCGAAGAAAACTGTCAGCAAAACTTTCACATTCGACCGAACTTGGCGCGCTTTTTTCGGTCTTGGTTCGTGCGGCAGCTTCCATTGAGATGATTGAGTTCTCGTTTCCACGTCATAACCATAAACCCACGATTCGTCACCAGTTATGACCCTCCGGAGCAAATTTGGGTCGTCGCGGACAGAGTTTAACATCTCATTAGCAATGTTCATGCGATGCTGTTTTTGGTCACAATTGAGCAATTTTGGTACGAATTTCGCGTAAAAATCGAAGACGATCCAAAACACGTGCAAGCAAAGCAGCTGTCAACAATTAACTGAACATTCAAAATGGCCGATCTTGTCGGCATAAGTGAGAGACATGAGTACCAACATAACGCCACAAAAATTCCGAAATTCGAATATACGTAACCAGCGAAAATTCAAAATTCGCGATACTTTTTGAACACACCTCGTAGTGTAGCCAAAATAAATGCATACATAAATACATGCATACTTACAAACAGTCGGCACGCAGCTCTTAAAAGATTACGATTGGCGTTGTGCCTTTAAACGGCACCAAACATCAATTGCTTTATTGAACATCTTTTTGTTCTATTTATACAAATAATTCTTATGTACTACTTATTTACCATAATACAAGGTGGCGCAAAAGTAAGCTTCCGATGTTCAGCATATCGGTTGTGGCACGTGCAGTGTGTGCTGTTGCACCGTCTTGTTGGAACCACATGTTTTCCAATCCCAATTCATCAAGTTGCGGCAAAAGGAACTCGTTGATCATTGCTCTGTAGCGCTCACCATTCACAGTAACCGTTTGGCCCCGACCGATTATTGGTCAAATAAATAGTCAGCAATATTCCGCGTTCTGGAGCAGTGTAGCGTAACATTGTTTATTAACTTGTATTTCGCATGTGTTTACTACACAAATGTCAAAACAGAACTGACTTTAGGGGCCAATCGCAAAATTTATAGCATTTTCTGATAGGAGGATTACTTTTGCGCAGTAACCGTTTTTCACCGACCGATTATTGGTCAAATAAATAGTCAGCAATATTCCGCGTTCTGGAACAGTGTAGCGTAACATTGTTTATTAACGTGTGTTTCGCATGTGTTTACTACACAAATGTCAAAACAGAACTGACTTTAGGGGCCAATCGCAAAATTTATAGCGTTTTCTGATAGGAGGATTACTTTTGCGGCACCTTGTATGTACATATTTACCTAAATTCTAAGCTCAACCAAAGTATGTAAGCCAGCGTATGCAAACGCTCGCTGGTACATTCATACCTACATTCATACACAAACATTGGCTTGTGCATTCGCACATATGTTCATACATATATTCGTATGATTGCAACGCATTTGTGGGCATTGCCGCATAGCGTGTGACTTTGCTGACAAAGCGTATTCGACAGTTTTTAATAGCTGCGTTTCGACTGTTTGTAAGTATGCATGTATTTATTTATGCATTCCCTTTGACTACACTACATCGCTCTCAATAATGGGGATACAAAACGAAATTGAAACAATTCAGACATAAATGCAAAGACTAATACGATTTTATAGGAAGTACATTCCTACAGTTTTATCCAGAATAACTCAAGTGACATAAATCATAGGGCCGGTTTCACCAACGCGACTAAGACTAAAACTAAGTCGTGACTTAAGTTAGCACAGATTCGAGACTAACTTAATTTTGGGTTTCACCAACTGAGTGACTTAAATAATTTTGAACACAACAACCCGATCAGCTGTTTTATGCATAGTAGTATTTTTTTATACCAGACAACTCTGCGCATTGATGATTTTACACCCATGTATTGATTTTACACCCATTTCTCTTTATTTGGAAGGTACTAAATTTAGCGCTTAAATAAAAACAATAGTTACGTAATGGTTGCATGCTAGAAAACAAGCGTTCACATGCATCTACACATACGCCGTTAAAGTCATGCTTGACGAATTTTCCGGCTGGGACATTGTACAAAACAAATTGGAGCATTACTGACATTTAGGTTTTGAACTACAGCAACACTGACTTAGTCGAGAATAAGTCAGCTGGCAGGCTGACTAAGTTGTGACTTAGTTAAGTTAGATGGTGAAACCAAGTAAACAGTATAACCCCTTTTATACAAAAGCTACTACGTTCCAAAGACACACACCCTATTACAAGTTAATTCAAAGTAGCAAAAGGGAATATAGTACAACACTGGTATAACTAACTATAATATCGGTTACTCCGACAAATACTTGAAAATGTACGGGCCGAAAATCAACAAAAATTGTTGCTATAAAAAAGCAATAATATAACCATTTAAGGTATCTTAAACTTCATCCAAAAACATCCCCCTTTTCTGGGCAAAACAAGCATTATTCACATGAGTTTGCAACACCGTTTAGGTAAAACCGCTGATTTTATGGTTAGCGAAAAGTTTAATTTATGTAAACTCAACAATATTTTCGTACTTCAAGTAAATTATTTAGTATATATATTTGATGGAATTTGTTTTAAAATTTTTCGTTTGCTCTTATTTGTAGAGTTTATTCCCCACAAGTTTAAATCCGAAGATTCACTATCCGTTTGGTCGCATTTCATGTCGCCCAGAATAAGAGAGAAATTGCAAAATATGATCGTACATTAAATGTAGCCAAATTTTACAAACAGAGGAGGGTATTCAAAAGGCATACCCATTTAAAAATTCACAACGTGAATCTTTCGGAAAAGCGTAAGAAACCCAGTAATGAATTGCCAAGTGTTTCTCGGCACGCAAAGCAAGCAAAGATGACAACATTTGATGAAAGCAGTGAGGATAAGAGTCTTTCGGTAGTTTTGTCACGAACGATTGCCGTTGACGGCTTACCGTGTTCAATCTCTTTGAACTCGGTGGATTTGCGATCCATTATGACCAGTTATGGTCTTGATGTGCCAAAGTTACGAGAGACCATAAGAAAAATAGTGCTAAATTCTTCTTCTTCTTTAAATGGTCATCTAACCGCCCGGGCGATTTTGACCGTCCAACATAGCTCGCCCGTCGTTTCTTCGTTGCGCCAACTGGCGCCAATTGGAAACACCGCGGGATCGCAAATCGGTCTCAACCTGGTACTTCCATCGGATTAGTGGTCTCCCTCTTCCTCTGCTTCCACCGGCGGGTGCCGATAAGAATACCTTCTGGGCTGGAGCATCTTCGCTCATTCGTACTACGTGGCCTAGCCAGCGAAGCCGCTGTGTTTTAATTCGCTGAACTATGTCGGCGTCTGCGTAAAGTTCATACAGCTCATCATTAAATATTCTTCGGTACTCGCCGTCGCCAACGCGTAGAGGTTCACAAATCCTTCGAAGAACCTTTCTCTCGAATACTCCCAGAGCCGCCTCATCAGATGTTGTTAGTGTCCACGCTTCTGCACCATATAGCAGGACGGGTGCGATGAGTGACTTGTAGAGTGTTATTTTCGTTCGTCGAGAGAGGACTTTACTTTTCAATTGCCTATTCAGTCCGAAGTAGCATTTGTTTGCAAGAGTAATTCTTCGTCGGATTTCTAGGCTAACATTATTGTTGGTGTTAATGCTGGTTCCCAGGTAAACGAAGTCCTTTACTATTTCAAAATTATTGCTGCCAACAGTGGCTTGGTTGCCAAGGCGCGAATGCGCTGACTCTTTGCATGATGACAGAAGGTACTTCGTTTTGCCCTCGTTCACCACCAACACCAATCCCATTTTCTCCGCTTCTTTTTCTAATTTAGAGTAAGCAGAAGTTACGGCGCGGTTGTTAAGGCCAATTATATCAATATTGTCAGCATATGCCAACAGTTGCACGCTTTTATAAAATATTGTTCCAGCGAGGTTAAGTTCTGCAGCTTGTATTATTTTCTCCAGCATTAAATTAAAGAAATCGCACGATAGGGGTCACCCTGTCTGAAACCTCGTTTAGTTTCGAACGGCTCGGAGAGGTGCTTCCCTATTCTGACCGAGCTGGCGGTGTTGCTCAAAATCATTTTGCATAGCCGTATAAGTTTTGCGGGGAAACCAAATTCAGACATAGCGGCATATAGGCAGCTCCTTTTCGTGCTATCGAAAGCGGCTTGTGCTAAATTACTATAAAAAAATCAATGCTAATACCATTGCGGAAGTTGAATCTTTGAAGAATCAAAACTAAAGCGGGCTAAATTTCGGGACGATCCCGGGATCTCGGGATTGAACTTTCATATGCCAAAAATCCCGAGAGGCAAAAAATCCCGAAAATCGACATCCCTAGTACTGATGCGCAACTAATAAAAGATTTGGAGGATTATACCTTTTCCCCCTGTCTTAAACGTTCGACCGCCAATTACCTTAGTGGTCTGCGAACTTTTGTGGAGCTAAGCGGCTAACGATCAAAACCCCGAAGAATTAAACAGGGGTGCCAAATGGTGGTGTCCTATAAGCTGAGTCGATATAGCGATGTCCGTCCGTCTGTACGTTTGAACGCAAACTAATCCCGCGGTTTTAGAGTTATCACGCTGAAATTTGGAATGGTGTCGCCATTTTGTAATATATTAATCATTTGTCAGAACCAACAAGATCGGACCAATACAACGCATAACGTGTTTTAGGCTATAATTCTTGCAATCTAATAGCTATAAACTTTCAATTTTGAACCGAATGTATATTATTACATATGTAATGTGTGGGGTGGAGACCAGTAAAATTGGACCCATGCAACACATAGCTCCCATACCGTCGATTGTTCCGATAAACAGGATTAAATCTTGCAGTTTAATAGCTAGGAACATAAAATGTTGTCTGTAGTGAAAATTATTAAGATTGGGGCAATATGTCGTATAGCCCCCTACAACTAATTTTCCCGATAAATGGGTTTTGGGCTATGTATATTTCAATTAACGGGGTAAGACCGTCAAATTTTGCACAGCTTGTAGTTATTGTAAATAAAGATTGGACACTGAAAACCGCGATGCGTTTTCATGAAAGGTATGAAGCCTTCGGCACAGCTTCCGACTGTCCCTCACTACAAAATTTAAGTGGTGACGTTTGATAACATGCTCACTTTTGCTGCTCATTCAGCCGGGATCGCTACTAAAGTAGAAAGTCGTAAACAAATCATTGGCTGCTAGCCCTTGGGGAAAAGATAAAGGCACACTGCTGGCAACGTGCAACGTAATCGGGCAGCCGGTTCTGAGCTACGCGTCGCCAACATGGTCAACAGGGTTATCGAACACATACTGGAGGTAGTTGCAGGCATGTCAGATTACCGCGTTCAGAACTGTCACGAGACGTTTTCTTATAAACCGGAATATAATCTACATAGTGAGGAATAAATTCTCGGTGTTAAAGGGTATGTTGAAATGGTAAGTTGCAAACCGAAACATCCCAACAAGCACCTTTTTAAAGAGGATTTGCCTCCTGAGAAATAAGGATATATCTTCGCAAACACTATGATGACACCGGCAGGCCCTAACCAGGATTTTCTTTGATTTTATATTTATTTATAAAGTCTTCGATTTGACAATCTTGCAGATGAGATGTGTTTACATTTTATAGGCTCAATTATTAAATACACAATTCTACACATAAGTAAGGCACTAAAGTAGTTTTAAACTCGAAACGACCTAGAGAGAAGTCAATCAAAGTATTATAATCCAATACTAACTTATTAAATGTAGTTAGGGTTCGAGTTATAGGTCACATGGAATTCAACTAACGCCAATTCATAAACAATCTCGTACAAGAACATGGTTGCGTATATGGTTCTCCTGTACTCAACTGTATTTAGAATTAGAATTATTATATACCTTTAATTAATACCAATTAGAATATACCTTTAAAGTTTAAGGGTGCCAACCAATACTTCCAAATACTTTTTGGAGCCTCCCAATTCTTTTGTTGTGCACGTCATAATATTAATCGGGTTAAACCTAATAATCTTCCAGGTGGTTAATGAAAAGACATTCAAATATGTCAACACGATTGTTGAGTTCGAATTTGCATATTTGTAAATGTATTAAATAAAGTAATACAAGTATTAGAGCATACGCGTTGGTATCCCTGATTTGTGACATTTTTAAAAGATATATGACAAAATGATAGTGTTGAACATTATTTAATTATACAAGGTTTGCCAGATAGGAAGGATATAAAAAAGGGCAAAAAAGGTCTCCTGTGGGAAAATCGTAGTAGAAAAGGAAGAAATGGCGTTTGTTAAATTCCAATTTATTTTCAACAAATCAGGGTGGCGCCGATTTTTTCATCTTGTTCTGTCGCTTTATCAACTTTCCTTAGACAACAACGATGGCTGTTGTATAAAACCCCTGTCAAGGACACGGTAGATGAAATAGAAAGCCTATGAAAGTAATAATTGCTCCTCAAGAAGGCTTTAACAAATGCTAAAGATATAGGCACAAAAACTGTTTTAACTAACTTATTGGTACCATTCTAACATTATTAAATTGTAACTACAACATTTGTTGCAAACATACTTGTATGAGTGCACACAATCTTTTTGCGCTGACAACATGTCAAGGATACGCGGACGATATTGTGACATTATACAAAGAGCACTCAATCTGACGAAGAGAGGGTGTACCAGTGTTTGGCTTAATATAACCTCCATAAAAACGGCCATCGTCCCCTTTATCAGGAAAAGAACCCTATCGGGACTTAGAGCCGTTTTCTCAAGTAAACTTTAAAATTTATCTGCTCGATAAAAACATTTTTGTCGTAGAAAATTTTTGCAGATAAATTTTAAAGTTTACTTGAGAAAACGGCCCTTAAAACAATAACCCTATCGGGACTAAGAGCAATAACCTTAGATTGCTTAGCATTAGAATACCCTAAGACCTACAATATGATAGTCAAACCTATTATCACCGGCTCAGTAAAATGTGGTTCAAGAACAGTAGTCGCCTGCCGTGTGCCTGCACAACAGGGGCCATTGGTACATGCTCTACAGCTGTGCTGAAGTAAATTCTTGACCTGTCTCCACTACAACTTGGCCATACGGACACGACTACAGTAATCTTGATTTCCACGAACACGATTTCAAAATCGTAATTTTAGAAAAGTTCAATTTACGATTACTGTAATCGTGATCGTAGTTTTTGCAACTAACGATTATGTAATGATGGGGGAATATCAGCTATTCCGGCGGATCTGCCGGTGGGGAATAATTGTAATAGAGTTTTGCGATCTCTATCGACTTCATCGACTTCATCTTTTATAAAATACTCATACACATATGACAACTACAAATATAGAAAATCCCAGACATTCGTTTAAGAAGTTATATTGTATGGCCATACATAAAATTGGTCTTAAGCAATTTTTCGAAAGAAAAATCAGAGAGGGCATATTGGGGGTGAGTGGTGCTGGTGAAGTAAGAGGTGCCAACCCTGCTGGTTATAGGGTTAGAATACGCCTGTCGTAAGACGGCGACTAAAATCCACGAAATCGCTACCACGGCATTCGGGCTGGTGCCTCAAAGTTGCTTGTACCAGAGTGGAACGGATTCGTATGTCAAAGGACTATTAACATCACTATAACTCTGTTTGGTTCGTCACGTCCCATTCCATGAATGGGTGCGCTGACTAAGCAGGGCGAAGTACTGCCACAATAATAAATAAGAGGTCTATTGAACTTTAAGGAAGTTTTTAGCAAAGAATGTTTCACTAAATACTCAAAACTAGTATAAACCAGAATATACACCATACACCCCTGCCACACACTCGTGTGGTACACTGATCTCTAGAAAAATCCAGAGGGGATAGGAGCCGGAATGTTCGACCCCTGACCTGAGATATCAAGGCCTCTGGCGACTTACCTGATTTGAAGTATGCGCTATATGCCAATGTGCCGAGCTATACCTTCATCGCGGATACAGCAATGAGCGCATTGCCATTCTTAGCGACAGTTAAGTCGCACTCAAAGCAATATCGTCATGTGAGATAAGGTCGGCGCTTGTCCGCTATTGCGTAGCAAAGCTCAACTACCTATTGTTTCTGGCCTGGGTTCCGGGTATCATAGGGGTGGAAGGCAATGAGCAGGCGGACAGCCTAGCAAGGGCGAAGCGATCACAATGTCTGTAGGGCCTGAAACAATACTGGCATCAAAAAATCAAGGAACGTCGCTTTTGCGTTACAAAGCAGATACTGCATTACTTTTGGCATGTTACGCAATTACTTTTGGCATGTTACGCAAAAAAGGGTAAAATTCCTGGGCTCATCACGGCCAGGGGCACACAATAATACAAACCCTGCAGCCAACAGCAACAATACACTTCCTAAGGGAGGTCGGCTTGGATAAGGTGTCCTGAACGAGATGAGGGAACAATGGACTGGCAATGGGCTGTTCGAAAACTGTTCGAAGGCAGTGGTCTGAATACATATATATTACTAGCATTTACCCGCGGCTCCGCTCGCATCAAAGAAATAAGCAAAATAACTAAGCTTCTTTTGAAAACATTTTTATTTATCAAACAGATAAGTTTTAAAGTTCACATGTTCCTTAAAATAATGATATACAAAAAACCTTAAATAATCAGGTTACACACCAAATATTAAAAATTTCTTAGCAGCACTTGTAAACAGTTAAATTCACACAGAGCACCAATTTCTAATACAGGATTCTAAACAAAAGCCAAAGCTATTAATTATTTTTCAGATCAAATCGAAGAAGAGATACATACAGAACAAACCGTAAGAGCTTCATAAATTGTATTAATATATAAACACTCATAAAAGTTTAATTTTTACGAAATAGCGAAGCAACCAAAATATGAAGAATTGCTAAATTTACTAAAGGAATATTTTCCGCAGAAACGATATCAATATCTTTAAAATGCACAACTATTTTGCTCAAACGTTACAAAAAATTCATTCAAAATATTTGCTTTTATGTTTGACAGGTGACGATTTACTCATATTTATTAACGACGACAATAGCCCGGCCCACATTCAAAACGACGACTGCGAACGACACCGGCGAAAACCCGAAGCTTGACGATAATTGCCGCCAAGCACCGACGACATGATAATAATGAAAGCGGCAACGACAGTTCTGCATTAGCTCAAACAACAGCAAAAAAATTTTCAAAAAAGTATTGCATGTGTAAAAAAAAACATAAAACTAATCAATTTCAACATATATTTAAAGCAATTTGCATATATATTGCACGACCGTCGCTGTCAAATTAGAAATAGATCTAATCTGGCGACAGCGGCATTCATTATTGATTGCCGATTTGTCGTGTTATGCCCAAAAATGCCTCCACATAAGAACATGTGTAAAAATAATTTGACAGATGCCGCACCGTCGTTGTCGTCTTGAATCTGTTTTCCCTAAGTGACAGAAAAAGTACCGAAAACGCAAAATAAAATTGGTATTGTATGTATAGCAAGGCGAATTCATTACATGAACGTTATTTTCTTTTGATCTGACATTTCTGAACATGCTAAATTCGCCTTGCTCTCACCTTATATGAATTCGCCTTGATGTATAGTAACTAAACTTATTAAAATCATAGCAATTAGTTTTTAAAAGTATTTTTGTAGATATGGCGATGAATTTTTTAGTCACGTTTTGACCGATAACTCAGTTATCGATTAACTTATATAACGAAACATAGCAGTATCGGTTAGTTTATTGAAATATCGCGAAGTCCATATGAATCTTTGGCCTTTTCGTTTCGTGTCATATCCATATTTAATGCAAATTTAGAGGTTTCAGGGCTTTTACATTTTGACCGATAGCTCTGTTATCGATTAATGTATCGAAATATTGCAATGTCCAAACGAAACCTGTGGCCTTCCCCTTTCGTTTGATACCCATACTGTATGCAAATTTAGGCGTTTTGGAGCAACCACATTCTGACCGATAACTCAGTTATCGATGAATTGATCGAAATATTGCGGAGCCCAAAGGAATCCTGTGACCTTCCCCTTTCGTTCGATACCCATACTGTATGTAAATTCAGGGGTTTTGGAGCAACCACATTCTTACCGATAACTCAGTTATCGATTAATTGATCGAAATATTGCAGAGTCCAAAAGAATACTGTGGCCTTCCCCCTTTCGTTTGATATCCATATTGTATGCAAATTAAAGGGTTTTGGAGCAACCACATTCTGACCGATAACTCAGTTATCGATTAATTGATCGAAATATTGCAGAGTCCAAAAGAATACTGTGGCCTTCCCCTTTCGTTTGATATCCATATTGTATGCAATTTTAGGGGTTTTAGGGTAACCACATTCTGACCGATAACTCAGTTATCGATAAAGCTATCGAAATATTTCAGGGTCCAAAAGAATACTGTGGCCTTCCCCATTCGTTTGATACCAATATTGTATGCAAATTCATGGTTTTTTGGGCAACCACATTCTGATCGATAGCTCAGTTATCGATTAATTTATCGAAATACTGCGAAGTCCAAAATAATACTGTGGCCTCCCCCTTTCGTTCAATACCCATATTGTATGCACATTTTAAGGTTTTAGTGCACCAAATTGCATAAATTCATTGGATAAAATTAATTTTTGGGTTAGTTGGGTCACATTAGTGCCCATAACTCCATAACCATGCGAGGTATTGAGATTTCATGAAACTTGTTACCTATCCGAGACATCGGGAAATAAGTGTGCAAAATTTCGTACAGATCGGTGCTGTAGTTTGGGCGTGAAAACGGTTCAAACACACTCACTCACTCACAAACTTACGCATTTATAATATAAGTAAGATATACTCGTATAATAAAGGGTGTTTTTTTAAGGGGTATATAACTTCGAATTGAAATAAAACACAAGAAAATCGTTTTAAGGTCCATCAATTTGGCTTTATTGGAAGGATAATTTTATGCCATTAATGTTTAAATATGATTTCGGGCATGTGGCCGCCGCGGCTGGCTCGAATAAAGCCAATTCTACAGGTCCAATTTTCAACCACTTTTTCGAGCATATGGGGCCGTATGTCGGCAATAACGCCACGAATGTTGGCTTCCAATTCCCCTAACGTTTCTGGTTTGTTGGTGTAGACGAGCGACTTCACATATCCCCAAAGAAAATAATCCAATGGTGTCAAATCACACGACCTTGGTGGCCAATTGACAGGTCCATTCCGCGAAATTATGCGCTCATCGAATGTTTCCTTCAATAAATCGATTGTGACGTGCGCTGTGTGGCATGTAGCGCCGTCTTGTTGGAACCACAACTCATCCACATTCATGCCATCCAATTCGGGAACAAAATAGTCGGTTATCATGGCTCTATACCGGTCTCCATTAACGGTAGCTGCCTCTCCAGCATTATTGCGGAAGAAGTATGGCCCAATGACTCCACCAGCCCATAGAGCACACCAAACAGTCAGTTTTTGTGGATGTAATGGCGTTTCAAGGGTCTCATGTGGATTCTGTTCACTCCAAATGCGGCAATTTTGCTTGTTGACGTAGCCATTCAACCAAAAATGAGCCTCATCACTGAACAAAATTTTGCGATGAAAATCAGCATCGAAATCAATCTCATTTTCGGCCCATACACCAAAATCACGACGCATTGCATGGTCTCGCGGCTTTAATTCTTGCACAAGCTGGATCTTGTAAGGTCGCAAGCCAAGATCTTTGCGCAAAATCTTCCATAAAGTTGATGGACAAAGATCCAATTGCTGTGCACGGTGGCGAATCGATTCATTCGGGTCCTCTTCAACACTTTGCTTAACCGAATTAATTGCTCTGATGGACGATTATGTCGACCATAAAATGGACGGAGCTCACGGTAAACTTCGCGAACTGAACCATTATTTTCGAAATAAATTTGCACGATTTGCAAGCGTTGTTCTTTTGTCAACCTGTTCATGATGAAATGGCAAACCAAACTGAACATAAATGACATTAGAGTTGCCAGATTTGACCACAAAATGCCAGTTTTATCTCTATTCGAAAAACAAACCTGTAAAAAAAACACCCTGTATAAGTAAGATTTCACAAATGTGATTGATGACCTCTCATTTGATCCCTCTGGTCGTTTTAGTGCTAATCAGTTACGGCTCCTATAATGAACGAAGTCGATTCTTAGCCGGAAATAAGACAGAACAGAAATAGAGCAACTTTGTAATACTATAATCCATACCCTCTCACGGCACTTTGGGATATCCATTGGAAATCGGGTGGGAAATCTATATACTGACCCTGATTCAGAAGATTGGTGCATGCACTAAAAAAATTTTCTTGAGATGCGAACCCGGGCATAATTTAATGGACGGGCAGACTATTGCCTAACTGGGTGCTATATAAAACTTTTGTGGACCAAGGTATATGATAAGTAACTTTCTTCAAAAAACAACCCAATCCTTTTAGTTTTATTTCAAGCAATGAGGAAAAATAGCAAAAACTTCCATACAGCGATGGCTGCATTTATCTACAGCTTTTTTCGGGACCCGTCTTTTCTTCAGATTTCTTTACCAGTACACATTTTTTAAACTTGTACGTTTCTATTTCAAACAAATTTTTAAGAGACATAACCAAGGCGGATTTACTTAAAGGTGATTAAGAACATCTAAGCAATTGCTTTTTATGTAAAAATAAAAATGCAATCAACAGGAGAAGCCGCCAAAGCAAAAATAAACCACAAGAACTGTGCCTGTGATATCAACTACCATAAATTAGGCTTGACCAGAACCTATAAAACTGCTTGGTTCCGCAAAAAGTCAACGTCAAACTGTGTTATTAGTTAAATAGCATTGACATGGAAGACGTCAGAAAAAATATTTCCCTTTTTGAGGTGGTATTGGTTTGTGTGTCCATTTTAATAAATATAAGTGTATATGTATGTAATGTACATATATATGTATTTAAAATATCCATATTCAAGCTACTAAATTATCATATTAATCAATAATAATTTGGAAGTTCAAAGATAATTATGTACACGAATACCATGTGGGAAAATCTTCAGTTATGAACTGATGTGCTTCTAGTGCTTTGTGAACAACTACTAGTTCGACCTCAATCTCTTGTATATGCATTGAAGTGGAAAATTTAACATTTCGATGGCTTACAGTTTGCATAATTAGATCTTGCTCGCTTATTGGTACTACCCAAAACAGGCCTATCACTTGTTTTTTGAAGAAATGAGAAACTTAAACAACAAACTGGACTCGCTCAGCAATATAACTTTGGTCTAAGTAAATTTGACCATTTTTCTGCTTGGAGGACTCAGCTTCTAGGCTGGGAAATTTATAAATACTTGAAAGCTGGAAGATGCATTTTTCTCGTTAAACTAATTGCCACAAAATCGACCTCTTACCTATATGAAAAACATTTTTTTCTCGATCTAATCGTTTGACTTATTTAATAGTTCCGAATTTAAATTTTGTAACATCACCAAGACTGATTTTCGTCAACATACGAGTACGCACTTCCAACTACATGCCACCCACCACTAGAAACAATAAACCAAAGGAACCATGAACAAATTCTGGCATTTTTTAACTTTTTAAATACCTTGTGGAAGTTTTAACTAATTCATTTGTCTACGTTTCGCCTGCTATCGGAACATTTTGGAGAAAACTATTTTCTGAAAATTATTAAAATAGCATATAATTGTGAAGTTTGGGGAAGCGTTTTGGGCGGATAACTTAAGGTAAGGTACAATACTTTAGTGCATTATTAATGCTTTGTGAGAGATAAACCAAAATATCTCTTTTTTCTTAGGTCGACTTAAGCTGTTATTGATTAAGAACACAAATATATATCAAGTGGGTATATAATGTTCGGTTTCACTAGAACTTAAACTTAATAAAATGTATTTACTGAAATGTATGAAAGCATATAAGTGTTGGCCCCTATTACTCGAAAGAGCTGATCGAACGAATTTTCATTTGGTATTGCCACAGACATTTGGCGAAGACTAGAATCATTGTGAATT
Organism: Merzomyia westermanni; assembly: GCA_949987695.1. Taxonomy (NCBI): domain Eukaryota; kingdom Metazoa; phylum Arthropoda; class Insecta; order Diptera; family Tephritidae; genus Merzomyia; species Merzomyia westermanni. Next base: position 52,764,372 of record OX465288.1, read on the forward strand.
TCGATAATTTCAACTGTTCACAATAGCACATTTCTGTCAGCTGTGATTTAAAATAAGTGCAAATCAACAAAAAAAAAACGAATCAAATGCCATTTCCTTTCATGTATTTTCATGAGTACAAACATACAAAGTTATTTAATAGAACGAAGTAAATACAAAAATCTATATGGAAACCATTCTGCCATCTACCTTGGGAGTATAAAACTCTTGAGGGTTGCCTCCAAACCTTTGCAGTCGGAATAGTCCTTGCAAAAATCGAATGACTGAAACTCGAATTGGTATTCATGTCGGTAAAATATCCCGTAATTTGACGTGTTATATACGAGTCAAATGACTAGTAGCTGTGACACCGGTGTGAGCAGTATAGCTGTATGTTTATCTTAGGTCAAAAAATAAATGAGAAAGAGCGAGATGTAAAAACGCACACACAGGAACGCGAGGAAAGAAACCGTCAAAAAGTCTACCGATGCTCTTAAAAACGTAATGGGAGAAATACGGAAACTTTCGGTATGGCTCCGGGTAAATTGACTATTCATTTTACCCGTATCGATTTTGCAGGGAGTGGTAGCACACATACATATCGATATTTATACGACTATATAGATACTAAAGTGCTAGATTTGCAAAGTTTTAAAATTGAAATTATCTCATTAGAATGCAAGAAGCATAACATTTGCAACATAACTACGACTATTAGCTACCAAAATGATTTAGAAATAACGTAATCGCACGTTATCATAATACATTTACAGTCACATACATCCACTTTTTCCGATTAGGCAAAGGGGACACAAAATATGACGTAAAATGACCGCACTCTGGAACCTTGGCCTCTAAGTCCATAATTATTGTATCGGTTAAATGAGACGGCTGTCTTGTGACTGACTATTCACTTGCCATTTGGATTATTTATAACTTTTACATACACTACATTGGTATATACTCGTATACATATACATAGGCCCAGTGGCAGATCCACGCGTGCTTCTAAGCCTCGAACAGTTTACTTTCTCCACCTTTTCAAATTTATATTGAGAAAACATAAGTTGATAATGAGAAATGTAGTTCAAATTGAGAAAAGATAAGTTGATAATGAGAAATGTTAGTTCATATTGAGAAACACACAAGATGATAATGAGAAATGTGATATGATATTGAGAGAATACAAGTTGGCAATGAGAAATGTAAGTTTATATTGAGAATATGTAAATTATAAATGAGAATAATTAAGTTTATAGTGAGAAAGTCGAACTTGATAACGAGAAAATTCGCAAGTTACTCTGATAATAGTTGTGCCACAAGTAAATTCGTAAAAAAAGTAAAATAAATAAATACTACGAATATTTCTCATTATAAATTTATATTTTCTCACTATCCACTTAAATTTTCTCAATATCAATTCACATCTCCCATTATCAACTTGTGTTTTCTCAATATGAATTTAGTATATTTCTCATTATCAACTTGTGTCTTCTCAATATGAACTTACGTTTCTCATTATCAACTTGTGTTTTCTCAATATCAAGACGAATTTATAAAGGTGACATTTTCCCATCAGCTGATTGCTTCTTCTTTTTCCCTGTACTGAAATAGCGAAAGTTTCAAATTATTTCTTTTGTTTACATAACCATTTTTTATTATACCTAGTAGTGCTCCGCACACAAGGTATATTAACTTTAGTCGCCTAACGGCAGTACGTAACGGCATAAACGGATCGAGATAGATATTGACTTATATATATCAAAATGTTCAGGACGAAAAGAGAAATTGATTAAGCCATGTCCGTCCGTCCGTCCGTCTGTGAACACGAGAACTTGAGTAAATTTTGAGATATCTTAATGAAATTTGGTATGCGGGTTCCTTGGCACTCATCTCCGAGCGCTACTTTTTATGTATAGAATATTTTCGAAAACACAAAAGATGTGATTACTCAGTACATAATACACCTATAAGGATAAAATTTGGTGTACGAGTATACATTAAGATTGAGGCATAAAATAAATTTTTCAAGAAATTTTCGAAAATAGGCTTGGCACTGCCCACTTTTGGTTAAGTCAAATTTGGAAATGTTATTAATCATAAATCAAACACCGTTCAAGATATCGAAATTCAGCACGCAGGTTTCCAGATATGCAAGGAATGTTCGAGGAAAAAATGGGCGAAATCGGTTAAGGTCCACGCCCACTTCTATATGAAAGATTTTGAAGAGGATCGTAGATTTATTAAACAGGCAATAACTTTGCGTAAAATAGCTTTACATCATTTATATTTCACTTTTAAAGTTTCCGTAAACTAAGAAATTCAAAAAATAAAAATGTTCGAAAATGAGCGTGGCCCCGCCCCTTTTATAGTGCATTATTCCACAAAACTTTTTATGCCATAACTTTTATTTGTCGAAACGAAATTTGGTGATAATATTCAATATACAAAGGTAACTGTTTGTTGTAAAAATGGGAGAAATCGGTCAATGTCCACGCCCAGTTTTTTAACATAGTTCTGAAAATTTTTTTTGGAAAATTTAAAAAGCGATATTTCTACAACTAAGCAAGTTATAACAATCAGAATTTGCACACTTAATAAGCTTTTTAAGAAAAACTCGACCGCAACAAAATTTTGTAAATTTTGAAGAAGTAGGCGTGGCGCCGCCAACTTTTCAGCATACAATTTCTGCTATTTTCAAAGGCAATCGCTTATAATTCAATATTGATATTTAAATGAAAATTGGTCAGCTGCTTCTCAGTAGTATGTATTGCCAAATCGGAAAACACACAAGCAAAGTATTCGGGCACGTAGTTAATAGCCCACTGCAATAGCGAAGTTATATAACTTTTTTGATTTTCATACCTTTACTAAACAGTAAATGTATGATAGTATGAGAACAAGAAGAGAAAAGTTCACTAAAATGATCAGCACGATGAGCGGAGTCGATTTAGCCATTCCCGTCTCTCCGTCCGTCTGTCTGTCTGTCCGTCTGTCTATTTGAACGCAAACTAGTCTCTCAGTTTTACAAAAGAATGCTGAAATTCGTTGATTGCTTTCGCCATTTTATAACATACTAGCAAACCCGGTAGAATTTGTTTTGACGTTTTGATACATAGAGAACATCTATATATAAAATGTCTTTAACTTGAACCAAATAAACTCCTAACTATACCAAACTGCAGCTTTATATAACCTGGGGGCATTTCCAAAAGCTATATACAGACTGTGTCGTGCCCAGCGAACTCCTGAACCTATCGTGAAAGTTCAAGAGCAAAACAAAACACAAAATATGTGGGCGTGGCACCGCCCACTTTTGCAAAAATTATGTGGATATTGACTAAGTGACTTATATCCAAATTTCATTAATTTACACCAAAAAAGTTCGGAGTTATGACGAATTGAAACTTGATATAGACTGGGGGCGTGGCTCCGCCTACTTTTCCAAAACTATATATTGTCTATGCTGTACCCAGTGAACCCAAGTATATATTGTGAAAATTTCATATCGGTTGAGTTCTTTGGCGCCTATAAAAAACACACATTTTTTATATCTATTTTTGTTACGCACACAAGGTATATTACTTCATTCGGCATAAACGAATCGAGATATATATTTATTAATGTATATCAAAACGTTCAGGATGAAAAGTAAAATATCCGGGCAAGTAGTTAATACCCTACTGATTTTTTTTTTATACCAACAATTTTGTTGATTTACGGCCTGTACATTTTCAAGTATTCATGAAACGAGCTCAAGGCCAAGAATAATAATTTTTCACTTTTTGAATTTTTATGAAAATTATTATTGTTTTTACTTATTAATAATCATTTTTAATTAATTATTAAAAGTTTTTTGATTGAATAGAGTAGGAAAAATGTTTAGAGACAACTGCCATAGCTTTTCTTATAGATCCATTTCAAAACCAGCGTATTGTTAGCTTAATGGTTAGCAATGCGTGCCAAAATTTCTCTGATGAGTGAAGTCTAGCAGCTTCCGAAATGGATCTATGAGAAAAGCTATGGCAGTTGTCTCTAAACATTTTTCCTACTCTATTCAATCAAAAAACTTTTAATAATTAATTAAAAATGATTATTAATAAGTAAAAACAATAATAATTTTCATAAAAATTCAAAAAGTGAAAAATTATTATTCTTGGCCTTGAGCTCGTTTCATGAATACTTGAAAATGTACAGGCCGTAAATCAACAAAATTGTTGGTATAAAAAAATCAATAACAAAACCGAGAGCACACGGTAAGGCAGTTCTGATGATAAAACAGATCTGTCAAAAATCCACCATGATCACACTACTAACTGTCAAATGGCGGAAGTGGTTCATGCATATGGTAAAAAGAAGAATAGAACTAGGAGTTTAGATGACATCAAAACCAGCGTATTGTTAGCTTAATGGTTAGCAATGCGTGCCAAAATTTCTCTGATGAGTGAAGTCTAGCAGCTTCCGAAATGGATCTATAAGAAAAGCTATGGCAGTTGTCTTTAAACATTTTTCCTACTCTATTCAATCAAAAAACTTTTAATAATTAATTAAAAATGATTATTAATAAGTAAAAACAATAATAATTTTCATAAAAATTCAAAAAGTGAAAAATTATTATTCTTGGCCTTGAGCTCGTTTCATGAATACTTGAAAATGTACAGGCCGTAAATCAACAAAATTGTTGGTATAAAAAAATCAATAACAAAACCGAGAGCACACGGTAAGGCAGTTCTGATGATAAAACAGATCTGTCAAAAATCCATCATGATCACACTACTAACTGTCAAATGGCGGAAGTGGTTCATGCATATGGTAAAAAGAAGAATAGAACTAGGAGTTTAGATGACATCAAAACCAGCGTATTGTTAGCTTAATGGTTAGCAATGCGTGCCAAAATTTCTCTGATGAGTGAAGTCTAGCAGCTTCCGAAATGGATCTATAAGAAAAGCAATGGCAGTTGTCTCTAAACATTTTTCCTACTCTATTCAATCAAAAAACTTTTAATAATTAATTAAAAATGATTATTAATAAGTAAAAACAATAATAATTTTCATAAAAATTCAAAAAGTGAAAAATTATTATTCTTGGCCTTGAGCTCGTTTCATGAATACTTGTTAATACCCTACTGCAAAAGCGAAGTTGTATACTTTTTTTGATATTCATACCTTTCAAGAACATGAAATGTTTGTACGTATACTGAAATGATCAGGAGGATGAGCTGAGTCGATGTAGCCATGTCCGTCTGTCGATACGTCTATCTGTCTGTCCGTCTGTCTATTTGAACGCAAATACGAACAGTAAATATTAAAATAGACCTGCGTAAATTGGGATGGCATAATAGATCACTACTAGGTATATAATGTTCGGTTCCACCGGAACTTATGTAGACTTCCTTGCTTGTTTACTTATGAGTTTAAACAGTTAGAACAGGGGCGTGAGAAAAAATTTTGCATGGGAGACTTTACTATAAAAATACCATACAGCACCGAACGATTTGTTGTTTATAGACGGTCATTAAATTTTTTGTCTCAGTAAAACCAATTCTAGTAATAGAAATTCTGAAAAAAAAGGATTTGGTAGTTTTCGGCTTTTTCTCAAGAACTGCAACACATATGAAGAAGCCATTGTAACATTCTTGTCTATATTTTTTAAAAATTAAACCGGGCCCAATGACTCCCAAAAAGATCATAAGAGCAGCACGCAAGCGTTAATTTTGCTTCAGGCTAAATTAAACTTTTATACGATATGAGATCAAGATAAACACAAGCCTCAGCAACGATATTGTCATAAAACCCGAAATGTCAAAAATACATTGGGTAGATTTAAATTGAAATAGAATATTATAAAGTTTTTTTTAGGCGGTTGAGTGAAAAATAGCCCCATTTAAAATATTCTTGAAGAAAGCCCTATTTCAGATTTTTTTCCGAAACGCCCTATTTCTAAGTTTTTTTGAAGATCGCCTATCTCAATTCTTTTTTCAATAGGATCTTGTTTAGGTTTGATTATATCAACTGAAAATGTATTGCATTTACTTTGAGATAGGCCATTTTATACCTCTATGAACTAGGCAGTTTTTTCAAAGTAACTTAGTTTAGCATTATCAATCAAGGATTTTTGAAAATTTAGTCAGAGCTTTATTGATTCACATTGGCTCTAAGAACTACTGTTATTCATAGAAAAAAAAAAGACCGAAACGTTGAATATTTCCAAACCAGCGAGTAAATAGTTACAGAAACCACCACAAGTAACTTAACATCGGGTTTAACCTGCAATGAGATATTTTTAGCAAGTTCGATGAGAGGTCTAAGCCCCAGAACAACCCCCATTAGTATGAGTGACATCAGCAAAATAAAACATCATTTGAAAATTAACATCACAAAAATGATAACAATATTTAATCAATAGTGGATCACGTTTCTCAGGAATTCGTTGTGGCACAATAAGATCTTGTGTTGTAAAACAGCCCTTCAATCTAAAACCGGAAGCCCTATAGCTCCTTAGGCTACCAGGTTCAAATAGGCTGCAGGTCTACCTACCCACACTACATGCTGTTTTCAGCTATTGTTGTTATTGGGACGTTCTGTGGGGCACAATCATGATTCAATTACAAGAAGTTTAGCTCTCTAGCTGACGTTTACTTTTGACACTTCCATTTTCTGGGTTTCTATTGCGAACGAAAAAAAGTAGGAGTATTTTTTTCATTTGTCTAGGAAATGGTAGTAGAAAAATCAAAAAAGTAGGAAATTAGTAGTAATACATTTTGTAAAGTCAACTAAATACAAGGTGGCGCAAAAGTAAGCTTCCGATGTTCAGCATATCGGTTGTGGCACGTGCAGTGTGTGCTGTTGCACCGTCTTGTTGGAACCACATGTTTTCCAATCCCAAGTCATCAAGTTGCGGCAAAAAGAACTCGTTGATCATTGCTCTGTAGCGCTCACCATTCACAGTAACCGTTTGGCCCCGACCGATTATTGGTCAAATAAATAGTCAGCAATATTCCGCGTTCTGGAGCAGTGTAGCGTAACGTTGTTTATTAGCTTGTATTTCGCATGTGTTTACTACAAAAATGTCAAAACAGAACTGACTTTAGGGGCCAATCGCAAAATTTATAGCATTTTCTGATAGAAGGATTACTTTTGCGCAGTAACCGTTTTCCACCGACCGAAATAAATAGTCAGCAATATTCCGCGTTCTGGAGAAGTGTAGCGTAACATTGTTTATTAACGTGTATTTCGAATGTGTTTACTACACAAATGTCAAAACAGAACTGACTTTAGGGGCCAATCGCAAAATTTATAGCATTTTCTGATAGGAGGATGACTTCTGCGCCACCCTGTACAACATCAAAACATGTCATCCCATACTATCACTGTATAAATCGTTGTAAATTTTCTCTAAATCAATTAAAAAACAATAAAAAACGGTTCGCCTTATTGCCAAAATCATGAATGTGCTAAAATTAAAATGTCGGGAAAACAAGATTAAAAGTTTGATTTCGGCTCATTCGGTGTACATGGACATCAAAATATTGTGGTTTCGGTGTAAGCATGATACCAGAGATTTTCGTCAAACTTAGAACCTTCAATGGCTAATACAGTAAACTTATCAACTCAAACTCTGAATAATCGCACATTCGTGCTTCTGACTATAGGGCTATGTTTTTTTTTTAATTATAATGACAAATTGGCAAGATGCATATTTGTTGGAAGCCTTTCAGGGCATAAAGACAAACAGACATTTTCTACCAAGTGGATAGTAAACTGATAAGTTTCAATAAGATAGGATTGGTTGCTATTATTCATGCACGCCTAAAACAAAAGTTGACTTAAAACTGTTGCTTTATACTTAAGTTAAGCCAGAACTGATTTTCAAACCCAGAGAATATCAGTTCTTCTTCTTCTTTAAATGGTCATCTAACCGCCTGGGCGATTTTGACCGTCCAACATAGCTCGCCAGTCGTTTCTTCGTTGCGCCAACTGGCGCCAATTGGAAACACCGCGGGATCGCAAATTGGTCTTCACTTGGTCCTTCCATCGGAGTGGTGGTCTCCCTCTTCCTCTGCTTCCACCTGAAGGTGTCGATAAGAATACCTTCTGGGCTGGAGCATCTTCGCTCATTCGCACTACGTGGCCTAGCCAGCGAAGCCGCTGTGTTTTAATTTGCTGAACTATGTCGGCGTCTGCGTAAAGTTCATACAGCTCATCATTAAATCTTCTTCGGTACTCGGCGTCGCCAACGCGTAGAGGTCCACAAATCTTTCGAAGAACCTTTCTCTCGAATACTCCCAGAGCCGCCTCATCAGATGTTGTTAGTGTCCACGCTTCTGCACCATATAGCAGGACGGGTGCGATGAGTGACTTGTAGAGTGTTATTTTCGTTCGTCGAGAGAGGACTTTACTTTTCAATTGCCTACTCAGTCCGAAGTAGCATTTGTTTCAAGAGTAATTCATCGTCGGATTTCTAGGCTAACATTATTGTTGGTGTTAATGCTGGTTCCCAGGTAAACGAAGTCCTTTACTATTTCGAAATTATTGCTGCCAACAGTGGCTTGGTTGCCAAGGCGCGAATGCGCTGACTCTTTGCATGATGACAGAAGGTACTTCGTTTTGCCCTCGTTCACCACCAACACCAATCCCATTTTCTCAGCTTCTTTTTCTAATTTAGAGTAAGCAGAAGTTAAGGCGCGGTTGTTAAGGCCAATGATATCAGTATCTTCAGCATATGCCAACAGTTGCACGCTTTTATAAAACGACTACAGACACTCCCAAAAGTCGATCTAAATAATAGTGCAAATTTTCTGAAACCAACATATTTAAAATTTGGTATAATATTACATTTTTAACTACTATTTTTACATAATTTCGATAAAAGGCAACCCAGAATGTAAATGACAATTTTTCAGGCAGCAAGATGGCGGAAATTGTAAAAATATGTCACTAAAGAGCTAACCTTGTAGTTATTGAATCATGGGGCACAATATCATAAAACACTACAAGGCTCTTCCGCTAATATGGATGTAGTTCGTGATAAAATTAATACCCGTATATATTTAAAAACTATTCATATATAAATGTTTATAGCGCATAAAATTGCTTCAAAACAAAAAATTGAATTTATTTCATTTTTGACATTGCACTCACTTTCTACAACTTCATGATAAGGATTACATGCGTAATCGATTACAGCTAGGATAACGATTACAGTAATCATAATTTAAACTTTTTTAAATTACGATTACAGTAATCGTTAATTTAGATACCTAGGATTACGATTACGTAATCGTAATTTCAAATTTTTTAAATTACGATTGCAGTAATCGTTAATTTAGGTACTTAGGATTACGATTACGTAATCGTAATTTCAGTTTTATTAAATTACGATTCTTTAAATCGGTAATTTATGTACGTAGGATTACAATTGCTATAATTTTCATACACAACTTTTGAAATTATAAATTTTTTAGCCAACCTTGAAAAAGTTTTAAACATTTTGATACATACATATATGCTTGCGTAAATTACTTGTTCGTACTGCGGGAAAGAGTGGCAGTATTTTGCACTTGATAGCAAAGTATATTAAATAAAGTAGAAGTGAACTTGACAGTTCTCTCTTTTGAGCAGAAGTTCTTACGTCAAATAAAAAATAATTTTAACCCGTTTGAATTTCAATTTTTATAAAAACGTATACGTTTTTTATGTAAATATTTAAATATTATTAAAAACGAAAAGCTCAAAATATTTCACGCGTTTTGCCGTTTGCGGAGTGAGTTGGGATGTGTCGACTGTGCGGTGCTTTAAGGCTCCGAGCTGTGATGGAAGGCGACGTCAGTGGGAAGAAAGTTGTGGTGTGATTTTAGAAGGATCCTCGCATGTTTGCGAACAACACTTCAAGCCCACCGATTTCATTGACTGTCCAGCTCAAACGAGCGCGTTTAAAAAGGGGCGCCTGTTCCCCAGTGCAGTACCCATACCGCTTGAGACGCAACATTCTGTAGGAGCACAAGCATTGTATACAAATGTACGGTCGCTGTATGTGAATGCGCAGACTCAGACTGAGTAAGTTAACTACTTACATGTCGAAAAACCGAAAATTGACCCTGGGTCTATCTCTCGGTAAATTTTTTATTTAGGGACGGTTCAAGTGAATGCAGTTTAAGAGCAGAAAACTGCTGCATCCACAAAAGAAAGTACTTTGGGGCTGGGAATATATTTAAGCGGCTATATGTTTGCACTCTGCAGGACCTAGAGCATATGCGCATTTATATGCGAGCAACTTCCCATTACCTCACATTACCACACTTCAATCATGGGCTCGACAGATAAAGATTGAAGAGGGTATATTACAGTTTTCTTTAGATTGCCTAAAATACCGTAGCGATATTTCTGAAGATGATCGTGTTTGCACACTTTCCTTCGATGAAATGAAGGTTTCAAAATTATACGAATACGATCCGTCCAGTAAAATGGTTAAAAAACCAAGTAACTATGTACAAGTTGTGATGGCTAGGGGTCTAAAGGGCGCATAGAAGATACCTATATTCTATGATTTTGACCGAAAAATGAAAAAATGCGTGATACACGGCATAATAGTAGCCCTACATAATGTTGGTTATCTGGTTGTAGGCGTAGTTTCGGACATGGGCTCCACTAATACATTGTGTTGGAAAGAGCTTGGAGTAACACCAGGTATTCAGTACATAATATTCGAAGTACCATATTACCCTTTAACGGTATTCCTCAAATGTCTTAGAAAACCCATGGTTTATTCATCCAGCTGACGGTACCGCTAAAATCTTTGCCTTTGCCGATATTCCGCACATGCTTAAATTAATAAGAGGCCACTACTTAGATTCTGGTTTGGTAATTGACGGAAAAATTCTTTACTTAAATAACTAATCCCAAACTTAACGTATACGTCAAGATATTTTTTCCAACTTCCTTAATTAAAGCAGTTATTTCAACTTATATAGCCATGGCTACATTTTTTGAAGATAGCCTCATTTTTATTCGGCTGACACTTCAAATTTAGGTCTTATTAAAAAAATGTATTATTTCATAGCAAGACAAAAAGTTAAGACTGCAGCGCAACTATTTTCTGGTACCACAGCTGCGGCCATAAAATGGTGGTATACCTTGGGCAAAGAATTGTATTTGCCATTAGAGACAGCGAACTTTTTTAAACTCGTGAACGATTGGTTCGACAATGCAAAAATGTCGACATTCAATATCTCAGGGAAAAGGCCTTTTGGTCGAGATCTACAACACCAGCTGGACATTTTAGAACGTATGAATAATAGCATGTCAAAACCTATCATTCTTAGCACAAAAAAGAAAGGAGCACAAATAATCACATATCTGAAAGCAGTTCCTTTTCAAAAAGGAATAGTTATGTCAAATAATGCGCTAAATCTGCTTTACGAGTACGACAAACCGCCTAACACAAGATGTCCTTGAACATTTTTTTGGGGCAATCCGAAGTAAGGGAGGGTTAAATCATCCCACACCGATGGACTTCACCTATAGGCTGCGAAAATATATGTTGGGTTAGTTCATTTAAAAATTTAAAAAAAAAAACTACATACAAATATACAAATATTCAAATTCTAACCATAAGCAACAACTCACCACATATAAAGATCACACCAAAAACAGCAGACATACTCTATTTTTAGTTTCTGCTAATCTTAACTTTTCTTTTATGGCAGCAAGAAATACCGAAAAATTAAGTGGAATGGGAAATGTTGAAACGGATGTAACAGAGTGGTTAAACGTGCCCTCTGCTAGTACTGGTGTATGTTCGCGCAGTGAATTTGCAGAATTATCACTTACATCTACCGAAGAAGGCATAGATGAAATTTTTACAGAAGTGGAAGAAGACCGCGTCGTCATCGATGAAACTGTTGAATTAGATGAATTCTACGAAGATGGACTCGATTACATTGCATGCTATATTATCCGGAAGTTAAATCTTACAGAATATGAGGAGAAAAACTCATCTTCCTACGGTTGGAAAAACAAAAAAGAATATGCAAGTCTTACCAAGCCTAATAATGACTTTTTTTCCAAAATTAAGTGTCTAGAAGTAACATTCACAAAATACAATGGTGAAGAAATTTCCCACCACAAAAATGTATTACCTAAACTTTTAGAGCTAAGTAAGGAAGTAAACTTGGATGAGCATGTAAGATAGTTTTTTTTTAGATGTCGCATATTTTTTAGAATTAAGCACCTAAACAAAAAACTAAAAATGCAAAAATATGAAAAAAAGACTTTTAAAAACAAAAAAATGGCAAATGGTAAACAAGCTTGGGTCTTTCATTAATTAATATTTAATAGTCTACATGATTAAGGTCGTCTGAATGTACGTATCTCATCTTTGAGAAACCTCAATTCGAAGCTCCTAGGGAAGCCAAGTCCATCTTTATTTCTACGCTTGGGGTATCTAGTTCTTCTATTACCTAACCGACGTTGACATTGCTTTTAAATCTTATACCAGGGCGGGTATAAGAAAAGTCCTGTACAGAGTGGCATTTGTTCGTAAAATGAACATGTTACCTTCCAATTTCCTTCACAGTCCGAAGTAGTATTTATTGGAAAGAGTGATTCTAGGCTAGACTTAGATATCTTATTTATTCCATTAAAAATAGGGTTTATTAAAAAAATACTTCTACTGTACTAATATACTGTCTTCTTGTATGCCCCAAAAGTAACACTTAGAACCCAAAGGGTTAATGCGGTTGTTTACAATTTTTTGAAGTAAGAACTTATGCGGAGAAAAAAATTTCAATTGTCACTTCTACCTTGTTTAATATGCCTTGCTTGATAGTAAATATATAATAAAGGAGTAATTTGTTAAATTTTACAAAAACAAAAAATTCCCAACGTCAAAAAATTGAGTGAAAATCTGTTAATTTTAGAGATTTCTAAGACTGCCGACAAAGTGAAAGCTATAAATGATTTTATAATATGAACAGAGAAAGCTATGAATTTTATTTCTAATGTAAACTTGCCTAGCTGTCAAGTCATTACGCGCCGATTCTGTTAGTATAGCAGTGATTATCGAGTCAATCAGGCGTTTTTGCAATATAGGTTCATATACGCTTATACATTAATGTAAGTTAGGAGTCTTATAAGACAATATTTAAAAAATACCCCATGGTCTAAATATTATTATATATTTAGCATCATAGAGAAAATGGATCCTCTAAATTGTTCTGAAATGGAACAGTCTGATTTTTCTGCAGATAAAATAATCGATCCTGATTTTTCAGTGAACTATGAAAGCAGGAAACGAAAAAAGAGTCGCAGGAATTGCAATTTTTTGAACGATTCGAAGTGCTTTCGAGACAAGTTTCTTTTCAATAAGGATTACTATGAAAATTTAGAACATGTAAGTTAAATATATTTCATAAGTTTATTTAAAACAAAAAGCTAATGGTATGAGGTGGGTTTTGTCGAAGGCTGAGGTAAAGCTCAGTCTGTCCAAGGTCAGTAGAGTTCCCACTAACCCCTACTAAGAAATAACACGATATATGTGTATTAAGATCGAACACACACGGCCTGAAGGCGTTGGGGGGGTAGCAGCTTTCCGTTACTGGAGTAGAGTTGGGCATTTTTGTTCTTTTCGAGGATTCTGTTCTTCTGTTATTTTTCTAATGAACGAACAAATCGTTCTTTTTGTTCACTATTTCTTTTTTTGTTGTAGGTAAGCTTGTTCACTGCTGCTCGTGTTGCATTGCGTGTTGTTCATTTGTTCCTTTTTTTTTTAATGTATTCTTGTTCACCGCTGCTGGTGTTTACGAGCAATGTGATTAATTAAGATCATATGGGGCTATGTACTATCGATAGGGTTATCAAAAGACGCATTTTGATCCAGTATCAAAAATCCAAAAATTTTGTTGATGAAAGTTAGGCACCGTCTTCTGAAATATTACCAAAAAGTATCGAATTCCATCCTTACACATCGTTATATACGAATGACATTTTTTTTGCATTTCAGCATATACCTACATATGTAGATTCTGAAACGGAAATTTTGTGCCTTGATACATACTAGTATACATACAACAATCAATCAGCTGTCAATCAATTCGCCTTTCATATTCATATGAACAAGAACAGCGAACAAGGTAGCAACAAACAAACAGAATTAAAAGAGCAAAAAGAACAAAAATCAAAGAATAAGTTCACTTATTCAGTTTAATAACCCGGTCAATTGAACAAGTTCAGAATAGAACGACCCAACTCTATACTGGAGAGTGAGGAAGCAAGAGAGCGGTGTAAACGGGCGGCGTAGCAATCGTTGAACAGCGGCTGAACGGCGGAGCGGCAAGGCGGATTTGGCACAGCTGGAAAACGTCCGCAGTTGGGCAGCGGGCGTCGCAACAGTAGAGCAGCGGCGTAACGGCAAGGCGGAGTCAGCACAGTTGGCAAACGACAACGGTTGGGCGGCGACTCACCGGGAGCAGAAGTAGCGCGGCGGAGGGCGTAGCAGCGAGAGTCGGGTCGGAAGACTATTGGGGTGGGGATAGCGAAGCGGGTCAATAGGCGGGTAGGCACAGCGCTATTACCCCTTCCCCACCCATCGGTCTACCCCGGAGCCAGAGCTAAGTGGAAATCAGTTCGCCGCAAGAGCGGCACGGTCTTTCCACTCAGCTAGTCGGCGGAGCGAAAAGCCGAAAGGCAACAACTCCACCGACTCACCCAACCAAAAAGGAGTGACTCCTCCAGAGTGCTGGCCCCTCGCTGGACACCTCCGTCCCCCGCTCGTATTCGCACACTATCTTTGTAGGTGTCAGGAGAGAGGGGCGGCGGTGTACCCGCTCTATGCCAGGTAGGACGGTCGAGTATTGTGTTTAAAGCACAACTGCACCCCCGACGACCCGCAACCCGTTCCATAGCTAGGGCCAGGGCTAAGAGGAACGTCGGTACGCCGCCGAAGCAGCACGACCGTTCCACTTAGCCAGTCAGCGGAGCGATAAGCGCAAATGCGACTACTGCCGCTGACTCACCTGGAGTGAATGATTCAAAATTTGTGAAATTCCTTTATATGGGGACGGTTATGAAATGGTGGAGAATTTCACCGCCTGCCATGGTGTGTTATTTGCCTGGGTATGAATTTATGCTGGCTGCCGGTGATCACCATGCCGTTGTTGCTGTGGATCAGCCGTGTTTGTGTCGAGCCGTTATTGCATGCTTTTAGGCTTAAGTGAAGTTACAACTACGTTGCAATCGTTCAAACATAATAGGGGAACAACTTTTCGGATAATAGTTTTTAGTGTTTCGCAAAATATCCTTTGCTAAAGAAGGCTTCCTTCATCTGCTCCTGTAGAAAGGTTATTCTCCCCGTCGCCATGCCCTTTCTGAATTTTCTTTTGAAAAAATAAGTCTTGCTTAAGGCCAATTTAGAATAAGGTTATACAATATAACTTTGAATTTCTAAAATTTGTCGATGTTATTGGCACAAAAATGTGACAATATTAATTTTTTAATTTTAGTTATTTACTTAATGTTTACTTAAATAAAGGTTCACTGAAATCTGATCTGAAAAGGAATAATCGTTACTTTTACAAGTATTTTATTAAAAAATCCTAAGCAAGGAATACAGTAATTGTAATTTAATACTTTTGAAATTACGATTACGTAATCCTTAATTGTTGAAAGTGCGATTCCGATTACGGTAATCGTAATTTATGTTTCCTAGAATTACGATTACGTAATCGTAATCGTAGTTCGATGGATTAACCCGAATCTTCCCACGATTACCATATGGTAATGCAAACATGCCGTTGCAATTTTACGTATTATGTCTGAAGTAAATAACAAAAACAAAAAAGAATAACTGTATTTCACGCAGAGGAAAATCGAAGCGAGGAAAATGAAAATGGACTTCATTTTCGTGCTCAGGAGATCGAAATACATAAGTATACAACATTTCACAAAAATCCAAAACAAAAAAAGTTATGGGACTTCCCGGGTTAAAGATTACAGTAATCGTAATTTAGTTTTTTGAAATTACGACTACTATAATCGTAATCGTCTTGTAATCGTAATCCTGTGCCAGCAAGCCATCAAGAGGGGAACAAGTATTTAAAAATTCTTGTGTGGGTATTTTTAGTTTAGAAAAAATACACTTTTGGGAATAATTAAGTCCAGTCATTCAGCTTAGCATGGAAAATAAGAAACTCGCAATTCATATTTTTATTTAGAAACATGGTATTATTTTAAAAGACGGTTCTATACCTGATTTTTATCAAAAATTAGCGAGGGGATATAAAAGGATGAGTTTTGGCCTCAGTTTATATAATCCGATGGTGGTGTGAAAAGTTTTTGATAACACTTTTAAATAACGAATATTTCATTTTTTTCACATATATTTTTTGGATCAAGGTTCAAAGCACGCTATATATACAATATATTTGTGGTGAAGCACGATCATTTTATTAATAACTTTTGAAAAAAGTAAAATAATAAATTTCGTCCCCTTGAACAATGAAATTGTATAATATTGTATAAGGAACTACCCGATCGAGCTTGGTGACTTGATCTACGCTTTTGTGCGTAAACTTTGACTTGAAATGTGATACTCCTGAAATGTGCACTTTTCCTGATATAAGTTCTTTAAAGAATAATTGTACCTTTTCAAATTTACATTAACGGAATATCCCCCACCCCGGCACAACTCCAGATCTTTTGATGTTAGATATCAAATTCCCTTATATTTCTCAGTTGTAAATAAATAAAATACATACATGTACTGGACTGCCCAAACAGTACCTGAAATGTAGACTTACATTTCTCAGTGAGGTAACGTTCCAAGATAAAATATCATATTAACCACATCGTATTTAAAGAACATAATTTTTTTGGATGGACCTAAAAAGCTTTATAATATATAAATCCTTTTATGGAGCTCAATGCAATATCAAATTTCCGGACAGTTATATTCATTGCTGCTTCTGGAAACTATTATATGACTAAAGCATGATGGTATACTCAATGGCTATCTACTTAAGATTATTGAAAAGATCTAAAGGAAATACCAACAAAAAATAACGAAAAATCCGAACTGCTTTAGTGGCTTTAACTTTTCGAATTTAATACAGCTAAGTTGATAAAATAGGGGTCAGGGACCTTAATTGGGTATCCCCCCTTTGGCTGTGCCCCTTCATTCGCCCTTAGTTCTTATTTTAGTTTATCTGAAATTTGAGCCATTCTAAAGCAACAACAAAATACATGGAGTAGATGTGTCTGTGCTGTTGCGATCACCTTTTACGAATTCGCCTTGCTCAATATGAACTTATATTTATCATTATCAGCTTGTGGTTTCCCAGTATAAACTTTAACTTCAAAGATAAGCGAGACAACGCGGTTTCTTGCTTTCATGTCATTTATCAAAACGTTGCCTAGATTTCCAATGTTGAAACACAAAAAGCTGTTGTTTATTACAGAGCTGCACTTTATATTCTATTCATCGATACTTACATTTCGCATATTCGAAGCCGTTTCAAGCAACATGAATCCATTTTTTAAAAATTTCGGGCAATTATTCAATACAAGGCGAATTTGTAAAGGTGACATTTTCCCATCACCTGATTGCTTTTTCTTCCCTGGCCTGAAATGGCGAAAGTTTCAAATTATTTCTTTTGTTTACATAACCATATTTTATTTAATTATGAGTTTAAAAAAATTTGAACAGGGGCATGAGAAAAAACTTTTGCATGGGAGACTTGACTATTAAAAATTCTATACAGCACCGAACTATTATTGTAACATTCTTGTATATGTTTTTCAAAAATTAAAGCGGGCCCCAATGATTCCAAAAAATGTCGGAGGGCGTTAATTTTGCTTCAGGCTAAATTCAACTTTTATACGATATGAAATTGAAATAGAATATTCATAATTTTTTTTAGACGGTTGAGTGCTAAAAATTTGAGCCTTAATTTACAAAATTAGGTTTAGAATTTAAATTGTGCCAGTTTTCGGGAAAATGAGAGTAAAGAAAAGAGTTTAAATTTTAAACCAGAAATGTCTTAACAATTAAATAATATAAAAAAAACATTTGTATCAGTTGGTAGGATTCGAACCGACGCGCTCCGCATCACAGTCGTCTGCTCTACCCACTGAGCTACGTCGCACACAAAATTGTAATGAGAAAAACTCATTGACTTGATAAAACTTGACCTCTACCTACCGTCAACCACCCGAAAATCTTGGGTGTGACGTTTGATAACGGCCTCACCTTCGCTAGTCATGCCACCGCAATAGCTTCAAAGATACAGAGCCGGAATAAGATCCTCAAGTCACTGGCCGGCAGTACTTGGGGGAAAGATAAAAAAAAATTTGCTTGCTACATATAAGGCTATTGGTCGACCAGTTATCGCCCAACCTTGCTGACACCAATTGGAGGAAATTGCAAGTCTGCCAAAACACCGCCATCAGAACTGCTACGGGATGTCTGCTTATGTCATCTGAGTCTCACCTCCATCAAGAGGCAAAATTGCTCAATGTTCAAGAGCACGCGGAACTCTTGAGTAGACAGTTTATACTGAAATGCCATAGGCATCCAAATCGACATCTATTGGATGAAGCCCCGCCCCCCGAGACATAAGGAAACATGTTCGCAAGCACTATAACGAGATACGGCACCACATTTCCTTGCCGTTTAATCTGTGTAGCCATAGGCGTGCTCTAAATTACCTCCACAGTGAGTCGGTGAACAGATGCCTCAGATCTCGGCCCGTGAATCCCATTATTGACATTCAACCACCCGTATTAGCTGAAGAGGAGAGTGTACTTCCGAGGGAGACTAGAGTCATGCTAGCACAACTTGGTTCTGGATATTGTAATAGGTTAAACTGTTACTTATCCAGACTGAACCCCACCATACCAAACACTTGCCCTAAATGTGGTATGTCCCCTCATGATACCATACATCTCTTCTCCTGTTCAACTGAACCTACTCTTCTAACACCAATACCACTCTGATCCAGCCCTGCTAAAACTGCGCGTTTCTTCGGACTTCCGTTAGTAAAGCTTTATGACAATTTAGAGTGATCTTAACTGTTAACAACAACAACAAAAACAAAAACAACTTAAAAAACCTTCAGAAATAAATTTAAAAAATTTCAAACATTTTAGACGTTTTTTTCAGTTCAGTTTTAAATTTAAACCGCAAGGACATGAAAACTGGTGTAGGAAATTGAAAGGTTTGAAATTTATTACAAAAAAGTTTAAAAAGTGGCTTAAACCGACGGATGGTTTAAAATTTAAGTTCAATTTTTAGCCGTGTACATTTTATTTGTGATAAAACACATGCGAATTAGCAACATATGTAATGGACTGCTCAAACAGTACTTGAAATGTAGCCTTACATTTTTCAGTGAGACAACTTCCCAAAATAAAATATCATATCAACAAGAATATAATTATTTTGGATGGACCTAAAAAGCTTTATAATAAATAAATCTTTTTATGGAGCTCAATGCAATATCAAATTTCCGGACCGTTATATTCATTGCTGCTTCTAGAAACTATTATATGACTAAAGCAAGATGGTATACTCAATGGCTATCTGCTTAAGATTATTGAAAAGATCTAAAGGAAATACCAACAAAAAATTACGAAAAATAAGAACGGTTTAGTGGCTTTACCTTTTCGAATTTAATGCAGCTAAGTTGATAAAATAGGGGTGTGGGATCTTAATTGGATCCCCCCTTCTTTGTCTGTGCCCGTTCATTCTAATGTGGTTTTTGACATTTTAAAACGAATTTGTCCTTCGTTCTTATTTTATTTTATCTGACATTTAAGCCAATCTAAAGCAACAACAAAACACAGGGAGTATATGTGTTTGTGCTGTTGCGATCACCTTATATGAATTCGCCTTGATTCAATAAAAATCAATTCGATGAAAAAAAATGCAAAGACCTGTACAAATTTTATGAGGAAATATGTATTGAATTGTTCAGTGGGTAATTTCATATCAGAAATAGAAGCATTATCAGTGAGTAGTTTTGAATTTCATTATATATTTAGAAATAAACTTTGTGTTCAGGACCTTAACGCACAGAGTTTCCCAGGTGGTTAATGAAGAGATATTCAAAAACGTCAGCACGATCTTACAAGTTCTAGCAGTATTACACGTAACAACAGCAAATCCAAACCGATCATTTTCGACCTTACGAAGAATGAAGACTTACCTCAGAGACACAATGGGGCAAGAGCGTCTCAATGGTCTTGCTTCTTAAGCATTCACAATTAAATTGATTTAACTGAGGACGAAAGATCTTTTCAAAAAGCCTTGGGAATTTGCAGAATACATCAATGTAGCTTGGGTGACTTCGATTTCTTCATTGAACATGATGCTCTTATTTCAAAGATACAATTTACCTTATTGTATTAAATATAACTAGTTTGTTGATAGAATTAAGTTGAACTTTGCATGTACAAAGTACACTATAATTTAAATATTCAAAATGGTCTCAAAAAAGTGCATTTCAATTGGAAAAAGTTTTTTCGCAAAAAGGGTAATTCGAATGTGGCTTCAAAATCGATAAAGAGGCGATATGTTTAAATTCTACAATATGGATTAATGTGAAAATCTGGTAGATGGCAGATTTACCAGGTCTAAATCCGCTCTGATAAGGTCCAATCAGTTGGTCCCTGTCAGGCTCGATATTCAGGAGGCCGATTTCGCTATAGTTGGCACAGTTCTGCAAAAATTTTCTTTCTTGGGGATTGGGTAGAGAACCGTAGATTCTAATGTGCATGCCTGCGCTCAGCCGGCCATATTATGCATAAAAGCTTTTGCAGTTCTTAAATATCTCCGACCTGGAACTCTTTCTGGGTCGAAGCACTATTCACACTCCCGTTTTTAGGAGCTATGTTGGCTCATGACACCCGGAAACATGCTACGTAGACTCCCTAGATGGTAGGATGGGTTTCATGGCTGAAATTCACTCAGGACATTTACCGAACACCATTGTTTGGAGTTTCTGATGTTACTAGTCCCAGGCATTTATTTTGTGCATCTTATAAACTACAAACTATTTATGCGCTTTGAAGATACGATGTGTCACTTACGTGACGGAGAAGAACATGATGCGATTAGACTGCATGTGTATGTATGTAGAACGGCAGATTCATCGAGTCCATCAAAAAATGCTTGGCTCAAACTTTTGACGTATGAATGATACAAAGGTGGAGACGTACTGTATTTGCAAAGCGTATTAGTTAGTCTGGGAATTTGGTACCATTTGGTGTACTGGTACGCACACAATGCGAAATTCTATGAATGGTAAAAACGTAACTAATTTGATTAAATTGTGTTTGGAAATAAGGCGCACTGGTTATTTATTCAGCCATAAAAAGCATATTTGTAAACACTTATAAATTCATTCTTCAAAATTCTGTGTTCAGCATTAATAAAATCTATTCGCGAAGCAATCATATTAAGGTGTAAAGTTCCGCTGACATAGTGGCGAGAGTGCTTGACTTAAGTGCAAGACGTCCTAAATTTGAAACCCACTTGCACCTTTTTAATAAGAGGACTGATTGAGTAATTCCTTCGCCCCTCGACATTTACTAATTTAGTTATCGCATCCAGTAGTTTTTTCTTCATGTAAACAGACAACATTCGGAAACACTCTGAAATTCAAGTCGTCGTACCGGGTGTGGATAGTAATACCTCTAGCAGGAGCAATCGGTAAATAAGTATGTAATTGCAATGAATTTATCAAATTAAAATATATCAGTATATTCAAAGTCGTATTATTTCAAGTTATAATTATTTGTTTGAAATGGATTCGACTTATATGTATATAAAACCAACTTCAAGGTCTACATAAAACTCGACAAAATAAATCACCCATTACCATTTAATACGAGTATTTTCCAATACGCAGCTTTATGGCCCATTCACATAACAAAATACAGTATGAAATCGGCCGAACATAATTATTAATTTTTAGAATTTTTCATAGACTTTTATTGTATTGAAAACGTTGTCTAAAAATTAATGTTTTTCTGATATGTGTATCTGAATAACACATTGGCCCATAACACTGTGGAACAAATTCAGGTTAGTAAAAGTTAGGTCGATTTTGAGAGTGAGGGGTGAAAATAGAGGTTGAATTAGAAGCCCCGTATCGTGGCGTTTGTTTATGTTAGTTCGAATTTTTTTTTTAATCGACCTTCGAACTTTGCAGTCAAATGCCGATTTTCAGCATATTGTTTGCATAGTTTTTTGGCTATAACTCGTCGACTAATTAATATTTTTTCAATCTGTTAAAGCCAAATTATTGCTAGAAGCCTGTGCAACAATTATATCTTTACTAAACTTAAAAGACATTTAAAAGGTTGGTCAATCATAGTCATATTAAACAAAGGTTTTGGCTAAAATTAAAAGTAAAAGGGTCCTCTTATGAAAAAAAACTAAGTTGGTTGGGGGTAAGAAGAAATTGTTTATGTTTTGCAAGGTCACCCTGTATCAGCTATTTAATTCCCAAACCATAGCATATCTGTAGAGACAAGCGAAAAGAGCGATGTCAAAAGCACAACCGTAGACACAAACTGATTTTAAATTGTTAAAATGAAATTCTCGTCATATTAAAATTAAAACTCCGTCTTACGCCCTAATTCTACAACATTCGTTTTACCGGCAAATAAATAATTTGGAAACTTTTACACCCTTTTGGTATTCTGGCTGCTTAAGTTGTAGTCCAATTTCGTAACCACCAAAATAAGTGGTAACGTCGCGTAACCATAGAAAATTAAACGTGTTTTGTAAATATTTTTGGGGACAGAAAATACCGCAAATTTTGTACACATACTAGTTCACAAGAATTAATAAACAATATAAGCACTTTTTTACACGAAGTATCGTTCGCGTTTGCATTTTATTCTCTATTGCGCATTGTTTGCTTTTGACAGCGTTGCCATATACGCTAGAATCGCGCTTACTTGAACTGCATTGCCAACGGTTACGATTTTCGGTTAGATAATCTTCCAGGTACAAAATTACCGGTTACGCACAGAATTGACCCGTTAGACATAAAATGTGCTTTAGGTTGACTATGACAGTTGAACCTATGTTTATTATAGAATCATGTTTAAGTTGATAAAACTATATTTTAATTTGACTATGATTATGGGCCATTACCTTTAATGTGAGACGGTTTTGAGGATTTTATTCCTGTATTGAAAACAGCTGTATAATTTATGAAAGCCTTGGGAAGGCATACAAATGGCGATACAAAACCCTACAATAGTCACTACAATATCTATCTATCTATCTGATTCCCCTTTTAATACATATTATAAACAAAAATCCATATACATTTCCGGAAAGGGTATGTCAACATCGACAACACGGTGACGTGTCTAATGTCAATGGAACTAATAATAATAAAATAATTTGAAATTAATTTTGAAAATAGCATGACATTAATTCGATTTTACTCTAAATGTGATAAATACTTTCTATAATAACAGCACAATTGCTTTTCCAGGTGCAGTTACAAAAGATAATGGACTAAGCAGGTTTTGCACCAAATTTTTATTTATACTACTATACGAAATCAAACCATTTTGTTATAAACTTCGGATATATTCAAAAAAGTTCCACAGGCAAAAGTTTGGAACATAAAATCGCGCGATTTGGAAAAACAATTGCGTTGTTATAATAGAATATACATACCTATGTACATATGTAAATTTTTATTAACTTAAAAGTTTAGTTTTGAAATATTTATATTTTGATGTGTGACTCTGCGTTTCATTTTTATTTTGAAAATTGCAGAATCACATAAACAATGCATTTTTGATGTGGGGTGCGCATAAACCGAAGTTTTTTTTCCACCTTGCAGACCTTTGGGGGTTCTTTTTCGTGTAGGCTTTCCGTTTGTGAATATATGTATGTATGCTCATTTACTTCCGATCAGTTCATTTGTTTTATACCTTTTATTTCTAGCTGCAAGGTGAAAAAGCCAATAAGCTATTGTTTCTGCATTTTTATATAAAATTATATGATTTCGAGTTTTAAAAATATAAGTTTTTTAATTTTATAAACATAAGAGTTTTATGTTATAAAGTGAAATGAATGTCATTTAAACCAATGTGGGTAGAATTTTGTGAAGTAAGCCCTAATCCTAACTTTTTTTCGAAGATCATGTATTTTAATGACACAAAAGATAAATACTTATATCAAAATTTTCCGAAATTCGAATTATTTTCTAAGTTATAGCTATAAACATATTTTCGAAGTTCACTAGTTTTTGCTAATTTTACCGCGATTGGTCAACTCGATATTGCTAATTTTTGAAATATATATACAAGACGGCATCTTCTCCCAAACTTTATTTCTTTTATGTGCATATTTATTTTTTTGCCAAACATATTCGCAAATTTTTTATTATTTTTGACTTCTTCATCGTGATCATCGCGTTGTTGGTCATTCCATTACACACTTTTAGCAGAAATAAAAAATTGCTGCCCCACAATGGGATGGGAACTATTTACTATTTTAAAGGCTGTGGTTTCTGTATGTGGCACTGTTATAGAGAAAATAGTATAAGAAGAGTAAAGGATGTAATGATGGCAACTCTTCATTTTATTACAAAACGTGATCAAAAATCATTTAAAGTACTATTAATGCCATAACTCAGTATTCACAGTACACAATAAGTACCGAAAAAAATTTTCATACAAAGTTAATTACAATTCTGTAAAAAATTTAAATAACTCTATCCCATTGCAATACCATCTTGTATATATATTTCAAAAATGAACAAAATCCTTCAACCTTCGAAAATATGTTTAAAACTTTAACTTTGAAAATAGCTCAGATTTCGAAAACTGGGCCAAACGTAATTATACCTCGTAGTGCTACGCACACAAGGTATATTAACTTTAGTCGCCTAACGGTGGTATGTAATGGCATAAACGGATCGCG
The DNA here is from genome assembly GCA_949987695.1 of Merzomyia westermanni. Lineage (NCBI taxonomy): Eukaryota > Metazoa > Arthropoda > Insecta > Diptera > Tephritidae > Merzomyia > Merzomyia westermanni. The sequence continues at coordinate 52,789,299 of OX465288.1, forward strand.
ATAGATATTGACTTATGTGTATCAAAATGTTCAGGAGGAAAAAAGAAATTGATTAAGCCATGTCCGTCCGTCCGTCTGTTAACACCTTACCTTAAGTAAATTTTGAGATATCTTAATGAAATTTGGTATGCGGGTTCCTTGGCACTCATCTCTGAGCGCTATTTAAAATAGGCGAAATCGGATGATATTTTCGAAAACACAAAAAAAGTGATTATTCAGTACATAATACTTTTATAAGGATAAAATTTGGTGTGTACATTAATGTTAAGGTAGAAAATAAAATTTTCAAACAGTTTTTGAAAATGGGTCTGGCACCACCCACTTTTGATTAAGTCAAATTTAGAAATATTAATCATAAATCAAAAACCGTTCAAGATATCGAAACGAAATTTAGCACACATATTTGTATTAATACAAGGTATGTTCCGGAAAAAATGGGCGAAATCGGTTATATACGAAAGATTTTGAAAAGGATCATAGATATATTTAATAGGCAATAACTTTGCGTACAAAAGCTTTATATCATTTCTATTTCACTTTCAAAATGTCCGTGAATGAAGAAAGTCGAAAAATGGGCGGGGCCGCACCGATTTAATAGTGGATTCTTCCACAAAACTTTTTATGCCATAACTCCGGCCAAAATTGATTTATCGAAACGATTTTTAGCGAAAATGTTGAATATATAAAGGTAATTGTTTGTTGTAAAAATGGGCGAAATCGGTCAACTTTCACGCCTAGTTTTTTAGCATAGTTCTGAAAATTTTGTTTGTAAAATGTAAGACGCGATATTTCTATAACCATACAAGCTATATCAATAAGATCTTGCACAGATAATAAGCTTTTTAAGCAAAACTCGACCGAAAAATATTTTTTTTTGGATTTTGTGGAACTAGTCGTGGCGTCGCCCACTTATCAGCATAAAAAGTCTACTTTTTTCAAAGGCGATTGCTTGTAGTTTCAACTAGATATTTAAATCAAAATTGGCCAGCTGCTTTCCAATACTATGTAGTATACTCCTGCCAAAAGTTAGGCAAATCTAAAAACACACACGGGCAAGTTTTTAATACCCCACTGCAATAGGGAAGTTATATACCTTTTTTATTTTCATACCCTTAATGAACATGAAATGTTTGTAAGTATGAGAAGAAGAAGAGAAGGGCCCAACAATAAGCAAACTGAAAAAATAAGGGCGATGAGCTGAGTCGATTTAGCCATGTCCGTCTCCCTGTCTATCTATTGGAACCCAAATTTTTCAAACATAAAATGTGCATGTATGGGTATTTTGAAAAAATGTGGTTAGCAGTTGTTGGTAGGGAAGTTATTTATATACAATAAATTAATGGTGGCTGCCGTGATGTGGCGGTAGTGTTGCCGGCCTACCACACAGAAAGTCCAAGGTTCGAGTCCTGGGACAGGTAACATCAAAAGTCGTTTGAAAAAGTCTTTCAAAACGGGGACGCCCCTCGGCAGTGGTTTGGCAAACTCTCCGAGTGTCTTTCTGCCATGGAAGGGTTCTCAGCAAAGAATTCATCTCCTTTGTAGATGCCGTTCGAAGTCGGCAAAAAATTTGTGGGTCCCGCCAATTTGTAGAAAAAAATTCAAAGGCACACCTCAAAACTCATAACAGGTGGCTTTATAATACGAACTGAGAAGTATTAAAATAGACCTGCGTAAATTGGTATGCCATAATAGATTACTATTAGGCAGAGTTGTTAAGGAATGCATTCATGTCGGAATACAGTCCATGCATTCCCATTCACTGAATAACAATTTTGGATTGCAGCCTTTATTCCATATTTGGAATAAGGTATAGAAATTTTGCAGTCCTTATTCCTTTTGTTAATCCAGAATAATTATTCCTTTTGCATTCCTCATGTGAAATACAAAAAATTTAAAAGCATTCCGCATGTAAATAATGAAGTTAGAAATCGGTCTTTAGGTGAAAAGTATGGTTTTAAGCATTTTTTTGAATTTACATATGTCTTGCACTAGCAATAGCCAAAATTAAGAATCTCTAGATTTTCTATTTTTGGTATAGATTCGTAGATCTACTGCAACTGTATAGTCCCAACCCTGACTTTCGCGCTTCAGATAAGTTTTGGCTCCCGCAAGTAATAATCGGTTAAAATTGAGGTCATTTTTGGGCCGGGTGGCGCACCGAGGTCTATCTCTGACAGGATTGTGGTATTAGATAGAAACCTATTTTTTAAAGCACAATTAGCCAAAAAGTCCCTACCATGGTTAATATATAGTTTACAAAGGTATGCAATTCAGTGAATGAAAAGAAAGGAATAAAGAATAGGAATAATTATTCCGGAATTCAAAAACGAGTAAGGACAGCAAATTTGCATTCCTTATTTCAAAAAATGGAATAAAGGCTGCAATCAAATATTTTGCAATCTAAGAAATAATTATTCCAAAAAGAATGCATTCTTTAACAACTCTGCTACTAGGTATATAATGTTTGGTTCCACCCGAACTTAGGCTTCCTTACTTGTTTTTTCGAGAATAAGTGGCTTAATACTTTTTTAGCAATAATAAAAGTATAAAACTATTTTGTTGTTGGTTTTATGGTCTGTTCATTTTACATATTTTTGTAAGTATAACGAGCTCAAGACCAGTTAATAATAATTCTTAGTTAATTATTATTATTTTTGATTAGAGGAAAAATTGAAAGCAACAAACATATACAGGCTGTAGTTATAGTACTATTTCGAAAACAGCCACGATTTCTCGTCAGAATAATTCGTATAGTTTTGCTATTTCAGAGGATCTTGTGGAGAATCGAACCCACTCACTCTGATTGCCAGCGCAGCTGCCTAACCCATAGGCTATGCTGCGTGTAGTTTTGCAAGCTGCTTAATTCAAGTTTTCCTCTAATCGTTGTTTGTTATCTTGCCAACGGTATACACAATATTTTAGACATTATTAACTGGTCTTGAGCTCGTTATACTTACGAAAATATGTAAAATGAACAGACCGTAAAACCAACAAGAAAATAAATTTATACCGGAGCACGCGGTTATGTACAATAACTATCTTCTAAAAATAGAAAGGAAGAATGTACAAAAACAAAGTCCAGCATGCATGATTCACATATAGACAGAATGTCTAAAATATTGTGTATACCGTTGGCAAGATAACAAACAACGATTAGAGGAAAACTTGAATTAAGCAGCTTGCAAAACTACACGCAGCATAGCCTATGTGTTAGGCAGCTGCGCTGGCAATCAGAGTGAGTGGGTTCGATTCTCCACAAGATCCTCTGAAATAGCAAAACTATACGAATTATTCTGACGAGAAATCGTGGCTGTTTTCGAAATAGTACTATAACTATAGCCTGTATATGTTTGTTGCTTTCAATTTTTCCTCTAATTAAAAATAATAATAATTAACTAAGAATTATTATTAACTGGTCTTGAGCTCGTTATACTTACAAAATATGTAAAATAAACAGACCGTAAAACCAACAACAAAATAAATTTATACCGGAGCACGCGGTTATGTGCAATAACTATCTTCTAAATATAGAAAAGAAGAATGTACAAAAACAAAGTCCAGCATGCATGATTCACATATAGACAGAATGTCTAAAATATTGTGTATACCGTTGGCAAGATAACAAACAACGATTAGAGGAAAACTTGAATTAAGCAGTTTGCAAAACTACACGCAGCATAGCCTATGAGTTAGGCAGATGCGCTGGCAATCAGAGTGAGTGGGTTCGATTCGCCACAAGATCCTCTAAAATAGCAAAACTATACGAATTAGTCTGACGAGAAATCGTGGCTGTTTTCGAAATAGTACTATAACTATAGCCTGTATATATTTGTTGCTTTCAATTTTTCCTCTAATCAAAAATAATAATAATTAACTAAGAATTATTATTAACTGGTCTTGAGCTCGTTATACTTACAAAAATATGTAAAAGTATAAAACTTTTAAAAATTCGTTGATTATTTTTATTATTTTTGGTTCGGCTTCGGCCTTAATTCGCAGAAGTTCGCTTTGGTTTGGCTTTAAAAATCTATTTTCGGTAGTTCTCTAGAAATTAGTAAATCATTTATGATATTTAGCGTTTCTGGCGGTTCGATTCTAAGCGTAACCGGTTTTATACCTGGAAGAGTATCTAATCAAATATTGTAGCATCCGACTAAGCGGATTCTATCGTACATGGAAAAAACGTCAAAAACAAACAATGCGCAATAAAAAATAAAATGAAAACGCTAACAAAACCTCGTACAAAATAGTGCTTACATTGTTTATTAATTCTTGTATACTAGTATTTCTACAAAATTTGTGCCATTTTCTTTCCGCGAAAATATTTACTTGACGTTACCACCTATTTTGGTGTTTACGAAATTGGATCGTAACTTATACCGAGAGAATACCAAAAGGTAACAAGAACGTTGTTACTGCAATAGAATTAGAGCGTTAATTTCAAATTATTTTGAGAATAAACGTCATTGACATTAATTCTATTTGTAAAAGCGAATTAATGACATTTTTAGTAACATTAATTCCATTGGCATTATGACACCTTACCGACAACACTGCAAAAAACCTTCGGGAAGTGTTTTTGTCCCTACACAAACAAGTGTTGCAGTAGTCGTGTGGTCTCAGCTGATTTCAGGAGTGAGTACATTCGATTCCGATAAAAAAATTAATGTCAACGAATTTTGGATTGTCTCCAATTTGGATGGACCTTGTTAATATATGAAGGTTACGGCCTTTATTTATAAGTACATACGCACACTTATTGACAAAATAATAGGTGTATGCAAGTTTTCTTGCATAATATAATATTACTACACTTGCAATTGAAACAAAGTTTGTAACATGAAGAGTTTCTTCGATTAAAACTAAAAGTGTAAAAAATCTATTAATGTTTTAATGAAATGAAAATAAACAATTGGCTTATCATTTATTTATTTCATGGTTTTTGAATAACCGGTATATTCTGTATGATTTTGCATATGTTTTCCTATTTTACTGGGCTTGGATTTGATTAACTTTGGTTTCTAATGAAGTTTTGATGTCTGCGCTTTCAGACACAATGAATCCCTCTTCTGAAATAAAAACGCTGAACACTCTTCTCTTGTGGTCACTCTACATGGCCATTGCATACTCTGACACCAACCGCGAAGTATACTTTGTAGCGTTATATTGTTGATAACACTATCTCAGGGACAGTGTTTTTTCTACATATGACAGCATTACAGCAAGTGGACGCTTTCAAATCGATGGTAGGTAATTCACCACCCTACCAGCGGGTAAAATGCCTGCATTCACAGTGTTTTAATTGTATATTTACACAAAAAGTTATAGTTGGAGTTACAAAAACGGTCAATTGTGAATATTAAATAAAAATTAGTGTGCAAATAGCCTTAAAACTAGCGAATTCAGTGGTGAATTAACTACCCGCGAACTGATGGTTTACTGTTTCCCACTATTCGTCGCGTTGAACCTTCTTATGGTTATATGTTCTTTGAAATTACTAAAACTTGCATACACCTATTATTTTGTGAAGAAGTGTACATACATAGGTTCAAAGTTTTTCAACGTATGCATGTATACTATTCAAAAATGTATTCAACGCACATAGTGTGTAGCTGTGCCAATTGAGATATCATTTTTTATCAAATCAGATGCCAGCGGTTGTACGAGGGTACGCACCCAAACCAAAAAAACCTTATATGTATACAGCAGCAACGGCAAAATGTGTTCTTTACTGTAATATAAACCTCTGGCAAGATATCTGTGAATAAAAACATTTAACTTGGTATTCCAATTGTAATATTAAGATAGTTGGGTGCGCCCTAAGTGGTTCTGGTGCACTTGCATTCGTTGCATCTTGTCAAAGAACGTACTTGTAGAGCATAATAGTCCAATTACCCAACGACGTGTGTAACATACGTTTACGTATCCCGTACATATGTCAGTTTGAGGGAATCTTATGCCCGTGGCGCCAACGGAGAAATCAGCCATTTTCTGTTGTTTACATTCAATACAATGTTGCCATTTATAAGTTTTCATGCATGCTAACTCAAACGTGTACTTTTGAAACAATTATTTTTCATTTTATGAGTGTCCGAAATTAATATTAAATAATTATAGCCAGTCAATTTATTTAAAAGCAACAACTTAATATCGTAATTTCAGGTTATTTCAACATTATTACGAAAATTTAAAAGGTATTTTGAGGTATTTTTGTAAAGCAACTGCAAACGATCCATAACTATTATACACACGTATGAATAGGCAACACTGTCATATGAGAGAGCAACCAGCTGACACGTTCTTACGGAAAAAATCAAAATTTCTTTGATTTCCACGGAACGTTCTACGTATACGGAAAAATTGAACGTCGGATTGTTCGTTTACATGACACTCTCATAAGACAGGTCGTGTCAGCTGACACGTACTATGTACGTGCGTCGGTGGGTAATTGGACTATAAAGAAGGTTCAACGCGACGAATAGTGGGAAATGTTAAACCATCAATTTGCGGGTAGGTAATTAAACACTAGTAATTTTGTTGAAATTGTTCACCAATTTCGGGCGAACCGAAGTTCAATTCGAATCAGCTGTGGCTCTATTTCAAATCAATGGTAAACAAATAAGTTTACTTGCAATCTTGAAATCCAGTGTACATTTGGTTAAAATAAAGTAAAATTAGAGTTTAAAAGATATTTGGAAACATGTATAGGTTGCACTCAGGATCGCACGCAAGAGGAGAATGTAAAAGCAATCAGGAGATAAGTGATTTATTATGAGTTAAGAACATTGGCTTACACAAGGGGGATTTTTTGACGTTTAAACCGTCCCCTAAAATGTTGACCACACATGAGAAAAATCCTCATTAAAAATATATTTATGCACATTCATAAATATTTATGTAAATAGATACACACATGTTGTGAAATCTATATGTGTATATCGTCGGTGACATTGGAAAACCGCGTAACGCACAAATGCAAAACCGCGTAAGCTTCATTTGCTTCAAAAATTTAAATTAAAAACCATTGTCACGGATGTCAACGTGTTTCGTATTGCTTGAAAGGCAATTTACCAAAGATAAAGGCTCTGGTCTTTATTTTTGTCTCAGACTAATAAGTTTCTTACAAAAAATTCTAAAGTTAGATATTTCTGAATTTTTTTCCATGCGAGTGTGTTTAGTTGGCATCTTTGCCAAAAATTCAATTTATTATGTGTTATCTCAAAATAATATTTCTCTCATTAGAAAAACTGTAATTAAACCACTCCAAGCGCTTTTGAAGGAATATTAAGTTTCCTAGTTGAGTAGTGCCATTTGCTATACCCGAAGTTTCGTTGCAGAAAATTTCTGAAATTCTTACATTCACAAAGGTATAACTAAAAAGAATGTGTTTTTTATTCATTTAAATAAAACATCTGCCTTTATCTTTAAAATAAAAGGAAAATGCGGTTTTATTTCGCGGTTTTTAAGGGTATAAAATGCACCTTTACAAAAAAAAAACTTCACCTATTACAGCTAAGACAGTATTCTCCATCATTCAAATGTCAATAAAATACTGTAAAACCCGTCAAATTGGTTACTGTGGTGTTCTGCGTTAGTCAAGGATAAAATAATTAAACAACTAAAGATAATATAGTATTTCTTGCTAATATTAATATAGTTATAAAATAATAAATTGTAGTCGATGCCTTTATTTTTGCCTGTACATCAGAAAGAGTGTGTATTTTTTCATTAATTGAAGACCAAATATGAAACCCTGAATACTACAAAAGCATTTTTGGCACAAAAAATTCATTAAAAAAAAACATTCCCAATGGATAAACTGGACAATCCTTTCTCTTATGGATTCCAATGCAAATATGGATGCGTTAGGTCGATGTTGACGAGAGGGAAATGTTGCCAGATTGTGAATATGGTTTAGTGTAACATCCAATTGGAATTCTAGTTTGAGAAACGTCAGTGAGAAATCATCACTTTGTTCTTTTAAAACATTATTCATTATGGTCAAAATGTGATGAAGCTTTTTTAGACTGGATGGTTAGCTATCGATACATGTGAATTTTTCAATAAACAGCGTAACATAAAAAAATAGTTCTTGATTCAGTTTTTTTCAACGTATCTTGCTCGTAAAAAGTAACTGATCATGTTGTCGATTTAATTAGAACTCGCGAATTTAACTAAACATTAACTTTATTGCGTGGGGTTTATTTCTGTATAAAGAAAACTCTTGCAAACATGTTAAAATTTTTTAAACAATACTTACCGCAGTGCTATTCCCTCCAATTTTTAATGGCTGACTAACACTGTTTCTTGTAACTTATCAAATTTTTTGACTACTAGCAGACGTTGTCCTGTCTAAATTTGAGTTGCCTACATTTAACAAATTGTACTCACTTCCTCCCCACTTGGCGCTTCCTCGTAATTTATTCCTATATCTTAATTTTTCTTTCTACTTTTGCTTTTCCCCCACCCCCCATCCCGTTAGTTTATTTTACCCTCTACAGTTTCCTTTACCATCTCCTCTAATTCCTGAATTTTCTATTCCTTATCCCCTTCTACTCCCTTTTTACTCTTCGGGTACTGATATGTACATAGTTTCGAAGATATAGCGGTTTAACTTTTTTTGGTCTTGGTACCGCATACTTTTTCCAAGGTTTTTGATATATATAAAATATTATTAACTTTAAACAAATAAATTCCTAGCTATATCGAATTACAGCTTTATATCACCGGGGGGCTTTTCCAAAAACTATATACAGCCTGTGTCGGGCCCAACGAACTCCTGAACCTACCATGAGAGTTTCAGAGACATCGACAATGTGAACATTAATGAATCACAAAGAAAACCAAAATATGCGGCGTGGCACCGCCTACCCTTCAAAAATTAACTAAATGATACATATATCCAAAAATCATTAATTTAGATTAAATAGATTCAGAGTTATGATGAATTGAAATTTTATATAGTCTGGGGGCGTGACTCCGCCCACTTTTCCGTGTCGTACCCAGCGAACTCCTGCACCTATTGCACCTATTAACTTGATAACGCGGAATCCAGACAATCAAGCGATACTCTAATATCGGTCTAACTAATGTAGTAAAAATAGTCTTAGTAGCATAAGGGTAGCTACATTCTTTTGATCACCTTTTCACAAAAGCTAATACACCTCTAGCATTGTTGACAGTAGCCTCAATATGAGGATTGGAGCTAAATTTGCAGTTCATCGTCACACCCAAATCGAAGAAAACATTTGCATGTTCAAGACTGTGGTTGTTGTTCAATCGTTCATATACAGCTGGCTGTAAATACCGACCTGAAAAACACATGAATTTACATTGAGCTGGATTGAGCGGCATATAGTTTAATTTACACCAAGAAACTAAGTAGTCTAAATCCATTTGAAGGAAATAACGATCGTTCATCGAGCATATGACTTAAATAGTTTTGCGTCAACAGCATACATTAAGATTTTTGAATGTTTTATTGTAGAACAGATATCGTTTATGAAAATCAAAAGCACCGGAGGATACATTAATGGTGTTAGAAACGGAATTTTTAAAAATTACTCTTTGCGTTCTACTAGAGAGATAGGAGGAGATCCAACGGGTGAGACCAGGGTGAAAGACAACCAGATAAAATTTGTGAATGCGTAAAGAGTGGCAAACTTAGTCAAATGCCTTACTAAAATCTATGTAAAAAACGTCAGTGTGGAGATTGTCTCTAAATCCATTCTAAACGTGGGTAGTGAATTCAAGTAAATTGGTTGTGGTCGATTTACCCTTACACCACGCTGAGAATCTGTAATCAGTGTTGAGATCGAAAATGTTAGGTGATTAGTAACGACAGCTTCGAATAATTTGGAAACAGCGGAGAGCTTTTCTATTCCACAATAGTTTTCTATAGACGGCTTATTCCCGCTTTTACACAGAGGTATAAGCCTGTGTCGTACCCAGCGAACTCCTGGACCTATAGTAATACTTTCATAGACAGTATTAAATAAACTGTGGATGCTAATGAAGCACAAACAAAACACAAAATAAGCGGGTCAGGCACAGCCTACTTTTCCAAAATTTTGCAAATCGTGAACATGGGACACATATCGAGCCCTGTGCGCAAAAAAGACGTAAGAGTCAAAAAGAAAATTTTACAGGAGAAAGTTTTTTTAAATTTATTTCGCTCTCACTTTATGTATTGACATGAAATTAGGTACTTAGGTTTCCTTTAGCCCAACCTATATAATGCAATCAATTTTATTTTTATACATATATGTAATATAAGCATAAGTTTTGGCGCATACGTCTTTTTTGCCCTCACCATATCAGTCTACTTTTTGATAATTTGGCTGTTATGTCAAAAATGTTTTTTTAACAAAAGTTGGGTTTCTGCACTTTTCTTTCGTTATTTCAAATTATTTGTCCTCACATATGTCAAAATCAGGTATTACTAATGGCTTGCTTGAAGAGCTATTTACGCACGGCTACGAGAAGCTGATAAAACGTATGCATTAGCTTCTATACAGAATATGGTAGGATGAATGCATGGTGCTAAGTGTTATTGTCTTCGGCATAGTGCAGAAACCTGGACGCTGACAACATCTGTTGATAGGGTTCTGGGTGTATTGGAGAGAAATGTTCCTCGAAAGATTTATGGCAACGTCGAAAAAGTTTTAATGAAACTCCGAAGAAAGCACCAAGTGGCGACCGATTTACTATCCCGTGGTACTTCCAATTGGCGCCAGTTTGCAAATCGAGGCTTTTGGAGGCTTTAAGTTTCTTTTTAATTGTTTGGACAAACCTTTCCGCTTGACCATTAGTGGCGGGATGGTATAGTGCTCCCGTCTTGTGGACAATCCTATTCAGCTTCAAAAAATTTTGAAACTCACTTGTAACAAAAGCGTTGGGAATCCCAAATGTAGAAAAGATTTCTCTGCATTTTTGCATCATGACACTCGTTGTCATATTCGGCACTATGTGAACTTCAGGCCACTTGCTGAAAGCATCGATTACATAGAAAAGGTATTTACCCATGAATTGGCCCTCAAAGTAGGCGTGTACTCTTTCAAACTGTTTCTTTTGGTGCACCCAACTGTGGACCGGCCCTACTTCCTTGGCGTTTGGTCTAGAAAGTTGGAATGCGGAACAATTCGAAACCAATTCCTCAATGTCCATACGGTTCCAACAACAGTATGCTCTTGCAAGGCTCTTCATCCTGCTAATTCCGAAATGTGCACAGTGCAGCTTGTCGATAATTCTCTTTAGTAGGGGTTCTGGTACATACACTCGTAGACCCCTCATTAAGCAACATTTTGTAGGCTGAATTCTATTTGAGTGATTCCAAAACGATGTTTTGCGTCCGCCTCTCGTCCTAATTTCAGGCATTGTAGGATTATCTTCACTTCGTCGTCCTTTTCGGTGTTTTTTCTTAGCTCGCTGGCCGTCACCGGTAGACTTTCTATAATCTCCTGTTCAATCATTCAATATTCTCATCATCATATCGCATCCGCATTCCCGTTGTCCTTGGACCGTTTTAACTGGATTTCAAAATCGAAGTGGTCCAGAAATATAGCGTAATGCTGCATTGTTGTAGCTGACAATGGCAGGCCCTTTTGCGGTCAAATTATTTGCGAAATCGGTTTGTTGTCCGTTACTAGTATAAAACGTTTACCACACAAGTACTAATAAAATTTTCGAACGCCAAAAACTATGGCATGTGCCTCTTTGTCAATTTGGCTATATTTTTTCTGGGGTTTGTTAAGGGTCTGTGATGCAAATTGTATAGATCTCTCAGAGCCATCCTGATAGCAGTGCCTAAGGACGGCACCTACTCCAACAGGACTTGCATCTACTGCCAATACCATTGGGAGCTTTGGGGCGTAGTGCGCTAAAAACAAGCTGGACTGCATTTCCATATTCACTTCAGCAAATGCTTTTTCGCAGTGTTTGTCGATCACAAATTTTTCATCATTTTGCAATAGCTTATTTAACGGATAGACGATGTTACTTAAATTTTTCACAAAGCGCCCATAATAGTTGATTAGGGCCGAAAACGCCTGTACCTCATCTTTATACGTAGGCTTTTTTATTTTCTGTATATCTTCTACTTTACTTTTAACTCTGTGTATGCCCCGTTCATCTATCAGGTACCCACAATATTCGATTCGATATTTCATAAATTCTCATTTCTCTATATTTACGTGCATGTTGTGGTCTTGTAGTCGTTGAAAAAGTGTGTCTAGTCTGCCGATGTGTACCTCATCACTGGCTGCTGTGGTCTTAATATCAGCCAGAAATACGGGCACGCCGGGAATATCGCCCACGAACTGTTCCATTAGCCGTTGCTACTTTGTCGGCGCACTGGCGAAGCCAAACATCAGTCTCGTAGGTTGGTATAAACCTTTATGAGTATTCCTGGTCATCACATGTTGGTCTTCTGGATACACCTCTAATTGTAAATATGCACTTGACAGATCGATTTTGGAAAACTTCTTTCCACCTGACATTTTGGAAAATAGCTACTCGATCGTAGGCAATGGGTGCTGGTCCACTACCAAAGCTGGATTCAAGGTAACTTTATAGTCGCTGGAAATTCGAACGCCACCCTGTTTCTTTTGTATGACTACTAAAGGCGTTGCCTATTCGCTCTTTTCAACTTTCCCCAGGCGTCCCTTCTCCACTTGTCTGTCTAACTCTTTTTCCACTACATCATACAATGGAAAAGCCACTCTTCTCGATTTCACAAATTTTGGCGTAGCATTCAGCTTCAAGTACAATCTAGCTTGCATATTCCTTATTTTACCTATTGTAGGAGAAAAAACTACGGGAAATTTACGCTTCAGAGTTTCCATAAGCCTTCGATCGGATCGCACAATATATAGCTTTACGGAGACTGCATCCCCCTGACATTCTGCGCGAACCCATACATACCCGACACAATTTAGCGAAGTACCACAACAGCTTATTAATTCAGTGTCCGGCGGGCATACTTTAATTTGACAAATAAATTATCATCGCTGTCAATAAAGAGTGTGAGTGTTTTAGTAAAAAAAATCAGCGTTTCTTGTAGGGAGCATATTCCCTACCGGACAATTCTGATGCGCACCAACACGTTCAAACATTTATTTTATCAGTGCCAACCCACCTGGTACTCAGGTCTTAGGTACAGCGGTGCACATTTGCAAACGGTTCACAAGTACACAGAAATTGCTTGAAAAAATTTGCACTTATCACAATTCTGATAAGACCTGAGTATCCGCTGAGTTGTCACTGATCGAAAAGCCGTCCAGTAGGGTTAAGCTTGGTGTGAAGAGGGAAAACTCTGGGTCCATATTGTGGCGAATATTCTCAAGCATGTACCATGACAAACTTAATAACACTCCCACCACTAGTTAAACAAAACAGAGATAACGGGGTCTATCAGCTATCCCGACGGAGCTGCCGACGGGAGAAATGTAATACATCATGAGAAAAACTAATCCCTTTAATCGGAATTTGCCTGTGAATTTCGATGAAGTCGATAGAGATCACAAAACTCCATTACAGTTGCTCCCCGGCGGCTCCGCCGGAATAGCTGATAGACCCCAACGATGGCTACGCTTATGCATGCAAGCATGTACCAAGCAAGAGGAAGAGATCTCGCGCGAGTGTTTGCGAATACGACGCAAGGAGAGCGATAAGCCAAGAAACTTCTGGGTGCTTAGGGTAGCACCCTTTCGGACTATATAAGGCAGTGACCAAGCAAGACAGGTCGATCAGTTTATTTTCAAGTGTTGTTCAGTGAACTACTGTGAAGTTACCAAACTCGTAAATTTTGATTGCGTTTATTACTAGTAAATAAAACTAGCTATTAGTTACAGTATATGTGCGTGTGTTTATTGACTTTATAGTGATCGAACCCAGGATTAATAACCAAGGAATCATCGAATTCGTCACAATATCCCTACAAGCACACTGACAGTCATTTGTTACAACGTCTGAGAGTCAGCTCTGTCAATCTATCAGGGACTCTTAAAGTGAATACCAAAAAATGATGTTAACAACCGTGTACGTGTGAGTACGGTATGTTCTTTTGTTATCGCCTACGTAGCTTCGGCCTGTCCTATTCGTGTTCTCTCCTTTAGTTCTTTGTGGGTGTTGGCAACAACTGACAACCGTGTGCTAAGAACAAATATATTAGTATAAAAGTATCAGCATTGACAAATGAATTATCAGCGCTGTCGATAAGGAGTGTGAGTGGGTTAGTAACAAAATTAGTGTTTCTTGTAGGAATGTTAATGCCAAAATTCGTCCGGTACCACTATTATGGGAGCCACACGAAGCTGAATCGTGGCAAACGATGCTAACAAAAAAAATCGATAATACAGTTTGTGCGTCAATAATGCTTTTCATTGCTGTTTTTGAGGAATTTCCATCTAATTTGACTGTAATATTTGTGCTTCAATCCAGAGTTATCATTTGTTTTTTTTATTACGTTGTTTCCTTAAATGATACAATTTCTAACAAAAATGGTCATAAATATACATTAGTGAAGTAGATTATTTCATCACAACATCGTAAGCGGTATTACGTTTTAAAATGCCATACATTTGACTGCGCTATTAGAGAGCAGTTTTATTATTTTGTGTTTTACCGAAATTAGAAAGAAATGGGTCGACGTTGTTGTGTATCTGGATGCAGCTCAACTTCTCGACTGCCGGAACATCATGGTGTCACTTATCATTCGTTTCCGTTGGATCCAAATATACGCGCTGTCTGGCTGCGTAACACACGACTAAGCTCTGAGAGGCAAATAACAAAAAGTGTATTAGTTTGTTCCAGACACTTTCGGAGGGTGGATTTCCAACCGCAACGTAGTGGAAAATATTTATTGAAGCAGAAAGTTTTCCCCACAGTATTTCCATGGGGTAAAGTTGACCCCAGCCAAGTAGAGGCTGATTTAGAGGAATTGAAAACCATAGGTATAACAACTAACTTGAATCAGTCAATTGAAGATGCAACTACTGCAACAGTGGAAGCAACAGTAGCTCAAATACTGGCTGAAACAGCGGAACGCAATGCGGCAAAGACTAATGCGTGTTTGGTGAAAGATGAATGCGAAATCTACCCATCCGCGCCAACAACGGTTTCTGCATCCCCGGCCGCCGTTAAATTTGAGCCAGTTACCTCATTCAATCCTGGGTCTCGGCTTGAAGCACAAGATTTCGATGGTATTTGGCATGCAGCTAGAGTTGTAGAAGTTGATAATGACGATCGTGAAGTACTTATAAAATTCGAGCGTTCGGGTAAAATTAAATCAGCAGTTGTTGGTACAGAGGAATGGATTCCAATGAACTCCTCACGTTTGCGACAGAAGGTATCAACAAAACCGATACCTGTTTTTGAACTGGAAGAGAAGTGTATGGCCCGCTGGTCAGGACCAAGAAAATTTCCAGGAACTATAAAGAAACTTCTAGGAAATGATATGTATGAAGTTCTCTTTGATGACGGCTATATAAAAAATGTGCGTGCTGTACACATGAATAAAGTCGTATCATTGGAGATTGAGCAGCTTATAAGTAATGTGTCACCGACCATTCCAATAATAAATTCACCGCAAGGAATCTCGGCCCCACTGGAAGAATTTACACCTGTTAAGGCTACAAAGACAAAATCTCCGCTACCATTATTATCGAGTTCGTCTGGTATCAAAAAACGAACTCCACCTGGATCTAGGAAAGACTGGCCTTTGCTTGATCTCTCAAAATTAGATTTAGGTAAGAAAATAAATGTATATACATATATATGTTGGGTTATACGAAATTGTATTACTTTCAGCGTCTCTTAACTTGCCCGAGATTCCGCAAGATGGTGAATGGACTTGTCACTGGGTAAACGATCAGCCAATTGGACGCGAAGGATATCTAATTGTTGGGGAACATCGCAAGCCTACTGTAATAGTTGAAGATTGGCGCCTTCCTCCAGGTTGGGTAAAACATATGTATCAACGATCGAATGTTTTAGGTAAATGGGATGTAATACTGGTTACACCTGGGGGGAAGCGTTTCAGGTCAAAAGCTGATTTAAAAACATTTCTCGAAGAACAAGGTCAGGTATATAATCCTGATGTATATGATTTTAGTATACATCGGCGACGAGCAAAGGATATCAATGCCTATGTTTATTCACCCGATTATACTCCACAATTGATACCAAAACCGAAACCGCTTGATACTACAATTGTGGCTATCGATGCAGGCAATGTGAATGCAACCACGGCTGCATTGGCTATTGGTACTTCGCAGTATATTGAAGCACCAGTGGCCACACCTATACCACCAGCTGAACTTATGACTTCAACTTTAACAGTTGATACTTCTTCAAAGAACATTGCAGTAGATGGCCTTAATAGTCCTGACAATGCAGATACCATTGGTACACCATCTATAGATACGACTGTGCCTCTTGAAGACGGTTATGGTATGAATAAAATAAGATTCGAAATAAATATCTCTTGTATACAATAACCTCTTCTATATTAGCTCACATAGGGGGTTTAAAGGTACAAATAATAGACAATCTCTTTAGATGTCCACAAGAAGGATGCCTTAAGAATTTTCGAAAGGAAGATCATCTGCAAATACATGTAAAGCACTATCATCAGGACCTAATAAAGTGTGTATAAGCCCCCCGCCCCCCATTGCATAAAATTAATTCGATTAACAACTCAATTTTTATAGACTTCTAGGCGCATGTCCCAAGATGCTTGAGCTGGCTGAAAAACGTACTCATACTAAACCCGATCAGCATGAACCCCCGCGGAATCAAATACCAAATCAACAATTTTTTGCTAAACTTCATCAACAAGATTTACTACAAACTCGTGCACATCGGCGTAGTGCTGGTATAGTTGCGACAACAGTATCTAGCACCCCTCAGCTTTTGGCAACCTCTGGGGATATGAAATCCGAAACTGAATTGAAAAGTGAACAAGAAGCTGATGCCGAATTAGCAAATATATCCGTAGGAAGTAATGAAGCACTAACTAATATTTCTGCTCCAATAAGTCGAAACAGCACAATATTGGACATATCAGCAACAGCTTCTTTCTCATCTCTAAATGAGTGTATGGCTGCTGATATATCCGTGATACCACGCAAACGTTCTCGAATCTTAACTAATAAACGTGGTCTTGGTGCACGCAAGAGTAATCGGCAGCGCACTACAAGGCGTTACCTAACAGCAGCGCAGGCTACGTCAAGTGGAGCACTGTTACCAGTAGTAACTGCTGATAGTAGCTTTGTGGTATCAGAGTTCGAAGAAACACGACACTCGTTCAATGCCACACCCGATGCTAAACTGATTGACGTGGGAAAGAAAAGGAAATCATCTGGTGCACCAGTTACAACAATGAGTAGTTTGGAATCGCCTGTTACCGCAGATTCAGGATCTTCGTCATTTCCACCATTGTTAGCTCCTGGCTCCAATGAAGCTGATGCCATTGGGGGTGTGAACCCCAATGAGCCACAATACATAAAAGAAAATGGTGAATTAATAAAAATTGTAAGCATGCGTCAAGAAGAAATAATAAATTGTCTTTGCTCATATTGTGAAGAAGACGGTCTTATGATACAATGCGAACTATGTTTATGCTGGCAACATGGGATATGCAATGGTATTGATAAAGAAGGTGACGTGCCGGATAAATATGTTTGTTATATTTGCCGAAATCCACAACGTGGTCGGGAGGTTATGCGTTTCAAACACGATCAAGATTGGTTATATGATGGTAAATTACCAGTGGCGAACTACCACATTGCTAATCCAAATTTACTAAAACGCTTTGATTTTCTCAAAAAGTCACATGTTCTGACTGGAAACTTGGTGGAGCTTAAACGATTTATGCATTCTTTGCGCGTTAAAATAAATATTGCTAATAACCGCTGTCATCCAAAATTATACTTGTGGGCTAAAAAATGGGAGGCCGACTCAACAATACAAGCTATCAAGTCTGATATAAAATCCGAGCAAGACATAAAAATTGAGGGTACAGATGTTGAAATGAAGGTATTGGACTCTATAGGCAAAACTACACCAACTCCATCTCCTACAAAGAAAATAAAATCGGAGCCGACAACGCCCTCACTTCTAATACCAAATATACCACAACCTGAAGCGCCTATAGATCCGGTTGAGTGCCAACAACGATTAATGGAACATATTAAGATACAACAAAGCTTAGTAACCCATCGTTTAGATGATATTGAAAACGAAATGGAGGGTATGTCCAGAATGATCATACATATGTGATTTCTTTTCTTAATAACACTATATTTCAGAACTTGAGCGACAGGACGATCTCTTCGATCTAAAAGATGCCGACTTTAAAAACACTAAAGATGTTCTGGCTACATTCATTAAAGAGCTTGATGCAATGAAACATCTAGCTAAACTTAATATTTTAGAAAACACAAAACAGACTTTAAAAATAACTCCAGCACCTAAATAAAATTGGGGTTGAAGTTTTTTTAAGGCTTGACAAATGGATTGTTCTAGATTTTTCTATTAAATTTCACTTATATTTATAGTTCGTGCTATGAAATAGATTTAAATTATATCCAGATATGTACATACTACTTAAAATGGAACAAATGCAGAATCTCTGGAATAAAAAAACAAAAAGTTGGGATCGATAGATATCGATGAAAGAAACATAACGGTGTGGCATTTTTTTTGGGAAACAAACAAACAAAATTTTTTAAATTGAAATTACTACAAAACTACCGAACCGATTTTTAATATTTTAAACCGTTCGGCCGCCAAGGTTCGCGTACTTGCACAGGTAAGATCAAAAGTGGTTTGAAAAAGTTTTTTCAAAACGGGATCGCCCCTCGGCAGTGGTTTGGCAAACTCTCGGAGTGTATTGCCATGGAAGGCTTCTCAGCAAAAATTCATTTACTTTGTAGATACCGTTCGGAGTCGGCAAAAAACTGTAGGTACCGCCAATTTGTAGGAAAAAATCCAAATGGACATACCACAAATTGGAAGAGAAGCTCGGCACAAAAATCTCTTAGGAGGCTTATGATGATATACCTGTTATATATCGCGCCATACATTTATTTTACTTTTTTTTAAACCATTCGATAGGAATTTTGATTCCCTTCAAATTGATGCAAACTGTAAAAATTTACCTTAAATAAAAGTTTTGTAAAAAAAAAATGTTTAAAGATATTTTATTCCTGTTTTGTAGTTTGAAATACCTTATTAATATTTGTTTATGTGCCGGTGGCCGTAACCCCCACTTGTTTACTTTATCTCGCAACTCCATAACCATGGGACCTGATTCTAGCGCAATATCTATCTGGAGTGATTAATTTTTCAAGAAATCACATTCGGTTTGGGTCGAAATACACACCCAGAACCGGTGGTTTTTTTTTTGTCGTTACAACAACATTAAATTCTAGGGAAATATCCATTCTGGAGTGAGTAGTTTTCCAAGAAATCGCATTCGGTCTGGATCTAAATACAATAAGTGCTGTGCGGCTCCGCCCCACAACCCACCTTTTCAGCTACTATTAAGTGTAAATTTCAATTTGGTAATTGTTTACGACCGCTACTGAGTGCTAAAACGTCCAAAAAGATCGGGAGGGGTATGATAAGACGCGTTTCGGTCCCAGTAAGAATCCGCCTCCGGTTTTTTTTTATTATTTTGTTGTTAACAGTGCTTCGCCCTGCCCAATAGGCTCAATCACTCTAAATTGTCATCAGGCTCTTCTGACGGAAGTCCGAGGAAACGCGCAGTTTCCACAGGGTTGGACCAGAGTGATGTAGGTTTAGAAGAGTGGGTTCGACTGAACAGGAGAAGAGATGTTTGGCATCATGAGGGGGCATACCACATGCAGGGCATGTGTTTGGTATGTTGGGATTCAGTCTGGATAAGTAAGAGTTTAACCTATTACAATATCCAGAGCGAAGTTCTGCTAGTATGACTCTAGTCTCCCTCGGAAGTACACGCTCCTCTTCAGCCAATTCAGGTGGTTGAGTACTAATAACGGGATTCACAAGCCGAGATCTGTCTACCGACTCGGTGTGGAGGTCATTTAGAGCCCGTCTATGGTTCCGCGGATCAAACGGGAAAGATATATGGTGACGGATCTCATCGTAGTGCTTGCGGAGATGTCTCCTTATGTCTCTGGGGGGCGGAGCTTCTTCCAATAGATGTCCATTTGGATGAATGGGTTTATGACAATACAGAAGAAACTGTCTACTCAAGAGTTCCGCTTGCGCTTTGAGCACTTTAGCCTCTTAATGGAGGTGAGACTCAGATGACATAAGCAGACATCCCGTAGCAGTTCTGATGGCGGTGTTTTGGCAGACTTGCAATTTCCTCCAGTTGGTGTCAGCAAGGTTGGGCGACCATATGGGCGCAGCATAGTCAATAACCGGTCGGCCAATAGCCTTATATGTAGCAAGCAATGTTTCTTTGTCTTTTCCCCAAGTACTGCCGGCCAGTGACTTGAGGATCTTATTGCGGCTCTGTACCTTTGAGGCTATTGGGGTGGCATGACCAGCGAAGATGAGGCCGTTGTAAAATGTCACACTCAAGATCTTCGGGTGGTTGACAGTAGGTAGAGGTTATCCGTCTACGTGGACATTTAACTCTTGCCCCATCTGCGCATTCCATGTCGTAAACAGGGTCGCCGTCGATTTAGTCGGAGATAGGGTCAGATTTCGCTAGTTGAAGAAGCTGGAGATGTCACGGAGGTAACTGTTGATTCTAGTACAGAGTTTGTCAATGGAGAGTCCCTCTGGTGGGGAGGGAAGTCTCGAAATATAGAAATTAAACAAAAGGGGAGAGAGAACACCACCTTGCGGCACCCCTTGTTTTGTTCTTCGTGGCCTAGATTTCTTGTTCCTGAATTTGACTGATGCCTGTCGACCATTGAGGTAATTAGCGGTCCACCTTTTAAGGCCGGCAGGGAGCGGTGTCTCTTCCAGATCTCGAAGGAGTGTGGCGTGATTGACCGTGTCCAATGCATTTGATAGGTCAAGTGCCACGAGAGCCGTCCTATGGTTTGGTGGGTGCGTTGTAGTGGCATTCAAAGCGGATGTCGTGCTATGAGATTTGATCGGCCAATTTCAGATTTGCAATGAAGGGAGCAGAATGGTCTCTAGTAACTTCGCAACCGGCGAAAGGAGGGATATCGGGCGATAGGACTCTCCTTGGTTCGCCGGCTTCCCTGGTTTTAGTAGGGGAACTACAATCGCCTGTTTCCATATCTCAGGTATAACGAAAGTAGGTAGAGAGAGATTAAAAAGAGCCGCTAAATAACTCTGTCCCTCGTGGCCTAGGTGTTTGATCATCTTCATGGCGATTCAGTCGGGTCCGATGGATTTTGAGGGTTTGGGCTTTATTATGGCTTCCTTGACTTCTGCGACTGAGACGGCAATAGGCGCAGTGGAGTGTTTGTGCCCACGTCGGAAGACTCTTCTCTTAGTCCTATTTGCAGGTGGATGCATTATAAACAGCCGGCAAAAGGAGCTCGCGCATTTCCTGGCGTCCGATTTGACGCTGTCGCCGAATGCAATGACGACCTTGTCATTGTATTTGGTCGGATTGGATAGGGCCTTGACAGTCTACCATAATTTGCCGACTCCGCCGGAGAGGTTGCATGCCTCAAAGTGTTGTTTCCACTTGGTCAGCTTGTGTTCGTTGACTATCCTACCGCATTGAGATCTTTGATTCTGGGATCTGCGGGAATGATGAGTCTCACTTGGTCACGTTCTCTTGCCATCGCCGCAGCTTCTGCAGGAAAATTCGGACGACTGGTATTCTACCAGCAGGAATAAAGCGGCCTGAGGCTGAATCGATGATCTTGCGAAACTCTTTCGGCTTTGCGCACGTCTGTAGGAGTGGGTAAGGCAGCGAAGGAGCGCTCTGTATAGTCAGTAAAGCGGTCCCAGTCCGCTTTGGTGAAGTTAATGTATGTTAGTTTATCAGTCGTTATGAAGTCGGTCGGTCGTTCAACGGAGAGTAGAATTGGTAGGCGGTCTAAAGCTAATGTAAGCATCGGTCGCCAGATGACGAAGTTAATTAGGCCCGCGCGGAGATGTCTGGCGAACTGTGGCAGTTACCTGCCACCCTGGTGGGAGCATCTCCATTGACTGTACAGAATGCTGAGTTGTCTATTTGGTCTGCAATAGCGTGTCCTCTGCTGTCTGATGGCAAGTTGGAGTGCCAGAGATCGTAATACGCGTTGAAGTCGCCTAGGATTAGACGGTTATCGCCCCTTAGCAACGCACTAATGTCGGGATGATAATCTCTAGGACAACACGTGGCAGGGGGAATATAGATGTTTATGATTTGCAGGTCGGCGTCTCCTTAGAATGCCAAGGCATAGCAGTCCGGCCTTGACATTCTAAGATAGAGTCCCTGGGGTCGACGTCAAGGGAAAATAGATTATATTGTACAGAGTGATGTGTGATGAACGCAAGGTCACCCCAAGACCGCTGGGACGGTCTTTTCGATGTACATTATACCCATCACAAGTTCGTAAGTCCGATCTTGTGTTCAATTTTGTCTCTTGTATCGCGGCGATATTGATGTTGTGCGAATTCATAAAGTCAGTTATCTCCGCGAACTTTCCAGCTAATCCGTTACAGTTCAGCTGCAAAATTTTAAAGTGTGTAGGAGGGGAGACGGGGGACATGCTAGGCGTGAGGGACGGATGCGTTTGCCTAGGTGGAGGCAGGCTAAGGCCTAAACTATGTCGCAGTCTAAAGTTGACAGCGCCATGGCCGATGTTGTCTGGCGTGGAAGGCGACTGTGTACTGCAACAGGGGGCTATAAACGCATCCGTCCAAAGGTTACCGTTTGCCAGCCCAGAGCACATAAGGGTGTGACACAGGCCAAGGCAATTGTTGCACTGTGCAGCATGGTGCCTCGAAAGTACTAAAGAAAGTACGGGGTCTGTGGATGGCAGGGTTAAGCCCTGAGCATCCAGATTTATGTAGCCATTTCTTACACTTGGCGCATTGTACCGAACACGACCGTTTAATATAAATTTTCTTCCAGAAAACGCAGCACATCCAATCTCTTAGTCCAGGGTTGGGTTCGACACCAGCCCGTAACAAGAGACAATGGAGCAACCTAGCTGCCAGGGTTTGCTCCGAGGATGACAATTTAAGGGTGGGACGGGACAGATTGGACAAAGGTTACATCAAAACTAGAAGTACAAGAGGCAAAAATTGCACAAATTCAGAACAAAATTGAGGCGAGGTGGAAGCTTTGAGAGGTCGTTTCCAGGAATTGCAGCTAAAGCGTCCATCTTCTTTAGCGCATACTTCCAAGGTAAGATCACCTTCCTTTGATGGTTCTGTCCCATTCCAGGTATTTAAGCTGCAATTTGAGAAGATGGCAGCGGTGAATAATTGGGGATCTAAAGATAAAGTTGCAGCACTATTCGTGGCATTGAGGGGACCTGCATCAGAAATCTTACAGACTATTCCCGAGTGTGTGAACATTACCGCGAGTTGAAGAGGGAAGCGAGGCGGCTTTTCCGGGCGAAAAAAAGAGGCAGAAAAGCGTGAAATAAAGGAGCTTGAGATGCTGGCCAACGGGAGTAAAATTCTATCAAAAAATTCGGCGAATGACAGGTTTTAAGCCCGGGGCAAACTCCTGTAAGAATGAGAACGGCGACCTGGTAGCCGATGTTCAGAGAGCACTCAGAATATGGAGGGATCACTTCTCTGCCCTTTTAAATGGAGAAACTGAGCAAGAAACCAGAGAAGATGCCGAACCCGAGCCCACAATCGAAAATGATGGAATTGACGTTCCACAACCCGACTATAATGAGGTGCGAATAGCAATATCCCGATTGAAAAACAATAAAGCAGCTGGCGCTGATGGTTTGCCTGCTGAGCTATTCAAACACGGAGGCGAGGAGCTGGTAGGGCGCATGCATCAGCTTCTATGCAGAATATGGTTGGATGAATGCATGCCTGAAGATTGGAATCTAAGTGGTCTCTGCCCAATCCACAAGAAGGGCGATCCTGCAAACTGCGCCAACTATCGCGGGTATTGTGCGAAAGACTGAAGCCTGATGTGAACAGACTGATTGGACCTTATCAGTGTGGCTTCAGACCTGGTAAATCTACCATCCACCAGATTTTTACAATACTCCAAATCTTGGAAAGAACCCGTGAAAAAAGAATCGACACACATCATCTCTTTGTTGATTTTAAAGCCGCTTTCGATAGCACGAAAAGGAGCTGCCTATATGCCGCTATGTCTGAATTTGGTTTCCCCGCAAAACTTATACGGCTATGCAAAATGACCTTGAGCAACACCGCCAGCTCGGTCAGAATTGGGAAGTACCTCTCCGAGCCGTTCGAAACTAAACGAGTTTCAGACAGGGTGACCCCATATCGTGCGATTTCTTTAATTTAATGCTGGAGAAAATAATACAAGCTGCAGAACTTAACCGCGCTGGAACAATATTTTATAAAAGCGTCCAACTGTTGGCATATGCTGACGATATTGATATCATTGGCCTTAACAACCGCGCCGTAACTTCTGCTTACTCCAAATTAGAAAAAGAAGCGGAGAAAATGGGATTGGTGGTAAACGAGGGCAAAACGAAGTACCTTCTGTCATCATGCAAAGAGTCAGCGCATTCGCGCCTTGGCAACCAAGCCACTGTTGGCAGCAATAATTTCGAAATAGTAAAGGACTTCGTTTACCTGGGAACCAGCATTAATACCAACAATAATGTTAGCCTAGAAATCCGACGAAGAATCACTCTTGCAAACAAATGCTACTTCGGACTGAGTGGGCAATTGAAAAGTAAAGTCCTCTCTCGACGAACGAAAATAACACTCTACAAGTCACTCATCGCACCCGTCCTGCTATATGGTGCAGAAGCGTGGACACAAACAACATCTGATGAGGCGGCTCTGAGAGTATTCGAGAGAAAGGTTCTTCGAAAGATTTGTGGACCTCTACGCGTTGGCGACGGCGAGTGCCGAAGAAGATTTATTATAGTTCAGCGAATTAAAGCACAGCGGCTTCGCTGGCTAGGCCACGTAGTGCGAATGAGCGAAGATGCTCCAGCCCAGAAGGTATTCTTATCGGCACCCGCCGATGGAAGCAGAGGAAGAGGGAGACCACCACTCCGATGGAAGGACCAAGTTGAGACCGATTTGCCATCCCGCGGTGTTTCCAATTAGCGCCAGTTGGCGCAATGAAGAAACAACTGGCGAGCTATGTTGGACGGTCAAAATCGCCCAGGCGGTTAGATGATCGAGATTTATATTGGAACGAATTTTCGTCATCCCTTGAACGAAATCAAGCACTGAAGATGGCGGTTCGTCGAAACCGGGTTGTTACAAAACCAAAATTGACAAGGGATGACGAAAATTCGTTCCAATATAAATCCAGTACCCACCCTGTCGGAAAAACACAAAACCGAATCAACTCGGTTAGATGATCATTTAAAGAAGAAGATTTCCGAGCCCGAAAGGAACAGTTATGATGTATTAATGAGTGCGGTTGAGAGACGCTATGGTAGCGAACATCGGAAGCAGATATACCATATAGAGCTACAGAATCGCTCCCAGAAACCGAATGAGACTTTGCAGGAGTTTGCATCGGACATCGAGAGGTTGGCCCATCTAGCAAATGCGGACGCACCCGTGGAGTACACTGAGAGGGTAAAAATCCAAAGTTTTATAAATGGAATACGCGATGTGGAGACGAAGCGAGCCACATATGCAAATCCAAAGAGATCATTTGCTGAGACGGTATCACATGCTCTGACGCAGGAAACAGCCTCGCTTTTAAGTAAACCAGCATACAAGGCTCATCGCGTAGAAGTGGAAACTCCGGCTTGGGTAGACAAAATTTTGGAAGCGTTGAACGAAGTACAGAGGAAAAGTGATTGTGCCATCAAATATTTCAAGTGCGGAAAAGTGGGTCACATAGCATGTTATTGCGGCACTGGCTCCAGTAATCAAAGCACTTCGGGTGGGCGTAAACGCAAAGCTAAAGAATATCAGCAAGATGAATGCCCCATAACCTCTTCAGACCCGAGCATGATCTAAACATGGTTTTAATGTTTTTTTTGGTTTTTTGTAGTTGTGGAGGCATAAAAAAAACATGTTTTAAAAGATATAAAAATTTTTATTTGTAAATATGGAAAAAATCGGGTGCACATATGTGTACTTCAGGTCTCACTTATGTTATTTCGAGTTGAGATTTTTCACGGTGTGATAGTCTTCAAAACAATTATTTTTTAAAATACATAGGTAGATATTACATTTTACACAAATGGTGCGACAGCGTGAAGAGCACTTCGGATGACGACATTTTGAGGCGAAGTTATTGTCTACGAATCTCGGCTGATGACCCACATTGTCCAGTCTGGTTTCGGTTTGTGGCTGTGGAATAATCTTGCGGCGTTTCTTTGCAGGAAGCTCATCGACATAGTCTAATTCGTCGTCTGTAACATTCAAACGGGATCTTTTCGAGGCACTGGTGCTGGAACGATAATTAGTTCCAGGAAGCTCAACTCTTCCGCCTTCATAGTTCATCATCGCTTTGGCCAGATTAAGTCTGTATGGGAGTAGTTCTAATTTGTCCTTGCGTTGGATGTCTTCTTCAGCACAGCAACGCCTGTACATAATCCAACAATTGACGGCAATTAGGTCAAGGAAATGACAGAAAGTTCTAACTGTCCATTTATTTGTTCGCATACTACACCGGTAGTAAGCGATTAGCCTGTCGCATAAGTCAATCCCACCCATACAGGTATTGTAATTTCTAATAGCTGCTGGCCGATCTACGTCAATTTTTCGCTGTTGTTTTTTACACCAACGTTTGCAGGTATCTGCCGGAGTAGCTCCTGTACATGTCGACAGCATTGTTACAGGCTTTGTTTCCATCCCTTTGACGACACATACTCGTTCGTCACTCCTTACTTTTTCATCCCACTGTCCTCTTTGCAGAGCCTTATCAGCCTTCAGTTTCTTTGTTACTGGTCCAATGCGATTTGTCATCACAGTCCCAGTCAGAAAAATACCATCATTTTTTTCTATCAGAAGCTCGGCCAGTTTTAGACTTGTAAAAAACCTGTCGGTGTACAGGACACAGCTGTTTACAATTGTGCGACAAAGTTTTTCTACCATGCCTGCTCCTAGTCCTAGACTTTTCACAACCTCTTGGGGTAGAGTATTTTTGCCAACATAGATCTCAAAATCCAACACCAGCCCATCTCGGGCAGCCAGTACAAAGTACATATTGGCGAAATTCACATCGTCCTGAAAATGGAATCATTTGTTCGTCTATGGACATATGCTTAGACCGTGGCAACTTATGGCATTTCTTCAAAATGGGGTCTATTAGTGGTCTTATTTTCCATAGTTTGTCATCAGCATTTGGCTTATTTATATCTACAAAGTGTAGATAATTCCGAACCTCAAAAAATCTGTCTCGGTTCATTGTATCCGCAATAATAGGCACACATAAATCTCTATTCCAGTAAAGCTTACCCTGAGGATATTTGAGGTTGCCCATCATCAAGTGCACGCCTGCAAAGTTAATCATTTCAATAGCGTTCGTGTTCAACGATTTTAAATCCCGCTTTTGTGCCGAATATAAGTTGCTCTGCTCTGCTACTAACTCCCAGAATTCTAGGCCCAGATACTCAAAAAAGCAATACAATATATTCATGTCTGAAGTACCCTCCGAAACAAGTACATCCTCTGAAATGTCTGGCCCACGAGGAGTCATTTCAGTTGTGCCCCACAACGCTGAACGCAGTGTATTCTGCGATTCCTGTCCTGAATTCGTCTCGTTCTGTACCAGTTCCACACCTGCATCTTCTTCGCCATCCATTTCCATGACATCTGCACCTACGCCATCCATTTCCATGACATCTGCACCTTCTTCGCTGTCCGTTTCCATGAAATCTGAAGGTAGGTACTCATCATCGCTATCTCCAGAGAAGTCCAAGTCGCTATCATTCAATAAAGCCTCAATTTCTCGGTCGTCCATGTTGAAACTGAAAATCAGTCATATATTACACAAAACTAATGTTTAGTCCTGAGGTACACATATGTGCACCACAGAAAATAAGGAAAAGTTACACGGGTAGAATTAAGAAAAATGTAAAACTTACCTTTTCACACGATAATCCAACACTTCAACTGTAGTATCCACTTTGAATTACTAATCAAAAGTGAACAATTGATTTTTTATAGAATTTCAAAGTCACTGAGTAGGCGGCTCTTGCAAAAATTCTCAACTGTCAAATTCAAATTAGGTAAATACATAAAAAATTAGTGTTTAGGGCCACTTAGTGATAAATAGTGGAAACTTTGATAGCTTTAGAAGAATTTGTAGTACAAACCTTTACCATAAGATGTCACTAAGATGATTAAGTTCTATGAAATTTAAAGTGCACATATGTGTACCCAGGGTCTGAAGAGGATAATCTCTGTGTCACAACTCGGACGAAAAGCTAGTAATGCTACTGTTGAAGGTTATGTGGAAGGAAAAAAGCGCTTGCTGACTGTCGATACTGGTGCATCACATTCCAACATTCGGAGTGACTTGGTCAGCGGGAAGGTGCGACGATTGCAGAAAGCTAAGTAACTGGTGAAAGCAACCAAGTGTGTTCAAAGGACTAAAGGAGAACAAAGCGCCAAGAAGAGGGAGATGATTAGAGAGATTCGCATCGCAAAAGCATATAGGGCACAATGGAGTAGCTTAAAGCCAACAGCTGGTTGTTTGCATGGGATATGGGAAAGTGAAGATGGCCAAAATCATCGAGCACTTATTGTTGTTCCCCAGGCAAGACTTCCAGATGTCATCAAAGCGTCGCCATATTTGCCTAGATGGAAGGCACATGGGAATAAAGAAAACGCTGCAGGAGGTAAAGCGGCGGTTCTTTTGGATCGGTTGCAGACACACTGTGAGGGAATGGATTGCTAAGTGTGCAAAGTGTGCTGAGGATAAAAGACAAATATCTGGTGGTCCGAGGAAGCAACGCGACTTAGTGGATAAAGTGAAACAGTGCATGGGGCATGAGAGGAAACCTGAAGAAATGAGTTGCAGGAATGTTTGCCGGATACCACTGGGAACGAAAGTGAAGGCACAAATCCATGCGGGATTAGGAACGGACAAAATGGTTGTAATATGTGACAGTGTAGTTAATGCATTGTGGGAATCTCTGCAGGAGAGAATTTATGTCGGAGTTTCAATCCATGGGGGAAATGAGGTTTAATAAAGCGTTTGGTTCGGGCAATGTGTCTGATCGGGACGATCAGACTAAGGTGGAGGGCAGTGAGGGGATTATTCTCAAGCATGTACCATCCCTAACTCAATAACACTCCCACCACTAGTTAAACACAACAGGGATGACGATGGCTACTCTTATGCATACAAGCGTGTACCTAGGAAGAGGAAGAGAGATGGCGCGACTGTTTGCGAATACAAGGCAAAGAGGAGATGTCAATAAATAACACCGACCCTCCATGAACACGAAGAGGGAATCACCAAGAAACTTCTGGGTGCCTAGGGTAGCAACCTGTTGGGCTATAAAGGGCAGTGACCAAGCGAGGCAGTTTATTATCAAGTGTTGAACAGTGAACTTACTGCGGACTTACCTAACTCGTGAATTTGTATTCATGTCGATCTTGATGACTTGCTCGCTTAAGAAGTCAACACCAATTATGATTTCATCAACAATTATCAGCAACTATAAAAATAACTGAAGTTGCTTGTAAGCGAAAATACGTATGTCTCATTTGGTGCAAATAGATATCCCAGACAATATTATTTTCGTAACCCCTAATATTAAGGACTGCATCATTGTTCGATTATGAAATAACCTCGTTATTTATATTTTTATTTCTCGATACATATATATTTTTTTAAATATCCCCCATTAGGCACTGTTCCTTTTAGATGTTCTATTAATAACTAGTGAGACTTTTTCTTGTCGGTGACACTTGCATTCAGTTTATTTCCATTTTAAATACATTCAATACAATAAATTTTGAAATTATAGTGTTTATAGAAATTGTTTTTCGTCACCACAGCGTCAAAAGTCCAGTAAGTTTAATATTTTGCACAGAACTTGATTCAATGATTAACCTGCGGATAGATTAAAAAATAAATACAATTTTAACGTTGTTAAATTTATCAAAAAACGAAAATCCTTTATCATAATATTACGGTAACCGGTAAACGAAAGAAAGTATTGTTTTGTTAAATATCAAAAAAAAACTTTAATAAATTTCGTTTCGTTATTTATCAAAAAATGATTAAATATTTGAATTAATTTTATAATATTATTATTAAGATGGGTCGCAAAAGAGAGAGCGAATTAGAGCCGCCGTTATGAAATTCGTATGTAAAACCAACCCCTTATTCCGAAAATCGAGGTTATTTTTGATTCTAAATAAACATTTTTGAAATATTTACGATTTACCGTTATTCAAAACCAAAAGGAAGATGGCTCCACTTAATCATGTATATCTCATGAACAAATTTGGAAATTCCAAAACGGTTTAAATAATAAAAAAGATAATAAAATTTTTGCTAGGCCTTGTAGTTTCTGAGAAAATGATTAATCATTGAGGATTTTTATTTTTTTTTTAATGGAAAAATATTAAAAAAAACTGGGCTTTGAGTGGTAGGATCCCAAAATTTTTATTTTTTTTTGCAGTTTTTTTTTCAGCGTTATGGTGTTTTATTAGAAAAAAATAAGCTTCCATTCAAGAAAATGGATGGATTTTTACAAAACTTTTTAACGATCAAATAAATATAGCCATATAATAGTACCCTACAAGTATTAGTATAGTTACATATATTAGTTAGTACGCAGGTAAATTTTCGAAGTGTTATTAGATACAGAAAACTTTTAATGTATATCCCAAACACAGGTACATTTGCAGCAAGGATCATATTTTTTAAGGCATATAGCAGGTAGTGTTTTCTCTGTAATAGGAAGGAGCATTTATAGGTAGGCTTCGATTTTTACTTGATCTGAGTATGTATGAGTGGAATATCATGGACACCGAATACTTTGTGTACCACATGTCGAGTCTAATTGATTTAATCGGAATCTGGAAAAAAAGTGCGTAGTAAAATTTAGAAACTTTTCTACTTTTTAATAGATAGATGACTAATTTCTGCAACTTTCTATTTGCAGTAATTTCAAAGTAATCCCCATGAGATATTATACACTTGTGCCAACGGTGTTTCCAATCTTCGAAGCACTTCAAAAAATCATTTTTTTGTATCTTGTTCAGCTCCTCCTTCGATGCCGTCTTTATCTCGTCAAGAGAAGCGTAACGTCGTCCTTTCATGGGCCTCTTCAGTTTACGGGAATACGGTGGCTGCGGCATCATTAGTGTGTTGTTTTTGGCCAAAAAGTCGCGCACAAGCAACGATGCGTGAGCAGGGGCGTTATCGTCGTGCAAAAGCCAATTTTTGTTCTTCCACAAATCCGGGCGTTTCTGGCGGATTGCTTCGCGCAAATTGCGCATAACTTGCAGGTAATATTCCTTATTGACCGTTCTTCCCTGTGGCATGATGCACCACGCCCCTGCAATCGAAGAAAACTGTCAGCAAAACTTTCACATTCGACCGAACTTGGCGCGCTTTTTTCGGTCTTGGTTCGTGCGGCAGCTTCCATTGAGATGATTGAGCTTTGGTTTCCACGTCATAACCATAAACCCACGATTCGTCACCAGTTATGACCCTCTGGAGCAAATTTGGGTCGTCGCGGACAGAGTTTAACATCTCATTAACATCTCTGTTTTTGGTCACAATTGAGCAATTTTGGTACGAATTTCGCGTAAAAATCGAAGACGATCCAAAACACGTGCAAGCAAAGCAGCTGTCAACAATTAACTGAACATTCAAAATGGCCGAGCTTGTCGGCATAAGTGAGAGACATGAGTACCAACATAACGCCACAAAAAATTCGAAATTCGAATATACGTAACCAGCGAAAATTCAAAATTCGCGATACTTTTTGAACACACCTCGTATGTACTACAAATGTACTTGGAGTTGGAAAGTCAAGAAAAGTAGATATCTACAGCGTCATTGTCAGTAAGAAATTCAACGGAAGTCGCGCAGAGAGTTACAGTATCACATTCAACTTTAGTTCCGGCTCCAGTTTCATTGTCAACTGCAGTATCAGATTCCGCGGCATCAAGTTGTACTGAATTTGGAACGGAAAACGAGACAAACGCTCAGTCACAAGTACAATTTAATGATGGGATAAGAGATTTGGAATTATCCAAGGAAAAGTTCGTGTCATACGATGTTAAGTTCACATGTTATAGAACTCGTCACGAACCATTTTCCAGGCACTATAGGAAGAAGGACAGTGTTTGCTAATGCAAAGACATTCTTGGTTTATTCAAAGAGTTTGTTGAACCATATGCTTCCAAAAAATGGTGATTGTTCATAGATGGCAATAAACTGAATTTGAAGGCCGTATTATTGCTTATTGGCAACCAAAAACCTTATCTCGCATGCAGTAAGCACGAAGGAAATAATGCAAACATTACTTAAACTCATCAACTATGAAGAGCATGATTGGAAAATATGTGCCGATCTTAAATTCGTTGGAATGCTATTCGGTCTACAGAGTAGGTATACAAAATGCTGCTGCTTTGTTAAGGTTTTGGACAAAGAAGACTAAGGGCCGGTTTCACCAGCTCGACTTAACTTAGTTTCACTTTTTCAGTTTCACCATCTAACTTAACTAAGTCACAACTTAGTCAGCCTGCCAGCTGACTTATTCTCGACTAAGTCAGTGTTGCTGTCGTTCAAAACCTAAATGTCAGCAATGCTCCTAATTTGTTTTGTACAATGTCCGAGCCGGAAAATTCGCCAAGCATAACTTTGACGGCGTATGCGTAGATGCATGTGAAAGCCTTCCATCATTTGAAACCCATCTTTCCAGATATTTTAGAAGAGAAGATAAAAGAAGGTATTTTCGTTGGACCGCAAAGATGCTTAGCAATAAGCAATTCAAAGAACTATTGTCCCCAGTTGAGCCAGCAGTGTGGGATTCTTTTGAAAAGGTTGTTACTTTTTTTAGGCAAACGCAAACGAGATGATAGGTAAATAAAAAACCTATTTAAGATAATTACATACAAAATCACTTATTTAACTAATTTATTAAATGACTATATTTATTTGATAGTTAATAACTTTTAAAATAATTCATCGATTTTCTTGGAAAGAAGATTTTGCTTTTTTCTTCTAATAAAACAGAGCTAAACGCTGAAGAAAAAAATTAATAGGTTTTGAGATACCCACACTCAAAGTAATTTTTTTTTTACTTTTCCATAAAAAATACGAAAATCCGTAATGATTAATCATTTCTTAAAAACTACAAGGCCTAGCGAAAAGTAATTTAATTAGCTTTTATATTTTTTAAACCGTTTTGAAATTGCCAAATTTGTTAATGAGGTATACATGATTTAGTAAGGTTACCAAAGAATCAAAAATAATCCCGGTTTTCGGAATCAGACGAATTTCATAACGCTGGTTTTTTGCTGTAAACCAGTGTAATCAGGGGAAAAAAATTTTTTTGATAATTATCAACACGATACATTTTTTGATAATCAACGAAACAAAATTTTTTACTTTATATCGTTGTGCAGCCCTGGTTCACACCACAAATACAGAAAAGAAAAATTCAGTAACACATTTTTTCAAAAAGCCAAAAGTTATATCGCAAAATGCATAGCTCAAAATGTAGAAATTAATCAGAGATAAGAAAAAACATTTAATTTTGATTTTATTACTTTAGACAGCGTTACATCGAAATAACAGTCCTTGGTCGGGTAAAACCCGAGACATTACGATACGATAGAACCGGCTGTTGTGGGAATTATCACTTTCTACATATTGAGCTATGCTGAATTCATGAGGGGTACCGTGCAATTTATAAAGAATACCTAAGAAGACTTTCTAAGAATGTGGAAGGATAGCTAATGTATATAATTCAACCGTATTCCGTTGGAAACATCAGCTATGCTATTTGAGGGCAAAGTACTATGGAGATATATCTTTTTACGTTGATATAAAATTTCCATTTCGATGTATTTTGAACTCTTTTTGCTCAGGCCCTTTTGTTTAGTTGTTTGAATAGCGCCAGAAGCACTCGCCGAAGGTTTTGGGAAGTGTTACCGATGTCGGCAGTCCTTTGTCGGATATGGACCCGGTACAAGCACCTTGCGGTACTAGCCCGACTGCCGCGCGATCAGTTTCATATGACCAGTTCAACCTTTTAGGTCATGTGCCCCCCTCGTTCCATTTGGAGCAAAAATGGTTACCTTTGTTAAGGTTTGGTACGCTGGCCCGGTTTCTTGTGGTTTGTTAACTTGTCTGCTAGTTTCTAAGCAACTGTATAGGGAAATATTCATTTAGCACACAATGCAACTGGCGTTGTTGTAGCGATACAATGCACGAGTAACACCATACACTTGATGTATATTAGAACGATTTTTCGTCATCCCTTGTCAAATTTGGTTTTGAGACATACCGGTTTCGGCGTTGTGCCATTATCAGTGTCGATCTTCGTTCTGATCTGTTGTCGTCGTTAGTCTTGTATTTATAGTATGTAGCAGGTAACGTCAGCATGGGTGTCTGTTTGTGCATGTGTTGTGTGTGTACATTCAGAAACGGGGGTGGTTTGCATCGAACGGTTTTTGTGTGGTTGACTGAGGCAGGTAAAAGTTGGTGATTTTTGTTGTTTGACCTTTTTTGCTTCTTTGTTGTTTTTGATCTTTTGCTGTTTTGTGTTTATGTGCGTGTGAGTTTGTTGTACCTGAGTAGTTGCTTTGTTTTTTGTAAACCAATTTTAAAGGTTCGAATAATGTCTCTGCTAGTGGTATTGATGTGTATAGATCTTTTATGTCGAAAGATACCAATTTGCTGTCCTTTGTCACTTCAACGGTCCTAAGTTTGTCTATTAGTTCAGATGTATTAGTAATGGTGTGTTCGTTGCTAAGTTCCAGTGTGTCCTTCAATACTGTTTTTAAATATTTATATAGCTTATAGCATGGTGCCGATTTAAAATTAATGATTGGTCTCATTGGATTGCCTGGCTTGTGGATTTTTGGTAGCGCAATCAGTGGTGGAGTTGAAGGGTTCATTTGGACTAATGTATATGCCGAGTTTGTATCTATTATATTGGTTGCAGTTTTTATAGCCACTTTGATTTCTTTCTGGTATTCATCCGTGGGGCTCACTCTTATTCTACGACATTCCATATCCTCGATGAGTTTTTCGGTTTTTGTTATATACTCATCTTTTTCAATTAGCACAGTTGTGTTGCCTTTGTCCGCCTTCGTTGCGACAATGTTGTTTATCCTGAGTTTATGTTGTAGGTTCTTGACTGTTTTTTGCTCCGTGTTTCTCTTCTGCCCTTCCTTTGCTTTCACTTCCTTGTTTATTATTTCTCTGCACATGTGACAAAGGACAGCAAATTGGTATCTTTCGACATAAAGGATATATACACATCAATACCACAGAGACATTGAACATAGTAACCTCTATAATACTACGTAAAACGAAAGATAAAGTAAAAAGTACGCAAATCACGAACACGGTAAGAACCACTCTACGTCAAAACTATTTTCAATTTAACATTTAACATATTTCAATTTAAATATACAGACAAACAAACGGACTAGCGATGGGAAACCCAACATCGGCTATTCTTGTGGATCGCGTTTATGCAAAACCTGGAAAAAGAGTATATACAGGAATTAAATTCCAAATTAGGAGTGTTATTTTACGCAAGGTACGTGGATGATATCATATGCGTTTTAACTACCAACAACGAAGAGCAAGTACTGGAGTCCCTCAACAAGCAGCACGTGAACATAAAATTCACAATGGAAACCGAAAAAGACGGAGGAATCAATTATCTGGACATAGGAAACCAACGGCCACCGACACAATAATACATAATACTTCGAACCACCCACAACAACATAAAAATGCAGCGCTAAGGCACTTAGTACAAAGATTGGAAAGAACACCTCTTACACAAGAAGCATATAGAAGAGAGCTTGGAATAATATATAACATCGCTACAAACAACGGATATAAAAAAGCACTAGTAGATAAACTCAGGAGAGACCTTAGAGAACAAAAAAGAAACAATGGAGAGGAAAGTACACAAACCTGGACGACAATGACATACTCGTATACTGGAAGGGCAACACATAAATTAGCAAATTTCCTTAGAAAATACAACATCAACACAGCGTTCAAAACATCGAACAATTAAGGACGGGAGGTAAGAACCAAAACTAACTCAGAAGATCCGTTTAGCAGCCATGATGTATACAAGCTCACTTGTGAATGCCAGCACAGTTACATAGGACAAACAGGACGACAAGTAAGAACGAGGTTCAGAGAACACATTAGAGATTACAACAAAAAGATATGGAATGCAACCATCATACCAGAGTCCAACTTTGCGAATCACATGGTGGAGAATAAATGCCCCCCCCCCCCCGGAAACATCAAAAAAACAGTCAAGGTCCTACATGTACAAGCAAAAGGCCGACGTCTGAACGTACTCGAAAAAATGGAAATTTACAAACAAAAAACATTCGACGGCATAATAATAAACGAACAGACAAACACTGTTTCCGACACAATATTCGAACATTTAAAATTGGTTTACAAAAAAAAAAGCAACTACTCAGGTACAACAAACTCACACGCACCGACACATAAACACAAAACAGCAAAAGATCAAAAACAACAAAAATCACCAACTTTTACCTGTCTCAGTCAACCACACAAAAACCCATCGATGCAAACCACCCCCGTTTCTGAATGTACACACACACGTACACAAACAGACACCCATGCTGACGTTACCTGCTACCTAAAGGTTTTTAGGGGTATAGAACTTCGAATTGAAATAAAACACAAGAAAATCGTTTTAAGGTCCATCAATTTGGCTTTATTGGAAGGATAATTTTATGCCATTAATGTTTAAATATGATTTCGGGCATGTGGCCGCCGCGGCTGGCTCGAATAAAGCCAATTCTACAGGTCCAATTTTCAACCACTTTTTCGAGCATATGGGGCCGTATGTCGACAATAACGCCACGAATGTTGGCTTCCAATTCCCCTACCGTTTCTGGTTTGTTGGTGTAGACGAGCGACTTCACATATCCCCAAAGAAAATAATCCAATGGTGTCAAATCACACGACCTTGGTGGCCAATTGACAGGTCCATTCCGCGAAATTATGCGCTCATCGAATGTTTCCTTCAATAAATCGATTGTGACGTGCGCTGTGTGGCATGTAGCGCCGTCTTGTTGGAACCACAACTCATCCACATTCATGCCATCCAATTCGGGAACAAAATAGTCGGTTATCATGGCTCTATACCGGTCTCCATTAACGGTAGCTGCCTCTCCAGCATTATTGCGGAAGAAGTATGGCCCAATGACTCCACCAGCCCATAGAGCACACCAAACAGTCAGTTTTTGTGGATGTAATGGCGTTTCAAGGGTCTCATGTGGATTCTCTTCACTCCAAATGCGGCAATTTTGCTTGTTGACGTAGCCATTCAACCAAAAATGAGCCTCATCACTGAACAAAATTTTGCGATGAAAATCAGCATCGAAATCAATCTCATTTTCGGCCCATACACCAAAATCACGACGCATTGCATAGTCTCGCGGCTTTAATTCTTGCACAAGCTGGATCTTGTAAGGTCGCAAGCCAAGATCTTTGCGCAAAATCTTCCATAAAGTTGATGGACAAAGCTCCAATTGCTGTGCACGGTGGCGAATCGATTCATTCGGGTCCTCTTCAACACTTTGCTCTACAGCGGCAATTGTTTCTTCGGTGCGCACTGTTCGACGTCTCTGCGGATGCGTATTATCACATAGAGTAAACGTAGTGCGAAAACGATCCATGGTTAACCGAATTAATTGCTCTGATGGACGATTATGTCGACCATAAAATGGACGGAGCTCACGGTAAACTTCGCGAACTGAACCATTATTTTCGAAATAAATTTGCACGATTTGCAAGCGTTGTTCTTTTGTCAACCTGTTCATGATGAAATGGCAAACCAAACTGAACATAAATGACATTCGAGTTGCCAGATTTGACCACAAAATGCCAGTTTTATCTCTATTCGAAAAACAAACCTGTAAAAAAAACACCCTATACTATAAATGCAAGACAAACGACGATGGCACAACGCCGAAGCCGGTTTGTCTCAAAACCAAATTTGACAAGGGATGACGAAAAATCGTTCCAATATACATCAATTATTCACCCTGTCGGAAAAACAACAAAACAAAATAAAACACCATACACTTCGTTGAGCTTAAGGTCGAACTTCTCTTCCAATTCGGTACGTCTTAAATTAAATTTCTTAAACCTGATACCGAACTGTAATTAGAATTACAATGGTAATCCGGTTTTTGAAAGAAAAGTTCCTAGGGTATTTTTGGTTTTCCAGCCGCGATACGCTTTTCAAGGACATTAAAGAATAACAGTCGGCAGACTTAACTCCAAAGAGTTGTAGTTTCTTTAAATTGGTATCTGTAAGAAATGCTCAGAAAGCGTTTACCGACCATTGTCATTCTACTGTGATACACATTTTATCGGAAATAGGGCTCGAACCCTTTACTCTTTGTATGTGAATCATTTCTAGAGAACTTTTATTTCGAATTCTTCAAGAGCCATCTCATCTTCTTTCGACACTGTCCATGATAGTTCAAAGTAGCATTCCTTAGCAAAAGCAGGTGCTGACACTGTCGTAAAAAAGGCTAAAGTCCACTACCCGAAGTTTCCACGTGGTCAAACCCGCAACCATCACATCGGTAACACTGGCCTACAAAGGACCAGACCTATTCAACGATGAAAATTTGTTTTTCATCGTCGATACATTAGAACTTCATAAGGCTTGTCCAATAGGCATGAGTCGATGGTAGCGGCTTGAGATAACCATACTGGTTAATCGACGTCTGTCTAATTGTATTGCTTAAATTTTACGACTGACCCGCATTGGGCAACGTTTGATGCCCGAATTACAGACAAACCTGCCAGCACCAGAATTAAGATTTTGGCCGGCTCAATAAGTCGGTAGTTTTTTCAATCGTTCTCCACTTTTGAGTTGAAAAACAATCACTCATTCTCTAATTAGTATCTAGTCGCTAATTAGCCTAGATGTTAACTAAAATTTTACAGGTTTTGGGAGCAGTTTTTCCTTATCTAAATACGAGTAACTAACCATTTTAGGTTATCAAATAAAGAATAATAAAATTCTTGAGCTTGCATTTAAATGTACTCACCAGAACCAAATTTTGTTTAAAGTAGACAAGTTTTGCTCTTTGCAATTCAAATCCAGAATTTCTGACGATAAATTTAAACCGGTTTGATTACGTATATGCTTGTAGTCTAAAACTGGTGCCAATTACTATTTGCAGTAACTTTTGTACTTCTACCGTTTTGATGGTTGCGAGGCAATTGTCTTACATTTCCATTCCTGTCGTGACCTCTTTGATTTAGACTTGCTCTCACTTCTTCTCTTCTAGAGGATTGTGCATAATATTTATCTCTTCTGGAGAGTTGGACATTGCCATAATCTGTTGAAAAAATTGGGCGTTATCATCCTCTCTATAGAAGGCCGAGCATAATCATCCTCTCTTCTAAAAGAGGATGATCCACTAGCGATACCTTCTTTGTAGGATAGCGCGAAATCGTCTTCTCTTCTAAAAGTGTCCAAATAATCCTCTTCTCTTCTATACCTTAGCGGAAAATCTTCTCTTCTTAAATAATAACCATAATCATTATTTTTTTCGGAAGGTCGAGCGTAATCGTCATTTCCTCTTGAAAAAATAACATTGTCTCCTCCAGAAAAGTTAAAAAGATCCTCTGTTATATATGAACGGCAATAGTTGAGTTTCTTGATAGTAATTCCGTAGGAGGTCTTATGCTTTCCCTGGGCTTCATACAAGCTCGAATGCATCTATATGTTATTGTATAATTATTTTGTTTGAGAGATGTTGCCAAAAAGGGATCTACTACGATATTAAGTTCTAGTATGGAACCTCGCCGTGCTCTACTGGTAACATTCCAATCCTGTGTACGTAAATCACTGTTTTGTTTTCCAATGATGGTCAATAAATTCTCCGTTGATATATCTCTTTTCTCAGGGATGTATGCCACAAAGAGTTGGGAGCTTGATACTTGAGTTTCATCGACCACGGTTAGAGAAGCATTAAATGGTCGCAAGCTAGTGACTCTTAATCTAAACCATTCAGCTATTCTTTCATCATGAATTGTATATGCAATCCAGCCTGGACGAAAACTACATGTAGCACACCCATTAGACAAGTCAATTCCATCCGTCTTTGCTGTTTGGGTAATACATTGCTATATACCTTTCAGTATTTTCGCAGGCCAAATGGTTACGGGGAAGTCTGGTGATATGACAGCTAATTTTATAGCCTGCCTTGACATTGAACCCTGTACATGTTGCTGGTCTTGTAGTTTTTGCTCAAGTCCTGGTGTGAACTGCTTACGCTGGTGTTCTAATAGTAGCTCCAGCGCTAGCTCTTTTTGTTTTTGCTGTAACAGCTCTTCAGTTTGAACGTCATTTGGTTTAGGTGGAATACATTTTTGTTTCATCATTTCTTTTGGAGGCAATATCTTGTTAGAAGTACGTGTTGTAGTTTCTTTTCTAGTTCGCGCTCTCCGAGGGGGAATAGGTTCATGTTTGACTTCATCCCTTTGACGTATATATTTATATTTGTCGTTGTGTATAGTGTGAGAAGGCCTAGTTACAGTCTCACTTCTACTTTCCGGTCTTCGAGGAGGAATAAATTCTAGTTTCTCTCCATCTCTTGGGCGTATATATTTATATTTGTTTATTTGGGTAGTTTTAGAAGGTCTAGCAGTTTCATTCCTAGAGCGTTAGCTCTAGCGATTTGATTGCTTGTTTTTGGTGGTAAAATTATGCCTCTCAAACCAAAAATAGCTCCTTTGGTTTCCCATGGATTCTGACAAAGAACTCTAGCCTTATCAACATTCATACCTCTAACAATTAATTTTCTGAAGCGTCGTCGCGTACCACCACCTCTAACTTTAATATGGTCTGCGGACGACTTTATACGCCGAAGCTGCTGTTTGACAAATCTCCTAGCTGTTACTTTATCGAAAGGTTCCTGCTTTTCACGAGCTTGCTCAGCCAAAGGTACAGCTTCATCCAGTTTAACGCCTTGTTGGAGCAAACGTCTTAATATATCACGCTGACGTTCAAACGGAAACATTTCTTTTATATTAATTTGATCAGAGCCTTCACCTTCGTTGATGTCTACAAGGCCTCTAACAACTTCGTCATTGAAAGAATTCTTAGCTTGTGCCAGCACTTTCACCGATTCTTTAACGTCATGTGCCAATCTCTCCGCTTCGGCGTCTTCGAATCCCATATCAAGCAGCTTTAGATATCTTGATTAGCCTTCGCCCCTGAGTTGCCCCAATCCTCCAGGCGCTGGCTTAGGTAAGCCTGGCCGTTTTCCTACTTTTCGCTCTAGAGTTTTTTCCTTCCATTATTTACATTTGTTTTCGATGACATATTTTGTTCCCACGAGTGTAGGGGATTTGATGTCGCCCGTGGCATAGCCCCATTAAGGCTAAATTAAACCGGAGTGCGCCAAATATCCGGAGTGCACCGTTTACAGACACACAAACGTAGTGCCATTCGTCCCTAGGCACGGTCCGGCTGACACCTTGGATTACGGGTTTTATCGAGTTTTCATCTCTAGATCCGCCATATTTTGTTAAAGCAGGGACACCTCGTGCAGGATGTGACTATGCGCCACGTATGGACGGTCTCAGGCATCGAAATAAAAAAAACCTCTAGCCTTTGGCTATATTTGTTCAAGCCTTGTTCACAAACCTTCCGGGCCGAAGCATCGTCCTCCATTCGCATTACATTGTCGCTGGGTTTTAATTCGTTGGACAATGTCGATGTCTGCGTAGAGCTCATACAACTCATCATTAAATCTTTTTCGGTAAACCCCGTCGGCATCGCATACGGGCCCATAAATCCTTCGAAGAAACTTTCTCTCGAATACTCTAAGGGCCTACTCATCTGCGGCTCTCATCGTACATGCTTCTGCTCCATATTGCCGGACTGGTATTATGCGCGACTTGTAGAGCGTAGTTTTTGTTCGTCGAGAGGACTTTGCTTCTCAATTGCCTACTCAGTCCCAAGTAACATTTATTGGAAACGGTAAGTATTCGCTGAATTTCTAAGCTGACATTATTGTTGGTGTTAATGCTGGTTCCCAGGGAAACGAAGTCCTTTACCATTTTAAACTTATGGCTGTCAATAGTAGCGTGGGTGCAAAGGCGCGCATCTGCTGACTCTTTATGACACGACATTAATAGCTGAGTGCGAAAAAAGTAATGTCAGCTTTTGGCTTGGTATTAATCGTCGTCGGGGCAATTTCCACTAATGGCCTTCTTAAATGTATGACAAATACTTCCGGAAATGTGTGAGGCTTGTACACCACTCTTCCATCAGTCAAAAACAAACAATCGCATCAATAACTTCTAAGGCTATATTTATTTACATCTCGGTTTTGGTGTTACAAACACTCCCGGTTAATTCACGCTCCATGAAGGATTCGTATCATTAAATCCTTTGGTATTTGCGTTGCAAATTTCTAAGCTGACATTTTTTATTATTTTTATTTATAACTCCATGTTTCTGAGTACTTTCAAAGTTCAATGCATAATTTTACGAAAAGCCGTGTATATCTGTAATTAACTTTTTATATAAATAATTATTCTTAGCTTTTTATTCAAATTTTTTACAGATCTGCGAGATTCCTGGTACAATTGTTTTCTGGATTGGAGCATTGGATATCAACACAACTAAATTACCCACTTAGTCCTAAATGGGTTTCGACTTTTGAAGTTACTGGCGTGAAATCGTCACATAAGAATAGATGTGCTCATGTAAGTGTATCACCACACAGAACATCATAATTATAAGTATATCATCATATACGACATCAGAATTATAATTAGAATTGGACCCCTGGGTTGCTCAATTTAAAACCTACTGTGGCGATTATTCTC
Organism: Merzomyia westermanni; assembly: GCA_949987695.1. Classification (NCBI taxonomy): domain Eukaryota; kingdom Metazoa; phylum Arthropoda; class Insecta; order Diptera; family Tephritidae; genus Merzomyia; species Merzomyia westermanni. The sequence continues at coordinate 52,832,440 of OX465288.1, forward strand.
AAGCATGTACCATCCCTAAGTCAATAACACTCCCACCACTAGTTAACACAACCGAGATAACGATGGCTACGCTTATGCATGCAAGCGTATAACTAGGAAGAGGAAGAGAGATGGCGCGAGTGTTTGCGAATACGATGCAAAGAGGAGATGCCAATAAATAAACCGACCCTTCCAGAACACGAAAAGCGAACAACCAAGAAAGTTCTCGGTGCGTAGGCAAGCACCCTGTTGGACTATATAAGGCGGTGACCAAGCAAGACAGGTTGTTCAGTTTATTTTCAAGCGTTGTTCAGTGAACTACTGTAAAGTTACCAAACTCTTAAAATTGTTTTGCGTTTATTACTAGTAAATAAAACTAGCTATTAGTTACAATATCTGTGCGTGTGTTTATTTGACTTTATAGTGATCGAACCCAGGATTGATAATTAAGGAATCATCGAATTCGTCACAATTGGTGTCAGAAGTGATATTGTTAAATAAATACCGAGAGTTTTCAAGGATAACAAAGGCATGGCAAAGTTGAATGAGCTGAAGATCCAGCAACTCAAAAATGAGCTGCAACAGCGTGGATTGAATACAACAGGCAATAAATCCGAGCTACAGTCACGATTGCGAGAGGCTATGGAAGCTGAAGGAATTAACGTTGACGATCATGTGTTTCATCTTGTGGAAGAAGCATCGACAAAAATGGAAGAGAAGGAGTCTACAATTCCAGCCGCAAGTGTGGACACTAACGCGTTGTTGACTGTATTGACACAGATGTCATCTAGCATTTCAGCTCAGTTGGAAGAACAAAAGACACACATGGCATCTCAGTTGGAAGAACAAAAGGCACACATGGCATCTCAGCTGGAAGAACAGAAGACTAGCATGGCATCTCAGATTTCAGTTCAACTAGACGAACAGAAGGCATACGTGAGATCTCAGATGGAACACCAGGAGACACGTATAACATCAAAATTGGAAGAACAAGAGGAGCGTATATCTATGCAGGTGGCACGAATGTCTTCGCAGCTAGAAGTGCAGGATGCGAAAATTGCACAGCTACAGAATAAAATCGATGCTGAAGTAGACGCACTGAGAGGTCGTATCCAGGAGTTACAACTGAATCGTCCAACTACTTCAATGAGTGTCCCGAAGGTAAAAACCCCATCTTTTGATGGTTCTGTTCCATTCCAGGTATTTAAGCTGCAATTTGAGAAGACGGCTGCGGTGAATAATTGGTGCACTGAAGATAAAGTTGCAGCACTATTCGTGGCATTGAAGGGACCTGCAGCAGAAATCTTACAGACTATTCCCGAGTCCGAAAGGAACAGTTATGATGCATTGATGGGTGCGGTTGAGAGACGCTATGGTAGCGAACATCGAAAGCAGATATACCAAATAGAGCTACAGAATCGATCCCAGAAACCTAATGAGACTTTGCAGGAATTTGCATCGGACATCGAGAGGTTGGCCCATCTAGCAAATGCGGACGCACCCGTGGAGTACACTGAGAGGGTTAAAATCCAAAGTTTTATAAATGGAATACGCGATGTAGAGACGAAGCGGGCCACATATGCAAACCCCAAACGGACATTCTCTGAAACGGTATCGCATGCTCTGACGCAGGAAACAGCTTCGCTTTTGAGTAAACCTGCATACAAGGCTCATCGCGTAGAAGTGGACACTCCGGCTTGGGTAGACAAAATTTTGGAAGCGTTGAACGGAGTACAGAAAAAAAGTGATGGTGCCATTAAATGCTTTAAGTGCGGAAAACCAGGTCACATAGCACGTTATTGCGGCTCTGGCTCCAGTAACCCCAGCAATTCAGGTGGACGAAAACGCAAAGCTGAAGGAGATGAGCAAACCTCCCAACCAAATCAGTCGTTAAACTAAATCGAGCCAGCCGAAAGGGGCGTGGACTGGCTCCCGCAACTGAATGCCCCATAATCTCTGTCTCACAGATCGGAAGGAAAGCTAGTAATGTTACTGTTGTTGCATATGTGGATGGAAAAGAGCACTTACTAACTGTGGATAAAGGCGCATCGCATTCCATAATTCGATCTGATTTAGTCAACAAGGAGGTGAGACCATTGCATGGAGCAAAGTTACGTACGGCCACTGGTGAGGACACCCATGTCCTAGGAGAAGTAACATGTGAAATCGTAATTGGGAACGTGGCCGTTCTACACAGTTTTATAGTAGCAGATATTGTTGACGAAATCATAGTTGGTGTGGACTTCTTAAGCGAGCAAGGCATCAATATCGACATGCAAAACAGGATTATGAATTACCAGAACATGGATGTGCCATTAAATTATGGTTACGAAAACAAATACGTTAGTAAGCGAGTGCTTGTGGAGGAGAGCCAACAAATTCCACCGAAGTCGGAAGCAATCATATGGGCAAAGATTGATGGAGATTATGGGACAAACAAATTGTGGGTTGTCGAGGCAGCAAACAAATCAAGGACGAACATATTAGTAGGAAAAACCCTGGCCATGACAAAACAAGATGGACATGTACCGGTAAGAGTACTTAATGAGTTCAAATCGCCGATTAAACTTTCTAAAGGAGCAATATTGGGACAATGCCAAGAGGTCGAGGTAGTTATCAATTGTGAACAGCTTCAGGAAAATGATTCTACCATCAAGATTAATCTTTCAGATGATATCACGTCGTGGACGGCAGGCCTCGAAAAAGATCATCAGAAAAAGGCAAAGGAACTTCTATCAAAGTACTCGAGCATATTTGACAAGGATGGTTCTAAACCAGGTCGGACCAAAGTTGTGAAGCATCAAATTGATACTGGTGATGCAAGGCCCATCCGCCAAGCTCCTCGTAGTATTCCATTGGCCAAACGCCAAGTAGTAAGAGAAATTATACAGGAAATGAGTGACAGCGGCGTGATCGAACCATCAGCTAGTCCATGGAGCTCACCGGTAGTACTAGTGAAAAAGAAAGATGGACAAATGAGGTTTTGTGTGGATTACCGGAAATTGAACGACGTAACGAAGAAGGATAGTTATCCATTGCCAAGAATCGACGATACTCTGGACTCGTTATCTGGCACGAAATGGTTTTCCACACTGGATTTGAAAAGCGGCTACTGGCAAGTGGAGGTAAAGGATGAAGATAAAGAGAAGACGGCTTTCAGCGTTGGAGAAGGGCTTTGGCAATTTACGGTAATGCCCTTCGGGCTATGCAATGCTCCAGCTACTTTTGAGAGACTCATGGACCAGATACTAAAAGGTTTGCACTGGCAAACATGTTTGGTGTACCTCGACGACATCATCGTGTTGGGAAAAAGCTTTGAGGAACACCTAAAGAACTTGGAGGAAGTTTTCCAAAGAATAGCTGGTGCTGGTCTGAAACTAAGTCCCAAGAAGTGTTCCTTGTTTAAAAAGGAAGTAAGTTATTTGGGTCACAAAGTAACTACGGAGGGAATCTGCACTGCTAAGGAAAAGATCGAAGCCGTAAAAGATTGGCCAAGACCGAGAAATTTGCATGAGTTACGGAGCTTCCTGGGGCTGTGCACGTATTATCGGCGATTTGTACCAAATTTTGCCAGCGTAGCTAGTAGTCTCCACGACCTTACAAGGAAGAATATGAGTTTTGAATGGAAGAAGGAACAGGAGGTGGCTTTTCAAACATTGAAGGAACGACTATGCACTGCCCCGATGTTAGCATATCCAATTCCAGGTTCAAAGTTTATTCTGGATACAGATGCGAGTGGTTATGCTATAGGAGGTGTTTTGTCCCAGGTTGTTGATGAACAGGAGAAGGTAGTTGCATACTATAGCCGAACAATTGGGAAGCCTGAAAGGAACTATTGTGTAACCCGGAGAGAACTGTTGGCATTGGTAGAGTGCGTTAAGCATTTCCACAAGTATCTCTATGGGCAGCGATTCCACGTCAGGACAGATCATGCATCGTTGAAATGGCTCTTACAGTTCCGTAATCCGGAAGGTCAATTGGCACGGTGGATAGAGCGACTGCAAAATTATGACTTTTCCATAGAGCATCGCAAAGGTAGCACCCACGGAAATGCTGATGCAATGTCACGAAGACCATGTAACTTGGAATGCAAGCATTGTTCCAAAGCTGAAACCAAGGAAGACATTATAGATGTGCGGCTCATGACTATAACATCTTCGGACGAATGGGACATGGATCAATTAAGGAGGTGTCAGCACGAAGATCCAGATCTTAAACGTGTGATGCAAGGAATCGAACGAAACGAGCGACCATCAAGAGAGGAGATGTCAGCAGAAAGTCCTGTTGCCAAGTCATATTGGGCACAGTGGAATAGTTTGCAATTAGAATCAGGTTGTTTGCATCGAATATGGGAGAGTGAGGATGGTCAATGTGTTCGAAAGCTGATAGTCGTCCCAAGGAAGAAAATCCCTGATGTACTCAATGAATTACATAACGGTCCAAGCGGAGGTCACCTTGGAGTCACCAAGACCTTGGAGAAAGTCAAGCAAAGATTCTATTGGGTTGGTTGCCGTCAATCGGTCGCGGAGTGGATTGCCAACTGTGAAGTATGTATCAAAGCTAAAGGACCGAAATCAAGGAGCCATGGCCAAATGAAACAGTATAACTCAGGTGCGCCATTTGAGAGGATAGCCATGGATGTAGCTGGTCCATTTCCTACTAGCAAACTCGGAAACAAATATGTACTAGTGGTTATGGACTATTTCAGCAAATGGCCAGAAGTGTACCCTATTCCAAATCAAGAGGCAGAAACAATAGCAGAGGTGTTTACTAACAATTGGGTAGCTCGGTTTGGTGCACCGATGGAGATACATTCTGACCAAGGCAGAAATTTCGAATCAGCTGTGTTCCAGGAAATGTGCAAGACATTGGGCATTCGGAAAACTCGAACAACTGCACTACATCCTCAGTCAGATGGCATGGTGGAACGATTCAATAGAACCTTGGAAGAGCACTTGAGGAAAGTAGTGGATAAGTTCCAGAAGGATTGGGATACTCACATCTCCTTATTCCTAATGGCATATCGCTCTGCAGTACATGAAACAACTGGTCAGACTCCTGCAAAGGTAATTTTCGGGAATGATCTTCGATTGCCAGCTGACTTGAAGTTTGGGATAAACGCTGATGCAGGAGTAAATGCTCGGAAATCTACTAGCGTTTTGGAAGAAGAAATGAGAGAAATTCACGACCTTGTGAGACAACGGACTAAGATCATGAGCGATAAGATGAAGGCCAGGTACGACAAAGCAATAAATTCGGAAGGTTTTATAGAAGGAGATTTAGTGCTGCTATACAACCCACAGCGTAAGAAAGGTTTGTCCCCAAAACTACAATGTAACTGGGAAGGCCCATACAAAGTCATAAAACGGATCAACGATGTGGTATATCGCATACAAACTATGGGAAGGCCAAGGAATAAGATGAAGGTGGTCCATTTGGAAAGGCTAGCTGCGTTTGGTTCCGGCAATGTGTCTGATCGGGACGATCAGACTTAGGTGGAGGGCAGTGTGGCGATTATTCTCAAGCATGTACCATCCCTAAGTCAATAACACTCCCACCACTAGTTAACACAACCGAGATAACGATGGCTACGCTTATGCATGCAAGCGTATAACTAGGAAGAGGAAGAGAGATGGCGCGAGTGTTTGCGAATACGATGCAAAGAGGAGATGCCAATAAATAAACCGACCCTTCCAGAACACGAAAAGCGAACAACCAAGAAAGTTCTCGGTGCGTAGGCAAGCACCCTGTTGGACTATATAAGGCGGTGACCAAGCAAGACAGGTTGTTCAGTTTATTTTCAAGCGTTGTTCAGTGAACTACTGTAAAGTTACCAAACTCTTAAAATTGTTTTGCGTTTATTACTAGTAAATAAAACTAGCTATTAGTTACAATATCTGTGCGTGTGTTTATTTGACTTTATAGTGATCGAACCCAGGATTGATAATTAAGGAATCATCGAATTCGTCACACTACTAATCGGTTGTTACCCCAAAAGGCGGCGTCGTGAAACCCGTACAATGGACAGCACCACCACCTCGCAGAATATCAAATCAAACATGCTTTTTATTTGTGATTTAATTCTTCAACCAAATTAAAGATACTTTTTTATATGTGATTTGATTCTACAACTCAATCCAAGATATTTTTTATTTTGGATTTGAGATGCTATCTGAATAAAAGATACTCTTTGTTCGTAACTTGATATGTGTTACAAATAAACTTGATTCATCCAAAAGTCTTGTTACTTCATAAAAATTACAAGGTAATACAAGTGCATTAGAAAAAGAGTAACCTCGTTACACAGTATTACGACTATACTGTACTGCAGTGAATCAAGTATGTTACTACTCGTAACTTATGAGTTTGTTTGTAGCATACTCGTATATAAATAATTTTTAAAATTTAGGTGTTCGGAAAAAATCTTTTTTATAAAGCACATATTTTGTCTGCTTAACACAACATAGCTTCAATAATGTCATATCAAAACGACACCGATTTTTCAGCGGATGACGTAGATCGGGAGTATGCACCTTCAGAAGCATACAAAAAATCGAATGAAGATGTATGGAGTGAAGAAGGTGGGTAAGTAAGAAGAAGGTGCAGTAAGACACCTACTTGAATGGAAAATTTTTAAAATCGATCTGGAGTTGAGTAAGGGAAATGGGGTCTGTGCAAAATGCACAACTTACGAAGGAAAGAATGACTCACTTTCGAAATTTATAAGTCATAGGCGGTTCCATGACAAAACGAGAATTGTGTTAAATTAATTTTGCTTCTAAAAATAGCAAATATGTTGATAAATAATTTGTTGAAACCTTAAATTAGCCATACAATAATAAATTTGAGCTTTAAGTAAATTATTAGTAATTCAAGTATTCATGAAACGAGCTCAAGGCCATAGTGGAATCACAAGGTGAAGTAAATAAAAAGACATAGAAAATGAACGCTATCTGAAAGGGTAGGGTTGTATTTTGTAGAGGGAGAATGGGGTGAAACGCCAAACAGTTTTTGCCCTTTTTGGTAGAAAGGGGGGAAAATAATTTATTAAACATGTTTGTATTTGATTGAAAAAAATATGCTAAGTGCAATAAAAAAAGACTAGCACAGCTAAAAAATTCGTATTAACGTAATTGAATGATATTTTCATTTATGGGTTTTATTAAAATATAAAAAATTAGCCAATGAAACCCATATTGCATTTATACGATGTGATTACAATTAAATACAAATTCGTGAATATAAAAGTGAAACGACTGCATTTGCAGATATTTCATTGCTCAACTAGGGTATCTTGAGGTCAATACCTATTGGAAGTTATTAATATTAAAATCGACTTTAGGTCTTTGGATTTTAGGACCACTTACCGAATGTATATAAAATGCGTTGTTTTTGAATAAAAAGTTAAACGAAAAGACTGGATAAGCTATATTTTGTTTGGCAGACTAAAAAACAACACGACTTGAAATGGAGGGTCTGGTACGAGAAACGAATAATAAGTGACTGATTTCAGAAAGAAGAAGAATGCCAGAACCGTCAAGCGTTCTTCTGGTGGCAGCTCATTGACGTTTTGCATTAATTCAATAATGAAATGCAATATTCCGTCATTAAATTTCAACTTTTGCATCCATTTTTGTAATGTCGACTCGCACGGTAGTGGAAAACCTTTTTAATATAGGTGCCTGTACGCACGGGGCCCTGCCGCAGGAAGGGTGAATGTATTAGATATATCAAACCAGCTCCAGTGAACAAGCTGCTAGGGATGAGCCAGCTTTCTCAGTTGCCCTTCAGTAAACACTTGTTTTACATTGTATACTAATGCCTCGTTTTCTGCCTTTTCAATTTTTAAATTTACATTCTCCAGCTCCATATTTCGAAGTTGCGAATTCAATGTTGCGATTTGGATATGCAAATCGTTTTCACTTTCACAACTGAAAAATTGCATGGATGTACTATATAACGCGCAATTAGTTTACCATTAAATATTCGTTATTATGCAATTGTTGTAACCCTGTCGAATTGTTTGTGTGGACAAATCTACCTTCACACCGACATTCCAAACAACACGAATACATGCTTTTTTACCATTCGGGAATATGTTTTGGTCCGATTTTTGTAAGTATGGGAAGAAGATCAGAACAATCGACCTAAGTCGATTTAGCTATGTCCGCCTATTTGTCTATCTGTTTGTACGCAAACAAGTCCCTCAGTTTCAGATATATCGCACAGTGAAAATCGTGAGACGTACTCAATTATAAAGTAAGCGAGACAACTGAACACAGCACGTGCAATACTAAGCACTACCTATTAGATCGTATAAACATATAAAATCGAAGATAGTTAAGACCTTATGCCATTTAGCCCCAAGACTGGACCAAAAGAGAACTGGATGCATGTGTTGTTAATACATATATACATACTTTTAGAACTAGTTTTAATTAAGGGTAATAAGTGAATGCATTTTGCAAAGATAAGCATTATAAAACATAAGTAAAATACCATAAATTAAAGAAAACTGCACTTTGCAAACATATGCACCATTATTCAAATATGTACTGTTGTTCTACCGAGTCGAACATGTCTATTACTCTATAGTGAACACAATTATGTAAGGATATTTAAATCACCATACTTAGCTTGTGTTGCCTTGTCCACTATTTGCAGTACTTCCTCAGCTGAATCCCAAGACGTCAGCAGTTCCACAGCCATTGGCACCACTTCTTTACATAACAAACGTCGGTTTTTCGTTTGCTGAAAATCATTTTTCGAAAAGAGCAATTCGCATACTCTGGAGCTGTGTGTGAGTGCTACCCCGCTGCTTTTACACCACCTTTTCAGCCTCTTCTCCTCCACAGGAGCACTAAATAGGCTGGAACCCCCCGCCGTCCAAATTTTTTTGCACAATGCGCAGCTCGGTCTTGGCATTATTAATAAATTGACGGGAAAATTTTAATTTTAACGATCTTTTTTTTTAGAGTTAGCAGCGGAATGTGAAATTATATTGAAATGTTGCAGTACAAATTTTGTTGCTCAAATTTGCCAGAAAATCCCCTTTCATACACGTAAAAATTTGAAAAAAGCAACACCTTGATAGAACAACACTGTTTTCGGGGACAACATTGCCTCAAAATTTTCAGATATTCGGCAGAACAAAGAAGAAATTAGAGCAAGAAAACTGACAGCTTACTTCACCTTGTTGATTACACTATGCTCAAGGCCAAGAATAATAATTTTTCACTTTTTCGACTTTTTATGAAAGCTATGGCGGTTGTCTCTAAACAATTAAAAAATGGCGGTTGTCTCTAAAAATTTTTCCTACTCTATTCAATTAAAAACACTTTTAATAATTAATTAAAAATGATTATTAAAAAATAAAATAATAATAATAATTTTCATAAAAATTCAAAAAAGTGAAAAATTATTATTCTTGGCCTTGAGCATGATCCAATAATTTATATGGTCGTCTCAGTTGACATAGCGTCTTCTTCTTCCTCATCCACACCTTATGTCAAACTATCATATCTTTGTTTTTTGTTTACATTCTTTGTTTACAGTTATTGGAAAAGCTATTGAGTTCGCTTCGTGTTTTATTTATTTTTAATAAAAATTCGCTGTGAATTGATATTCAACGAGTGCTTTGTGATAACATTTTAAGAAAATGTGTGATTTATGTGTGTGTTATACGTGAAAAGCTTAGAAAATAGGCGAATGTTTTTGCGCGTTCCCTCTCACATGTGCATTTTGACATAAGAATTAAACGACGTCAAACGGTAATTACGTGTTGTTGGCCGATTGAGACGACCATATAAATTATTGGATCATGGCCTTGAGCTCGTTTCATGAATACTTGAAAATGTACAGGCCGTAAATCAACAAAAATTGTTGGTATAAAAAAGCAATTTTTTTTTTACTTTTCCGGCACTAGGTTAGCTATTTGAATGATGTTGAATTGGCTTGTTTTGAAAAGGCTGTAAAATAATTTGTGATTCCCGTAGTTATACATAAGAAAAGTAACTAACAGAACTCAACTTTTTTGATTTTTGGGCAGAATTTTGAAAATATTGTTCGCTGGGTTAAGCTGCTTCGGCCGTTTGATATTTAATGAAAACTAAATTGTTTGCATTTCTTTTGTACGCGTTTCGGCGTTTTCCGCGCCTTCTTCAAGGGAATTTGTCAACTTTATTCAATAAATTTGGTTTACATACGAAATTTTGTAACTTTCTTTTCTTTAATAAACGAATATGTAAGCGGGAAATATTCAACAATGTAGATGTCCCACCCGGTAGAGTTAATGGGACAATAGTGGTTAGAAAAAGGTTAATATTTCTAATATGCCTTATAATCGCTACATATAATAAAATTGTAACAAGTTGATGTCTGTACATTGCAGATGTTCAAGAAAAAATTGATAGGAGGGATCATTATTCAGCCAATATAATCCAAATCAACAGTTTTTAGAATTTTCGTCTGCCTGTATGTTTGGCGCATCACCCAGAAACTCTAGAATTAAATGCCCGTCACCGTCGTATTACCAGACATTTAAGTTAAAATTTAAGATATCCCTTATTTTGATAGCTCTACCGGTTTCGGAGTTATAGGCGAATACGTGGAACAGGGCGAAATGTGTTAGTACATATGGGTATCACACGAAAGGTGCCAATGAGTACTGCAATAAGCGATGTTATTAAGTTCCTTATCCCAAACTACAATCATATTGTTTCTTATATAGCACTATAATGTTTTGTTTTTTGTGGTCGCCGTGCTGTGACGGTAGTGTTGGTGGCCTACCATACCCAAGGTCCAAGGTTCGAGCCCTGGCTTGAAAAAGTTTTTTTCAAAACGGGGTTGCCCCTCGGCAGTGGTGTGGCAAACTCTCACGGGAGGTTCCTCAGAAAAAAATTCATCTGTTTTGCAGATGCCGCTTGGAATCGGAAAAAATTGTAGGTTTAGCCAATTTGTAGGAAAAATTAGAAGCAGCACGCCACAAATTGGTAGAGAAGCTTGGAGGTGTATATCGCTCCAATTATTATTATTTTCTTTTACTTAATTTGAGAGCCTTTCGCTGTGTGTTATTTTACACAAATTTACTTGAAAAACCAGCTTTCTTTTCGAATGGTTCAAGACCAAGCCTTCTACAATAATAATAAGATATACATATTTGTTCGCTAAACATATGTTTTCCCTTTCTCCCACGTTTAACCAATCAATTCCGAAATAGAGACGTATCTTTGATTTGGTTGAAGAATCAACTACACGTCGACGGTACCACGCTTCCGACCGTCAACTCCCCCAAAATCTCAGGTGTGGCGATTGACAACATGCTCAGCCTCGCCGCTCATTCAACAGCTATTGCCCCCAAAGCACAAAGGCCCAACCAAATCCTCAAGTCACTGCCTCGTACCTGAGGAAAAGATAAAGAAGCGATGTTGTTGACAACCAAGGCAATCGGCCAGCCGCTTCTAAGCTAGGCGTCACCAATATGATCACCAAGTTTAGCCGACACACATTTAAGCCAGTTGCTAGAATGTCACAACATCGCACTTAAGACTGCTACGGGGACTCTCCTACAAAAGTGAGGCGAAAATGCAGTATAATGAAATGCTCCACAGGCAGTTTATTCTAAATTTTTAGTAACCACAGCATCCTCAACCACATTCACACAGAGTACTACTTGCCGCTGGATAGGAACGCGAACTTCCTAGACACACTTTTTCTGAACTTCGGTTTGAAATAGGTTAAACTCTCGGCCGCTGAAGGCAAGCTATCATGTGATTTGACGCATTTGAAATAGCGATGGGGGATGAATGTCACGGAACTCTCAAAATGTATCGGACGAACATGGCTTAGTCAATTTCCTTTTCTTATTGAACATTTTGATCCATATGTCCCGATTATTAACTAAACTGTCCCGAAAATTAACTAAAACATACAAATTGCAAATACCTCTTACATTTTCCAAATTACATCGCCTAATGCATTCTGTTAAGGCTTGTGGTGAATGTTTGCCATTTACCCAACCAACTAAAGGGTTTATCCTCTGGCTGCTTAGAAGCATGTAACTTATTTGTGCGACTTTCGGCTGGTTTGCTGTTGTTCGCAGTGGTCTCCTTGTTTTTCTTTTTAAATACAATTGTAGATCTGAGTAGTGCAGCTTGGTGATTATTATTTTTCAGTAAGCTTTCAGAATTCGGATCTATGCCTACAGTTATCATACTTTTATTCTTGTTTATATTTTGCCTTTGTTTAACTGTCCATTGATTTGTTAGAAATTTATTTTGTAGCCCCAACAGCAACATAATATCTTCTGTTGAGAGCTCTTTGGAATTGCCACTTACAATAAACGAATATATTGAATGTTGCGGATCAGTATTTTTGTACTTTTGTTCATCAAATTCATTGGTCTTAGTGTTGTTTTTACACTGTTTAATGCTTTGTAGTGGGTTTAGTGATCCCCTTTGACGTACTTGTCTGACACTTGCTTCTATTTTCTGTGCAATACCATTACTTAACGATTTTTCAATATTTTTAGCTGAAGCTTGTCGTTTTTTTCTAAGACGCTTCTTAGCTGACTTGGAAAGTATGTTTTTCTTGTTATTCGTATCGATTAGTAGGGTTGCAATCATCTTCTGTACGTTGTTAACTTCACGATCATATGTTTTATGGGAAAGAATTGATTTTCTAATAATGAAATTACCCATTAAGGGCATTTCATTATTTACTACATCCATATTGAGAATGTTAGAATGTTAAAAATCTGAAAATAAAAAAACAATAAATTTGTAAAATTTAAAAAACAAGAATTTTTATTAGGTTAACAGCACAGAAGATTTTTAACATTTATGACCGAATACGTCGAAACCATACTTTTTTAAGAATACGTACTTTACCAAGATGTCTAAAATCCTGATTCTGTAACAGGATAAACTCATGCATGCCCAGACTGAAAAACCCGACGTACCCATGTGGAGCCAACTCTAGTATTGCTACCAATCGACCTTATTGAAATCGCAACTTTTCTTGCAACTACTGCTAGATTTGATCGATTATTTGATGGTGTAGGCTACGCGGGTAAGGCTGGGTCGCGGCGCCAATTTTTTGGCGTTGATACCTTGAAGCCAGCGCCATAGCCGGTATCAGCGCATTGCGTTAAGTGCTTTTTTGGCGCAATGATACCATATTGCTAGCGGCGCAGTTTATGAGACATCACCGAAAACTCATACAAACCGTTTGGAGGGGGTATCTAGAGGCACGTATTCATGCCAGGATAAAGAATCCAAAGGCGGAGTCTAACTTTTTTTACCGGTAGAAAAATAATGAGCAAAAATAGTTTGCTCCGGTAATAATATAGTTTGGGAGACACCATCGAGTACTGAACGAAAACGGTCCGATGGGGTATCTACACCCACGTATCCATGCCTTGATGAAGAATCCGAAGGCGGAGTGTAACTTTTTTTACCCGTTTAAAAGTAATGAACAAAAGGCAAGCTATTCAACCTTTTTTGGTGAATAACTTTTAAATTGTTTCAAATCTTAATTTTCCGCACTCGGATTGTGATTAATGAAACCGAAACGCGTCTTTGGGTATCCCTCTCAACATTTTTGGTAGCGCCTTGGTAGCTGTAGCGCGGATGTTGGCGTCACTGGCGCTGATACCATTATTTGTGATACCATAACGCCATGACGCCAGCGGCGCCAGAAACACCTTCAACTCAAGGGCGCCAGTGGCGCCACTTCAGTGTAGCAAGACCAGAGCAAAACATAAACTCAATGGCGACGGCAGCGCCAGAAACACCTTAAACTCAAAAGCACCAGTAGCGCCACTCCAGGTGTTTTGTAGTTTAGTGTTTCTGGCGCTACTGGCGTCATGGCGTTACGGAGTCAGAAATAAAGGTATCAGCGCCAATGACGCCAACACCGGTATCAGGGCAATTCTATGAAGCCGCGCAGCGTTACACACCCTTATACGCGGGGTCAAGTGCTGATACAACAACATTGCAGACCTTAATATGCTAAAACGGTTTTCGCAATAGAGTGAACAGAACTGAACATTTGTAAATCTTCTAAAGTAGATTCGAGTCAATCTGGCTCAACTTCGGTCTGAATATTGTAACTGGTTAAACTCTTACTTATTCTGACATAATCGAAACATACCAAATAATCTATTTAAGAGCTCAACCGAGTAGAATCTTATAACAGAAAACATGCTATCGTCTCACTCTTTTGAAACTTCTAGTTAAGAAGATATTGAACACAATTAGGTGAATTGCCGATTAGGCAGAGTGAAGTACTGCTACAACAACAAGAACCGAACGATTTAATAAAGGGACTAGGAAGGCGTCCTGGGTACTAGTACAGATAATTTGTAGAATATTTTTACTTACTCTATAATGGTAGTATGGATATCAGACGAAAGAGGACCGGTCCACCTATTGAAAAAATAATAGAATTGGTTAGCTATTATAAATACAGATGAAGTACGGAATTTGAAACCGATTTCTTGGAAACTTCCAATTAAACATTTTGTAAACCAAAATTTAAAGGGCATTACTTCTGGGCTGGGAAGTGACAGATGGTCATCGTGGTATAATGGGTGTTGAATTTTTACGAAAATAGCGTAGGTGTTATTTTTTACAGTGCGTTTCTCCGAGCGAACGTGCCACAATGAAGGCCAAAGTAGGTTTGTCGGCCAAAAAGTTGAATATGGCTATTTTTTGGGATGCACAGGTTCTCATCCACATCGGTTACCTTGAAAGGGGTACAACGATTACCGGCTAATATTATTCAGAGCTTTAGGATTAGTTTCGATATTGAAAAAATTTGCTATTTTGAGAGCATTGAAAAATCCTAATATTAGGAAGGAATATAAAAATTGGAAAAATTATTGACTATATGTATGCATCGAGCTTTTAGGAGATTAGTTAAACAATTAAAATTGAGCGAAATTTCAAACGGCCAAGGTCTGTCACACAGGGGAGGGCCCTAGATAATATTTATATATGAATACCGCAAACGACTCCACCGAAATTGCAGGTGTATTTAGTGCACGATGCGAAGTGTGGTATCACTTCAAGATATGAGTGCTGGGGTTCAAGATAGGGGTTGTCGTTGTGGCGGCTAACCTACCGAATGGTTATAGGACGAACTAGCAGTTTTTCAAGGTACACCTAACTTGTATATGCGAAGGCAGGCCCTTATTTTTCAGTCAAAATGTTGCCATGAACAGTTTTAACAAGTCCATCACCTCATAAGGCATTTCAAAGCGGAGATTTGGAAAACGCTTAACAAACATTGGGGGAATATAATGTAATATAAATCAGCACTATTTGTATATATGAGCAACCGAAATCAAAGTCTGTGTGTGCCTTTTTTTAGTCCGAAAATCAATGGTTTTTATATAAATAAAAGTTGTAGTTTACTGCTAATACACTTAGTACAAGTTTGAAATTAGTTTATTTGTATAAAACAGGTTATGTAAATAACAAATATAACCAACCAATAATTAATAATGTACATTTTCAAATTTAGTCTGTAAGAATTATTCAATTAGTAGACTATTCAATAAATAAATAAATAAAATTCATCACAATGACATAACATCAATAAAAATGTTTTTGAAGAATATCACTAATTGTTTGGACTTTTAGGACTGATTTCATTTTTGCTTTAAAGCTGCCAAACTGTTAAAGTAAAAAATGTAGCTGCCTTTAGTTTCTTATTAAATTTAATTCCCCACAAAAGGTTTCGGATAAAAAATTTTGTCAGATGGCAGCACGTCAAGATACATGAATATTAGGGTGGGTCGATTTGTATGGACGAAAGTTAACCGCTATCGCGCCATCGATTTTTCGATAGGTTTTGGGCTCAGGAAAAAAAGTTCCACTACGCATACCCAAAAAAATAATTTTCGAGCCTGCGAAATTAAATTTTTTTGACTTTTCTCGACTTTCGATTTTTAAGGTTTTTTTTATGACCTACTAAAAAATTTTTGTTTGATTTTAAAATTTTCATGTATACCCTGTCCGACCCAAAAATGTCCGCTAAAAGCGTTGGCGATAACAGTTTTTTGAAAAAAATGTTATTTTCGGGTTTTGGAAAAGTCGATTTTTCGACAAAAACAAGTCCCAAAACACGAAAATAAAATTTTTTTTCAAAAAACTATCGCCAACGTTTTTAGCGCATAATTTTAAGTGGAACAGGAAATATCAGACAAATTCGTTTCCATCGAAAACATTTTTGCATGTATGCTGAAAAACCCTTAAAAAAATGGCGAAAGGGTAAATTTTTTGACCAAAACACTCCCCAAAACCCAAAACATATTATTTTTTTCAAAAAATTGTTATCGCCAACGTTTTTAGCGGACATTTTTGGGTCGGACGAGGTATACATGAAAATTTTAAAATCAAATGAAAATTTTTTTAATAGGTCATAAAAAAAAAACTTTAAAAATCAAAGTCAAAAAAATGAAATTTCGCAGGCTCAAAATTTATTTTTTTGGGTATGCGTAGTGGAACTTTTTTCCTGAGCCCAAAACCTATCGAAAAATCGATGGCGAGATATCGGTAAATAAATCGACCCATTCTAATGAATAAACTTCTACCATATTTAACAGATGCGTCTGCTTTTTTTGAGGTTATGTTATTTCAAGAAAATAAAACTACTTTTCGGCAAAGTAAGCAATAATAAGCTTTAATGTGCCATAGAATTTGTGTATTTAAAATTAATTCCATTCTTTAACTTCAGAAGTAAATAGCTTTCGAAAAGTAGCTTATAAAAAATGTTTTGCCACCTGTTTTTCGGACCATACAAATTGCTTTTAAGAATTTGTGTTTATCTTTTTTCTATTAATTTTTGGTTGGTTTTTTTACAAGTTTCTAAAGTAAAAACCTGGAAGCAGAAAATCATGCCAATGTTTAAAGCTTGAGGCCAATCCAACGAAAGTTTTCATTCAGAAATTTTAGTGGTGGAATTTAATTTCCTACAAAACTGTGCAGCTTAATCTTTTTTACTTCTACTGTGTGACAGTTTTAAAGCCAAAATGAAATCAGTCCTAAAAAATCTAAACTAGCAATGATAAACCACTAATTACTGTCTGAAAACTTAATACGTGTACCAACACAATTCTAAAAAAATGTTTTTTGCCCAGTATATTGGAAATAAAGGTAGTAGAGTCGACTTGCTACATATAACAAGATTTCAATTTATAAACCCAAACAGGGACCCACCTCGTTAATTTAGACAATTGATGCCCGACATCGGTGTCGCAGCCTATTAGAACTATATCCTTGACGGGAGCGCAGGCAGATCGCATGCCATGTAT
Organism: Merzomyia westermanni; assembly: GCA_949987695.1. Classification (NCBI taxonomy): domain Eukaryota; kingdom Metazoa; phylum Arthropoda; class Insecta; order Diptera; family Tephritidae; genus Merzomyia; species Merzomyia westermanni. The sequence goes on from OX465288.1 coordinate 52,849,736, forward strand.
ATTGATGCGATCGCTAGGATTTGACTGTCTCATGACTTGGACCGCTACAGCGTCGGAAATACTGAAATAAGGTAAAAAGAGAAAGCATTGAGATTATTAGTAAAATGAAACAAGACCAGAGCGAGTAGTCTAATTTAGTGAATACATTATTCATTTTGTTCAGAGAGTTCTTACTGTGAATGATCCCTTACGGCCCCCATTTTGTTTTTCGCGTTGATCGCTGTTACTCTAGCCAAAACTTAATTTGCTTTAATTGCTCAAATATACAATAACATCCCTGATTATTTCCTGCAGTGCAACACCAAAGTATTCAGAAAAATACTAGTCTACAACTAAGATTTTCTAACTCATCTCAAACTTGACCTAAGCAGAAAAACCTGTATCAATAAAAACTAAAAATTATAGTAATTTAAAAATTACCACTAAAATTGAACTAGATTTTTTGTTGTTTATTTTCAACTAGTTGGACACTGGTATATTTCTGTATGAAATCTTACAATTGATATCTCGTAGGGCGTCATCATGTTAAGTATACCCGGCTGATTAGATGGCACTGGTGTTCATACTAGTTTTGAGGTAGGTTACAACTAGTTGGTTTGACTGCTTCCCTTCTAATTTGGCGGTACCTGATTATTTTATACCGAACCCGAATTTCATCTGCCAATTCACTTCATAAAACGAAGTGCTGCCAACGAAAAAATATTGCTTTCATTTTTTAACTTTCTAGTCGAGTTCAAGTAGTTAAATGCAATATTACACAATTGTGATCACTGAAAATCTGTTGTGGTACTAGTGGTAAAAAAAAAAACAAAAATGTAAAAAAAAATTTTAGCATATTTATTAAAAAAATTGTTTGGAGATAATTTATATAAAAACAAAAAACACCCTTCTGAAAATTTCAGGATATCTTTAGATATATCAGAGGTATAAGAAAAATAAATTTGAATCAAAAAATTTCATGGCGAACTTTAATTTTTTCAAAAATTAACGTAAGAAATAACATTTTTTTTGCTTTTGCTTTTGTAGCAGCTTACCCTGTTACTAGTTCTGTTACCCGGTCATTTTACGTGCTGACAAAGGCATGCTACTTTGCCTTTTGTAGAAGTCATGTCGATAATTATCTAACCACAGGTTTGCATTGAAGTAAGGGGGAAGAATGCTCTCAGAATAATATCCCCGAGGTAGGCATACCGGTCGAAAGAGGCGACTAAATTGCACAGAGGTAATAACGTGCAACTCGATGGTTGATCTACGGACATGTTGCCTCTCACATATCATTACCCATCTTCTTCTTTGCGGAATGAGGGGTGACATGACCTAGACGGTTGCACTGGTCATACCAAATAGCTACCGCGACAGCTAGGCATGTACTCCAAGGGAGTACCGGAGCATGCCGGGTTCATATCCGGTAAAGGACTGTCACTTTCGACAACACTCCCTAAAACCATCGTTACAAAACAAACAAACGAAAATTATTTTAGAATAACGGACCATAAACATAAAGCCTCCTTCATTACTTCTTGGTCGATCTCTGCTTTGAACTTTGTACCCAGCACAGATTTGAACTAAACTGGTGTTGGGCTTCCGCTCTAGGGATTTAGGCGGCTGCTCGTCTTCAGTCGTTTACTCTTCCCCCATCGCCAGTGAATACTTTATTGATCTTTTAACATAACAACTACTTGGTTTTGGTACCCAACCACGACTCTGATAATATTATTAGCGATACTTAGCTATGCTAGATCGGCGAATCCAAATTCTCAGGCGAGTCATTTATCTCTAAAAATATGGAAAGTTTTTCTCGTATCGTTGGTGATTCGATATTTCATCTCATTGGCGAACCTAGGCATTAGCTTTTTGGCAATTCGGCAATTAAAAAAAAAAGTTATTTCGCGAAAGATAATTGTCTCGAGCTTTTTCAGAAAGACATAGTCTAACCTTCATTTAAATCCTTCAAGCCGTCCTCGCGTGATTGATGGACAAAGACAAACCTGATTTATTTTGTTGTGTTGATCTTCCGACAGGGTAGTAAGCTGATTTTTGTTGGAACGATTTTCCGTCATCCCTTGTCAAGTTTGGTTTTGTGACAAACCGGTTTCGGCGTTCTGCCATTTTCAATGCCTAGTTTCGTTCTGGTCTGTGTCTATCCGCTGCGTTGTTTTTATAGTCCGTGGGTGCTGTGGCAGGTAATGTCAATCTATTTGGTCGTGGTAGGTAACCCCTGCAAAAACAGTACGGGTAAAATGATTAGTCAATTTACCCGGAGCCATACCGAAAGTTTCCGTATTTCTCCCATCACATTTTTAAGAGCATCGGTAGACTTTTTGACCGTTTCTTTTCTCACGTTCCTGTATGTGTGGTTTTACATCTCGCTCATTCTCATTTATTTTGCGCTAAGTTAAACATGCAGCTGCACTGCTCACACCTACAGTACTGTACTGTCACATCTACTAGTCATATGAATAGTTATATAACTCCAATTTTTAAAGGGAATTTACGGCTTCTATGACCGGCATATAATGGGAAAAATTACTGAAATTTTACCCTCATGAACATGGCCATTTTACTATTATATTGACGACCACTTTATATTGATTTTAACAGCATACTTACGGAAATTTTACCAGTATTTAGAACGTAATTTTACCTGTATAATGACAGCAATTTTACGGTAAAATTATGGTCATTTTACTGAAAGGTTTACCTATCCCAAATTGTAATAAAACACATAACTTTGTATAATGTACAGTTTAATACAAAGCTTATAAATATATAATTGAACTCAAAATCTTTTTAGTGTTTTATTATATTAATATTTATTATGTTTTATTATATTAATATTTATTATGTTTTATATTGTTAGTATTTTATTTTATTCATTTTATCATTTTAGTATTTTATTATATTAATATTTATTATGTTTTATATTTTTAGTATTTTATTTTATTCATTTTATCATTTTAGTATTTTATGATATTTATATTTATTATGTTTGATCTTAAAATTTTATTATATTTACATTTATTTTATTTTATCTTTTTAGTATATTATTATATTTATATTGTTTTATTTTATCTTTTTAGTATATTATTATATTTATATTGTTTTATTTTATCTTTTTAGTATATGATTATATTTATATTGTTTTATCTTTTTTGTATTTCATTACATTTATTTGAAAAGGCACTTAGTATCTAAAACTAAAAAATAAACATAAATTCAGTCTTTTAAAAACGGATTTAAGTATGTTAACCTTAGAACAAAAAATAAAAAAGTAATTCACAACCATTTTATGGTATATATGTTTTAACAAATATATGAGTTTACAAATTATTTAATTTAGTAAATATAGTTAAGTATTTAAAGTATGTTTAAAAACATTAGTATAAAAAAGTGATTAAATTCTTAAATTAAGTAAATATATTTAACTATAATGTTTGGTTCAGCTTCGTTGTAAGGTACCGTTTTTGTTTGTGCCTGTTGTGGCTTAGTTCCACGGATTTCTTCATGCTACGCACATATTCTTTTTCGCCCTGCATCTTGAACACGCCTGAAGTAAATACATTAGTATACGTTAGTAAAAAAAAATTCAGAAATTACCAAATAAAATCTTTTTAAACAATTTGAGCTCTGACAGCGCTTTTTTTGAGCTCCTTCCGTCCCAGTTAAAGTTGGCGGTTAGCTCATCAGCTATGAGTTTTCTAAAGACCGCATCTAAATCCCCTGTAGGTCCTTTAATTACATATAAATACGAGGTCTGTAAAGAAAAGATGTATTTTAGTTGTGAATAATTGAGCAACAAAAAGTTCGGTCGAATAAAAAATTACTTACGAGTGCGTCCTCGTATGTTTCGTTTTCGAGCTTCTGCTCCAAATCATACACCGCAGCAATACATGATAGTGGAAACATGTCAGCCAGCTCATTCTGAAGCTCATCTCCACTTTCTCCACTTATGCGGCACACTAGCCTGTGCACTTTTTTTGTAAAAACCTTCGTCTCTCGAACGGCTTTATGGTGGGCCAACATTTCCGGCTTTTCGATCATCTAAAAAGACACAGTACATGTACATATGAATTACTATCGCACATCATTGCCGTGAACATAAAGGTATAAGAATTGCGCTTATTATTATATATTATATTGTTTAATTATGCTATGCCATCCACAGAACACCTTTCTGCGTAGGCGGCCTTCCCCACGCTTCAAAGAAATAAGCCTTAGCCGATCCCATTTTGGCTATGCCAAACACAGTACTTCTGCGCAGAACACATTCACCACAATAATATCTATCGATCACCACACTTTTTTTTATTTACTTTGGGAGTTGGGGAGCTATACTCCATTTATGCCAAAATTATCGTGTGCATAGACGGACATGGCCAAATAACAATGGCAATTGTTTACGCCCGCCACCGAGTGCAAAAACGCGGCCAAAAATGTCGGGAGAGGTATAAAAAGACGAATTTTGATTGCACATTTCTCGAAAACTACTAAAAATAAATGTTCTCCGGAGCCGGATTCTTGTTACTGGGGCCGAAACGCGCCGGTTGATACCTATATCGGTAATTGTTTCCTGGCAAACACGTCCAAATATATCGGGAGAAGTATCAAACATCGCGTTTTGACGTCGGTATCAACAATCCGGAAGCGGATTTTCAATTTTTTGTTTCAGTGAAAATTTATTCGCAAAAAACGCAAAAATTACCCAGGTCCGATCCCAAGTAAGGGGATTGATCCAAGGTATTTATGTGCAGAACACTTCTCTGCGTAGGCGGCCTTCGGCCGCGCTTCAAAAAAATAGCCCTTAGCCGGTCCAAAACCGGCTACGCGGTCCACAGTATTTCTGCGCAGAACACACTTTTTGCACTTTTCGATCCACCCTAATCTGTGATTACAACAACCACAAAAATGAAAAATCCACTTTCGGATTGTTGATACCGAAGTCAAAACGCGTTGTTTGATACTTCTCCCGATTTTTAGACGTGTTTTAGCAGTTGTCTCCCAAAGGAAACAATTACTAAAAGTAATTCTACATACACTTTATGATGAAACACTTACCACTTTTGCCGAAATCCTGCACGCTTTTCTCGTTATCAGCACTAGTAATTTCCACCGCTTAACTCAATCTGAAAACGTTTAAAATTCATTTTAAATATTAATTCTAATTACAAATGGTTTATTTACTTTGGATAAATACCTTTAATTCCGTCCTTAAAGAAAATAAGTTGCAACTTTTCACACTTTTTCGGCATAAAAGACAAAATGAAGTAAAATCAAGCTTACTGTGTTGCCACTTGTGAAAGTTTTGTATGCTTAAAGCTTAATCCCCGTGTACTGTGCTAGAGATAATTTTATAGGCAAATTCTTAACATCTTATGTAAACTTTTTAAATACGTCGAAAAATGCGGCACAGGTGTCTCAAGACACGTTTCGGCCCTAGAAATCATAATCCGGAGTCGTGCAAGCAAAATGATTAATGATTTATAAGTCAAAACTAAAATACTTTTGCAAAACTTTACTTTTTCGTTTAACAATTGCAGGTAAACAACCACTTAGTCATTTATTTAAACTATATGTAGTACAGTATATTTGTATATATCATATATCATATTTGTATATATATAATATGCAATTTATTGCTATAAACAGTGGTTCAAATGAGAACTTTTTATAACTATTTCATAAGCGGAGCTAGCTTGTGTACATGTTATACCAAAAAAAAGCATTCAAAGTACTGAAACTCAGAGAAAATATTGCAAAATGCATATTTTAAAGCATTAATTTACCGCTTTCTAAAATTAAATGTTTTTCTTTCTTGCGAGTTACATACTAGCCTTAATTTTGCCCACTGCAAATTTAGCATTGGGCAACACTAATTATTTTCATCGTTCTCATGAATGCAACGAGTGCGACAGAAAAAGATATAACAAAACAAATTTAAAATGATCAATATGCCATTTCACTTTCAAGGGTACAGAAACTTTCGGTATGGCTCCGGGTAAATTGACTAATCATTTTACCCGTACTGTTTTTGCAGGAGAAAATTCGTTAATATTTATTGGAGTTTCAGTCATTCGATTTTTGCAGGGACGTAATATGCGTGTGTGTGCGCGGTATTGATACGTCCGAATTGTTATCTGTCCCAAGGGTTGTTTTTGTAGGTATGTAGACATACCGCTTGTTAGCTAAGCGGTAGGTTGAGGTAGGTAGAAATCGGTGATTTTTGCAGTTTGGTTCATATTTCGTTTTTTGCTTGTTCATTGTTACGTGTTTGGTTGCTGTACCTGCTGGCTTGTGCTGTTTTTTGTAAACTAGTTTTAAGGGTTCAAATATTTCGTCAGAGATAGTGTTGGTTTGTTCGTTTATGATCCTGCCGTCAAATGTTTTTAACTTGTATATCTCCATGTTCTCAAGTACATTAAGCCGCCGGCCTTTTCCTTGTACGTGAAGTATTCGAGCCGTTGTTTTTATGTTAGCTGGGGTGCAGTTGTTCTCAAACATGTGGTTCGCGAAATTAGATTCTGGTATTATGGTGGGTTTTCGTGTTTTTTTGTTGTAGTCCCTGATATGCTCTCGGAATCTTGTGCTTATTTTTCTTCCTGTTTGTCCTATGTAGCTGTATTGACATTCACAAGTAAGCCTATACACTCCGTGTCTGTTGAATGGGTCATCAGAATTAGTGTCGGTTCTTAGTTTTTGTCCGACGTTGTTAGATGTTCTGAATGCTGTGTTGATGTTATATCTTTTAAAGAACTTTGCTAATTTGTACGTCGCTTTTCCAGTGTATGTCATTGGATTTTCCTCTACGTTTACTCTTTTTTGTGTTCCATGGCTACTTCTGAGTTTATCCACAAGTGCTTTCTTGTATCCATTATTTGCCGCTATGTTATATATTGTATTAAGCTCTCTCCAGTATGATTTTTGATTCCCGTCTCTATGTGGTCGAAGCAATCCATCAATGCAGTCGTGGGCAAGAGTCCGGACAATTGCAGATGTATCCTCAGTAGTTCGGTGTTTATCTTGTCTTTCTTAGCGTATAGGCTTTGTAAATTCGAACTTTAAAAAGGCCTTTTCCGCCTTCCTGGTCGTTCTCCTACTTGCTTGGGTGTTGGTTTTTATTTTTATTCGCGCAAATTTCGGTGTAACATTCAATTCTAAACATTGCTTGTTGAACCAAATATTTGCCTTAGTCGTATGCATTTTTCGCAGTTTCCGTTCGTATTTCGTTAGTAGTCCATCCGTGTTTAAATTAAAAGCCTGACAGGCGGTAAGTGATTTATTTTGTTGTGTTGATCTGTTGATGACGGAAAATCGTTCCAACAAAAATCAGCTTACTACCCTGCAAATTACCAACGCGCTAAGAACAACGCTGCGGCAAAACTATTTCCGGTTCAACAACAAAATATATAGACACACAAACGGACTAGGAATGGGAACATTCATGCAAAACTTGGAAGAAAAATATATACAGGAGTTAAAAACCAAGTTAGGCGTGGCATTCTACGCTAGATACGTGGATGACATCATCTGCATCCTAAATGACGATAACGAAGAGCAAATACTAGAATTCCTCAACAGGCAACATAGCAACATAGAGTTCACAATGGAAGTAGAAAAAGATGGAATAATGAACTACCTGGACCTAACTATAGGGATTGACAAAATAACAAATAGGTTCAACTACGGCATTTATAGAAAACCGACTGCCACGGACACCATTATACACTCTACATCAAACCATCCGCAACAGCACAAAAATGCAGCATTGAGGCACTTAGTGGATAGGCTTCAGAGAACGCCGCTCACACAGGAAGCATACTGGAGAGAGCTTAATACAATATATAACATAGCGGCAAATAATGGATACAAGAAAGCACTTGTGGATAAACTCAGAAGTAGCCATGGAACACAAAAAAGAGTAAACGTAGAGGAAAATCCAATGGTTTGGACGGCAATGACATACACTGGAAAAGCGACGTACAAATTAGCAAAGTTCTTTAAAAGATATAACATCAACACAGCATTCAGAACATCTAACAACGTCGGACAAAAACTAAGAACCGACACTAATTCTGATGACCCATTCAACAGACACGGAGTGTATAGGCTTACTTGTGAATGTCAATACAGCTACATAGGACAAACAGGAAGAAAAATAAGCACAAGATTCCGAGAGCATATCAGGGACTACAACAAAAAAACACGAAAACCCACCATAATACCAGAATCTAATTTCGCGAACCACATGTTTGAGAACAACTGCACCCCAGCTAACATAAAAACAACGGCTCGAATACTTCACGTACAAGGAAAAGGCCGGCGGCTTAATGTACTTGAGAACATGGAGATATACAAGTTAAAAACATTTGACGGCAGGATCATAAACGAACAAACCAACACTATCTCTGACGAAATATTTGAACCCTTAAAACTAGTTTACAAAAAACAGCACAAGCGAGCAGGTACAGCAACCAAACACGTAACAATGAACAATCAAAAACGAAATATGAACCAAACTGCAAAAATCACCGATTTCTACCTACCTCAACCTACCGCTTAGCTAACAAGCGGTATGTCTACATACCTACAAAAACGACCCTTGGGACAGATAACAATTCGGACGTATCAATACCGCGCACACACACACGCATATTAACGTTACCTACCACGACCACATAGATTGACATTACCTGCCACAGCACCCACGGACTATAAAAACAACGCAGCGGATAGACACAGACCAGAACGAAACTAGGCATTGAAAATGGCAGAACGCCGAAACCGGTTTGTCACAAAACCAAACTTGACAAGAGATGACGGAAAATCGTTCCAACAAAAATCAGACAAACCTCTGTACATCTTCACATGCAAACATTTATATTGATAATTACAAAAAAAAATGCAAATATGTAAAACATACTAGCGATCAAGTAAACTCTTTCTTTACATAACCATTTAAAAACTTGTTCCGGGGTTTCTATGATGTCTTTGTTTGACTTTTTGTTTGTTTTACCTAAATTTTGTTGTCAATAAACGGGAAACAAATATTGTGGAGGTTTAAAACCACTCATAGAAAGCGGAAAGTTCAACGGCGGTTATTAGTTGTAGCAGCACTAATCTCACTAGCTCACATCCAGAGATTGCTCAGGGAAACCTTTTATTTATACTCAATATCACATTGTATTTTATAAGAGAGAAGTACTTTTGCGTCTACAATTTTTGGTTCGTTTGCTTACACCCATGATACACATGTGGTACCTATAGACAGTACAGTATCGATACTGTAGTTTAAAGCATACTACAACCAGTCTACAACTACTCGTGGTATGTAGGTGATACATATGTGGTATAGATCGTGGTATTGATACTATACTACGATGTGTGCCCCTTATTTACATTACATATATTTGTAGTTTATCGTTGAAGAATATATTTTTAGTTTGATCAATGATCATATATAATTAATTGAGTTACTTTTTCATGTATTAAGAAACATTGGAAATAAATGGATTTTAGTTTCATTACCCTGGTATTATCTTCAAATTACTTTTTTTCTGATATTCATATTCGCAAAACATTCGCAGAATGACAAAATTAAGGTTTTTCTAATTCACAATATAGAGTAAAAAGCTTTCAAGGAAAAAATTGTCAAATAAATTAACAAATTTTTTTTTATTTATAAAAAAAATTATCAACAGTAATATACACGGTGTCCAAAAAGTTCGAATACAAAACTAAAGTCCTTTTAAAGCAATAGGTATGGTAAACCCCTTATCAATTTTTATTTAAAAGAATTTATGTAGCATCAATAAATATTTATAGTAGGTTTTCATTAATAACACCTCCTTTGGATAACTAAACCAAGCGTAATCGCTTTTCGAAAGAAAAGTTTCCCAGTTTTTTATTTGATAACCGCTAAGCTTCGACGTCATGTAGCCCCATGCAAAAAAATCCAATGGATTGAGATCAGGTGGCCATTCGTCCTTATGCAAAAAGTCGGCCAAATTCTCCCGAAACCATTCTTGCACGATGTTTGCGGTATGTGAAGGCGCTCCATCTTGTTGAAAGCAATAATAATCATCAGCGAATAAACTGCGACAGCTGGGTAGTACTATTGCCTTTAAGACGTGTTGTAGTAGCCGGCGTTAACTTTAACCCCTAACTTTCGATAAAAACTAGGGGAAGCCTTCCTCTTTTACAGAATCCGGCCCACACCATGACGGAAGAAGCTTTGAAATCTGGGCGCATACATTTCCTTTCAGGAACATTTTCTAGAGACACTGACCATAATCGATCACTTTGCAAGTTGAAAGATTGCTGTAGAACGAACAATTTTCAGCAGAAAATACGAAATCGTCACCGCCGTGCCATCAGATACTCGTTTGGCTCTCTTTTCTTTCGCTGATGTAGAAACGCCGTGAATTTTTTGTTTCTTATACGCTTTTAGGCCAAGATCCTTATTCAAAATTAAATGTGTTGAAGATTTGCAAATATTCAATTTCGCAGCAATTTTTCTAACTGACCGGCAATGGTTTCCCCGAATTTGTTCCCTCACAACTTTTATGTTACCACTATTGCGAATCGTTTGCAGTCTTCCGCTTCTTGGTCTATTTTTAACGGACGAAGTCTCATTGTATCACTTTATAGTTTTATAAACAAAATCGCGCTTGAAACCCACACTTCTAAAGTCTTTAAATATTGCGCACGGTCGCCTGCCTTGTAAAAATGCGTTGACAATTAGCTGGCGCTTGGACTCCATCGTAGGAAATAACTATAAAACGACTATTACAGATTTGAGTCTGTCGTGGTTTGAGAGTCATCGGAACGATACTCGATTTAGAACAAAATATAAAATCAAAGTTCACTTGATTGGTGTTTTAAATAAGTTACAAAGTTGGTATTCGAACTTTTTCGACACCGTGTATGAATAAAACGCTGCTTAGGAAATTTCGTTTTGTTACGGAATTGAGCTGGAAAATCAGACATCTAGTGCCCCCCTCTTCTCTTTCGCCCTAATATTCAAGCCCCATTCGTGCTGCATGCGCCTCAATAGTCCACTGCCATCAAAAGCCGCTCCCCGAATAGCCACCACATCGGCCACCTAGTTAAAGGCGTATTTTACGATGTCCAGGCACCCATATGAGATAAGCGATATTTCTACTTGCCAGTTTTATGATCCAATCTCAACGATGGCCAACCATACTCGTTGTTCGTTGCTGATCCGAGAGCCACTTGCTTGTTAGAGAATAATTGCTGTTGATGTATACATGCAATAAGACTATGCATGCCTCCTAGTGTAGACACGAAATTTACTAGCTGAGTCCCAGAGACGCATAGATAAGGGCATCGCCGGGAGTGTTACAAAAATTCACGTTCTTACTACACATTCTTTTGATATTGAAAACAACTTCGGTTGTGTCCTTATGTTTGCTCTTTTCAGAGTCCAAAACTCAGAGACGCCGATTCGTTGATGAAGAGATCGATAGGCGGTATGATGCGTATCACGTTCAGAACCTACGTATAACGTGATCTAATCGCTACTGTGATCGCACCTCAGGCAACTCTCTGAACTTTCACTATTATGTTGTTATGCATTTCACCTCGACCGCCTTCCACTACATCATTGCCCCTTAGGCTCGAATAGGTCGAATAACTGCTTCTACATGCAAAAGACTCAAAACTAATTTTTTTACTTTTTCCAAACGCTAAAACACTTGCAAATATATTAACGCTATTGTTAACACCTCGAAAATAATTCGCGACAGCTAATTAAAAGTTAGCGATTACGGAAAAGCGTTAAAAATGGTGTTAAGCGAAGTTAACGCTAACACTTGGCGTTAAAATAGTTACAGAATCGACCAACTGGGCTCAGTGCCAAATTTTGACCGAAGTAATTATATAATAGCATTGTTACAGAGCTTTCACATCACCAATTGACTTATGCTCTATATTAAGCTTCCATCTGAACTCAAGTTTCTAAAAGGACATTTTTCGGAAAGACACTTCCTTACTACGGAGCCGACAGAGCAATAATAGGGTCTTCAATACCCTCACATTTTTCAGCATAGTCACATACTCAGTAGGTCATAACAAAAATAATAACAATTGATATGAAAAGAGCTTTTGAATTTTTCCAGGCATACCTACCTAAACATATCTATTTTCAAATATATAAAAATTGTCATTGAGTTCAATTTTGTCAAAAGTTCAAGCATATGGCTGTTAGTATAGGTTTGATATTAGTTTGTTTGTATTAAACAATTCATTTCAACAACAAAAATAACCAAACAACAATTCATCACAATGCAATAAAGTTTGAAATTTTCTATATTTCTCTGATTCTGTTTGAATTAGCTTTGTACTAACTTTGTATCCCTGCTATGCAAGTACCAGTAGAGAGATCATTTTCTTCTTTGAATATCGTTTTGGATGAATGAAGGTACAACTTACGCGATGACGCGCTTGAAAAATTATTACTTTTAAAGCTTAACTCCTAAGCTTTTCTACACTTTATTATGTAAAAAAAAAAGTAAAAAGTGTTGATTCAGGTATTTTTGTTTTACTTTTTAGTTTTTTTTTCATTGAAATGCAGAAATTATAATACTGGTTAACTAATTTCAATCTCTGCTTCTAAAAAAAAAAACAAATATTTTCCATCCGTAATCGCACTTTTTATATGTATGTATTTAAATCTTATAACTTTAAACGAGATAATATTGTATATCGTGATATTGTTAAGTCAAGGCATATATTCATACATATCCAAGATCATATATATAACATACATATGTACTTACATACATATTTCAATAAACATATTAACATATACTACTTATTAACATGAAGATAGCATAATTATGTTAAGACTTCCGGAGAGTTAACACTCTCTGCATTGTTCTACTGTTACATACACATAGCTAACATTAGTATTTATAACTTATATATGATTTAAGAAATAAGGAGTTTTTAGTTGTAAAGAAACATCGAAGAAGGTGGTTTAATTTCGCAACTTGACTGGCGACGAGGAAAACAATAAAAAAAACGAAAAAGTTTACTTGGCAAGAGCCAAATGTAACAAATGATGCAAAACATAAAAAAGAGTTTAAAGACTTGTATAATATAAGAACATTTATTGAGTGACCTTAAACTGAATGCATTAAAGTGAAAACTAAAAACTTTTAATTAAATGTGATGTAAAAGCATATTTCAACATAAAAGAAAATGTTTAATTTCGGCCTTTTATTTGAATAATTGAGTGTTAAAAACTGGAAATATTGGAGTGAAAATAACGGTCGAAATTTTTTTCCAAATACATATGTACAGTTACAAGAAATGTTATAAGAAATAAGAAGAAACTGTGAAAAAGTCCAAAGGACAATACTGTGCTGCAGAGTAAATAAAAAAATAAAAACTATACACTGAGTCATAGTGGAATCACAAGGTGAAGTAAATAAATAGAGAAAGAAAATGAACGCTATCTGAAACGGTAGGGATGTATTTTGTAGAGGGAGAATGGGGTGAAACGCCAAACAGTTTTTGCCCTTTTTGGTAGAAAGGGAGAAAATAATTTACTAAACATGTTTGTATTAAATTTAAAAAAAATATGCTAAGTGCAATAAAAAAAGACTAGCACAGCTAAAAAATTCATATTAACGTAATTGAATGATATTTTCATTTATGGTTTTTCTTAAAATATAAAAAATTAGCCAATGAAACCCATATTGCATTTATACGATGTGTTTACAATTAAATACAAATTCGTGAATATAAAAGTGAAACGACTATATTTGCAGATATTTTATTGCTCAACTATGGTATCTTGAGGTCAATACCTATTGGAAGTCATTAATATTAAAATCGACTTTAGGTCTTTGGATTTTAGGACCACTTACCGAATATATATAAAATGCGTTGTTTTTGAATAAAATGTTAAACGAAAAGACTGGATAAGTTATATTTTGTTTGGCAGACTAAAAAGCAACACGACTTGAAATGGAGGGTCTGGTACGAGAAACGAATAATAAGTGACTGATTTCAGAAAGAAAAAGTTTAACCATATATACCTTCAAGAATTCAAACGCTTATTGAGATATTTGATGCGTATGTGCATTCTACATCTAAAGAAAAGTTTTTTTCACTTCTGTTGGAAGTTCTATTTCTTGGCTGAGGTTCATGAGCTTCTCCGAAAAGTTATTGCTTGCGAACACGGAATCTCCATTTAACCTTTGGAACAAATGTTCTAATAAATTAATTTTTGTTTTGAACCACATTCAAGGTTTTTTAAGGCCTCCATGGGATAACTCGTCTATCCACGTAAACGACTCATTGCTTGACTCATTTGCACTCAAGTTTAGCCTCCGTAGAATATATCCAGCCAGATACTCTAACCCGTCCTCTGCCAACTCATCCAACACATCATCCTCAAAACCACGGACAAGTTCTGTTAATGAATCGGATAAAGGCTCTTCGCAAACGGGAGGATTGAGCTGAAAATCTCCCAATTGTAGCCACTCAGAATCATCTGGCTCAACATACCCCTTCCCCTTCCCAAAATTTCAGTATTTCGTGCTATAAAGGCCACAAGCGTGTAAGAATAAATTAAACTTTTTAAATTTTGTTAAACTAAAATGTACCTAATAAATATTTCCGCAACCGATACTTGAATTGCAGCGGGCTAGGGTGATCGTGAACACCCCCTTTGCTTCTCATAGCACTGAAAAAGTTTTCCGCTGTATCTTGGTTGAGCCTGTACGTCACCACGTATCGCATACTGTACTGGGAGGTTACGTATTCATGCAGACCTTTAAGGCATTATAAAACATAAGTAAAAAACCATAAATTAAAGAAAACTGCACTTTGCAAACATATGCACCATTATACAAATATGTACTGTTGTTCTACTGAGTCGAACATGTCTATTACTCTATAGTGAACACAATTATGTAAGGATATTTAAATCACCATACTTAGCTTGTGTTGCCTTGTCCACTATTTGCCGTACTTCCTCAGCCGAATCCCAAGACGTCAGCAGTTCCACAGCCATTGGCACCGCTTCCTTGCATAACCAACGTCGGTTTTTCGTTTGCTGAAAATCATTTTTCGAAAAGTGCAATTCGCATACTCTGGAGCTGCTGTCAGAGAACTTTAAAGACAAAATTACTCTAATCGTTTCTCACAACAAGCAGGAGCAACAACAACAGTAGCAACAGCAACACCCACCTACAACTGTAAGAACAAACAAACGCGAAGTAAATCGCAACAACAGCGGAAAGCAAAATATAAAGCAGAGAAAAATTCACAAACAACAACAATTACAAGGGATAAGGGATATCTGGCTAGCGGTCAATTACTTTCAGTGAGTAAAGCTTGGAGAATTCACTTGGGAGAAATTTTAACATACATACTTACCTATGTAAAAGGTTTTTGTACATTTAGAATTTTTGTTTTTAACCTTTAATGGGTGAAATTTATTTGGGGTATTTTGTATCATTTTTGTATTTTTAAGCTTTTAATACATATACATACGAGTATATAAACAAAACATGGAAGCAATGGATATAAGCAGAATTATTTTAGTGTTAACATGCATTAAAAATATTGAAAGTTTTGATGGAACAGATCAAAACCAATTACCTGATTTTATATATCAAATTGAGAATATTCTGCCATCATTTAAAAAATTTGCCGCCAATAATAGAAACGTAATTTTTGGTTACATAAAAAATAAATGCGTTGGTAAAACAAGAGAAGCTATTCATAGGTATAGTAATGTAAATAATTGCTGTTTTGAAGGAAATTCTTATAAAAAAATTTGGCGAAAAAGAAAATAGCAATGATTTAATGGATAATTTAAAGACGAGTAGATTAGAGGGTACAATTGAAAGTTATTATTTTAAAATAAATAAATTAGCGAATAGAATACAAAACGGAAATTTAACTCACCGTGATAACAAATACATAACTGAAGAAGTAAATAGAATTTCTTTAAACAGTTTTAGAGATCACTTCCCAGAACCACCGCGTACCAAGATTTTTGCTAGGGATCCCAAGAGTTTAGAAGATGCGTTCAAAACTACAGGGTGGCTGATGAATTTTGCTACATTAAGAAACTCAAATAATTTTTTTTTCAGTGTATGGAATTAATTTTTCTTTTATTCATGTTAAAGCTCATTAAATTTTATTAAATATAGTTTAATTAGTTTTAAAAATAATGGAATTTAAATGCCCCCCCTGCTCGTCGATGCATGTGCGGCATCTTACCAAAAAGTTGTTCATTACTGCTTGGAGAGTTGAGACAGGAATAGCCGCAATTGTTTCTCGAATGGATTGCCTTAGTTCATTCAAATTTGTTGGTTTTGCTTTGAAGACTTCCTGTTTGCAATAACCCCACAAGAAAAAGTCAGGTGCAGTAAGGTCAGGCGACCTGGGTGGCCAACGGAATGTGGAGTTTCTGGATATCAGCTTATTTGGAAATTTTCGTCGCAATTCTGTCATAACAGGTTGGGCTATATGAGGAGCTGCACCATCTTGCTGAAACCACACAGAGTTGAAAGAAATTCTCATTCGGCGTATTTCTGGATAGAAAAACTCTCTCAACATGCTCAAGTAACGGTCTCCAGTAACCGTAACGGTGTGACCGTTTTCTTCGAAGAAGTAGGGCCCGACAATGCAGCGTGATGAAACTGCACACCACACTGTGACACGAAGTGGATGCAATTCCGTCTCATGGAGTATCTGTGGGTTGGAAGCACTCCATATTCGACAATTTTGTTTGTTTATGTTGCCGTTTAAATCGAAATGGGCCTCGTCAGACATGAAAAGACAGTTCAACATGTTTCCATCCTCTTCCACCATTTGAAGCATCTTCTGGCAAAATTCCAAGCGAATCGGCAAGTCTGCAGCGTTCAGTTTGTTGGCCATTTGAATTTTATATGGGAATAAGTCCAAATCTTTGTGCATAATTGACTGTAATGACTGTCTGCTTACACCCATTCGAGCAGATAAGCTTCTTGGATTGTTTTGTATGGCAGCAGCTACAGCAGCGATTGTTTCCTCCGTTCGAACTGAAGGGTTTCGATGGTAAGGTCTTCTGTTGACTGTCCCATGCTCGGCAAAATTGTTTACAAGTCTTATTATGGTCCATCTGCTCGGAGGATTGCCGCCAAACGTGCGCCTATACTCTCTTTGAACCGAAACTACGGACTCCAGTGCGTGATAGCGGCGGACAATCCAAATTCTTGTTTCAGTGTCCCAGTTATCCATTTTTGTTAAATGTAAAAGTCAATCTGCAAAATAAAAAAAAAAATTTACCAGATTCATTAAATAGAAAAAAAGTTATTTAATTTTTTTTTGGTAGCGGCTTTCATTAGCCACCCTGTATATTAGATGCAAGACATCAAAACTATACACAATTTGGGCAAACAAAACAAGAAAATTTTAGCGCGATAAGACCAAATTTTAATAACGAATATAAAAAATATACAATTCCTAATAATGATGAATTTAATAACAGATTCAATACGAATAACCCACGTTATAATTCCAAGTATGAAAATTACAATAGAAACAATGGTAATACCTTTAACAATAGGTCCGACTTTTTACATAGAAATCAACAATTTAACATATGTACCTTGAAATTTCGATCCAAATTATTCCTATGATCCTGCTAGCTCAAATCGTACAAGGCAATCTGAGAATAAAATTTCGCAACAAATTAATCCTTTTCAATCAAGATCATGCAATGATCTGCCGAGCGCGGTTACCCTATATAATATTAAATAACCCCATAAAAAATTAAAATTTGTAATTGACACTGGGGTGGAATTTAGTTTAATAAGTCATGATATATGTCACCCCAAGTGGAAACAAAAAGTAAGTGTAGTAGCGAAAGCTTTGGGTGCTGAAACATTTATAAATCGACTGCTGAGTGGAAGATCACCCTATTTCAAAATATTTTTCAAAAATTCCCTATATCAGAATTTAATTCAAAAACGCCCTATCTCAGAATTTTGTTCAACAACGCCCTATCTCA
Source organism: Merzomyia westermanni (assembly GCA_949987695.1). Taxonomy (NCBI): domain Eukaryota; kingdom Metazoa; phylum Arthropoda; class Insecta; order Diptera; family Tephritidae; genus Merzomyia; species Merzomyia westermanni. The sequence continues at coordinate 52,867,767 of OX465288.1, forward strand.
GCTAAAAATATATTAAATTTTCGTTCAGATAGGGCGTTTTTGAAACTCATTCTGAGATAACGCGTTCTTTAACCAAATTTTGAAATAGGGCGAAAACAATTTTGAGGTGGGGCGTTCTTCATAGAAATTCTGAGATCGGGCGTTTTTGAAAAATATTTTCAAATAGGGTGATCTTCCACTCAGCAGTCGAAATACAATTTGTAGATTTCCACTATTTAAAGAATTTAATTTAAATCATTACTTTTGTGAATTTTCGGAGTGCAATTTTAACCTTCAAGAAGTCGCGCGTAGTCTTTTCGACCGCCCATGGTGAATGAAGTATTATAATTTTGGTGTATATAATTCCAGATATTTGGCAGCTCTAGTAGCTTGAGGTTAGTTCATTTCCAATCGTTAGGTTAGACTATTTCCGTCTCTTTTTAACGCTTGTCGACTGTTTATAGCAAGCATTTGCCTCTCGTCGTCGAAAAGACTACGCGCGCCTGACGTCTTTTAGTTTACGCGCGACTCTCTGTGCATATTTCCTGATATAATAAAGTGTTGCAATTATTGGTAAAAATGGCTAAAACTAGAATAAGTGGAAGTGAAATAATGAAAATTCTGCTAGAGGAAGATGATGAAAGTGATGAAACCTTAAGTGATGAAGGATCAGAAGTCTCTGGCCAGTTACCTGATGTGGAATGTAATGAGGAAACAGAAATATCTGAATGCAGTCCAGATGTGGAATCTGGTGAAGAAATGGGACATTCAAACGAAGAAAGTACCTCGGCTGATAGAGCTGCATACTTCATGGCTTGACGTGATAATGTTACAAAATGGAAAAAATCAAATAGTGATAGAGTCAGGTATCCAATCCATAATATTCTGACTCAAGAGGCTGGTGTTCTTGGAAAAGGCATTGGCGTAACAACATCTATAAAAGCATGGGATTTGTTCATATGCGATAAAATTATAACGACAGTAGTAACATATACTAAAGAATTTATACAGAAAAAAGAAAGCGCATACTCCAGAGCTCGAGATTGCAAAACTACCGATTCTGTTGAGATTCGGGCACTGTTCGGATTATTATATATTGCTGGAGCCTTACGAATGTCTCATGGAAACTTGGAGGATGTGTATACTGATGCTACTGGTATTGCCATATTTCCAAATACTATGCGTCTGAAAAGGATGAAATTTCTTCTAAACTCTCTCCGGTTTGATGATGCATCCACAAGAAGTTTTCGCCGAGCCCAAGACAAAGCTGCGCCCATACGAGAAGTGCTAAATATGTTCACAGAAAACTGCCTTTCTCCTTATTCTGTTAGTGAGAATCCTTCCGGTATGATGTGCGGATTCTGCGGAAAATGTCCTTTTAGACAATACAACAAATCAAAACCTGACAAATATGGGCTAAACATTTATGCACTAGTGGATTCAAAACACTTTTACACGTTGAATATTGGGATTTATGCTGGGAGACAACCAGAAGGACCGTTTCAAATCAGTAATTCAGGAAGTGATGTTGTAAAAAGTTAATTTCACCAATTTCTGGAACCGGATGAACTTTGACCATTGATAACTGGTTCACCAGCATTCCTTTGGTAAAAGATTTAGCCACAAATGATAAAATGTCTGTTGTAGTAGATAAAAAGGTAAAATTGTATTCCGTATCAAGGAAGTGCAATAGGTGGCCATTGACACTCTTTTTTCGCTTGCTAGATATTGCTGGAGTAAATTCAATGGTAATTTTGAGAGAAAATGGGGTAGTTATCAAAAAAAGACGTAAATTTCTACGCGAATTGGGAATAGAAATGACGAAAGAACATATGAAAAGAAGAGCTGATAAAAACTTACCAAGGAATTTGAAAAGAAATATAAGAGGTTTTTTGAAATTAGATGATGAGCCCAATAGTGAGGCAAGTACATCCGAAGCCAGTAGAGGAAACTGCAAAATATGTTCAGCAAAAAAAAAAGAAGGCAGACAAAAACCCCATGCAAAATCTGCGAAAGAAATATTTGTCGAGACCATACGGTATTTATTTACAATGGGTGTTTTGTGACCGATGAATCTGATGAATCTGACTATTGAACTATTCTAACTTTCTATAAGAAATTAATGTATTTACATTCTATTCAATGTATTCTATGAATTTTTATGTTTTCCTAAAATTTTGAAAAACATATGTTTGGTTTTTTGTTAAGGTTAATGAATTTACTTTGCATTCAATGAATTATATTACTTTTTATGTTTTTCCCTCATTTGAAATTATAAAAAAAAAACTTTTCCTGTAAAATATTATTTTATGATTACATAATAACTAAAACTATTAAAAAAAATTTATTCCACAACTTAAACCAGTTTAAATCTCGCATTTCAGTTGAGGCGTGAAAAAGACTACGCGCGACCGCTTTTGTTACAAAAGATGGCGCGCCCGCTTGAAGGTTAATAAAAAATTTGATGGTCTAATTGGAAATAACATTTTAAAAGATTTGGATTGTGTTAGTAACTGATAGACTGTTAGTAACAAAAAATGCTATTTTGCCTCTATTTTTGTCTGACGAAAAAGAAATGTACAATGAAATATCATATACAATTAATATAGAAATTTTCAACTGCGAAATTAACAAATATAGTATACAAAATTTTATTAAAATAGATCATTTACAATTAAATGAAAAAGAAAAGCTTTTAAAAATACTTAATAAATTTAAAAATGTATTTTATGATAAAAATTATGGTTTAACATTCACTAATGAAATAAAGCATAAAATTAGAACTAAACATGACATGCCAATATACAAGGTGGCGCAAAAGTAAGCTTCCGATGTTCTGCATATCGGTTGTGGCACGTGCAGTGTGTGCTGTTGCACCGTCTTGTTGGAACCACATGTTTTCCAATCCCAATTCATCAAGTTGCGGCAAAAAGAACTCGTTGATCATTGCTCTGTAGCCCTCACCATTCACAGTAACCGTTTGGCCCCGACCGATTATTAGTCAAATAAATAGTCAGCAATATTCCGCGTTCTGGAGCAGTGTAGCGTAACATTGTTTATTAACGTGTATTTCGCATGTGTTTACTACGCAAATGTCAAAACAGAACTGACTTTAGGGGCCAATCGCAAAATTTATAGCATTTTCTGATAGGAGGATCTTTTGCGCAGTAACCGTTTTTCACCGACCGATTATTGGTCAAATAAATAGTCAGCAATATTCCGCGTTCTGGAGCAGTGTAGCGTAACATTGTTTATTAACGTGTATTTCGCATGTGTTTACTACACAAATGTCAAAACAGAACTGACTTTAGGGGCCAATCGCAAAATTTATAGCATTTTCTGATAGGAGGATTACTTTTGCGCCGCCCTGTATTTCAGGTTGTATAGGTACCCGGAAGTACATAAAGCAGAAGTCGGTAAGTAAATCGCAGATATGCTAAAACAAGGTATTATTAGAAATTCTAGCAGTCCATATAATAGTCCAATATGGGTTGTACCCAAGAAATTAGATGCAAATAATAAACAAAACTAGCGTATAGTTATAGATTATCGAAAATTAAATGTTATAACTATAGAAGATAAATTCCCCATACCAAATATGGACGACATATTCGATAAGTTAGGAAAAACTCAGTACTTCACCACTTTAGATTTGGCCAAAGGCTTCCACCAAGTTGAAATGAACCCTGACGATATCGCAAAAACGGAATTTTCGACATCTACTGTCCATTATGAGTTTTTACGAATGCCGTTTGGTCTGCGAAACTCGCCAGCTACATTTCAACGAATGATTAACAATATATTGAAGGAATACATTGGCTCAATCTGTTTGGTGTATTTAGATGATGTGTTAATTTTTTCCCCTATAGAAAAACATTTAGAATCCTTAGCTAAAATACTTAAACGATTTACTGAAGCCAATTTAAAGGTGCAATTGGAAAAGTGTACTTTTCTTAAAAGAGAGACCGAGTTTTTGTAGTTACTCCCGACGGTATTAAGCCGAATCCTGATAAAGTTAAAACCATAGAAAACATAGTACTACCCAAGACACAAAAGGAGATAAACTAATTTTTTGGGGATTACAGGATACTATAGACGTTTTATAAAAGATTATTCACGCGTTGCATACCACATGATTAAGTATTTAAAATAAGTAGTAAAAGTAAATATTAACGAGAAATTAAAAACTTTAGTTAAAAACTACCCAATACTTATACATCCTGATTTTAGTAAAATGTTCACTCTTGTCACAGATGCAAGTAACTTTGCTTCAGGTGCAGCTCTCATAAAAGGGAATAAAGTTCTTTCTTTTGCTAGCCGTACAGTTAATGGCCATGAAAAAAATTATTGCACAATTGAAAAAGAATTGCTTGCTATAGTTTCCGCCCATATCTTTTTGGAAGAAGATTTTCAATTAAGACCTATCACCGTCCTTTAGTGTGATTTAATATAAAAGAACCGAATTCTAAGCAACAGAGATGGAAAATTAGATTAAATAAATTTGACTTCGATATTTCCTATATTAAGGGTAAAGAAAATGTTATAGCAAATGGGCTTAGTAGATTTAATTATGAAACTACCGAAAATGAAATACAAATAAATTTAAGTGAATTATTCGATGAAGATATGAATACAGTACATAGCGTAGAAAGCGATGATTCCGTTTTTATCAAAATTAGTGAAAAACCGATAAACCTTTTTAAAAATCAAATTTGTATTGATTATTCAAAAATTTTTTCTTGTACAACAAAAAAAAAAAATAAAGACAGTGTTCTAAATTTCATGAGAGACAAACTTCCTACTAAAGGTGGTAGTGGTAGTTTTTTGCCCAAATAATGAATTGTTTATGGAATTTCAAATTAACTACATTAAATACTTTCTATCTCTATGGCGCGATATACAACAGGTATATCATCATAAACCTCCTAAGAGATTTTTGCGCCAAGCTTCTCTTCCAATTTGTGGTGTGCCGATTTGAATTTTCCCTACAAATTGGTGGGACCTACAGTTTTTTGCCGACTCCGAACGGCATCTACAAAGGAGACGAATTTTTGCTGAGAAGCCTGTCATGGCAGAAATACACTCGGAGAGTTTGCCAAACCACTGCCGAGGGGCGACCCGGTTTTGAAAAACTTTTTTCAAATCACTTTTGATGTTACCTGTACCAGGGCTCGAACCATGGATCTTCGGTGTGGTAGGCCGGCAATACTACCTTCACACCACGGCGGCCGCCATTATACTTAAATACTTTGCTAAAAATAAAAATCTTAAAATTCTAAATATATTATTATTTATGAGCTCTAGGCCTATTTTAAATAAAACAACTGGATTTGTTGTTAATATTTATTTTCAATATTTCGACCTTAATCTGAGGTCATCATCAGGACTCCAAGAAACAATACAAAAACACTAATAAATTTCTCACATATAAACATTTTTAACTTAAATTATTATCAGATATAAACAACATATAAACATATTTAATATAATTCATTAGCACAACTTACGTATTAAGCAATGCTTTAAAGACTAAAAATGCAAAGACAAAGTAAATTGGAAAAAGCGACAATTCGAACAAAGAGTGTACATAAATAAATGAAGTCCCGTAATTGTAAACAAAAATTTTTTATAAAAACAATAATACATTAAGCGACAAAAAATATATACAGCATACAGAGAGTTGATCACAGCAGTGTAGTGTTGTTGTTGTTGGGAGTGCTCAAGAGTGCCTTTGGTGTTTTCTTATTAAGTTGCGGTAGGCGTAGGCACAGTGGTCAGTGTCCGCCTTAAAATTCATTCGCTTATCATTAGGGGTGTCAACTATGTGTAGCATTTCTAACGTGAAACGTTTGTTGTAATTTTTCTCTTCTTCTAAGATGGTGATGTTATCAAAATCCGGGTAGTGTCCCGTACCCTTACAGTATGCTGATAATGCCGTTTTGTTGTCAGAAAAATTGTTCCTTAATTTTATGTTGGATTTGTGAGCGGATATCCTTGTCTTGAGTTTAGATTTTGTAGTACCCACATATACTTTTTCGCATATGTGGGACCCGTCGCCAATACAAGGAATCCGGTACACTACGTCTGATTTTTCCTGTTTATCTATTGGATCTTTCAGTTTGCTGAACACTTTCTTCAGTGAGTTGCTGTAGGTAAAGGCTAACTGCACATTTTCCTTGTCGTACATTTTGGAATTTTTGATCCTCTCCGATAGCCCCGGGACATAAGTGACCGATTTATAAATTTTTGCAGGTTTGTTTTCCCTATTATTATCCTTACCAAGGCTAGAGTAATAATTGTAAATAAGCTTATTAATAATTTTTGTGGGGAAGTCGTTGTTCTTTAGAGTATCCTTAATGATTTTGATGTTTTTGTTGTGGTAAAATGTGTCGCTGATGGAGAGAACGCGTCTCACAAAATTATTGGCAGTGTTAATTTTTATATTTTTGTCATGGTGCGAGTGGAAGTTGATCAATCTACCAGAAGCTGTGGGTTTTTTGTACCAGTCTATTGTTATTCTGTTGTTTCTCTGAATTATTAGGGTATCCAAAAAAGGTATTTTTCCATCTTTTTCTATTTCGATTGTAAACTTAATTGATTTGTGATAACCGTTGAGTAACTTAAGCAAAATATCAGTGTCCTCTGTTTTTATTATGGCAAATAAATCGTCCACGTATTTAGTTAATAATCTAGGTTTGTTGGCCGATTCCATCTCAAAACGTGTTAAAAGATCCTCCATCACAATATCGGCTATGACTGGCGATGCTGGAGATCCCATGGGCATTCCCGATCGCTGCTCATATATTTTGTCTCTGTATTTGAAGTAACGATTCTCCTTAATACAGAACTTAACCACAGTCAAGAACAGTTCCTTCGTCATAGACGTGTTCTCCTTTATCTGGTCCCACTTGAAAAATAGTTAATAATTTCGAAATTTTTGTATTTTAAAAAAATTGTAAAAATAATTATTTATATGTTAAATTGTTCTATAAAAATTTTATCCTTAATTTTATTATTTATTTAAATTTAATATTATAATTAAATTTTAAGTTTTATTTAAATAATTTGTAATTTGAGATCATAGGATCGAAGTGGGACCAGATAAATAAGAACACGTCTATGACGAAGGAACTGTTCTTGACTGTGGTTAAGTTCTGTATTAAGGAGAATCGTTACTTCAAATACAGAGACAAAATATATGAGCAGCGATCGGGAATGCCCATGGGATCTCCAGCATCGCCAGTCATAGCCGATATTGTGATGGAGGATCTTTTAACACGTTTTGAGATGGAATCGGCCAACAAACCTAGATTATTAACTAAATACGTGGACGATTTATTTGCCATAATAAAAACAGAGGACACTGATATTTTGCTTAAGTTACTCAACGGTTATCACAAATCAATTAAGTTTACAATCGAAATAGAAAAAGATGGAAAAATACCTTTTTTGGATACCCTAATAATTAAGAGAAACAACAGAATAACAATAGACTGGTACAAAAAACCCACAGCTTCTGGTAGATTGATCAACTTCCACTCGCACCATGACAAAAATATAAAAATTAACACTGCCAATAATTTTGTGAGACGCGTTCTCTCCATCAGCGACACATTTTACCACAACAAAAACATCAAAATCATTAAGGATACTCTAAAGAACAACGACTTCCCCACAAAAATTATTAATAAGCTTATTTACAATTATTACTCTAGCCTTGGTAAGGATAATAATAGGGAAAACAAACCTGCAAAAATTTATAAATCGGTCACTTATGTCCCGGGGCTATCGGAGAGGATCAAAAATTCCAAAATGTACGACAAGGAAAATGTGCAGTTAGCCTTTACCTACAGCAACTCACTGAAGAAAGTGTTCAGCAAACTGAAAGATCCAATAGATAAACAGGAAAAATCAGACGTAGTGTACCGGATTCCTTGTATTGGCGACGGGTCCCACATATGCGAAAAAGTATATGTGGGTACTACAAAATCTAAACTCAAGACAAGGATATCCGCTCACAAATCCAACATAAAATTAAGGAACAATTTTTCTGACAACAAAACGGCATTATCAGCACACTGTAAGGGTACGGGACACTACCCGGATTTTGATAACATCACCATCTTAGAAGAAGAGAAAAATTACAACAAACGTTTCACGTTAGAAATGCTACACATAGTTGACACCCCTAATGATAAGCGAATGAATTTTAAGGCGGACACTGACCACTGTGCCTACGCCTACCGCAACTTAATAAGAAAACACCAAAGGCACTCTTGAGCACTCCCAACAACAACAACACTACACTGCTGTGATCAACTCTCTGTATGCTGTATATATTTTTTGTCGCTTAATGTATTATTGTTTTTATAAAAAATTTTTGTTTACAATTACGGGACTTCATTTATTTATGTACACTCTTTGTTCGAATTGTCGCTTTTTCCAATTTACCTTGTCTTTGCATTTTTAGTCTTTAAAGCATTGCTTAATACGTAAGTTGTGCTAATGAATTATATTAAATGTTTATATGTTGTTTATACCTGATAATAATTTAAGTTAAAAATGTTTATATGTGAGAAATTTATTAGTGTTTTTGTATTGTTTCTTGCAGTCCTGATGATGACCTCAGATTAAGGTCGAAATATTGAAAATAAATATTAACAACAAATCCAGTTGTTTTATTTAAAATAGGCCTAGAGCTCATAAATAATAATATATATATTTATTAACGGCCAATAAACAAATTAATTATGTTAAAATTCTAAAATCAAATTTATTAATAGAAGATGTAACTGACAGAGAACGACTTTTACAATTAATTCATAAAGAACATTTTAAAAATAATCTTAGAGGCATTACAGAGGTTTTTGCAGATATAAAAAAGCACTATTTTCATCCGAATCTTCAGAGAGAAATCCAAAAATTTATAAATAATTGTGAAATATGTAAGTTGGCAAAGTACGATAGAGCTATCATCAAACGCAAATTAAATATTACACCTACACCAGAAAAACATAATGAAATTGTCCATGTAGATACCCTGCAGGGAAATCAGCTAACTATAAGTTCACTATTTTTCAGCTAGCTTTGTCTTTCCCTCAACTACTTTATATTGCTTTTAGCTGACTACTTTTACATGGCGATGGCGCCGAAAAAGTGAGGGGTTTTCAGCTGACTACAAGTTGACTACTTTTATGTTGACTTTTAGCCAGCTCAATACTAAGCAATTTTTGGTACTTTTAATTCCTATACTTATTAGTTAATAAATATATATATTTTAACTAAGTTATGGTTAATGTGTGTTCATGTGAATCATGCATAAAAATGTGGATGTCCTGCTATCAAAACATGGTCAGAAACCAATGTCTCAAGCTTTAACCATGTTGAGGCATGCAAATTTTCAATGAAATAGAAATATGAAATGAAAATTTATTGATTCTAATGAAAAAAATGACACATAAAGAAGTACAATTGAGTTTTATTGTTAGCAAATATTTTTATCTAATATTCAAGTGTTTAAAAAAATACTACGATCAATCAAAGAGCAATGAATGCATCGGGCATCGAATAATAACACTGCGTTACAAAAACGAGCTTTAGTTCTGTCCTATGAACAAAATATACTTTTTCGGAAAGGGGAGAAAAAATAAAAATACACGTGTATCGGCGATTTTCATGTACACGTAAAATTTTTTTTTTTTTTTTTGTACTGCTCCGTACGTGGTAGCTAAATTGTTGTCACAGCGTACTTTATTGTTGACCTTCCATTAGTAAACTTGCATAAATTTCTATAGCAATAGTCGCACACGACTATCATCCGTGGGGTTCACTCTTATTCTACGACATTCCATATCCTCGATGAGTTTTTCGGTTTTTGTTATATACTCATCTTTTTCAATTAGCACAGTTGTGTTGCCTTTGTCGCAACGAAGGCGGATGAATACCAGAAAGAAATCAAAGTGGCTATAAAAACTGCAACAAATATAATAGATACCAACTCGGCATATACATTAGTCCAAATGAACCCGTCAACTCCACCACTGATTGCGCTACCAAAAATCCACAAGCCAGGCAATCCAATGAGACCAATCATTAATTTTAAATCGGTACCATGCTATAAGCTATCTAAATATTTAAAAACAGTATTGAAGGACACACTGGAACTTAGAAACGTACACACCATAACTAATACATCTGAACTAATAAACAAACTTAGGACCGTTGAAGTGACAAAGGACAGCAAATTGGTATCTTTCGACATAAAAGATCTATACACATCAATACCACTAGCAGAGACATTGAACATAGTAAACTCTATAATTCTACGTAAAACAACAGATAAAGTGAAAAGTACGCAAATCACGAACACGGTAAGAACCACACTACGTCAAAACTATTTTCAATTCAACAATAAAATATACAGACAAACAAACGGACTTGCGATGGGAAACCCAACATCGGCTATTCTAATGGAAGCGTTTATGCAAAACCTGGAAAAAGAGTATATACAGGAATTAAATTCCAAATTAGGAGTGTTATTTTACGCAAGGTACGTGGATGCTATCATATGCGTTTTAACTACCAACAACGAAGAGCAAGTACTGGAGTACCTCAACAAGCAGCACGGGAACATAAAATTCACAATGGAAACCGAAAAAGACGGAGCAATCAATTATCTGGACCTCACAATAAGTATTGATAAAGCTAGCAATAAATTCAACTACGACATATATAGGAAACCAACGGCCACCGACACAATAATACATAATACCTCGAACCACCCACAACAACATAAAAATGCAGCGCTAAGGCACTTAGTACAAAGATTGGAAAGAACACCTCTTACACAAGAAGCATATAGAAGAGAGCTTGGAATAATATATAACATCGCTACAAACAACGGATATAAAAAAGCACTAGTAGATAAACTCAGGAGAGACCTTAGAGAACAAAAAAGAAACAATGGAGAAGAAAGTACACAAACCTGGACGACAATGACATATACTGGAAGGGCAACATATAAATTAGCAAATTTCCTTAGAAAATACAACATCAACACAGCGTTCAAAACATCGAACAATTTAGGACGGAAGCTAAGAACCAAAACTAACTCAGAAGATCCATTTAGCAGCCATGGTGTATACAAGCTCACTTGTGAATGCCAGCACAGTTACATAGGACAAACCGGACGACAAGTAAGAACGAGGTTCAGAGAACACATTAGAGATTACAACAAAAAGATACGGAATCCAACCATCATACCAGAGTCCAACTTTGCGAATCACATGGCGGAGAATAAATGCCCCCCGGAAACATCAAAAAAAAAAAAACAGTCAAGGTCCTACATGTACAAGCAAAAGGCAGACGTCTGAACGTACTCGAAAACATGGAAATCTACAAACAAAAAACATTCGACGGTAGAATAATAAACGAACAGACAAACACTGTTTCCGACACAATATTCGAACCTTTAAAATTGGTTTACAAAAAACAAAGCAACCACTCAGGTACAACAAACACACACGCACCGACAAATAAGCACAAAACAGCAAAAGATCAAAAACAACAAACAAGCAAAAAAGGTCAAACAACAAAAATCACCAACTTTTACCTGCCTCAGTCAAGCACAAAAAAACCGATCGATGCAAACCACCCCCGTTTCTGAATGTACATACACAACACATGCACACACGTACACAAACAGACACCCATGCTGACGTTACCTGCTACCTACTATAAATACAAGACAAACGACCACAACAGATCAGAACGAAAATCGACACTGATGATGGCACAACGCCGAAACCGGTTTGTCTCAAAACCAAATTTGACAAGGGATGACGAAAAATCGTTCCAATATACATCAATCATTCACCCTGTCGGAAAAACAACAAAACAAAATAAAACAAGGTGTAATTACGTGTTTTAAAATTGTGTTACCAATAAAAGAAAATATAAACATCTTTCTATTTTCACCTAAACTCTGTATGTGGTTAGTGTTGGATATGTTTTTAAATCTATCCATCATGTACCCAGCCCAGGTACTACATGTATAATCTGAATACATAAATTAATGCTAAAAACATGTATAACAGTTTTCGAAAGAACATGCTGACCACTGCATTAAACTTTTTGGCGTAAAAAAGCGTGACCTATCGACAAATGAGTAATTTCACGCTACAGTGCTTCACTACAATTTACCGCCAAAAACTGTCAACAAAGTTTCAGTTTTCTTTTACGTATTTCATTCTTTAAAGGAAAAATCCAGTTGAACAGTATATTCACGTATGTATGTACATATGTACACTAGCCTGCATCTATTTTCTCCTATTAATACCATAAGAACGAAATCAGGGAAAAATTAACAAAAAATTTACCATGTAACATTGTGATACCCATGTTCTCATCCAATTTGTGGTGACTTATTTTTTCCTCTTACAAGTTTTAAGCCCGTTCTTAAATGCAGCACCACCGGTCTTAGTTTCAGATTTTCGTGTTCTTGCTTTTTTGGTCTTAAAACTAGAACACTTGTTCTGGAAAATACACCACCCTGTCTCAAAAGAGTACCTTGTTCTATTATCGAGAACATATGTTTTATTATCGATAACAATGCTTATTTTCATTTTGTCGTTCGTTGTAGTGGTGTGGTTAGTGAAAAATTGTGTAAAATAAAAAGCGAGAATTTGGAAACAATTTTAAAGGAAATGGAAATGGAAGTAGTGCTTCCATATTTAAAAGGTAAGTTGATGTATACATATATGCATAGTCTTGTTCCTACTTGCAGAAAGGAATTCAATAAATGGTTAAAATGGTTTTCATTAATTATTTTTGGCAACGCTAGGATAGGCCCAACCCGTTCTTGAAATGTAGGGAAATGGTTCTAAACTCAAGCACGAAATGTTCTCAAAATGAAGCTAAAATGTTCCCGAAACAAGCAGAAAATGTTAATAAAATGAACCCAATAAGTTCTCAGAACATGCACAGAACGTTCTAAAAATAAAGCCAAAATGGTCTTAAAATGAGTCAAAAATATTCGTAATCAAGTCCAAACTGTTCATGAAATACGATGTGTGCTTGAAAAATCCGTTCCTTTTTCCGCAAATTTGTTTTATAATTTTTTTTGACAATCAGCTGTTTTGTGTTTTTCGAATCGACAAATTTCAAAGGTTGGATTGGCTGTCTGATAAACTTAAAATGGATTGAAAACTTTTAAAATTAAGGTTGATTATTTTATCTAAGTTAGGAAGCCTGTACTTTTTTGGGTAAAAGCAATCATCCTTGCTATAGTAAAATATAAACAGGATATTCGCTTTGACTCGTTTCTTCGATCCTAGAGGTAGTAGATCTAGCTTTTGAATTATGTAAGCTGGAATTTCGCACTCCTCTGCATTTTGACTAACACCTCTATAGGGATAACGTTCGAGAAGGATGGCAAATCTACCAGGTAGGGCCCGTATTTCCTGTAGATACCAATCGTCTGCATACCGGAAGAGAAAGTTCAGTAGAATTCAAGCGTATTCAAGCGTGCTGAAGAAATCAGGACGAGTACCACTTTCGAATTAAAAACCTTTTAAGATATTTTAATGATACCGCTTTAAGGATACTTTCCATATTAATTCTTATGCTCTTAATGTAGTTATAAATCATATTATTCTTAATAGCTTTATAAGTTCTCATCACAAATTAATATCAAGGAAACTGTAGAACTTTCCCTGAGGGTCTTTATATTTTACCTAAAACTAAATTTTCATTTCGTTTGTTTTATAATTGCTTATTTGAAATAAATAAAAGCATGCGTACATGTTCTTACAGTAGAAGTTTGTCCGTTAGTATGGCCGGGTACTCGGGTAAACGACCATTACCCTATGCGCCCCGGTACCCGGGTAAAATCATCACCCCTATTACAAACATCGGACCAAAGTTATAATCAGACCTGTTAAATTCCCGTTAGAATTAATTCAATCATTAATGATTATATAAATTATTCTCAGAAATCCGCAGTAACTAATTTCTTAGAATTGAAAAAAAAATTTTTTTTTTTAAATAAAACAAGTAAGGAAGTCTAAGTTCGGGTGGAACCGAACATTATATACCTAGTAGTGATCTATTATGTCATCGCAATTTACGCAGGTCTATTTTAATACTTTCAGTTCGTATTTGCGTTCAAAAAGACAGACGGACAGACAGATAGACGTTTCGAGAGACGGACATGGCTACATCGACTCAACTCATCCTCCTGATCATTTCAGTATACGTACAAGGTGGCGCAAAAGTAAGCTTCCGATGTTGAGCATATCGGTTGTGGCACGTGCAGTGTGTGCTGTTGCACCGTCTTGTTGGAACCACATGTTTTCCAATCCCAATTCATCAAGTTGCGGCAAAAAGAACTCTTTGATCATTGCTCTGTAGCGCTCACCATTCACAGTAACCGTTTGGCCCCGACCGATTATTGGTCAAATAAATAGTCAGCAATATTCCGCGTTCTGGAGCAGTGTAGCGTAACAATGTTTATTAACGTGTATTTCGCATGTGTTTACTACACAAATGTCAAAACAGAACTGACTTTAGGGGCCAATCGCAAAATTTATAGCATTTTCTGATAGGAGGATTACTTTTGCGCCACCCTGTACAAACATTTCATGTTCATGAAAGGTCTGAATATCAAAAAAGATCTACAGGGTGGTTAATGAAAGCCGCTACCAAAAAAAATTAAATTACTTTTTTTCTATTTAATGAATCTGGTTAATTTTTTTTTTATTTTGCAGATTGACTTTTACATTTAACAAAAATGGATAACTGGGACACTGAAACAAGAATTTGGATTGTCCGCCGCTATCACGCACTGGAGTCCGTAGTTTCGGTTCAAAGAGAGTATAGGCGCACGTTTGGCGGCAATCCTCCGAGCAGATGGACCATAATAAGACTTGTAAACAATTTTGCCGAGCATGGGACAGTCAACAGAAGACCTTACCATTGAAACCCTTCAGTTCGAACGGAGGAAACAATCGCTGCTGTAGCTGCTGCCATACAAAACAATCCACGTGTTTCGACAAGAAGCTTATCTGCTCAAATGGGTGTAAGCAGACAGTCATTACAGTCAATTATGCACAAAGATTTGGACTTATTCCCATATAAAATTCAAATGGCCAACAAACTGAACGCTGCAGACTTGCCGATTCGCTTGGAATTTTGCCAGAAGATGCTTCAAATGGTGGAAGAGGATGGAAACATGTTGAACTGTCTTTTCATGTCTGACGAGGCCCATTTCGATTTAAACGGCAACATAAACAAACAAAATTGTCGAATATGGAGTGCTTGCAACCCACAGATACTCCATGAGACGGAATTGCATCCACTTCGTGTCACAGTGTGGTGTGCAGTTTCATCACGCTGCATTGTCGGGCCCTACTTCTTCGAAGAAAACGGTCACACCGTTACGGTTACTGGAGACCGTTACTTGAGCATGTTGAGAGAGTTTTTCTATCCAGAATTACGCCGAATGAGAATTTCTTTCAACTCTGTGTGGTTTCAGCAAGATGGTGCAGCTCCTCATATAGCCCAACCTGTTATGACAGAATTGCGACGAAAATTTCCCAATAAGCTGATATCCAGAAACTCCACATTCCGTTGGCCACCCAGGTCGCCTGACCTTACTGCACCTGACTTTTTCTTGTGGGGTTATTGCAAACAGGAAGTCTTCAAAGCAAAACCAACAAATTTGAATGAACTAAGGCAATCCATTCGAGAAACAATTGCGGCTATTCCTGTCTCAACTCTCCAAGCAGTAATGAACAACTTTTTGGTAAGATGCCGCACATGCATCGACGACCAGGGGGGGCATTTAAATTCCATTATTTTTAAAACTAATTAAGCTATATTTAATAAAATTTAATGAGCTTTAACATGAATAAAAGAAAAATGAATTCCATACACTGAAAAAAAAAAATTATTTGAGTTTCTTAATGTAGCAAAATTCATCAGCCACCCTGTACAACTTCGCTTTTGCAGTGGGGTATTAACTACTTGCCCGGATACTTTACTTTTCATTCTGAACGTTTTGATATACATTAATAAATATATATCTCGATTCGTTTATGCCGAATGAAGTATAAATAGATATAAAACCGATCTTTATGAAATTTTCACAATATATACTTGGGTTCACTGGGTACAGCATAGACAATATATAGTTTTGGAAAAGTAAGCGGAGCCACGCCCCCAGGCTATATAAGGTTTCAATTCGTAATAACTACGAACGTTTAGACCAAAATTAATGAAATTTGTGTCACTTAGTCAATATCTACATAATTTTTCAAAAGTGGGCGATGCCACGCTAGGGTTTGAATTGCTGGCTGAAAAATAGCAAAAGTTTGAAATTTTAAGCTTAACTAGTAATCAGTTTTTTGTCAGATTTGAAAATTTTCTTGTAGCCTACATTTATAGGTCAAAAACATTTCAGCAACTAAAAATAAGCAAAGTCAAAAAATTTTTTTTTTTTTTCATTTTACTTCAGCAGTAAGTTGAACGGAAACGATCTTCAGCAATCAGCAGAAAAAAAACTTGAGAATTTTGCTGAGGCTTTAAGCTATTAGCTTTTTATATTTAAGTTTTTTCAGAGCCGAATTTATGTTTCGAATTGCTGACTGAAAGATAGTAAAACTAAAATTTTTTTTGCTTTTTTTCGGCAGCTATTTCAAAATTTCATAGGGAAATTCAAATAATTATACGATGTTCTGATCGTACTGGTGCAATTCCTTCGATTGTTTTGTTTTGTTGAAAAACAAAAGTAAGACGAGTAACAAACGAAGTATTATTCCCTGCATAACAGATATTACGCTAGGCTTGGGATTCGAAACATAAAAACTTCTTCCAACTGAGCCTCGCATAATAAAACCACACTATGACGGCGACCGCGGCAGGGCCGTCTTTAACCTTTTGGGGGCCCTGGGCATATTAGGATAATGGGGCAATTATGTTATTGATTTATTACCATCTTTGTAGGTTCTGGATGTATCGGAAAAGTCAATTTATTTATATTTAAAATATGCTGGTCCCTTACGAATCAATACTTCGCATTTTTTTAAGTGAAATTTTCGGCAAGACCGTTTGATATTTATTCCGGGTTGGAAAACTGTTGTTGTTCTACTGACAAAGTTGTCACAACTTGTGAAATCCCCGAATTTGCTGCTCTTCCGTTATAGGGGCGGTCGCTTTCTAATTCAATGTACCTTCCAAAGTTTATGGAAATTGTCCAGGAACATGAGGATTCAGAAATTCCCGCAATTTGTGAACGACACGACTAATCATTTGGAAGATTTTTGGTTTGGTTGCTACTTACAGAAGTTACTTCAGTAGTAGTAGTAAAATATGATTTTAATTTTTATAACTTCTCAATTACTTTCTTCTGATGTACAGCTTTTATCCATTTTTCAGATCCATTACGATATGACCGTTCCGCTAACACAAAAAGAAACAAGCAAACGATGACTTAATTAAAGAATACCTTAGAACACAATCAATAGTTGTGATCCCGTACCAGTCAGAAACTGTGGAGTGCAATGAACTTATCCCTTTTGTTTGAGCATGTCCTATGAAGAGACCAATTGTACCTTTTATGGCCAAATGGGTAGTGTCGGACACATCGCCTTTGTTCCTTTACGGGTACAGTTGGACAAGTTTGCTTTCAACTCCTATAAGTATGATACACAAATTAAAACTGAATTATCCCAACTATGCCCATATGGGACGAGTTGAGATCAGTTATAGCCCACTGTAGACGAAAGGGATGAATCGCGGGCAAATCTCTTTAGAGATTAGTGCTCGATTTTTTGCAGGGGTAGGCCAACACACTACCTCTATACCACGGCGGTTTTATTATGCGAGGCTCAGTTGGTAGAAGTTTTTATGTTTCGAATCCCAAACCTAGCGTAATATCTGTTATGCAGGGAATAATACTTCGTTTTTTACTCGTCTTACTTTTGTTTTTCCATATACACATCCGTACATATGTCTTTCGGATGTAAGTATAGCAAAAAGGCATATAACAATCGAAGGAATTGCACCAGTACGATCAGAACATTGTATAATTATTAGAATTTCCCTATGAAATTTTGAAATAGCTGCTGAAAAACAGGAAAAAAATTTTAGTTTTACTATCTTTCAGTCAGCAATTCGAAACATAAATTCGGCTGTGAGAAAACTGAAAAATATGAAAAATGAAAAAACTTAAATATAAAAAGCTAATAGCTTAAAGCCTCAGCAAAATTCTCAAGTTTTTTTTCTGCTGATTGCTGAAGCTCGTTTCCGTTCAACTTACTGCTAAAGTAAAATGAAAAAAAATTTTTTTATTATATATATTTTTAGTTGCTGAATCATTTTCAAAACTCGAGTAAAAGCAATTTTGAAGTACTTGAAAATAGTTAAGCATTTTCAAACCCTGTGCCACGCCCACTTATTTTGTGTTTTGTTTTGCTTTTGAGATTTCACGATAGGTTCAGGAGTTCGCTGGGCACGACACAGTCTGTATATAGCTTTTGGAAAAGCCCCCAGCTTATATAAAGCTGCTGTTCGGTAGTTAGGAGTTTATTTGGTTCAAGTTAATGACATTTTATATATGGATGTGTTCTATGTATCAAACCGTCAAAACAACGTCTACCGGGTTTGCTATTATATTATAAAATGGCGAAAGCAAAAACCGAATTTCAGCATTCTTTTGTAAAACTGAAAGTTCGCGTTCAAATAGACAGACGGACGGCGAGACGGGCATGGCTAAATCGACTCCGCTCATCGTGCTGATAATTTTAGTGAACTTTTCTCTTCTTGTTCTCATACTTACACACATTTAATGTTTATGAAAGGTATGACAATCAAAAAAGATATATAATTTCGCAATTGCAGTGGGCTATTAACTACGTGCCCGAATATTTTGCTTGTGTGTTTCCCGATTTGGCTAATTTTTGGCAGGAGTATAATACATACTTCTAAGAAGCAGCTGACCAATTTTCATTGAAATATCAAGATTGAATTTTAAGTGATTGCCTTTGAAAATAGCAGAAATTTTATGCTGAAAAGTAGGCGGCGCCACGCCTACTTCTTCAAACTTGAAAAATTTTTTTGCGGCCGAGTTTTTCTCAAAAAGCTTATTATTATATATTATGTGTGCAAAATCTGATTGATATAGCTTGCTTAGTTGTGGAAATATCGCTTTTTAAATTTTACAAAAAAATTTTTTAGAACTATGTTAAAAAACTGGGCGTGGACATTAACGGATTTCGCCCATTTTTACAGCAAACAGATACCTTTATATATAGAACATTATCACCAAATTTGGTTTCGACAAATCAATTTTTGGCGGAGTTATGGCATAAAAAGTTTTGTGGAATAGTCCACTATAAAAGGGGCGGGGCCACGCCCATTTTCAAAAATTTTAAGTTGGAAGTTTGGACTGTTTACGGAAACTTGAAAAGTGAAATATAAATGATGTAAAGCTATTTTACGCAAAGTTATTGCCTATTTAATATAACTACGATCCTCTTCAAAATCTTTCATATAAAAGTGGGCGTATACCTTAACCGATCCCGCCCATTTTTTTTTTGGAACACTCCTTGCATACCTGGAAACCTGCGTGCTGAATTTCGTTTCGATATCTTGAACGGTTTTTGATTTATGATTAATATTATTTCTAAATTTGACTTAATCAAAAGTGGGCGGTGCCACACCCATTTTCAAAAATTTCTTGAAAAATTTATTTTATGCCTCAATCTCAATGTATTCACCAAATTTTATCCTTATAGGTGCATTATGTACTGAGTAATCACTTTTTTTGTGTTTTCGAAAATATTTTATGTATAAAAAGTGGGCGTGGCTTATCGTCCGATTTGGCCCATTTTAAATAGCGCTCGGAGATGAGTGCCAAGGAACCCGCAGACCAAATTTCATTAAGATATCTCACAATTTACTCAAGTTATCGTGTTTACAGACGGACGGACGGACGGACATGGCTTAATCAATTTCTCTTTTCGTCCTGAAAATGTTGATATATATAAGTCAATATCTATCTCGATCCGTTTATGCCGTTACGTACTCCCGTTAGGCGACTAAAGTTAATATACCTTGTGTGCGCAGCACTACTAGGTATAAAAAACAAAAAAAAATCAAAAGTAATCTAACAAATTTTTATTTTTTTTGTTTTTTGGCTTTTCTTTTATTATTTTGCAGTATCGTTGTAAGAAACATCAAAGTTTAATGCACGCGAATGCTAATATGTATATAAGTGTACATTTGGGAAAATTTTTAGATGCAATCGTGAACCGTGGAAGCCTCCGTGATGTGGTGGTTGTGTGCAAGCCTACCACACCTAAGATCTCACGTTCAAATACCGGGTGGTTTTAAAACAGGGTCGCTCCCGGCAGTGGTCGGCAACCCTCCGAATAATTTCTTCCATGAAAACGCTTCGCAGGAAAAATTAGAAGCAGCACACTACAAAATTAGAAGAGAAGCTCGGCCTTAATTCCTCGAAGGTATTTTGGCCCCAAATTATTATTATTATTACTAGTTGTGAAATGTGACGCTGAAAAACCGTTGGATCAATTGTTATCTTTGTGTTATATTGGAGTACTCCTTTGAAAGGCATTAGTGGGCCACCTCAGTTTATTACAACCCAATCATTGCGAATGTTATTGGGCTAAGTTTTCAATAAATATAAAACTAATTATAAAAGTAATAAAATTGCGCAAGTGGTTCTAAATAGAATAGAGAGCAGTTTGTAAAGTATTTTTTTGTACCATCTGCGGGTTAGGGGTTTAGAATAGGCCCGACAAAGGTAATGACGTGCAACTCGATGGTTGATCTACGGATATGATGCCTTTCACCTCATTACCTATCTTATCCTTCCTTACGGAAGGAGGGGTGACATGACCTAGAAGGTTACACTGGTCATACCAAATCGCTACGACAGTCGGGCAGTACCGGAGCTACCGGGTTCATATCCGGCAAAGGATTGTCACTTTCGACAACACTTCCCACAACCTTCGGAAAGCGTTTTTGTCGTTAAAACAACATATTTTCCTGTAGATATTCCATGGAGTAACAACTTCACTCTCCCCGAAGGTATTGGGGTGTTGTCGAAAGTGAGAATCCTTTTCGGATGTAAGCCCGGTAATTCCTTGCGGTACATGCAACCTTCTAGGTAATGTCATCCCTTCTTCAGTAAGGAAAGAAAAGATGGGTAACGAAAGGTGAAAGGCATGATATCCGTAGATCAACCATCGAGTTGCACGTCATTACCTTTGTGCGTTTTAGTCGCCTCTTGAGACCGGTATACCTACCTCGGACATATTCTAAGCCCCTAACCCGCAGGGGGACTGAATACTGGATGGCGGATCGCAGTAATGTCAATAAATATTGACGGTGTAGCATCATCTTTTGTGATACTTCAGTATGGGTGGTACCTTGGACCCTATTTTCTAATCCAGTACCTTCACAATAATTTTCTAAATTACTAAATTAATAATTTTCTGTTTAATAAAAACAGCTAGTTTGCTTGTGTAACGACAAAAACACCCCCCGAAGGATATGTGGAGTGTTGTACATGATAACATTCCTTTGCCGGATATGGACCCAGTACTTGCGGTGTTAGTCCGAATGTGGTGGGACCGATTTGATACGAGTTGTTACCAGTCGTTTGTTCAATCAACTGCAAGCGGCAAGACATTCCCACGACAGCCTGTTTTATGTACCGGAATGACCCGGGTTTTTTTACCCGGCCAAGGGCTGTTATTTCAGTGTAACCCTGTCTAATCTATCTCGTCCCACCCTTAAATTGTCATCCTCGGAGCAAACCCTTGCAGCGGGGTGCTCCATTGTCTCTTGTTACGGGCTGGGGTCAAACCCAACCCTGGACCAAGAGATTGGATCTGCTGCGTCTGCTGGAAGAAAATTTATATTAAACGGTCGCATTCTGTTCAATGAGCCAAGTGTAAGAGATGGCTACATAGATCTAGATGCTCAGGGCTTAACCCTGCCATCCACAGACCCCGTACTTTTTTTAGTACTTTCGAGGCACCATGCTATACACGCCTAAGGGCGTCCCGCCCCTCTCCAATTTCAAGCAGCCACAATGGTGGTTCTGGCTACCCGACTGGCAGCACTTCTGCCATTCCCACCTCACCCGCTCCCGACTGTCGCTCACGCTCGCCAGCGTCTCCATCTCGCACGGCTACTCAACACTCCTATCCCCTCCGGAATAGACCAGATATGAGCATCGCCGAGCGTCAGTACCCTACTAAAACCAGGAAAGCCGGCGAACCAAGGAGATTCCTATCGTCCGATATCCCTCCTTTCGCCGGTCGAGAAGTTACTAGAGACAATTCTACTTTCATACTTTACTGCAAATCTGCAATTGGCCGATCAGCACTACATCCGCTTTGAAAGACATTACAACGCCAATAAATCATGGTTTGAATCAACACCCACCAAGCATGTAAAGCATTGGGTACGGTCAACCATGCCACACTCCTTCGAGATCTGGAAGAGACACCGCTCCCTGCCGGCCTTAAAAGATGGACCGCTAATTACCTCAATGGACGACACGCATCAGTCAAATTCACGAACAAAAAATCTGGGCCCCAAGAATAAAACAAGGGGTGCCGCAAGGTGGGGTTCTCTCTGCCCTTTTGTTTAATTTCTATATTTCGAGACTCCCCCCCGCACCAGAGGGAGTCTCCTTTGTATGATTATGGCCTCGGGCAAGGGTCCCTCCATCGACGAACTCTATAATAGAATTAACAGTTACCTTCGAGACCTTTCCAGCTTCTCCACCGAGGGAAAAATGACCCTATCTCGACTAAATCGACGGCGACCCTGTTTACGAC
The DNA here is from genome assembly GCA_949987695.1 of Merzomyia westermanni. NCBI lineage: Eukaryota > Metazoa > Arthropoda > Insecta > Diptera > Tephritidae > Merzomyia > Merzomyia westermanni. Next base: position 52,890,617 of record OX465288.1, read on the forward strand.
CTGGAATGCGCAGATGGGGCAAGAGTTAAATGTCCACGTAGATGGAGTACCTCTACCTACTGTCAACCACCCTAATATCTTGGATGTAACGTTTGACAACGGCCTCACCTTCGCTGGTCATGCCACTGCAATAGCTTCAAAGGTACAAAGCCGCAATAAGATCTTCAAGTCACTGGCCGGCAGTACTTGGGGGAAAGATAAAGAAACATTGCTTGCTACATATAAGGCTATTGGCCGACCGGTTATTGACTATGCGGCGCCCATATGGTCGCCCAACCTTGCTCAGATCATGGCCTGTGAATCCTGTTATCAATATTCAACTACCTGAATTGGCTGAAGAGGAGCGTGTACTTTCGAGGGAGACTAGAGTCATGCTAGCACAACTTCGCTCTAGATTTTGTAATAGGTTAAACTCTTACTTATCCAGACTGAACCCCAACATACCAAACATATGCCCTGCATGTGGTATGTCTCCTCATAATACCAAACATCTCTTCTCCTGCTCAGTCGAACCCTCTCTTCTTACACCTACATCACCCTGTGGAAACTGCGCGTTTCCTCGGACTTTCGTTAGAAAAGCCTGATGACTATTTAGAGTGGTCGTGCCCATTGGGCAGTTCGAAGCACTGTTAACAAAAACAAGCGGAAACTACATCGATTTACAAAAGTGAAATATATGTAATGTTTACGACAGCCACCGACTGGTAATATTCATCAGACTTAAAAAAATAACCCTAGGCGGTCCAACACCGGCTACGCTTCACAATTTCAGTGGAGGACACTGGATTGTCATTACTGGGACCGAAACACGTCTCTTGATACCCATATCGACATTTTTGGATGAACATTAGCAGTCGGTGGCTGTTGTAAACAATTACCAAAAAACATTTCCAGTTTTTCTCAAGACAATGCGATAGAAAAATTTCGCCCATTTTAGTTTGTTTGCAAAAAAATAAACGTTTGTTTCGGCAGAAAAACGTGATATACATATATCTTATAACTTTATCTTATAACTTTAAACGAGTTATTCTTGTATATTTGTATATCCACTACTATCTCAGGAACGACTTAACCGATTTGGATGAAATTTGGTACATGGGTAGTATCCTTTATTTTAAGATTTTGTACTTTGGTGTTGCCACTTGGGGTGGTTCACAGGGTTGCCACCTATATCAATTTTTTTTCAAATATTAAGCAATATATGAGAATATGGGTATCAAATGAAAGGTATTTTAGGCCGTATACCAACCAAAGTATTTTCGAGCAGGGTTGCCACCTGACCGCATTTTATTTATTCCTTCAGATATCGACCACTATCTCGGGAACGGCTAACCGATTTCGATGAAATTTGGTAGATGGATAGTATGCTTCCTTCTAAGATTTTCTACTTGGATGTTGCCACTAAAGGAAGCTTAGAGGGTTGCCAGCTTTCCGATTTTTTTTTAAATATTAAGCAATATATGGCAATATGGGTATCAAACGGAAGGTATTTGAGGCCGTATACCAACCAGAATATTTGCCACCTAGGGTTGCCACCTGCCTGCATTTTAATTATTCCTTCTTATATCGACCACTATCTCGGGAACGGTTTAACCGATTTGGATGAAATTTGGAGTGCGCATGTGGACATAATTTCGTGGCATCTCAAGGTACTTGAAGAATAAAGTTAACTCGCGAGAAAGTTAAACCTTCGGCTAAGTTGACCGATTTCGAGCGTCCACGTACCGCTCTAAAAAGTTAACTTTTGGTTAACTTTTTTGAGCTTATCTATTTTTTCAAACCCAACCGTTTGTTTGGCAAGAAAAACAAGCTCGGGTATTCCCCGTATTGCTATGTATTCCCCGAATTTCTATGTAAAAAATTATTGTCGCTGTCGCGTGGTACATACGTAGTTTGTCATGAACGTTTGAACTTGTGAGTTGTTTATAGTTAGTGTGTTAAAAATGTCAACTAAGCAGAAAAAATCATTGCAAATCAGATAAAATTTGCATCAAAAAGCTGAGATTTTAAGAAAAATCGATGAAGGTATTCGTGGAAATCGATTGGCGTTGGATTATAATGTATCTAAGGCGTCCTTCACAAAAATAAAGAAAAAACGTCATGAAATTTTGGAGGCAGTGGCAAACACACATGAAGTTGCAATCAAGAAAACTTTACATAAATCGGAATATCCCGTCTATCTATTTTGGCCTCATGTGGAAGCATATTAAATAGTTTTAGACCTTTATAAAATATAGACTCCCTTGCAGTCGTTGTTCTTTGGAAATTAAGTCGGAAGTTATCTGCGTTCCGTACTTGTCGGAATTGCTGCACATCACGGACATATGTGACATTTTCGGTTAAATACTCTGGCGCTTTTTTGTGTTTAATTTTAAAAACAAACAGAAGTGTACATATTTTAAACCTCTGCCTTATGTTTAACCATTTTAGCGTAGTAAGCATGGTGCCAATTGGTGTATACCGGTTACATTTTAGGATACACCGCATACCTTTATTCTGAAGCTTTTGCAGTCTTTCTACTAGTGTAGTATTACAACATGTATACATAGTTGAGGCACAGTACTTGAAATGTGGTTTTACTATAACATTGTATATATTTATTGCTCTTAGGGTGTCTATTTTTTTTACGAATTCTCTTAAGGAACCCAATTTTCTTAGCGATTTTTTCACAGATATAGTCTACATGATCTTTTAATTTTAATTTATTATCTATTATTAGACCCAGATATTTATATTCGCCACGTTTTCAATAACTTTATTGTTTATCCGTATATTGATAACCTCGCCTGTGTTAAACATCATCATTTTTGTCTTTTGCTCATTTAGCTTCAATTTGTTCATACTGAGCCATTCATTTACCCGCTCAATGTCTCTAGTTATTTTTAATTTGCACTCATCTAAATCCGTATCTTTTACGTATATTAACGTGTCATCCGCGTACATGGCAATTTTCGAATTATTTATCACCAAGGGCATATCGTTTATATATATAATAAACAACAGGGCACCCAACACCGAACCTTGAGGGACACCAAATTCAACAATAAGACTTTCAGACATCGCCCCATTTACTCTCGTTATTTGAAATCTTTGGTCAAGGAAAGACCTAAACCAATTAATCTCGTTTCCTTCTATGCCATACATTTGTAATTTTTGCAACAGTACATTCCTATCGATTGTTTCAAACGCTCTTTTAAAATCTAAAAAAGAGCAATAGTCTTTTGTTTCGAATCATTGGATTTAAATTCGTTTAACACGAAATTGGCTGCACTCTCGCACGAATGCTTTTTTCGAAAACCTGTAATTCTGTAATTGTTTTTTCACGATAGTCTCAAGTAACTTTTCTATGGTCTTAAGGCCATTTATCGGTCTAAACTCTTCATGTTTTCTAGTACTTTTAACTTTTTCAACCGGAGTTATAATTGATGTTTTTAACGAGTTTGGGAATTCACCAGACGTGATTGACTTATTTATGATATTTGTAATGGTATCACCACGTATTTGCCAGTCATGTAGAAGAATCTTAGGACTTACTTGATCACAGTCGGCTTTGTTTTTCAATTTCTTACAGGTATCAAACACTTTGCTGTTCGTAACTTCCTTAAATCTGAAATTGTTGTTTGTACTTGGAATAATATTGGTATATTGCACCTCGGGTATAGTCTCTTATGTTGCCTACACTATTTATGAAATACGCATTAAATTTATTGGCTATAACGCTATTATCATTGCCTTCTTCGTCGTCGAATTCCACTGCACTAATATTATTTTTTTCTTGTTTCAGCACCAGATTCTTAATGTTATTCCACATTTCTTTTTGGTTTTTTGATGTACCAATTTTTTTCATTATGTAACTATTTTTCGCACCAGTGATATAGGATTTATAGACGTTTCTTATTTCTTTATACTGAGCCCACAAATAGTTGACTTGCTGTGTTTTTGCAGCTCGATATGCTTCTATTTTTGCTTTTTTTAAATTTCTGAGATTATTATTAAACCAGCAATGAGAATTATTATTTATGTTCACTTTTTTTATAATTATTTTCTTCTTTATAACGTCTGTTAAGCATCTCTCTAAGTTTTCCATATTTTGATTAACACCCCTGGTGTCTTTGTATGTGGTGTCATGTGATCCTAAAAATGTTGTGCGAACGTATCTCTTTTATATTTAAAATATTCTACTTCGCGAAGGGTGTGAATTCTATTCGAATTAAAAACTGGAATATTAATTTCGATTGCCCTATGATCTATTATTTTTTTGCTTGTATTCACTTGTGCTTTTGTTTCATTTATATTAGTTATAACGTAATCGATTAACGTCTTACTGTTGTGCGTTATCCTGGTATACTCGTATTCGTTTACCTTTTGCTTCAAACAGTTATCGTTCAATGTCCTTATTAATTCTCGTTTATAAATGCTATTTTTGTACCAATCAATATTTATATCTCCAACAATTATAATTTTACCCACTTCATGTGACACTGCTTCAACCGTTTCTTGAAATATATTACAGAACTCTCTCTCAGAGCTATTCGGTGATCTATAAATCGCGATAATTGTGATTTGGTTTCCGAGATGCTGACAATTGCATGCAAGGATCCATATTTTTGAGGGAACGATCCTCTCAAACCATACAGCAGCATTCAGATCCTTTCTTATATACTATATTGTCACACCACCTGTCCTCACAGAATTAGAGAGGCAACACAAATGTTCATAGTTATTGAGTTGGATTTCAGATCCTTCGATATCACTCGTGACATGTGTTTCCGTTAAAACTAGAAAATCGTATTGCAAACTATCAGCTATAACTTCGATTTCATTAAAATTATTAACAAGTCCTTGGATATTTGTATAAAAAACACAGAGTTGCTTTGGTTGCTAGTAACCGATCTTTCTTTGCTTCAGTTCTACTTTGTTTAGATATACCGGGCATAGCCTACTCTGTATTGAGTGATTTATGTCAACACCAAGGTTAAATTTCTCATTTGCACGGATACAGTTCATACATTTCTGTGTAACTAATTTTTTACACTGCTTTGATCTGTGTTTCTCTAGACATTTAAAGCACACTTCTTAATTTTTGCAATCCACTGCTTTATGGTTGAAGCCTTGACACTTATAACATCTCATAACTTCTACACTATCGAAAACTTTACATCGTTCCCAGCCAATGTTAATTTTTTCATTGTTCATCACAGCCGGGAAGATCTCTGGATCAATTTCCAGAACTGCATTATAGAGAACCCTGTTCTCCTTCTTTACTTCATACATTCTAACAATTTTTACATCACTATTTTCAAGTATTTTGTTTTGCTTCTTTAGTTTCTGCACTAATGAATTTTCACCATGCTTGTATCTCATTAACGATATCAAAAATCTGGGTTTTATAGCCTTAGGTATTTTCACATCGTAGTTTTCTCCGATATTTTTTTCAATCGTGTTTTTTATTTTTTCTCTTTCGCTTGCGTTTTCAGCCTCAATTACTAAAACTCCATTACCTCTAGATTCAATATTAGATATACGTAAATTTCCTGGGTCGACCTCGGCATTTAGGTCTAATTTTGTTTTTTCACTTTTTTGTTTAGATCTTGGCTTTACCACTAGAGGTGCCTCTTTTCTTAGGTCTGGCATCACCGATTTGTCTACACTTGTTTTCACCACATTTGCATATGACGTTTGGCTATTATCAGTTGTTTTCTTTTTAACACTTATTTCTTTGATTTCATTACATATCTTTGCATTTTGATTTGTGTTTGTTTCTATTTCCTTACATATTTTTTCGCTTTGCTTATTCAAACCAGCAGATATTTCACTAATTTTATGCATTTCTCGCACACTTCGTTCACACACTTCTTGTGCCTTTTGCATTGCTTCTATTCTTTCGCTACATTTTGCTTCAATTACTTCCAGCAGGTTTTTTATTTCTTGTTCGTTGGTTTTAAGCGCGCTTTCGAATTCACGCCTATATTCCGACAGACGTATACCATTCCTTTCGACTACATTCTGTATATCTTTAATAGCAAAGTCAACGTTACTAATGTAGGCAACACAATCATCACAAATACATCGAACGTTAGGAAATTCATCCAATTTATTCAGCATGCATTGGTCTATTCCCGAGCATTTGAATTGCGAATGATAGATCTTGCCGCATACACCCGCACATCTTATTCCCGTCTCTCCGCGGATCTGCACCCCTCACCTTCTGCAATCCATTCATTGCTTATGTGAGTTATTTTTTGTTATCCAAAAGTCGATTTTCTTCATATATGCATACACAACACATACATGCATCGCCCCTTTGGCGGAAAAAAAATATATATATATATATAATTTCAACTAATTTTTGTTACTTTTTGCAATTTTATTTGCTCGAATTTATTACTCCAGCCTGGGGAGTTTTATAAACTATGGGTTTTTTATATTTTTGGTAGGGAATCAACAATTATTCCTCACTAAATAATATTTTTTCACAGAGCATAAATTTTCACAACTTAACACTTTGATATGTAATATCACATGGAACATTGTAGCGCAAGAAAACGTTCCGGTTGAGCATATTTTGAAAGGACATTCAATTCGTGATGCCATCTTGCCGCTTAAATTAGCATGGGATGAGCTACCAAGAGATGTGCTTATCAAAGCTTGGAAAAATATTAAACAGTGGGACGATGATCAATACGACAGCGAAGACGAAATTCCATTGCTTTCATTGACGAGGTCAAGTATACACTTCGAGAGCTACAATCTTTATTGTCCAAGGTGGATGGTGTTGACGTCAGCAGTGACCACATTGAGAATTGGAACGACAACCAAATTACGGAAGATGACGAAGATTGCGAAGTGTCTAATAATGATAACGAAGAATCAGTTATCGAGCAAGATATGCAACAACAGAAAGTGAGTTTTTCGGAAGCAGTTGAATGCATCAATACCTTGATAAAGTGGTATGAAAACAATAATGATGCAAATCAGATATCAGATCTTATTAATATGCGCACGAAAATTGTCAGGAGCTATTACACAAAAGAAAAGAAACAAACAAGTCTCGACCGCTTCTTAAAACCAGCCCTTACAAATTAATATGTACATATGTATGTAAAATGTGAAAAAGTACAAACTAAATCTAAGTTTCTGTTTTGTTACGAGTAAAAGTGAGTCTTGCGAATAAATTGAACGTATTATATTGCCAAAATTATGCCTATTTCCGTGTTTTTTTCAAATTCGAGAACCCTTTGGAAAAGTTAATATTTCGGAAAAGTAAAACACCCTTGGAACGGTTTGGTTAACTTTTTCGCGATTCTACTGTATAACATAACATTTATTTAAATTTTTGTCGAATCATCCGGCCCTAACCGCTAAACAGGCTTAAGTGACTTTTTGTGGTTAGTGTTCGATATTTTGGAAACCTATTTTGGAAATTTATGCTCTTGGTAAGTAAGATTATGCGACAAATTCGAAAAATACCAAGCAAGGCTCGGTTACCCAGGTACTATGTATGTAACAGAGCTGTAAAAAGATTCAATCAAGCCATTCAGAAATGCATGTTATTCAATGTAAGCAATAAATCAAAATTTTGAAAAGTATGTCGACGGAATGCACACTGAATTGATTGAATCTTTTTACAGCTCTGTTACATACATAGTACCTGGGTAACCGAAAGTGTGTGTGTTATTGAATGCTCGAGTTTAATTCGCCATCTCTACATATAATAAAATTGTAACAGTTCGATGCCCCCACATTGCGGGGTCCCGTCTGCCCGGTCTTTTAGTTTATGAATAAAAAAAGCTGACTTCAACAAACACTGCAGTTTGCCGATTTCATTCAATTGAATGATCGAACGAAATAGTTTTTTTTTACAAAAACCCTTTTAGTAGGTGATCATTCATCTCTACTCCAAAAGAAATGTCAATGAAAACGAAAAAATCCTTGAGACGCATGACACTTTCTCTAATTGTTTTGAGCAGGTCGCTTCAAAAAATGTACTTTCAGATGATACGTGGTACAGAAAAGTTCGGTTGCAAATGAACTTCATTTTTACATGAAATATGTTGGTGTAGATCGACCAGCAGATCACTACAAGTGGTGGTCCGTAAACGCAAAGCAATATCCAACCTTTGGATATTGACGAGGTATTCCCAATCTCATGTGTTTGTAAAATTGAAAAGAATGCACACTCTTTTACCATTCACTACTAATACTCTCTTTTTTAGCGTAGATACTTTTTGAATTTATTAGCTGTCCAGATATGTTAAAAAGATTGTTTTCCTTAAAAGTTAATAAATCAACGAGTACAAAATTAAATTTTTTGGGTGATTTACAGCCACAAAGTGAAAAATAATTTGTTAGGTTATATATATAAATTTTCTGTGGTTAAATACCTCCTGCACGGGTTGACTGATTTTGTTTAAATTTGTTGTGCATATCAGGGGAAGCTCGAGAACGGTTTAGTTTACAATTTGATTCTCAAGGTGACTAAGGTCTGGCTATTTGGACTAAAATCCGGACAAAAGACACTCATGCACTTTGTCATCTCTATTTTTGGTATAAGTTATTCTAAAAGTCGCTATATACTATAGTTAAGGGAATAAGCTATGTCAACGGAGAGATACAAGAAGACGAAAAATTAAAGTTGGATGAAGGGGCATTGCAGGAAATTGAAAGATGGGTAGATCAAATCTACTGCAAGGAAAGAACAACGTCGGCACGGTAGTCTCATAAAAAGTCCAAATAATTTAAATTTATTTCATCAAATCCTGACATTCTATTAAAACTCTGCTTCAAACCTGTCATGTGACACATTTAATTACAATCTCAAGTGTGAGCAAACATATGGAATATGTAAAAACCTTATATAAATTCAATAAATAAAAAGTCAAAACCATGCTAAAAAGTATTAATTTTCATTTACAGCAGTTTTTCGAAGTTGTAGTCAGATAGAGATAAACGCCGAGGGGCATTTAAAACAGTGGCTGCAGAAAGCATTCTTTCCACATATGCTGATGAGGGTAAAGGAGTATTGAATTTTAAATAGCACTCTTTTAATCCCGGATACTTATGAATCATTTAGATATTCGTATTTGAATCTGCAATATATTTGCAGTAGTCGTTTTCACCTCTATTGATTGCTAAACTTTCTGATGTAGCGGTTTCATCTAAGGTTATGGGGGGAAAAAGAAAAATAGAATGGGCGTTAGGGGAAAAGTAAAAGCAATAAAGAGGAAGCGTCAAAAGGTGAGGGACAGGACAACGTCTGCCGGGTCTGATAGTATATGAAGATATGTATATGAGTACGTTTTTAACACATTCCAATTTAATGATACAATGGCAATACTTTTTTAGAAAACTGACAATTTTCAAAGCAGAGATTTTAGAATATTTGACATTTGCATATTTTATTATTACATTATTATGATATTTTCAAAAAGTTAATATTGTTTCAGTTAGTATTTGTGTGGTTCATGATAAATAAACTAACTAATAAAAGGTGTATAAAGCCAAATAAACCATTTTTTGTGTAGCTGCTTGACTTGAAATGACTTTTATCAAAAAGCAGCCATGTGCATATTTGAGAGGGTTCCGTGCCAATAGCATATTTGTATCGATGGATTGGTACTAAATAAGTGTGTGCACACCAAGAAAAGGCTGCATTCAATTGAATGCTTATTCAGCGTTAAAAGTTATGGTAATTGTTTCCTTTAGGAGGCAACTGCTAAAACACGTCCGAAGTTGTCGGGAAAGGTATCAAAAGACGCGTTTTGACCTTGGTAACAATAACCCGGAAGCGGATTTCCCAGTTTTTGTTTCAGTGAGGAGATATTTGCCATCAAAGTTGAAAATTTCCTGTCATTTTCATGTAGTTGTTGTAATCACAAATTAGGGTGGATCGAAAAGTGTGTTCTGCGCAGAAATACTGTGGACCGCGTAGCCGGTGTTGGACCGGCTAAGGGTTATTTTTTTGAAGCGCGGCCGAAGGCCGCCTACGCAGAGAAGTGTTCTGCACATAAATACCTTGGATCAAGCCCCTTACTTGGGATCGGACCTGGGTAATTTTTGCGTTTTTTGCGAATAAATTTTCACTGAAACAAAAAATTGAAAATCCGCTTCCGGATTGTTGATACCGACGTCAAAACGCGATGTTTGATATCCCTCCCGGTATTTTTGAACGTGTTTTAGCAGTTGTCTCCTAAAGGAAACAATTACCAAATATCGAATTTCCGCTTTCGGATTATTGATACGGAGGTTAAAACGCGTCGTCCCAATATTTTTGGACGTATATTAGCAGTTACGTATGGTCGTATAGAATTACCCACATTGCTCCATTTTTTTCGTACCCTGACATTAATTCATTAAAATATATGCGCATTTAAAATAAGTTTCTACATACGTACGTACTTAACACAAGCCATATTTCCTTGAAGCTTACCTATTTACCGTCTATGCGGTCATTTTTATACAAAGTTATTGCAAAAGTTTCTCTATAACAACAGTTCGCGTTTCGATTCGATTAAATCTTTTATGAAAAAATGTATCCTTCCGAAAAAATATATTTTCACTTTCTATCAAACAACGCTCCAGAAAATAATTATATACTTTTCTACCGGCTTTCCGGCGAGTGACTTTGTGTGCTTTAATTGACAGCCGTTGGTGAGTTTGCACGCAAGAAGTTGCCAGCACGCACAGAAATAAAGTTAGATGGATAAAAAGAACCAAAAAAAGATATTGTAAGAGGCGATCTACGTGTATCGTGTGTATTTGTTTCCTTTAGAAGAAAACTGCTAAAACTCATCCAAAAATGTCGGGATGGGTATCAGAAGACGCGTTTTGACGTTGGTATCACGAATCCGAGAGTGAATTTTCTATTTTTTTTTATTTCTGTCAAGAGATATTTGTACTTTAAGTTGAAAACTTTCTTTCATATTCTTGCGGTTGTAATCACACATATAGGGGGTTGCGAAGTATGCAGAAGTGAGTTTTTTGCAGAAAAACTGGGAATCACGTAGCCGATGTTGGGCCTGCTAAGGGTTATTGTTTTGAAGCCCATAAATTCCATGGATCAAGCCCCCCAATTGGGATCGGTCCTGCTTCATTTTTTGGTTTCTTGCCATTAACTTGTCAATTAAACAAAATATAAAGATCCGCTTTCGGATTATTGATACCAAGGTAAAAACGCGTTTTTTAATACCTCTCTCAACATTTTTGAAGTTGTCTCCTAAACACCAACCAATACAGGTATTGAATTCAAATCTGCCTACAACAGGGTGTGAAGAGAGGGGCAGAGCACAAATACCTTCGTACCGCCTAGTCGCTTCAAGTTTTTCTAGGTACACCATATCGAATGTAAAGTATCGATACTGTACTCATTTAAATTGTCGCTGCTTTGCAAAAATGGTTCACATCATTTGACTAGTCAGCTGACGGTCATTGGGGTCACAGGCAATGGTTAATTTCTTGGTCAGAATTATATGGCTTGGAGAACTTTCCCTACCATTTTTTTTTTGGTTTCGTGATTGGGTTTACTGCGCTTACGAATGGTTGTGAGCATAACGCTGTACTGAGCACACGCGTCACGGCAACTGTCTAGTGCTAGCCAAATGGCCGTAATTTTTGCAGTCATGTGCTAATAAGTTTACAAGTATTTTGACCCTAGTGGCGAATATTCTCAAGCATGTACCATTCCTAACTCAATAACACTCCCACCACTAAGATAGCATGAGCAAAGTCTAACCATTAGTAAAACTGAGCACCGATCAGCTGATTCTATTCACTTTTTTAATGTACTTGGGGTTGCAGTCAACGCTACTCGGGACATTCAGGGTGTTGTGTTGCAAATTTAATGAGATGAATAAATTTTTTAGGGAAGAAGAAATTGTTAAAAATACATTAAATATTTTTCGTTTTAAGTAAAATTATGTTTATATTTATTGGCTTAGAATAAAAAAGCTTTATTTTTATGTCGAAGGTGCTGCAAAAATATTTGTATATTAGGACTTGCGTTAAATGCTTAATACAGACATTTGTATACAGATTTATTTGAAATAAACTTTTTAAGTTTTCCAAAACAAAGGAAATATGAAAATCTATCATTACTACTATACTACTGCGAAGCAATATACTGTGACGAATTCGATGATTCCTTGATTATCAATCCTGGGTTCGATCGCTATAAAGTAAAATAAACACACGCACATATATTGTAACTAATAACAAGCTTTATTTACTATAATAAACGCGATAAAATTTTAAGAGTTTGGTAACTTCGCAGTAGTTCACTTAACAACACTTGAAGATAAAGTGATCAACCTGCCTTGCTTGGTCACTGCCTTATATAGACCGACAGGGTGCTACCCCACGCACCTAGAAGTGTTAATTATTGACATCTCCTCTTTGCCTTATATTCGCAAAATTCGCGCCATCTCTCTTCCTCTTCCTAGGTACAGGCCTGCAAGACTAGCCATCGTCATCTCTGTTGTGTTTAACTACAGGTGGGAGCGTTATTGAGTTAAGGATGGTACATGCTTGAGAATAATCGCCACAATATAATAAAATAATACCATTATTCTTGTGATAGAGGGTATGGAATACATTACACAGGCCGACAAGAAATTTGACCATAAGCCAGACCATTCTTTCCTAAAGGTTTTCGATGCGCTGAATTCAAATCTGGACTCAGAATTGCTCTATCACGTCAGGATTTTGAGATATCCTAACCTAAATGTGCAAAAAACACCGTTTTTGCCTGATTTTGAGGTTGTATATAAACGACAGATCTTTTTTTTTTTTAAAAGCACACATAGCATCTTAAAGCAGAAGTCTTTCTCTTACGAATGGCGTTGAGTTTGCTCAAATATCTTTTTTTTTCGCTAAGATAGAGCAATTTAAAGTATATAAATTTGCTAATTTTCCTATAGCTGAAAAACCACTGAATTAACGTAGGTATGATGCAGTAGAACACATACCTCTTACGATAAGTCTACTTTAAATTGCTCTATCTTAGCGAAAAAAAAGAAGATATTTGAGGAAACTCAACGCCATTCGTAAGAGAAAGACTTCTTCTTTAAGATGCTATGTGTGCTTTAAAAAAAAAAAAAAATCTGTCGTTTATATATAAACTCAAAAATAGGCAAAAACGGTGTTTTTTGCACATTTAGGTTAGGATATGTCAAAATCCTGACGTGATAGAGCAATTCTGCGTCCAGATTTGAATTCAGCGCATCGAAAACCTTTAGGAAAGTATGGTCCGGTTTATGGTCAAAAAAATCGGTGTCATTTTGTGGGCCTGTGTTATCTCATGTCGTATTGTTCCACACACCGGCGAAGAAGAATATCAGTATGAAATATCCATGTACATATATATATACATTAGACAGGGTCGATTTATTAACCGATATCGCGCCATCGATTTTTCGATAGGTTTTGGGCTCAGGAAAAAAAGTTCCACTACGCATACCCAAAAAAATAATTTTCGAGCCTACGAAATTTCATTTTTTTGAATTTTTTCGACTTTGATTTTTAAGGGTTTTTTCATGACCTACTAAAAAATTTTTCATTTGATTTTAAAATTTTCATGTATACCCTGTCCGACCCATGTCCGCTCAAAACGTTGACGATAGCAGTTTTTTGAAAAACAAAATATTTCTTGGATTTTGGAACTTGTTTTGGTCGAAAAATCGACTTTTCCAAAACCCGAAAATAAAATTTTTTTTTCAAAAAACTGTTATCGCTAACGTTTGAAAAAACTATTAAAAAAATAGTGAAAGGGTAAATTTTTTGACCAAAACACTCTCCAAAACCCAAAAAATATTTTTTTTTTTCAAAAAACTGTTATCGCCAACGTGTTTAGCGGACATTTCTGGGTCGGACAGGGTATACATGAGAATTTCAAAATCAAATGAAAATTTTTTTAGTAGGTCATGAAAAGAACCTTAAAAATCAAAGTCGAAAAAAGCAAAAAAAAGGAAATTTCGCAAGCTCGAAAACTATTTTTTTGGGTATGCGTAGTGGAACTTTTTTTTCTTGAGCCCAACACCTATCGAAAAATCGATTGCGTGATATCGGTTAACTTTCGTCCTTACAAATCGACCCACCCTAATATGCATATATACATTTTCTCTTTTTGCTTTTGACTTTATATTTCTTTTGAAAACTTTCAAAACTTCAACAGTTGTAAACAAAACAAGAAATCGTTCTCAATATAAAAAGAAACTAGGTTCCAATGTAACCTTCCTTGTGCCGCTCATGATGCTAAGAATAGCGGTGAGTATGTTGGGGCACAATACGACCGCACCTCCTTTCAAGGGAGTTGGTCTGCTTTGCCAAGCGACTATTCGACTAATCAACTAATAAACATTATTACGGTTACAAACCGTGTAGTCGATTAACCACTTGGTCGAATACTCGAATAATTTTAAGAGCCCTAATAAATACACGCCCGCATAGATATGGGTTTTCCATAGTAATGTGGGGCATTTTATCGTCCACTTTTCCAAAACTATTTATAACCTATACTATACCCAGTGGTCATATGAAGCGAATTTCACATATATCGGCAAAGGGCTTTACACATCTCTTCGTCCCGATCAGACACATTTCCTGAACCAAACGTTGCTAGACACTTAATGGTTGGCACCGCTTTATTAAATCTCATTTCCTCCAGGGATTAAAACTTCGACATCAATCCTCTCCTGCAGAGACTCCCACAAAGCACTACATTGTCACGTATTCCAACCATTTTGTCCGTCCTTAATCCCGCATGGATTTGTGCCTTCACTTTCTTTCCCAGTAGTACCCGGCAAACATTCCTGCAACTCATTTTTTTAGTAGCGTTGCTTCCTCGGAACATGACCACCAGATGTTCGTCTTTTATCCTCAGCACGCTTTGAACACTTAGTAATAACTTCCCTTACAGATTGTCTGCAACCAATCCAATAGAACAACCGCTTTACCTCCTGCAGCGTTTTCTTTATTCTTATGTGCCTTTCATCTGGGCAACTATGCGACACTTTGATAAGATCTGAAATTCTTGCCTGGGGCACAACAATAAGTGCTCGATGATTCTGGCCATCTTCACTTTCCCATCTCCGAAGCAAACAACCAGATATTAGCTTCAAACTTCTCCATTGTGCCCAATATGCATTTGCGATGCGACTCTCTCTAATAATCTCTCCTCTTCTTGGCTGTTTGTTCTCCTTCAGTCCTTTCAAGACACATGCCAAATCTGGATCTCCCTCCTGGCCTTGCCGAATCTTCTTCAGGACGCACCTGTCAATGAAAGCCAATAGTCGAGGAGCTACCTCTGCCTTACGAGGCTCCTGCTGCTTTACCTCCAAGATCACTCCATTGGTGCTATAGCCACTATTGTGTCCAAAGATCAAAGGGACGTCTTGGCCGTTGTAAGTCATAACCCTGTTCCTTACGTTGATGTGAATGTCTTTCTCAGCCAAGAAGTCGACGCCAATGATGACTTCGACAATATTAGCTACCAAAAAGTTGTGATAAGTAGCCACATTCCCAATCACAACTTTACATGTCACTTCCCCCAGGACTTGCTTGCCTTCACCAGTTACTGTCCACAACTTAGCTTTCTGCAATGATCTCACCTTCCTGCTGTCCAAATCACTTCTAATGATGGAATGTGATACACCCGCATCCACAGTCAGCGAGCGCTTTTTGCCGTCCACGTAGCTTCCAGCAGTAACATTACTCTCTTTCCGTCCGAGTTTTGACAAGGATATTATCTTGTTCATCTTCTCTAGCTTTGCGTTTACGCCCACCCGAATTGCTGGGATTACTGGAGCCAGTGCCGCAATAACGTGCTATGTGACCAGCTTTCCCCCACTTAAAGCAGTTGATGACACCGTCATTTTTCTGTTGCTTTCCACTCAATGCTTCCAGAATTCTGTCTACCCGGTCTGGCTGTTCTACTTCCACGCGGTGAGCTTTGTATGCCGGCTTACTTAATAACGAGTCTGTTCCAAGCGTTGGAGCATGTGATACCGGCAAATGTCCTTTTGGGGTTTGCATATATTTTTTTTATCATATTTATAACTAAAATAAAAGCACTTTTATGATACGATTTTAAATTGCTTTAGACTTCTTTTTCTAACATGGTTTTAATCATATCTGATATAATTTTGGAATGAGAATAAAGCAATTTTATTATTTTTCGACTACTCAATTGATCGTAAACGGTATGTATAATTAAATTAGGCAAAACTTTGGTACGAAAGATGGTAATGGTTATAACATATATTTATTCTGTTTTTTTGGGATTAACTTACTTGGGGCTAAATGGTTATTTGAAGGATACGAAAGTTAGTTAGAAGCAGTGAGGAAGCTATTATGTTGAGACATTTTATATGAGCAGATTGTTCAACGAACGTTCAAAAATTTTTATATATATATTAATTTCTCTGAATTGCATGATAAAAAAAAGAAAAAAAATAAAATTAAAATGAATAAAAATAAAGATTTTATTGTAAAGTATAACTTTGTAAGGTAAAAGAAATACATTGTTATCAGTTTTTAATCATCGGAGATAAACATATTTGACTATAAATTTTTTTTTTCAGTTCTATTTTATAATTACTTAGTCTACACAAGTAATCAAATGTGATTCGAAAAGGCGATGCAAAAATGGTTATCAGTGTTATCATCAAAGATAAACATATTTGATTATACAACATGTTTAATTTAATGATAACTCAATATTTAGTCCCTAAAAATAATCAAAATGCGATCAAGTGCAGATATTTTCAAAGCATATTCATCCAAATGCTGTGTGGGGGTTTTTTTTTTGTGCTTCATGTATCCATTTAAAGGACATATTGGTCAAGCCATTATTTTCATCTGGGTGAAAGATTTTTTTTAGTTTGCCACTATTGGCCCTATCATGAATTTCATATGAACAAAATCCAAAAAAAATTTTAAAGCAAAACAACAATTTTTCACTCCTTGTTGTTGTTTAGCTTTTAAAATTTTGGGAATATTTTGTTCACATGAAATTTATGATACGGCTTTATAGCTTTGGTTAAATTGGGAGAAAAGTCAAATTTACCCCTTTCTCTTTACAGAATGCATCAGCGCGCCATCAGACTATACGCACGCCATATGAACGCACAGTGCACGCCGTATTAACGCTCTCAACATTAACGCACCACACACGCCGTATTAGCGCGCTACGCACGCCGTATGAACGTGCATCATTAAGTGCATCACTGCGCCACCAAAGCTGCACCATAGCGCGCAACACACAACGCATTAACGCACAACGCACGCCTTCATAATACCATCAGCTCTATCAACGCGCCACCATAGCGCGCAACGACTACAACGCGCTACAACACATGCGGCACTAAGCGCGCAACAATAAACGCGCCACCATAGCGCACAACTTGCAGTGACAACAGCAGGGGCCGCCATAATATAGGTCTGCTGCCGTAAACAACAACCACCGGCAACAACAACCAGCAGTGACATCAGCAGGGGCCTCCATAATATAGGCCCGATGCCCTAAACAACAAAACCGGCAACAACACCACCAGTGACAACAGCACGGGCCGCCTTGTTGTAGGCCCGCTCAGGGGCGGATATAGGCCACTAGTTGAGGGGGGCGGATACAGGCCTCTCGTTGGAGGGGAGGGGGATCATTGCCGAAAGCTCACAATCCAAATTGCCATGACAGTCAGTAATATAAATGAATGATTAATTTCAGAACACCAATTCGACATAATTACGAATAAACATAACGAATTTATCTTTAAGCACTCAAATTAGCTCAACTAATTGAAAGGATTCCAACAAAAAGCCTGTATATTTTAAGAGTTTCGAAGCATTTTTTTCTTTGAAAGAGTATAATTTTGTACAATTCTTGACGGCAGAAGTGAATTCAAATTAAAAACGGCCAATGTTTCTTCTCGCAATCTTTCTTTAAGGTCAACACAGTCCACTTTAAGATTCATTGAGATGTTTTTGAAAACCAAGTGACGTTTACCAGAAGAATTAGCAAAACTAAAAATTTTTTTCATCAAGGCAATGCAATCTCTTGCTTGAGGAACAATTTAACTTGACTGAACAGGTATCTGTTCCGATTCCAACGCAATCAAGGAAATCGAGCCCCAAATTTTTCAGAATATCGACAACGATATGACCTAATGCTATTCCTGACAGATATTCATTATGAATATCCTCTTCATGAATTGAATCATAACCGTCCACAAAAAGGAATTTAATTTCATAAGGTATAGGGAAATAATTCGCATCAATATGCCACGTCACATTCAGATAATTCCAGAGATTAATGACACAGTTTTCTGATTTCCTGCAGTACGTCGTGACTTTAGTATATCCAATACAAATAAAGTAGGGTACATCGGAGCTATTTGGCCAAATTTTTTCCGACCCTATTATTTACCCTTCAAAGTTTAGTTCAAACAAGGAAATTTCCTCACTGCAAAACATTTTTCATCGGGAAATTTAGTCAGATATGACATGCAGTTATAAAAGCGTGCAACTGTTGGCATATGCTGACGATATTGATATCATTGGCCTTAACAACCGCGCCGTAACTTCTGGTTACTCCAAATTAGAAAAAGAAGTGGAGAAAATGGGATTGGTGGTGAACGAGGGCAAAACGAAGTACCTTCTGTCATCATGCAAAGAGTCAGCGCACTCGCGCCTTGCCAACCAAGCCACTGTTGGCAGCAATAATTTCGAAATAGTAAAGGACTTCGTTTACCTGGGAACCGGCATTAACACCAACAATAATGCTAGCCTAGAAATCCAACGAAGAATTACTCTTGCAAACAAATGCTACTTCGGACTGAGTAGGCAATTGAAAAGTAAAGTCCTCTCTCGACGAACGAAAATAACACTCTACAAGTCACTCATCGCACCCGTCCTGCTATATGGTGCATAAGCGTGGACACTAACAACATCTAATGAGGCGCCTCTGGGAGTATTCGAGAGAAAGGTTCTTCGAAAGATTTGTGGACCTCTACGCGTTGGCGACGGCGAGTACCGAAGAAGATTTAATGATGAGCTGTATGAACTTTACGCAGACACCGACATAGTTCAGCGAATTAAAGCACAGCGGCTTCGCTGGCTAGGCCACGTAGTGCGAATGAGCGAAGATGCTCCAGCCCTGAAGGTATTCTTATCGGCACCCGCCGGTGTAAGCAGAGGAAGAGGGAGACCACCACTCCGATGGAAGGACCAAGTGGAGAACGATTTGCGATCCCGCGGTGTTTCCAATTGGCGCCAGTTGGCGCAACGAAGAAACGACTGGCGAGCTATGTTGGGCGGTCAAAATCGCCCAGGCGGTTAGATGACCATTTAAAGAAGAAGATGACATGCAGTTAGCTTCAGAATTTTCCAAACTTCTGCATTTTACAGAAACAAAAAAAGTAAGAAGCGTGCAAATCGCGGAATCAGAAACCGTCGGAGCTATTTGGCCACCTGGCTGAATTTTCTTCGAATTATACTTTAAGCATGACCAATTGCTACGTAGAAGTAGTGTCAAAATTACTGATGCAAAGATTGCACGCAGCACATTGCGTCTAATTAGAAAAATTTTCAGGCAATATATTTTCCACTTCTACAATGTTGGGATAAATTAATTATTTGCAAAACATAAACACTAAGTCTTATTTCGTTAAATTCTAGATTTTCGACGGAGTTTAGAAGTTTACGCTTTTTTTCTTGCTCTTCTCTTACTATTTGATGGTTGCCAAATAGCCCTGATGAAAAAAAACTATAGACCACTATAGTAATCTATAGTGATTTCGCGCAAACCACTATAGAATTCTGTAGTATTCTGCACATCCACACCGCGACATTCAAGCGACCACAATGGTGGCCCGGTCTCCACGACTAGCACCACTGCTGCAATGCCCGCTCCACCCATTCCCGACTGTCGCTCACGCTCATCAGCGTTTTCATCTTGTACGGCCGCTTATCACTCCTATCCCCTCCGGAATAGGTCAGACATGAGCACTGCACGAACAGAAACTTCTAGATGGATACGTTCACACCGCCTTGTTGCAATACACCACAGCCTTCTACGCCAGATAATCTGGCCTCTCCATCTAATGTTCAAGGCTCATTAACTTCTAGACAGCGACACAGCTTAGGCTTCAGCCTACCATCACCTAGGCGCATGACGCCTAGTATGACCCCTACCTCGTCTCCGGTGCACTTCGAAATTGTACAGCTTATTTGTAACGGATTAGCTGGCAAGATTGCGGAGATAGCTGAATTTATGAAGCTAAACAACATCAAAATCGCTGCGATTCAAGAGACCAAACTGAACAGTGTACATCGGAAAGACCGTTCTAGCGGTAATTGGGGGGTCTCGCGTTCATAACACACCACACTGTACAATATAATCCATTTGTTGCCGACAGCGACCCAAGGGACTCTAACTTAGACCAAGGCACTGTGGTCCGGTCAGGCGATGTCGATGGGCAAATTATTAACATCTACATACCCCTCGCTACGTGTTGGTGATTACCATTCAATCCTCGGCGACTTCAACGCACACCACGATCTCTGGCACTCTAACGTACCAGCAGACAGCAGAGGGCATGCACTTGCAGAACAAATAGATGACTCGGAATTCTGTACAGTAAACGGAGACGCCCCTACCAGAGTGGCAGGCAATCGGGGACCGACACTTACATTAGCTCCTCTCAATCGAGCGACGGACAGACTTCACAACTTCCGAACGCCGTACCTTTATTAACTTCAGCAAAACGGATGGGGACCGTTTTACGGACTATACATAGCGTTCCTTCGCTACCTTACTCACACCGACAGACGTACGCCAAGGGGATCGAAAGTTTCTAAAGATAATCGATTCAGCCACCGGTCGATGCATTCCCGCTGGAAGAATCCCGGAAATTCGCCCAAATATCCCTGCGGAAGCAGCGTCGCTGACAAAGGAAATTGACCAAATGAGACTAATAAATCCCTCAGATCACAGAATTGAAGAACCTGTACTTGGGCTAGCACCAATATAGTTTTCGGAAGTCACACAGCACAACATCTGCTTTGAACTATGGTTTGATTCATCATCCTCCAATCCGCATTTTGCAATAGTTAAATAAATAGTTTTTCGTTCGCTTTCGGCCTATAATTCAACTAAACATTGTGACAAAAAAAATTTTAATAAGTTGTCTGTCCAACTCTATTGCTGAGTGCATCAGTTACTTGCTAGATAAGTGAAATAAACTTTACACAAAATTAAATTTGTACATTTGTTGTGTATTATTTTCTAATTGTGCATTTCCTTTATTATACATTGTTGCTTCTTCTACTTCTTTTGTTTTTCTGTCTTCCTTATATAAAAGTTCAGCTGTTTTACCAGTGCCATACCAAACTGTCACCAAAGTCGCTAACCGCGGCCAGTGCATTTAAACGTTCAAAGCTTTTCTAAGTGTTAAATCGGGGCTGTCCACCATCCAAGCACACGTGGGTGTTAATGTTATTTGTGGTTTTGATTAAATTTTCTGATTTTTGATTTTGTTTAAAACTTTTTGGTTTTAATATGGCTACGACGTGTGTATATGTCGAATGTAGCTTGAAAAGCGAATAAGAGCGTCTTTTAGCATGTTGGTTATGCGATGGTCTCGCTCATGTAAACTGTGCAGGCTTAAATGGTAGAATGGTTGATTTTATCAACGAAGGCAAAGGGATCCGCTGGTCTTGTCCTAAGTACAGGGCAACAGATGTGGAGCTTTTCAAGCTATTTAGAACCACTAGAAGTGCATTCAGTGGGATAGGTAAAGAAATTCAATCACTGAATGAAAAATTTGCTCAGTATGAAGTAGCCTTTAAATCTTTTAAATGCCTTGATGCTTCACTTGTATCGAAAGGGAAGCCAGTCTCTAAGAAACGCAAGTATGCGGACGAAGCTCTGGTTTTGAACCCGATTTCGGTTGTATCCGCATCTGTTTTGACTCCCACGCTGTCGTTAAATAATGGAAATGAACTTATTTCCTTTAGTTCTCCATGCCCTCAACCAGTGAGCGATTATGGGCCTACATCTAGGTCTAAGTCGCTGGTGGTGCCTGAAATTCCGCCAACATATGCCGCTGTTACCACGGCATCGACGGAAGTAACTGTTAGTGGGAGTTAAAAATCTCTTCCAAGCAATAGTAATTCGGTGTCTAATCCACAAACGGTTCCGAGTTTAGGGAAGAAAGAAGCATATAATCTTTTAAGATTGACGTTTTTGCAGATTGTTTCGACAAAAACTTAGATCCAGCTTTTTGGCCAAACGGGGCACTATTTCATGAGTTTGTTCGGGAACGCACTCGGAATGTGGCTCGAATTCTGAATGGTTCCACTCCTGCTCCAAAAAACTAATAGCTGATCATGACATTTCCTGGTATTACCAGCATGTAAGGGGCTTGAACACGAAGCTTACCAATTTGTCCCTTAAAAGTCACACCCTTACTTAGAAGTTGCTGATATTTACTGAAACCTGCTTAAAGCCACATGTATTCAATCCTGAAATTCTTTGCAGCAGCTATGAGGTATTTCGAAAGGATCGTCCAACAAGGGTCGGTGAGTCCTTATTACTGTCTATGTAAGCTTCTCCGCTGAGGAAGTTCCGCTCCGGAATGTTGAAACTGGTGACTTTAAAATAATTTGTGTGCGCATGAAGCATTTCTCTAACTCTATTTATATCACCACTAGCTATATTCCTCCCCAGTCAGACCTCCAATTATATGTAAAACGTTTAGAAACAATAAAAATTGTGTTTTCCATGGCTGGTCCTTCTGATTCAGTCATTGTATTAGGCGACTTTAACTTGCCGTGCGTATCTTGGAATGTCATGGATGGTCTTTTAATTCCTAGTTCTTCAACGGATGTTTTCACTGACTTTTTATACGACCTTGCAGATGCCGGATTTTTTCAAATAAATAATATTCTGAATAAGTTTGGCAAATGCTTGGACTTGGCATTCGTTAATGATGTATCCAAATTCTCTTTTGGTCTGGTACTACCCGAGTATGCCTCTCATCCGCCTTTTGAGCTCCTTTCTAAAGCTTTCGACATGGTCAATCACGCCACACTCCTAAAAGACCTGGAAGAACCACCGCTCCCTGCCGGCTTAAAAAGGTGGACCGCTAACTTCCTCAACGGTCGGCAGGCGTCAGTCAAATTTAGGAACAAGAAATCTAGACCACGAAGAATCAAAGTAGGGGTGCCGCAGGGTGGTGTCGTATCCCCCTTTTTTATTTTCTTTATTTCTAGTAGGGCTCTTACGAAAAGTCGACTTA
The DNA here is from genome assembly GCA_949987695.1 of Merzomyia westermanni. Classification (NCBI taxonomy): domain Eukaryota; kingdom Metazoa; phylum Arthropoda; class Insecta; order Diptera; family Tephritidae; genus Merzomyia; species Merzomyia westermanni. The sequence goes on from OX465288.1 coordinate 52,913,905, forward strand.
GTCGAATACTCGGTTAATAGACTAGTCGGTTGTAACTTTTTGTTAAAACTCGAATAGTACTAACCGAATTTGCAATAAATGTTGCGTCAAAAAATTAAAAATTAGTTTGTCATATTCATAAATATTTTATTTTTGATTTTAAAAATTTCAGCATGAGTCGTAGAAGTTGGGTATGACAATCTTTCGAAAAATCGTTGGTCGGGAAAAAGGTACCTTGCGCCATTGTAATGCGAAGTTCTGCTTACACTGATCCACATCTGCACTTAATAACCAACTTTTTTTTGTATCAAAATAAACGCTTCATAAAAGCCAGTGAACGTACTTGAATATATGTTTGTATGTATATGCATATATATATGTATTTTGCAATAGGTGTAATGTTATATGCAACATGCATGCATTCTTCCAAATAAAATAGTTATCTGAGTGTACGTACGTATGTGGGTCATGCTACTTAATTTATCGAGGCTCATAAATAGATCTACGCTAAACTAAGAAACTTCGATTTTAGCTGAATTTATTATAGTTATATATATTATATGCAGTGCTTGCCTTTCAGGCCGGAGGTTGAATCTCACAAAACCCACTTTCATTAAAAAGATTTAAAACACCTACAAGTGAATTTATTTCATAAAAAGCTATTTCACCACGCTAATTTTAGAATTATTACTTTAATGAGAAGTTAAATATCGCAGGGTGTGGCGCAGTGTTGAGCAAATTAAAATTATTGAAACAATTAATAATTAACAATTAATTAATTGTTAACTGCAACCTCTACAATTGCAACTTCTTCAATTAACAATTTTTAATTGTAATTTCGAAAATGTACAATTAATTATTAATTGTGTTTCCCTATAATTAACAATTTGTTAATCACAATTGGTTTATGAATTTAACAATAAACACGATACCCGGACGCTATCTAGTATATTAAATATTAGCTGGGTACCATTGTGTTTTATTGCGACAAGCTTGTACTGCGAAAACATGCTTGATTTCTTTCAAATATCACTTTCGTGAAAATTCTGTGCCCCTGATAAATTGTATTGAATATTTGAATGAAATCAATCAAGAATTACCCCGCTAATTGTAAAAATTTTTTAATTATTATTAATTGCTTCATAATACAATTAAAAAATTAATTAGAATTTTTTAAACTGGAATTAATTAAATTTTAAATAATTTAATTTCAACAAGCAATTAAAATTGTAATTGCAATTAATTTGAAATCAATTTATTTAATTGCAATTACTTTAGTTGCAGTTCATTTAATTGCAATTACTTTCTTAATCAATTAATAACTCGATTAAAAATTTAATTGATTAACGCCCAACACTGGTGTGGCGGTAGTGTTGCCGGCCTACCACACCGAAGGTCCAAGGTTCGAGCCCTGATACAGGTAACATCAGGTTTTTGCAAAACGGGGTCGCCCCTCGGAAGTGGTTTGGAAAAATTAGAAGAACCACACCATAATTTGGTAGAGAAGATCGGCCTTAATCTCCTCAGGAGGTATATAAAGCGCCAATAATTTTTTTTTTAGTTTAAAAAATTAGCGATGTACAGCGATGGCCCTGTAAAAAAGTGGTAGTTAATTGAACGTTTTCGTAGCCTCACATAGTAATGCATTAAATCTCATCATCATGTTAGATAATGCAATGTGCAAGTTATTGCATTTCTTAAATTGGTAGATGTAGTGTCCCTACCTATAGGGTTATGACTACCAAAGAATTTAAAGTAAATAAAAAATAAATACAAAAAGAAAATATGAACTCAATACAAAGTAATCAGTGATTGTAATGTCACTACAAAGTTAATAAGTAAAACAAAAACCTATTCCTGTTCATTGTAATCGTCTAACCGAAAATATGCGGTTAATCGAATATTCGCAAGTGGGCGGCTAGTCGAGTAACCGTCATCAGTGGACTATTCGAATACTGCTAGTCGACTAATGATGTATTCGAATAACTCGATTAATCGACTAACCCCAATTTCTAGGCATTTCTCCATTGTTTCTTACGCTGATGACCGCACGATTATGGCCTCGGGTAAGGGCCCCTCCATTAACGAACTCTGTACTAGGTACTTCCGAGACCTTTCTAGTTTCTTCAAAGAGCGAAATCTAACCGTGTTTCCAACTAAAGTGACGCCGACTTTTTTCACGACGTAGATGACGTACCTCTACCTACTGTCAACCACCCCAAAATCTTGGGCGTGACTTTTGACAACAGCCTCACCTTCGCTAGTCATGTCATCGCAATAGCCTCAAAGGTACAGAACCGCAGCGGGATCCTCAAGTCATTGGCTGGCAGTACTTTGGGAAAAAATAAATAAATAAAAAGAAAGACACCGACAGTCAACGAATTAAAATCCAGCGGCGTCGTTGGCTAGGCCATACTGTGCTAACTCCTATGGTAGGACAAAGTGGAGACAGATTTGCGATCCCGAGGTTTTTACAATTGGATCCAGTTGGCAGAGAGAAGAAACGACTGGCGAGCAATGTTGGACGGCCAAAGAAAAAGAACATTTCTGTAACCAAGATCATTGTGTGGGGTACAACTGGGTTTGTAATGCTGACCACAATGCTAACCGAATTCTGCTTGCATGCCCTTCATAAGTATCGGTGCATGTGTAAACGTCCCAGTTTATTTTTTGTTTGATTTCAGTTGTGAAAAAAAATTCACTTTTTCACCTGCACCAATTCACAATTTCGTGATATCAGTAATATTTGGGGTGGAAAAACTCAACGGGTATATTGTATTCAGTAAAAGCATCGTTTAGCATTTCATAATCGATTTGGCAGTCATTGTGTTCATACGCATTGCAGAACAATCGAATGATTTCGGAATAAAATTAAAACCAGACTGAAAATTTCTTTTTTAAAACTCTAGCTTCGCACACACACACGTACACATCGTAGACAATAAATCTACAGTGCAAAAAAAGAGCAAACAAAACATATTTCGTAAAATTGGATATGAAGGAATTCAAATTATGGTATTTTTACCATGGAGACTAGGTTTCACAATAAGATTAAATTAATTTTGCAATAACTACTTAATCGTATTATGAGGAGGTTTATTCCAAATCATCTTTTTCTCTCTCGCTGAGTACCCATTAAGCAAAATACGTATACTTTGACGGCTTTATTCTGAGCTTTGCCATTAATTTTGTAACTGGAAAAACCGAACATTGCTACCATTTCATGTAATGGCGATTCTCGCCAACATGGATGCATTGCCAAAAAAGAAAAATGCGTAATCTATACATATAAAGTTAAACCCTTTTTATGTATGGATGTGCTATTTTCTGTCCACAAAAATAGTTACAAAATACGTGCATTTTTTCTTGGTTATGTGACGTTTTCACCTAGAAATGAAAGGAGAATGAATTAAGTTTTGTTGCAGTAGGATAAACAAACAAAACTCTATTCGATTAAAGATACATATTATACTGGACAACTTCCAAAAGCAGTCAGGCTTAAAAGTAATTCAAAACCACAATTTTCTGACTAATATCCAATTGTCTGAAAAAAAACCAGGGGCCGAATATAGTAATAATGCATAATTGAACCGACCAGTACTTCCAGCCACGTATGCCGTCATCCCGAATTATGGGATTAAAGATACTGTGATTTAAAAATTCGCTTTCGATCACGGAACGTATAACATAATTCGATCCCATATTTGTGCCAATAACACTGGTTTACAGCCAAAATGCACCAGAGACGCCATAGTGAAATTCCTATGTAAAATCACCTCCTAATTCCGAAAACCAAGGTTATTTTTACTTGAATGGTACCGTTTTTGAGATATTTACGATTTACCGTTATTTCAAAAAACAAAAAAGATGGCTCCACTTAATCGTGTATATCTCAAGAACAAACTGAGCTCTTCCAAGACGGTTTGAAAAATTTGAAAGCTTATAAAATTTACTATAATCAGTACATACAACACTTTTTGCTAGGTCCTGCAGATTCAAACATATTGAACAATCATTACGGATTTTTTAAATTTTTTTTGTAAAAATGTAAAAAAATTTGTACTTTGCGAGGAAGCATCTCGAAAACTTTTTGTTTTTTTGCAGATATTTTTTCCCCCCTCTAAGCTCTGTTTTATTACAAAAAAAATAAGCTATCAGTGAACAAAATCGATGAACTAATACAAAAGTTATAAGCATTCAAGTAAATATATCCATTTAATACTTAAGTACCCTACAAATAATAGCATATGTACATATGGTTCTGTCTTAACTCTATGATCTTATTTTATAATTGAAAAAGTTATGTGTCTTGTTTTGACGCTTATTTAGATTAGGATCGGTTTCTCTTATGAGAAACCAACAGTAGTCGCCCATCATAGCGACATCCCAGAATCCGCCATGCTCGTCACTTTCGTCGCCAAGATTTTGCGGGAAAAAATTTAAGTGGGAGTGTAAGAAATGAATTTTTAAAGACATATTTACTCCTGAAAGAAAATAAAAAAGTAAATTAGATAAATACATAAGTGACACATTAGTATATAATTTTCTTAGGCTGGATTTATCTTTCAATTCAGAACAAATTTTTTGTTTATATTTTTCCCGTTCTTGTTTGTTCGGAACTGGACGATGAATTCAGATTTATGGCTATATATTCTCATGTAAATTTATGTAATATATAATTTATTATAATATGTTTTTTTATTTACCCATTTCCGCATAGTTTTTGATTAAGTCGTTCACTATCATCTCGTAGTTAGGACTTTTGTGTTTGCCTAAAAAAGAAGTAACGACCTTTTCAAAAGAATCCCACGCTGCTGCCTCCACTGGTGACAATAGTTCTTTGAAATGGTTATTGGTCATCATTTTCCTTATTTGCGGTCCCACAAAAATCCCTTCCTTTATTTTTGCTTCTGAAATCTCTGGGAAGATTGTCTTCAAATGATGAAAAGCTTCGCCTTCTTTGTCCAAAGCCTTCACAAAGTTTTTGATAAGGCCGAGCTTGATGTGGAGCGGAGGTAGAATTATTTTTTCCTTCTTTATAAGTGGAGAGTATTTTATGTTATCTACCCCAACTTGAAACTCGATTCGTTCTGGCCAATCCTTTATGATGTAGTGGTCTTGACGAGCTCGGCTATCCCATTTGCATAGAAAGCAACAGTATTTTGTGTATCCACTTTGTAGACCACATAGCATTCCAACGACTTTAGGATTGGCACATATTTTCCAATCATGTTCTTCGTATTTGATTAACTTGAGCAATTTTTGCATTATCTCATATGTTTCCTTCGTATTTACTGCATGCGCGATCGGAATAGACGGCTTTTGATTGCCAATATGTAATAATACGGCCTTTAAACTTAATTTATTGCCGTCTATGAACAATCGCCACTCTTTTGAATCATACGGTTCACCAAATTGTTTGAATAGACCAGCAATGTCTTTGCAGTAACAAACACTGTCCTCCTTCGTATAGTACTTGGAAAATTCTTCGTGACGAGTTCTATAATATGTTACCTTAACATCGGATGAAACAAATTTAAATTGTTGCATTCGAGAGGCGTGTAGTTCGGCCTTTTCCTTTGACAATTCCAAATCCCTTATCCAATCATTGAGTTGTGCTTGTGACAAAGAATTTCTTTCGTTTTCCGTTTGAAATTCAGTACAACATGATGCCGCGTAATCAGATACTACTGTTGACAATGAAACTGGAGCCGGAACTAAAGTTAAATTTGATTCTGGCAATGTCGCTTCTGTTGAAATTAGTTCTGGTAATGACACTGTAGATACGCTCGCATAGGTTACTTTTCTGGACTTTCCAACCCCAAGTACTTTTGTAGTACAAATATAGCAGTCCGTTGAATGGCAAGTTGGTTCCCTCCACTTCATTGGTGTAATAAATTTCACACGTCGCCTAAATAGATAGTTTCAGGAATTAGTCAGCTATGCATTAAAAGGGAACAAATTCCTAATTTTTACAACGTACCTTTTTGTTCCGGTTTCCGAAGAAATCAATTCGACTCGGCATGTGGTGCACACAGTGTTCGGTGTCCATGGTTTTTCATTGTTTTTAGGCTCAATTCCAAAACACTTATAGTATGTAACTTTCAAAGGATTTGAAAACACACGTCTCATACTTTTAACAATAAATTGACCGCAGATCAAACAGAACATATCTGGATCATTTGTACACTCAAACTCTCGCGCCCTTTTATTCATTTTTTATTTTAAGTAAATGACGGGTTATAAACTGCAATTATAAACTGAACAGTATCCGGCGAGCCTTGCAGATATTATGAAGGAACAAGGCGCATGTACTCTTATTTATACTTAGATCCAGTAAAAATGCAAGCCTACCTAAACAAAAAGGTTCCCTAGTTCTACAAAGAAAACACTACCTGCCTCAAAAATATGCTCTTGTTTAAAATGTACCTAGGTTTGAGAAAACGACACTAACAGCTTTTTGTATCTAATAACTTTTCGAAAATCTACCTGCTAACTAACTGATATACGAATACTAACACATATGTACCAGTAGGGTACTTAAGCATTAAATGGATATATTTACTTGAATGCTTATAACTTTTGTATTAGTTCATCGATTTTGTTCACTGATAGCTTATTTTTTTTGTAATAAAACAGAGCTTAGAGGGGGGAAAAAATATCTGCAAAAAAACAAAAAGTTTTCGAGATGCTTCCTCGCAAAGTACAAATTTTTTTATATTTTTACAAAAAAAATTTAAAAAATCCGTAATGATTGTTCAATTGTTTGAATCTGCAGGACCTAGCAAAAAGTGTTGTATGTACTGATTATAGTAAATTTTATAAGCTTTCCAATTTTTCAAACCGTTTTGGAAGAGCTCAGTTTGTTCTTGAGATATACACGATTAAGTGGAGCCATCTTTTTTGTTTTTTGAAATAACGGTAAATCGTAAATATCTCAAAAACGGTACCATTCAAGTAAAAATAACCTTGATTTTCGGAATTAGGAGGTGATTTTACATAGGAATTTCACTATGGCGTCTCTGGTGCAGAAAAAAAGTTGGAATTTGTGATCCAGTGTAATAGCTCCAGTTTTGAGTGAAAAATCCCAATAGAACTTATTTTTTAAATTGAATGTCTACGTGTGAATGGAGTACACTATGCTTGGAGTTATGTAAACTATTTTCATTAACCATAATTAAACTAAGACTTGTTTGCTGTATTTTGAACCAGCTTCGGATTATTGACTATTACATATAAAATGAAATTTTTTCATTATGATCTTTATTATAAGCAATCAGAAAGAAAGGGCACACAACAAAAGCGAAGTAAAAACAAGTGAGGAAGTCTAAGTTCGGGTGAAACCGAACATTATATACCTAGTAGTGATCTGTTATGGCATCCCAAGTTACGCAGGTCTATTTTAATACTTTCAGATCGTATTTGCTTTCAAATAGACAGACGGACAGACAGATAGACGTATCGAGAGACGGACGTGCCTACATCGACTCAGCTCATCCTCCTAATCATTTCAGTATACTTTTTGATGGGACTATCTCTTTTTCTTCTCATACGTACAAACATTTAATGTTCATGAAAGATATGAAAATCAAAAAAGATATCCAACTTCGTTTTTGTAGTGGGGTATGAACTACTTGCCCGAATATTTTACTTTTCATCCTGAAATAATATATATCTTGATTCGTTAATGCCGAATGAAGTAATACGAGTATACCTTCTGTGCGTAACAAAAATAAATATAAAAAAGGTTGTCTTTTATAGGCGGAAAAGTACTCAACCGATCTTTATCACAATACATACTTGGGTTCACTGGGTACAGCACAGACAATATATGGTTTTGGAATAGTGGGCGGAGCCACGCCTCCAGGCTATATAAAGTTTGAATTTGTCATAACTCCAAACTTTTTTGGTCTAAATTAATGATATTTGGACATATGTGTCACTTAGTCAATATCTACATAGTTTTGGAAAAGTGGGCGGTGCCACGCCCATATATTTTGTGTTTTGTTTTTGCTCTTGAACTTTCACGATAGGTTCAGGAGTTCGCCGGGTTTGCTAGTATATTATAAAATGGCGAAAGCAAACAAGGAATTTCAGCATTATTTTGTAACACTGAGAGATTAGTTTGCGTTCAAATAGACAGACAGACAGACGGATGGAGAGACGGCCATAGCTAAATTGACTCCGCTCATCGTGCTGATAATTTTAGTGAACTCTTCTCTTCTTGTTCTCATACTTACACACATTTAATGTTTATGAAAGGTATGACAATCAAAAAAGATATATAATTTCGCAATTGCAGTGTGCTATAAACTATCTCTATCTCTATGGCGCGATATACAACAGGTATATCATCATAAACCTCCTAAGAAATTTTTGCGCCAAGCTTCTCTTCCAATTTGTGGTGTGCCGATTTGAATTTTCCCTGCAAATTGGTGGGACCTACAGTTTTTTGCCGACTCCGAACGGCATCTACAAAGGAGACGAATTTTTGCTGAGAAGCCTGTCATGGCAGAAATACACTCGGAGAGTTTGCCAAACCACTGCCGAGGGGCGACCCCGTTTTGAAAAACTTTTTTCAAATCACTTTTGATGTTACCTGTACCAGGGCTCGAACCATGGACCTTTGGTGTGGTAGGCCGGCAACACTACCTTCACACTACGTGCCCGAATATTTTGCTTGTGTGTTTCCCGATTTGGCTAATTTTTGGCAGGAGTATAATACATACTTCTAAGAAGCAGCTGACCAATTTTCATTGAAATATCAAGATTGAATTAGTATAGCGATTGCCTTTGAAAATAGCAGAAATTTGATGCTGAAAAGTAGGCGGCGCCACGCCTACTTCTTCAAAATTGACAAAATTTTTTTGCAGCCGAGTTTTTCTTAAAAAGCTTATTATGTGTGCAAAATCTGATTGATATAACTTGCTTAGTTGTAAAAATATCGCTTTTTAAATTAAAAAAAAAATTCAGAACTATGTTAAAAAACTGGGCGCGGAAATTAACCCATTTTTACAGCAAACAGTTACCTTTATATATAGAACATTATCCCCAAACTTCGTTTCGACAACTCAATTTTTGGAGGAGTTATGGCATAAAAAGTTTAGTGGAATAGTCCATTATAAAAGGGGGGGGGGCACGCCCATTTTCGAAAATTTTAAGATTTTAGATTTCTTTGTTTACGGAAACTTTAAAAGTGAAATATAAATGATGTAAAGCTATTTTACGCAAAGTTATTGCCTACTTAATATATCTACGATCCTCTTCAAAATCTTTCATATAAAAGTGGGCGTAGACCTAAACCGATGCCGCCCATTTTTTCCTGGAACATTGCTTGCATACCTGGAAACCTGCGTGCTGAATTTCGTTTCGATATCTTGAACGGTGTTTGGTTTATGATTAATAACATTTCTAAATTTGACTTAATCAAAAGTGGGCAGTGCCAAGCCCATTTTAAAAAATTCTTGAAAAATTTATTTTATGCCTCAATCTCAATGTATTCACCAAATTTTATCCTTAGGTGTATTATGTACTGAGTAATCACTTTTTTTGTGTTTTCGAAAATATTCTATGTATAAAAAGTGGGCGTAGCTATCATCCGATTCCGGAGATGAGTGCCAAGGAACCTACATACCAAATTTCATTAAGATATATCAAAATTTACTCAAGTTATCGTGTTCACAGGCGGACGGACGAACGGATGGACGGACGGACATGGCTTATTCAATTTCTCTTTTCGTCCTAAACATTTTGATTTATATAAGTCAATATCTATCTCCGTTAGGCGACTAAAGTTAATATACCTTGTGTGCGTAGTACTACTAGGTATACAAAATAATAATATTGCCTGATAGTCTATATATATAAAAATGAATCCTGGTTTGTTCATCACAATAAAACTTGAAAACGGCTGAACCAAATTGAATACTTCCTTTGGGGATTTGGTTGTAATGAATACACGTAAGTTTATGAAGAAGAAAAGTTGTGGCACCTTCTATACAAACATGATTTTACAAGCGTAATATCGCTGAAAGTGTTCATAATAGGATCATGAAAAGTGTTATAGAGATATACGATATCAATATCATACTCACCATAAAATAAATGGGAGTTAGCGGAAAACGGGGCGTGGCACCTCCCATACAAACTTAGCTTTTCGAGCTGAATTTCTCTGAAAGGATTTAAGGTAGGGACCTGAAAATTGGTATGGAAATATACGGTATCAATAACATACTCACGAGAAAAAAATTGGAGTTATCGGAACACGGGGCGTGGCACCTCCTATACAAACTTAATTTTTCAGGCTGAATATCTCTAAAAGGTTTCATGTCAGGGACATGAAAACTAGTATAGAGATATATTTTATTAATACCATACTCAGGGGGGAAAAGTGGGAGTTATGGGAAATGGGGTCTTGGTACCTCCCATATAAACTGGATTTTACAGGCGTAATATTTCCAAAAGGGTTCATGGTAGGGATCTGAAAATTAGTATGGAGATATACACTGAATTTTCGGTATCAAAACCTCTAGAAGACTTTTGGTAGAATAACAAGACATGTAAGTACGAAATGCGATCAGTACTAAAATTAAGACGAAGATGGGAGTTTCTTAATTTTAATCAAAAACAGCAAAGAGAATGTTAATTTTGAAGCGGCATCAAAAACACACTTGATACTAATATTTTTTTTCTATTATTATTTAGTAGTATCAATAATAGTATTTATCAATATTGACAATTTATCAAGGACACAGAATCGGGGGTTTAATATATACACAATTGAAATCGGGAACAATCACTAATTTTCGATTAAAAAAATACGGGTGTAATCTAGAATTTTTGAAATGAACCCAATAAAAAATCAATTTTGAGCAGAACGAGGTTTGCCGAGTCAGCTAGTAAATATAAAAAAATTAAATTAACACAGCTATGATAAAAAAAACTATAGAAAATATAAAACCATACAAAACAAAACAAATGCCTCACGTCTTCGCCAAATAGGTCCGGACCTGAAGTTATGTGGCGTCCGGACGTAAACAGTTTTATATATAGTGTCTTCATATAAAAATGAGTATGCATACTTAAATAATATATTGAAATTATGTGTAAATATACTATACTAGCATTTACCCGCGGCTCCGCCCGCATCAAAGAAATAAGCAAAATAACTAAGCTTCTTTTGGAAACATTTTTATTTATCAAACAGATAACTTTTAAACTTTACATGTTCCTTAAAATAATGATAAAAAAAAACCTTAAATAATCAGGTTACACACCAAATATTAAAAATTTCTTAGCAGCACTTGTAAACAAGGATTCTAAACAAAAGCCAAAGCTATTAATTATTTTTCAGATCAAATTGAAGAAGAGATACATACCGAACAAACCGTAAGAGCTTCATAAATTGTATTATTATATAAAAGTTAAATTTTTACGAAACAGCGAAGCAACCAAAATATGAAGAATTGCTAAACTTACTAAAAGGATATTTTCCGCAGAAACGATATCAATATCTTTAAAATGCACAACTATTTTGCTCAAATGTTACAAAAAATTCATTCAAAATATTTGATTTTATGTTTGACAGGTGACGATTTACTCATATTTATTAACGACGACAATAGCCCACATTCAAAACGACAACTGCGAACGACAAAACATTTTGAATGTAGTCCTACGAAGCCGAAACAAATTTTTGTGTTTCAGCCATGTCCCGTTTTGGTATCTGACTCACTGAACTCAGTTCGATTGCACAAAGTGAAGATATCTAATATTCAAGAACTGAAATTCTCTAGATTCCAGCTTCATAGCTGTCTATCTTGTCCAATCCAAGTGCCCACCTCACTTACGCGTAGTTGATCCTGTTAAAAATGTCAATTAATAAGTAGAAAGGAAACTCTGTCTACTCCAGCTTCCGGAAAGAAGGAATGAAATGAATTTGAACTTTTTACGTCTTCATTATAGTGCTTTCTAATAACGATCTAGTACCAGATGATGCTAGAATTTAAATATACCTGATTATATCCGACAAATGACTGGCTACTTCATCAAGGCTCCCAAAACCTTAATGGGTGCTTATTTCTGTTAAAAAAGGAACAGCTACATTCAATGCTACCTTACAAGATTGACTAGAAGTGACTTATGTGTTTTCAGCTGTAGTAATAGTTTTGCTATTTTTTCATCCATCGCAAAGATGGCACAAAAACTGATTTAAAATTCATATAATCGATTCATTAAAAATCGATGTTCGCCATTAAAAAAATTTATAACAAAACGATAATTAAAAGTCGATTAATGTAAAATAGAATCAAATAGAAATCCATCAATGTAAGAATAAATTTTGCTTTATATTAAAAAGTAGTTTACAAGTATCTAACAGGGGTAGTATCTCTACATCTGTTGGTCCAACATTTAGTAATGTACTTGGAAGTCTTTACGAACCCTAGGTAAACAGACAGGACTAAACTCCAGAAATTAGTAGATAGGAAACTTGGACAACTAAGGCAGGCTATTAGGTCAATAATCTCGTACACCACAACAAGTAACTGTATCCTGTAGTGCAAACAGGCGCTAGGAAGGATTGCGACAGAGGAATTTACATCTATACTGGGTTGCCGGTCCTGTTGACCTAGATAGAAATGAAAAGGCTGAGAGCACGAAGTTATTCTTTAACATGGATCCTGGTTGTTGGTGTTGTGGTAACGACAAAAACACTCCCCGGAGGTTTTGGGGAGTGTTGTCGATTTAACAGTCCTTGCCGGATTTGTACCCGGTACGCTCCCGTACTCCCTTGCGGTACTGCGCGACTGTCGTGGTACCGATTTGGTATGACCAGTGTAACCTTCTAGGTCATGTCACCCCGCGTAGATCAACCATCGAGTTGCACGTCATTACCTTTGTACATATTAGTCGCCTCTTACGACCGGTATGCCTACCTCGGTCATATTCTAAACCCCTAATAAACTTCTGTAGCACTATGGAATTTTTCAGGCTATGTGGGGTCTTGACCGGCCAGCTCAACCTACCTTACCTAAAAATAGATTATTTATTCACAGCCATAAGAAATATACTACGAGCTTTGGCGACCACCGCCGAGAGGAGACCTCATTTAAAAAAAAAAAAAAACTATTTCAAACCACTTTTCATATTGCCTATATCTAATGTCGTATTTACTTAGTTTAAAACTCGTTAAATTACTTTTCTTAAACTTTGTGGCTTAGAAAACTTTAGTGGGCAATTGAATTGAGTTTTGCTCTTGGCAAATTTTTCTCAATATAGCGGTAAATAGCCATATTACCTGTTTAGGGTACTTCTGCTTTGCTGTTTGACTTTTTTGTATCTTTTTAAGAGCCCACTCCAAGCAGAACGCAAAAGTTTTGTCTCACAAAAAAATGGAAATTCAGCCTTTTATGGATGTTTGCACAAGTTTTTCTCATTATCATCACTTTTTCCCCACTATCCAGTTTATAGAATCGCTGGCCGTTGGCTTTTTGTATGACCTCTAACTTGCAATCGTTTGTGAATATAGCGTCCTTAAAATGTCTTTTCTGCATTTTCGCTTTGAATTCATATTTTAAGCGGTTTTTCTGCTTATTTAACCTCAATAATTTAGTTTGTTGGAGAAAAGAATTTGCATAGCAATGAACGAATCCTCTGAGATTCATTTGTCTTTTCGAGTGCTTTGTTGTTGAAGACAATTGGCTTTATTTCGGCTTAAATTTGTTTTGTAGAAAATTGGAAAGATGTTAGAAGAGATTAAAATAATATTTAAAAGAAGAGTGTATTATTTAAAATAGTAGAATTTGGTAAGATGAATATCGAGGTTGGTTTAAAAAGGTTTCTTTTATTCTCTCGATGCATGAGAGTTAAATACTTAATTACCCTTCAAATGCGGCAGGCGTATGTGCAATGAGCTTGCAGTGCAGAGTTTCCGGTGAGTTGGTTGCATTGCTCTGTCTTCATTGCCTTTTCACACACCATTTATGCTGGTTGCAGCCATTGAAACTAGACAAAGCAGAACGAATTACATATTTCCGCCAACATTTCCTACACACAAACAAAAGGGCATTGATATAAACTTCTTTAACCACTTAAAGAGGGCAGTTATGACGCGTCTCAGTTTTTGAATGATGGGTGGTTTTAAGTTCTTTTGCCGCCGAAAGATCCGCCGGATAACCAACTTACAGAGCGTTATGGATGAAACACTTCCCGTCATTGCTAAATTGACAATCCCTAAAATTGACTGAAAATGACCGACTGCCCGTCGCACTTTTAAATAAGGAAGAAGATTGTTGAAAAGCTTGCATCAACTCTTATGCAAAATATGATTGCAGCTTAAGTGTACTCTTACCAAACCGCAAGAAAGGCGTTCATGCAAATCGCACCAACTACCGCGTAAGCTGCCTACCTAATATCGCATATCGATGCAATGTATTGTCCAAAGTACCTTTTGACTGAATACGTTTGAAAGATATACCAACAGCACTATCAGCATTGGAAAGGGGATATCCAAACCATTCAAAACAAAGCGAAGCCTAAGATATCGTACGTCCTTATTATGCTATTACGCTATTTCTTTAAATTGGTGCTGGAAAATATAATTCGAGAAGTAAAGCTAACTCGTGCCATTACAATCTATTACAAGGGCGTAGAAGCAGCGGAGCATCTGTATTGCCCTCAACAGGGCTCTGTAGAATTTAAGTAATCTGTCGACGAACTGATGTACTGTTCGGAATCATTGATAGTGTCGAAAGGAGATGAAGTGGCCCTGGGACTCGAGAAAATTTATCGGGAAGAATCCGTCCGGCAAACCCAGCGAAAAAATTCAACGATGAGCTTTATGCAGATGCATATTGCAGGGAGTTAAAGGCTAGAGGCTCCGCTCGATGGGTCATGTTATGCGAAAAAAGAAAGAAGCTCCGGCTCATATCGACACCTGAATTTGGCAGATAATTGTTTGAAATTAAGTGGGATTCGAGTCAAAGGAAAACCATCTGTCATTTCGGTATCTTTTTTATGACGGAGTTTTTTCGGTGGTTTACTTTTGGTACTTTCATCGAGCCTAAGAGTAATCTCACCTTTCTAAAATGTACTCCAGAAGATGTTTAGAGTTTACAATACCACCTCACGTGAAGGAAAGGAAAATTGATACTGAAGAGTATACAAGAAACGGAAGAAAAAGCTGCTATCAGGGTCACTGAGCGTATGAGTGATATTTATTGCACTTAATGGCTCAAACTCAACTAATTATGAAAATGGGATATTGTATTGCATTGTATTCTCCGTTAACAAATCGTTTATCACACAAATTTTCACGGCTTTTGCTAAAAAATTGTGAATTTTATGGAAAAAAACCATATCTAAAATCTATACATTCGCACTACAATTCATTACAATTTACTTTCAAAGATCTGTACTGAAAAAGAAAAAAACACTTTGGTTTTTTCCCCTTATTGCCACAGATTTAATTCGCAATTAACAAGATATCTCGCAAAGTAAATTTAATGTAATTTTTAAGAAAAATTCAAAATGGCGAATACCTATAAGGAGAAAGTAATTTGAAAGAGAGACTAATAGATTGATCTTGATGACGGAAGTATAATCGTTGAAATATGCTAGCGCTTTAAAATCTAAGCTGCTTACCATTAAAAGTATTTCTGACACATTGAAAGCATTAAGTTTTCTTGCTTAGCCAAGTGTAGCCAAAACACAAAATAGTTGAAACTGACGTCCTCCAACTGCCGTGTTTATGCCATTTTGCTGTCGCAACCTGTCAACCGTCAAAAACAGCAAGGACATGCTTGTGCTAAATGCAGCAACAAAGTTAACATTGTGTCATCCCATCATCATAATCATCACATCACAAGCTTTAACTATAGTGAATGCCAACAACGACAAGTCACATTTGAATCAACCTACAACATTATCACTTACATATTAATGAGTTTTACGAGCTCCAAATTGACATTAGCTGCATGGGATTTGAACTTACATTTGAAGAATTCGTCCCATCGTAAGGGCGTATTTATTTCGCAAGCATTACTTGTAACGTATTTGGTCGTTTAACTCTTGGAAACACCATATGAACGCCGATGAATTTAGCTCCACTACAAAAAACCCAAAAGTTTGTCCCTGAATTATGTGCTTAGCCATGGCAAATGTTGGCCTTACTGGAAATTGATGCCGTTGCATGGTACACCCTAGCGATGGATGTGATTCTCAGTATATGCACTTCTTGGCAGGATTGTTCGCCGGCAATTATTTTAGCTTTTATTATATTACTAGAGAACCCGGCAGACATTGTCCTGCCCATAAATTAACCTGAATGGGTCTAGAAATATTGCCTATCCCTATCAATATCCCTATCACTTTCACTATCCCCATCCTTACCCCTTTCGCCATCCTATTCCTATCCGCGCTTCTCTTTCATATAAAAGATCTGAAATTATTAATTTAGATTATATCAGAAGGCGTAACGCCTCTCTTTCCCCCTACCGACCTTTTTTCTTGAAGTAGTAGAGATTGACTGAGGGAGGTACCACGCCCGCTACTCCATTCCTCCCTTTTACTCTTGATATGTTTAGATTTACCTCTTATAACTCTGTACCAGTTTGTAGTATTCTGCCACGATTAATTCCAGAGTTGTGCATTGAGGAAATTTCATTTGTATGTTAGGTGTTAGAAATTGGTCTAGTTGAACTCCTTACTAATTTTCAATGTCCTATCATAAATACTTCCAGAGATACGCAGTACGGAGTGCCACGCCCACTCCTCTCTTCCTCCCCTTTTTTCTCGAGGTGTTAGAGATTGATCTCATTTAGCTCCTTATCAAATTTCAATATTCTACATTAAATACTTCTAGAGATATGCGGGTTCCCTGCGGGTTAGGGGTTTAGAATATGCTCGAGGTAGGCATACCGGTCATAAAAGGCGACTAATATGCACCAAGGTAATGACGTGCAACTCGATGGTTGATCTACGGCTATGATGCCTCTCACATCTCATTATCCATCTCCCCTTCCTTACGGAAGGAGGGGTGACATGACCTAGAAGGTTACACTGGTCATACCAAATCGCTTCCACGACAGTCGGGCAGTACCGAAAGGGAGTACCGGCGCGTCCCGGATTCATATCCGGCCAAGATTGTTCGATAGCACTCCCCAAAACCTTTACGTATAACTTTATTGTCTAAAATATTCCGTTGAAAAAAAAAAATGGCCCGGCATTTGGATTTCAGATACATTTAAATTTGACTACCTCCCACTCCAAAATTTTGAACAAAATATAATTTTTAAACTCATTGTTTGAACAAGTTTTAGAGTATTTAAAGATTTGAAACAGTGGACTTAATATCTAGGAATACGCTTTTGGGTGTTTAAGGCAATTTTAAGTTTAATGTGTGTGTGTTGGTATGTTATAAAAATATGCTTATGGACTTTTTGCCAAGGTGGGCGTTGGCGAACATTGTCGTAAATTAGAATCCAGACTTTAGACGATCTGAATCAATTTCATGTTCAGATAGCGTGCGAAAGTCGAAGCTTATATTAAAAAAAAATGTTCGGCCCATTCGTCCATGTCGTAGTTATTTGTGAATGCACCGGTCGTTGCAAGCTTGGTCGGTAAGCATTTCTTTTAACTGCCCCTCCTATTTCGGCGCAGGCTCCCTTTCCAAGTAATGTTGCGAAAAAATTCCACTGAATGCGTATACCGTCCGAGAAAAAAATTAAGCTTTTTATGTGCTCTTTACCGTGTATGTTTGCGAAGTAGTGGATAATTTTTTCATTGTATATATTAAGTGCCACTGAATCGTGCTTGTTGCACTCCGATATAATTACAAAACTATGGTGCCGGGTTTTGCCATTCTTTCTAAAATATATGACATACGGATGCAATGTTACCTGATTTGATCAATGATTTGCTTGAATTGAATCTTGAATTACAAACATATAGCTTTTCGCAAATTCAAGGCAAACAACAAATACTCCCTCTTTTAGCGATTTATTTGTTTGTTGAAAGAAGGCGGCCTGTGATTTTGCTATAAAGTTGTGCTCTAAAAGTATTGGGAGCTCCTTTTTCATGTATGTTAAAAATTCTTTTAAAGATTGAATACACTTTGTTAATAAAATAATGTAAATAAAATAATGTTTAAAAGTTTTCTTCCCTATCATAGTGAATTTATTAATATATACACATAGTAATATTTATTGTTTATACAGGGTGGCTGATGAAAGCCGCTACCAAAAAAAAATTAAATAACTTTTTTTCTATTTAATGAATCTGGTAAATTTTTTTTTTATTTTGCAGATTGACTTTTACATTTAACAAAAATGGATAACTGGGACACTGAAACAAGAATTTGGATTGTCCGCCGCTATCACGCACTGGAGTCCGTAGTTTCGGTTCAAAGAGAGTATAGGCGCACGTTTGGCGGCAATCCTCCGAGCAGATGGACCATAATAAGACTTGTAAACAATTTTGCCGAGCATGGGACAGTCAACAGAAGACCTTACCATCGAAACCCTTCAGTTCGAACGGAGGAAACAATCGCTGCTGTAGCTGCTGCCATACAAAACAATCCACGTGTTTCGACAAGAAGCTTATCTGCTCAAATGGGTGTAAGCAGACAGTCATTACAGTCAATTATGCACAAAGATTTGGACTTATTCCCATATAAAATTCAAATGGCCAACAAACTGAACGCTGCAGACTTGCCGATTCGCTTGGAATTTTGCAAGAAGATGCTTCAAATGGTGGAAGAGGATGGAAACATGTTGAACTGTCTTTTCATGTCTGACGAGGCCCATTTCGATTTAAACGGCAACATAAACAAACAAAATTGTCGAATATGGAGTGCTTCCAACCCACAGATACTCCATGAGACGGAATTGCATCCACTTCGTGTCACAGTGTGGTGTGCAGTTTCATCACGCTGCATTGTCGGGCCCTACTTCTTCGAAGAAAACGGTCACACCGTTACGGTTACTGGAGACCGTTACTTGAGCATGTTGAGAGAGTTTTTCTATCCAGAATTACGCCGAATGAGAATTTCTTTCAACTCTGTGTGGTTTCAGCAAGATGGTGCAGCTCCTCATATAGCCCAACCTGTTATGACAGAATTGCGACGAAAATTTCCCAATAAGCTGATATCCAGAAACTCCACATTCCGTTGGCCACCCAGGTCGCCTGACCTTACTGCACCTGACTTTTTCTTGTGGGGTTATTGCAAACAGGAAGTCTTCAAAGCAAAACCAACAAATTTGAATGAACTAAGGCAATCCATTCGAGAAACAATTGCGGCAATTCCTGTCTCAACTCTCCAAGCAGTAATGAACAACTTTTTGGTAAGATGCCGCACATGCATCGACGAGCAGGGGGGGCATTTAAATTCCATTATTTTTAAAACTAATTAAGCTATATTTAATAAAATTTAATGGGCTTTAACATGAATAAAAGAAAAATGAATTCCATACACTGAAAAAAAAATTATTTGAGTTTCTTTATGTAGCAAAATTCATCAGCCACCCTGTATGTAATATTGGGTACCGGTCCGTTTTTGTCCACAAGTTAAAAGTTATTTCCTTAATTCTGTGTTCCATAAAAATATTATTTAATTTATTTGCAATCTTCTTGACACCAGGACATTCCGAGCATTGTACCAAAAACCACAAAAACAATGGGTTTTCACAAATAATGAGCTTACAAACTTCTCTGATGCTTAGTTCTGTATGGACGCCTTTTTTGTTGAGTGTGTCACGTAATATAAATAATCTTTCGATCCTACTGGGATACAAAAGGAGGGTCGGGGCTTTGTAAAAGCAGAAGGACTTATTTTAATTTGTGGATACTTTAATAAAAACTGATTGTGCAGTTCCTTTTTATTAAATAATAGTAATCGCTTATATCGTAATAAACAACGATCGCCCAGCTCTTTTTAAACATGTTTCTCCATACCCACATACAAGTTAGATTTTTCTCCTTTCATAAGCTGTTCGCCAAGAAATGCTAAACACTTTTGAATTTTGCGCACACTCCAATCTAATGGCAAAGTTGTTAAGATTTTGTATATGTCCGCTTTTTCACAGCTTTCCATAAAAAAATGTTCACTTCGTCAACAAAATTAGTTTGCTCCACCTCAGACGTTGTCTCTCTACAACGCCGTTTTGGCTCTTCGATTTGATTTTGGGGTTTACTGTTTACTTCGGGACATGGCGAAATAAGTAAGGTGAACGCACGGCGAAAATCGAAAAATACCTCATGTGTTTGCTTTTGTTTTTGGTAATGAGATTGTCAAAATCTTCTGACATAGTAAACTCAGAACATGTAAATAGTTGTTTACAAACAAAAAAATTTTTGTTTTTGCAACCAAAATGCGTGATCTGTGCAACTCGAATGAAAAAGTTTTGAATTCTTTTTTATTCGAGCTGATTGATTCCATTATTCCTCTTTTGATCTATTAGTGCGGAGTATTCGTAATGTGGTTTGCGATTATCCTCAGATACATTGCATATGATACGAAAGCGGTGAGGAAACAAAATTACGATGCCAATATACTGCAACGTGTTGTAGGCGCTAGTGGAAAATAATAGAGCCTAAGAAAGTGGCACATATACTAATTTGATTTTGCTTACTATGCTTAGAGTTTACCTTTTATTTACTTTTTGTAGCCTAATATTCTTTGCTTCTCTCTCTCTATGGCGCGATATACAACAGGTATATATAATCATAAACCTCCTAAGAGATTTTTGCGCCAAGCTTCTCTTCCAATTTGTGGTGTGCCGATTTGAATTTTTCCCTACAAATTGGTGGGACCTACAGTTTTTTGCCGACTCCGAACGGCATCCACAAAGGAGACGAATTTTTGCTGAGAAGCCTGTCATGGCAGAAATACACTCGGAGAGTTTGCCAAACCACTGCCGAGGGGCGACCCCGTTTTGAAAAACTTTTTTCAAATCACTTTTGATGTTACCTGTACTTGCTTAGCTTTCTTTATTTTGAGCCTCTTATTTAAATTTCGAAATCGAAAGTGAATTCTGCACTTAAAAAAGAAACGTTTTATGTTCTCTGGTAATTCCACTTCCGAGCTCCTCTCAATCAAATGTTGCAGGATGTTCCTAAAGTGAGAGATTTCCGATGCATTCACATTATAAAATATAGACTCTAAACGCTCTACGTTCTTTAAAAAGCTTGGTGAAGGTTTTTAAACTGCCCTTTGATATCTGGTCTACGTAGGTAAATACTTTTTCTTTATTTTCATAACTATCGAGCTTTAATTCGTGTATTATATAGCCTGAAATATACCGTAAAGCGTCGTGATGGAGAGTACCGAAATCATCTTTACTTACTTCTGGCTCTATTGATGCATCTAATTCGTTACTAGCTTCAAGCTTGTCACCTTCATATGATACACTATTACTCTGTTGAATCTGGTACAAAATTTCCTCTACCTTGCAAATATTCCGTATTTCGAGCTGCAAAGACATATATAAAAATATAATTGGGGTTTCAATTAGTAATGAATGCAAATACCTAGGATATACTTCCGCAACCTATACTTAATCATAACCCTTGCTGCGAATCGCACCGAAAAAGTGCTCAATTATATCCTGGTTGAGCCGATAGGTTAAAATATAGTCCACGCTTGAATTCTGTTTCAAGTAATCGAACAGCAAGACTAATGCTCTGTTTGTCATTAGAACGCCTTTTGGAAATCCATCAACACTTCAGTGTCTGGAACAATCAAAACTCGTACATACGTGTTAACACTTCTAGCTGCCTTTCTAGCGCAATTCCAAATGGCTCTTATAAGTAAACGTAATGGTTCAGCGAGTGGTTTTTAAATATGCGAAAATAAGTAATACCTTTCCAGGGTAACCAAAGTTATCCATTGTAGAATTAAGAACATCGAACCAGTCATTGACGAGCTGTATGAAATCAGCACTGTCTGTCGCATTATACTCGTACAAGTCTAATCCTATTGAATAGCAACGTCTGATAGCGCTTGCAACTGTATGGGAAAACAGCTGCGCCGCGGGTTTCACTTTTTGCCTAGCTAAAGGTTTGCTTAGATTTTGTAGTAAACTGAATTGTGGATTAGAGTGTCCCAGGTATAAAAGGGAAATAATGAAGTTCCAAAATGATACATGTATTACATGTCGTTACTGATATATGATTTTGGTAATTCTATACGACAGCACGTAACTGCTAATATACGTCCAAAAATCTCGGGAGAGGTATCAAAAGACGGGTTTTAACCTCCGTATCAATAATCCGAAAGCGGAAATTCGATATTTTATGTCTGTTCAGAGATATTTGCAATTAAAGTTGAAAATTTTTTGTCATTTTCATGTGGTTGTTGTAATCACAGATTAGGGTGTACCGAAAAGTGCAGAAATGTGTTATGCGCAGAAATATTGTGAACCGCGTAGCCGGTGTTGGACCGGCTAAGGGTTATTTTTTTGAAGCGCGGCCGAAGGCCGCCTGCGCAGAAAGGTGTTGTGCACATAAATACCTTGAATCAAGCGCCCTATTTGGGATCGGACCTGAGTAATTTTAGGGTTTTTTGCGAATAACTTTTCACTGAAAAAAAAAATTGAAAATCCGCTTCCGGAATGTTGATACCGAAGTCAAAACGCGTTGTTTGATACATTTTTGGACGTATATTAGCAGTTACGTGCTGTCGTATAGAATAACCATGATTTTTTTTACTAAGCACGTAATAGGCCAAAGAAATTGCCAACATTTTCTAGTATGAAAACGTATTAAGGTGGGACACTCTACTGTACATGCATACATATATACAAGGTGGCGCAAAAGTAAGCTTCCGATGTTCAGCATATCGGTTGTGGCACGTGCAGTGTGTGCTGTTGCACCGTCTTGTTGGAACCACATGTTTTCCAATCCCAATTCATCAAGTTGCGGCAAAAAGAACTCGTTGATCATTGCTCTGTAGCGCTCACCATTCACAGTAACCGTTTGGCCCCGACCGATTATTGGTCAAATAAATAGTCAGCAATATTCCGCGTTGTGGAGCAGTGTAGCGTAACATTGTTTATTAACGTGTATTTCGCATGTGTTTACTACACAAATGTCAAAACAGAACTGACTTTAGGGGCCAATCGCAAAATTTATAGCATTTTCTGATAGGAGGATTACTTTTGCGCCACCCTGTACATACCAAATCGCTTAACTGAAAGATATTCTTCAGTCACCTTGAAAGCTATTGAAGCATCTGACTTAGACATGTGATTTAGTAGGTCACAAACTGTTCGCGTTGTTTAGTGTTTACCTTTCCATATTAAACCAGAGTCTAAGTAATGATTTCGGATAAGTTTTAATAAATGTTGAGCATCGGCGAATGTGAAAACTTTCAAGTTTTCATTAGCAGGATTTTGGAACCAAGGTTTATCTAAGTAATAAATTAATTTTTAAGACATGCTTGAATGTTAAGAATGCGCTTGTAAATACCATAAGTCGCATCCATATCTTTCCACAGCCTTCTATTAGTAGACCCCATGTCGCATACAATAGCTACCACTTGAAAGCCTACTTTGTAGAGTGCAGAAAGTATTGCCGATAACACTTCCTTGGTCATTTTGCAGTCAAAATCGTAAAAACCCGGCTGTTTCCATGATTTCCGCAGCCCGCGGGCCATTGCCACTTGAACGTGGTTCGCAGGCTTTCGTATGTAGTCTGCTGGTTGTTCGTACTCGTAGGTTTCCACTACTTTCATTTTATTAAATCAAAGTACGCACATTTTAACAGCGGTCAATATGCCTTCAGAAATGTCTGCTTTCCGGGACCAACGCTGCAGTGTTGACACATGTGGAAGTGGAAAACCTTTTTGGTACAAGTGGTTGTACGCTGGACCTCCTGCGTGCATACAAATTGCGCTGGAGATATCTTTGGATGCCCATTTCACGGTTTTCCCTATAATGTATGAATAACAATTTCCTAATATTTTCAAAGAGAAAAGCAAAACATACTGGCGGGTTCAAGCTTCTTTATTTGCCCTTCTGTGAAAATGCTTTTCAAGGAGTCCAGTACTCCGTTAGCCTTTTAGTTAGTTTTAACTCCAAGGCCTTTATATACTCCTTGAGCTTTTTGTTTTCTTTTTTCAATTTGGGTATTCGATTCAAACATTTTAAAGCTGAAACAATATTTAAACATTTATAGCAATGAAATATTCCGCTAACTGAACATCTTGATGAGAGTGTATTATCTAAAGCAGGGATATCTATATTTATCAGTATCCTCATCTTTATCGACAGTGAAATACGTGTTAGAATAGTCTGTTCAACTGAGCAAATGAATGGATGGTTTGTGTTGTGTCCTGGGGGGCACACCGCATGCCAGCAGATATTTGGCATGTCAGGGCTCAGTCTGGATAGGTAAGTGTTTAACCTGTTACAATATTCAAAACAAATTTGGCCCAGCATGACTGTTGTCTCCCTAGGAATTTCGCGCTCCTCGTCAGCAACAGGTGAAGCTTGTACCTGAATGACGCCGTTCACTGGGCGAGAGCTGACAAAGGAAAACTCCGACTCTGACTAATTCACCTTAGGATCACACGGCGAGAAAATATGATGCTGGATGTCATCAAAGTGCTCACGTAAGTGACTTCTTATTCTCCTGGGAGACGTATCTTCGTCGAGCAGGCGCCTTTTCAGGTGGTGCGCTTTACCGCAATTTAACAGGAATTGCGGGGTCAATAGCTTACTATGCTCTTTAACTCCGAGCATTTTTGCCTCGCTATGCAGATGGTATTCAGGTGGCATAAGGAGGGACCCAGTAGCAGTTCTAAGTGCGCTGTGTTGACAGGCCAGTGTGTGTCTGCAAACCCCGGCGACCATATTGGCGTCGCATAGATCAGAACCGGCTTGTGTATTACCTCATTTTATTAGGTTCAAAAACCACTAAAAAATAGTATAAAATAGTATTTTAACTTACTCTGTCTGACTTTGATAGTCCATAGCTGGAGGTTTGCGGTTTTGAACTACATAACAAGGCAGACTAAGATAAAAAGAGCATATACATATTTCGTATAATGTCAGAAGGAGAAAAGTGATCGACACACAACATTTCTCTGTTTCCCAAATTCATTTGGCAAACCCTGCTCCATTGTAGCCTCCTTGCGGTATCGTTCGGGACGTGAAAAAACGATCCATTTCCCAGTTCCAACTTTTTTCCGCACAAAACACAATCCACCATTTCTCCACACTAATCTCAAAGTAAATTATTATAATTGAAAATCAAGATTTTTTGAAATGAATTTTTGAATTTGATGAATTTTTTTTAAATTTTTTATATTTTTCCAATTTAAATTTAACGTCACACGAATGTAAACAAAAAGTATCGTTTGACATGCTTCGGGATCATTCGAGGCACAATTAATATTCAAGCCATTCTTGGATATACGGTTTGCGTAATTTTTTTGTAATAGATCGCCTGCATGAGTCGCAAAAATATTTACCGGACTCCAATTGTTATTCACTTGCTTAACGTTTTCATACAGGGATAAAAACACACCATCAGGACCGGCATTTTTTATATCACGACTATTAACTGAATAACACAAGAAGTGATTGAAACTTTATAAGTAATAATATTTTCTTGACTTGTACATATAGAGAGCTATCAGCGCCAACTTGCACTTCAAGTACACCCGATTCTACGTAGCGAAATAGTTTGGGTTTTACACGTTCAAGAGCTAAAACTTCAATGGGTTGCTTACGTTCATCACTGTGTTTGCACGAAAACGTACGAATCAGTATTCAGAAGTATAATCATACCCAGCCCTGGATTTACACTAGGTGCTCTCGGAGCACTGGCACAGGGCGGCAGATTTCGAAACATAAATTAAAACTTCTACAAATATTTTTGATAATGGGCTCAATTTTTGTTTCTGTACGAATCAAAAGTTTGACGTTTGTGTTTAGAAATCAATAGGAACTAATAACTCAATGTGATGCGGTTATTCACCGTGGAAAGTGCCTAAAACTATGCCACAAAAAACTATTTCATGTAAACTGTAGTACCCTTTTATTCTGTTTAGCTCTTTTCAGCAGCAGGGTTAGAACTCCTAGAGAACAATCGTAGTAAATGACGAAATAAATATTAGTAAAAATCATAATTCCGTAGTAGATTGTTTTAAAGTATATTTTTTCAAAATCCGCAGTCAACTAAAATGTGTACCTTTTACCTCTTAATAGTTTTTATTTAGCATCTTCACTATTAATCTTTTTTGCCAACATTTTTATTACTTTTTAATTTAGATCACTCCTCTCTTAAAAGTCTATGGTATATTTTGAAATACATCGTAAAAATTTTCGTAGTATTCTGTTTTCCCCAAAAACGAGATCATTTTCGATTTGCCTGTCGAAGTGAAATGGAAACTATTAGGGAGTCCAAGGCGATTACCAGAATAGCAAATATCCAACCGTGGGTTGTTTACTTCAAGTTGATTTGAATATTTTTTGGGACCCTTTTGCGTTACTTGAGTACTGGATGCTCCGGAAAACTGTAAACATTTTCTTGGGTAGGTTTTCTTCAGTATATCTTGCGTGAAAAACACACAACTTTTCCAAAATTTTTAAGGCTTTAGTTATTCTTACTTAGCATTGCGTCACATATGTAGTCGGGAAACATATTATTTAACACGAATTTCATTAGGAAATTTTTTAAATGACAGTTTTCATGCTATGCTCCGCTCAGCTGAGTATGAGTAACAAGGCCTTAACTACTTAGAGAATACCTATCACTCTTTTTTCAAATCTAAGAAATTGTAGTTTCATAATTTCAATCGAAAATAATCCTTTTGGGTGAAATAGTTTCTTTATATTTTGAAAATATGAGTGATGGGCGCAAAAGATTAAGCGGAGCTGCATATAAAAAGCGAGCTTTGGACAAAACTAAAAAAGAAGTGGAAATTTTGAGCAAAGCTCCGAAGCTACATAATTTTTTCATTAAAGGAGGTATGTTCCAATAATTTTGGTAATTTTTGCAGGGATTTTTTAGGAATTTAGTTACTTATATAGAAATATTTCAGTTGTGAATTGCATACGTAAAATACATTTTTACTATGTTTCATGAAGATAAAAGGGAGGCATTTTTAACAGGGCACAGAGCGGCATTTCAAGTAAATCCGGCCCTGATCATACCTTAATAAAAATCCTTTTGAACGTTTTCTCAAGTGTATTCCTTTATTCCATTGCGTGCAATTGGATATTACTAGCCTAAAGTAATAGAATTTTTGTGCAAATTTTTAAATATGTTTCACGCCAACTCAGCTTAAATCCCTAAATATGTACTGAAAACAAAATGTTTTTCCTTCTTGCCGGAATAACACAATACAAATAATAACTTATTTCCCTTTACAAAGATAGTTTCATTCATCCGTATAATCTTGCATTTTGTGATAACTCTTATGTACATATTTTTCATTTCCAGGTGTTTCTAATGCGGGTTAGCAAAGTTTTTTATCGGCATGTAATCATGCCTTACTATGTACGCATTGGTAACACCACACCCTGTAAGGAAATCAGTAACTAGTGTGTGCAATTTTATATAATATCACTAGTACAGCTGGCACGTTGTTCAGCCAAAAAATGGCTTGCCTGATGTAAACAAATTTACTATCGCCCTTCTTTTCACGGGCTTCCTGCCACTGAATTTGTAAATTTTTCCTCTCCTTTTTCCTATCTTACTTACATATTGCATATCGAAATTTTCTCAACTTTCCGTCTTTTCTCCCTGTCCCTCAATCCTGCCCTCTCCTACAATTTTCACGCTCTTACTCCTTCATATAAAGGAGATGTAGAGAATTTAGACTTTTTAGTTCTATGCGGTGTCACCCACCTTTCCAAAACTTTATACTTGTTGATATATAGGGAAGATATGGCAAACACCATTAATAAGTTCCAAATTTGTTGGGAGTTATGGCGGATACAAATTTGAGCTTAAATTTTAAACCATTCGTCAATTTAACCAATTTTTTAAACTTTGTTATAATAAATGCTGAATCTTTCAATTACTTATACGAATTTTCAATTTATTGTGGTTTAGATTTAAAACTTAACTGAAAAAAACGTCTAGAATTTTTAAAATTTCTTTTCATTTTTTATTCCAAATTTTGGCCTGCGGCGTTTTTCTTAAAATTATCTAAATTCATTCAATACAATTTTTTTATTTCATATACATAAGGTATAAAATAAAAATTTGGAGTAAAACCTGATTAGTCCATTATCTATGTGACTGCACCTGAAATTGCAGTTGCGTTGTTATTATAGAAATTAGTAAAGCATTTATGATATTAAGCGTTTCTGACATTAATTCTCTTTGCGAAATAAATAAATTTCACAAAAGATTTCAGCTCACTAAAAATATTTACTTTTATAATAAATACAAGTACTTTGCTGTTGAGTTTAATCGCCTAGATAAGTATCTATATAGGAAATTCATTCGCGGTGCAGAGTGGAACATTAAAAGTAACCCAAATATTTTTGGACTTTTATTAAATTACAAAAGATCACGATCATATATTCCCACATCAGTTTTTCTCGATGATAAATTCGCTGAAGGGCCCAAAGATGTCGTTAATTTGTTTGCTGATTTCTTTAAGTCAAACTTTGCTCCAGACAATGATGCCCCCTCGACTAACTCTTCTCCAATCTCTGCCTCTAATTTAAATTTTGGTAGTCTTAGCTTATCTTCTGAAGACATTGCTAAGGGGTTGGACTCACTAAAGCCCTCATATGCAACTGATGTTGATGGCCCCTCGTCCGTCCTTTTTAGAAAATGTTCTGCTCTTATTGAACCTCTAAAAATCATTTTTAATATACATATCTCTCGCTTCGGGCACTTTTGTTGATGATTGGAAAGTAGCTATCATAGTTCCTATATTAAAATCTGGTAAGAAAAATGATGTCCGGAACTATAGGCCTTTATCGAAGCTCTCTACTACTTCGAGGCTCTTTGAGTGCATTGTAAAACATAAACTCTACTTTGCAACTAAGTCGCTTATTTGCCATAACTAACATGGGTTTGTGTCTGGTCGGTCAACGACCACGAATTTAGCTGTGTTCACAGATTACTGTAATACTGCCTTCTCGGCTGGATTCCAGGTCGACTGTGTATATACAAACTTCTCGAAAGCTTTTGATAAAGTTTGTCATAAAGTTCTACTCGAAAAACTAGAACGTCTGGGCTTCCATTCCGATTTTCTTGAGTGGATCCAATCGTACCTATCTAATAGACGTTGTGTTGTCATCTGGTATCCCGCAAGGCAATGTCTTGGGCCCTCTACTATTTGTTCTTTTTATCAATGATATTAGTAGCTGCTTTTAATTCGCTAATTTTTTAATGTACGCGGACGATCTTAAAATATTTGCAATAGTCAAAGACGAATCTGATGAAGTTAAGCTCCAACGTGATCTAGACGCTATTCATTCTGGGTGTGTACGCTCCCACCTATCTTTAAATAATAACAAATGTTTTAAAATGACATATGCTAAAATCCTGAATTTTCGCAATACTCGCTATCACATTTCGAATACCACGCTACAAAATGTTGCTGGAGTTAAAGACCTAGGGGCTATTTTTGATCCGAAGCTGTCCTTTAACAGTCATGTTGACTTCATCATTGCTAAGTCTTACTCGGTAGATGTATATTGGAACGATTTTTCGTCATCCCTTGTCAAATTTGGTTTTGAGACAAACCGGTTTCGGCGTTGTGCCATCATCAGTGTCGATTTTCGTTCTCAATCATTCACCCTGTCGGAAAAACAACAAAACAAAATCTTACTCGGTACTTGGTTTTGTCCGTCGGAATTCGACCAAGTTTTGTGACCCTTACACTCTAAAATTGTTATATGTAACATTTGTTCGTTCGCAACTTGAGTACGCAGTCTTCAACTGGAGGCCATACAACCAAGTCTCAATTAATAGAATCGAACGTATTCAGAAGGTTTTCCTTAAATTCGCTTTACAAACGCTAAAATTTGACGATCCTATCCCATCGTATGCATCTCGTCTCATGCTAATCGACCTTCAATCCTTGGAAACTCGTAGGACAACTCTGTCATTGTCCTTCATGATCAATATCATCCAAGGGGTTATAGATTGTCCTTATCTTTTGGAGAGGATTACTTTTAATGTCCCTAGGCGTAATCTTCGCGCCAAGTACCCTTTTTATTGCAATAAGGTTAAAACAAAACTTGCCAGCAACGCGCCTCTTCATAGATCAATAATGCGAGAATTCAATATTCTATCGCAAAATGTTGTCATCGATTTCTCAATAACCAAAGAAGCTTTTTTGATTCTTTTAAGATCTTTATATATTGATATGTTAAGTGTGAATATACACATTTAATTTTATTTATTTTAGTACGTACTATATCTGTAATATTCATATGCAAATTTACTTATTGTTATTAGTCTGTAAAAAATATTGCTTCATAGACCGTATTGAATAAATAAATAAATAGAAAGCGAATTAATGTCAAATTCTTATGAGAATTAACGTCACTTACACTAATTCCATTGACATTACGCCACGTCAACTAAAATGGGTACAGCTGACATCAGGTGAAGCTAATTCGTCGGCATTCTCAAACAAAAAGTCACCATATCTGTGACCAAAAAGAAAGGCACTTTCCATTAAATCCTATCCCTGGTTATAAGCAACTTTTATTTTTATATGGAAATGAAGAAAATGGAAGATTACATTAGAAAAAAATCAGCCTTATCTGCCAAAGTTTTTGAAAAAAAATATTTTTGCAAGCAGATAAATCTTAAGGTTTACATGAGAAAATGATCCTTAACAAATTTTTTGGTTTAAAGTATGTCAAAATATGCTTACAAGTTTTCGAAATTTTTTTCGATTTTTTCAAGTTTTTAGCTTATATGATCATTGGAAACTTAACACATTCTCAAAATTTTCTCCAACTTGTTTGCGTATTTGGAAAAATTAACTTTTACATAAACCAAAAAATAAGACAACTGTTGCTTCCAGTAATAGAGCAATGGATTCCATTTCGGTTCGGTGATGTTGGAGATTTCTTTGAGAACATGACATTTATCAAGTTGTGAAACAGCCAAAAAACAATAATAAAAATGTGCATATTAGTTTGAAAAAGCTATCAAAGGTTATTTGAGAATAAGTTGAGAACCAACGTTTGAAATTTGAGAATAAGGTTAGTTCTCAAATGCTACTAAAATCGAGAATCAGCAAAAACGTTTGTTGGGTTCATATTTAGAAGTTACGAAAAATGCCATCGGGTACTGAAATGTGATCCCGCTGCTAAATTGTCCAGTTATTTGCATTAAAAAAGGTGTATTTCGTATAAGTCGGCATTCAGATTTTCCCTACAAGGATAGTTTGTGTACTTCACTTAAAGCTAGTGTTTCTTTGGTGGTGATGTAGTATTTCGAAACCAGATAAACTAAGGATACAAACAAGGAAAGCAAATTGAACTCTTAAAAGTTGCCGATAGTCTTCGTTGTCTGTTTATGGTATAAAGTATGAAGTGTAGTATTTACTTAAAGGAAATGAAGTGAATAAAGTTTACTATTTTTATTTATTTACTAAATACGCTCAAAACATTAGGCAGAGACAAAATTGAGAACCGAAAATATATTTATATGTAGCTCAAAAATGTAGAAAGCAATTATAGGGCAGGAGACTATTTACTTCTGTGCAATTTCTTTCGCTATTTTGGGCAGGCCAGATAAGGCAGGAATTACTTAGCGTTTATTATAGCCAATGATATCAATACGCAACCATACGCCATCATTTACACGCTCTTGTAATAGGTTGTACCAGTTCCGTGTAGCCCTGCTGCTCAAATTATCTTCTCCAGACTCAATTTAAAGAAGTTAGTAGCCTTGCCTGTCGCGTTTTCAAATGGCATAAACTTTTCGCCAAAAGTTGTTTCGAAATCTTCAGATGGTGTGACACTCCCCGAAGGTTTTGGGGAGTGTTGTCGAAAGTCAGTCCTTTGCCGGATATGAACCTGGTATGCTCCGGTACTCCCTTGCGGTTGTGCCCGACTGTCGTGGCAGCGATTTGGTATGACCAGTTCAACCTTCTAGGTCATGTCATCCCTCCTTCCGTAAGGAAGGAGAAGATAGGTAATGAGAGGCATCATATCTGTAGAGCAACCATCGAGTTGCACGTCATTACCTTTGTGCATATTAATCGCCTCTTACGACTGGTATGCCTATCTCGGGCATATTCTAAACCCCTAACCCGCAGAGGGGTCTTCGGAGGTCTAAAATTTATGTGCATATGTATGTACATACATACTATATATACATATATGCCTATACATATGGCTAATAACTTGAAGATATAAGTCATTGGTGTCGGGTTGTTTGGCAAATCTCGCAAATTACATCCCTTTGAAGTTTAAACATACAAAAGTTATCCGTTTCACGTGTGCACATAGAAATAAACACAAAAATAAAAAACAGTCAAAGATAGAAAAATTTCTTTGCATTACAATGGTAAAGATAAATGTGTCTCCTGTGGAATGTTTGTTCTATTCTTTATTAGAGTCGTAAATTGTGTGAGCTATTTTGTGGTTACTTCATTTCTTTTAATGTAAATGTTACCCCCAGAGTTTTTCATTTTTTCTTTTCTTAAATAAATTTTTCTAAAAACTATTTAATTTTAATTCTGAGTATAACCGGTGACATTGTAACTGGAGATTATGTTACCGAGAATCGTTCCCATTTTATGAAATAGGGATTCTAGTCTGCCTGACAACGCTGTCAAAAACGAGCAATGACCTTCGCTAAAACCATCGAGGAGCGTTTTTGTCGTTACAAACAAAAACAACAATAAATGTTTTCGATAGGTTGCACGATACCATTCAATAGTTTCGATACTTCGAACCAAAACCATCTATAGTATAGGAAAATACTTTTTCAACAAAACAAGGTTTATTAATTCAGTATAACAAGAAAGGTATATAACAATTCGCTTTCATTGCGAAAAAATAAGGTTACCATAAAATGCACGAAGAAAATAACGTATATATAAGAAATATTTCCTAAAACTAAATAATTTGAATTGTAGGGTAATTTTTCCTCAAACAATTTCGTTTTCTAAAAGTTTTGCGTCTATATCTGCATTTGAGACTAAGGGAAAATCGTCCTTTTTGAAATTTGGATCCAACAATTTTCCCAATATTAAACCATGAAGGTGCAAGCATTTAATGATTCTTGTGTTTTAAGTTTACTTTTACGAAGTAAGAGGAATTACCACTGAAATCGTTACAAAAGAGCTTTATGATACTAATACAGTCCCTTTGTCAATAGGTGAAAGATTTCGTTAGGTCGCTGAATATGTCAATATCACGGGAGGGTAGGGCTTTTGGTGTACTCTTACGCTGTACTATTTGTCCACCGCAGCACCGTCAAAAACAAATTTTATTTCCAGTTTTGAATAGAATTGGGGATTAGTATTTATAAACCTTTTATTTTACAATAACTAACGATAGTGGGTAAGAGCCATTCGATAGTGAAGCCCGTTTAGACTTAAATTAAACATTCGATAGTTTCGATAGTGCTAACTAAAGTATTCGATATATCGATAGTGCCGTCGATAGTTTTGCAGCTGCATGATATTTTCTGCACACAAACACGTGCGTTACCACCTATTTTGGTGGTTACGAAATTGGACTTCAACTTAACCAGCAGAATACCAAAAGGTTGTAAAAGTTGCCAAATTATTTATTTGCTGGTAAAAAGAGTTTTGTTACCACACTAGAATTAGGGCGTAAATGGGTGCACCAATGGGTGCTCTGCATATTTTTTGATTATTTTTACAAGCTTTCATCCTTAGTATTTTTTATTAATACTGTAACTAGAACAGTACATATCTTAAAAATGCATTGAAATCTACGTTCAAATGCAATTTTCTATATGCAACTCTAATAGCTTTGATAAGGGAGCGTGACAGCTACAGGCGCGGATACAGGTCTCTAGTTGAGGGGGGGGGGGGGGGGGATCATGGCCGAAAGCTCAATATTCAAATTGCCATGAAAGTCAGTAATTTAAATGAATGATTCATTTCCATTTTGACATAATTACGAATAAACGTAACATATTTATCTTTAAGCACTCAAATTAGCCTTCGAACAAAAAGCAATCAGGAAATGATTTTATACAGGTCAAAGGTAAAAACTAGTTCATTCTGATAAGCGAGTTTCACTTGTGTCTTTTAACTAAGTGGAGTTATCTTGAATCTATATTTATTGGAGCAATGAAAAAAAAAAAAGAACAAAACAATAATGTTTAGTGTAATTAAGTACATTTCAATATATTCGTCGACAGATTAAATATGTAGTTTTGTTACAAATATGTTTTTGAAACAGTATACATTTTATTTTTTCCTCAATTAGCGTCAATCTGTTATGATACAATGCTATATTATAAAACCAATGTTTCGCTTCCCTTTTTTTCGAATCTTTCTATAATGTTTTCAACGTCGATTTTAGTATCATAATGTACTGGAAAAGTGCTAAACCAATGAGCCTCTCTTCAGTCATAGTTGTTCACAACCATGTGTTTAATCGCCGAGGGGTAGAAAAACTTCTTTCTGGAGAAGCATTACTGACTGGCAGAGTAGCGAGAATGTGCAGTAGCATCCTTATAAGTGGAAAAGCATTTTCGTCGCAGTGATCTAAAACTTCTACAGCCGAATCTGGTATTGATTTTTTGTCGGGATTTTTTGAATGAATATACTTACTATACGTACATTTACATTAAACGCTAGATAAGCAGACAAAAGAAGATAAGATAGATTTCATTCGATCTAAATTTTACTGCCCCCCAGGCCTATTGTTTTTTTTATTCTGGCTAACTACAAGGTGGCGCAAAAGTAAGCTTCCGATGTTCAGCATATCGGTTGTGGCACGTGCAGTGTGTGCTGTTGCACCGTCTTGTTGGAACCACATGTTTTCCAATCCCAATTCATCAAGTTGCGGCAAAAAGAACTCGTTGATCATTGCTCTGTAGCGCTCACCATTCACAGTAACCGTTTGGCCCCGACCGATTATTGGTCAAATAAATAGTCAGCAATATTCCGCGTTGTGGAGCAGTGTAGCGTAACATTGTTTATTAGCGTGTATTTCGCATGTGTTTACTACACAAATGTCAAAACAGAACTGACTTTAGGGGCCAATCGCAAAATTTATAGCATTTTCTGATAGGAGGATTACTTTTGCGCCACCTTGTAGTATGTGTTCTGCTTTCTCTACACAAAAATATTTACAAAACACATGAAATTTTTCTAGGCTACAACACGTCAACACCTATGTTGGCAACTTTATCCGGCATAATATCAAAACGGACAGATGATTTCTTTGCCGGTAAAAACAATGTTGTTACAACACTAGAATTAAGTAATCGTCTTTCTGTAAAATTGACTTTAATTTTTGTTTGGAGATATTGGAAATCATTTAATCACTGACAACATCAGCTTTTGTTATATTCCATATAGTTATCCGGCTTCTATATTTTATTTACAAATATTTTTCAAATGAGCATCCTTTATTGTACATACTTTGTATTTATTTATATTTTATTTGCCAAGTGTTGCTCACGTTCTGTTGTTATTTTTATAGATGATAAAGATGTTACGATAGTTCAACTATTTACTCTTTCCAACACAAACTGCTTCCGGTGTAACTTTTGTTCGGTCGCTTTGCTTACTGAACCTTTAACTTGATAAAAATACGCTGAAAGAAATCGAAAAATCCCAAGAGTTGTCAAAGAAAATTGATAAATTACATTTGATTTGGGTTATCGGATTTGGGATTTGGATTACTTGTCAGCTATTGATCCCTTTTAGATTTCTATTTTTGCCAAAGGAAAACGGTTCGATTAAAAAATTTATATTTGTTAATACAAGTGCTAGACCGTTTATTTTCCTCTGCTTTAAAACATATTTACTATTTGTAGGTATATAAGGAAGTAGGTTTATATATAAGTCCCTGTTGTTGTTGTTGTAACGACAAAAGCACTGCCCAAAGGAACGAAGTGACAGCCTATGGCCGGATATGAACCCGGTACGCTCCACTACTCCCTTGCGGTACCGCCCGACTGGTATGGTAGCGATTTGGTACGACCAGTGTAACCTTCTAGGGCATGTCACCCCTCCTTCATTACCTTTGTGCATATTGGCCGCCTCTTACGACCGGTATGCCTACCTCGGGCATATTCTAAGCCCGTAACCCACAGGGGTACCTCATTGGCGCAGATTCAGACCTAGTACGGCTGTTTTTTGGTCTGGGAGCAGGAAGCGGGAAAAGTTGGCCTTAAGTGGAGCGAGGACAAGACAAAGTACTTGTTGGCATCAGGCAATGAGTCATCGCCTTTGCGTATTTGCAACCACGCCAGTGTTGGCAGACATAGCTCGAAATAGTAAAGGGAAATAGCAAGGGTACCTGGGAACCAACATCACCACCAACAGTTATGTTAGCCTAAAATCCAACAAAGAATAAATTATGCAAACAACTACTAATTCGGACTTAGTAGGCAATTGAGACGTAAAGTCTTCTCTCGACGAATGAAAATAACACCCTATAAGTCACTTATCCTACCCGTCCTGCTGTATGATGCCGAAGTTTGTATGCTGACAACATATGATGAGGCGGCTCTTGAACTAGTTCTTAAAGACCTTAGTCCGAACACCTTATTGAACTTCAGTTCAATTTGAAACTCATATTAATTATCACTTATCATTTGTCATCATATCGACGTGCCTTACGAAAACTATCACTATCATCAAAATTTCCTATAAAATTTCTTGAGAAAAGTAACACGTTCAATACAATATTCAAATATGCTCGGCAACCAATGAATCAAGCTTCACACCTTCTTATATATATTTTATTTCTTGCCCTCTATTTCATATTTTTAAATAATTTGATTTGTAAAAGTAAAATTTTGAAGTGTTTTAAATCTAAATAACAGCATCCGATTCCTTATTAGATTTTCTACAAACTCAATGCATTTAGAAAATGGGATTAACATACGGACGTTTACTAAAATACATTTTTATATGACGAACTCTACTTTTTTGTATGAAAAACACATTTTCTACTTTGTAAATTTAATCTTCTAAAGCTTTTACCTATTTTGAAATGGTTCAATTCTATTATTGTGTGTATTTTTGAAAGACATAAAGTACGCAATATTGATTTTCTGTAAATTATCATCTTTGGTCCATGACAAGAACAACAACAACCCACCTCTATGCAATTATTGTACCCGTTAACTTTGACAGTTTGTTTTTTATAGAGTAAGCTTTTATAAAATATGTCATATGGAAGAGAATTAAAATAGTAGTGTAGAGAAGTCATACAAAAAAAATAGTTTTTTATCTGAAAGTAATTACTTTTTTTAATAAATGACAAGCTTTATTATTTAACTTAATTAATCTTTAGCCATAAAATAATTTAGCCTTTTTTACAACATGTAAATCATTTAAAAATTGATTGAAAGAGGCCAAACATTCAAGCAAGTGGAAGAAATCATTGGTTTTTCAACTACCATGATTCGAAACGTAATAACATTCCAAGATCAACCTGAAAAAAGTAGCGGAAACGTAAGCTTTTGTATACTACAGTACTCCAAATAATAAAATTCAGTTAATGCCAGCAGTCGAAGTTTTGGATAGTTTGAAATTATCCTGTGGTGTCCATACAGTAAAAAAACTGCACAACATTTCTCCTCGAAGTCCGCGTAAGGTGTCTGTTTTGAAAAAAAGTCATGTGACACGCTAACCTGACTACCCCAAACAGCATTTGGACTGGCCCATTCGAAAGTGGAGAAACATTTTGTGGACCGATGAATCCAAATTGTTTTATACATTAACGCCGTTCTCGTGAGTATGTTAGACGCTCCCAAAACACAGAATATCATCGAAGGTATACTGCAACATCGTTAAAGCACGACGTATCCGGTATAATGGTAAGGGGATGTTTTTCATACAGTTTGGACAGCCAAGGCCAAAAGGTGTACTGTGATTGATCCTTGAAGTCAATACCTCCGCCAAGGTGTGATCGGACTCCCGAGGGATCACTCTGCAGCTGTCATTAAAAACAAGTGTCATGCTACCAAATACATAATTAATATATGTATAAAATATTTTTTTTTGTAGTTCTTGAGCTCGTTACTATTTTGATGCTCGTGTAAATTTTCATTATGAACCTTATATTCTCACTCCCGTCTACGCTTCGCTGCGTCTCAGAACAGACTGAGTCCGAATTTAATCATAGTATCTCAGAAACCATTTGAGATATGGAACTTAATCACATTGCTTATTAGCACCTTTCGTTTGGCACCATAACACATATTCGGTCACCTTAGTCTACATATTGCTCGGTAGCTCCGAAACCGGTAGAGTTATCAAAATAAAAAATATCTTAAATTTAAAGTTAAACGTCTAGTAATGCAAGGGTCGAAACTCTATTCATCAGTTTTTGCGTGATGCGCCTAAACATACAGAAAGACAGACCGTGGCTTTACCAGATGTCTAACTTAAAAATTAAGATATACCTTCGGTAACTCGACCGCGAAGCGTAGCCGGGCTTTTTAGTAAGTAAATATTAATGAAAATAACCTCTAAAGTGTTATTATCTAATACTATTTAATTTTCGACGCAACTGTACATTTCTTACTTCTGTAAGTTCCTCTGGAACTCAATAAATTTTAAAAACAACATCCGTTCAAATAAAATACAGAGTGTCTTCTCTAATGATTTGCGAACTTTTGACCTCATTGTAAAACTTTTGAATAACTTTGACCAATTCGGACAAAGCGGTTGTCACCATTCACATTTGACAATACTGATACCGAAAGCAATTACCAATCGTACGCTTAACATATATGTTGGGTATATGGCTTAGCAGTGCTTTGTGACGTTGTTCGTTGCTCTATGAGCATATTCATTAAAAAAATAAGAATCTATGGCGCGATATACAATAGGCTCCTCCTAAGAGATTTTTGCGCCAAGCTTCTCTTCCAATTTGTGGTGTGCCGATTTGAATTGGTGGAACCTACAGTTTTTTGTCGACTCCGAACGGCATCTACAAGAAGATGAATTTTTGCTGAGAAGCCTTCCATGACAGAAATACACTCGGAGAGTTTGCCAAACTCTTTTTGATGTTACCTGTACCAGGGCTCGTACTTTGGACCTTCGGTGTGGTAGGCCGGCAACACTATCGCCACACCACGGCGGCCGCCATTCATTCCCTGCAGTAAAAGTGCGAACCAGTCCTCAAAAGAGACAGTCTTGAGCTACACGCTTTGCGAATCGTCCTGTGCCGGTTACAAAAGTGTTAGTTTAAAGATAGTTTGAAATTTCGGATATCGATAATCACTCTTACACAACCAAAACTACCCGCAAAATTTCCAGCGGTGGGTTAAGAACTAGCCAAAGCCAAACTATCTTAGAACTGTCGGAATGGAAACAGGTTCAGAACGAGTTGTAAAGTAATGCACTGGCGACAATTGCCACCGCCAATGACATCGTCATGTAAAAGTGGACAGTTGAAAGTATTGCTTGGGTATTGAGCTAGAGCTGGTGGTGTCGTCAAACAGTTTAGCTGGGGGATAGTTCTAAGCTAGCCCAATTGTCTGCAGGGTTTTAATAAAATTTTGTTTTATTTAAAATTCGACTATTTAGATGCAATTGATCTGCACATAGCCGTTATTCTGGCACAAAAAAAGTATTATTTCATAATTCAGTGGCCACGACCACAGGCATGCGTACCTCAGGCATATTCTAACCCAGTAATCGGCAGTGGTATCCCTAGAGTTGATACCATTATTTACCCGTACTAGTTTGGCATCTTCTTTTGCGAATCGGAGTGGAAGGCAGTGGATGAATGTACTCCGAGAGAGTGTAATGAAGGAAATCGCGTTCAGAGTTGTTTTAAAGTAAAAACTGCAACTAAAAACTTCAATTTAAACTGGAATATACATTCTATATTAACTGATAACGTGTTATAACTGCTTTATATATTCAATAATTTGGGAGTTTCAAGTCTTCATGCTCAATATTGCAGTATTTAAATTTGATTGTTTTATTACTGCATAGAACACACCCTGTGTGGTTTGTGTGTGTGTATGTACTATGGTCGATACAACAGATAGAGTTGATCATTGTTTACCTATACTAGTTTGGCATCTAACTTTTCAGCCATTTTGCGAATTTGAGTGGAAGGCAGTGGATAATGGTACTCGGCTGCGTGGAATGAAAGATCAGTGTCGGGGACTTTCGACAAAATTTGCACGAAACCCTAAAATTCAAAAAAGGAGTTAAACTTAGTACGAAGTTTGCAAATAGTAACTATATGTTGCTCCAATTTTAACTGCGCATACAATTTTTATATATGTAAAATTTGCCAGCTAGTGTTTGATTTATTAGTTATTTTTCTTAGGTTGAGTAAAAATTATCGTATTTTTAATAGTTGTGGTATAAGTTCATACGAAAATACATGAATAACATAAAAACTGTCATTTGGTAATTCTTTCTATTTAACGTCAACTGCTAAAACATGTCGAAAAATGTCGGGTGTTGGATCGGCTAAGGGCTATTTTTTTGAAGCGTGGCCGAAGGCCGCCTACGCAGAAAGTTGTTCTGCACATAAATACCTTAGATCAAGCCCCTTATTTGGGATTGGACCTTTGCCTTTTTTTGTTTTTTTGCCAATAACTTTTAAATTACCACAAATTATGAGTTTCCTCCACCGGAGTGTGGTTCCTGGGACCGTAACGCGTCGCTGGGTACCAATATCGACATTTCTAGTGCAGTTTTTACAGTTGACGTTGGATGTAAAGTATTACCCAATCTTTGACGTGTTTTACCACTCGGTGGCGGTCGTAAACAATTATCAACAAGCAAGGAAGCCTAAGTTCGGGTGGAACCGAACATTAAATACCCAGCTGTGTAAAAGTGGTCATGGTAAATTTTTACTATTTTGCTTTAAAAATCTTAAAGTTTTCTTCAAATAATGTGTCGAGAACTGTGCGTGTGTTTATATGCGTTTTTAGCAATCAGCTGTTAGTTGCGCTACTAGTAGAGATATACTATGGAGTTGATACGCACGACTAACAGTCCGCTTTTAACTCATTTGTTGTTATTGGCTTGTGAGAATTGTTTACCTCATTGTTTATTCCTACTCCGAGGAGTGTAATGAAGAATATCGCGTTCAGAGTTGATTTAAAGTAAAAACTAAAACTAAAAAATTCAATTTAAGCTGAAATTTACACTTCATAGTAACTGATAATGTGTTATAATTCCTTTATATGCAATATTTAGGGATTTTTTATGTTTTCACTTTCAATAGTGCAGTATTTAAATTTGATTGTTTTATTATTGAATACAACGCACCCTGTGTTGTTTGTGTGCGTGTGCAAATTCGGAGTAAGTTGCGCTACTAGGAGACATATACTATGCTTGTGAGGTTGCCAGCTACTACATTTACGCATTGAACTGGAATCAATGTGGCATGTAATAATCTCATTGTATTGGTTTTGTTCTCTCTTTTGTGTGGCATTGCCACATTTGCTGCAATAAAATTACGTCCGCCTCATAAAATTTATGTATATATATGCGGCTTTTGATTTCGTTCATTTGGCTAGTTAATAGAATAAATGTTATCAGTTTTCAAGCATTTCAAGTCATTTGAAAAGAGTGTAAAGGAGTAAATGTCCTAAAAATCATACCACTGCAAAAGTGATAAAAACTTGTTTGTGCTTGCCAAATGGCTCCTAAAAATGGATTCATTATAATCTCACCAAATCATCATAGCTGTAATAATCTGTAATCTTGTTGATAAAAAATTTTCAGTATCTTATAAAACTTATATATACGCCCTGATTCCAGTGTGGTTACAACAATATTTTCACGGCCAAACAAATAATATGCAAACTTTTACAGCCTTATGGTATTCTGCCGACTAAAGTTTCCGTCGGATTTTATAACCAGGATAATAGGTGATTATCGTATAACCACGAAAAAATGCACGTGTTTTAAAAGTATTTTTCTGGGAAGAAAATATCACAAATTTGTACAAAAATTAGTTAAAAAACAAGGAAGGAAGTCTAAGTTCGGGTGGAACCGAACATTATATACCTAGTAGTGATCTATTATGTCATCCCAATTTACGCAGGTTTTTTTT
Organism: Merzomyia westermanni; assembly: GCA_949987695.1. NCBI lineage: Eukaryota > Metazoa > Arthropoda > Insecta > Diptera > Tephritidae > Merzomyia > Merzomyia westermanni. The sequence goes on from OX465288.1 coordinate 52,956,075, forward strand.
AATACTTTCAGTTCGTATTTGCTTTCAAATAGACAAACGGACAGACAGATAGACGTATCGAGACGCGGACATGGCTACATCGACTCAGCTCATCCTCCTGATCATTTCAGTATATGTACAAACATTTCATGTCCATGAAAGATATGAAAATCAAAAAAGATATACAACTTCGTTTTTGCAGTAGGGTATTAACTACTTGCTCGAATATTTTATTTTTCATCCTGAACGTTTTGATGTACATATTTATTATATATCTCGATTCGTTAATGCCTTGTGTGCGTAGAAAAATAGATATAAAAAAGGGTGTCTTTCACAAGCGTCAAAGAACTCAACCGATCTTTATGAAATTTTCACAATATATACTTGGGTTCACTGGGTACATCATAGACAATATATAGTTTTGGAAAAGTAGGCGGAGCCACGCCCCCAGTCTATATAAATTTTCTATTCGTCATAACTCCGAACTTTTTTGGTCTAAATTAATGAAATTTGGATATATGTGTCATTTAGTAATTTTTCAAAAGTGGGCGGTGCCACGCCCACATATGTTGTGTTTTGTTTTGCTCTTGAAATTTCACGATAGGTTCAGGAGTTCGCTGGGCACGACACAGTCTGTATATAGCTTTTGGAAAAGCCCTCAGGTTATATAAAGCTGCAGTTCGGTATAGTTAGGAGTTTATTTGGTTCAAGTTAATGCCATTTTATATATAGATGTGTTCTATGTATCAAAACGTCAAAACAACGTCTACCGGGTTTGCTAGTATATTATAAAATGGCGAAAGCAAATAACGAATTTCAGCATTCTTTTGTAAAATTAAGAGAATAGTTTGCGTTCAAATAGACAGACGGACAGACAGACAGACGGACGGCGAGACGGGCATGGCTAAATCGACTCCGCTCATCGTGCTGATAATTTTAGTGAACTTTTCTCTTCTTGTTCTCATACTTACACACATTTAATGTTTATGAAAGGTATGACAATCAAAAAAGATATATAATTTCGCAATTGCAGTGGGCTATTAACTACGTGTCCGAATATTTTGCTTGTGTGTTTCCCGATTTGGCTAATTTTTGGCAGGAGTATAATACATACTTCTAAGAAGCAGCTGACCAATTTTCATTGAAATATCAAGATTGAATTATAAGCGATTGCCTTTGAAAATAGCAGAAATTTTATGCTGAAAAGTAGGCGGCGCCACGCCTACTTCTTCAAAATTGACAAAATTTTTTTGCAGCCGAGTTTTTCTTAAAAAGCTTATTATGTGTGCAAAATCTGATTGATATACCTTGCTTAGTTGTAGAAATATCGCTTTTTAAATTAAAAAAAGAAATTTTTCAGAACTATGTTAAAAAACTAGGCGTGGAAATTAACCGATTTCGCCCATTTTTACAGCAAACAGTTACCTTTATATATAGAACATTATCCCCAAATTTCGTTTCGACAACTCAATTTTTGGCGGAGTTATGGCATAAAAAGTTTAGTGGAATAGTCCATTATAAAAGGGGCGGGGCCACGCCCATTTTCGAAAATTTTAAGTTTTTGGATTTCTTTGTTTACGGAAACTTGAAAAGTGAAATATAAATGATGTAAAGCTATTTTACGCAAAGTTATTGCCTACTTAATATATCTACGATCCTCTTCAAAATCTTTCATATAAAAGTGGGCGTAGACCTTTACCGATGCCGCCCATTTTTTTCTGGAACATTGCTTGCATACATGGAAACCTGCGTGCTGAATTTCGTTTCGATATCTTGAACGGTTTTTGATTTATGATTAATATTATTTCTAAATTTGACTTAATCAAAAGTGGGCGGTGCCACTCCCATTTTCAAAAATTTCTTTAAAAATTTATTTTATGCCTGAATCTCAATGTATTCACCAAATGTTATCCTTATAGGTGTATTATGTACTGAGTAATCACTTTTTTTGTGTTTTCGAAAATATTCTATGTATAAAAAGTGGGCGTAGCTATCATCCGATTCCGCCCATTTTAAAAAGCGCTCGGAGATGAGTGCCAAGGAACCTACATACCAAATTTCATTAAGATATATCAAAATTTACTCAAGTTATCGTGTTCACAGGCGGACGGACGAACGGATGGACGGACGGACATGGCTTATTCAATTTCTCTTTTCGTCCTAAACATTTTGATTTATATAAGTCAATATCTATCTCGATCCGTTTATGCCGTTACGTACTGCCGTTAGGCGACTAAAGTTAATATACCTTGTGTGCAAAGCGCATTTTTCGTTCTGGACAGGGTTCCATGAAGGCCATAATCACGGTTACATGTAATACATTACCGACGGTGGCAGAATCTTTCAGACACAAAATTACCATATACCAGCTGGACCCGTGCGCTCCTTGCGCAACAAAAAAAAACCAAAATGGTTTGAAACCTTTTATTAGTCCAGGTACAGACCAAACCTTTTTCTCAAATTATAAAAAAAGACTTTCAGCTACACTTGTTGTGAGACCACAAAAAATTATACAAATATGCGCAAACAGCTATTTGAAATTCCACCACTTATATTACATTCACATTGAGCCATAAACTCGGGTTGATTGACAACATCAATATGAATTAACTCAAAAAATGTCCCTTTAGCTCGAGTTTATGACCCAATGTGAACGCAGTCTTATTCACTTATTTTAGCAATGTTCAAGTGTAGATGGCGCGCTCGCAGTGGGTTGAGCGCTGTGATATTCGCAATGCCTTTAATTATTCTAGCACTGTTCAGTATTAGTATTCAAATGTAGATGTCGCGAGGCATGTGAACGTCACCGTCACAATAGCGTTGCAGTACAAACTGATTTTTTTGTGCATCCACAATCGTTTATTTTAAAGAATTCATTTTTATAAAATACGCTTAAACAAAAGCACTCCGCTAATTAAAACATGGTTTTGCATGTAGAGCTAACCCCCACCTTTAAAACGATACCTTATTTATTAATATTGGTTCCAAATGAGAGCAGAAAATTAGGAACTAACACAAAAAGACCTTACAGAAATAATATACGAGTATATGATGTAGCCCGGGTCGATCCCACGCCGGATACGGCTAGTTTATAAAAAATAACCCTTAGCCGAACCAACACAGGCTTCGCGATCCACAGTTGTTCTGCACAGAATCCCGTTCTGCGTAGGTGGCCTACGGCCTCGCTTATAAAAAAAAACCCATAGCCGATCCAACACAGGCTTCGCGATCCACAGTTTTTCTGCACAGAATCCTATGCTGCCTAGGCGGCCTATGGCCGCGCTTATAAAAAAATAACCTTAGAAGAACCACAGTTATTTAATAATTTTTCTTTTTTAAAGCCCGTGGTCGTTATTCCCTTTTATCAAGGGGGTTATTATAATACCCGCGGTCGCTATTTCCCCGGGCGTTATTTCACTGCGCCGGTTCGATCACTATACAGTCAAATAAAAATACGGTTAACTGATACTTTAGCCTTTTTTCTACTAACAACTGTGGTATAATTTCGCTATCGCTCTCGCTAATGGTTGGCTGGAATATCAATAGTAGCGTGGGTTTGGTTATACTAGAGATTATAGGTACCCGATAATATTCGCCACATTGCCTGATCCAAATGTTGATAGACACACAATGGTTGGAAATACAGGCACTGCTCCTTTAAAGCTTATTTGCTCCTGTTATAGAGATTCCCACAATGAATTATCTGCCAAAACTGATGAGCAGTTGAAAAAACACGTGAGTGATTCACCAAAGAATGCTATGTACATCAGCAACCGTGTCCAAAATGGAATAATCAGCATTTGTCACCACCTCATCATGAGTTACAACATCGATCGGGTGAACAAATCGAAGGGCTTTTCTTTTCTCGGAAATGACACGCCAGGCATTGCAGGAGTAGAAGAAAGTTCAATTTGCATTCGCTACTTGGATAAATGCGCCGAAAAGTTCATCATTCAGGAGGATTTTTTGTGTTTTATTCCTATCACCGATTTCACTGAAAAGGGAATAGGAACTGCTTACCTTGATTCCTTAAAATCTTCCGGGCTGGATTGCACGTATTTCTTCGGGCAAGAATATGACGGTGCGAGAGCGGTTAGCGGAGAGTTCCAAGGGGCTCAAGCTGTTGTCAGTAAAACTTATCCGCTCGCGCTCTACTCCCATTGTGCTGCCCATAGCTTCAATTTGGCGGTAAACTCTGCGTGGTATATAACGGGAATCAAATATAGTCTGGGAGTTCTAGAGAATATCCATTCTTTCTTCATTTATCGGAAACGCCAAAATGCCCTTCAGGATGCGATAGATGAAAATGAACATCTATTGGAAACTCGAGTGAAGAAATTTAAAAAAATTTTGTAAAACCAGATGGGTAGAACAGCATGAGCCCGTCGCAACATATCCCCATTTGCAACCAGCAGTAATTCGCGAAGTGATTGAAGTGATTTCCACCAACTGGAAAGACCCAACGACTTCGTCTGGAGCTTTCCAACTGCTTTCATCTCGGTGCATTCTCTCACATTGTCTCTGAGTCGAGTACTTCAAGGAGAAAATCAAGATCTGGGAGAGGTTATCAAATTGGCTGATGCGAAACAAATTTTGATGGAAAGAAGAGAAAACGCTAAGGGGGAGTTCAGACAAATTTTCAAAACCGTGAGCGAAATAAGCGGGCAATACGAAATTGAATTGCGAAAGCCAAGGATTGCGTCGAAATAAACGCAACGTTCCAACGTACACACTGATTCAGTTGAAGATTATTTCAGTATAACAATCTACATACCGTACATTTATTCGTTTCTTACACAATTGCAAGATCGATTCTTAAATCACCGCAATACTTTATCAAATTTCGCTTGCCTTTTTCCCAACAAAATGAAAATTTTCGAAGAGTCCTGCGCTCAACTATTTCAATCATACTGTGTGAACGAAGTACAACTTTGGCGGAAGCTCATTGCCAGAAAGGAAAGAAAATGCTTCGCGTTTGGCAGTTTTACGTGTGACAATAAAATGTCCATACTCCGAAAATAAATGTCTTATCTTTTTTCATTGATTACGTAACTTGAGTTTAAACCGCCCCCCCTCGGATATTTTCTGCGCACGGGCCTGGTGTACAAAGTTTCCAAATTATTTATTTGCCGATAAAAAAATTATCGGTGAGTAAGTTGTCAAAAACATTGCAATATAAAAGTAATTACATGTAAACCAAGAAGACGATGAAGTTCCCGTAACGTAATAAAGCGGAAATCATAATATATTAAGGCCGTCATGACGGTGAAAACCAGCTCTACCAAAGTTTTTTCTCACCGTAATGACGCTGCGAATTCAATCAAATACTTGAAATATTTTTACAAAAGCAACTGCCAACTGGCGGCAATTGGAAATACCACGGGATCCCAAATCCGTCTCCTCTTGGTCTTTCCATGGGAGTGGTGGTCTCCCTCTGCCTCTGATTTCACCGGCGGCTGCCGCTATGTTATGTCTGCGCGTCTTTAAATCTCCTTCGGTGCTTGTTGTTTTTGTGTTAGTGACAAAAGCACTCCCCGGTACTCGCCGTACCGCAGCGGTACTCGCCGTAACGCATCTGATGTTCTGAGTGTAGAAGCTTCTGCACCATATAGCAGGATGAGAGCGATAGCCGCTGTTGGTTAGGCGACTAGAATATGCACATGGTAGGCATGCATGTCGTAAGAGGCGACTAAAATGCACAAAGGTAATGTCGGGCAACTTGATGGTTGATCTACGGATATGATGCCTATCACCTCTCATTACCAACCCTCTTCTTCTTTACGGAGATGACCTAGAAGGTTCGACTTGCCACACCAAATCACTTCCGCGACAGTCGGGCATGTACCGCAAGGGATTACTGGGGCTTCCAGGGCTCATATCCGGCAAAGGACTGTCACTTTCGACAACACTCCCCAAAACCTTCGGAGAGGGTTTTTAGCCCTAAAAACAATAACGGGTACTATAAGTGACTCATAGAGTGTTATTTTCGTTCGTCGAGGGAAGTCTTTACTTTTGAATTGCCTAACCAGTCCGAAGTAGCACCAATGAGCCAATGATATCAAAGTCATCGGCATACGCCAGCAATTGCACACTCTTGTAATAGATGGTTCCTGAGCGGTGTAGTTCTGCGGCTTGTATTATTATCTCCAGCATCAAATTAAAGAAATCGCATGATACGGCGTCACCCTGTCTGAAACCTCGTTTAGTTTCGAATAGATCGGAGAGGTCCTTCTCAATTCTGACTGAGCTGGTGGTGTTGCTTAACGTCATTCTGCACAGCTGTACAAGTTTTGAAGTGAAGCCAAATACCAGTTGCATCTATGAAAAGAGACAGTTAACTGACTATTCGAATTGTTATTCATACTAGTTGCAAGGTAGTTTACAACTAGTTCATAGGATGCTATGCTACTAAACGGCCATAAATTGACTATGATACATATTCTTAAAAATTTATTTATTTCAACATTAATTGTGCATAATTGAAACCTTTACAGTGTTAAGTTTACACTGCAAGGACACATACTAAACATTTACAACGCACTGTTTCACTGAAATGTTTTGGGTTGGAAGTGATACGAAATCTACATATTTACGAGTACCAATATTTGAGATAGTTAATATTTAAATATACTACACATTTTTGATATCAATAGGAAAGTGGGAGTAAGTTTTCTAACTTATTGTAACTGTAATACTCGTACTGTAAACATAAATAACTTATGTAATCAGCTTAAAAGACTGTTTGGCAATATTTTATTTTATCTTTGCTCAAAGGACCCACGAGTAGTAAAACTTACATGCGGTATAGTACCTAGCAATGAAACGTCGAAGATAAGGAAGGTGGACGGAAGACCACCACATATTTACAAAACTACATTTAGAAGTATGAAATTCATAAATGCACAACAATTAAACTCTTTATGTCAGAGATGTTGCGGATATTCGCCTTCAGCAGCAATTTCAACATTTGTATTTGCAATAGGCAAATAAACTAAGCGGAGTTTTGCTTGTGGACAAAGAACAGAAGCTATAGTTCAAAAGAAAAACATATAAAATTACCAGATAATAGGTAATAATCATTTCACAAAAAAAAATTATATTTCAAATGATAGTGAACGTCAACGACTATTTTATTTTTTGGAGATAATATGATAATAGTTATTTGCCAAAGTTTATTATTTGCGTTGCATGATGCGTTACATGAAAACATTTTTTTTTCTTTGGCAATAAAATTTAATTTGAAATACATAAAGGGTGTTTTTTTTAGGGGTATAGAACTTCGAATTGAAATAAACACACAAGAAAATCGTTTTAAGGTCCATCAATTTGGCTTTATTGGAAGGATAATTTTATGCCATTAATGTTTAAATATGATTTTCTGCATGTGGCCGCCGCGGCTGGCTCGAATAAAGCCAATTCTACAGGTCCAATTTTCAACCACTTTTTCGAGCATATGGGGCCGTATGTCGGCAATAACGCCACGAATGTTGGCTTCCAATTCCCCTAACGTTTCTGGTTTGTTGGTGTAGACGAGCGACTTCACATATCCCCAAAGAAAATAATCCAATGGTGTCAAATCACACGACCTTGGTGGCCAATTGACAGGTCCATTCCGCGAAATTATGCGCTCATCGAATGTTTCCTTCAATAAATCGATTGTGACGTGCGCTGTGTGGCATGTAGCGCCGTCTTGTTGGAACCACAACTCATCCACATTCATGCCATCCAATTCGGGAACAAAATAGTCGGTTATCATGGCTCTATACCGGTCTCCATTAACGGTAGCTGCCTCTCCAGCATTATTGCGGAAGAAGTATGGCCCAATGACTCCACCAGCCCATAGAGCACACCAAACAGTCAGTTTTTGTGGATGTAATGGCGTTTCAAGGGTCTCATGTGGATTCTCTTCACTCCAAATGCGGCAATTTTGCTTGTTGACGTAGCCATTCAACCAAAAATGAGCCTCATCACTGAACAAAATTTTGCGATGAAAATCAGCATCGAAATCAATCTCATTTTCGGCCCATACACCAAAATCACGACGCATTGCATGGTCTCGCGGCTTTAATTCTTGCACAAGCTGGATCTTGTAAGGTCGCAAGCCAAGATCTTTGCGCAAAATCTTCCATAAAGTTGATGGACAAAGCTCCAATTGCTGTGTACGGTGGCGAATCGATTCATTCGGGTCCTCTTCAACACTTTGCTCTACAGCGGCAATTGTTTCTTCGGTGCGCACTGTTCGACGTCTCTGCGGATGCGTATTATCACATAGAGTAAACGTAGTGCGAAAACGATCCATGGTTAACCGAATTAATTGCTCTGATGGACGATTATGTCGACCATAAAATGGACGGAGCTCACGGTAAACTTCGCGAACTGAACCATTATTTTCGAAATAAATTTGCACGATTTGCAAGCGTTGTTCTTTTGTCAACCTGTTCATGATGAAATGGCAAACCAAACTGAACATAAATGACATTAGAGTTGCCAGATTTGACCACAAAATGCCAGTTTTATCTCTATTCGAAAAACAAACCTGTAAAAAAAACACCCTGTACATTTTTGACACATCGTGAAATAAGGTTTGTTCATTTACTTTCCCAGTAAATACTTAAAGTAAGAGTTTTACTGTGAAATAAAGAGTAATTTCTTTCGAAGAGAAAAATTTTACATAAAGTAAATGAACAACAATTGGTAAGCAAAAAAACCGATTGACATATTTCAAAAATTAATTTAAAAAATAACCACTTTTTAATTTTTTATTAGGGAAACAAATTGTCCTTCTGGCACCGCGCTACGTTTTCTACCTGTTGTAGCGTCCTTCTGCCAGCGAGCATGTAAAGATTTTGCCAATACACTGAATTGTATCACATAATTTAGTACTTACGTCGTATAAAAGGTGTTCTATTTTCCCTTTTCTATCCATCAATGTTAAAATTTATTTTATTTTTTGAAATATAAAAAAAATATTTATTAATTTTATTTCAGTTTGAGTTTGACAGCGAATTCTTTGAGTTTACAAATTTTTACTAGGAAGAAATTTACCAGTAACGATTAGTAAGTCTCTCAAACTCTTACGCTCTCAATTTGCTTTTCTCTTACAAATATTTTGAGTTAATGAACACTTGACAGAAAAAGTTAGTAAGAATTCGTAACTTCCAGTAATAATTTTTTGTTATTGAACAGACCTATTATCGCAAGGGACAAAAATCCAATTTTACAGGAGAACATTTTTTTTCTATCACTTTTTGTTGATTTATTGAAATAAAATTGAACACGCGGTTAGATAGTTAATTAATATACTGAATGCCTTATCAAAATCAACATTTATATGACAAATACAAGTGTTTTATTTCCTAATTTTGTAATTTTAATGACGAGGTCGACGTAATATAGGTAATATATACATCAAAAGTAAAAATACATTGAAGTCGAGTGTGATTGGTGTTAAAAGAGTCTGCCCGCCGAGCAGGCGATTGGAATCGTGAGGAGATGAGCTGTTTTACGTATTACAGTAGCCAGATCGAATTTTTGTCAGAGTGAGACCCCTTAGTGGAGGTTTTGATCCCACATTTCTGAATACAAGAGACGATTGTCGACTAATCAGGTAGTTGGTAAACCTTTGACAAAAATATCAATTTTATATTATTAAATCAATTTTTGGGCAGAGCAACGTCTTTCCGGGTTCGTAGTCTAGTCTGCAATAAAAAACTTTCTAAAGTAAATTTGCAACAGTAGTCAATATTGATAAAAACAATATTGATAGGTACGAACCAGCAATGAAATTAGCCTTGCCAATCTGTGAACATCAACATTGTTTTAGTTAATATTGACAACCATACTTATTTATGTACTTTTTATTTTGTAGCTTTGTTTTTATTCGAAATTCGTCGTAAAGTACCTTTAATTTGATACCCATATCAGCATATCTTACGTTTTAGTTCCAAAAAGGTGGCAACCTTGTAAAACATCCTCAATGGCAGCACCTGGTTAGAATGGCTTAGATTGAAGCATACAACTCTGTGAAACGAATTTCGTTCAAATCTGTTCAGTTGCTCCCGAAATAGTAGTGGACATGGTTCAATTATAAGGTTGTCTCGATTCATCAGCTGATTTGATTTTTTTCATTGCACTGCTTCGTTAGGTTGTCAAACAAGCGAAACGTAAACAAACGAAAAGTAAACAAAGAAAAGCAACCAAGCGTAGCCTTTATATGCAATTCGGTGTTTGCTAATATTTTGAATAAATTTGAAGTGAAATATATAGTTTTATATAATTTCTTCCTCCTACGTGAAAATAAATACAAAGAAAACATGGTAAATGGTGGCAAATGTGTGCTGTGTGGAAAAAAAAGGTGGTGGGAAACGGTCCATTTTTCCAAGTCCCTAAAGAAATAAATCGCCGAGAAATATGGGGCAGAATTCGCAAGCGCGAGTTAAAGACCACGGAATTGGTATGCGGTGAACACTTCGCGTCAGCCGATATCAGATTCGGAGGAAAAAGGGCGCATTTATGTATGCATTTGTGTGGGTTAACCGGTGTCGTTGAATGTGCGTGTCTCCTGCAAAACGGATGTATTCTCCAAGTTTTGGTAGATGTTGGATGAGCCTGTGCGACGAAACATGATTTGTTATTGCTTTTTGTGTATATGTATATACAAGTATGCAAAATGGTTGAAAATTTGCCGATAAATTATTTTTTCAAATCGGTTGTTCAATCAAAACTTATTGAAATTCAATATTGCTAGCAATTTTGTTTATTGACCACCTAAACAACTTGAACCATGTACACAATTTAATTCAATTGAATGCTTTTCTGTTTCCTCTTCCCTACATTCGCTTAACATCAATCAGCTGTTTTTGACAACCTAACGAAGCATGTTGTTGTAGTTGTAGAAACGAGGTAACCTTATAATTGAACCATGAGTAGTGGATATAACTAGAAATATTGTGGCGATTATTCTCAACCATCCCTAACTCAATAACACTCCCACCACTAGTTAAACACAACAGAGATAACGTTGGCTACGCTTATGCATGCAAGCATGTACCAAGCAAGAGGAAGAGAGAGTGTTTGCGAATACGGTGCAAAGAGGAGATGCCACTAAATAACACCGAACCTTCGAGAACACGCAGAGCGAATAACCAAGAAAGTTCTCGGTGCGTAGGCGAGTACCCTGTCGGACTATGTATGTATATAAGGCAGTAACCAAGCAAGGCAAGTTGATCAGTTTATTTTCAAGTGTTGCTCAGTGAACTACTGCGAAGTTACCAAACTCTTAAATTTGTATTGCGTTTATTACTAGTAAATAAAACTAGCTATTAGTTACATTATCTGTGCGTGTGTTTATTCGACTTTATAGTGATCGAGCCTAGGATTGATAATCAAGGAATCATCGAATTCGCCACAATTGGTGTCAGAAGCGGTATTGTTGAATAAATACCAGTGATTTCAAGGATAACAAGGACATGGCGAAGCTGAATGAATTGAAGATTCAGCAACTCAAAAATGAGTTGGAACAACGCGGACTAAACACTACAGGCAATAAATCAGAGTTACAGTCACGATTGTGAGAAGCTATGGAAGCAGAAGGAATCAACGTTGATGATCATGTTTTTCATCTTGTGGAGGAGGCACCGACAAAAATGGAAGAAAAAAAGGAGTCTCCGAATCCAGTAGCAACTGTGGACACAAACATGATATTAACTCAGATGTCGACTAAAATGGAAGAACAGAAAACTTGTATAGTATCTCAGCTGGAAGAACAGAAGGCACACATGGCATCTCAGCTTGAAGAACAGGATACACGTATTACATCTCGAATGGCATCTCAGCTCGAGGAACAGAAGACACATATGACATCACAGATTTCAGCTCAACTAGATGAAACGAAGGCATACATGAGATATCAAATGGAAGAACAGAAGGCATATATCTCATCGCAGTTGGAAGAACAGGAAGCAAAGGTGTTATCGAAACTAGAAGTGCAAGATGCAAAAATTGCACAATTGCAGGATAAAATCGATGCTGAGGTAGATGCATTGAGAGGTCGTATCCAGAAATTGCAACTAAATCGTCCATCTGCTTTAGCGAATACACCCAAGGTAAAATCACCTTCCTTTGATGGTTCTGTTCCATTCCAGGTATTTAAGCTGCAATTTGAGAAGACGGCTGCGGTGAATAATTGGTGCACTGATGATAAAGTTGCAGCACTATTCGTGGCATTGAAGGGACCTGCAGCAGAAATCTTACAGACTATTCCCGAGTCCGAAAGGAACAGTTATGATGCATTGATGGGTGCGGTTGAGAGACGCTATGGTAGCGAACATCGAAAGCAGATATACCAAATAGAGCTACAGAATCGATCCCAGAAACCTAATGAGACTTTGCAGGAATTTGCATCGGACATCGAGAGGTTGGCCCATCTAGCAAATGCAGACGCACTTGTAGAGTATACGGAGAGGGTAAAAATCCAGTGTTTCATAAATGGAATACGCGATGTGGAGACGAAGCGGGCCACATATGCAAACCCCAAACGGACATTCTCTGAAACGGTATCGCATGCTTTGACGCAGGAAACAGCCTCGCTTTTGAGTTAACCTGCATTCAAGGCTCATCGTGTAGAAGTGGAAACTCCGGCTTGGGTAGACAAAATTTTGGAAGCGTTGAAAGGAGTACAGAAAAAAAGTGATGGAAGGAGATGAGCAAATTTCCCAACCAAATCAGTCGTTAAACTAAATCGAGCCAGTCGAAAGGGGCGTGGACTGGCTCCCGCAACTGAATGCCCCATAATCTCTGCCTCACAGATCGGAAGGAAAGCTAGTAATGTTACTGTTGTTGCATATGTGGATGGAAAAGAGCACTTACTAACTGTGGATACAGGGGCATCGCATTCCATAGTTCGATCTGATTTAGTCAACAATGAGGTGAGACCATTGCATGGAGCAAAGTTACGTACGGCCACTGGTGAGGACACAAATGTCCTAGGAGAAGTAACATGTGAAATCGTAATTGGGACCGTGGCCGTTCTACACAGTTTTATAGTAGCAGATATTGTTGACGAAATCATAGTTGGTGTGGACTTCTTAAGCGAGCAAGGCATCAAGATCGACATGCAAAACAGAATTATGAATTACCAGAACATGGATGTGCCATTCAATTATGGTTACGAAAACAAATTGTGAGGACCCCAACCCGGAGGCTTGCGGAGCCCTCACAACACATATATATAGATATCTTAATGAATGAAGTTAATTTGAGTTATACACTATTTTTTATGAAATATACTGCATTTTTATATTTTTACACATATGCCGTTCTATAAATGAACCACATACGCATTTTTGCACGAAACCTCACTTAGCTAATATATATACGATTATATATATATTTGATATATTTTTAAAAGAACATACCATTCGAATATCAATTTCTTACAAATAGGAACACTCTAATATACATATATACATATGAGCTTTACCATACACTAGATTTGGCAGCGACGCTAAGGCCCGGTTTTTCAGTACAAGTTCAACTCAATTTGTCAGTTAAACTAAGCTTAAACTTGTTACGCAGTTTTTAAGTCAACTTTAAACGAAGTTTAAACGTAGTTTAAGCGGCCAATTTGGCAGGGTTAAACTCTAGTTAACCTGTCAGCTGTTTGCATATTTGATGGTTTTGGTTGTGAAACAATAAACTGAACGCAATTAAAAAAGGACGATATTTTTATATTTAATTAAATACTAGATATATCATCTGACGAAATTGATTATAGTGATGCAGAAATTAGCAAAATCCTAACTGTTACAATACTGAGGAGAAGCAATGGCGTTGAATATGTAAACAAATATTATCTGTTGCCGTATCTAGATAAAGAAAAAACCAAAAAGCAAATCTTAAAAGCGGCCTTAAACTCTCACTGAAAAGCCGCTCTGCAGTTTAAATTTATGCCGAGTTTAAGCAAACTTAGTTTAAACTGAGCTTAACCAAGGACTGAAAAACCGGGCCTAAGAGGTTAGAAACCTGCCTATGCAAAGGAGACGGCAAACAATAAGCATTAGAAAATGCGAACATTTAAGCGCACAACAATGCAGAGCAATACAAATCTACACACGAGGAACACCGGAAGTGACCAACGCAAGCGTACAGGCGTGTGTACATATGTTCGGTGCAATGCAAGAAACTGGCATATGAGGGAAGAAAAGCGTACAGGCGTGTGTACAAATGTTCGCTACGATACGAGGAGCCGGCATATGAAATATACGTTAGAATTTATAAGGAAAACAGGATAATAATAAGGAGAGGGTTCACTTATAAGATTATGTACAATAAATATATGAGTAGTTATTGTTGTTAAGTAACAGTTTGCCTGCGTGCAAATTAGTATAAAAGGGCGATGAATTCCTTAGGAAAATTTAGTAGTTAGCTACTAGCTAGGCATAGTAGTCGGTGGTTTTTATCTCCGATGAACGTACACCTGGGAGTTTTCATCTCACGAGTACTATTTTTATATTCTGCAGGGGTCTTCACCTCAGTGGACGGTAGGGCTAAATAGGGGTTTTCACCTCTGCCGCCTTTAATTTATCCAGGAGCAACTTAAGCTATAGTAAGTGGTGGTTTTCACCTTCGCCGAACGTAGGGCTCAGTAGGGGTTTTCACCACCACCACCTTTCGCGTAGTTAGAGATAAATTTAAGATTGTAGATTTGATTTGAAAAAAAATGAATTAAAGAAAAATATCAAAACTGAAATTACTAACAGGGTTTTATCATTTGGAGAAAAACCATAGGGAACTATATTTGTAGGACCCTGGACGGACTGAGCATACCCCGGCAATTTGGAAAGTCCGTCACAAACTACGTTAGTAAGCGAGTGCTTGTGGAGGAGAGCCAACAAATTCCACCGAAGTCGGAAGCAATCATATGGGCAAAGATTGATGGAGATTATGGGACAAACAAATTGTGGGTTGTCGAGGCAGCAAACAAATCAAGGACGAACATATTAGTAGGAAAAACCCTGGCCATGACAAAACAAGATGGACGTGTACCGGTAAGAGTACTTAATGAGTTCGAATCGCCGATTAAACTTTCCAAAGGAGCAATATTGGGACAATGCCAAGAGGTCGAGGTAGTTATCAATTGTGAACAGCTTCAGGAAAATTATTCTACCATCGAGATTAATCTTTCAGATGATATCACGTCGTGGACGGCAGGCCTCGAAAAACATCATCAGAAAAAGGCAAAGGAACTTCTATCAAAGTAATCGAGCATATTTGACAAGGATGGTTCTAAACCAGGTCGGACCAAAGTTGTGAAGCATCAAATTGATACTGGTGATGCAAGGCCAATCCGCCAAGCTCTTCGTAGTATTCCATTGTCCAAACGCCAAGTAGTAAGAGAAATTATACAGAAAATGAGTGACAGCGGCGTGATCGAACCATCAGCTAGTCCATGGAGCTCACCGGTAGTACTAGTGAAAAAGAAAGATGGAAAAATGAGGTTCTGTGTGGACTACCGGAAATTGAACGACGTAACGAAGACGGACAGTTATCCATTGCCAAGAATCGACGATACTCTGGAGTCGTTATCTGCCACGAAATGGTTTTCCACACTGGACTTGAAAAGCGGCTACTGGCAAGTTGAGGTAAAGGATGAAGATAAAGAGAAGACGGCCTTCAGCGTTGGAGAAGGGCTTTGGCAATTTACGGTAATGCCCTTGTGGTATGCAATGCTACAGCTACTTTTGAGAGACTCATGGATCAGATACTAAAAGGATTGCATTGGCAAACATGTTTGGTGTACCTCGACGACATCATCGTGCTGGGAAAAAGCTTTGAGGAACACCTAAAGAACTTGGAGGAAGTTTTCCAACGAATAGCTGGTGCTGGTCTGAAATTAAGTCCCAAGAAGTGTTCCTTGTTTAAAAAGGAAGTAAGTTATTTGGGTCACAAGGTAACTACGGAGGGAATCTGCACTGCTAAGGAAAAGATCGAAGCCGTAAAGGATTGGTCAAGAACGAGAAATTTGCATGAGTTACGGAGCTTCCTTGGCTGTGCACGTATTATCGCCGATTTGTACCGAATTTTGCCAGCGTAGCTAGTAGTCTCCATGACCTTACCAGGAAGAATATGACATTTGAATGGAAGAAGGAACAGGAGGTGGCTTTTCAAACATTGAAGGAACAGCTATGCACTGCCCCGATGTTAGCATATCCAATTCCAGGTTCAAAGTTTATTCTGGATACAGATGCGAGTGGTTATGCTATAGGAGGGGTTTTGTCCAAGATTATTGATGGACAGGAGAAGGTAGTTGCATACTATAGCCGAACAATTGGGAAGCCTGAAAGGAACTATTGTGTAACCCGGAGAGAACTGTTGGCATTGGTACAGTGCGTTAAGCATTTCCACAAGTACCTCTATGGGCAGCGATTCCACGTCAGGACAGACCATGCAGCGTTGAAATGGCTCTTGCAGTTCCGTAATCCGGAAGGTCAATTGGCACGGTGGATAGAGCGACTGCAAAGTTATGACTTTTCCATAGAGCATCGCAAAGGTAGCACCCACGGAAATGCTGATGCAATGTCACGAAGACCATGTAACTTGGAATGGAAGCATTGTTCAAAAGCTGAGGCCAAGGAAGACATTATAGATGTGCGGCTCATGACTATAACATCTACGGACAAATGGAACATGGATCAATTAAGGAGGTGTCAACAAGAAGATCCAGATCTTACACGTGTGATGCAAGCAATCGAACGAAACGAGCGACCATCAAGAGAGGAGATGTCAGCAGAAAGTCCTGTTGCCAAGTCATATTGGGCACAGTGGAATAGTTTGCAATTAAAATCCAGTTGTTTGCATCGAATATGGGAGAGTGAGGATGGTCAATGCGTTCGAAAGCTGATAGTCGTCCCAAGGAAGAAAATCCCTGATGTACTCAATGAGTTACCTAACGGTCCAAGCGGAGGTCATCTTGGAGTCACCAAAACCTTGGAGAAAGTCAAGCAAAGATTCTATTGGGTTGGTTGCCGTCAATCGGTCGCGGAGTGGATTGCCAACTGTGAAGTATCCATCAAAGCTAAAGGACCGAAATCAAGAAGCCATGGCTAAATGAAACAGTATAACTATGGTGCGCCATTTGAGAGGATATCCATGGATGTAGCTGGTCCATTTCCTACTAGCAAACTCGGAAACAAATATGTACTGGTAGTTATGGACTATTTCAGCAAATGGCCAGAAGTGTACCCTATTCCAAATCAAGAGGCAGAAACCATAGCAGAAGTGTTTACTAACAATTGGGTAGCTAGGTTTGGTGCACCGATGGCGAGACATTCTGACCAAGGCAGAAATTTCGAATCAGCTGTGTTCCAGGAAATGTGCAAGACATTGGGTATTCGGAAAACTCGAACAACTGCACTGCATCCTCAGTCAGATGGCATGGTGGAACGATTCAATAGAACCTTGGAAGAGCACCTGAGGAAAGTAGTGGATAAGTTCCAGAAGGATTGGGATACTCACATCTCCTTATTCCTAATGGCATATCGCTCTGCAGTACAGGAAACAACTGGTCAGACTCCTGCAAAGGCAATTTTCGGGAATGATCTTCGATTGCCAGCTGATTTGAAGTTTGGGATAAACGCTGATGCAGGAGTAAATGCTCGGAAACCTTCTAGTGTATTGGAAGAAGAAATGAGAGAAATTCACGACCTTGTGAGACAACGGACTAAGATCATGAGCGATGAGATGAAGGCCAGGTACGACAAAGCAATAAATTCGGAAGGTTTTATAGAAGGAAATTTAGTGCTGCTATACAACCCACAGCGTAAGAAAGGTTTGTCCCCAAAACTACAATGTAACTGGGAAGGCCCATACAAAGTCATAAAACGGATCAACGATGTGGTATATCGCATACAAACTATGGGAAGGCCAAGGAATAAGATGAAGGTGGTCCATTTAGAAAGGCTAGCTGCGTTTGGTTCGGGCAAGGTGTCTGATCGGGACGATCAGACTTAGGTGGAGGGCAGTGTGGCGATTATTCTCAAACATGTTCCATCCCTAACTCAATAACACTCCCACCACTAGTTAAACACAACAGAGATAACGTTGGCTACGCTTATGCATGCAAGCATGTACCAAGAAAGAGGAAGAGAGATCACGCGAGTGTTTGCGAATAGGATGCAAAGAGGAGATGCCAATAAATAACACCGCACCTTCGAGAACACGAAGAGCGAATAACCAAGAAAGTTCTCGGTACGTAGGCGAGAACCCTGTCGGACTATATAAGGCAGTAACCAAGCAAGGCAAGTTGATCAGTTTATTTTCAAGTGTTGCTCAGTGAACTACTGCGAAGTTACCAAACTCTTAAATTTGTATTGCGTTTATTACTAGTAAATAAAACTAGCTATTAGTTACATTACCTTTGCGTGTGTTTATTCGACTTTATAGTGATCGAACCTAGGATTGATAATCAAGGAATCATCGAATTCGTCACAATATGAATATAAATAAACTAATGTACAAATATATGTACAAGAATAGCTAGTTAAAGGTTATAGGATAATGCAAATATAGCCCTGTAGCGATGGTAACATTAGTTGCGCTCCAATCAGCTATCCAGATCAGTATCACGATCAAGATCTCACGGGAACAATACGGATCAGTGGTATGAGAGATGTTTGTGTATATATGTGTGTTTATATATGTATGTCTGTGCTACCAAGCAAATAAATCTACTACAGAAAATTAAACGAACAGAGTTTCTATACAACATCTATAGAACATCAAACTATTTACTAGCTATATTCCAAATATTTTTATATGCGCTAAAAAAATGCCAATTTTTGACATAACCATACGGATTTCAGTATAATATTTTAGCAGGTGATGCGCTGAGGGATGTAGAACAAATTTGCATCAAAAAAAAGTCCGTTACGATAATTTCGCGCAAAGGGGTCAATATGGCGAATGCGAATATTTTGTAGAGAAATATTTAATCTTCGTCTTTTTCTGCCTTTATATTTCTTATTTATTGCGTTAAATTATATTTTAGCTTTTAATAATGCGTCATTTGAAATAATGTTATTGTCAATATCACATGCACGTATGTGTGGCTAACTTCCTAAACATTAGGGCGGTTACTCTGTATCGCGATGCAAAAGCAAATGCTATTCGAAAACTGTCAAATTAAATACTTTTTTCCCAAGAAAAAGAAAGAAATTATATTTGAATCGCGATGCCGAGTAAACCCCCCGTTTTTGCAATGTCCGAGTTCAAACACAGATACAAATTGACGTCAAGGAGTTACTTTTTGTTGGAGAGAGGGCGACGATGGAAGCGGACGGGTACCGAGATGCCTGTGCTCGCGAAACACGCTATGGGCCAGTTTCACCAACGCGACTAAGACTAAAACTAAGTCGTGACTTAAGTTAGCACAGATTCGAGACTAACTTAATTTTGGGTTTCACCACCTGAGCGACTTAAATAATTTTGAGCACAACAACCCGATCAGCTGTTTTATGCATAGTAGTATTTTTTCATACCAGACAACTCTGCTCATCCCAATACCCCAGTGCGAAATGGGCATGTATGGCCATACACGAAGGAATGTATTGATCTTACACCCATTTCTCTTTAGTTGGAAGGTACTAAATTTAGCGCTTAATTGAAAACGATAGTTTCGTAATGGTTGCATGCTAGAAAACAAGCGTTCACATGCATCTACACGTACGCCGTTAAAGTCATGCTTGACGAATTTTCCGGCTGGGATATTATACAAAACAAATTAGGAGCATTACTGACATTTAGGTTTTGAACGACAGCAACACTGACTTAGGCGAGAATAAGTCAGCTGGCAGGCTGACTAAGTTGTGACTTAGCTAAGTTAGATGGTGAAACTGAAAAAATGAAAAACTCGACTTAACTTAGTTAAGTCGAGCTGGTGAAACCGGCCCTATGTGTTGCCGTTCGTCTCAATTATGTTATGTTGACCGCAGATTAATTTTGACATTTTTCTTCATGCCTTTTTTTACATTCGCATGAACACATATTAATAAACGACATAAAAGTAATTGTATCAACAGATTTTCCAAGTTTATTTCCAAGAAAATAATACAATTATATTAATTTGAGCTAAAACACATTTTTTCATTCAAAATATTCGTACAACGCAGTAAAAAAATTCTTAGTACATATGTATGTATTGAGAGAATGTCAGTACAAAACATAATCAACCAAAGCAATTCCTTGCCGTGTTTGAACAACATGGGAAACGGCAAAAGAGAATTGCCGATAAAAGCAACTCCGAGTTTCTCTGCTTGGACACGGACAATGCAGCACTGCGATACGGAAACCTCAGTGATGCATTGTCATGTACTTACGATTCAGCTTCGGCCATTTCTCAATTGCAATAAATATGTAAATATGATAAGCATAAACAAATTTCATGATGCGTGATTTGCGCATCTGATGCGCACCGAGAATGCGAAAGTTGCACATCATCGGCTTTTTGTTTTAAGAGCGTTTGACTTTGGACTTATTCAAAGTAGCTGACGTTTAGGAAGTCTGCATATGTCTATCAGTGATGTAACGAATGCCACTTTTTGAATATTTGCGAATGCGAATATTCAGTTTTTGTTCAAATTTGTCGTCAATTGTGTATGGCCATGCGGTCTCGTTCGATCGACGTGCGTTTCGTTTGTATTTTGTTCGCAAATCGACAAGTTGCCAAGACTCCTGGGTACCCCTCTCGACATTTTTCATAGCACCGTAGCAGTTGTAGGTCGAAGTATTAAGTGTTGCCGATTTTTGTTTTGTCTGCGATGAGTTTGTAACAATCTAGTGTTTCTGGCGCTCCTGGACAGGGTATATGTCTACAAGTAGCGCAAATTACTCCGAAGCCCCACACCCAAACAAACCAACACACAAACAAATTTAAATAATGCAATATTGAACCTGAATACATAAAAGTCACAAATAATTGAAAATAAAAATAAAATGTAGCACCTTAATTTTCCGAAGATTGGGACCAAAGTGGTATAAAACTGTGTATCTTGACAGAGCTCTGTTGAAACTAGAGTTAGATGATTTCTGAAGAACTGTGTGGCTTGTGACTATGATTTCTCAGTCGCAGCGATTTTGATCCTTTTACACACCAAAAGATAATATTCACATTTATTCAAATTGAGCATTCGAAACTTAAAGCAAAATAAACATACCATGATAATTCATGTTGCAATAAACATTAAAAAACATTAGGATAAAAAACCATGGCAAATACTTAAATTCGAAGCTTTTATTTTTAAAGTTTAATATTCCTCTACTGAAGTTTAATTATTAAGGCCCTGTGCCAATCGGTTGAAAATTGTAAATTTTGACAGAGCGAAAGAAAATTCTGACATTTATCGCGGTGAGTATGAGCGTCAGAATTTACCCTAGCCCATGGGGCTAGGTAAAATTTTGACACCTACGAATGTGTACACATATATGCATTCGGTATTGCCAATCATATTATTTCAAATTAATTTATATGCCAACACGTCATTAAACGATAAAATATAATTTAACGCAAAAGATACAAAATATAATGGCAGAAAAAATACGTACATTTAAAATTTATTCACAGACTATTTGCTTTCCCACGTGATTTTTTCAGATGTCAAAATTTACAACTGTCAAAATTTACCATTTCATTTGGCACAGCGAAATGGCAAATACTTTTACACCATAGAAAATTTGTTCACCTCATTTTTCCTCTGAGTAAAATGTTTCCGATTAGCCCACGGTCTAACGGGAAAAATATGTTAAAAAAAAATAATTCATTGTTATTTCCTAAGAGAGAAGTATTTTCTTTTTGAGCGTCTACAATTTTTTGTTTGTTTGTTTAGATTACATATATTTATAGTTTATCGTTGAAGAATATATTTTTAGTTTGAGTTACTTTTTCATGCATTAAGAAACATGGCAAATAAATGGATTTAAGTCTTGTTAACCTGGTATTATCCTCAAATTACTTTTTTTCTGATATTCATATTCGCAAAACATTCGCAGAAATTTCATCGACATATCTCTAAAACTAATGGACTAGTTTGCGTTCAAACAGACAGACGGACGGACGGACAAACGGACATGGCTAAATCAACTCAGCTCATCGCCCTGATCATTTCGGTATACTTATTGGTGGGTCTATCTTTTCTTCTTCTCATACTTACAAACATCGGACCAAAGTAATAATACCATTTCATGTTCATGAAAGGTGTAAAAACTTTTCGAGCACGCAGTTTTATAGAAGAGTTAGTTTTAATATAGCAAAGTAAAAATATAAAGTACCAAGGGTTACCGTTAGCTTATGTCGATTTTATTTCTTAAGTTGACTCTATTTTATTTCCATAAAATGTGGGATATCATCCTGTTAATTGGGTTGAATTCAAAAAAGCTTGAACATTATGCTTTCGAATGTTGTCAGGAGGTAACCGCTCGGTTTTTTGTATGATTTTGAGTATGGGAGTTCTTAGAAAGTTTTAGGGCCGATTTCACCTAACTAAGTCACAACTTAGTCAGCCTGCCAGCTGACTTATTCTCGACTAAGTCAGTGTTGCTGTCGTTCAAAACCTAAATGTCAGCAATGCTCCTAATTTGTTTTGTACAATGTCCCAGCCGGAAAATTCGCCAAGCATAATGGGCATGTATGGCAATACACGAAGGAATGTACTGATCTTACACCCATTTCTCTTTAGTTGGAAGGTACTAAAATTAGCGCTTAATTGAAAACGATAGTTTCGTAATGGTTGCATGCTAGAAAACAAGCGTTCACATGCATGTACGCATACGCCGTTAAAGTCATACTTAACGAATTTTTCGGCTGGAACATTGTACAAAACAAAGTAGGAGCATTACTGACATTTAGGTTTTGAACGACAGCAACACTGACTTAGTCGAGAATAAGTCAGCTGGTAGGCTGACTAAGTTGTGACTTAGTTAAGCTAGATGGTGAAACTGAAAAAGTGAAAAACTAAGTTAAGTCGAGCTGGTGAAACCGGCCCTTAGAATCCTAATCTGAAGTTAGAATTTTTAGATTAAGCATAGTTCTGCCATTTTTTTCCATTTTTTGTCATCTACGACTCAGCAACTTGAGGCAGCAGGTGTGTTAAAGTAGCAGATTTTTTGCTCAACTTTTTAAGTAATTTTCGACCTCTATAAGTCGACATTTACATGGCTGAAAATAAAAGCCCAAACATTCGTCTTTACTGCCCAAGGACAAATGATTATGGGTCAGTTAATAATAATAGTTAAAGTTGTTTAGCGGCGGTTATATAGAGGCACCGAGTTTCGAGCAAATCAAGCCTTAATATTGTGAACAATTCGACGATTCCTTGATTATCAATCCTGGGTTCGATCACTATAAAGTCAAATAAAGACACGCACAGATATTGTAACTGATAGCTAGTTTTATTTACTAGTAATAAACGCAAAAACAATTTTAAGAGTTCACTATTGAACGCTTGAAAATAAACTGATCCCTGCCTTGCTTGGTCACCGCCTTATATAGTCCAACAGGGTGCTTGCTTTCGCACCGAGAACTTTCTTGGTTGCTCGCTTTTCGTGTTTTGGAAGGGTCGGTGTTATTTATTGGCATCTCCTCTTTGCGTCGTATTCGCAAACACTCGCGCCATCTCTCTTCCTCTTCTTAGTTATACGCTTGCATGCATAAGCGTATCCATCGTTATCTCGGTTGTGTTAACTAGTAGTGGGAGTGTTATTGAGTTAGGGATGATACATGCTTGAGAATAATCGCCACACTGCCCTCCACTCCGATCAGACACATTTCCCGAACCAACCGCTGCTAGACACTCAATGGTTGGCACTGCTTTATTAAACCTCATTTCCTCCAGGGATTGAAACTCCGACATCAATCCTCTCATGCAGAGATTCCCACAATGCATTGCAGTGTCACATATTCCAACCATTTTGTCCGTTCTTGATCCCGAATGGATTTTTGCCTTCACTTACGTTCGCAGTGGTACCCGGCAACATTCCTGCAACTCGTTTCTTCAGGATTCCGTTCCGTTCTTTCATGCCCAGTGCGCTGTTTCACCTTATCCACTAAGTTGCGTTGCTTCCTGGAAACATCACCACCAGATGTTCGTCTTTTATCCTCAGCACACTTATTAATCCATTCCCTTACAAATTGTCTGCAACCAATCCAACAGAACCGCCGCTTTACCTCTTGCAATGTTTTCTTTATTCCCATGTGCCTTCCATCTGGGCAACTATGTGACGCTTTGATAACATCTGGAACTCTTGCCTTGGGAACAACAATAAGTGCTCGATAATTCCGGCCATCTTCACTTTCCCATATCCGATGCAAACAACCAGATATTAGCTTCAAACTACTCCATTGTGCCCAGTATGCTTTTGCAATGCGACTCTCTGCGACCTTCTCTTCTCGTCTTGGCTGATTGTTTTCCTTCAGTCCTTTATATACACGTGCCAAATCTGGATCTTCCTCCTGGCCTTGCCGAATCTTCTTCAGGAGGCACCTGTCCATGAAAGCCAATGGTCCAGGAGCTACCCCTGCCTTAGGAGGCTTCTGTTGCTCCATCTCGAAGATCACTCCCTTGGTGCTAAAGCCACTATGGTGTTCAATGATCAAAGGAACCTCTTGCCCATTGTAAGTCATAACCCTGTTGCTTATGTTGATGTGAATGTCTCTCTCAGCCAAGAAGTCGATGCCAATGATGACTTCGTCGACAATATTCGCTACCAAGAAGTTGTGATGTGTAGCCACATTTCCAACTACAACCTTGCATGTCACCTTTCCAAGGACTGGCTTGCTATCACCAGTTACTGTCCTCAACTTAGCTTTCTTCAATCGTGTCACCTTCCCGCTGACCAAGTCACTCCGAATGATGGAATGTGATGCACCAGTATCCACAGTCAGCAAGCGCTCTTTCCCGTCTACGTAGCCTTCAACAGTAACATTACTCGCTTTCCGTTCGAGTTGTGACACAGAGATTATGGGGCATTCATCTTGCTCATCTTCCCCAGCTTTGCGTTTATGTCCACCTGAATTGCTGGGGTTACTGGAGCCAGTGCCGCAATAACGTGCTATGTGACCTGGTTTCCCGCACTTAAGCATTTAATGGCACCATCACTTTTTTCTGTACTCCGTTTAACGCTTCCAAAATTTTGTCTACCCAAGCCGGAGTGTCCACTTCTACGCGATGAGCCTTGTATGCAGGTTTACTCAAAAGCGAGGCTGTTTTCTGCGTCAGAGCATGCGATACCGTTTTAGCGAATGTCCTTTTGGGGTTTCATATGTGGCCCGCTTCGTCTCCACATCGCGTATTCCATTTATGAAACACTGGATTTTCACCCTCTCCGTATATTCTACAGGTGCGTCCGCATTTGCTAAATGGGCCAACCTCTCGATATCCGATGCAAACTCCTGCAATGTCTCGTTAGCCTTCTGACAGCGATTCTGTAGCTCTATTTGGTATATCTGCTTTCGATGTTCGCTACCATAGCGTCTCTCAACTGCACCCATCAATGCTTCATAATTATTGCGTTCACCGTCGGGAATCGTCTGTAAGATTTCGGCTGCAGGACCCTTCAATGCCACGAACAGTGCAGCAACTTTGTCTTCAGTGCCCCAATTATTCACCGCTGCCGTGTTCTCAAACTGTAGCTTAAATACCTGGAAAGGAACAGAACCATCAAATGACGGGGATTTTACCTTGGGAGTATTCGCTGAAGAAGATGGACGGTTCAGTTGCAACTCCTGGATACGGCCCCTTAACGCATCTACCTCGGTCTCTATTTTATCTTGAAATTGTGCAATTTTTGCATCTTGTGCTTCCAACTGCGATGACATATACGCCTTTTGTTCTTCCAGTTGAGCGGAGAGCTGTGATGAAATATTGGCCGAAATTTGAGACGACATTTCTATAATACGAGTCTCTTGGGCCTCCATTCGACATGCAATGTGTGTTTTCTGTTCTTCCAGCTGAGATGCCATTCGCGATGTAATACGCGCCTCTTGTTCTTCCATTTTAGTCGACATCTGATTTAATACAGCCAATATCATGTTTGTGTCCACAGTTGCTACTGGATTCGGCGACTCCTTTTTTTCTTCCATTTTTGTCGATGCCTCCTCCACAAGATGAAAAACATGATCATCAACGTTGATTCCTTCTGCTTCCATAGCCTCTCGCAATCGTGACTGTTACTCTGATTTATTTCCTGTAGTGTTTAGTCCGCGTTGTTCCAACTCATTTTTGAGTTGCTGAATCTTTAATTCATTCAGCTTCGCCATATCCTTGTTATCCTTTAAATCACTGGTATTTATTCAAAAATACCGCTTCTGACACCAATTGTGACGAATTCGATGATTCCTTGATTATCAATCCTGGGTTCGATCACTATAAAGTCAAATAAACACACGCACAGATATTGTAACTGATAGCTAGTTTTATTTACTAGTAATAAACGCAAAAACAATTTTAAGAGTTTGGTAACTTTACAGTAGTTCACTATTGAACGCTTGAAAATAAACTGATCCCTGCCTTGCTTGGTCACCGCCTTATATAGTCCAACAGGGTGCTTGCCTTCGCACCGAGAACTTTCTTGGTTGTTCGCTTTTCGTGTTCTGGAAGGGTCGGTGTTATTTATTGGCATCTCCTCTTTGCATCGTATTCGCAAACACTCGCGCCATCTCTCTTCCTCTTCCTAGTTATACGCTTGCATGCATAAGCGTACCCATCGTTATCTCGGTTGTGTTAACTAGTGGTGGGAGTGTTATTGAGTTAGGGATGATACATGCTTGAGAATAATCGCCACAATATATTATGCTTGCCGCTGTATTACGTACCTACCCTACCGCTATGTGACGGCCGCTAAATAGCGGCACCGGCTTGTAGGAAACCACACCTTTAGTGCTATGCTGAAATAACACAGGTGGTCAGACGGCGAATTCGAAAAAAAATTTCGAATATTTTAAGACTGTCAAATCGCATTGGTTTGTTTGCAAGGAAAGGTAGGAATAAAATACGTTGAAATTCTTGCACCCGGAAAAGATTAAAACCCATGCGAAAATTTGAACTATGCAGAACTTTATGGTAACTAAACATGTAAATTACGCAGTGACTAAAATTCCTCAAGGCAGGTTGATTTTCAAGCGTCGTTCAGTGAACTATTGTGACGTTACCAAACTCTTAACCCAGATATGCCCAATGTCCTACATGTAGGACGCCCAAATTTGTGCTTGCATAGCGCTCAAAGTGCTTTTGTGTACCGTTTATTTTGTTTATTGAGTTAGTATTTGTTAGAACCTCGCGGCCGACAGTACGCTTGGTTAGTTTTTTTTTCTATAATTTTCGTGTTATTGAATCATAAACCTGACAGTTTTTCAAAATGTCGAAATATGCCGTTACGTTTGCACAGTAAGTATGTGCCGCTTGTCATCAGAAAACCATAACTAGGTGCCAAAAATGCGAATTGGGATGACACGTGAGATGTTTTGTTACATATCACACCAAATAAATTCAAACCCGTTGACAGTATGCTACGATGCTCTTATGTGCCCAACGTCCTATATATAGGATGGCTCTGAAATCCATTTTTTCAAATAAATTTTTATAAAACCACAACAACAATGTCTTTTTATTGTAATTTTCACCAAATATAACTGCAAAGTATTTTGGAAATCTTTACGTGCTTGCAATGGGCATATCTGGGTTAAATTTGTATTGCGTTTGTTACTAGCTATTAGTTATAGTATCTGTGCGTGTGTTCACTTGACTTTATAGTGATCGAACTCAGGATTATTAATCGAGGAATCATCGAATTCGTCACAATATTTTCCACACCCATTTTGGTAGGTGGAACGTAATGAACATGTATCTAATACGTGCCTATGAGTAGTAGCAAATCACTTTAAAGTCACAAAATAAGTCGACGCTCCGTTTTTGCTGCTAATTGTGCTAGTTGGGTTCAACTTCCGAATAGCATTGATGGGTGTGTGGAAAAACGTTACATTTCCTCGCCAACTTTTTTTTACACACAAATATTGTTCAATTTATAAAGTTCACACAAAAAATCAATAAATTAACGCAGTTAGAGGCACGTATTTTAATTCATATTCAAATCCTCCAATTAAAATTTGTTGTAAACAAAGACGTACTTTTGACAACAATTTGACAACCTTGAAATAAAAAAACTTGCAAACATCAGTTCATTTTCGATCACGTATCTAAATTCGCCTTAGTTAGTGCCAAACATGTTTAACGTAAATGTCACCCTCAGTCTAACCTAAGGGGTTGGAAGGTGTCAAAATATCTTTGAAAATGGTAATTTATGGATATCCTCGACCTCTGACTATATCTGACTGCTTCTAGCTCGTACGGGATCACAACTGTTATGCGTTTCTAAAATTGTCCAGTTTTGACCTCGAATAACTTCGGAAGTGTCAGATTAATTAAAAAGGTATTCAAACCCAATTTTTGTATAGCGTTCAATTTTATAAAAATATTGGGAAAGAAATCAGCTGAACGATATTGATAAGATATTATATAAGATTAAAGCGAAAATGAAATACAAAGATAAGCATGCCTTTCCCAGTAATATTAAAAACCCATAATTGAGGAGTATAATCGACACGAATCACAGTGGGTAAATCAAAACTTTTCCTTATGTTGATTACTCAATAATTTGTATTTGTTTGACCAACACAGCAGATGGTATTCAAAAAACAAAATATATTGGATGTATATTGGAACAATTTTTCGTCATCCCTTGTAAATTTTTTTTTTTTTTTGTTACAAACCGGTTTCGGCGATCCGCCATCTTCAGTGTATGTTTTCGTTCGAGAACGTAACAAAACAAAAATTGACAAGGGATGACGAAAAATCGTTCCAATATACATCTTATATCCACCCTGTGGGAAAAAAAGAAAATCAAATCAACTCAAAAATATATTGCTCATTATGCCTACTAAAAGAAGAAAAACCGACAACCTGGTAAGACCATTCCGACATTCTAATTTTAAGCCGTTGATAACATATTAATTTCATTCATCTATCCTACTGAGAAAATCGGCTACTTGATTTCCTTACCTTTACCAGTTACTGAATACTTTTTCTCATGCTCATTTATTGTTCTACTAGTATAACATATTGGATGTTGATTCTGTTGCAAAACAGCACCTATTGCATGAATACTTCCATCAGTTTTAATTTGAAAAGGCTTACGAAAATCAGAAACCAGTACTGTGTTAAAGTAGTTTATAAATTTTTAAAACGGATTTATATAATTAGAATAATTTAAATCAAGCTTCATATCTTTTTTTTTTAATATTTTATTAATGTATCCATGACTTTACGATAATATCCTGTTATTACTAAAAACAATTTTAAGCTGTCTGTCTTTAACACCTTCAGTCCTAAATATAATTTTTCTTTTGCAAACAAATTTGCGTTTATTAATAGGAGTAAGAAAATTTATCTCTTCAATTCCGCAAAAACTCTCTGCTATCATTTATATGTTCCTGAAAATTATCTAATACTTTACCAGAATTGACCCAGAAAATTATCGGACAACAGATCTCTAAAGAGAGTTATCCCCTATCAATACCTTTCGTGTACAGTGGGCTATAATTGATCTCAAATACTCCGCTATAGGCATGATTGGTTGGTTGGTTAGAGTGGCGAGTCCCATATGATTCCAATAGTCCAATGCGCAGTGAGCACCGCAGCTAATCTGAAATGGTCCCTTCTATTCACCCTCAGAAGGGTCGAAGATCGTGTTTCGTTGTAGGACTGCAAATGGTTCAAGTTATTCTTAGTCTCGCTAAGCCAGTGCTGCGAAATGCAACCACTGAGAAGCCCCAGGAGTGCCTGCATTGCCTCTGAGACATCAGGAGCTGATCCACGCCGTACCAGCTCATCGGCCATCTCGTTCGATCGGTGACATGCATATCACGTTCAGCGCGCCTGTGGGGCATGATCTAATCCAACCTTCTGTACTCCCAACGTTCACTTGGAATGGAATAAACTCATTAGACTGTATCACTTACAATGGTAGATATACCATCGGTCTTGGTTGAAAAGCTGGAGGAAAAATATCCGGCAATGGCTATTCATAGGAAAATTTTGGATCCCAATTCTACTGTAAACTACCCTAATTGGCAACTCTTTGATCAGTCCCCTCTTAAGTAGTGAAGCATCAGAATTGTGATAAGATTTCTATGGCTCTGGTTCAACATTTTATTCTAATATTTATGTACGCTGAGCCGTTTGCGTATGTGTGTCCTTCTAGGTAGATATTGGTGAGCATCCGATACCCTACAAGAAACGCTGATTTTGTTACACACTCACACTCTGCACTAGCAGCGGTGATAATTTATTTGTCATTGCTGATACTATCATACTAGTATGTTTGTTTCTTAGCACACGGTTGCCCGTTGTTGCCAACACCCACAAAGAACCAAAAGAAAGAACATGAATTGGACAGGCCGAAGTTACGTGGGCAATAACAAAGGAACATACCATACTCACACGTACACGGTTGTTGACTTAGTTTTTTACTATTCGCTTTAAAAACATGATGCAAATCCCTGATAGAATGACAGCACTGACCCTCAGATGTTGTGACAAATGACTGTCAGTGTGCTTATAGGGTAGGTTCGGCACCATCTTTATAATTATAAAAACTATCCATATGTCTGGCAGCACTACGAAACTGTTTCACCAACGATGGTGGTGGCAAAGAGGATAGATATGTCATATGATAGACATATCTATCCTCTTTGGTTGTGACTGGTTGTGACGTTTCATGCAGCGAAGGTTGTGCCAATTTGACAGTTGCTGAAAACATGGCGTCAAATAAAGAAGCATTTAATTCGAGGGCTGTTAGGTTGTGCGAATGTGAACGAATGTTTAATAATAAATGCTAAAATATATCCTTTCAGTTAAGTGTTAAATTGTGATTAATGAAATGAAGCATTTAAGAATTAAAGAGCAACAAAAATATGCCAAAAGATTCGTTTGCTAGATTCAATGTTTACAAAATATCTGATAAATTGAAGTCGAGCAGAGGTGATTAAACGCCATAAGGAGTATTGTGCAATAAAGTGGGATGTAAATAAAACAGAAAAACAAACATCGACTGTGCTGCTAAATTTTATAAAGATTCGGTAAATCCAACAAATTAAGCATCTGAAACCAAATAATTGATTCTGCTCCAAGGTGTATTTCGCTAGCGAACAGCTGACATCTGCTCCGTGCCTATTTTTTTGCTTGGAAAAATGCAGACAAGAGACTAGGGTAATTCTATACGACAGCACGTAACTGCTAATATATTTGCAATTAAAGTTGAAATTTTCTGTCATTTTCATGTGGTTGTTGTAATCACAGATTAGGGTGTACCGAAAAGTGCAGAAATGTGTTTTGCGCAGAAATGTTGTGGACCGCGTAGCCGGTGTTGGACCGGCTAAGGGTTATTTTTTTGAAGCGCGGCCGAAGGCCGCTTCGCAGAAAGGTAAGTAATTGTTTCCTTTAGAAAACAACTGCTAAAACACGTCCGAAATTATCGGGAAAGGTATTAAAAGACTCGTTTTGACCTCGGTAACAATAATCCCGAAGCGGATTTTTGAGTTTTTGTTTCAGTGAAGCCATATTTGCCATCAAAGTTGAAAATTTTCTGTCATTTTCATGTGGTTGTTGTAATCACATATTAGGGTGAACCGAAAAGTGCAAAAAGTGTGTTCTGCGCAGAAATACTGTGGACCGCGCAACCGGTGTTGGACCGGCTAAGGGTTATTTTGGTAATTGTTTCCTTTAGGGGACAACTGCTAAAACACGTCCGAAATTATCGGGAGAGGTATCAAACAACGCGTTTTGACTTCGGTATCAATAATCCGTAGGGGATTTGTGAAAAAGCCGTAGTTAAGTGGCATATTTGAAAAATTGTAAAAACAAATATTTTTTTTTTTGATAGTGCACCGCCGACCATTGTGTACCATTTTGATACACAATGCCGCCAACTTCATATGAAGTTAGCGTGCCACTTTTGGAAAACCATCTTAGACACCGCTAGGAAAAAAATTCGTTGGCACAAATCTATCGTAAATTAGCCGTAAATTATCCGTGAAATAAAAAAATTGGTAATTGTTTCCTTTAGGAGACAACTGCTAAAACCCGTCCAAAATTATCGGGAAAGGGAACAAAAGACGCGTTTCGACCTCGGTATCCCTCGGCCGCGCTTCAAAAAAATAACCCTTAGCTGGTCCAACACCGGCTACGCGGTCCACAGTATTTTTGCGCAGAACACACTTTTTGTTCTTTTCGGTCCACCCTAATCTGTGATTACAGCAACCACATGAAAATGTCAGAAAATTTTCAACTTTGATTGCATATATCTCTTCACTGAAACACTAAGAAAACTCGAAAGTACGCTTCCGGATTATTGTTACCGAGATCAAAACGCATCTTCTGATACCTTTCCCGCTAATTTCGGACTTGTTTTAGCAGTTGTCTCCTAAAGGAAACAAATACGGTACATGTATTCGAAATTACATTCTGCGCATAATGTAAATAAACTAAAAAATATCTTGCGTTTCGGTCCTAGGAATAATAAACTGGATCGGGAAAACAAGTATTATTAGTACTTTGCAAGATATTTCCATGCAAAGTTAAAAGTTTTCTGTCATGTCCATGTGGTTTTTGTACATACAGATATAGGGTGTAAAGAAAAGTGCAGAAGTGTGATCTGTGCAGAAATACTGGAAATCGTGTAACGTGTTGGACCGGTTTTTTTTATTTAAATCGCGGCCGAAGGCAGATTCTCATGACGGGGACTGCCGAATATGAACCCGGTACGCCCCGCCACTCCCTTTCGGTACATGGTCGACTGTCGGGAGAGCGATTTGGTATGACCAGTGCAACCTTCTAGGTCATGCCACCACTCCTTCCCTGAGGAGGGAGAAGGTGGGTAGTGAGAGGTGAAAGGCATCATATCCGTAGATGAATACTCGAGTTGCACGTCATTGCCTTTCTGCATTTTAGTCGCCTGTTACGAACAGTACGCCTACCTCGGGCTTATTCTAAACCCCCAACGTGCTCTCTTCTTATGTCATCCATCAACAGACTTAAATGCTAAATGTTCGTGAGAACGTAGAACTGTTGACAGTTTTTACTGAACTACCACAAACCTAGTCATCCAAACCGTCACTACGATGAGATCCGACACCACATTGCCTTACTGTTTTATCTGCGCAACCATAGACGGGCTCTAAACGACCTATAACCCGAGTCGGTAGACATATCCCTTAGATATAGGCCTGTGAACCCCGTAATTGACCACCTGAAATAGCTGAAAAGGAGCGCGTCCTTCCGATGTAAACTAGAGTCATGCGAGCACAACTTCGTTCTGAATATTGTAATAGGTTAAACTCTTACCTATCCAGGCTAAACCCTACCATACAAAATATTTTCCCTGCATGTGGTGCTCATACTAAACATCACTTAACCTGTTCAATTGAATCTACTCTGTTGAAACTGCTAATTTCCTTCAACTTCCGTAAGGACAGTTTTGGTTTCGCGATAAAATTAGTATCTGGGAATTATGTGCTCTAAGAAAAGCTTTCGCCCGCCCGGTAAAACATTGACTGTTGGCAGAGAGAGGTAGGGCACTGTTAACAACAACAACAACAGAGGTAGGGCGATATCCTCAATCGAAAGATCTGAAATTGGATAGGCTTATAATTATGTGCTATTTACGTGCTCTACAGTGCCAAAAAGAATTTTTTTGTTTCTCAAATCTTAAGTACTTGTTTCTAATCTTCAGAAGTAGGGGATTTGTGAAAAAGCCGTAGTTAAGTGGCATATTTGAAAAATTGTAAAAACAAATATTTTTTTTTTTTTTGATAGTGCACCGCCGACCATTGTGTACCATTTTGATACACAATGCCGCCAACTTCATATGAAGTTAGCGTGCCACTTTTGGAAAACCATCTTAGACACCGCTAGGAAAAAAATTCGTTGGCACAAATCTATCGTAAATTAGCTGTAAATTATCCGTGAAATAAAAAAATTGGTAATTGTAGAGAAATGTTCTTCGAAAGATTTATTGACCTCTACCAGTTGACAACGTCCAAAAAGCTTTTTGATGAGCGGTATGCAAACTGAATTAAAACACTGTGGCTTCGTTGGCTAGGCGATGAATGAAGATGTTCCGGACCTGAATGTATTCTTATCGGCAACCGGCTCTGGAATCTGAGGGAGAGCAGCACTCCGAAGGAACCACCAAAGAAATGACTGGAACGATATATTGGACGGCCAAAACCGTTTAAACAGTTACTTTCCAGTTAAGTTAGTAAGTAAGTAAATCCCGTTTTATGAGTTTTTCGAAATGTCGATACACAAACATTATTTAATATACCGCACAGATATGCAGTGTGGTATAGGGAATATAATGTAACGTATTTATATTATGTTGTTATTACACGAATTTCACGAATTTCTTGCTTATTTTAAAAATATCAATTTAGAACTATAATAATAATTCCCAACGGATTACCCACCATATCCCGCCCGACCGGCGCGAGGGGCGCATCCGCATAACGCGCGGATTATTCGTTCGTGCCGAGTCGTTGAAAGGCTTTGGTTTGTTAATCGTCGAGATCTAAAACTGCTCAGCTACAGAGAAAACCTCATCAGCTAAGTAAAGTAGATATAGGATAGATTATACATTAAGAAATAACTAGTTAACAGAATCAAATTATTGTTAAAAGTTAAAATAGAAGTCAAAGAATAAAAAACAATTAGTAGCTATGAATTTAGGACAGAAAGAATTGATTTTTTTATGCTGAAAAGCGAGTCTGAAATATCAAATCTACCAGAAAGAGAGTTATAATCTTGACACAAACAGCGAAAAGGCTCATTTAACTGAAAATTGGTTCGGCGCTGTTTTAAGACTAGAGGTTTAAAATGCCTTAAAGGACGAGACGGTACATTGAAGTTCACTTCACTTAGAAGAAATGGGCTGGATAGTGAGCCATTTAGCAATTTAATCATAAAATTAATTCCAAGCATTTCCCTCCGACTAGAAAGTGTGTGTAGATTAATGAGTTTTAAACGATTCGTATAGCGTGGCAGATTGTACGAGGGATCCCAATGAAAGTCTCTTAAGGCAAATAGTAAAAATTGGTTTTGAACTGATTCAAGGCGATCTACATGAACCTTATAGAACCATGAAATTATAGAACCATATTCAAGTATCGGTCTGACTAATGTAGTGAAGAGGGCTTTAGTTACATAAGGGTCGCTAAATTCTTTAGACCATCGTTTAACGAATGCTAGGACACCTCTAGCCTTATTGACTGTTGTATTAATATGGCGGTTGAAACTGAGTTTATAGTCCATAGTAACCCCCAGGTCAACAAAATCATACACTTGCTCAAGACTATAATTTTTAATTGTATAGGAAGCCGGCTGAGAAATTCCACGCGAAAAACCCATGTGTTTACATTTTTTAAGGTTAAGTGGCATATAATTTAAATCGCACCAAGTAACTAGTGCATCTAGATCTGATTGTAGCTTATTTCTATCTTCAAAGGACGCGAATGACATGAAAAGCTTTACGTCGTCGGCATACATTAACATTTTTGAAAATTTTATTATTGTAGAAATATCATTTATAAACAACAAGAACAGAATCGGGCCAAGATGGCTTCCTTGAGGAACCCCCGAAGAGACATAAATGACATCGGATACTAAATTTTTAAACATTACTCTTTGTGTCCTGTCACTAAACTAGTATAGCAACAGGATAAAATTGGGAGAAGGGGTCTCATGAGAAGTTGGTGGCCACGAAACATACAATCGCTGTGCAAATCGTTGTAATTTTTCTCTGTTGTTGTTGTTCTTGTTAACAGTGGTAATTTTTCTCTAATACAACAGCCGGTTCTATCGTACCGGAATGACCCGGTTTTTTTACCCGGCCAAAGGCTGTTATTTCAGTGTAACCCTGTGTAATCTGTCTCGTCCCACCCTTAAATTTTTCAGCAGCCAGCACAGTTACATAGGACAAACCGGACGACAAGTAAGAACGAGGTTCAGAGAACACATTAGAGATTACAACAAAAAGATACGGAATCCAACCATCATACCAGAGTCCAACTTTGCGAATCACATGGCGGAGAATAAATGCCCCCCCGGAAACATCAAAAAAACAGTCAAGGTCCTACATGTACAAGCAAAAGGCAGACGTCTGGACGTACTCGAAAACATGGAAATCTACAAACAAAAAACATTCGACGGTAGAATAATAAACGAACAGACAAACACTGTTTCCGACACAATATTCGAACCTTTAAAATTGGTTTACAAAAAACAAAGCAACCACTCAGGTACAACAGACACACACGCACCGACAAATAAGCACAAAACAGCAAAAGATCAAAAACAACAAACAAGCAAAAAAGGTCAAACAACAAAAATCACCAACTTTTACCTGCCTCAGTCAACCACAAAAAAACCGATCGATGCAAACCACCCCCGTTTCTGAATGTACACGCACAACACATGCACACACGTACACAAACAGACACCCATGCTGACGTTACCTGCTACCTACTATAAATACAAGACAAACGACCACAACAGATCAGAACGAAAATCGACACTGATGATGGCACAACGCCGAAACCGGTTTGTCTCAAAACCAAATTTGACAAGGGATGACGAAAAATCGTTCCAATATACATCAATCATTCACCCTGTCGGAAAAACAACAAAACAAAATAAAATCATTTTTATCCTTAATTTGAAAAGGAAAAAAAGACGTAACACCCACTTTGCGCTCACTAAAAATGTGAATAAAAAAATACACGTACTTACGCCTAAATTGCTTTTGCTCTAACTCATAACGGTGCGTTTCACAGCTACGAAACTTTTGGAGGTTGTGTGTAATAATAAGTGATCGATTTTCATCAAAAATCGAAAATCATGGGTCTTACGTCTTTTTTGCGCATGGGGCTCGATATTTTAAAAAATTTTATTTAATTGAATAAAATAAAAATATTTCGGAATCCCGAGATCCTGAGATCGAACCTGCGACGCACACGTTGTCATCTGCTCAACTGAGCCCACTCTTCTAACACCAATTTCACTCTGGTCCACCCCTGTTGAAGCCGCGAGGTTTCTTGGACTTCCGTTAGAAGAGCCTGATGACAATGCTGGATGGGGGGTGACATCCTAGGCAGGTTAAGTAGTCGCTACAACAACAACAACAACAACGCACACGTTGTAATCAAGACGCTTGTCACCTGCTCTACTGCGACATGGACAGCGACTCTGTCAAATGATTTACGCAATGCTCCCGTCTAGTACCAGAGGGGCTACTACAGGAGAGTACGCGGACCATTTACGCCAAAGGACTACCCATACCTAAAGGAAAATGTATTACTATTTTGAATATATTAAGTGTGGAAAAGTAAGAAATCCTTAGGGGCTCCTTAAGCTAGCAGATAATATACTGTTAGCCTAGGCTATTTGATTGCTCTGTCTGTTAAAGGATGCTGGTTCTAGGCCCCAGAATTATTCTTGTATTAGGAGAACCAGACCGTTAAATTTTTTGCATTTTCTAAATACAATTAGCTAAAAAACTCGAATCAAAAGGAGCAGAATCGCCCTCCAAGAAAATACTATTAAAATTTATCTAAGCTGTTTTTCTTCTTCTCTCTTTACAGCTGCATTTGAAAGGCGTTTGAAAAATATATATCTACTTGTGTTAGCATTGTTGTGATACGTTTTTGCGACTAACCAAGAAATTCAAGTGATTAGTGAAAACTGACTAATAAATAGATCCAACACGTCCGATGGACGTAGATTAGCATCGCCTAAATTGTGCGCAGGGGATGAATTACTTTAACAAAACTTCTTTTAAATACTACGCACATATATTCACATTCGTGGTAACTCACTAAGTTTCCAAGCAAGCAACAAGACCAACTCCAGCGTCCAAATCAATTGCCAACAGCGTACGAATGCTTATCATGCTGAGTATTTCGCATTCACAATTTAACATCAACGCCATCAATGGTGCTAACGTCAATTATTGCTATGGCGACCTCGTCAACGGAAATGCGGCTGGAATATGCTTAAATAGTACTTAAAAGAGTGCAGAATTTTCACAACACAAGTAACGACGTGACAACGTAAACGCCTTGTTAGCAGCGTATTTCTGAAATCGTGCTATGGACTTAATCCCACTACCTATCCAATAAGCCGCGACCCCACTACCACTTCCTTCCATCACGCCTCTCTTATAGTTCAGTTTTCCATTGTAACCATGTTTAACCTCTTTTCATTTGAATTTACTCTTCCATTCATTTTCGGCTTAAGCGCCACCATCACGGCCAACATTCGCATTTGCATTTTTTCTTTATGAGGAGATTTGTGTGAAATGGCTTGCTAAAGCACGTTTATTTTAAAGCAGTCAGGAAACTACAACAACGTTATTAACACATTCTTCGAAATAAAATGTAGTTTTTAAAAAAGTGTGGAAGTGGGCCATAGAGTTATAGATACCAGCGTGTCGTATGTCGTGTATATGTGGAGATAGCAAGCATTTTCGGTTAGATTAATTAATAAGAAAAAAGAGACATCGTAGTGTAATTTGTGGTGTCGTATGTCGTAACATGCCAGTGGATATGCAAAAAAACGTCTCCGTACAAGTCGATGGTGATTTTGCTTTACTTCTGCCAAGCGGTGTATATGAGATTAAAAAAATGGAACCACGATCGAAAATACGAACAATTATTTTATTTTGCCTCTTTTTGGCGATTGCTGGCATTATTGGATTCGGATACTTTTGTCAAGATCAGGTGAGAAGTAACTTAAGTAATACCGTTTGTATTTAATGCACAAAGTACAATAATAAGATATGTTATATTTTAAAGCCTGTTGTTGTTTTTAAAGCAGCAGTTAACAGCGTTCAGTAAATACGTCCATTCACGAATTTTTATCAAGACCATCTGATGGTAGGCTCATCCTGTAATATTGTAATAGGTTAAACTCTTACTTATCCGGACTGAACCCCACCATACCAAATACGTGCCCTGCATGTGGTATGTCCCCTCATGATACCAATCATCTGTTTTTCCTGTTCAAATGAACCTACTCTTCTAACACCAATATCACTCTGGTCCAACCTTGTTGAAAATGCGCGTTCCTTTGGACTCCCGTTAGAAGGGCTTGATGACGATTCTCAGAGTGATCGTGCCCTTGAGGCAGGGCGAAGCACTGTTAATAACAACGACAACAACAACAACATGGTAGGTTCAGCCATTGGGTGGTAGATGAGGTTGGTAAAGGGGCGTAGATGAAAGTTGGTTAACGTCGGGGACTCTTCCCTTGCTAAGCATGCTTACATACGTTACGTGCATTGCAGCCCAATCTGACAATTTTTAGAGTGTAGATGTGTGCTACTGGTACCGCCGTTGTGATGTGTGACTTGATTTAGAGATTAAAGATGGAGACCAATATCTTTTACGAGAAAAAAGTATCTATTGGATAATTAAAAAAATATAAAAAAAAAAAATAAAAAAATAAATAAAA
Source organism: Merzomyia westermanni (assembly GCA_949987695.1). Lineage (NCBI taxonomy): Eukaryota > Metazoa > Arthropoda > Insecta > Diptera > Tephritidae > Merzomyia > Merzomyia westermanni. Next base: position 52,995,659 of record OX465288.1, read on the forward strand.
ATAAGGCCCACACCCTATGGAAACAGTTTATTGCTGCTGTGGTTTGTCATTATGTTCAGCCCTAATCTTGTTAACGAGCGACCTTCGAAAGCTCGTTATCATGTACATTAGTTTAAAGGTAGATAGAAAACAATTAATGCAGTATCGTTCATAGCTGTACGGTTTTGGTGTAACTGCTAAGGATACCAAAAAACCCTGGTGTGCCCTCTTGTATTTTACAAATGTGTGCGCGAGTATCTTCGCATTCAATTACAAAAACCCAGCAATCAATTTTGCTTGTTATCAACTTGAAACGCATTTGGTATCAATTATCTTTCTCAACGTCAATTCTCAATAGCTGATTCTCAAACTGACCTCAAAAGAATTTCTGGAATTAAGCACAATATTTTTTCTTTGCACTTTAAATGGCTTGTAAGATTAAATACATAGTTGTAATATAACATATGAAATAATAAACATAAGCTATGTAATGCAAAATACAAACTACGTTTCTGGGTTTCCAGTGGTAATTAGTTTAAAAAAAAAGGAAGAATATTGGGCACTCCAATTGGATATATCTAAAACTACTCGTTAAAAAAAAATATCCTCGACATTTCATACGTGATTCCTATGTAGACTTTTCTGCTAATTCCAAGTATGTAATCAGATAGGCTAAAAGTAGATAATTTTTCGAGATATTTTGAAATTTCAGTTTTAGAGCTAAGTAAAATAGTATTAAAACCAATTTGTTTATTTATTTTTCAAAGTGGTTGTAACTATAAGACAAAGTCTTACAGTAACACCATTAGTTATTCATGACAAGATGAATGATTCAATGAACTAATATATATGAAAAGTTAACAATATAATACTTATTTTAATTTTAATACTAATCCATAAATACACACTTATAACTAGATAGAAGAGACGTTTGATTTTAGTAGGAAAGAAAGAAAGAAAGGAAGGAGATAAAACCATAATGCAATCACAATAATCACACTGAACAGAAGTATTCATGAATCACGCTTTTGTAGTTGCTCCAACTCAAAACAGCCGTAAGAGAAACAGGAAGAGAGTTCCAGAGCCTTACAGCATTGACGAAAAAAGCCTCGAAGACGACAAATAGACATATCTGGGAATTATTAACTTTTGATGCCTGCAAGAATTGGAAAATTGTAGTTTTTTATAAAGGTATTGAGGTGTTTTGGATTCAATTATTTTGAAAATAAAGATGCAGTTGCGTGCAGCAATATGCTCAAAAATACTACATCCAAGGATTTTTCGCTTCCATAAAGAGATGTGGTCATATTTCTTCAAACCGTAGACATAGCGAGTAATGTTATTGAAAGCGATATCAATTTTACGGCAAGAAGAGGAATCAAAATGACTGTAGACATATTCTGAATATGTTATATGAGGAATTGTTCCTCATCTGTTGGATAGCAAGCTTTTTCCTAGTCTCCTAGGGTGAACGAGGTTGGCGTTCTTAGTCTACGTAAAACAGCATAAACATTACCGATAACTTCGTTTACATGGTCAATACAGCTCAGCTTAGAATTAATCACAAAGCCCAAATTTTTAATCTTATCAGTAAAGGAGAGGACGCAATTACCAACGAGCAGCTTTGGGATATCTTCAACATAAGCAACACTATTACTAATACTAATTTAAACGAAGATAGTTTTCATAAGCCCATTTAAAGATTGCAGACAAGTCACTGTTTATTTTAAAACATATATCATCAACCAAACCAACTCGACTAGACATGTACAACATAACATCGGCATAAGCATGAACATTTACATACTGACACACAGAAAACACATCGTTTACAAAAAGACTAAACAGGGGAGGCCCAAGGACAGAGCCAGAGGACACAATACAAGATTTGGATATAGAGCCTTTGCATACCACCCTCTAGGTTCTTCCCACCAGGTAACTAGCCATAAGCTTAACAGAATTGTCAGAGAATCCAAAGGAACATTCTAGTTTTTTACAAAGGAGGCTATGATTCACAGAGTCAAGTGCCTTGTAAAAATCAAGAAGACACAGAAGTGTTCGTCAAGAATTTTTATCATAGCCGTAGAGTAGCTGTGTTTTGGTTTGAATCCTGACTGTAGTGGACTTAACAAATTGTTCTCAACATATGCCAAGATTTGTGTTGCCATTAAGGACTCGCACACTTTGGCAAAGGCCGGAAAAATGCTAATGGGCCTGTACGAGTAATTGCTTGGTTCAACAGCGTTTTTAGTTTTAGACACGGGGATAATCAATGACTTTTCCATTCTGGAAGCACGAAGATGTAAAGCAGTGGTTAATTATATGTGCGAGTGCCTAAGATAGTTGAAGAACAAGTTTAACGAACTTTATTGAAATACCATCCTCTCCAATTGCATTGGATTTAATTCCCATTATGGAACTCTCAATTGAACAGGAAAAGAGATGTTTAGTATCATGAACATTGAGCATTTTAGCCTCTTGATGCAGGTGAGACTCGGATGACATAAGCAGACATCCCGTGTCAGTTCTCATAGCGGTGTTTTAGCAGAATTGCAACTTCCTCCAGTTGGTGTCAGCAATTTTGGGCGACCATATAGGCGCAGGGTAATCAATAACCGGTCGGTCAATAGCCTTATATGTAGCTAGCAACGTTTCTTTATCTTTTCCCCAAGTACTGCCGGCCAGTGACTTGAAGACCTCGTTGCGGCTCTGTACCTTTGAGGCTATTGCGTTGCGTCACGCCCAAAATTTTGGGGTGATTGACAGTAGGTAGAGTTACTCCATCTACGTGGATGTTTAACTCTAGCCCCATCTGCGCATTCCACGTCATGCAAAAAGTCGCCGTAAATTTAGTTGGAGACAGGGTAAAATTTCGCTCGGTGAAGAAGCTCCTTCCTTACCGAAAGAGGAGTGACATGACCTAGAAGGTTGCACAGGTCATACCAAATCGTTCCCGCGACAGTCGGGCCTGACATGAGCTTAATGTGGATTCTACGCAAAATCTCCAAAGCAGTTCGTGTCATCGACGATATTATTTGTACGCTTTCAAACTCGTTCGCTTTAAATTCTACCAGTTTGTACCCGCTTTACCTTGATGATTCTGCAAGAATTTAAAAAATAAAAAGAGAGTTGTCGAAAGCCAATTAAAAGAGACATTTTCTACGAATAATGTTGTGACAACGATAGGCAAACTTTATCCAAAAATCGTGCGAAAAATATAACAAAAAACGCTTCATTAGAGATATTTTGAAGCGTATAACGAAAAATGCACGAATACAAGGCAGTTATTATAGTTGTTATAATCCAAGAACAAGAGTGTTTCAATTTACAAAATATATTTTTAGAGTCTGTCAAATGTTTTTCAAAACATCAAATTTTGTTTGCAATGACCTCCTCACAAAAAAGAAGAATCTAGTAGCCAAACAGCAAAATATCGCGAAATCTGGATATTAAGTAGTGTGTACATTAAATGAGGATTGTTCTCGCCGGGAAGGTGCAAGAGGCGCCTATAGAATCGATCAGCATTCAGCTGCAACCAGATGTTAGGCCGAGTCGATATCGGGACCTAGAAATTCCAGCGCACACACTCAACAGAAAGTTACTCGCGCCAACAAGTGCTACTTTAGACTGAGGATTCAACTAGGAAGTAAAGTCCTTCCACGAAGAACAGGGATCACGCTTTTTAGTATTTAATAATCAGCTTTACGAACTTTACGTAGATATGAGCATAGCGATCGCGAGAAGAGTGCCGCAAAGGGTAGTGATGAGCAACTCGACGGGCGATCTACGGAAACGGCGCTTTTTTTTACTTATATGAATGTTTGTACATACCCTGCAGTCAATTCTACTAGTTTTATACTAGTTTGCAAAACCGGCTCAACTAGTTCGAGTTCTGTAATTTTTCCATATTAGCAACTGGTATTTTTAACACGGCGATGTCCTACGAGATGGCAATTATCCGCATCTGCATCAGCACCATACCAATTGGCATAGTAGTCAGTCTACGCATCAGCAATATACCAGTTGACATACTAGTTATCATACACATCAATATCATACCATTCAAAATACTAGCCTGTGCATACATCAGAATCATACTAGTTTACATACTAGTCAGTACATACACCAGAATCATAGCAGTTGCTGTACTGCTTCATAGCAGGTTAGCTTATTTTTGGTTTAAAAATACACGAAAATTGCAAAATTACATTACATTCCACTTTATTGAAAATTCAGTCATTAGATATAAAATATATGTCATCAGATGTAAAAATATATCTATCACTATATTAAACAAATGAAACCAGTTTCAATAAAAATATAGGCACTATTTATAGCAATTTTACAATTGGAAAACATTTTTAAAAAGTAATTTTCTTCTTTTTCAAAAATAGTCCTTTTTTGAATGAATTTTATAATTGATTTCCAGCCACAAATATTTAAATTTTCTTGAAACATTTTATGGAAAATTTTAAAATTTAAGTATTAATCTTAGATAGAATCCAATACACACTTGTAAAATCAGCTTTTTATGGTGAAAATTTGTAGTTTCGGAGAGTTTTGCAAATAACCATGCAGAAAACTAGCCTATGAAATTCTAGTACATAATGTGCAAGTTCTTAAAAACTGAATTTTTTAAAAAGTGTTATTTTAACCACCTTGTTATTGTGTATATATATATTAGAGCGTCTCGCCTTACAGGCAAAAAAAAAAGTCGGCCTCCCCTCATATGAAGTGTTTTTGAAAAACATTTATAAAAAAATTGCATTTTTCTTCATATCTTCGGCATTTATTGTCGGATTTTAAAGTGTGATACACCAATTTTTTTGTCTCAAGGAGTGGGGTTTTCCTAAAAAAAGCTCATTGATCTCACATCTCCGTTGTGGTACCTACCCACCATATCTCAGTTGCTACCACCCTAATGTACCGATCTAATAACAGCAAATTAAAGACCGTAAAAAATCGTTAATCTTTTGCGAAAAAAGTACTTCAATTATTTCAGTAGAGCTCGAAATAAAACAAATTTTGTTTTTAGTTGAAAGCTATACATTGGATGCCTTATTTTCTTTATACATTTTTCTTTATGAAGACCGTTTTTTTATAACTTAACTGGACTATTGTTTATCTACTTTTTTCTGTTTTATGTTTTGCCCTTGGCATCATAATCAATTGTCAATATTCGGGGCGACCAATTATATTTATATCGTATGGTCCGGGCTGTTCATACAGGAGAGTGTGACGAGAGTTTAGCAAGGGAGAAGCCCGGTGCTATGAGTACAGCCCGTTGGCTGACAACAGCGTCTCGAATTCTTCGCTATTATATAACGTGCGAGCAACCCTCAATAACATTAAAAACACTCGCTGACTTTATTGTAAAAGTTTATGCTCCTTTCTGGTTTCTGGTTAAAAACCAACCACTTGCAATCCACGGATGTCGTCACGTTTTCAAATACATCACATGGATTCGCCAATTGCCACAAGACATTCAAAATATTGTCCGTCCGGTCATAAAAAATAACTCGTACTTTCTGCACCCAGAAAATATTTTGATATCGATGATAACCGATACAGATCCATTCGTACGTTCAGATGGATACACGAGGATCTTAGCAGCCCGCAGAGAAGCTAATGGATGTGTTTGTCAAATGTTTGGTCCGAAAGAGGATAATTTTATAAATTTCGAGAGTGACAAATATTTTAATGTAATAGATTGGGATAGATTCGAACCGGCTGAACCACCATGCTTGCAGTTCTTCGCGAAAGATCACCTCGAAGCATTACAATATTCCAATGGAATAATTGAATTACCAGGTATGCACAACGAAAACCATTAATTTTTCTTTGCTTCTCTTTTATCGGAATTTTCACTGATCTTTTTCACAGCATATCCTTGTCATTCCCAAAATACCGAGCGATTTGTTCATACAGTTCATGAATCTGCAATGGCGGTCACCGATGAACAACGCATGGGCCACATTTTATCTAAGCTCGAGAGCCGGCAGAAATACAGCAAGCTTGAATTCCGACAAAATTTTATGGACTAAAATTTCCGTTACAAAACAAACAATTCACTAACTGTTCCGCGAGCGTGGAAAATAAATAAAATTTACTTTTTCTTGTATGGCTTTAGACTAAAAATAAATTTGTGTTGTATTTCTGGTTCTACTGATTGAATCGAACTACTTTTTTCGCAAAAGATTTATGATTTTTTACGGTCTTCAATTAACTGACATTAGGTTGTTACATTAGGGTGGTAGAAACTGAGATATGGTGGGTAAGTACCACAACGAAACGCATGAGCTCAATGAACTTTCTTGAGAAAAACCTCCTCTTTGAGACAAAAAAATTGATGTGTCACACTTTAAAATCCGACAACAAATGCCAAAGATATGAAGAAAAATGTAATTGGGCGATCTAGGGTTGCCAGAAAAAAAAAAATTTTTTTTCTTAAATGTTTTTCAAAAACACTTCATATGAGGGGAGGTATGGCCGACTTTTTTTTTGGTGATACGCTCTAATATATATATATGCCTCTGCTCGCTAATTTCATTGTTGCAGCTTTTACCCGATTCCGTTGGAGATTCATTGTTATTTGATTACTGAACACTGCATTTCACAATCAAAATAAATCTACCCTGATAAATAACAACAATTCAAGAAATATTATTTACTAAACAATTGATTTGACAGATGATCGTTTCGTTTTCACTTTTCTTCGTCGTTTCATTTGAACATTTCTTATTCGTTGTTGCTTCGCTGATGCGCGGTTATTGCAGTAAATAAGGGTAATTTTATTAACATGTACGTAAGCATCAGAATATTAGTTGAATAGAAAATTAAAATATAAAATGTTTAGAGGGTTGTTGCTGCTTATGATAGCGGAAACTTTACAGTCGCTCAAACTGATATCAATAAGCCCACGAAATTCTAGTTAATAAACTAGAATGTTTACTAACCAGTTTGGTAGTTGACTGCAGGGTATGTTTATACATTTGTCAATATGTGCGCTTCTGAAACATGATTTCGTCGTTTTATTGATAGTATATATATTTATTTTTGTAAAATTGCAAATAGTCCGCTATAACGTTTTGTTTATACTCACGATATTTCGTAGCAAAATTGTTGCGTAAACTGATGCAGTGGGCTTTTACAAAAAGTAGAGATGTTTATTTTCTTAATTTGATTGACCTATTTAAAATTGCGAATTCTTTGTTGATGTGCTCATGGAACGCAATCTTTAGTAACCAATAATAAACTATACATATTTGTGGGCTCATGCAATAAACGCTTAAGTCGAGATGAGGAAGATTTGTAGCAGTACTTCGGCCTGCGTAGTTGGCATATCCATTCATGCAATAGGACGTGACGGGCCAAACAGGGCTAAACTGATATAACATGGGCGGAACGAAATGGTATTCTATTCAAGTGTTATATATCAAGTAAAGCTTTCAACACATGAATGTTTTTTCTTCAATGCTTAGTTGACATTCATTGATATACATATATGCGAATAAGATTCAATGAGTTGAAAAATTTTGAGTTTTAATAAAATTTTCAGGAAAAATAACAACCACATACAGCCGATCGACTATCCGACAGTTGTTTCGATGATAAATACATCTCATCAAAAAGTTTTTCCCGAGAGAAGGATTCGTATCCACATTACTGCATTGATAATCAATCGCTTTAACATACATACCGACCGAAACTTTATCGTTAAGTTTTTTAATATGCGATTAAAATCCATGTAAAGCTCTTGGCAATGGAAAACTTGTATATATTTTTTATTTAAGATTTCTTATCTCTTTTTAAAGTGAGTTGATTAATAATGAAGGTAGTGTTGCCGGCCTACCACACCGAAGGTCCATGGTTCGAGCCCTGGTACAGGCAACATCAAAAGTGATTTGAAAAAAGTTTTTCAAAACGGGGTCGCCCCTCGGCAGTGGTTTGGCAAACTCTCCGAGTGTATTTCTGCCATGACAGGCTTCTCAGCAAAAATTCGTCTCCTTTGTAGATGCCGTTCGGAGTCGGCAAAAAACTGTAGGTCCCACCAATTTGTAGGGAAAATTCAAATCGGCACACCACAAATTGGAAGAGAAGCTTGGCGCAAAAATCTCTTAGGAGGTTTATGATGATATACCTGTTGTATATCGCGCCATAGAGATAGATAGAGATTAATAAAACTTGGAAAAACTACTCTGTGTGAATTTCTCATTAAAACTGATGTTTGCTGCTGTTCAGAATAATTATTCACTGAAGATAAGTATTTATTGCACACGTACAGTTCTTAAAATAATAGAAGTGTCAGTGTGAAACATGTAAAATGCTGCATAACTTTTCGAGACACAACTAAGCGAAGCGATACAAAAGCGATGCACATAATGGGGGGGGGAGGGGGGGGTTGGGATAAAAATATAAAACAAAATTTCATTGTGAGCTTATTTATTTTAGAGTGGCTGTGATAGTCAATAGGGACGTTAGCTATTTGTTTCAAGAAAATAACAAATTATAACACCGATTTTATAAACACTGAAACGACCATCTGTGGTGAAAAAGGCCGATGCGGAGGGGGGACTTAGCTTTGGTTCAAATCCTGAACAGTAAATAACTATACAAGACTTGTCAATAACGAATGCTTTCCACAATTACTATTCAACTTTCTCTAACTACGCACTTTTCTACGATATAAATCTTAACCCTTTTCCCACATTCATATTCTTGAAATACTCTGATGAAAGTTGTAAAATCTATTTTCAAATCATTTGGTATCGTTTTATGTGCCCTCTAAGTTTAAATCAAATCGTCGAGGCTATTTCAAGTGATTTATTTCCATCTAAATGCAAAGCACATGCTTAGATTGGTTCCTTTCTTAATTGTTGGCATTTAAAGAATTTTTATTCAAGAGTTTAAGAATTTATTTTTGAAAGCTCAAAAATGTAAAAATGTAAAAACCACAGTGAAACAGTGAGCCAGCCGCTGACAACATGCTTATCAGACAATATGTATGTGAAATAATTCGTATGGGCCAGTAATTTGTTTTCATTAACCCTTTGAAAACAACTAAACGAAAAATTCACAAAAGCTCCAGTTACTATTTCACATACTTTTCGTATGCTAGCATAAAGAATATATATATATGTATATATTTTTTTATATATAGTGTGGTTCCCCCATTTCTGCGCAAATATTGATTAGGTAATGGCTCTGTTAAAGGAGCTTAAAAATTCTATAAAATTATTCTGAATTGTGTTCGGCGACACATGAAACTTGTAGGGACAGTACGCATTTTGACATTTAATTGGGAAAAGCTGAGGAAGCTGCAAGTTCCTGTTGGGGAGATTTCAGTAGTAAGATTTTCAAGTGAAAAAAGCTGATCGATCGTCAGTGAGCAAAACAGCAATAAAAACTTCAAACTTTGTTATTAACGCATGAAAACAGCAGCAGCTATTTTGCTTGGTAGTGTTTACAAATTCCTGTTCCTTTTTAATTTTTGCGGTTTCGAGAGAACTTGACTCAATTCTTTCTTTACTTAGTCCTCGTGCTAATCGGCAGGGCCATAAAACTCTTGCAAGCTTTCTCGCCGAACACACCTAACGATCGCCACATACATACTGCATTTGTTTTTGAATTTACCGTAATATAGCTTCTAATCTTCCCTTTCTCAATAAATTGGTGGAATTCTATTGATAGGATATGTAATTTTTTGTATAAAGGACTAGATGATTGCAGATGATATGCATTCAAAGTTGAATTATTAGATTCCCATATCTTTAGTAGTAATAAGACAACTATTGAGAAAATTTCCGATCCCTGTAACAATTAGCAATAAAAACGTAGTAGTACCACTGTCCAATTTGCGCACCATCTATTTTAATATAATACAATTCATCTTTTCTTTTTCAAAATTGGAATTAAATTCAAAGAAAAAAAGCAAAATACAATTTATTCGGGTTAAAACAAACGACATTTGATGAAAATTTTTAACTCATACATTCAAGCGAATTGTCAAATAAGCATGTTTACTTTTTTTATTTTGGCTACTTGGCTCACTGTTACACTGTGGTAAAAACGAAATACTCAATTGCAAATGGTGTAAGTGAACTTGGTTTTCAGTAGTCAAACACACTAATCGTTTTGCTAAATTTGTAAATTTCATTGCCGCGTGGCTGGCACAAAAATGTATGTTGTGGGTGGGTGGGGTTATTAAAATGTGCGGCACGCATTGCTACGTGTCGGGCTTTCATAAAAATATCGCTGTCATGTGTGTGGAACGCTAATTTCGTTACTGTACATTTGTTTTGAATTTTGTCGCTTATGTTGCTACCAGTGTCACCGATTTCAAATACAGTGCCGGAAATAATTATTGGAACAGTCGCTTTTTGCGCTTTTCACAAATTTCAGCCCTAGTAAAATTATTTTAACAAAGACTATGTAAAAGTATGTGTCAGTGTCAACTACAAGAACTATAAATTTTGTTTTAAAAATGTACGCAAAATTCACGAAAATTCCAAGAAATTTATCAAAATTTAAAATTTTTTCACAGAATTTTCACAATTTTTTGGAGTATGCAGTTTTGTAGGCCATTAAATTTTAGTATAATAAGGGGATAAACTTAAGTTAGTGAAACATTTTTGCTGATTTTTGGCAATTTTTTCTTGGGTACTTCTGTATTTTCCTCCATACAAGTTTATGAACGCAATTTTTTTTTATTTAAATGAAAACACTTAAGCTCGATAGTTTATTATAGAATTGTAAGAATAAAAGATATTTTTTTTAACACTTAAAAGTGAAAAATGCGATGTTTGAATTTCTTGAACGTTAACACAACTTTTTCACTTCACTTCAATTTAAAGTAAAACGAGAATTGAAAAACGTAGTGAATTGACGCATTTACTTTTCACTTCACGGTAACGCAAAACCAGAATTGACTCAATGATGTGTAATCATTAATAATATCTATTTTAGTGTAACTAATATATAGTATTATAACAAATCGTTTTGTTTCCCAAAAGTCCGTGGTGTTTATGTTACAAGTTTCATTAAAGTTTTTAATTTTAAAAAATGCTTCTGGTTTACTTGGGATGTCTGAATCAGATTGACTTATTTAGCTCATTAAAGTGTTCAGTAAATTGCCATCATATTCAGATTCTAGTGGCTTGTTCTGCTTCTGGAACACAAGGAATTGTTGTTTGGCGGTATTTGTTTCCTAAATAGTCATTTGCAAATTATAAAATTGCGAAATTTGCATTTATCACCAGCAAAGCATCACCGCACTAATTCGCCCTCTCTTTTGCGACCCATCTTACGAAATATTATTATAGAATTAATTTAAATATTCAAATTTTTTTTTTATAAGTTTTGATAAATAACGAAACGAAATTTCTTTTAATAAATATTTTTTGATATTTAACAAAACAATACTTTTCGTTCACCGATTGGCGTTAATATTATTGATAAACGAAACGAAAGCAAAAGCTTTTTTTTGTTTATTGATAAATTCAACGTTAATTTTCAGCCCTGACATAAGGTATACATATACCATGATCCGCATTAATTATTCCATCTTTTGACTAATTTGGCATTTGATTCATGGCATATAAAATGATAAAATTAAATAGAATAATCCAATTAAAATTTCAGTTTATGCTTCAGTAGCGCCATCATTTATTTATGCGTGTAGTAAATGTATGTACGTTCCCGCGTCTGTGCATGGATTTATCAGGCAGACTATGTGAAGATTGGATGTAAATTTTAATTAAATTGTTCGTTGACAATTGATGCGCACAAATTCACTCTAGAAAACAGCCAATGAGCACACTCCCAAGTTGCTGTCGTCACCATGAAACTTTGTGCCTCATTGTCTCGTGACTTATATGTCGCAAAGTATGAGTGAGAACAGATGTATTTGATTAAATAAGTTAGCTTGATTTCATAAGATAGAGAGGGAGAAAAAAAGAGAACGAAAAAAGCTGAATAATAGTATTTGTGCCTATTTTTTAAAATGTTTTTTAATAGATAGACTTTGACGGTGTCATTGCAACCAGACTTTTATATATACCAATGCATTCTTACATATGTATGAAGTAAGTAGTCGTCGACACAATATTTAATATATGCTTCCATCTGTATTTTTAGATCACAATTTAATTTCGTTTAAAACATAAATAGACTGACAACTCATAAAGACATTGGCATTGGCAATGCATGGCATAAATAACATTTTCAAAGACAATTATTTATATACATACATATGTACAGGGTGTGTTTTTTACGGGTTTGTTTTTCAAATAGAGATAAAACTGGCATTTTGTGGTCAAATCTGGCAACTCTAATGTCATTTATGTTCAGTTTGGTTTGTCATTTCATCATGAACAGGTTGACAAAAGAACAACGCTTGGAAATCGTGCAAATTTATTTCGAAAATAATGGTTCAGTTCGCGAAGTTTACCGTGAGCTCCGTCCATTTTATGGTCGACATAATCGTCCATCAGAGCAATTAATTCGGTTAACCATGGATCGTTTTCGCACTACGTTTACTCTATGTGATAATACGCATCCGCAGAGACGTCGAACAGTGCGCACCGAAGAAACAATTGCCGCTGTAGAGCAAAGTGTTGAAGAGGACCCGAATGAATCGATTCGCCACCGTGCACAGCAATTGGAGCTTTGTCCATCAACTTTATGGAAGATTTTGCGCAAAGATCTTGGCTTGCGACCTTACAAGATCCAGCTTGTGCAAGAATTAAAGCCGCGAGACCATGCAATGCGTCGTGATTTTGGTGTATGGGCCGAAAATGAGATTGATTTCGATGCTGATTTTCATCGCAAAATTTTGTTCAGTGATGAGGCTCATTTTTGGTTGAATGGCTACGTCAACAAGCAAAATTGCCGCATTTGGAGTGAAGAGAATCCACATGAGACCCTTGAAACGCCATTACATCCACAAAAACTGACTGTTTGGTGTGCTCTATGGGCTGGTGGAGTCATTGGGCCATACTTCTTCCGCAATAATGCTGGAGAGGCAGCTACCGTTAATGGAGACCGGTATAGAGCCATGATAACCGACTATTTTGTTCCCGAATTGGATGGCATGAATGTGGATGAGTTGTGGTTCCAACAAGACGGCGCTACATGCCACACAGCGCACGTCACAATCGATTTATTGAAGGAAACATTCGATGAGCGCATAATTTCGCGGAATGGACCTGTCAATTGGCCACCAAGGTCGTGTGATTTGACACCATTGGATTATTTTCTTTGGGGATATGTGAAGTTGCTCGTCTACACCAACAAACCAGAAACGTTAGGGGAATTGGAAGCCAACATTCGTGGCGTTATTGCCGACATACGGCCCCATATGCTCGAAAAAGTGGTTGAAAATTGGACCTGTAGAATTGGCTTTATTCGAGCCAGCCGCGGCGGCCACATGCCCGAAATCATATTTAAACATTAATGGCATAAAATTATCCTTCCAATAAAGCCAAATTTATGGACCTTAAAACGATTTTCTTGTGTTTTATTTCAATTCGAAGTTCTATACCCCTAAAAAAAACACCCTTTATATGCATGCTCTTGTTGTAGTAACAGTACTCAGCGATGCTTAGTCTGTATGTCTACTCATGGATGCGGGTTCAACAGCGGTAAACTGAAAGCCCTTGATTGAATAAAAACCGAGTCACTCCCGCAGGCCACACGCAGAAACCGCCTCCAATGAAAATCTCAGCCTTGGGTGAGAACTCACTTTTCTTAACACACAAACGTTCGAATGCTGCCCCCGCCATGACATAAAAATTCTGTTTTGCGGCTTTCACGCTATGGCGAGCAAGGCAGGAGTTTTTGACTATACAGCCGGAAAATTTTAAATCCATTGTGGTCATATCTAGCACTAATTTGATCATAAATCAAGCTACCTGATCAACGCTAGATCGACAGAACGATCAGCGTCCTGTATCTGTGCAACCTGCAATGCCGAATATAAGCTCATACCACCATCTTGTGCCAGCCAAGATACACACGCCTCTGTGCAGAAAAGTAAATGCGTACAGTCACACATGGAAAGCTTGCCATCGGGAAGAAGCGCAAGCTAAAGCCGTTTGATTGATTCTTTGCTAGCAGTCATCGACCTAACGATCTAACGATAATGTTTCTCACTAATTAACACAGTCACACATTTTGTTTTTTAAATGTATAAGTAATACTTAACACAGAAAATAAACAAAAGAATTTGAAAAAACGGTATATTCTATAGTTACATATTTCGTTAAATTGACTACTTTATATTTAAAATATTCTTTCTCAATCGTACTATTTGTAAAAATATCTCCACTTTTCTCAAACAATAAGCAAGCATGTTCCTTAAAAAATCATTATAACTCCTCGGTTTTCCAGAGTATATAAATTAAAAATGTATCTTCACAAAATTCTTTAAACTTAGTAACAGTCCAAACATAAAGGTTGTTTAGTAGGGATCTCAAAACTATTCGAATAATTCGATTAATCCAAAGTTCGATTTTAGTACTATTGCTAATCGAATTTCACTATTTGATTACTTGACTTTTTTAGATTATTCGAATAATCACCATTTGAATTCTATTAGAATCGAACATTTGTTCATTGAAAATAAATTATGATATTTCAATCAGGAATGGGCGTTTTCAAACATTTATGAACATCAAGTTAGCCAAGCACCCCAAACGAATCGAGTCGGGACCAGGTGGATAATTTGCCGTTAATTTACTGTGATTTTGCCGGGAAAGAAATTATTTTGAAGTGTAACTTTTTCTCCGAATTTTGGGGTGCTTCGCTAAGTTGATGATAATGAAAACAGTGTTAGAGACGGGATATCGAAACCGGACTTGTGGCTTAGTTTGCCGCTAATTTGCCGTAATTTACCCGAGAAAAATTAATTTTGCCGTTCAAATATTATTCGGCCACCCTAATGAAACCACTAAGTTAGTCGGAAAAAGAGCTGTACCACAAAGCTAAATGGAATTTTTTAAAAGCAGCTTTAACCGATGTTTTCGCATTAAGTTTGTATTTTGGAAAGAAAGAACAAAACAAATTTTTATTCAGTTATTTCTAGGATTGAGGAAAAGTTTCAAAGCAGCGACAGCCGAAGGCTTCGCTTCACAAATCAAAGTAAAAGCAATAACGCCACTTGTAGTCAAAAATTCTGGAAATTTTGTTTTTCAAAAGAAGGAAATTCTGACTAAATACTTTATAAATTTTGACTTTTCGATTGCTACTGTCTCTATCTTGCAAACTTATGCACGAACGCAAATCGTCATCTAAGCAAAGACAGTCGAAGTCATTAAGCATTCGGAAAACGAGCTGTACCCAGCGTTGCCGTTTTCATATTTGATAAACTCTTTTGTAAAATTCGTGTTTTGATACGTTTTTATCATGAAATTCCCTAATTTATGCCTTGTTTTGGCACTACTTTTTGTAATCAATGAATGAAAAATAATAGTTTTTGATAAAAAAGTTGTTAAACTAAATAAATTAACAATAAAAATGTGTAGTATTGCCTTTCGAATGGTAGCAGAAGAAGAAACCGAAGATTCTGTAGCACAGGAACCTCAACAGAGATCTATAAGAACGCACATGAGTTGCCGGAATCATTGTAAGCGGAAACAAATTTATTTTTAGTGCAGATTAATTAAAGCTATAGGATAAAAATATTTGTTGGACATTTTAAGGCCAAAAAGCAGTTGTAGTTTCGCCGATTGAGCTCCTATTGGTAAAATTTGTGTTATAAATAAGAGAGTGCCTTTTTCCATTCCACAATACATTTTGCTGGTGGTCCTGCCGAATTTAACTCCTCCGCATTTTGCCAAAATCTATTCAGCGCTTTCTCTCTTCCTTAATAGAAGGCGCGGCAATTTCCGGCTGCCCTTGCATAAGGCTTACTAAAGTTTATACTTTCAGCTTATTTATACTTTTCGTCCTAAAAACACAGAAGCAATACGATATTAATGTATAAAAGTAATTTTTTTTTTATTATAAGTTAAATTTACTTACATTTTGTTCAGCGCTCACTTAAAATTGCCTGGCGAAATATCTGGCAAAAAACTGTTGTGTATTCTCCCTTTTCTTTTCATTTGTGATACCTACGTTACTCGCCAAACCACTTTTCGATTTTTCGAACATCGTTTAAAATAGGCGAATGCCGAAAAGCGAACAAATACTTGCGGATTTTGTGTTCAGAATAAAGGAATAGGGAGTAGCGGAAAAATACGTGCGGATTTTTCGTTTAGAATCGGGCTGATTATCTTCATTCTGCAAAACGTTTGTTTGTCCCAAAACACAAGATGTTTACAAAATTTTAGGCGTCGTGGAATATCGAGGTCCGGCAATAACTAGGAGATCGGCGACTGATTTGGGACATGATATAGCCATTGCCAGAAGTAACCAAAATTGGGTAGCATACGACGACAGAAAGGAAAAATCACAAACGATTAATGATAACTACACTTAGGCCCGGTTTTTCAGTCCTTGGTTAAGCTCAGTTTAAACTAAGTTTGCTTAAACTCGGCATAAATTTAAACTCCAGTTAAACTGCAGAGCGGTTTTTCAGTGAGAGTTTAAGGCCGCTTTTACGATTTGCTTTTTATACGGCAACATTGGTTTTTTCTTTATCTAGATACGGCAACAGATAATATTTGTTAACATATTCAACGCCATTGCTTCTCCTCAGTATTGTAATAGTTAGGATTTCGCTAATTTCTGCATCACTATAATCACTTTCGTCAGATGATATATCCAGTATTTAATTAAATATAAAAATATCGTGATTTTATAATTGCGTTCAGTTTATTGTTTCACAACCAAAACCATCAAATATGCAAACAGCTGGCAGGTTAACTAGAGTTTAACCCTGCCAAATTGGCCGTTTAAACTACGTTTAAACTTCGTTTAAAGTTGACTGAAAAACTGCTTAACAAGTTTAAGCTTAGTTTAACTGACAAATTGAGTTGAACTTGTACTGAAAAACCGGGCCTTAACAGCGGAGCTGCTTTTATACTCCAAGATTTAAGGAAACAATTTATCGTTTTCTAATATAAGAAAATACATATACAAAAATTTACTTCAGCTTCTGGTTTTATTTGACTGAAAAACTTTTTTGTAAGAACATTCCGTTTTACTTACGAAATTCATAGGCTGCTTCGCTAAGTTAACAATTTACCTTCGGCTGCGTTGCTTAGATGCTGCTTTGAGTTCGTGCAAGTTACTTATACGAAAAAGTAGAAAAATATTTAAACGGCAAAATTAATTCATGTCCGACTAAATCACGGCAAATTAGCGGCAAATTATGCCTCAAGTCCGGTTTAGATATCTCGTCCCCAACACGGTTTCCATTAGGGTGCTTCGCTAAGTTGATACGATGTTCCCTATACGAAAAAGTCGAAAAATATTTGAACGGCAAAATTAATTCTTTCCCGGCTAAATCACGGCAAATTATGCTCCAAGTCCGGTTTCGATATCCCGTCTCTCACACGGTTTTCATTAGGGTGCTTCGCTTAGTTGATGTCACCCTTAAATTCGGAGAAAAAAGTAAACGGCAAAATAACGGCAAATTAGCGGCAAATTAAGCCCCAAGCCCGGTTTTGATATCTTGTCTCTAACACGATTTCCATTAGGGTGCTTCGCTAAGTTGATGTCAAGTTAGCGAAGTTGCGAAGTTGACACGATGTTCCCTATACGAAAAAGTCGAAAAATATTTTAACGGCAAAATTAATTCTTTCCCGGCTAAATCACGGCAAATTATGCCCCAAGTCCGGTTTTGGTATTTCGTCTCCAACACAGTTTCCATTAGGGTGGTTTGCTAAGTTGACACGATGTTTCCTATACGAAAAACGCGAAAAATATTTGAACGGAAAAATTAATTCTTTCCCGGCTAAATCACAGCAAATTAGCGGCAAATTGTGCCCCAAGTTCGGTTTTGATATTTCGTCTCCAACACAGTTTCCATTAGGGTGGTTTGCTAAGTTGACACGATGTTTCCTATACGAAAAACGCGAAAAATATTTGAGGCAAAATTAATTCTTTCCGGGGTAAATTACGGCAAATTATGCCACAAGTGCGATTTCGATATCCCGTCTCTAACACGGTTTTCATTAGGGTGCGTCGCTAAATTGGTGTTAAGTTAGCGAAGCACCCCAAAATTCGGAGAAAAAATTACACGGCAAAATCACGGCAAATTATCCACCTGGTCCTGACTCGTTTCGTTTGGGGTGCTTCGCTAACTTGAAGTTCATAAAAAATTTAAGTGACGAGTGAAATATTATTGGTTATTCAAAAAATTTTGAATAAAAAAAATTTTTAAATTTTATTCAAGCTTTTGAAATTGAAAAAATACACATCGAGATACAGCTAAATTATACCGGTACGTGCATATAGACATAACTAATGTGTATTTATAAAGATTTTTTCGGTTATGTCTGTATAAATTGAGATTCACTGAGTTGATTGAATGCAAGTTCGCGACCAAATTCTGGACAAAATAAGGCTTTTGGCGGGATTCTTTCGATGTTTTCGGGATTATTTTAGGAACCATTTTGTGACTTTTTCAGGGTAATTTCGGGACATATGCTGAATTGTGTTGTGGGATTTACCGGGTCATTTCGGTGTTGTTTTCGGGACTATTTTGGAATCATTACGATACTTTTTTGGAGTAATTTCTTTGAAAAAGTCCCTAGATTCCTAAAATAATTCAAATATAGACACAAGAAGTCTTAATTTAATCCATCAATCAATTACGAAATAGTGCTGAAAAAATCCTAAAATTATCCCTACAACTCTACCGAAATCACCCTGAAAATCACCAAGTAGTCCCTAAGTAGCCCTATTTTGTGCAGCAATGATCCCGAAATTAAGTCAAAATACACTCAGTGGATCTCAATTTATACAGAAATAACCAAAAAAATCTTTACAAATTTTATTCTTTATTCAAAATTTTTTTTCCCTCATCACTAAAATTTTTTTGAATCTTATAAATAAAAATGAATGTGTGTCTGTGTGCCTGTGTGTTCTTTATAGGCGTCCAAAGTACTCTACCGATTTTAATGAAATTTTCACAGTATATTCTTGGGATCACAGGTTAAAGCACATGCTATATATAGTTTCGGAAAAGTGGGCAGTGCGACGCCTCCAGGCTAAATCAAATTTCAATTCGTCATAACTGAACATATTTGGTCCAAATTTATGATATTTATACATATGTGTCCTTAAGTCAAGTTTTCCATTATTTTGGAAAAGTGAGCCGTGCCACGCCCACATTTATTGTGTTTTGATTGTGCTTCATTAATGTCCAAAGTTTATAGTCGATCTCTGTGAAACTTTCATGATAGGTTCAGAAGTTCGGTGGGTACGGCTTAGGAAAAGTGGGCGGTGCCACGCCCCAGGCTATATAAAATTTCAATTGGTCACAACTCCGACCGTATTTGGGCTAAACTAATGATATTTGAATATATATGTAATTTAGTGAAGATTTACATCATTTTGGAAAAGTGGGAGGTGCCACGTTCAAATTTTTTGTGTTTTGTTTGTGCTTTATTAATGTCCAAAATGTATTGCCGCTCTCTGTGAAACGACACAGGCTATATTTAGTTTTTGGCAAAGCCTCCAGGCTATTTAAAGGGGGTAGTAGCAATTCGGCATAGCTAGGAATTAATTTTGTTCAAGTTAATGATATTTTATATACAGATATGTGTTCTATATATCAAAAAACCTTGGAAACAGAAAGCAGAATCAAATACAAGTTAATTCGATATATCTTCAAAACTATGTACATATCAGTACCCGCAGAGAAAATAGGAAAAGAAGGGGAGTAGGAGTAAGCAAAAGTTGAAAGAAAAAGGAGGAGATAAGGATAAATGTAGAAGAAGCGAAAAGTGGGGAGGGAAAAGAGTACAATTTGTTGAATGTGTGCAAAACAACGTCTGCCGGGTCTACTAGTAACAAATAAAAGTTTATTTTTTACTTTAAAAGTTTTTTTGTTCAAAGTGACCCAACCCTGATTTCAATTTATTCAATTTAATTTGTTTCAATATAGTATTAGTACAGAAACATATAAAAAACTAGCAATAAGCTTAAATATTAAAAAGTGGAAAGATAAGTGACACACAGTCAGATATCTAAAATATTTGCAGAAATAATGAAAGCTAGATGTTTTAAAATTTGTTTTGTTAAAACTTCTCCTTAGCAGGAATAGCTGAAGCCAGCGAATCAAAATAACTAACAACGAGGTCAGTTACCCGAGTTGATCTGGTAAAAAACAACTTTTAAATTGTTTTTCTTTTAAAAATGAGTGCTCAAAGAATTAGTTGGGTGTGCATTTTTATACAAAATGCAGCGAAGGCCAGCTTTTTTGCAACTATTTCGGTAATGGTAACAGCTATCGAAAAATGTTCTTTTACCGTTTGTTTGTCGCGGCCTGTGCCTCTGCCGCGGCCTGTGATTGTGCCTTGTTGTTGATGTTAGCTCTATGCATATCTGAGTTGTAAGTGTTAGTATGCGTGTTAGTAAGGCGATAAGTCTAGGATGCATGATTCGCAAAGGAGGATGCGACTAATGTCAGTTCTGATCACTTTGTATGGGTTGAACTGTTCACATTATACCCGAAAGGACTTATTCACTTTCCATCTAAACGGGTACTTTTAACTCCTATAAGTATGCTACACAAATAAAAATTTACTTATGCATATTGAATAATAGCCAACTGTAGACTAAAGCGATTAATCGCGGAACGCTCTCTATTGAGATTAGTCACACGCTTTTGACTGCTTGCTGATATGTATGTGTCGCTGTATTGGACTAACTCAGAACTATCCCTGAGCTAAACCGTTTGCCGGCACCACCAGCTCTAGCTCAATACCCAAGCAATGCTTTCAACTTTTCCGTTTTTGCATGGCGATGCCATTGGCGGTGACAATTGTCACCAGTGCATTACTTTTCATCTCGTTCTCGACAGGTTTCCACTTCGGCAGTTCTAAGATAGTTCGGCCTTGGCTAGTTTTCAACCTGTGTCATTTCGGAAAGTTTGGGGGTAGTTTTGGTTGTGTAAGAGTGATTATCGATATCCGATATTTCAAACTGTCATCGTGCCTAAACACGATGAATACGATCAATGTGATCTATATGATAAATATGACCGATATGATAAATATACTCGCTCTATGGCGCGATATACAACAGGTATATCATCATAAACCTCCTAAGAGATTTTTGCGCCAAGCTTCTCTTCCAATTTGTGGTGTGCCGATTTGAATTTTCCCTACAAATTGGTGGGACCTACAGTTTTTTGCCGACTCCGAACGGCATCTACAAAGGAGACGAATTTTTTGCTGAGAAGCCTGTCATGGCAGAAATACACTCGGAGAGTTTGCCAAACCACTGCCGAGGGGCGACCCCGTTTTGAAAAACTTTTTTCAAATCACTTTTGATGTTACCTGTACCAGGGTTCGAACCATGGACCTTCGGTGTGGTAGGCCGGCAACACTACCTTCACACCACGGCGGCCGCCGTTAAATTTATTTTAGCTCATAATACTCAACACGTGTAAAGATTTTGTTTTGTTTGTGGAATCTTTGTGGTTATCCAGTTGCGACTTCAATATTTCAGGCATGAATTGGAACTCTGCATGTATGCCAATATAAATGCTCGTACATTTCCATTTTACACGTGTTGTTTCTCAGGAAGCATGCAGAGCATGCATGTACTTCTGTACATAAACATGATATATACGTTCAGAAGCACCATTTCTGCATTGATGAAAAGTTATCGGTTATCCATGATAAATAATGTTCCTATTCCTACAGCATATATTCCTAAGGTAGATGGATTAAAATTGTGCCAACACTCAATTAGTCACTCGCATGCATTAAGACATATGGCATAAGACATGTCCAGGAAATCCCCTTCATTATGGAATATTTCCTTAACCATTTTATTTTTATTTAAAAAATGTGAATAGCTTTTTTTAAGAATATAAAGAAAAATCTAAGAGTCCTCAAATACAGGGTGGCGCAAAAGTAATCCTCCTATCAGAAAATGCTATACATTTTGCGATTGGCCCCTAAAGTCAGTTCTGTTTTGACATTACTACACAAATGCGAAATACACGTTAATAAACAATGTTACGCTACACTGCTCCAGAACGCGGAATATTGCTGACTATTTATTTGACCAATAATCGGTCGGTGAAAAACGGTTACTGCGCAAAAGTAATCCTCCTATCAGAAAATGCTATAAATTTTGCGATTGGCCCCTAAAGTCAGTTCTGTTTTGACATTTGTGTAGTAAACACATGCGAAATACACGTTAATAAACAATGTTACGCTACACTGCTCCAGAACGCGGAATATTGCTGACTATTTATTTGACCAATAATCGGTCGGGGCCAAACGGTTACTGTGAATGGTGAGCGATACAGAGCAATGATCAACGAGTTCTTTTTGCCGCAACTTGATGAATTGGGATTGGAAAACATGTGGTTCCAACAAGACGGTGCAACAGCACACACTGCACGTGCCACAACCGATATGCTGAACATCGGAAGCTTACTTTTGCGCCACCTTGTACTTATGTGCGTGAAGTACAACTTAGTAAGGTGTATAGTTTTTAAATTAAGAAACTTTTCACTGATAGAGTATGTATGTCTTTTTCATGCATACAAAGACCTCATTAAAATGCATACTTCCTTTGTGAATAAATATGTTTTCAACTTGAAAGTATTCATACGGCACGCTCCTTGCATGCGTAAAAACTGATTTCAGGTATTATACTTATGGGAAATGAAATGCAAAAAAAAAACTAGCATAAAATAAAATTTAATTAAATACAATAACATAAAATTAATTAAAATGAAGGCAAGGATAGGAAAATCCATCGGACCCGACGGAATCGCCATGAAGGGAGGGACAGAGTTATTTAGCGGCTCTTTTCAACCTCTCTCTAACTACTTTCGTCACACCTGAGATATGGAAACAGGCGATTGTAGTTCCCCTACTAAACCCAGGGAAGCCGGCGAACCAAGGAGATTCTTATCGTCCGATATCCCTCCTTTCGCCGGTTGCGAAATTACTAGAGACCATTCTGCTCCCTTACTCTATTGCAAATCTGAAATTGGCCGATCACCAGCATGATTTCCACAAATCTCATAGCACTACATCCGCCTTGAATGCCATTACAACACAGATAAATCATGGTTTGAATCAACACCCACCAAACCATAGGACGGCTCTGGTGGCACTTGGCCTATAAAATGCATTTGATACGGTCAACCACGCCACACTCCTTCGAGACCTGGAAGAGACACCGCTCCCTGCCGGCCTTAAAAGGTGGACCGCTAATTACCTCAATGATCGACAGCCATCAATCAAATTCAGGAACAAGAAATCTAGGCCACGAAGAATAAAACAAGGGGTGCCGCAAGGTGGTGTTCCCTCTCCCCTTTTGTTTAATTTTTATATTTCGAGACTTCCCATCAAAACTGCTACGGGATGTCTGCTTATGTCATCCGAGTCTCACCTCCATAAAGAGGCAAAATTGTTCAATGTGCAAGAGCACGCGGAACTCTTGAGTAGACAGTTCCTTCTGAACTGTCATAAACCCAGTCGTCCAAATCGACATCTATTGGATGTAGCCCCGGCTCCCAGAGACATAAGGAGACATCTTCGTAAGCACTACGATGAGATCCGGAACCACATCTCTTTGCCGTTTGATCTGCGGGACCATAGGCGGACTCTAAATGACCTCCACACTGAGTCGGTAGATAGACCCCTCAGATCTCGGCCTGTGAATCCCGTTATCAGTACTCAGCCACCTGAATTGGCTGAAGAGGAGGGTGTACTTCCGAGGGAGACTAGAGTCATGGTAGCACAACTTCGCTCTGGATTTTGTAATAGGTTAACTCTTACTTTTCCTGACTGAACCCCAACATACCAAACATATGCCCTGCATGTGGTATGCCCCCTCATGATACCAAACATCTCTTCTCCTGTTCAGTCGAACCCACTCTTCTAACACCTACATCATTCTGGTCCAACCCTATGGAAACTGCGCGTTTCCTCGGACTTCCGTTAGAAGAGCCTGATGACAATTTAGAGTGATCGAGCCCATTGGGCAGGGCGAAGCACTGTTAACAACAACAACAACAATACAAGAAAAGTAAGAGAAGCAGCATCAAAGAAAAGAAATGAAAAGAATCGGAAATGAAAGTGAAGGAAAGGATCACCAAGAGAAGGAAACAATAAAATATAATACAATAAAGTAAATTAGATAGATACCGTCGAAAAAAGGGAAAAGGAAAAGCCGATAAAGGAAGGGAAACAGGGCGAGGGAGAGGAATATAAAAAAACTAAAACAAAATAAAGTTTTGTCTTAGAATTTCAACCACTGCGCAATCTCTAATTGAATTAGTTTTATGTGCAGGATACATGTATTTACACATCAAACAACACAAGTATTTGGTACTCACGCCTTTTCTTTGTAACGGCTATAGTTGCCGAGCTATAGCCTTTTTTTATCTTTGCATAATATAAAAAGTATTCAAACAAGTTAATTTTTGCATTTTCTTATGTCTCAAAACCCAGTTTTAAGGAAAATTAAAGTTTTTTTGATGATTTCGGCAGAGTGTTAAGTTGCTATGAATTTTTTCTTAAGCGTTTTTTTGTAAACAGGATTAAGAGCCCTGTTAATGGTGACATAGCCATATCCATATAAAACAGCTGATCCAACCAACCTTATGGATATCAATGCAATCGATTAACGGTGCCATACCATAACGCTAACGCCATTACTATACTCTAGCCAACCAATTGGTTTTTGGTTTTTTGCCATATCCATAACCTATAAATTGTTGAGCTGGCAATTTTATTAACTATGTGGAATTTTTATGTTTCGTTTTCGATGCATTAAGATTAAGAGAGTTAGTTGCGTTAATTATTAGAAATTTTTTCCATTTTCTTACTTATAAAGAAAGTGTCATCGTTTTTTGGTTGAGGCACCTTTAAACGATAACAATAGATATAGTTAACTATACGGTATGGTTATGACTATGGATTTATGGATAAGGAAGTTTGTCTGCAGCTTAACTCGCACAATATCAATCTCGATTTTTCACATATTCATTACAACGCCGTAATAAAGGGGTATACAACAAAAAAAACTCACTGGGAATTTTTCGCAGATAAATCTTAAAATGATTGGAACAGCAGTTTTATATATTTTTCACACTGACCCCCAATATTTTGTGGACAGCTTTACGTCGTACAAATATTCTAATTTGCATTTTTATTACTAACAATAACAATAACGTAATACATTTTGTTTGTGCACATCAAAAATATTGGACCCGCTGCCGGTTGTATAGCTCTTATCGCGTGTATTAAGAATTTTTGTCACGTGTTAGTATCCGGCCACTTCTGTTTTAGCATTTTAACAATCATCACGTGCATCCTAACACAAAAGCCTTGCAAATACTGGTAAGAGTACTAGTAAACAATCTTTTTTTTTTTAAATGCAGCGATAAAATCTGTCGCACTGCGGTTTGTAAGAGAAAAGTAATTCCCTTGAATAGTAAATTTTGTTGTTTAATTGCGTCTGTTTCGTTGCGCCACTTTCGACAGCTGTCGCTATGTACCCGAAACATTATTCCCTCAAAGGTAAACAAACAACAAATGCAACAAAACAAAAGCAATGTGCAGGTAAACAAGTGCTTTCTTCGACACAAGATTATCCGTGTTATCGGCACACTTTCAATATTTCTTGTTCTCTTGATAAAGAATGTTTTTCCTTTGAAATTTTGTATGCTTTTATTCTTGCTTATTATTGTTTGTATAATTTAACATTTGTGTTTATTTACATTTAGGCATTAAATACTCACTCTCTTCGTTGGTAGCATATTTTGCTTTGTTTTGTTTGCGGTGAAGTATTTGGCTTCCAGCACACGTATGCAGCAACTAATGGAAATGCTTTACCGTCAGCAATCAATTCAAATTGTTCAAGCAAGAATTGTGTGTTCAGAAAGTGTAATGATGTGGGAAGAGTATTTCGAAATTCTCAGTTTCGACCATTAATATCTGCAGGAAGTGCAAAGTAATAAACTTTTTATTTAATTTTTTCAATATTTGGTGCTCCTTAAAATTAAAATTATCATTCGCGCAATAGTTCTTACAACTAACGTCTCGAGTTCCTATTCGAAAATATTTTCGTCATTTCCTCATTAATTTAAATATTCTGTGCGTGTTTCCGAATCACTCTCTCGAAAGACATATACCGCCATAATTTTTTCGAATTTAAAATAAGGACTACTACTTCAAAAGTATGTTTTATGCTATTCCAACCGCATGATATACACGAATTTAATATTTGTATACTCGTAATCAGCTGTGCTTCTCACAGTATATTCTGTAATGGTAAATTGTAACGGTGTAACGGCATAAACAAATCTATATATAAATATAGAGTTCCGTATGACAATATGGTGTAGGAAGGACATCACACTATTGGGCTGCGTGCAGAATATTCTCGGCAAACGGCCGCATGCAAGCTGTTTGAGAACAAAGAAGACGAAAAATTCTCAGGTACAAATCAAACGGATCAAAATAACACGATTTCGGTTTCGGTCCACTTCAGATCAAAATAACGGGTTAGGTTTCGTTCAATATAAAGGTTCAAATTTTATTCTTTCTCAGACCAAAATAATTTTAAGAGGTTTAAGAAATGAGACGGTTTCAACGGTTACGGCTCAAGTTTCAATTTCGCGAAATGAAACAATTGGGTTACGGCAACAGTCTCATATCTGAGAAATAAAATGGTTTCGACCGGTTACGGTTACATAACAGTTACGGTTAAAGTTTCGGTATTCAGATGTGAAACGCTTTCGAAAGGCTTCAATTACAGTTTCGTTTTTGCGAAATTAAAAAAGGGTTAACGGGTTTCGTTTACAGTTTCGGGTTTGAGAAATAAAATGTTTTTAATTGCTTACGGTTACAGAGGGATCCGTTGGCTACAGTTACAGTTTCGCCCTGCTAGTCTTCACAAAAATTCATAGAATGGGACATGACGGACAAAACAGGGTTGACATTCCTTTGTCGGATAAGAACCCGATAAAAGCACCTTGCGGTACTACTCGAATGATTTCGTTGAACCCGGAGTCGAGGTCGTTGTGATTTTTAGACGCATTTTGCGACAGACAAACCTACCGCAGGTATATTCTAACCCGTCAGCGGCGGTTCTACTTATAAATTCCAATATTCTGGAGACTTGAATTGGTTCAAATGAGCCCATGGTGATTAGAACCGTTTTCAGTAATTGTAAGTAACAAACCCTTCCGTTCGTTAAATCAACCGGTTCCGCTCATCGCCAACCAAGATATTATAAAAAAGATTGTGTTTGCGTGAACTTATTTTTGTTGTAAAATAAGCTGTTTACTCATTCAATTAACTTTGGTTTTCCATTTATTGCCTCAGTTAAAGCTTCCTTTAAAACAATTGAGATGTACATCGAACAAAAAGTGCATTCATCGACAAGTTACGTCATACACCTTCTCACAGACATATATATATATGTATGCCCCTACTACTTTACTCCACTTGTGTGGCACTAGTCTTACCACATATGACTGACTTCTTATCCAGCATATTTCAGTAGGGCAGCCATACTTTCCACCTACCAACTGCCAACCCAATATGCTTGCCTGCAATTTCACGCCAGTCCACTTGCCAGCCTGCCAGCCTATCAATGAATGCCTAGTTTACACAGCTTTGAATGCTGATGACACCGCGCGACAAGATTATAACCCTCACTTATAAGCATGTCTAGTCTCTGGCACATTTCGGGCGAAGTAGGATTTAGCGTCGTATGTCAGTTGCATAGCTAAGAAACGAGGTTTAATTATATAACGCACATAACACCCAAAAGGCTGGCTATGGAACTTTGGCTTTAAAGATTTTCCAAAATGAGGACTAAAGGTACAAGTTGAAAAAATATAGGGACCTAAATGGAAAAAGGCACTACTACTATTATTTAAGCAACATAAGCTGTAATTATTTCTTTCGTTTATTTCATTTGGATTGGATGCTATTGTAATTCGCAACCAGCTTATGAAATATTCCAAAGATATAGTTTATGTTTTGCAATCCTAAGTCGGGGTTTTTTATAGCGAAAATGAGGAGGCCAATCCCGCGCTAATACCTCAGAGCCACAAGTGCTCGCCCCCAATTAGTCATATTAGGTGTTACAGGTTCTATATAGAACAAATTAAATTAATATTGCTCAAAGTTTGCCACCTATGCAACCTGTGCTCCGCACCCCCCGTTCTACTCTTTGAACAAATAATAAAATGTTCATGATAGGAGCTCAAGGCCCAGAATAATAATTTTCCCACTTTTTTTTTTTTTTCATGACATATGGTAAAGAAGAATAGAACTAGGAATTTAAATGACATCAAAACCAGCGTATTGTTAGCTTAATGGTTAGCAATGCGTGCCAAAATTTCTCTGATGAAGAAGCTTAGTAGCTTCTGAAATGGATCTATAAGAAAAGCTATGGCAGTTGTCTCTAAACAATTTCCCTACTCTATTCAATCAAAAAACTTTTAATAATTAATTAAAAATGATTATTAAAAAACAAAAACTTCTTGTTTTGCCGGCTCGAGGTCAATTTGATTGAAAAAATAAAACACACGTGTTTTTTCTTTAACCAATATATTTCGGTTACTCATCGGTAACCGTCTTCAGGGTAAAACTATTAACAAAAACATAAATAAACAAAAATTAACAAAATTTCAAACATGCAAAACATTTATTATTTAACATACATTTATATTCACGTCTGCCCTGTGTGACGCGGAGTTTGATACTGCCTATTAGTTAGTAAGTGTTTGTAGATATGCGCGTATGTCCGTCGGTTTGTTTATTATATGTAACATCTCCAATGTAATCCTCTTGTTATAGTTTTGTTCTTGTTGGAGAATTTTAGCGTCGTCGAAGTTTGGCGAATGCCCCCTTGATAATCCCCTTTAATTGGTTGTCGCCATATTTGCGACATTAAAATGCTAACTTTAAATCCACTGTCATGGCCACGGCGACATGGTTGTTTTACTGACTCTGCGTTAGGTAAGCAAAATAGTTGTTATGATATGTTTATTATGCTTACAATGGCTTTTTATCTACATCACGGTGCCACGTTTTCTTGTCCAAAATTTTCTCTGTACAGTTAACCCTAGAATGGGGCAATGGGGTATGTCTTGGCAAAATTTGGTTGGATTCTATCACACACGTACTTCCACAAATATAAAGTAGATATGTACGTCAGTCATAGTCTCATATCCCATTTTTTCGCATGTTTTGTTTAAATGGTATTTTTATGGGGAAGTCAGGGTATGTCTTGCAAAACTTGGTTCGATTCTATCCAGCGGCGCAGTTTTGTGACGCAGCTTGGCATTCCTACCACAAAATCGATTGTAATCGAGCTCATGTTGATGCGATTAGTTGCTGCTGAGATATTCGAATACTTCGGTATTTGTATTAATTGTTGCCACTGTTATCATTTTCCGGCGTAGTGTGTGTTTTATTCATGCATATAAGCATATTCGCTTTTATATTAACATGACTCCGTAATAAATTTCTTCCGCACTCAGCCTACGTCTGTTATTCTAGAACAAATTTTGAAAAATACTAAATAAATTTTAAATTTCAAACTAGTTCGCCTGCCATCAGTTTCACATTGGTTTTGGCAACGGTAAAGTCAACGACCGCATATCTTCAGCCTCGTTTGGTTGCAACGAGAGGCAACGGGCTGTTTTGTTGCAATATTTTCGTTTTTGTTGAACTAACTGGCTGGAAAATTGCAACCACTCTGCAAAAACAATATCCACATATAGTAAGTATGTGTGACAGCACCAAACATTGTGAGAAGGAAAATAGCTTGGAATTCATTGGCAGTACAATCGATCGATCCGATGTGGATATGTATTATTAAGGCTTATTGTTGTTGCTCGATTATGAGAATAATTAAATTTTGTTATAAAAATGTGTAAGGCAGACTTGGTTAAATTTAGTAGATATGAGAGAAAACCAAACTTTTAAATGGTTAATTATTTTATTTATACATACATAGTTGTAAGTAAGAGTTCCAAAGCTTGTAAATGATCTTTCGAACTCCATGACGGCACCTAAAACTTTCAATAAAACTCTTATTTCAAAAGAAAGATTTTTATAATAATTCATTCTTTAATAATACTATTTTCTAATGTTATTCCCTAGCAATACCAAAGTTCACTTTCCGCAAGTATAGAAAGTTGTATGTGTAGCCAAGCAGATGAATTCAGCTTTCTTAAATTCTTAAAAAATGGCCATTGAAAATAATCATACAAACTACTATATACATAGTTAACTCCTAGTAAAGTATTTCGTATCACTTTAATTTGCAACAAGCTTCCTGCAGCTCATTCTCCATTGCTTAAATGATTTTTGAGCTGCTCATATTTCGCAGCAGTCAAACGAGTGTCCTTTAATAGTCCTTAACTCATCACAAAGCCGCATTCATCCACAGCAACAGCGTTTAGTAATACAATTTTATATTTAATACAATTGGTCTTTACTAGCAAAAATATGAAACCGAGCTTGCTTTCATTCACTCGAAAATTTGTTAATGGTATTTTCTTTGTTTTTTTTTTAATGGCCGAAAAGGATATGAAATATGCGTGAAAACAACTAGTTTCCGTACGAGTTCACTAATTTGCATTCACTACACACAAAACAGAAATATGTATGCTTTGCCGAAAACATGTAAATAGATGGGATTGGATTTCTTAATTAAGGATTGAAGACTATGAACTTCATAGCAATAAAATTTGTCTTTGAGCAGTATTCCTCATCTCCATTCGAGTTTAAACTAAATCTAAGGTAACTTCAACTAATACATGCAACTTTTTTAAGAGCCAAAGTGTCAGGGTTTAGCGTCTAAAAATTTGGTACATGCGCGAGTTACTTCATTTCTGTTCTTCTTCTTGTTGTTGTTGTTGTAACGATAAAAACACTCCCCGAAGCTTTTGGGGAGTGCTGTCGAACTGACAGTACTTGGCCGGATATGAATCCGATACGCTCTGGTACTGCCCGACTGTCGTTGCGATTTGGTATGACCAGTGCCACCTTCTAGGTCATGTCATCGGTCCTTCCGTAAGGAAGAAGATATGGGTAATGAGAGGTAAGAGGCATCATATCCGTAGATCAACCATCGAGTTGCACATTAGTCGCTTCTTACGACCGGTTGTGCATATTAGACGCCTCTTACGACCGGTATGCCTACCTCGGGCATATTCTGAACCCCCAACCCGTGGGGGGAGGGGGGGCGATTCTGTTCTTAATTATTCCCAGTTTATTCTTGATTTATTATAAATTTGGTATTTCATTCGGACTTTGCAAACACATTTTATTAATTATTTATTTTAATTTATGTAAAAATATCTGTACATATAATAAAATTTTAACAGGAAGCTCCGTACATTGCAGGTATTCATGAAAAATGTAAAAGAGGGATCATTATTGAGCCAATAGCATCCAAAGCAACAGTTTTTAGAATTTTCGTCTGTCTGACTGTATGTTTGCGCATCACTCAAAAATTGCTGAATAAAATAGAATGCGATTTCCACTACATGTCTTACTTAAAATTTAAGACACCCCTTATTTCGATAACTCGACCGGTTTCGAAGTTATCGACCACCATGTTGACCAAGGTGACCCAAAATGTGTTATTTCAATATGGGTATCAAAGGAAATGTACTAAGATGTGATTAAATTGCATATATTAACTGGTTTCGGGATCTTGTGATTAAAATTGAGCTCAGTTTATTATAAATTCTGAAGTTTGCTCGTGTGAAATTAAAATGAAATAAAGTTTGAAACTGAAACTACTTCAACCTGAACTTAATCTCTCTATACTTCTATCTTCTTAAAATCGGCAACTAACCGCCTGGTCGATTTTGACCGTCCAACATAGCTCACCAGTCGTTTCTTTGTTGCGCCAACTGGAGTCAATTGGAGACACTGCGGGATCGAAAATCAGTCTCCACTTGGTCCTTCCATCGGAATGGTGATCTTCCTCTGCCACCGCACAGTGTAACTTTTGTCATTTTTAGGATGCCAAAATTAATAACAGCCACACCAATGGAGCAATTCATTTGAAATTTTGCAGATACCTAAATCTGATTTGAGAATAAAAATGGTCGTGATCCGCCCACTTTTTCTCCTTGCCTTCATATAAGGTGAAATTTCACATAATCATATTTTTTACTTTAAAAGCATTTTCCAGTGCCAATATAAATAAAAATTGTTTAGATTTCTTAACTTTACCTTAGAGGCTTTTGATTAATATTTAAAAAATCTTAATTTTAAAAAAGTCAAACACAACATAGGTACATACTCGTATATTTGTAAAAATTAATCGAAATACATACTTATAAATAAAAAGTGATATTATAACTGGTATAAAGTTATTCAGAGTCAATATCGTCGACATGCTCTGGTTCAGATAATAAGCCAATAACTTCACTCGTTAATGCTCGCCGTTTTGACCTAGGGGTTTTCCGCAAACTCTTTATGAACGGTTTTGACGATATCAGCAATCTGTGCAGCAAATCTAAGTTACCACAAATTCTTGAATTTTTTCTGGTGAAAAGTTCACGATAGTTTCGTGCATCTTTGTTTCTGGACTCTTGAGCTTCTTCCGAAAGTTGAAACATAATTTTATGTACGCTCACTGGCATATTGTACCAAGCATACTCCAATAAATATAGTTCCCTTGTCTGTGTCACATAGTGGTCAAAAGCTTCAGCATTTATTTGAAACCCACATCCTATGCATGAAAGTATTGTATGAAACCTTTTCAAAATATTGATGTCTATGCCGGTTATGTCTGATGTTATTTTACGATCTCCAAAGAATCTTCTCGCAGTGTTGCCGGTTTTTTGCTTTGGCATATCAATCAAAAGACCAACTTCTTTGCTGAATCTATTTTGGATATGTTCTTTCTTCTTTTTCATCTTTTCCTTATTTTCTTCGCCCCGCACACACCAGGTCTTCATTTCCATTCGATAAGCGATGTGGAGCATGGATCGTATGCAAGAATGTAAAGGGGAAATTCCGAAAGCAAGCATGCTTTCTTCAACATTTCGCTCTGACAGGGCTCGCATATTGTTCATATCTTTTGGAGAAGCCCCACATATGTAGCACTTTTTTGATGATGTATATGCCGACAGAGCGTTGCAAACTTTGCCATCAATCATGCACAACATCAACGTTGATTTCACTAGTAAGTTTAGGTTATCTGTTTGAATTGTCGTAGGACGAAGACTGGAAATTTGGTCGTTGGCAGATTGCACCTCCTTTGAAATGACATCTCGTGCTTCTTTTGTAAAAACAAATTTTATCGGGCGGCAGTATCTCGTGGAAGATGGAGCAGGATTACTCCAAACTATAACCTTTCGTTCGTCAACCATTGTATATATTTGAAGGAGTACTAGTGAAATGAAAAACATACTAGTGTCTGATTTGGTTTCTTCCGAAAATTGTTGTTTGTAACAGCTATGCTCAACTCCATCACATCCCCATTTTATAATTGCATTTAGTTCTTTAACCTCAGGAATAGAAAGCAATACCTCTTCTGGGTTTTTACGGGAAAATAGTACCTGCTAATGCTTAACAAAAATATACTTACCCATTTCTTTGTTTTAAAGATCTACCTAAGATCTCAAACCCCGAGCGAGCTTTAGGTAGGCATTTATGTGATGTATACATATATGTATATTCCCGAAGCACTCAATTGCTTAGAAGTATCACCCATAATAGACGACCCTCAGGTAGGCGTGCATACACAACATAACTTGATGGGCTAAGTGCACAACTCGTTAACTATGGGAAAACCCATATGACAAACAATAAAGGCTATTCAGTGCACAAGTTTCCTTTTTCTGGGTTTTTACCATTTCACGTATAACTGTATTTTTTTGGGATGTAGTATTGTAGACTTGAACTGAGGATATTCCATTGTTAGGTCACTGTGCATTCATACGTGAGCGAGGGCATAAAACCTTAAGTTGGCGATTACAAAGAAAAAACGCAAAATTTCGCAATGGTTTTTTTTTTTTACATATTTTTGTAAGTTTAACGAGCTCAAGACCAGTTGATAATAATTCTTAGTTAATTGTTATTATTTTTTGATTAGAGGAAAAATTTTTTTTATCTGAAACTATATGCAATTCCCTTTAATGTGAATGTATTCGTTCAATCAAATTGGGCCAAATCATGCAAGTTGTATTCTATTGAAAACGAAAAATTTTCTAAGCTTACTAAACTTTTAGTGGCTGTCTAAAAAAAATTTTTTTTTAAATGCCTGTTATAAACTACCCAAGTATGTTAAATAAAATAGTTTGAAGTCAAAACAGTTATCCAAAAATCCAATTTGGTCAAAAATTTTTGACTCTGAAATGATTTTTACACTTGTTTCAGTGATCCAAGTTTCATAATGCTTATCATGGTGATCGTGGGTTTTTTCCTTTGCTTTGTATACATTTTCTTAACAGTTGGTTATTAATCTGTTGCATGTCAACAAATTTTTGAGATTGGAGAACATTGTTTTTTGGACTTTTGGCATCCTAAAAGTGAAAAAAGTTAGACTGTGCACCGGTGGGTACCGATAAGAATACATTCTGGGCGGGAACATCTTAATTCATTCGCACAACTTAGCCTAGCCAGCGCAAAGTAATTCTTCGTTGGATTTTAAGGCTGACATTATTCTTGGTACTAATGCTGGTGCCTGGGTAAATTAAATCCTTTACTATTTCGAAATTATGGCTCGGTTGCCAAGAAGCAAATGCGCTGACTCATTGCTAGATGATAACATGTACTTCGTTTTGCCCTAGTTCACCACCAATCTAATTTTTTCCGCTTCTTTTTCTAGTTTGGAATAAGCAGAAGTTACGACGCGGTTGTTTAGGCCAATGCTATCAATGTCGCCAGCATACGCCAACAGTTGCACGCTTCCACCGCGGTTAAATTCTGCGGCTTGTGTTTTCTCCAGCTAAATTAAAGAAATTGCACGATAGGGGTCACCCTGTCTGAAACCTCGATTAGTTTCGAACGGCTCGGAGGTGTCGTTACCAATTCTGACGGAGCTGGTGGTGTTGCTCAAAGTCATTTTGCACAGCCGAATAAGTTTTGCGGGGAAACCAAATTCAAACAGCGGCGGATAGGCAGCTCCTTTTCGTGCTATCGAAAGCGGCTTTAAAATCTACAAAGAGACGATGTGTGTTGCTTCTTTTCTTCCTGGTTTTTTTTTCCAAGATTTGGCTTATTGGAAATATCTGGTCGATAGTAGATTTATCAGGTCTGACGCCATGCTGAGAAGGTCGAATCAGTCTTTTCACGTCAGGCTTCATTCTTTCGCACAATTCGCTTGATAGAACCTTATATGAGATATTCAAAAGGATTGGGCAGAGAACACTTAGATTCCAATCTTCAGGCATGCATTCATCCGACTATATTCTGCATAGAAGCTGATGCATGCGCCCTACCAGCAACTCGACGCCCTACTTGAATAGTTCAGCAGGCAAACCATCAGCGCCAGCTGCTTTATTGGTTTTCAATCGGGATACTGCCATTCGCACCTCCTTATAGTCGGGTTATGGATCGTCAATTCCATCAACTTCGATTTTGGGTTCAGCTTCGGCATCTTCTTTGGTTTCTAGCTCAATTTCTCTGTTTAAAAGGGCGGAAAAGTGATCCTTCCATAATCTCTGAACATCGATCAGCGACATTTTTACAGGAGTTTGCCCCGGGCTTAAAGTCTTGCGTCATTCGCCGATTTTTTTATAGAACTTTCGGGCGTTATTCCCGTTTGCTAGCTTCTGAAGCTCTTTGATTTCACGCTTTTCTGCCATTTTTTTTCACCCTCGTAGACATCGTCCTTTCTTCTCGTTTCAACCCTGCACTCCTCATCGCTCCAGTTGTTTCTTCGCGTTCGCCAGAATTCAATTGCTCAAAAACTGCTGAATGAAATTGAATGGAACTTTTACCGAGATATCGACCGATATGTGGACCATGGTGGCAAGTGATTTAATTGAGTTCCATATCTGATATGGGATGGGATATAATGATTAAAATCGGAGTCAGTCATCTATTAGTTCTGAGACGCAGCGAAGATGCTCGTATTTACTAGTTTTTGAGTAAAAATTGTTACTTATAACACTTATATTTATTTAAAGAATTAATTTGACTCACTTCTTAATTCTTTTAATTAAATACGACCCACTTCTTATCTCTTTCAATTCGCTTAAGTCTTAGTTTGCCGCAAGTCGAGTTTAAATTTTTAAATAAGTGTTTGAAAAAATAAATAAATGCATACTATATGTTAGTAAAATTGTTTTAAAGGTCCGCAACATTTCATTTGCATTGAAACAACTGAGTCGGATATTGCCAACTTTCTTGTGACCCCAAGCAAAAAAATTTGATTTGAAAAATCGCAGAAAATTGAACAGGTCTCGATGATTTCATTACGAGATTAATTTTCAAGTGTTTGCTTAAGGGACGCCTACCCAAAAGGGGCTTCTGGGCAGAAAATCTGGGGTCGTGGAGCTGCTGTGGGATTAGGATATTCAGACTTATTATTATGTCTCTTGGCTTGGGATTATTCATATCACCCAAATTTTGAGAGGTTACTACGCAGATTCTATATCGTTTGCTGCAGATATAAATGTAATGCAAAATATAGCTTATATCGTGTTAGGTTTATATTGCAAGTAGAAATAATCGGTTAAGTCGCCCTAAGGAATAACAATGCTTACACTAATGCCGAAATTAAAAAAATTTGCCGAACCGGTTTACCTCGATATAGACGCATTATGTAACAAAAATAAATATTAGCAATGATCCTTAAGCGGAGATAAGCGATTGCAATGAAGGGAGCGGATTGGGGATATATATGCAGCTTTAAAGCGCAACTCAAAACTTTTCCAGCTCTCTAACATTTGGTTTAGATATCTTTTATATATATGTCGCATACTCTAATAGGGATAGAAAGATGGACAAGGAGAGGGATATGAATTAGTATAGAGGGAGAGGTAGTCAGGAAGAAGCCGAACAGGAACAAGAAATAGAAAAGGAAATGAAGGGGGAAAGCAAAGTGAAGAGAAAGAAGAAGAGAGCGGCAAAGATGTAACGAAAGAGCAATAGTGGAACAAACGGGATAGTGGCATAGGAATACGAACCCAGCAATGCAAAATCTGCTCTGCTAGTCCTATATATTATTAGTTTGTGATTTTTTCTGACCCATCCGTAGTTCATATAATCATTCATGATAGACTTGAAATTAACTTATTACATTCTGTACGCGTGTACGTCATTGATCCTGGCTTATATTTTATATTTTTAGCTTATGTTCTTTGGTTTTAATGCATTGCGTTTTTTCCATTATAATAAATCTTTCTTATACTACATAGCTTTAAAAACTTTTCTATAATAAATCATCTGATAGAACTGTAAAACGCTCTTTTTCGTGATGGCAATGCCACATACTTAGGAAAATACAGCAGCGTTCCTTTTAATAGCAGTGCACTCCGTAAAGTGTAGCAAGTTGGAGTTCACACATATGTATACATAAATATATCTACATATTATGTATTTAATTTTTTTCATCGCGTTGCTAGCAAGTCCACTTCTAACCCTTGCGTGACTGAATTATCGCACCTTTTACTCTCAAGCACGCAACTAAATAAAGTCACAATGCGTTGCTTTCTTATGCGCCATTTTAAAGTTCAAGAAATTTAAGCACTAAGTCATTGTTGTTGTTGTTGTTGTTTGTAACGAAACCTTCAGGGAGTGTTGTCGAATTGACAGTCCTTGGCCGGATATGAACCCGGTG
Organism: Merzomyia westermanni; assembly: GCA_949987695.1. Classification (NCBI taxonomy): domain Eukaryota; kingdom Metazoa; phylum Arthropoda; class Insecta; order Diptera; family Tephritidae; genus Merzomyia; species Merzomyia westermanni. Next base: position 53,033,558 of record OX465288.1, read on the forward strand.
CGCTACCGTACTCCCTTGCGGTACTGACCAACTGTCGTGGTAGTGATTTGGTATGACCAGTGCAACTTTCTAGATCATTTCATCCCTCCTTTCTTACCGTTTTCACTACTGTGACTAAAGTTTCAAGTCTATAGATCACCGGAAAGTAGCTCAGAAATCGATTGCAAGATTCCCCGTTTTTCAGGGCGGCCGCCGTGGTGTGAAGGTAGTGTTGCCGGCCTACCACACCGAAGGTCCGTGGTTCGAGCCCTGGTACAGGTAACATCAAAAGGGATTTTTGAAAAAAGTTTTTCAAAACGGGGTCGCCCCTCGGCAGTGGTTTGGCAAACTCTCCGAGTGTATTTCTGCCATGACAGGCTTCTCAGCAAAAATTCGTCTCCTTTGTAGATGCCGTTCGGAGTCGGCAAAAAACTGTAGGTCCCACCAATTTGTAGGGAAAATTCAAATCGGCACACCACAAATTGGAAGAGAAGCTTGGCGCAAAAATCTCTTAGGAGGTTTATGATGATATACCTGTTGTATATCGCGCCATAGAGAGAGAGAGAGAGTTATCTCGATCACCGCCCCACATAACGGAATTTCTTTTTCTACAGATTGTATTGTCACTGAGTTCTGAACTACCTGCTAATGCCCTAGAGTTACAGAAATGTACCCACACCTTTAATCTTACATATAGCTACATATATTTCTAATACGTTACTTACCTATTTACCTTCTTTGTATTTATTACCCTATATTTTCTAACTTCTTAATACATGTGTATTACATACAACACAACTGTTATCCTCTCGTCAGACCCTTCTTATAAATTCCTTTTCTTCTTAGCTTTAATATCAACTTTTCAATTAGCTTACCAAAAATCCGTCTCTATTTTTATCTCTTACCTTAATTTAAAAACTAGCACGAATCAATCAATGTTTGACTATTCAACTGTGCAGGGGGTCAATTCTGGTTTGGCGTTGTCGCGAAGTGAAAAGTTAATGCGTCAATTCACGACGATTTTTGATTCTCGTTTTACTTTAAATTTTCGATTTGAAATGAAGTGAAAAAAGTTAACGCGAACGAAAATTTAGTGTTAACGTCAAGATTTCAAAATTATTCAAGCATCGGATTTCTTACAAATTTAAACGTTTTAAGTGACAAAAATTGATTTTACTTTTACAATTCTATGATAAGCTATTATTTAGCAAGAACAACTTGTATCAACGCAAGTCAAAAGTTTCTTCTGCCCACAGTTTTCACCGCACATATCGGAATCGAATTTTAGAGCTCAGTGAAGTGAAGAAATGAAAACGTCAAGTGATAAATAAAGTGAAAAGATTTTTTTCACTTCACGATAACGCAAAACCAGAATTGACGCCTAGATCGTTTAGCATCTATTGTTTAAAATTAAAGTATCTATAAAAAACGTTTAACAATTGAATTTTAAATAAACAAACAACATTAGAAACAGGAAACATAAACAGAGCATTTCTGGGTGATTTATTCAATTTATGTGTGTGTACAAATATCGTATATTATCGATCGAAGATTCCCAATTTCAAGCGAATTTTCTAAATAGTTTGATCTCTAAGCCACCTAGCTGAATTTTTCCGATCAAAGATTGCATTTCAACGTTTTCAGAACTATGACTAAAGTTTGAAGTCTATAGATCACCGGAAAGTTACTCAAAAATCGATCGCAAGATTCCCCCTGCTTTTCAAGAATTTAAAAGTATCTCAACCAGTGCACCATCTAGCGGAATTTGGAGGACAGTGTATTGCATTGCCTACAATTGTTGATTTCTGTTCAATTGGTTGTTTGAGTTACTTCAAGGACACTTTCGTTGGGGTTAGAGGAGTGTTACCGGTGTCGACAGTTCTTTGTATGGATTCGGTACGCTCCAGTACTAGCACCTTCTGATAGCTGTCCGACTGTCGCGGGAGAGATTAACTAGATCCCAATGAATATATCCGCATATTCTTAGCCCGCCCCAGATTACCGAGAAGTAACTTAGAAATTTACATTGTCACGTGGTGGACAAACAAGAACGGGACTTAATATGAAGCTTATCAAGTAATAAAGGTAGTAGAAACAGCAACAACACGTCAACTGAAATGGAAATCATGTACAGACATATTTGCGTATATAAAGAGGTGTTGATACAAGAAATGCATTTGTACCTCCCATCACGATAAAACGAAGCCTTCGGGTGTGAAACCGCAGATACCAGCCAACAGTCATCAGACAATTTACGTTATCAATTATGTGCGTACACCTCTTGTATGCATATTTATGTACATATTTACAGGGAAATGTACATACGGCTTAATTGCGCTGTGCATTAATTCACTCATACGTCTCGTCCTACCAAATTTATCAGGGATGGGAAATATCATGATATTTACTGAAAAGATCTAAATCTCGGATATTTACGATATATATCGGATCTTTTCATAATCGCAAAAATATCACAAGTGAATGTTTTAAAATATCTTCATAAATAAGACAATGAAATCATAAAAACTTGTATCATTTAAATAAAAGCAGAAAATGTACCACCCGTGCTTACGCAATAAGTTCGTGCAAAAAAAAAAAAATAAAGTTTATCTGATGTTAAGGAACCGCCGTATTATACGTTTTAGAAAGCTCCCCAATGTGGCAGTGTTTCCCCGATTGCGTTAGGTATGCTCGCTGAATGCATTACAGTACTCTAGTGCAGGGAAGCACTAACTGTTCTAGACTTTTAGTGCACTCATCGAACAGACCTATTATGTGCATAGCCAAACCAATGTCGGATTTAAAACGATTTTTTTTTGCTTTACTATTTACCTTGTCGCTATACAAACGTGTAATAGAATTCAACCTCCCGTGAAACGGGTTGTGCGTTGGGTTTGGGACCTACCACATAAAACAACGTTCCAATGAAATTCAACAACAAAGCCTCGGATATGAGAACCCCTTTTTTAGATGACAACACCCGCAAACGAAATAAGGATTATGAGATAAGGGCATGTACCTGGAATGTCCGGTCCCTTAATGGGGAAGGTGCCGCTGCCCGGCTGGTTGAGGTCCTGAGGAAAGCAAAAGCTGACATCACCGCCATACAAGAGATGCGATGGACGGGGCGAGGAAACACGATCAAAACACCTTGCAACATCTACTGGAGTGGGCATGAAGACAAGCGCAGATTCGGCGTGGGATTTGTGGTGGGAGAGAGACTCCGTCACCGAGTACTGTCGTTCACACCCGTGAACGAGCGTCTCGCTGCAATCCGCATAAAAGTACGATTTTTCACCATATCGTTTATCTGCGCTCATGCACCGACGGAAGAGAAGGACGACGTGGAAAAGGATGCATTCTACGAGCGCCTGGAAGAAGCATACGAGCGCTGCCCCCGTCATGATATCAAAGTCGTGCTTGGCGACTTTAACGCCAGGGTGGGTAAGGAGGGTGTATTTGGCCCCACTGTCGGGAAGTTCAGTCTCCACGATCAGACTTCGCCAAATGGATTCAGGCTGATCGACTTCGCCGGTGCCCGAAACATGGTCATATCCAGCACTAGGTTTATGCACAAGAAGATCCATCAGGCTACATGGCTGTCCCCCGATCGAAAAACACGCAACCAGATCGACCACGTTGTGATAGACGGACGGCATGCTTCCAGCGTTTTAGATGTTCGCACAATACGAGGACCTAACATCGACTCTGATCACTACCTAGTAGCAGCCAAGATTCGTACCCGCCTCTGTACGACAAAACAGGTGCAACAAAAAACGCAGGGAAAGCTGGACGTCGAAAAGCTGCAATCGCAACAGACCGCCAATTATTTCGCAGATCGCCTCTCACACCTGCTCTCCGAGAGCACAATTCAACCTAGTGGAATGCATGAGCAGTGGGATCATATCTCAGGAGCACTCCGTACCGCAGCCGAAGAAGTAATTGGATTCCGGCGAACGCGAAAAAACAACTGGTATGATGATGAAGAGTGCCGCGCTGCAACGAAAAGAAAGGACGAAGCCTACAAGGCAACGCTGAGATCGAATGCAACGAGGAGTGTGTGTGAACACTACCGCGAGTTGAAGAGGGAAGCGAGGCGGCTTTTCCGGGCGAAAAAAAGAGAGGCAGAAAAGCGTGAAATAAAGGAGCTTGAGATGCTGGCCAACGGGAATAATGCCCGAAAATTCTATCAAAAAATTCGGCGAATGACAGAAGGTTTCAAACCCGGGGAAAACTCCTGTAAGAATGAGAACGGCGACCTGGTGACCGATGTTCAGAGAACACTCAGAATATGGAGGGATCACTTCTCTGCCCTTTTAAATGGAGAAACTGAGCAAGAAACCAGAGAAGATGCCGAACCCGAGCCCACAATCGAAGATGATGGAATTGACGTTCCACAACCCGACTACAATGAGGTGCGAATAGCAATATCCCGATTGAAAAACAATAAAGCAGCTGGCGCTGATGGTTTGCCTGCTGAGCTATTCAAACACGGAGGCGAGGAGCTGGTAAGGCGCATGCATCAGCTTCTATGCAGAATTTGGTCGGATGAATGCATGCCTGAAGATTGGAATCTAAGTGTTCTCTGCCCAATCCACAAGAAGGGCGATCCTGCAAACTGCGCCAACTATCGCGGAATCAGCCTTTTGAATATCGCATATAAGGTCCTATCAAGCGTATTGTGCGAAAGACTGAAACCTGATGTGAACAGACTGATTGGACCTTATCAGTGTGGCTTCAGACCTGGTAAATCTACCATCGACCAGATTTTTACAATACGCCAAATCTTGGAAAAAACCCGTGAAAAAAGAATCGACACGCATCATCTCTTTGTTGATTTTAAAGCCGCTTTCGATAGCACGAAAAGGAGCTGCCTATATGCCGCTATGTCTGAATTTGGTTTCCCCGCAAAACTTATACGGCTATGCAAAATGACCTTGAGCAACACCGCCAGCTCGGTCAGAATTGGGAAGTACCTCTCCGAGCCGTTCGAAACTAAACGAGGTTTCAGACAGGGTGACCCCCTAGCGTGCGATTTCTTTAATTTAATGCTGGAGAAAATAATACAAGCTGCAGAACTTAACCGCGCTGGAACAATATTTTATAAAAGCGTCCAACTGTTGGCATATGCTGACGATATTGATATCATTGGCCTTAACAACCGCGCCGTAACTTCTGCTTACTCCAAATTAGAAAAAGAAGCGGAGAAAATGGGATTGGTGGTGAACGAGGGCAAAACGAAGTACCTTCTGTCATCATGCAAAGAGTCAGCGCATTCGCGCCTTGGCAACCAAGCCACTGTTGGCAGCAATAATTTCGAAATAGTAAAGGACTTCGTTTACCTGGGAACCAGCATTAATACCAACAATAATGTTAGCCTAGAAATCCGACGAAGAATCACTCTTGCAAACAAATGCTACTTCGGACTGAGTAGGCAATTGAAAAGTAAAGTCCTCTCTCGACGAACGAAAATAACACTCTACAAGTCACTCATCGCACCCGTCCTGCTATATGGTGCAGAAGCGTGGACACTAACAACATCTGATGAGGCGGCTCTGGGAGTATTCGAGAGAAAGGTTCTTCGAAAGATTTGTGGACCTCTACGCGTTGGCGACGGCGAGTACCGAAGAAGATTTAATGATGAGCTGTATGAACTTTACGCAGACGCCGACATAGTTCAGCGAATTAAAACACAGCGGCTCCGCTGGCTAGGCCACGTAGTGCGAATGAGCGAAGATGCTCCAGCCCAGAAGGTATTCTTATCGGCACCCGCCGGTGGAAGCAGAGGAAGAGGGAGACCACCACTCCGATGGAAGGACCAAGTGGAGACCGATTTGCGATCCCGCGGTGTTTCCAATTGGCGCCAGTTGGCGCAACGAAGAAACGACTGGCGAGCTATGTTGGACGGTCAAAATCGCCCAGGCGGTTAGATGACCATTTAAAGAAGAATTTACCTTGTTATACTTTTAAAACTGGAAACGCCATAAAGTAAATGGAACATACAAACAAAAGTATGTGAACAAGGTTTGCGGCAACTCAAGCGTATGCTTACTATCGCGCAGGTTACTCCCCAGTTGATGTTCCTTTCGCTCTTATTCGTCATTAATTTCCTTCACTACATAATACGTAGCAAAGCTATACATTGTCTTATATTTTGTTCCTTACCTTAAAACAAGTTATTCATAATATTTTCAATTTTAAAATTTCTTTAACATTTCTCAGTTGCTTTTTCAAAAATTATTCTTCCCTCTAGCAGAAAAGAATTAGAGGAATTTTTCCACGGAAAGAAAAAAAAAAGCCACAAGAATAAACAATTTCGCGCGAATATTTATAATTGGGCTGATTATTTTAAAATTTGAACATCAATAAAAGCATATCATTAAAATAAAAGAGCCAAAGTAAATTTTTAGAACTATTCAGTAGAGCGTTTGTAGGAACAAAACGTTATCTGAACTTGATATTTTTACAGTAATAATTAGTATTTTAGTTTGTTAGTTGATATGCAGAATGTTATGTTAGTTAAGCTATTTTTGTAACATTTGATTTTGAAAGTTTTCAAAACTAATACAACTTATACCAGAATTTTTCTAGAAGCTTATTTTGAGATAGTATCTATTGCCAGTGAAAGTTTGTATATGGCCTTCTTTAAGTATTTTCTTTATAAAATGTCTTTCAATGTGTGTCTCGCATGAGGTCCACCCAGCTGGACCCCCCACAAGACGGATTTCAAATTTGACACCCCAGGAATTATGTGCTATTTATGTGCTAATTTGTCCCCAAAATTAAACATTTTGTGCTCAATTTTTAAGTACTTTTTTAAAACCTCAAACGTGGGGGTCCAGCTGGACGTCGAGCTAGACCCCCCACAGAAGCGATAGGTTTTGAAATAAAATAGGTATGTGGGAATTATGTGCTTTTTATATCCTCCAAGAAAAGCTGTCAGCCGCCCGGAAAAACAGAGGCTGTGAGCAAGGGGAGTGACAGCTTTTCTTGCGGCGCATAAATAGCACATAATTATAAGCTAATCCAATTTCAGGTCCGCCGATTGGGGATATGACCGCCCCTCTCCCCTTTGTCATAGCCTCTGTTTTTCAAGGCTGGTGACAGCTTTTCTTGGAGCACATAAATAGCACATAATTCCCAGATACTAATTTTGTTTCAAAGATCATCGTTTCTATGGGGGGGAGGGAAGGTCTAGCTCGACGTCCACCTGGACCCCACACTTTTGAGGTTTTAAAAAAAGTACTTAAAAATTGAGCACATAATTTTTAATTTTGGAAGCAAATTAGCACATAAATAGCACATAATTCCTGGGGTGTCAATTTTGAAATCCGTCTTGGGGGATTCCAGCTTGGGTCAGTCTCTCGCATGATCAGATTTTAGTCAAGAATGTTTTCTTGAGCATTTCTTGGCCTCTTCAAGAAATTCTCCTGATTCGAATGTGATAATGCGGTAAAGACGATTAGGAAACGACTTGATATCGATGTATTTCTCTAAGGTAGAGTGTTAGCGAACGGTTTGAGAAACTGTCATGAACAAAAAGGGGACTTAGTTCTCGATATCGATAAAAAAGTTAGCTATTTAATCGAATTCTAACGTGAAATTCTAATTCGTTTCTAATGTGAAGTTTTTTCTAATGTTTTTCTAATCGCTCTCTAATCGACTTCTAGCCTTCACAGTTTCACAGTAGTACTAAGATCATTTTTTGAGTGTCGGCGGGAAGACAAATGTATTCAATACCCAATAATCTTTTTAAAATTATTTTTATCGCACTCCCTCTAAGCGCAGAAAAGCCCTTTGTTTATTATATTTCAGTATAAAGACAATTTATGATTATCCCGTTATGTATGTATATATATATTTACAAATGCCTGAAATGGGAAAAATTACAATTTCGCAAGTTTCTGCTGCGGTCAAATATAATTTAACTTTGAGTCTCCGCTCCAAATCAGTTGTTATAAAATGCCTAATTTTCTATTCTTTCAAACACAAAGAAATGCTCGCCAGCAGCATATCGTATCTCATATTCTAATATATCGTATTTCATATTTATATGCTCAATTTGCTTTCATCACTTGAACCCCTTTTTTCTTGGGATTTGGTTATGAGTAGGAACATTTGTCTATAATTTGATTTAAATATGCACGTTTTGGCGTTCACGCAGCACAAAATCTGAAGTTTTTGAGCTCCTAAGTAAAAAAACTAAAAAAACTTACGCTTTGATATTCAAGAATCGCACGTGTCACTTGTTGCCGGAAACTTTTAACAGATGGAAAAACTGAACTTCCTAAAAAAACTGCCGGGTATAGGTGCCCAAAGAAAGGAGTAACTTAATCTTGATATGTGTGGTGACTTTTCAAAGGCGTTTACTGTAGCCTAATATGAAAGCCCAGAGTATACGAAAAGAACCATTCTCGAAGGTTCAAGGAACCGAATTGTCATTATCGCGAAGGGATTTTTTAAACCGATTCCCGAAAATGAGATGTCATATGAATTCATTCAACCTGTAGATGTGCCGGAAGGTTAAATTTTTTGAAAAGGGTCGCTACCTGTTAAACAATTAAGTTTTCCTGTAAAGTTTGTTGAAAGTGAGTACTTTTTTTTTATTTTCAATTTTTTTTTAAATTTCAAGCATAAGCTGTAATATAAAAGTGGCTTAAAATGCGCGATAAAGTCCTAATTGTACAGATGTGCCACCTATCTTAATGCGAAGGGATTTTTTGTGCAAAGCATCCTCTTTACACCGTTAGAACGATTCTGACACAAACATTTTCAATTTGTATTGTATTGTTTTTGGGGGCTCAAACACCCCCCAAAGGGTTTTTATCGACTAAATTTTTGATGAGAACTGGTTTCTGGGTTTTAATATTGTGTATACTCGCCTTAAAGTGCGCGTGCGTGATATTTCCTAATTGTGGAAGGGGCTTGAAGTGGAATAATGCAGTTACACTCCCACTCCGGCATAGGCAGGCAGCTACAGGAATCGACTTGTATCATTCTCTCCTTGACGGCGCTTAAGACTGGACGTGTACTTGCGTGGTTTTCAAGATTCTGCTACGTATAGTAATTTTCCTCTCGGACCTCGCAGAATCGTGTAAATTAGGTAAATTTTCTTTCAGTTTTTCATAACTACGATAAGTGCAATTTTCGTAGACTCAGATCATAATATTCTCTGAGCATCCAAAAGTTCAAAACCCCTCCGAAGACAGTCCCCTGCGCACGGCCTTGATTGATCGGCTTCCTAAAGTGCAATAAAGATGATTCTAAAAACTTGATAAGTTACTGAAATAGTAAAATTGTTTAGTTTTAAAATTGCCTAAAGCAGCGAGGTACGTAGGTATAAAAGTAATTCATACATGCACAATAAACGCTGATGGAATGCAAGTCATGAAACATCCCTACAAACCAGATACCGGTTAGCAATGTAGTTAAATACTTGGTTTCAATAATTTCTCGAAGGGCGTAAAAAGTAGGTAATTTGGTTCAGGCCGTGTGAAGATTTTAGCAATATGTGTTTTCCATATTTCCAGCCTTCAAAAATTTCCCTTTCAAAAACTGGCTAATGTTTTGGCTATCATGTAGTTGTGATTTGAAATGGTTTATCTCCTGGCTAAATAAAAGAACAAGTTTATAAAAAAATTTAAATGTTTCCTAAATTTTGTTGTTACCTCTTCGTTTTTTGAATAAATTTGACAAACATAAACTAATTTTTGAGAGCAGCTACGAAAATCTATTTATGTTTAAACGCTTAATATAACTGTTAGAATTCGCACATTAAGTAAACATTAACTTAATTTCCAACAAGTTCTTTAAATATCCGCTCTGGAAAGGAAAATGCGTAAAGAAGTTCAATTTCACCTGAGTCCTGTAAGAAGTTTCGCTAATGTCCCACAAATTTTGATGTATATGCCTTTATGTATGCAACGAAATATGCTGATTTATGTGCTTAGTTTTAGACATATACTGCAGCTATTTACTATGTGTACGCTACAGGATTGAGACTAGTGGTGAGGTTGTTTACCACCTGTTTGTTTGACAGGGTTTGAATGGATATATACGCATTCTGTGGTAGCAGACAAATGTGCTTGCGTGTAAGGATTTTGTTGGTCATGCATATGCATGAGCTAACACAATTCATGCGCTGCTTGCCTCGACATTTGAAAAACGAGCGCTGCATGCAAATTATTTAGTAGTTGCTTGGCCAATATGGCAAAATTGGTTGGAGGAACATGAGGGAAGTGCGTTGGAGTGACTTGCAAAAAATGTGAAGTTGGATTCCAAACCACGTTCCACTCGAGAGTTAGGAGGAATGTTTTTTTCCCAATATTCATTAAACTATATGAACTGAGGTTTCACTTATTAGCTTGAAAGGAAACGTCTTACGTTAAACAAGGACACGAGTATTTGCTGTCATTAAATAAAGAACCAGCGCACTTGCGGCTTTTGCAACCAAATCAACGTTGATGGCTACAAATTTCAAACTGTTTTCTTCACCACGCAATAAAGCAGAAAAATTCTCTAAACATACCTGTCCGAGCCATACAGAGCTGTGGACTATGTAGAAAGAAGGTGTTGTGGTTTTTCGAGTATTCCGCAGACTTGAACAACGGATTCGCTGGCTAGGTCATGTTAGGACTTTGGCAACACCATAAGCGCTAATGAAGAGTGTGGGGATTCAAGGGGTTGCGAAGCACAATACGGATATTATCTAATCCTATTACGAACATGTATGCTTCTGCTATGAGAACGACCCCAAGTTGCTTACTTCCTGCAGCACTCCCCAATAATTTTCGAAATAAGGAAACGATTTCATGGGGAAAATCATAGTCATTCTTAATTTGATAGTTGCTCTGTTTTAAGTTATTTTTTTATGTGTATGTTTGTATTAGGGATGCCAAATCTGAGATCCCGGGATCCCGTGCCGGAAATCACGATATATCGTTTTTACGATCAATTCATGAAAATAATCTTTTTTTTTTTACTGATTGTAAAATATTCTTTAATGTAAATATGTTTTAATGGAGGATGGGGCCGTGTGCAGAAGTCCACGCAAGTGGGGAAAGTTTCTGATCGCCATTCACCTGGGAACGGCCAGAGCGATTCTTTTGCATGCGGTTCAAGCAGCTCACTACTTCCGGGCTTTGCGCCCAAGTATCCTCTGGGTAACCACCGAACACCCGTTTGGTGGTGAGCTAAACGTGAGAAGGCGACAACCTGGTAAGGCCACTCCGACATAATCGGTTTGAGGGATTTCTGGGGGGTTAAAACAGCACCATGATCACCATGTGGTGCGGCTGCAAGCGGGCGTCTGTTTTGGATCAAGCGGCTCGCTATACAAACGTGTAACAGAATTCAACCTCCCGTGAAACGGGTTGTGCGTTGGGTTTGGGACCTACCACATAAAACAACGTTCCAATGAAATTCAACAACAAATCCTCGGATATGAGAACCCCTTTTTTAGATGACAACACCCGCAAACGAAATAAGGATTATGAGATAAGGGCATGTACCTGGAATGTCCGGTCCCTTAATGGGGAAGGTGCCGCTGCCCGGCTGGTTGAGGTTTTGAGGAAAGCAAAAGCTGACATCACCGCCATACAAGAGATGCGATGGACGGGGCGAGGAAACACGATCAAAACACCTTGCAACATCTACTGGAGTGGGCATGAAGACAAGCGCAGATTCGGCGTGGGATTTGTGGTGGGAGAGAGACTCCGCCACCGAGTACTGTCGTTCACACCCAAAAGTACGATTTTTCACCATATCGTTTATCTGCGCTCATGCACCGACGGAAGAGAAGGACGACGTGGAAAAGGATGCATTCTACGAGCGCCTGGAAGAAGCATACGAGCGCTGCCCCCGTCATGATATCAAAGTCGTGGTTGGCGACTTTAATGCCAGGGTGGGTAAGGAGGGTGTATTTGGCCCCACTGTCGGGAAGTTCAGTCTCCACGAACAGACTTCGCCAAATGGATTCAGGCTGATCGACTTCGCCGGTGCCCGAAACATGGTCATATCCAGCACTAGGTTTATGCACAAGAAGATCCATCAGGCTACATGGCTGTCCCCCGATCGAAAAACACGCAACCAGATCGACCACGTTGTGATAGACGGACGGCATGCTTCCAGCGTTTTAGATGTTCGCACAATACGAGGACCTAACATCGACTCTGATCACTACCTAGTAGCAGCCTAGATTCGTACCCGCCTCTGTACGACAAAACAGGTGCAGAAAGCTGTACGTCGAAAAGCTGCAATCGCAACAGACCGCCAATTATTTCGCAGATCGCCTCTCACACCTGCTCTCCGAGAGCACAATTCAACCTAGTGGAATGAATGAGCGGTGGGATCATATCTCAGGAGCACTCCGTACCGCAGCCGAAGAAGTAATTGGATTCCGGCGAACGCGAAGAAACAACTGGTATGATGATGAAGAGTGCCGCGCTGCAACGAAAAGAAAGGACGAAGCCTACAAGGCAACGCCGAGATCGAATGCAACGAGGAGTGTGTGTGAACACTACCGCGAGTTGAAGAGAGAAGCGAGGCGGCTTTTCCGGGCGAAAAAAGAGAGGCAGAAAAGCGTGAAATAAAGGAGCTTGAGATGCTGGCCAACGGGAATAATGCCCGAAAATTCTATCAAAAAATTCGGCGAATGACAGAAGGTTTCAAACCCGGGGCAAACTCCTGTAAGAATGAGAACGGCGACCTGGTGACCGATGTTCAGAGAACACTCAGAATATGGAGGGATCACTTCTCTGCCCTTTTATATGGAGAAACTGAGCAAGAAACCAGAGAAGATGCCGAACCCGAGCCCACAATCGAAGATGATGGAATTGACGTTCCACAACCCGACTATAATGAGGTGCGAATAGCAATATCCCGATTGAAAAACAATAAAGCAGCTGGCGCTGATGGTTTGCCTGCTGAGCTATTCAAACACGGAGGCGAGGAGCTGGTAAGGCGCCTGCATCAGCTTCTATGCAGAATATGGTCGGATGAATGCATGCCTGAAGATTGGAATCTAAGTGTTCTCTGCCCAATCCACAAGAAGGGCGATCCGGCAAACTGCGCCAACTATCGCGGAATCAGCCTTTTGAATATCGCATGTAAGGTCCTATCAAGCGTATTGTGCGAAAGACTGAAGCCTGATGTGAACAGACTGATTGGACCTTATCAGTGTGGCTTCAGACCTGGTAAATCTACCATCGACCAGATTTTTACAATACGCCAAATCTTGGAAAAAACCCGTGAAAAAAGAATCGACACTCATCATCTCTTTGTTGATTTTAAAGCCGCTTTCGATAGCACGAAAAGGAGCTGCCTATATGCCGCTACGTCTGAATTTGGTTTCCCCGCAAAACTTATACGGCTATGCAAAATGACCTTGAGCAACACCGCCAGCTCGGTCAGAATTGGGAAGTACCTCTCCGAGCCGTTCGAAACTAAACGAGGTTTCAGACAGGGTGACCCCCTATCGTGTGATTTCTTTAATTTAATGCTGGAGAAAATAATACAAGCTGCAGAACTTAACCGCGCTGGAACAATATTTTATAAAAGCGTGCAACTGTTGGCATATGCTGACGATATTGATATCATTGGCCTTAACAACCGCGCCTTAACTTCTGCCTACTCCAAATTAGAAAAAGAAGCGGAGAAAGTGGGATTGGTGGTGAACGAGGGCAAAACGAAGTACCTTCTGTCATCATGCAAAGAGTCAGCGCATTCGCGCCTTGGCAACCAAGCCACTGTTGGCAGCAATAATTTCGAAATAGTAAAGGACTTCGTTTACCTGGGAACCAGCATTAATACCAACAATAATGTTAGCCTAGAAATCCGACGAAGAATCACTCTTGCAAACAAATGCTACTTCGGACTGAGTAGGCAATTGAAAAGTAAAGTCCTCTCTCGACGAACGAAAATAACACTCTGCAAGTCACTCATCGCACCCGTCCTGCTATATGGTGCAGAAGCGTGGACACTAACAACATCTGATGAGGCGGCTCTGGGAGTATTCGAGAGAAAGGTTCTTCGAAAGATTTGTGGACCTCTACGCGTTGGCGACGGCGAGTACCGAAGAAGATTTAATGATGAGCTGTATGAACTTTACGCAGACGCCGACATAGTTCAGCGAATTAAAACACAGCGGCTTCGCTGGCTAGGCCACGTAGTGCGAAAGAGCGAAGATGCTCCAGCCCAGAAGGTATTCTTATCCGCACCCGCCGGTGGAAGCAGAGGAAGAGGGAGACCACCACTCCGATGGAAGGACCAAGTGGAGACCGATTTGCGATCCCGCGGTGTTTCCAATTGGCGCCAGTTGGCGCAACGAAGAAACGACTGGCGAGCTATGTTGGACGGTCAAAATCGCCCAGGCGGTTAGATGACCATTTAAAGAAGAAGAAGATTAAGTTTTCAAGAAGAGAAGTAGCGAAGAAGGATTCTCCTATAGTTGTTTTGGTTTAGGGTATTTTTTAAAGCAGCAGGAATGGAGTTCCAGAGACGCGTGGCGTTGACAAAGAACAGTCTTGTGGAATAAACATAGTTAAATAAAGGAATAGTTAAATTACATGAACGGTTGGATTTACTTAACACTATTTTGTTATATAAATACAACGGCGTTTGTTGTTGAATTAGTCGGTAGAGAAAAATGCAACTTCTAGCCTTCTGATAATTTAATATACTGCAACCTAAAAGTTTGGACTTCCAGGCGGAAATATGGTCAAACTTTCGCAACCCAAACACGTAACGCGTGACATAATTAAATGCAAGATCAATTTTGTGAGCAGATATAGAGTCCAACTTGTTATAAAGGATACGACTATAACGATACGCCAACGTCACCAATGTTTTGAGCTTAAACAAATAGCCGTCATGTGTGGAATATACTGAAACCCCTAGACGAAGCAGAAACGACGCAAAATAATTTAAATCGTGTTCATGAGGACTCGGCACAATCGGTTATTCGAATTGAATAATCGCAGCTATGGTGATTGTCATACTTGATCTCCTGTGAAAATAAATTAATTTAAATCAGTGCGCTATAACACACACACTTAATACACTTAAAAGCTGCAATAACTAATGTCTTTCGCAATTCAAAGAATTCATACCTATTGTTGAACACAAATTTTAATTACTTAATATTTTTTAAGTTGACGTGAGATTTTCGACTGCACCCCCTGCTTAACTGAGGCTTGCTGAGATTTTATTGAAGTTCAATAGCAAATACCTTTTGAACAGTACTTTATAAAAAACTTCTTTGACATCTATTTTTAGATCATATAATTGCTTTCATTCTCAATAGTTAAATGAAGATGAGAACGAAATAGATCACGTACCATAGTTATCTTAAACAATAAAAATATTCGAAACTGACCAGAATGTGTAAAAGAAAAAAGAGGAAGAACTGTATGGAGTCATCGATTCAATGAGACTCAGAACGTGTTTGTTTAACTCGATGTTTGAAATGCTGTAATATTCTGGATCGGAATAGCTGTTGTTGTTATAGTACTTCGCCTTATTGGACTGCCCATATAAATATGAAACTAGCTTTTACTAAAATCTAAAACATGAAATAACAATTTGCTTGTACAGCTTTTATTTATGCTTTGCATACTTAGTACTTTTCACTTTAAATTTAAATATTCTACTTACAGATATACATATGTTCTCACTCCTGTGAAATTGCAAGCGACAATGTTCCTTCTACACGGTGGACCATCACTTCACCTTTCAGTTCTTGGCTAAATTGGAATTTTGTTGAACGGTACAAAGCACCTTTTATAGTTTCCTTCCCTTTCAAATTTCTTTTTATTAAAATTATGCTGACATTTGGGTTTTCTTCCCACGAGGGAAGGGCGGAAAAAGTAGCGGTTGATAGTCTCATTAGCATAATTGAGAGCAGAACGTCTAACCTTTCAATTTACACTTGTAATTAATTGGGTTTTTGTTCGCTTTCTATAACAAAAATATGGCTATTTTTAGCGGGAAAGCATTTATTTGTATTTGCAGTAAACTTGACGATATTAAATTGCGATGTTTTAAATGTGAATTTGAAATAGACTGGTGACTAAGCGATAAAAAGGTTCTGACTGAAGATATCCCGTCTATGAAATTATTTAAATTGGCTTGGAGGAAATTGCTTTTTTAAATCAAAATGTCTGAAGTGATGTAAGCGGGGGGCGGGCAACCAAACATATTCACGTAACTTAACAAGTTGCTTTTTGAAAATCACGCTTAAAAAATTTTTTTAAGATGCCAAATAATATATAATATGAGCCTTTAATATTAATATTAAGGTTGTCGGTATCGCACTTTTTAATTTACCATACAAACTAAAATGGAATGTTTTGGATTTTTATTCCGATTGCTACCACTTCTGAAAATACGCAGTAATGCGCACCTCAAAGAATGACATTCCCATAAGGGTTAGGGATTTATAATATTCTCGAGGCAGGTTTGCCTTTTACAATAACAACAATAATATTGGAATTAAAAGACGATTTTTTCTCACAAAGATCTTAAAAATGTATTCTACGAATTCGCGGATACAACCCTATCGTAGGATTGCAGTACTATTCTAGGCTTTTTTATATACGAGGTGTGTTCAAAAAGTATCGCGAATTTTGTGTTTTTTCAAAAATTATTTATTTATTCATGAATATCTATTTTGTCCCCTTCAAAGTAATCCCCATGAGATATTATACACTTGTGGCAACGGTGTTTCCAATCTTCGAAGCACTTCAAAAAATCATTTTTTTGTATCTTGTTCAGCTCCTCCTTCGATGCCGTCTTTATCTCCTCAAGAGAAGCGTAACGTCGTCCTTTCATGGGCCTCTTCAGTTTAGGGAACAAGAAAAAGTCACAGGGGGCCAGATCTGGGGAATACGGTGGCTGCGGGATCATTAGTGTGTTGTTTTTGGCCAAAAAGTCGCGCACAAGCAACGATGCGTGAGCAGGGGCGTTATCGTGGTGCAAAAGCCAATTTTTGTTCTTCCACATATCCGGGCGTTTCTGGCGGATTGTTTCGCGCAAATTGCGCATAACTTGCAGGTAATATTCCTTATTGACCGTTCTTCCCTGTGGCAAGAACTCATAATGCACCACGCCCCTGCAATCGAAGAAAACTGTCAGCAAAACTTTCACATTCGACCGAACTTGGCGCGCTTTTTTCGGTCTTGGTTCGTGCGGCAGCTTCCATTGAGATGATTGAGATTTGGTTTCCACGTCATAACCATAAACCCACGATTCGTCACCAGTTATGACCCTCTGGAGCAAATTTGGGTCGTCGCGGACATAGTTTAACATCTCATTAGCAATGTTCATGCGATGCTGTTTTTGGTCACAATTGAGCAATTTTGGTAAAAAATAGGTAAAAATCGAAGACGATCCAAAACACGTGCAAGCAAAGCAGCTGTCAACAATTAACTGAACATTCAAAATGGCCGAGCTTGCTGGCATAAGTGAGAGACATGAGTACCAACATAACGCCACAAAAAATTCGAAATTCGAATATACATACGTAACCAGCGAAAATTCAAAATTCGCGATACTTTTTGAACACACCTCGTAATATGTGAAATTGAGATTTTGTTTGCAATTTTTATTTCTACGAAACTGGGGTTGTAATATAAAAAAATAGTCGCCATTACCTAACATTGTGGTAAACGTTCAATAGTATACCTGTAGTTGATATTTATTCGACGGTGCTGAATGGTGATGACTCCAACCAGTAGCGTAGCCAGGGGGGGGAGAGAATTGGGGGATGGATCTTTCGATTGAATAGCACAATACAATTTTATGCTTCTGATTTATAATTTTCTTATTTTACTTATGACACATGGCAGTTTTATGAATATATGAAATTATCGGTTAGTGGATTATGCGTTTGAATATTAAGCCTATATACATAAAGGCTTCTTTTCAGACCTTATACAAAATTCACAAGGCTTTCAAGACGATGCAACGGTTTCGAGGTATCTGGTACTTTGGTTCTGGTAGTAATAAAATAACATCGTAATAATACCGTAATTTTCGAGGTCTGATATTGCTGAGCTAAAACTCTACTTCCTTATCTCTCACGTCTTTAAAAATCCAAATTCAGTTGGTCTGAAAATACTAGAGTAGGCAAGCTCAATAATTTAATCAGAGCACACAACGGCGGAAAATAGAGAATTGACGAGAATTGTTTATACCTTTTTTATAAAAGTATAGCCCATTATATAATAAAAAACATTCAAAAACAAATTTGAAACTTTGTTCAAAACCAAGGAAAATTTAACCAAGTTTTATAAAAATTCTACACTTTTTAATCCGAATTTTTATAAAACAACATTAAAAATTATTTGTTTTACATAAATAATAAACGCAGTATTTTAGCATCTTTGTTAACACAATACATTATGCCTTTGTGTAATAAACTTCAACCAATAAAGATAGACTTAGGGCTTGTAGTGGATTTCGCAAAAGACTTACTACTGGAGTAACGACGTATTCGTTCCGACGAACATGACTTTGAAAAATTGTTCAGAACTTGTGACATGGATATTGAAATCAAATAGAACCGATTCAAATTTAGTCAAAGTCTGCAAGCATGTAACCTAGATGTTTAGTTCAAGATTACGGTTTTTTATTTTTCTCCATTCATGTATTGATCATATAATAATGGAAATAGATAGTCGATTCACTCAACATAAAACGATCTTCAGAGATTTCGCTTTAGTTTTTCAACAAACCACAGAGAGAAAAATGACAAAAATTTATTTAAGCTTTCTGAATTTTATGAACCACTTGTTCAAAACCAAAATATAGTGGCCGAAACCAATTTATAGAAAAGGTTCTTAAAATTGACATAATCTTCCGCCAAAAACTGCGTTTTACGCACTTCAGAGCTGCGGCAAAATGTCATTTCATAACTTACACAAATTGTTATACATTTTTGCAACTCTCCCCGTTTCCACTTCTACAGTAGAACTCACCTCTTCAACCCTTCTTCTTCTTTAAATTCTTCTTAATCGCCACTCGTTAAGTCTTTCTGCAAATTGGAAACACTACGGGGTCACAAATTGGTATCCACTTCGTCCTTCATCGGTGGGTGCCGATAAGAATACCTTCTGGGCCGGAACATCTTCATTCATTCGCACAACATGGCCTAGCCAATTAAGACGTTGGGTTTTAATTCGTTGGGCTAAGTCGTGGTCTGCATATAGCTCATATAGGTCATCATTAAATCTTCTTTGGTACTCGCCGTCGACAACGCGTACGGGTCCGTAAATCTTTCGAAGAATCTTTCTCTCGAATACTCCCAGAGACGCCTCATCAGATTTTGTCAGCGCAAGCTTCTGCACCATAAACCAGGACGGGTACGAAAAGTGACTTATTTATTTTCGTTCTTCGACAGAGGACAATACTTCTCAATTGCCAACTCAGTCATAAGTTACACTTGTTTGCGAGAGTGATTCTTCGTTGGATTTCTAGGTTAAAATAATCTAATATTTTCTTTGCGATTTCTGTGTTTTCCTCAATACGAGGTTATGAAAGCAATTTCTTTTATATGAAAAAAAAAACACTTAAGCTCTTCGGAAAAAAATTTTGCAAAAAATCAGAAAAACGTGTCACGACTTTAAGATTCACACATTGTTGCATTAAAATTTAATGAACTACAAAACTGCATCTCCAAAAAATTCTAAAAATTGTGTAAAAAAAATTTTAAATTTTCATGAAATTTCTTAATCTTTTCGCGTAAAACAAAATTTATTGTGTGTCTCAAATTTCAGGTTTCGAAAAAAAAATTTTTTTATTCCCCAATAAATTTTAAAAGGTGATCTAATTATTTATTTGTTCTCTTCTTGATATTGGCTTACACTAAGAGAACAAGACATTTATTTTGCAGAAACTAAATAAATAAATTAAATTAAAATATCTGTTGTCCAAAATGCATCTTTCTTTAAAAAACTAAACTGTTAGTGTGTGAAGGTAGTGTTGCCGGCCTACCACACCGAAGGTCCATGGTTCGAGCCCTGGTACAGGTAACATCAAAAGTGATTTGAAAAAAGTTTTTCAAAACGGGGTCGCCCCTCGGCAGTGGTTTGGCAAACTCTCCGAGTGTATTTCTGCCATGACAGGCTTCTCAGCAAAAATTCGTCTCCTTTGTAGATGCCGTTCGGAGTCGGCAAAAAAACTGTAGGTCCCACCAATTTGTAGGGAAAATTCAAATCGGCACACCACAAATTGGAAGAGAAGCTTGGCGCAAAAATCTCTTAGGAGGTTTATGATGATATACTTGTTGTATATCGCGCCATAGAGAGAGAGAGAGTTAGTAAGAGACCTGTTTAATTGGCTGAGAGTTATCGCCTCCATGTGGATCTTATCAAAGATGATTTTTAAACTGAAGAACAACAATTGGGTGTCCACCATAGAATCTAGTTAAAACCCCTCCCTGATGGATACAACTGAATCTTGCTAAAAAGGGGAAAAAATTAAGTCTTAAACCGAAATATAAAGACACCTCTTTTACATACTTTCTGATTGATATCAAAAAATTTCAAACACGACCAAACTTATACAGCTAGCAGGGGAGTCGTTATTTAGCCGCAAAGGTAAACGAATTCTTCGGTCCCCAATCGTTCAAACACCGCCCGTGAGTAAACAGATCATTTTCAACTCCTAATTGAATAAAGCCACAGATTATGGCGCAATAAATATCTCAGCAAACATCTATATACTTATTTAATAATTTACTTTTTCAATTCCATAAATCAAGTGTAAAAATGTAAACCTTTTAAAAGGTTGGAGTGTCCACAGCTTGAAAAATCCTATATGAGCCAAGCAACTATCCTCTATTCTTCTCGGTATTATTTCTACTTTCAATGAGACTGTCATATTTTAGTCCGAAATTCGAAAATTGACATCCCGTGGGGTATGTCAGTGGCTTATAGGGGAAAACATAGCTAGCTGAGTAGTTGACTTGGGATTCGTACTAATTATGTGATAGTTTGCAACAAGTTGGTCTGATTGTAGGATAGAAATAAATGCCCAGAGGTGTTAACATTTTAGTAAATGTTTACCTTAAATTAAGTCTTTGTGTCGTTGTTCTCGGGAGCATCAGTGGGCATCTGCAGTAATTTGGTTTGACTATATTACTCTGCTGTTCCAATCAAACATAAATAATTGTCCAGCATAAACTAGAAGCGAGAGACAATCATACATTTGTAGTTAAGGCATAAAATAACAATATAAATAAATAAATCGGATATTTCAGTATGTGTTACGTAGACCATCCCTGTAAAAAACGTTGGAGCATCAGAGTACTCCAACACTTATCCTCATTCATATAAAAAAGGTGGTCCAATTTACATAGCGATGTCCGGTGATTGGATCACCTAATCCTATTCGGAGTACCATTTACTTTGCTTCTGAATAGTCTATAGAGCACCTACGTTGGAGTACTTTGAAAATGCTGCCAAAAGATTACTCTATAGAGTACTCTAGACAAAAGCGAGAATGGGAGTATGTGTTCTTCTGAGGACCACCTACTCCCGCTCTCGCTTTGCTGTTGAATACTCTATAGAGTAATCCCATGGGAGTATTTTGAGAGTACTCTCACGTAGGTGGTCTATAGAGTATTCAAAAGCAAAGAAACGGAGTACTCCGAGATGGATTAGGTGATCCAATCACCGGACATTGCCATGTAAATTGGACCACCTTTTTTATATGAATGAGGATATGTGTTGGAGTACTCTGATACTCCTATTGGAGTATTCTATGGAGTATGAAACGGAGTATTTCCGTTTTTTGCAGGGATACTTATGACCACTTTGTGTACATTAATCCATAATGAAATATTTGCTCTGGTATTAAGTAGTTAAGTAATAAATAGCTATATACTAGAGCGGGTCAAATTGTATGGATGGATTTTTTTTCATCGGGAGTATAGCGAAAACGCAATCTACAGATGATTCTAAGAAAATTGCTGAAGACACCATAGCTCAAGTCCGATTTCGAGTCCCCCACTTTTGCAAAATAAAAGGTGGCGCAAAAGTAAGCTTCCGATGTTCAGCATATCGGTTGTTGCACGTGCAGTGTGTGCCGTTGCACCGTCTTGTTGGAACCACATGTTTTCCAATCCCAATTCAACAAGTTGCGGCAAAAAGAACTCGTTGATCATTGCTCTGTAGCGCTCACCATTCACAGTAACCGTTTGGCCCCGACCGATTATTGGTCAAATAAATAGTCAGCAATATTCCGCGTTGTGGAGCAGTGTAGCGTAACATTGTTTATTAACGTGTATTTCGCATGTGTTTACTACACAAATGTCAAAACAGAACTGACTTTAGGGGCCAATCGCAAAATTTATAGCATTTTCTGATAGGAGGATTACTTTTGCGCCACCTTGTAGATATTTTGCCATATGATTGAAGGGTTTGGCCAAAAAATCTTCATAGCTTCTGATAGAATTATACGAAAAATATCATATTGGGCTTACTTTAATGGTATATTGCGTACATTTCAGAATCTGTATTAATATCTATAGTGTTTTTGAATTTTAATAGAGATATCATGCTTAAATTATGAGAAATTAGCCTAAAATTAACAAACTTAACTTTTAACTACAAACTTAACTTTTTAACAAATTTCTTATGGACATTTTTTTTTTCTTTACAGCTAAAATAAGTTCAGAACATTTCCAACAACTTTCATTCAGACAGCAAAATTTTTGTATTTAAATTTAAAATGGATGAACCAAATCCTTCTACCTCATCTGAATCCACTTTATCACAAATACTTGAAAACGATATTATTGCATTTGGTTTATCAAGTGAATTAAATAATCTGAATTTACCGTCTATCGTGACATTTTAAGATTTTTTTTTTTAAGTGATCATGCTAAAATTCAAAGTAAAATGTTTTCGCATAAAAATTTAACTCCTCATGTAATTGATAAATTGGTTGAAATTTGGAATAAATTGAATGTTCAACTAATTGATAGACGTAGTATTCTAAGAAAACTAAATGTTTTAATTGAAAAATATCACGAAAGCATTAAACACAGAAAAAAAGTTCAGGAATGTACAGTATTCGTACAATCAACAAATGAGTTATTTTACATTGGAAAATGTAAATGCAAGTTAAAAACAACAGAATGCTTATGTGGTTTAATACCAAACCATTTAAAAGAATTTATGATGGACCAACATAATGATAGAAAATTCACAATGCCTGAATATATGGATGACATTGTAGAAGAAACACCTACAACAATACCAACAATGCCAACAGTTAGTGATGATCCAACATACGAACCACTTGGAACAGGTATGAAAACAGGCGAAGCACAAATTGCAAATAAAGCAGTTGCAGAAGTATCTGTTACAATGAAACGAGGACATTATACTCAACGATACGATGCTAAAAATTTTGCTATGATGTGTCACAGATTCGGTGTTTCAATAGAGTTGCTTCATGTTTAGCAACAGCCCTTTTCGAAGATATAAATTTTCGAGATGTTGGTGGTGAACTTGTCATAATGGATAAATCTAAAGTTGCAAGAGAAAAAATTTAAGCTAGAGATCAAGTGCTTCGTAAATAGAAAATGGTGTTATAAGACTTTTTGAAAAGCATTTAAATAGACCACCACTGGTTTATATGTTTGGTTCATTTCAATGAATTACCATTTGGTCATTTCTTTAGAGCATTAGATAAAACATTTATTTTTCAGGTTGTATGTGATTTTGAACCAAAAGCATTATAAAATATGCCTGGTATGACCAGTGATGAACAAGAACGAGAATTATCTACAGATGTTAAATATTTATATCAAACGGCCAAAGCAATTTCAAATGGTGCTGTTTCAGTTGATTTAGCTAACATAAAACCAGGACCAGTTGTACATTCTCGATAGCTAACCAAAGCAAGCAGGGCATTACGTCTATATACAACAACTAATACACCATCGGAAAATTTAAAAACTCTAGCAGTTTATATTATTAGAATTTATGTGCCAATATATTTCAATGTAAAATACTATAATTCTGTTGCATACGGCAGTGTACTTTTATCAAAGTTTATTCGTTGGACACCACGTAATTTACTTAATATTGTAGATGGTGTAACCCAAAATAATTCATATAACGCTCATCCAGAAAACATTTTTTTAACAATGTTATTTGATGATAGAAAAACCATCGAGAAAAAATACTTTATCCAACTAAACTTAGAGTTTACAAAAAATATAATATCAATTTTAATGCTTCAGATTATACTGATGACGATAATTTACTATCTGAACCGGCATTCACAAGAAATATTCCATACGATCACTTGGTACAATTCTTAGATTATGATGAGAACTAGATGATCATAATATTCCAATGCATATACAAGGAACAGAAAGATATGTACAGTTGTTAACATCTGTTTCCAAACGTGTTATAGGAAAAAAAACGTGAAGGTGTTATAGCTGTTACAGCAGAAAGTCGTGAAAAACAACCACGAATGGAGAGCAAAAAAGATTTTAAAAAATAATAACATAACATTACTTTTATTTTGAAAAATACGTTAAAATGGTCAATTCTAAGTAAAAAACTAATTTTTTAAATTACATTAATTAATTATTATTTCAATTAAAATTATAAAAATTGTGTTTTTTGCTTATTAATTGAAAATATAGTTTTTTTTTCTACTAAAACGAATTCGAAAAAAGAAAAATGGTCTGAATGAAAGTTGTTGGAAATGTTCTGAACTTATTTTAGCTGTAAAGAAAAAAAATTTCCATAATAAATTTGTTAAAAATGATATTATATAATAGTTAAAATTCATTTTAGGCAAATTTCTCATAATTTAAGTCTGATATCTCTACTAAAATTAAAAAACACTATAGATATTAATACCTTTAAGGTAAGCCCAACATGATGTTTGTCCTATAATTCTATCAGAAGCTATGAAGATTTTTTGGCAAAATATTTATTTTGCATAAGTGGGGGACTCGAAATCGGACTTAGAGCTATGGTGTCTTCAGCAATTTTTCTTAGAATCATCTGTAGATTACGTTTTTGCTATACTCCTGATGGAAAAAAAATTTGACCCGCTCTACTATATACTTACGCATGTTCGTTGTGCAATAACTATACCAAATTAGCTTAGTAATTACCTCATATCTTCCATTTCCAGGTAAGTGCACTTATGGGAACAGAAACAAGTGTGAGATTTATACATGGAAGTAGAATGGCGCATTATTGTATAGGTCAAAGTACTTCTAGAAATACATTCTGAGAGTTTGTAGAGGGTCGTTTACCTGTGATGGGCCTTCTGAAATCTTCGGCATGTTAGCCCATTACACTGTCCACTCTACCTAAGCGGAAACCAAAAAAAATCTCCCAAGTAAGAATTTTCTACATGCCATAATGGAAATTGGACATACAAGCCCTTTTCAAAACTTCAAGCCTAACTTCCTATTATTATACTTACCTGATAACTTAATCGGCAACAACCACGCTCAGTTGCATTTAAAGCTAGATGGAGTTGTGCCAGGATATTTAAAACAGGAGACGAATATTATAGTTAATGTCTCTTAAAATCGCAATGCTATACGAGTCACACTCGAGCCCTGATACATACCATCTTTTGGACAGCACGCCGGTGTAGACTCTTCTAACATCGATTTCACTTAGCCGATTTCACCATATTGAAGCCGATAGTTTAGGTAATGTTTATTGCACACCTAGATCAACAGATAGCGACTGTTTTGTATAGTCGACTCAATAAAAACCTAAAAAAATCATTTAGCGCATATATGAGGGGCCGTCAGTTTTTACCTAACGATTTTTTTTGTTTATCTCGGCTAAAGGTTCATCAGCATCTCGTTAGTGTTGATTTTTCGCCCACTACCTACATAAATAAACTCGAAGCACATATCTCTTTTGCGAATATGTACATACGAATAAAGCTATAAGGCAAACGCTACATATTTGATATGCAAAAATAAGACACGAAAGGAATGTTGACGCCAGTTATTTACATATATAAATACAAATTTTGGTTTTTTGTCCCAGCAAACTCGATTTACTTCTTTAAATTATTTATTGTGATTAAAATTGAATTACATAAAAACTCGCTAAATATTCATCGATTTTCATTGTCAAAAGATAAAATGTGGCAATAAATTAACCCTCAAACTTATAAAAACAAAATAAAATAATTGTAGATATCGTTATAACTGCGCTTAAACCTGCTAAACCCAAATATTATTATACCTACTGGTATTGCTACGCACACAGGGTATACTAACTTTAGTCGCCAAACGGCAGTACGTAACGGCATAAATGGATCGAGATAGATATTGACTTATGCATATCAAAATGTTCAGGACGAAAAGAGAAATTGAGAAAGCCATGTCCGTCCGTCCGTCTGTGAACACGATAACTTGAGTAAATTTTGAGATATCTTAATGAAAATTCCTTGGCACTCATCTCCAAGCGCTATTTAAAATGGGCGAAATCGGATGATAGCCACGCCCACTTTTATATATATAATATTTTCGGAAACACAAAAAAATTTATTACTCAGTACATAAACCACCTATGAGGATAAAATTTGGTGAATACATTGAGATTGAGGCATAAAATAAAATTTTCAAGAAATTTTTGAAAATGGGCGTGGCACCGCCCACTTTTGATTAAGTTAAATTTAGAAATAATATTAATCATAAATCAGAAACCGTTCAAGATATCAAAACGAAATTCAGCACGCAGGTTTGCAGGTATGCAAGGAATGTTCCAGGAAAAAATAGGCGGGATCGGTTAAGGTCTACGCCCACTTTTATATAAAAGATTTTGAAAAGGATTTTAGATATATTAAATAGGCAATAAGTTTGCGTAAAATAGCTTTACATCATTTATATTTCACTTTTAAAGTTTCCGTAAACAAAGAAATCCAAAAACTTAAAAATTTCGATAATGGGCGTGGCCCCGCCCTTTTTATAGTGGACTATTCCACAAAACTTTTTATGCCATAACTCCGCCAAAAATTTATTTGTCGAAACGAAATTTGGTGATAATGTTCTATATACAAAGGTAACTGCTTGCTGTAAAAAAAGGCGAAATCGGTTAAGTTCCACTACAAGTTTTTTAACATAGTTCTAAAAATTTTTTTTGTAAAATTTAAAGAGCGATATTTCTACAACTAAGCAAGTTATATCAATTATATTTTGCACACATAATAAGCTTTTTAAGAAAAACTCGGCCGCAAACAAATTTTTTCAATTTCGAAGAAGTAGGCGTGGCGCCGCCCACTTTTCAACATAAAATTTCTGCTATTTTCAAAGGCAATCGCTTATAATTCGATCTTTAAATTTCAATGAAAATTGGTCAGCTGCTTCTCAGTAGTATGTATTATACTCCTGCCAAAAATTAGCCAAATCGGGAAACACACAAGTGAAATATTCGGGCACGTAGTTAATAGCCCACTGCAATAGCGAAGTTATATATCTTTTTTGATTTGCATACCTTTCGTAAACATTAAATGTATGTAAGTATGAGAACAAGAAGAGAAAAGTTCATTAAAATGATCAGCACGATGAGCGGAGTCGATTTAGCCATGCCCGTCTCTCCGTCCGTCTGTCTCTCTGTCCGTCTGTCTATTTGAACGCAAACTAGCCTCATAGTTTTACAAAAGAATGCTGAAATTCGTGGTTTGCTTTGGCCGTTTTATAATATACTAGCAAACCCGAACACATCTATACGAGTATATAAAATTTCATTCACTTGAACGAAATAAATTACTAACAATACCGAACTGCAGCTTTATATGACCTGGGGGATTTTCCAAAAGCTATATACAGACTGTGTCGTGCCCAGCGAACTCCTGAACTTATCGTGAAAGTTCAAGAGCAAAACAAAACACAAAATATGTGGGCCCAGTTTTGAAAAATGATGTAGATATTGACTAAGTGACACATATATCCAAATTTCATTCATTTAGACCAAAAAACTTCGGAATTATGACGAATTGAAACTTTATATAGCCTGGGGGCGTGGCCCCGCCTACCTTTCCAATACTATATATTGTCTATGCTGTACTCAGTGAACCCAAGTATATATTTTGAAAATTTCATAAAGATCGGTTGAGTTCATTAGCGCCTATAAAAGACACCCTTTTTTATATCTATTTTTGTTACGCACACAAGGTATATAATAGGTATATTAGGCATAAACGAATCGAGATGTATATTTATTAATGTATATCAAAACCTTCAGGATGAAAAGTAAAATATCCGTGCAAGTAGTTAATACCCCACTGCAAAAGCGAAGTTGTATATCTTTTTTGATTTTCATACCTTTCATGAACATGAAATGTTTGTACGTATGAGAAGAAAAAGAGATAGTCCCATCAAAAAGTATACTGAAATGATGAGGAGGATGAGCTGAGTCGATGTAGGCATGTCCGTCTCTCGATACGTCTATCTGTCTGTCCGTCTGTCTATTTGAACGCAAATACGAACTAAAAGTATTAAAATAGACCTGCGTAAATTGGGATGACATAATAGATCACTACTAGGTATATAATGTTCGGTTCCACCCGAACTTAGACTTCCTTTCTTGTTAAAATATACTTTTTGATGCTGAGGAAGAGGCATGGTAGTGGTGTGTTTCTTGTTTAGAATTGATAAAAACTACTAAAACGGTCAAGGTCGTTGTACAAATCTATAATATAAATGCGCAAGTTAAGATATTAATCAATTAACGATCTAACGAACGCTTTATTTTTTTTTAATAATTAAACCTGTTATGCTAAACCTAAAAGGGGACCTATTTTTTGGGGGTAGGGTTTTTCAGGAGCACTTTATTGAGCACAAAATTTCTTCATAACGACTTTTGATCTATTCGTCTCTTTTGACTGTTAACGTATACTGCTCTGCTAGGTTTAGCCTAAAGCTAGCAGAACATAAAATTTTTTTTTAAAAAAGGGGAGCTATTTTTTTTGGGGTAGTGTTTTTCTGGAGCACTTTATTGAACACAAAATTTCTACATAACAACTTTTGATGTAACTATTCGTCTCTTTTGACTGTTTACGTATACTGCTCTGCTAGGGTTAGCCTAAAGTTAGCAGAACATCATTTTTTGGAAAAAATAGAAGAGCACTTTTTTTGGGATTAGGGCACTTAATTAGCACCTTTTGAGCACCTAATTTTCCATAAGTTAGGTTTTTGTTCTGCTGACTTTGCTCTGCTAGCTTTATGGACCTAAATATTTTTATATGGGCGATACGATAATTTCGCGCTCAAGAAAAAAAGTTAGTTGTCCCTAGCGATAAAAAAACCCATGGCACAACCATAAGAATTTCAACTTTAATATTTTAGATTTGCAAAGTAAATTTCGAAAAAATGTGCGATAATTTCGCGCAAATGGTTCGCATTCAGCATCTGGAAATCTTTAACAGGGGGTAACTCGGTATTGCAAAGCGAAAGCAAATTCTATTCAAAAGCTGTCAAATTACATAATTTTTTTAAATTGATGTCATTATTCGGCCGGGGTGCGTCGGAAACGAAAGTGGGTGGCGCACCGAGGTCAATCTCTGACTGGATTGCGGTAGTAGATAGAAACCAATTATTAAAAGCACAATTAGACAAAATACTCCCTACCATAGTTTACAAAGAAATGTGGAATGCATTCCTTTCGGTATGCAATCCAAGGAATGCGATGCAGTGAATGAAAAGGAAGGAATAAAAAATAGGAACAATTATTCCGGAGTTTAGAAAGGAGTAAGGACTGCAAATTTTGCATTCCTTATTCTAAAAAGTGGAATAAAGGCTGCAATCAAAAATTTTGCAATCCAAGGAGTAATTATTCCAAAAGAAATGCATTCTTTAACAACTCTGTTCAATACATAGTGTTTTTAAAAATGTTTAATAATCTCTTATCAGCAAATAGTTCAGCTTGCGGGCACTTTAAGTTTGATTCGACTAGATTTTATTGCTGCTGGCCTGGTGCTATGATGGAGTCAATGTCGTCACTAGGAAGCGTAAAATATTGTTCCAGAATGATTGTATAGTGTTTTTCAGAACAAAATTAGTGACGTTGCACTATAGGAAATCACCTGTCTGAAATTTTAGTTCTGACTGAGCTGGTGGTGCTGCTCCAAGTCATTTTCCCACAGTCGTGTAAGGCAAATCGGCACATAGTTTTCACCTCTTTTTTGCAAATTCGTATATTTAGCTTGAAAAACTTTGATTCTCTCCACAAACTCCTTCATAAGCAGTTTTCCAAGTGCTCCAAATACGGCTGAAGGTAAAACACGAAACTCATCGCTCAACTTATGCCTAAAAACTTGAATTTGTGTCACATCTCTGGCATAACAGCTACAAATTATAGCCGAGATTGTGCTTGTATACAAAACGCGACTAGGGCGTTTACTAGTCAGTTCCTTATGTTCCTTTAGGGTTCGATACTTTCTAGTACATATAATAATATTAGAAAGCATCCTAACAGTTTATAGACCAAAACTTTTGGCACTTGGGTGACATGTAAGTTTCTTGGAAACAGACAGCAGATCATTGCGATAAGATAAGCTCGCATCAGTGTGTTTTTCGTCTAATTACCGGACAGACCGGGTTTCAAATTTGAACAGCAATAACAAACACATACACCAGTTTCCATAACTACAAAGTATCAATAGCCTGGCATTAGAGCTGGCTTGACAATGATGAGAACAACTTCCCCATACCTTCTTTAAAATGAGGTAGTAGGTTATGAGAACAACTCCCCCATTCCTTCTTTAAAATGAGGTAGGAGGTTATTTGATGCAAACATCTGGTTTTTAAAGAAATGTGAACACTTAAACCTATGCAAAAGCAGACAGTAGTCTGTAGCCTTAGTCACTCTTTGGTGTGAAAATAGTTGCGAAAGTAAACCGATTCCAAACTTATAATAACAATATACAAAATTAACAGAGAATGTCTGCCTTGTAAAAAATATGTATGTATGTAAGCCGGTAAACATCCAACTTGGGAATAAAGTCCTTTAAAAACATGCATCTGTCACTTGGTACATGTTAGCAAACTACAACAGTAAATAAAGCTTGCTTGTGTCCCGCTTGAGAAAATATCCACATATTGAGTACCATCGTATTAGGATGCTCACACGTTAGAATTAGATTTTTTGCATGCGTCAACTCTTAGGAAGCACTGGGTTCGTATAACTCGACTGCAAAGATATACCATTTTTTTGGGCGTACTAATTTACAAATACCACCAGGTGGAAACAGCGGGATGTTCGAATTTGACTTCCCTGAAAAAATACTATATACCAAATGACGTTATGAAATGTCGGCGGAAATTTGCGAGATGTACGCAGATATGAGCACAGTGCAGAGAATCAAAGCTTGTTCATGTTACCCGAATGAAGAAGAATCGAATCTGGCAACAGAGGAAAAACGAGACCTCGAATAAGATGGAAAAAACAGGATGGAAAAACATTCCTTGGTATTTCGGCCAAGCGCCAACAAATGATGAATGATGATAGTAATACCCTTCAAGTCTGTAGATTTGGAAAAATAACTGCAGATTTCATCACACCTAAAAAATGCTTCAACAGACAGGTACCGCTGTACAACCCTGCTTTTTGGAAAAAGGTTATGGGAAATAAAGGGCTTTAATTGAAGATGAAATGTAGCTATGAACGATTTCGGTTTATATATACAAATATATGCACATGTTTCTTATCACATGCTTATTTCATGGAAATATATATATGTGAATATGCTAGAAAAGCTCGTTTAATTGGATAGTAGTTCGTGTGTATGAAAGTTGATAACTCTTTCTGTTGGGCAGATTTTCAAGCGAGTATCTGAAATTGTAAGTTTGTAATGGGTGTATTTTATGTATAAATGTCCTTTATTGTTGGCGAAGTTAATTCAATTGCAAATACATTTGTCTACACTGATGTGAAAGTTCGTGTGCGTTTGTGTAAATATATTATGTTGTTTAATTAATAAAGATGCACATCGCTTACATTTTGAGGTTTGCATAACAAAGAAAATTCACAGAAGCAATAGATTTTCAAATTGTTTTCATAACTATGCGCAGTGTTCACTTACACTAGATAGCTTGTTAGTTCTGTAAAACTGATGCGGGCTATGAGAGAACTAGCGAATTATTTTTTTGTGGTCTATCAAAGTGGTCTCTCAGTTCGGATACAGAAATGTGTCGGCGCTGTAGGTTATACGGAAGTTGACGCACCCGTTTACTGTTCGAAAACGACCAACGATTGTACTGAAAAACCCTTGCCATATTTTGGAAGCTCTTAGTTTTCTTTAAAGGGCGCATCGTACATTCTTTGTAAATAAATAAAGATTTGATGAACAGGCCTGCGTTGCAAAAAACGAGTTCATAATTCATCAAAGTGTTTTATCTAATTCCAACTAATAACTGATTTATGAGCCTTTTCGCTATTGAGAGATAAGTTGTAATGTTACAATTAACATGCTATCTAATATTAAAGCAATAATATGTACCAAGTGATTGCCACATTAACTCGTTACATTGCTAGCGTATTGACAGCTAAATTAAGAATAAACCTAATTGTATACATAGATCATTTGACTCATCGTTTGACGCCATATCCCCCTGACACCAACTCAAACTGATAAAGCCGACAATTGAAGTACTATGCATGAACTACAAGTACGCATAACAACGAGTAAGGAAAACTGTGTATTCGGCTGTGCGAACGTCTATACATTTAGATTTAACTATAACTCGGATTGAATTTTTGAAGAGTAACTAAGCTTAATGCACGTATATTCTTAAGATTGACCATGTTATGTTTTAAAAGGCATATACCTATATATATAAAAAAGGAGCCTGAAATGTGTGTTCGTTTTTAAGGGGTGTTTGTAGAGATGTGCCGACTGATCTTTTTGAAATTTATACATGAGATGCCCTTACCTATTGTGGTTGTCGTAACGAAGGTTTGGTGAAAATCGACGCAAAAATGTGGTGTGCGTTTTGCAATGAAGAGGTCTTTCATAATTTTTCCCAAGATGGCGGCGCATCTCTTTAAACGTTTCTGGACGTCACTCTGAAACGACTGCATAAAACACATCTCACTTTGCACCGTTGCACCAACCGAGGTCTAATAAACACTTAAGGAGGCATTTTAAATGTATGGGGCACTAGGGTCTTGAGATATCCACCAAAACATGAACCCGGTTAACCTTCAACAATATGGGTGTCAAATAAAAGCTGCTGACGAGAGCTTCAACACGATGTCAATTTTATTGCGATATCTCAACCCGTTTACGGGTTTTGATATAGCCAAAAAACGTGGTCAAAATTTATGACTAATCTATATATATAAAAAATTATTTGCAGAAGTTTAGACTTTGTTCTGTAATATGTATAGATTACATGAATAAATCTTTAAAAATATTTAATCTTAATTAACTTTCTTGCTTTGCAGTTATTTGTTTTGATTTTTCACGAACACAGGCTACCAAATTTTAACAAAAACACAAATTTTACGATTTCTTTTGTACTGCGGACTGACTTACGAAGCAGTCACGTGCAGGCTAGTTTTTAATTAATACAAAAATTAAAATGATATCGTGTCGAATTTGAGGTGGGTTCGCGAAACAGGTTTTAAGAAATGTAATTTGTCGGACTCTTGTCGAGTTCGAGGCAAGTTCGAGAATATAAATTTTCTCCAAAAGTTTTTCTGCTTATTTATAATCGGTCCATTTTTTTAAATCGTGGTTTGAAGGAAACAACTCTTCAAGTATACGTAAATGTATATGCGGTAAAGGTGGGTAATACGTACTACGCTTATAATACTCTCCACCTGTTTATCTTGAACTTTATTTTTTGGTTCGTTGATTTCGCCAATAACACAAAACCTGGTTTTTCGACGATTCGAGACAGTGAAAATACTCGAATCACCTAAGAAGTCAATGCTTAATGAGATAGTGAAACAAAATCTTGCATAGCGAACGATAAGTGATACCTGCGATTTCGAAAGATCCGACCGATTGTCGAGAAGAGTCGTCACGATAACTTCATCAGGGCAAGCGAATTCCTGTTGAATTCGGCGCAAACCCGATGTGCTTATTAGGGGTTTAATGCTTCGTTCAGTGAGTTACAGTTACCCCGAAGCATTAAAACTCGTTGCAGTTGTTAACGCTATGATCCCGGCCTAGGAGAAAGGGAGCATAAGAGCCCAATGTGCCCCAGCGTTATTTTGTGTGCATAATGTGCCGTTGAGGCTTTCATCACTCTCTCATCTGCTTGAGTCACCCACAACAATCTCCACAAGTAGACAATATATCTTAAACTATTTTTATGAGATATAGAGTAAAATACGAACCAGGGGTAGCTTTAGACTGTGTTAACGTTATTAATAAAGGTTGTGTTTTATTTAAAAATCTAGCTGGAACGTAGGTTGGTTTTCAGTGCCATTTCAACTTATTCTAATGAATATTTCATGTCCAACTGTTGACACAGGAGTCAGGTATTGAGTGAAATGTTCCTAACATATTCGTATTTTATACACGCTTCGCTGCATCTCAAAACTTATAATAGACTGAGTCCGATTTCAATCAATATATCTCTGCGATCAGTTGAGATATGGAACTTAATTTCATCGCTTATGGCATTAGCATCTTTCGTTTAATTCCCATATTGTACTAACACATTTTGGTATACCTTGGTCCACATATTGATCGATAGCTCCAAAGCCGATCAAACAATCGAAATAAGGGATACCTTAAATCTTAAGTTAAACGTCTAGTAATTCAATATTGAAAGATAAATTAAATTTTGTTTAGCAGTTTTTGAGTGATGCGAGCACAAACATGGACGCAGACAGACAGACAATAATTCTGAAAACTGTTGCTTCGGATTATATTGGCTCTATAATCCTAAACATTTTTCTTGGATAGCTGGAATGTACAGACATCGACCCTTACAATTTTATTATATGTAGAGACTAGAGGGCCCGGCGGACTTTGACGTGCCCATAAATTTACCTGAATGGATCTAGAAATGTTGCCTATCCCTATCCCTGTTCCTATCTCTATCCCTATCCATGTTTCTATTCGCCCTTCTCTTTCTTATAAGAGATCTCGATAGCAAGTATTACAAAGCTCGTAAAAATAGTTGCGGATTAATATTTATTAAGATTACATCAAAAGGCGTCACGCCTCCTTTTCCTCTTCTCTTTCTCTCCTTTTTTTCTTGAGGTGTTAGAGATTGATCATTAAGCTCCTTATCAATTTTCACTATTCTACATTAAATACTTCTAGAGATATGCGGTTCGAAAAATCTGGTTTGTATGGGAGGTGCCACGCCCACATCATCCAGTGGTCCGGATTGGTAATCTAGTGGTAGAGAGAGGGGTAGAGGTAGGTGTGTTAATTTTCTTGGCCGTTTGGCGAGGTTACCAATTTTCATGGAAATATCTCAGACGGAACTGTCTATATACTTAATGCGGGGTCTATCTCTTCTTTTTGTCTTACAAGCTTCGGGCAAAGGGTCAAAATTATGAGTAATGCCATTTATTTTTCCTGCACTGTTTACAATTGCATCAAGTGAGCAACAAAACTTTTTGCTATGCGCAAGTTGCGTTCCACTTTGTCGAGCCGCGTCAAATACTCGAAATGTTGAAAAAAGTGTAAAAGCAGATGTTTGATGATGTATTCATTAATTAAAACTACTGTTGTCGCTATAGTGAACATTTCACTTTTTATTGTACAACAATGTTGGTGTTGTTAGTGTAGGGCTATTTAAATTAAACTAACGACCAAGAGGCCAATGAACGATGTTTTATCCGATTCAAATTGTCTCACAAATGTAATAGCTCAGTTGTTGTTGTGACTGAATACATGTATGTTTTGTAGTTGTAAATACGTACAATAAGTCTATTCAACTAAACGCACTTAATTAGTTTACACAGTGTCCATAAATACTTCCCGTTGACTTTAAAACATGCACGTGCCCATCCTCACCCAAGGCGCAGCTAACGGTCACACAATTGTCACGCATTGTTTGTCTGACTGTTGGTGGCAAAATAGCTTGTGGCAATGTGCTTATAATTTATGCTACACACAATACACATATGACCGCGGCTCGCTAAGCTTTGCCCAAGCAGGCAGCACTGACAGTCACTTTGCTTAACGAAACTTCATTGCCGTTCTAGTAAGTTTAAATAGTACAATGAAATGTACTGCATTTGAGCATACTTTTTTTAATCGATTTGCATTCGTAGGGCATTTTGTTTTACATTGCATTTTGATTCATTGCTCATCGAGCTTTACAAGAAAGCGGTGCCGTTAATGACGGTAGGCACAGCGGCCGCTATATAGCAAACGTTATATTGCGGCCCCGCTTCCCGAGGAAACAAAAGCTTAAGGGGTATTTTCGTCGATGAGCTGTGCTCCAGAATAAATAGTTACCTCGCGACTCTTTCCGATTTTTTCGCCACACGGAACCTGACATTGTCATCGACTTAACCTTCGGTCACCGCGTTTGCCACTAAAGTACTACGATTAGATCTGACCCCACATATCAACGCAACCAAAGCTTCACAGGCTGGCCCTCAACAATATTCATACAGAGAAAGACAAAAATCACTCGGGCCCAAATTCGATCTGGTTATTGTAATAGGTTAAACTCTTACCTATCCAGATTGACCGCATGTATGCTCCTCATGCAGTTCGTTCTCTCACGATACCAATCACGTGCTAGACTGAGCAGACTCTTCTAACACCAATCCCACTCGAATTCAATGTATTTTTACTTCTGATGTTATATGCCGCAAATCGAACTTAGAAACTGTAGTATGGAAGGCGAGCACACTACTCCGTATATTACCACGACATCTTCAATAAAATTACACAGTTATGGATAAAACACTTGCATTTGTCATATAAATACTATTTTTTTAAATTATCGCAAGGGACATTTATTGAAACACATTCATAAAACAACGAGAGCGAAATTATGGTAAGGGGAAAAGTTTTGATTTTTTCGCAAACTGTGAATTTTTTCAAGGTTAGTATATTAATTAATTACCTTACTTTCGTGCTGGTGCTGGCCTCCTCTAGGTCGCTCTTGCCAGTCCGAGATGTGGAAAGTGCCCTCCACGTGTATGGAGGAAGCCGACCTGTAGTTGCCATCGAAGTCGGTCCCCCGGTTACAACTTTAAAATTAAAGGCGGCTACCTTCTTCTTAGGCGCATAGTGGCCAGGTCGTGAGACCCCTGCTAGCGCTGTGGGGAGACTATTTGGCGCGACAGCGTTCGCATCCGTGCTGGTGAGAGGTTGCCCTCTTCCCCGAAGCGCCTCCCAAGTGAGGAAGAATACTTCATACGACCACTCGCTGGTTAAGGACAGCTTATGGTCAAAGGTTAAGAAGGGGAAAAGTGTCGTCCGCCGCGGCAGATCCCCATACCGCGGTAAGAGAGGCTCCGTATGAACACACACACGATTAACCTTCCGGCTGCAAACGTCCAATGGGCACGACACCGCATAACACCCTGGATTGGGAGGGGGTATATGTTAGTCATCACTCTCCAAAGGAGGTAGAGCTATCCTCGAGATGGAGTTCCTTGTGAAACTATGATCTCCTGGACAACTTTACCCTGTGGTTAGCGACTAAGACCCCGCATGACGGCAAGGTATCTACAATTCGCGGGGGCGCTGTTAATATACTCTCTGCCCTTTTATTTTGGCCTGGGACTTTCCGAAAAAGAAATATTCTATAATAGAGTATTCTGCCCACTGTTTGCTAAACTGGTAGTTCCAGCTAGCCTCGTCAACGGTTGAATACATTTTGGTTGCCTTGGGGGCCTTCTGGGCTACTCAGCCCGCAGAGGTCGTTTCGATACAGTCTCATTGGCTAGTGCAGAGGCTGAATTTTTAGCTGCGCAGGAACCCAGTTATGTTATTCCATTTCCTGAAGTGGCCAGGCATCTTTGAGGAGACGCTCGACTACTGTCCAAAGTCCTCAACACCCTACATGAACTCCACTATTTTCAGGACAGATGCTTATGCTTTGTAATTTCCAGCTAAAGTACGTATTAGTGACTCTTGCGGTTCTAGGCAATTTGTAGAAACAAATTAAAGATTTTTCTTCAGAATGGTTTCGAGTATCGTTTTTTGGCAAGTAATGAGCTCTAGTTTTAACGGCTGTCGAGACTGTTGAACAACATTTTACCTTCCGGTAGCCGTCACTGTCCCTTAGATATTGTTCGCCTGGTGGATTTTTGATAAAAATATAAGACTGACTAGCTTATTCTAAAAATTTTAATAATGAAGTTTTGTACAAGCAATATTGCTTATTTAAGTTTCTGTGATAATTATTAAAGTTTTATATTTAACTTTGAAGTTTGATTATGAACTTCTGCAATGAAAGTTTAAAATTTTTCCTTTAACGTAAAATTATTATGTACCTACTTACTTATATTAAAATCAAAGCTCCTTTCAGATAAATTGTTCACAATGCTTCTTTCCCCTTGCAGCTCATTATTTCAGTCTAATTAGTTGCAGTTCCAA
The DNA here is from genome assembly GCA_949987695.1 of Merzomyia westermanni. Lineage (NCBI taxonomy): Eukaryota > Metazoa > Arthropoda > Insecta > Diptera > Tephritidae > Merzomyia > Merzomyia westermanni. The sequence goes on from OX465288.1 coordinate 53,072,072, forward strand.
AACTAAGTGACTTTCTAATCTCATTTGCTTCGTGAGTGATTTTGCTCTCGAAAAGCTTTGTATGGTATCGTTGTACAAACTTTCTGTAATGTATAAATGTATGTATGTGTATTGAATTCTATTTGTGTGTATTTTCGCAGTTTCCGGTTTCATTGCACCATTTTCCTGAGAAATTCCCAAAGTTTAATTTCACGTTTCAATTGTTAAATGTGGCAACGGGAAACGTTGACGAAAACAAAACAACAAACGCGTTGAAAACGACATTTTGTTAACTGTAAACAATAGCCGTGTTTTTTTATCCGCATCTGCGTTTGCGCTTAATATTTGTAAATACTATTTAATAGTTGCAGTTAAGTTATGCGCTTAGCAGTCCATACAAATATTAAGCGGAAACGCAGATGCGGATGAAAAAAAACACGGCTAATGTTGCAACAAGCGAGAAAGGATATTGGTGTTCTATTGCTGCAATATTGTTCTGAATTTACCAGTCGAAATACCATAGGTACTGCAGATATGTTGTGTCAATGAACACAATGACAAATGTATGTGTGTCTGTACTCTAAACCTACTATAGATATGCCAACTTTTTTCGATTTTCAAAATCCCGGAATTCTCGGGATCTGAGTCCCGGGATCCCGCCGTTATCCACGGCAAGTGGATATTCCTTATTTCCTCCGGAATTGAAAAAAAGTAATATTTGATTTCGTTTTGTTATTATAATATAATAACTTTCGTTTTAACTAAAAAATAAAACTAAAAATGTAATTATATATTTTAAAGTAAGTTAGTTTTACAAAAAATTCGTTCACTTTTTTCAAGCTAAACTTGCGGATAATAATGGTTGTAAAATCAGTTTCAAAAATGTCCGGGCGTTAATCGAAAAAATGCCATCCCTAGAGTACAGTCATTAAAAATGCCCGCATTCGCTTGGTGAACACGCCCACATGCGGCAACTACTGCTGGGTATTTAACGTTCGGTTAGGAAATTTACATTTTCTTACTTTTGTTATATGTAAATTTGTTACTGTGACTCAAAATGGCACTGTTAACTTCAGTGCAAATAAAGCCCCTTTCGAGATACGGCCTTTTTGAATCTGCACCCTAGGTAAGGTGATTTTCTACTAAGCGTGTGATATTTTTTGTTATTGAAATTTCACCATTAGAAACCTATAAATGCATCTCAAAACTCAATTTAAATCAATCAATGACATTGATTCAGGTATACGGCACGACAACTAAACCAAACCAGCCAACTATTATAATCGAGCTAAAATCGACTGATGTTCTATAACTCCTGCCAGCCACAGCCGTGTTATTCCTCAAGAATCGCTCTTATTCGACATCCCTAATACCATTGTATTTAAGTGAGTGTGTCGGAGGAAATTCAGAAAGCGCCACACAGTTACAGAAAAATGTTATTTTAATATTTGCTTGATATAAAGCATAAGCCTTAAATTTTAGTTCGCCAAAAATTCAATAAAATGCCGAAACATTCTTTTTGCAAATATGTAAAAACAAGTTTTAGCATTTAAATGATATAATGACTTTTATTCCTCCTACTTTGAAACAAAAAAAAGAGAAAGTAAAAAATCGAATTGTTTCTATTTAATTGGTCAATTTTCTTTTACTTCCAATTAGCGATATACCATAAAAACTAATATTATTATTTAAAATAATTAAAAGTAGTACCTACAAGTGACGTCGCGAATATTCGCATGTTTTTGGACATTCGCAAAATTTCTGTGAATGTTTTGCGAATATGAATATCCGAAAAAATGTAATTTGAAGACAATACCAGGTTAATAAGACTAAAATAAATTTATTTCGAATGTTTTTTAATGCATGACAAAGTAACGCAACTAATAATAAATGATTAAACTAAAAATATATTATTCAACGATAAACTATAGATATACGAGGTGTGTTCAAAAAGTATCGCGAATTTTGTGTTTTTTCAAAAATTATTTATTTATTCATGAATATCTATTTTGTCCCCTTCAAAGTAATCCCCATGAGATATTATACACTTGTGCCAACGGTTTTTCCAATCTTCGAAGCACTTCAAAAAATCATTTTTTTGTATCTTGTTCAGCTCCTCCTTCGATGCCGTCTTTATCTCGTCAAGAGAAGCGTAACGTCGTCCTTTCATGGGCCTCTTCAGTTTAGGGAACAAGAAAAAGTCACAGGGGGCCAGATCTGGGGAATACGGTGGCTGCGGCATCATTAGTGTGTTGTTTTTGGCCAAAAAGTCGCGCACAAGCAACTATGCGTGAGCAGGGGCGTTATCGTGGTGCAAAAGCCAATTTTTGTTCTTCCAAAAATCCGGGCGTTTCTGGCGGATTCCTTCGCGCAAATTGCGCATAACTTGCAGGTAATATTCCTTATTGACCGTTCTTCCCTGTGGCAAGAACTCATGATGCACCACGCCCCTGCAATCGAAGAAAACTGTCAGCAAAACTTTCACATTCGACCGAACTTGGCGCGCTTTTTTCGGTCTTGGTTCGTGCGGCAGCTTCCATTGAGATGATTGAGCTTTGGTTTCCACGTCATAACCATAAACCCTCGATTCGTCACCAGTTATGACCCTCTGGAGCAAATTTGGGTCGCCGCGGACAGAGTTTAACATCTCATTAGCAATGTTCATGCGATGCTGTTTTTGGTCACAATTGAGCAATTTTGGTAAAAAAATAGGTAAAATTCGAAGACGATCCAAAACACGTGCAAGCAAAGCAGCTGTCAACAATTAACTGAACATTCAAAATGGCCGAGCTTGTCGGCATAAGTGAGAGACATGAGTACCAACATAACGCCACAAAAAATTCGAAATTCGAAAATTCGAATATACGTAACCAGCGAAAATTCAAAATGCGTGATACTTTTTGAACACACCTCGTATGTAATCTAAACAAACAAACAACAAATTGTTGACGCTTAAACAAAAATACTTCTCTCTTAGAAAATAACAATGACTTAATAATTAAACTTCAGCCACTGAAATATAACAATAAATCGGGACAGGACAGCTTCAAAGAAAGTTGAAAATTTTGTGCTCAATTTTTAAGTACTTTTTTTTAATCTTCAAAAGTAGAGGATCTGCCGAAACGTCAAGCGACACGATAAGCTGTTATCACTTGCAAGTTTTACTGAGTGAAATTCCCCCAGCAGAAACTTGCAATTCTCTCTCTCTCTCAATGAAATGTCAAAATGCGCTCTCTATATGCAAATGTTCTGTGTCACCGAACACTTTTCTCACTGAACACAGCTACTGCTCTTATTCTATATCTATCACTGTGCAGCCACAGTCTCGGATCAAAATAGCTGCGACTGAGAAATCAAAGTCACAAGACACACTGTTCATAAAAAAACTAACTCTTCAATTAAAATTCAACCGAGCGCTGGGAAGATACACATTTTTTATACCACTTTGGTGCCACTTTTCGGAAAATTAGCTTGCTAGAACTGCTTTACTTTCAATTATTTGTGAATTTTATTGGTCATATTATATTATTTAAATTTGTTTGTTTTATTATTGAATGCAAACCGCCCTGCGTTGGCCTTCCACTCTGATTCGCAAAAGAAGATGTCAAACTAGTAGGAGCAAACAATGCCCAGCAGTCTTGGCAACATGTCGATTAGGGAACAAAATGCACAAATTTTAACAAAAACTGAATATTCACATTCGCGAATATCATTAGTGGATATTCGCATTCGCGAATGTTCAAAAAGTGGCATCACTGTGACTACTTCAACAGTCCATTTATCAAATCACAAAAGAGGTTTTTTGTTTTTACATTCATTTATTAAAAATTGGTGATTTTTTTCGCTTTTTTAAGTTTACTTTTCCATTAGCTTATTTTTTTAATATGTTATTAGGATAAATTAAAAAAATAAAATTATTATTTTATGTTAGATATATTTTATTAAAAATATATAATATTAAAAATAGTTCTTAAGAACCTTAACAAAATAACTAATTAAAAATATTAAAAAAAAATGAAAATTGATAAAGCTATCAAAACGTTATTAATGTAGTAAAAATTTAAAACGTAGAATTTAAACGGTAGTTTTAAGATTTTAGTGTTATTTTTATTTTTTGCTATAAATATGTATGCAAAATAATGATAAAGAAGCATTATCATTTTTTTAATTTTTATTAGAAACAACAAAAACTCAATATGTCAAAATTCCGTTAAAATATTGTGCGCCACAGGCATTTCCAATTCGAATATTGACGAATAGGTGAATAAAATTATACCATGGAATTACCTCAAGAGCTTCTTTGGGGCTTTATTTAATGATAAAAAGATTTATTGGGGTTTCTTATAAAAAAATAATCGAAATAAAAAAAATATGAAGCATTAAAATACCCAAATTGTGTGTTACCTACGGAACTACGTGCATTGAAAACGAAATGTGTACCTAATTCCGTGGATCAGAAACATCAAATTAAAAATAAAACAAACTGTTTTAATGCATTTGGCGGTTATAACAACAGCAAATAAATGTGAATTGAATACATATATTGAATTATTCTGAAATAAAAGCATACGATAAAATTTTTACAGGCTTAAGAAATTTCATTAGAGTCCTTAATAATTTACTTATGATATGCTCTTACTAGACGCTTATTCTGCAAACGATAATTCTATACCGCCTGGAAATAAAAAAAAAATAAAAATTGTTTTTCAAATCTTTTTACATAGAAGTCGTACAAAATTTGTGTTATTTTCTGTCCAAAAAAATATTTACAAAACAAATGCTGTTACCATACTAAAATTAGGGGTGAAATTATTCTGAATTTCCACCACTGTGTGAACTCAAGTAATACGTAATAACTTCCTGGTGACTGGGAATTTTTATTAGAAGCAGAAAAGCTGCAAATTAGGGGAAAAAGTTACACCAAGCGGTGAAAGTGACGAAATATTTAGAAAGTTGGTATTTATGATGTAGCTCATATATATGTAAAAGGCATGTAAGAAAAATAGGTCATGCTTTATATGCTCTTTCCTTAGACATCTTAATCGAAACTTGCATAGCTCTAGGGAATTTTGGCCGATGTAAACATGGGGGTACTCTTTCTTCTTTAAATGGTCATCTAACCGCCTGGGCGATTTTGACCGTCCAACATAGCTCGCCAGTCGTTTCTTCGTTGCGCCAATTGGCGCCAATTGGAAACACCGCGGGATCGCAAATCGGTCTCCACTTGGTCCTTCCATCGGAGTGGTGGTCTCCCACTTCCTCTGCTTCCACCGGCGGGTGCCGATAAAAATACCTTCTGGGCTGGAGCATCTTCGCTCATTCGCACTACTGGGGGTATTACTAGAAGATTTTATAGGCCCTTTGATATCTGTAATTAACATTAGCGAATTTTAAACTGCAAAGAATTTTAAATTTACATTTGATTCATATCAATTATACTAGTCATGACTGGCACTGTAAGAATAATTTTTCAAATTGTTGTGCCAGGAAATTGTTCAAATAAACATACATATTTATTTAAAGATATTTTAATTTCGGTAAGAAAAATTTAACTTTCTTTCCATCCCATTGCTCAAACGAAAAACGCTTTACCTCATTTCAAAACTTTTCTACAACTTTAAAAGTTTTGTGCTTTCATTTACATTTTACATTTACATCTTCTACTTATATTTTCTTGCCATCAAACTTGAACGTTTACTATCCTCTATTTTGAAAACTCTGAAAATTATTACTTTTTCATATTTCTCTTGCACTTGAATTTTTATATTTTGTTTTTCGCATGCTCTTTCAGACTAAGTGGTTTATGGTGTATATAACTGCATTGTTTTCTGTATCGATGTAGGAAGGCATCGATTTCAAAGCTTTTCTTTGACATAATTCGTCGGAATAATTTTCTTTATACTAATATTCGGATTATGGTTTGGATAAATTTTGCAAGTATTTTAAGTTTTACTGAGCTATTTACAACAAAGAACAACTACATACTTACAACTGTATCTAAAGTGTGTTTCTTTTTTTTTACTTTCAGGTTTGTTCTACGGTTTAGTAACTACTTTCAGTTTAAGTAAACATTGTATGGTATGTATGTGAAATAACTACGGAAGAGGGCAACAGTACCCTACAGTAAAGAGTAGAGATAGTTTTGAGCTACACGCTTTGTGAATCGTTGCCGGTTACAAATGTGATAGTTTAAAGACAGTTTAAAGACAGTTTAAAATATCGGATATCGATAGTGCTCAACCAAAACGACATCGCCATGTAAAAGTAGACAGTTGAAAGAATTGCTTGGGTGTTGAGCTAGAACTGGTGGTGTCGTTAAACAGTTTAGCTAAGGGATAGTTCTCAGTTAGTCAAATTTTCTGCAGCAGTATTTTTACTTTGTTTTGAGGCTTATTTTTCGTTGATTCCCTTTTTAGAAATTAAACAGTTATAAAACAGCTAGCAACTTGATAAGTATGTAATTTTTAATATTCGCCTTAAGGGGAAAAATAGAAGCTCCTTTGTATTTATGTTTGAAAGCAAGGGAAGTTTGCAGTAGTAACCCTATTGTAGGACTGCTAACCAGCCTACAAAAAAGACTGCCTTAGAGAAACACACTTTGTATCTCGTTCTGTACCGGTAACAGCCGATATAGCTGAAAGATACTTCGGGATCTCCATAATCGCTAGTCCACACCAGAACTTCTGGTCAAAAAATGCCCCGCCTAAAACCTCGCCATGAATTAGTGGACACTTGAAATCATTGCTTGCGTACTCGTATTTCGTTAGTACTAGTACTGTCGAAAATTAGTTTAGCTGCCGGTTTTTTTTGAGCAAATCGAATTTTTTGCAGCTAATATATTTCCAAGTTATGGTAATACTATTCTAAGTTGTACAAACTATTATCCTATTCTTATAGAATAAATACTTGCTAAAATATTAATTACCTTACAAGAAAAACAAGTTTAAAGTTTGAGAAAAATTATCCGCCAATAATGGTTAAATGGAAAAAATAGCTTAGATGATATAGCCGTTTTATTGTCTATGAAAACTGAAAACGCCGATTTGACAACACTTTATATTGAAACCTTTTATAACATAATTTCTTACTAAGAATTTGACATTCGTACATAAGTGTACATAGAGCAGCACTGTATGTGTATATATTGATATTATTAAGATATGCATTTGACTTACACACAAATAAAATATTTGTTTTAGTTGCCATTACGCCTCCTTTAGCACATTAAAATAAATTTGTTCACATCAAATTGACTGATCGAATGCAATCCGAAGTGGTCTTTGAAATTGAAAAATTTAATTTCAAAGTCGATTCATCAAGATTTCGTATGGGTATTAAGAAGTAAAGAACCATGCTTTTAGAAGGAATGATTTACTTGTAACGGATTGATTGAAATATAGACATCAATCCAAATAACTAAATGCTGCTGGAGTTGTGCTGAATATAGTTGGAAGGTTTTGAAGAAGATTGGCACGCCACACAGGGAGGAAATTGATATTGTTTTTTCACAACAATATTCAATATCTCGAATTTACTGCCATTCTGTTCCTGAATGTCTAGATTTTGCGATGAAAAATTTAATTCAACCAGTCACGCAAAGTCAGATCTCGACTATGTATATTACCAAAAACAGTTTCTTTAGTCTTGAATCTGTCGAATGAGACTATCCTGAGAGCATCAAGTTAGATTCAAACATTTTTAGCACAGTTGCCACAAACTTATTAGACCGTCGGAATCCCGACTATTATACTGATAACATCACTACGAATTAAGAAAATCTGAAGGGCTGTTTTAATATCAACAATTTCTGACTGATCAACATAAAGCATTTCCAGCGAAAATGTTAACCATTCAAGGTTTCGGGCAAGGTTTCGCAAACATTTTTATATACTCAGTGAGAATAACCATGACCTCTCTTATAAAACTTGTGAGAGCCGAACATGCCCTGGAAGATGGAGGAAAGTGTTAAAAAATGGTTATGACTCTGTTCGCCAGTAACCGAAAGATTTCTACTGGTATTTTTGTGCCTCGAAGATTATCTAACCGATTATCCTAATTGTCGGTAATGAAGTTTATGTAACCGCCATTATATCAGAACGCTTGCAAAATTTACAAATTAAATGAAAACGCGAACGGAACTTTGTGTAAAAAGTGATATTTTTTGTCCACAAAAACATTTACAAATCACGTGCAATTTTCGCGGATACCACCTTTGTTGTGGTTACGAGATTGTATACCACCAAGAGGGTGCCGGTAAAAATAATGTTGTTACATTAGTTACCACACAAGAGCCGGGGTAAGTAGTAAAATTAATATGGATAAGTCAAAATTTGAATCTGGATTACGACATTTACCATCAAAAGTAATTGGAAAGAAATGATTTCGAGGTTAACTCTTATTTTGTTTTGAAGCACGCTCTATCTCGAATTGATAGGGAGCACACCCAAAAGATTCTGAGACAGAGTGTTTTCGAGGCGGGGCAGCTGAAATATTGTTATATTCCACTTAGCCAGTAAACTCTGAAATTCCCATGATGAAAGTTATTTTAAGTTTTTATACGCATAAAACAGAAAACAAAAATGAGACTGGGTACTTCGTCCATTCATTCATGTCATCAGTACCTAGTACACCTACTGAATTCTTAATCACAGCTTGGTTATCACACATCTTTTGCTCAACTTTAATAATTAAAATATCGACAAATTTCGTCTACACCAATATTCTGACCGTGATTTGTTGGGCTGAAGAGAAATAATTGTTTTAGTTCGGTTCCTAGATTGCTTGCACATCTTTGAATTGCTTTTTTAGAAACCACTAGAAAAAACCTTTTCGTGCGTTAGTTGCCGTTACCAATTTGCAGTGAGCTTTGACACAGCTTCAACTGCTTGTAAGCCTCTGTAGCGGAAAATCTTTTTTGCAACGCCATCAAAAATTCTGCATTTCAAATTATGCTGGCTGCTATTGTGTGCACATATTCCATGCTTTTCATTTACCTTGCGTATCCCTCGAATGATAATCTGCTTTTGTATTCCATGTTTTGCTCTTTGTCAGTTAACTACTTGTACATGTGCATCGAACGTAAATTAAAAGAGGTAGAATTCAAGCTCGGCTACATTTAGATTCCTTTCATTTAGGTTTCTAGAAGATTTATAATAGGGAATGCTTATAATGAGACTAAAGGGAAAAACGGTCCAACACTTTTTGAATAGTTCGTTTCACATAATGCTTAGAATCAGCCAAGGCTCTTTAACTAGATGTTACAAATTCTAAAAATAAGTTAGATACTACTTTTGTTCTATACTTTTTCATATTCATACGTTATTTATCAGTCTAAATTTAAATAATTTAGCTTGAGCTGTCGTACATTTCATAACAAATTAGACTCTCATAAATCTGTAATAGCCCATTAAAATAGTATGTCAAATGATAATTGAAATGCTACACTATTACAAGTAAATGGCACTATTAATTGAGTAGAATATGAAAAATGTAAATAATTTTTTTTACAGGTCCTTAGTGAAAGCGACTGTGAACTTGCTTTAAGTGTAGTCTACAACTGTGTGGGTAATCATATTAATTTGTTTATCTGATTAATCATAAGCTGAGTAATTGCTCTTTGCATTGAACTTGTACCCCATGTAATATATATAAATATGCATACATATGTCCACTGGGGTAGGTTGACATATTTTTCGCTTATGAGGGGTTAGAACTTATACTTTTTACCCATTTAACTTAAACAAATTTTTAAACAACATTTGAGGTGGATTCCACGATTTTTAAGGAAGTAATAGTTTCAACGAATTCTGTTTGTCCAAAACCGTCAAAAACATCTAAAAATCGTCGAATGTAATTTTTTTCATTTTGAATTTTTTAATAAAATCATAAAAACAACACTGACAAAATTGTACAACTTCTTAATTTCCATTGACTTTCGAGGAAACATCCTGCATATTCTATAACACCTTTAAAATATTTTTTTTTTCTGTTAGACCTCTCCTGTTAATAAATTATAAGCTTAAGTAAAAAAATGTAATAAGCTACATATTCTAACCCGCACTGAAAATTTATTTGTCAACTCACCCTTATGTCCATTAGAGTCCTTCAACATCGATCTATATTGCAAGAAATCCCCATGATCACTGGTAAAATTTGGTTTTTGTTTTAAGTCTCTAGCTCACCGTTAAGCTAGTTAAATGTTGATAGTAGGACTCCAAAATTTACCGCGAATTTCCAAATATACCGGTCTGTGCATTTTTTCAATATTTATGTAATACTAAGCAGACCCCGCAGACGTTGTCCTGCCTAAAATTTTACTTGCCTACATTTAACAAATTGTACTTTCTTGCCTAGCCGCTTCTTCTACATTTATTCTTATATCTTTCTGTTTCTTTCTATGTTTGCATTTACCCACCCCCATGTACTGTTACTCTTCTTTACCCTTTTCATTTTCCTGTAACACCACCTCTATATCTCAAATTTCTATTCCTTCTTCTCCCATTTCCTCTGCGGGTACTGATATGTACATAGTTTAGAAGATATATCGAGTTAACTTGTATTTGATTCTGCTTTCTGTTTCCAAGGTTTTTTGATATATAGAACACATATCTGTATAAAAAATATCATTAACTTGAACCAAATTAATTCCTAGCCATGCCGAATTGCTTCTTTAAATAGTCTGGAGGCTTTGCCAAAAACTAAATATGGCCTGTGTCGTTTCACAGAGATCGACAATAAATTTTGGACATTAATGGCACAAACAAAGTACAAAAAATGTCAACGTGGCACCTCCCACTTTTCCAAAACTTTGTAAATCTTTACTAAATTTCACGTTCGCTTAGAGGCGTAGCACCGCCCACTTTTCGGATACTATATATAGCCTATGCTTTAACCTGTGATCCCAAGAATATACTGTGAAAATTTCATAAAAATCGGTTAAGTACTTTGGACGCCTATAAAGGACACACAGACAGGCGCGGAAAGCGTCGAAACGCGTAGGGAAAAAAACAAAAACAAAACACCTTGTTTTATTTGGATGGCCTTAAATGCTCAACCCAGCAAACATAAATATAAAAATTGGCCCATTACCTATAAATTACTTTAATTTTTATTTATAAGATTCTTTGTTGTTGTTTTTAGCGACAAAAACACTCGCCGAAGGTTTTGGGGAGTGTTGTCGGAAGTGACAGTCCTTGGCCGGATATGATTCCGGTACGCTCCGGTACTCCCTTGCTCCCTAACCCACAGGGGATTATTATAAGATTGCCAACTTGTGCCAACTTTGAACTCTATCTTAAAGGAAAACTATATGGACAATTTGGCGCATTGGGCAGATTTGCATAAAAACATACGTTTGAAATAAAACCTGAGCCATTGAAAACGTAATCCAAAGTATTTTGTAAGTCTTTAGGATATTTTTTAGAAAACCGGAACAAAATCAATAAATTTTTGGCTGAGCCATCTTCTGTCATTATTTTATCAGACTTTAAGAGCCCATTTCACCAACTCAGCTTAACTTGCTTAAGTGATTTTTTTCACTTATTCAGTTTCAACATATTGGTGAAACCCAAAATTAAGTTATCTCGAAATCTGGGCTAACTTAATTCACAACTTAGCCTTAGCTGAAGTCACGGTGGTGAAACCGGCCCTAAGTCTTAACTTATACAATGCGATCCGCATATGATTCTTTCAATTGCTGCATTTACTTGTGATTTCCGTCACAATTCTTAAATTTTATCACCACTGCAACAAGTCCCCAAAATGGCATATAAGGAGCAATGTCGCTTATTGAGAAACCGAACATATATACAGACGTACACAGATAAATGACTAAAATCCTAAAAAAGAGAATAAGTAAGGCGAAATATGACGCTCATTATGTATAATCTGCATACATTCCCACATATGCAACCATGCGCTCATATACGACCACTTAAATTTGATTTATGGGCTGCTGTAGCTGATGCAGCAAACTATTGCTTGCCCATGCAGCCACTGTTGCCACAGTGGAAAAATATTTTGTTCATATCAGGTATGATCCCAATCCGGCGCCGCTTATATTGGCAACCATTTGGATTTTATTTTTCTGAATTTGTCAACAAAATAAACTACACATCGTCCGCTGAAAAGGCCCTATCTCGTAATTTGTGTGGGAAAAGGCATTAAATTTATGGGGAGATGGGGCGTTTTCGAATCAAGTTTTAAGAGTGTGCTCTTTATTAGAATGCGGAGGATGATCGTAGGAAGCTTTCAAACTGTTATTCAATATAAGGTGAAACTCCATGCAGCCATCTATATGTAATTAAATCCATATTGGACTAATGCCGGGCGCCGTGGTGTGAAGGTAGTGTTGCCGGCCTACCACACCGAAGGTCCATGGTTCGAGCCCTGGTACAGGTAACATCAAAAGTGATTTGAAAAAAAAGTTTTTCAAAACGGGGTCGCCCCTCGGCAGTGGTTTGGCAAACTCTCCGAGTGTATTTCTGCCATGACAGGCTTCTCAGCAAAAATTCGTCTCCTTTGTAGATGCCGTTCGGAGTCGGCAAAAAACTGTAGGTCCCACCAATTTGTAGGGAAAATTCAAATCGGCACACCACAAATTGGAAGAGAAGCTTGGCGCAAAAATCTCTTAGGAGGTTTATGATGATATACCTGTTGTACGAGGTGTGTTCAAAAAGTATCGCGAATTTTGAATTTTCGCTGGTTACGTATATTCGAATTTCGAATTTTTTGTGGCGTTATGTTGGTACTCATGTCTCTCACTTATGCCGACAAGCTCGGCCATTTTGAATGTTCAGTTAATTGTTGACAGCTGTTTTGCTTGCACGTGTTTTGGATCGTCTTCGATTTTTCGTACCAAAATTGCTCAATTGTGACCAAAAACAGCATCGCATGAACATTGCTAATGACATGTTAAACTCTGTCCGCGACGACCCAAATTTGCTCCAGAGGGTCATAAGTGGTGACGAATCGTGGGTTTATGGTTATGACGTGGAAACCAAAGCTCAATCATCTCAATGGAAGCTGCCGCACGAACCAAGACCGCAAAAAGCGCGCCAAGTTCGGTCGAATGTGAAAGTTTTGCTGACAGTTTTCTTCGATTGCAGGGGCGTGGTGCATCATGAGTTCTTGCCACAGGGAAGAACGGTCAATAAGGAATATTGCCTGCAAGTTATGCGCAATTTGCGCGAAGCAATCCGCCAGAAACGCCCGGATTTGTGGAAGAACAAAAATTGGCTTTTGCACCACGATAACGCCCCTGCTCACGCATCGTTGCTTGTGCGCGACTTTTTGGCCAAAAACAACACACTAATGATGTCGCAGCCACCGTATTCCCCAGATCTGGCCCCCTGTGACTTTTTCTTGTTCCCTAAACTGAAGAGGCCCATGAAAGGACGACGTTACGCTTCTCTTGGCGAGATAAAGACGGCATCGAAGGAGGAGCTGAACAAGATACAAAAAAATTATTTTTTGAAGTGCTTCGAAGATTGGAAAAACCGTTGGCACAAGTGTATAATATCTCATGGGGATTACTTTGAAGGGGACAAAATAGATATTCATGAATAAATAAATAATTTTTGAAAAAACACAAAATTCGCGATACTTTTTGAACACACCTCGTATATCGCGCCATAGAGAGAGGGGACTAATGCCGGCTTCACGCTTCATCTAAGCTAAGCATCGGCTGAGTGTAAAAGTTCTGCTTAAAACTATGGATACAAAAAAGGCATAAACTCAGACGGAATTATATATCACAGGAAAAAAGTAATGTTGAGGAAAACACAAATATTTGGAAGCCATTCAAACTTTTTATAACGTAGGGCATAATCTCAGAAGCATTACCAAATCTGAGGATGAGGATAAGAGACATAGAGGGCGCAAGTTTAACTATGAATGTCAATACAGCTACATAGCAGAAAATAAGAACGATACTCTGACTACAAGAACAAGAACAAGAAACATGCAAACCACCATAACAGAATTTCTTCACAAAAAATGTATAAAAAAGCAGAATACTTCACGTGCATGGAAAAGGCCGACTCCCCAATGTGCTTAAAAACATGGAAATATACAAAACAAAAAAAATTGGCCTTGGAATAATAAACGGATAAATCAAACCAAAAGCCAACAATCACCGATTTCTACCTACCCCAACTTATCGCTAAATACAACGAGAGTTAGACAGCAACTCAGCAATTCGCGAAATCGCAAAAGTTTAGAAAAAGGCTCGTAAGCAATCCAAAAAAAAATATACTGAACGAAAACGTGTCTTGGTTGAAAATTTGTCTAATTATTGATACTAGAGAACGCCCTGTGGTTGAAATTCAACCACTAAACTTTATTTTATTTTTTTGATTTGCTGTACTTTTCATCTGCCTTTTTCCCTTCCTTTTTCTGTCGTTGCTTTCCTCTAACATATTTTCGTTTTCCTTGATTTCTTCTTTTACTCTCTGCAGTCTCTATTTTGAATTTATTTTATTCTTCCCTTTCCTTACCCTTCCTTTCCTTTTCCTTCCCTTCCATTCACCTCCTTTACTTTTCTTTACTTTCCTTTCCATTCCCTTTCTTTTCTTTCCTTACCTTTACTGTTGTGGTTGTTGTTGTTGTAGTAACAGTAACAGTCCTTGGCCGGATTTGAACCCGGCACGCTCCGGTACTCCCTTGCGGAACCCCCGACTGTCGTGGTAGCGATTTATGACCAGTGAAACCTTCTAAGTCATGTCACCCCTCCTTTTACTTTATTTCAATTTACACAAACCCAACCACAAATACAAATCAAGCTTCGGTGTTTAATACTCTTTATGAGTAATCATTTATTTTGTTTTTGTAAACCCTGTTTGTAGGTAGCAGCAATGAAGTTTACATATTTGCTCATATTTGAAATTGCTTGTTTATGTCTCCAACAAAGCAAATTTTCCTGCTCTTAGGAGAGCCGCTGCCACTGGGCAGCGTAGCCAGTGATCAATGCAATAAAAACAACTAAAGCAAAAATGCACAACACGTTTACACACACAACAGCTGCGATGTAGTGCGAATGCTTGTTATTCATTGGTCCACTACCAACTCTTCGCATTCACAGTGAGAGCCGATCACACGAGTAATACAAAGTCGTGCAGGACATATTTACTCACACAACAGCGGCTCTATAGTGTGAATAAGTGCATGTGTAGTGGTGTGACTTTTATGTTAAATTTTTTATATTAAAATGATTTTTAAAATATTTTTTACTTACGGATAAAAGTATACCTCAAAATTTCCTATCTATACATATATAATTTGTATACCTTAGAATAATAGTTTAGCAGAAAACGGTTCCACATTTCATTCATCTTGTCTATTTATATATAAGATGTCTATTTATATATAACACGTCAATGTCCAAGTTCGAAACCCACAGAAATCCATTGGCATCCTATTTTCTTTTTTTTGCAAATTTAGTTTTTTTTTCAACTATGGTAGTTATTGAATAATTTCACACAAAAGAGCATGAGCAAAAGCATCGTTACCGGATGTCATTAACGATTTCTTGTCCAATTTTTCTTCGGGAAAACACCAAGTTACGAGCTCGATTGCGATGATTTTGCTGACTGGGTTATTGGCATTAACTGCTTCTAGCAGCTACCGACTGTTAATACAAGACAATAGATAGATACAGCTTCGAACATAAATCGAGGATGAAGGTGGCAGAACGGAAAATCCGGTTTGTCACCAAACAAAATTTGCATGGAAATTGATGACGGGAAATCGCTCCAATTTTCTTATCCCTCAAGAGGATATATTCAATGAAAGCAAAGTATAAAGCAAGTGCTATTATTCGAGAGTCATCGAAGCATCGGCGAGTCGGTCCAGTGGCTTTTAGTGAAGTGTGTATTATGGTTTACGAACATCATTTATGACTCATTTTGCCCTTTGAGTCAAATATTTTTTGACGCTAAAAGTACAGTAGGCCTTCCTGGCTTCGGTTGACGATTGACAGGGAGCTGAACTGATTCCGTGAACTGAACATTCCGCGAACCGAAAGCCGAAACACTTTTTGTAAGGGTTCGGGATCAAAGCTTCGATAAGGCAATTGACTTCAGACATGGTTTCAGATGCAACGAAATCTGATATTTCTATCATCCAGATGGCATATTTTTTTATTTCTATAAAATGATCGATAAATTTATCTTGTTTCAAAAAATATTTGTGTTTTTCCGGAATTACCTGCTGACATATGGAAAGGAGCAACTTTTTACATTCCACAAGGCCACAAATCTACAAAGTTAGTTAGACAACTGAGATGGCAATACTGCACGCATCTCTACATATGAATATGTGTTCGTTTTGGAACCCAAATGCACATGTATTTGCTTCAAAGTAACAACACAAGCATATATTGCATATATTACATTTGTACAAGTGTGGGAGAGCAATAATGGCGGGGCCAGCAGCAATAATGTTTGTCGCTTGAATGCTTTTAGCTAGCTACTGTTCGGTATTGGTGTGTTGGCTACAATGGGTCGTGGTAATATTTGTGGCAAACAAACACTTTATGGAAAGTGCTTACAGCTGCTCATTGGACCTATGTATGTATGGGGTCGATATGGCTGCTATCTCTATTAAATGTAGGAAAAGGGAAGTTGGAGACTAACTCAAATGTAAAGTGCAGTTTCTATTATTGTTAGTTGACTACAACAAAAACGTTTATGTCTGTAAATCATTTGCTCATATGTACCGTATTTCTGTGTATCCCATTCTCTATTATTACACTGACGGCCATTAACGTAATTTAGTTTTGTTATGGGTTTCCTGTGTTTCCCCTCGAGCACACACACAAGCAGCATGCTGTTAATTGGCGTAATACCACTTTTTATTTAACATCCTTTATATGTCATAAATTTTTTGAAATTATTCAAAACTAAATGTACCGTTAATAACTGCACAATTTCACATTGATTGTCTTGAAATTAATCATCCATTTTCCTTAGATTGATACCGAAACATTGAAATACGAAGCACTTCACTGCATAACATTGAAATTATCAACAAAAAATGCTGTGACAAACAAGTATTACCTTTTTCCTTTGCTTTCCGTCAGATACACAAATTGATTTATTACAGCATTGACATCTAAATTGATTGCGATTGTTAATTTGTAGAACAAAAGGATCAGCTTCATTTATTCGGCTGACAGTGCTTTGACAAAACATTACAGGTGGCAGCAGAAAGACCAAAAGATGGCGTGACTGGAGTATTTTGCTTCTAGAAAAAAGGACTATAATTGGCTGGTACAAAAGCATAAAAAACCGCAGTATACCTGTGGTCATAAGCGATAACAATCTAACCGCAGTTATGTAGTAATATTGAAATTTGCATGCTTCTGCTGCTCATGTTCAACAAAACACTGCAAATCAATTTTAACCTTAAGCTTTCAATCTTGAGGCTGAGAGAGACTAAGATAAATATAATAAATATCATAATAAAATCTATATACAGCTGTGTTCAATATAATAGTAGTGGAATTAAAATGGATTTTGTGCGACGAAGTAAGAAGAAGCTGTGATTTTAATAATTTTCATTTAAAATATAGCGAATTCCATAACAGAAACCGCATAAAAAGTAATTTCAGAGTTTACACAAAGTTCAAGAAAGTTAATTAAACTTGAAAAAATGGCCATTAAAATCCTCAAATTTTTTGGTAGAATTCTGTTCAAAACGCAGTTTTGTAGACCAATCAATTTTAGTACAACACTGTGCAAGTTAGAACTCGCTCAAAAATTTGCCAGAATTTTCAGAATTTTTTTTCGTCAAGGGTGTTGAATGATTTCTTCCATACAGCGCACGAAGAAAAATTAATTTTGTATGGAAAAAATACAAAAATGGAATAAAAAATAATATCCTTGACAAAATTTTATTTTTTTTTAATTCAGGGATATTTTGTGGTACTTCTAACTTGCACATTATTATGGTAAAATTGAATGAGCTATAAAACTGCGCACTCAACCATTTTTTAAAAACTCTGCCTAAAAATATTGAAATTTTGATGTACATTTTTAAAAGTTAAATTAACTTTACTGAACTTTGCGTAAACTTTGAAATTACTTTTTATGTGGTTTCCGTTATGAAATTCGCTATAAATTATTAAAAACACAGCTTCTTTTTATTTCGTCAAACTATATCCAATTGAAACTTGAAAACGATTGAACCAAATTGGTTACTTCCTTTTGGGGGTTTGTTTGTAATTAATAAGCTTAAGTTTAGGAAAAAGGAGAGACGAAAGGGCATGTCATCACCCATACAAACTTAATTTTTGAGGCTAAATAATTCTAAAACTGTTCATGGTAGAGACCTAGAAATTAGTATGGAGACATACGATATCAATACTATACTCACGGAAAACCAATTGGAGTTATGAGATAAATCAGCATGGCATTCTATATACAAAGTAAACTATTCTTACTCCATGTTTCTAAAGGTATTTGTAGCAAAATATCAAAGCTTGGTGATAGAAGATTTTTGGTAGAATATCAAAACATGGTGGGTGGGACGTTATGCGATCAGTACCAAAATTATGAGAAAGGTGGGAGTTATTTAATTTTAATTTTTCATACATACAATATTGACTGCTTATCAAAGACAGAGAATCGGATGTTTAATCTATACACAACTGAAAATGTGAACAATCGCTAACCGCTACGGGTGTTGTAGAGAATTTTTAAAATGAACTTGATAAGAAAAGCTATTTTGGGCAGAGTAATAAATCAATATCAAGGGTGATGATAGAGAAGAAGTTGAAATACAGGTAGTGTGAAAAAGATGTATATAAAAAAAGAAGAAATAAAGTAGCAGAGGAAGCGAAGGAGAAGAAGGAAAACCGGAAGGCAGTGAAAGGGGAAAAGGGAGAAGAAAAGGGAAGAAAAACGTCTTTCGGTCGTGCTAGTCTTCATAAAGAAAACCTTGCAGTCTTTTGTTTTGTTTTGTTGTTTTTCCGACAGGGTGAATGATAGATGTATATTGGAACGAGAACGAAAATCGACACTGATGATGGCACAACGCCGAAACCGGTTTGTCTCAAAACCAAATTTGACAAGGGATGACGGAAAATCGTTCCAATATACATCAAAACCTTGCAGTCGTTTACGAAGGAAACAGTGGATACTCCTGGTGGGGAAGGGAAACTCTAGTTGTAGTACTTAACAAAATCGGAGACAGTACACCACCCTCTGGCCCTCCTTGTTTAAACCTACAGGATATTGATCTATCGGTTCTGAACTCTACAGGAAGGGAGCAAGACCCGAAAGCTCAATGTATTTTGTTAGTGACGCTTGATTTACCATCTCAAATTCTTTTGACTGGTCCAATGCCATTAGTACAGGCCTATCGGCCAACGGCTTCGACCTCCATTTATCTGAGTGTGCACTTTACGGAAACCACGTTTATGTTAGGCTAGCAACAGGTTTTGCTTTTTACCAAGAGAGCAGGAGCGCACAGTCCAAATCTATAACCCTGCATTTTACATTTCTTAACATTTTTCCTGATAGCTAGAATATTTTCCTACCCCCTATATTTCGCCTTTTTCTATGCTCACTACCGATATCGACCCATTATGCTTCCAAAATCCCAACACAAACGATTTGGTATGCTTAAGAGATATACTTCTTTTCTTTGTGCACTTTACTCTTTTATTTGTTGCACTCCGCTTTAACATACCAAAGTCGAGTTTGTTCTGTTGCGGCCAGGATAAATTTTTCTATTAAGAGCATACTCCGAAGGGTTGTAGCTTTCAATAATGTCTCCGATGGTCGAATCCTTATAAATGATTTTAAGGCTAAAAGATGATAACACAGAAAGCACCAAAAAGCAATAACTCAAGAATACTCGGTCGTCAACTGGAGCTAAGCGTTTTAGCGGATGTGTGACATATGGCTCCACACACTTTGATAACAATACAAATTGTGACAGTGAAGTCGAAAATGTTGACTTTCAACTTCCGTATTTCAAATAACAAAGGTGTTACATGCACCAACAATTCATTTTATATGTACATAAGTACATTTGTGTTTGTATATGACCACCCAACAAGAAACTAAAATATTCTAACACTGTTTATTGAAGGTAAATATTCCGTTTTTGTTTCACGAAAATACCGTACATTGAATTGCAATACAGTACCACGGGTTATTGCAATTATGAATCTAACGCGAAAACTTATTTCTCTGAACATGTCATTCTGAATATTTTGCTATAAAGGTATGACCAGTTAAAGCAATGACTGGAATGACTTCAATCGACTTTAAATGGAGACTTCAACTAAATAGGTCGAATCAAATAATTCACAGAAATTAAAAAAATTTATAATAAATCAGTCGCAGTCCTAAAATATGAAAATTATTCTTTAAATGGCGCTTAACCGTCTGCCGGAATAAACAGCTCCTGGCCAGGTAAACACAAAAATTTCCGGTACGTAGACTCGGTTGGCATGATACTTAAGTCTTAGGCGAACAGATCAGAAGGGGTAATAAAGGCAGTGTTGTTGCCCCTTGTAACAAGAGTATACAGCTAATTCTCCGTAGTACAATTATTCCGAATCTGATTCCCTCTTGAACTCTCTGTAACTTTGGAACAACTCATCATAGAATGTTTCTTTCCACTCCCTAAATAATCAACTAAACCTTTTTTGAAGTTGGTACGAACTTTGGAGAGAAGTCATGCCCGCTGTGATGCTAACTCTATTGAAAAATCCATTCTTATTCCATTATATTTTCATTGATGTTAATTCAGTAATAACTTACAAAAGAATTTCTTTAGGATCCGTCTTACAGGACTCAGTTAACCACTCTGGGCAAAAATTCGTAAACATTAACACTTGTTTTTTTTTTTTTGATTTTTGACTCAAATACAAAGAATTTTTTCCTAGGAGTTTATAAGGCCAAATATAAGTACTTTAAGAATACACTGTAAGCAGTTTGTAAAGGCATATATAAGTATTTTGAGCCTTACTACTAAGGTGTGCTGAGGTTTTAATTGACACAGGTCTTATATGAATTTATACCAGAAGTCCTCTTGTACTTTTTTGACATTTCAATTGTTGTATAATTCCACCATTTTTTCTGCTATTCACTTTACACAGCTTAACATCCAAGTAAAATTCTAGAACGACTCAAATGTCGAGATGCTAGTTGTGGAGTTGTAGCTTTATAAAGATCTCGGCTGTTTGGTAGGGTGTATACTTTTCCCTAATTTCACAGCGTACAGTCATGGGTATGCAATGTATTCGTATGTTATCAGCAGAAGTTTAAAAACTTTGCTGCCTTAGAATACTTCAAAGTACACATGCATCCACATAAGTATTTTACTTACTTTTACAAATCTAAACATACATATATACATTCAGACATAAACACATATGTTGGTCTCATGCGTCAATCCATTCCACTCCGGATATGCTCACAAGCTATTGAAAGTTTGAAAAGTATGCTATATTTTACAAGACATTTCTCCCTCGTTCTTGAAAGTCATTTTGTGGAAACACTGAACAATACCATATCGAGCATAAAAATGTTGAGCACATTTTGTTTTACACCCACAGTATATTCGCATTCTCATCGTCGACATTCTGTCTAAATGCCAATGACTACTTTGTCTTTTCTGTAGTTCTTTGCAGACGAAAAGTAGATCGTTTGATTTCCTTTTTTGCAAAATAAGAAAAGTGGCATGTGCTCGATGTTGCATTAGTCAAAGGTGGCCTTTTTTTATTTATAACACAAATGCCTTGGAATGTCTCGACACTGCCATATGTTGTTGCTATTTACAAAGGAAATGTTCAGATGAAAATATTTTTGTTATCAAAATAGCTTACCGATTTTTATTTCGCTTGCGACCATCCTTCTGTTCCTGTTGTTAGCGGGGGCAGCATAGAAAAGTATTTTCTTTTTAAAATATAAGTGTCAGATGCAAGCAGTATATTTGAGTTTTTGTTACCCTGTTGATCAATTGAGGTTGTTTAGCTTCTTCTGCCATGACTTGTACGGAAATATTGCTATATTCTCTATGTTAGGAAAAGTAAGTTTTTCAAGATTTTCGGTGTATTCGTAACTTCTCGTAATTTCCGCTTAATTAATTTTTCGTCTGAGTGTTTTACCGCATTACCATGCTGCAACTGATTTTACTTGGGACGTTTGATTCCGCCGCCAACATGCTAACTAAATATAACAATTTTTTGGGATGGTATACCGCTTAAAGAAAGTCATCGAACTAGGTAGTGTAAGGTTCACTCCAGATCTCTTGATATTCGAATACTTGAACTATTCGAATAAGGCAGTATTCGAATAGCGAAATTCAAATACCAATATTCGAATAATCGTGCGTCGTCGAGTATTCGATGCTGTTCGAATATTCCTTTCTGCTCGAAAATTCGAATACTAGCCGGGTACACAATTTTTGTAAAAAATTTAATTTTTTTTATTTTTAAACTTACAAACGAATATCCGTAGAGAAATACATAAATACGTGGACGTGTACGTATATTGAAGATTGAATGATGATGAGTGGGTACGGGTCTAGTGGAGTTCTGATAACATAAAATAGTACCACAAATAGAACACGTGGCTTGTCTACCATCCGAGCTCTTTTGAAAATATCCCCAGACCAAACTCATGTTTTACGTTCATTTTGAAGTGTTTCCCAACCAAAACAACGATCGAACGTAAAAAATATAACAAGTTTTTGAATAATCGTACTCGATCGAATATTCGCAGTTTATCGAATATTCTAATAATAGTAGCTCATCAAATATTCGAATAGTAGCATTCGATTTTTAGTATCAAAAAATTGGACAATCGAAGCTTCGAATATTCGAATGTTCGAGCTGTTCGAATAATTTAAGAGCCCTATCTCACTCCCTCTGTACTGCAGGGAAGAACTACTCAACGGTGCAGTGCAATAACGTCCACAGGTTTTATTTCCAAAAAAGGAAAGCCTGTGGGCGTTATTTCCTTTTCGAAAGTGATATGAAACCCATTGACAATAAAGCCCCGATATATTCATAGTATCTTCGACAGTTCTCTTCCTCTATTACCACGTACGGAGCACTGCAAAAAAAAATTCTGACGTTTTCATGAAAGTCGCCGATACACGTGTATTTTTATTTTTTCTCCCCTTTCCGAAAGAGTATATTTGGTTCATAGGACAGAAAAAAAAAAATTCTGACGTGTACACGAAAATCGCCGACGCACGTGTATTTATTTTTCTCCCCTTTTCGGAAAAGTATATTTGGTTCATAGGACAGAACTAAAGCTCGTTTTTGTAACACAGTTGTTTCGTGTTTTGTGCTGTGCACGCCAACCAATTCAACGCCGCTCCGTAAACTACATTCTAACAAGTTTTAATTTATGAGTGTTTTGAATTTATTTCATTGTATTAGCGCTAAACTCATTTGTGAAGCCACTGACAAAGGTTTTGTGTATGTATTTAACTCATAAATTCATAAAATTAAAATTTTTAATTCATAAGGCAAATCTCATTTGCATATGCGACATAAGTAAATTAATTATACATTTTTGGATTTCCAAAAAACGCACAAAAACATGTCAAAACAATTTTATACTAACTAACTTTATCGCATAAATAATGATGATTTGCATAAATATGTTTGTATAGCCTCTATTGCTGTGAAATGTGTGCTATGGCAGGTGAGTGAAAATATGTTCATTAATCTAAAAAATTTAGCTATTGCCATAATTTTTCTACCATTTGCTACAATTTAGTTTCTATTTTTAGTACATATTTTCTCTCTTATTCTGTAAAGAGTTGGTGACGAAAGAATTGTTGTTTTTTTATGTAGAAAGATTATAGGACCGCCCGTATACCGCAATTCATTATTTTATCAACGAAGAACTCATTTATTTGCTCTCTTAAGTTTGCATGGCCTAAAAGTTGGCATTGTTCACACATGCATAATTCTTAGACCTTACTTAATTTCAAACTGGTGGTTGTGCGTTTGGTTGCTTAACCTTTTCTGTCCCAAATTTACTACAGTAGAAAGCTGATAAATTAAATCCGAAAGGAACAGAATCAAATTCTAATCACTCAAAAGCGAACACATTTGCTTTCGGATAGAACTACAGAGTAAGTGCGATTAACTGTTTAAACGGATTTGGCCGTTCCACTAAAGATAAATCGGGCTTCACTAGATTATTCCATCGGAGTGGTGAACTCGCTATTCCTCCGGTTCCACCAGCGGGTACCGATGTGAACACCTACTGGGCTTAGCCAACGAAGAAGCCACTAAGTTTTAATTCGTTGAACTCCGGCCGCCGTTTGGTTCCCAAGATGAATGACATCACAAGCTTTAAAGAAATTCTGCCATCACTAACAGCAACACATTAAACTCAGACTGAACTCCTTCTAAACGGTTAGACTGATGAACTTGCAAGTTTTTGTATGTATTCAAGTTGGATTGATTCACAATTCTTAAGTTAGAAGAGATACTTTTAGGTAGTAGGTAGGTAAAATAGCTGCGACCCAGGTCGCCCAAGTAGATTTTAGAAGCCGTTTTGATGCCATAAAAACTCGTCGGAAACTACTTATGTAGTACGGATATCTGGTACAACCATCCTGAGTTGTTAATAAACTGTAGGATTTTTGGAAGTTTTCCAAAAAAGGGCTTCCAAAGGCTTTTAGAGGCATTCTGGCTAGAGCCGGGCATTTACACAGAAATTGCGCAACGGTCTCTTTGATAGCTATGCCCTTACAACTTCTGCAGTGATAATGATAAGGAATGCCCATCTTTTCCGCATGCGTGCCTATCACCCACTGGCATGTGCAGACCGCTTTAAGTTTGTGAGTGTCAGCTCTTGACCTGCTTAGTAGACTCCTCGTCCCCCTTTCGCTATAGTCTGGCCAGGTGGATATTGATATTTGACAACTATTAGTATTCTTCCACTTAAGTTGTGCTTTGTTCCGGTACTACTTTTGAATGTTTCCCTGATTATTTCCTTATTTCCTTCCTATGAGCCCATGCGTGCCAGCTCATCAGCCCTCTCGTTACCATCACTTCCTCTATGACCCGGAACCCAGGTAATGGATAGTTCAAGGTCGGTTAGTGCAGCCAAAATCTGCTTGTTTCCATCCACTGGTATGTGGCGCTGCTATTGACTTTGGTGCTGCCTGGCTGTCTAAAAAGATAGTCACTTTACCAGTTATGTTACTGTCCTTGACTGATTTGGAGGCTTGCAAGTCGCAAGAACTTCTGCATGAAACACACTGCAAAACGTGGGGAATCCGAATGATACAGAAATGTTTAGAGACTCCGAGAAAGTACCGGCTCCCACACCGGAATCCATCTTGGATCCGTCGGTGTAGATTTGAATGCCGTTGT
The DNA here is from genome assembly GCA_949987695.1 of Merzomyia westermanni. Taxonomy (NCBI): domain Eukaryota; kingdom Metazoa; phylum Arthropoda; class Insecta; order Diptera; family Tephritidae; genus Merzomyia; species Merzomyia westermanni. The sequence continues at coordinate 53,097,408 of OX465288.1, forward strand.
CCACTGCAATCATGCGCCTCTTCCAGTCATTCCTACTTGGAATGATAGCAGCACTGCTCTCAAACTTCAGTCTGTGAGGATAAAAATCTGTTTTGGCATTAAACGCTGGAAGATCGTTAAGAATACTACTACTTTTGGGAAAGAGGGAAATATTTGCAAAGCTTCCCCTCTTTGGTTACACCTAATATGGTGCATAAAGCTATAGTCGTCCACCTCTTGCCAGAATCATGAATGTGCTAAAAGAAAAATGTAGGAAAATCAAGTTTAAAAGTTTATTGTTTTTTAAGAATAAATAAAAACAGAAACTGTATTATTAAATGCTAAACAAATTAACTGAAAGGAAAGGAAAGAAAGCAAAAATTATGAAAGAAGATGAAAACAAAGTATGGGTAAGAAATGGAGGAAAAAGGAAAGCAAAGGAGCAGAAAAGAAAGGAACGGAAATGAAGATGAATAAAAGTATACTATAAAATAGTGTTGCTGGCCTACCAATCTGAAGGTTCAAGGTTCGATTCTGGGACAGGTAACATCAAAAGTGGTTTGAAAAAGTTTTTTTCAAAACGGGGTCCCCCCGGCAGTGGTTTGGCAAACTCTCCGAGTGTATTTCTGCCATGAAAGCCTTCTCAGCAAAAATGCTTGCCGGTTGGAATCCGCAAAAAACTGTAGGTCCCGCCAATTTGTAAACAAAGTTAGAAGCAGCACACCACAAATTAGTAGAGAAGCTCGGCCTTAATCTTCTCGGAGTATATATCGAGCCAATTATATTAAATAAATATGTAAGAGTCGTCTCTAATAAAATTTCAATTTCACTAGCTGACTGATTACGACTCACAAATATTTATATACAAATTAATTTCATTCTAAAAATATGTAGAAATATGGACGAAATGAAACTAATACCATCTTTGTTATTTAATTGTGCAATGCAATTATAGGATTTACATGCAATTTGTAATCAAAATCAAAAGGAAATTTAGATCGATTTACAAATTTGACTCAAATTATTAGAGTAAAAGCTTTTACATTAATTAAATTTTTAGAAACATCATGGCTGCAGGCTCTGGTAAGCGTCGTTGTGGAGAAACTACCGAGACAGGAGCTATAACAAAAGCCCCTTTCAGTGATTCATCTCCGAATTAAATTCGCACCATGGATATACGGTATACGAAACACTATGAACTAATTTTAAAACAAATAATGGACTCTGAGAGGAGACAGATTGAATTTTTCTGCAAGAAACTGGAGGATAACTTTGAGGGGTTAATGGAAGATCTACGCGTATTGAGCGGAAGGCTCACTCGCCTGGAAAATGCGTTTGATCACATTGAGCGCCTAGAAAATGAAATCGCCGCCCTAAAACAGAGCATAATGAAGCAAGGAAGTCAAATTGCTGCATGCGACGTCCGCATTAATGGAATTCCCTTTCAGGAAGGAGAGAACTTGCGAAACATTTTCAACACATTATGTTCCACTATAAATCTTAAGCCATCCTCCCTAAAGGGCATTTTTCGGCCACGGAGGTTGCACGACAGAGCGTTAGATCCGGCTGTAATCATTAAATTCCATTCACTGGAAAATAGAAACAATTTCAGGCGTCAAGATGTGAACAATAATAAAATCCTCAAATTAGTTTACGTGGACATAAATTCACAAGCACCGATTTATGTAAATGCGTCGTTCACCAAAGCCAATTATGAAATTTTCCAAGCAGCAATTCGCCTGAAGAAGAGAAAAAAGGTATTTTCCGTCTTCACAATGCGGGGCGTTGTTCACACAATACACAAAGCCAATGACAGTCCCGTAAAGGTTCCTTCCTTGGAATATCTCGAAGCTCTGATGCTGAAAGCGGAAATCCCTTTCGTGAAGGCGGCGCGCAAGCTGCGAATACTGTTGTGGACGGACAACAAGAATTAATATGAGTCTATTTTTACTCATGTACTATTTCATTACTGTTCTATATATTGCTTCTCTCCCCTTATCTTTACACAAAGTTTCAGTGAAATGCCTACTAAGCCTTTATTAGTTAAATGCAGTGCAGTACAATCATCCAATCCTAATGATGGTCTTGAATAATACGTAGTCAAGTTCCGAAGACCACTTGCATACAGTCCTGCGTATACTATGTAAACGAGCCAAAGGTCTTAAAATTATTCACATCAATGCACAAAGCTTATATAAAAAACTCGATGAGTTAAAATACCTGTTCGAAGGTTCCGATATTGATTTAATATGCATATCTGAAAACGGGTTCAGTTCTTATCATACTAATGGCCTTGTAAAATTAATGGTTACCTACTTTTCAGGGCTGACAGAAGTGGTCATGGTGGTGGCGTTGCTATATATGTTAAAAGTAGTTTGTCCTGTAAAATATGTTGTATTTCTAGATAAAAATAAGTTCCCCATAGGATGTGTGTACCGCCCCAATCGTTAAATAATCTTTTGTGGTATCATTGAGTTTCTACAACCTCTACTCTTAACTTATGATACTATTACCATCGCCGGTTATTTTAACTGCAACCTACTCGTGGTTTCGAGCCTAAGTATGGAATCTCTAGGGCTTTTTCCAACCAACACCACACTACCAACTCACTTCACTAACTCTAACTAATTCTTCGTAAATGATCTTCAAAAATCACTCCACTATAGCCAACTATTTGCATCATGCTTCTCAAAACACGATCTTATATTCTTAATTTATGATTTTCAAAGGTCGTACGAACCAAATTCATTCACTTATCAATATTTCAGAAGCATAGATTACAGCTCTTGCTGCAGCAGCTGAGTCATTCGTATGTTGACATCAGTTGATGAACAGACACAGTTCCTTCGAAATAACATAAATTTTCTATTTGATAACCATGTTCCGGTAAAACTTGAATTACCTAGACATAAAACTTATCCTTGGTTCAATGACAACCTCAATCACCTAATTCACCAGCGTAACTTTGCTTACTCTCGGTGGAAACGATATAAAACTGAGGAAACGCAAAACTGCTTCAAAGCGGCTCGGATCGCTGTCAACAAAGCCATTGGGTTAGCTAAGGAAAATCACTACAAGGATAAGTTTAGTTCTGCATTGAATTCGAAGGAAACATGGAAAAAGATCAAGGATATTGGGATTGGAAAATCCTAAAGAGAGTCAACTGTCCTCTTTGATGTCGACGTAAACGATATAAATAAAAATTTTGTTATTGTGCCAATTCCAACAACTAGTATAAGTATTGATAATTATTGTGTTCAAGTTAATGTTAATGCAAGTCCTCTCGTTTTTGTTCGTGTTGATGAATGTTATGTCGTGCAAGCCATACTTTCTGTGAAGTCTCATCCCCATCCGGAAATCGAACAACGAGTATAGGCCAATAGCCATACTGCCGTTTCTATCTAAGGTAGTAGAACGAATCTGACACGGGCAGATTGCTACATATGTGCGAGATAACAAGCTTCTAGAAGAATGTCAGTCTGGCTTCAGACCTAAGAGAAGTTGCCACGCTCAGTTTCTATACTGTCATATATGTATTCATTTAATGTTAATATTAGTTTTAATTTAACTTTAATATTAATTTTATTTATATTTTTACTTTGTGTATTTCTGACTGGCCCTATAAGAATAATTTTGTGAAATTGATGTGCCAGGAAATTGTTCAAATAAAGAATCATATATCTTTTAGCTTTTAGCTTATGTGTTGCAAGGATATTGGCGTAAGGAAAGCATTGCATTTTATGTGTCAGTTAAGAGATTTGGATAACAGGCACTTGAAAGAAGATATATGGCATATTATTATGAAACTGTAGTAATAAGTAAAGAAAAAACAAATGCTCGTAGTATCTGGAACTCGCATCATATGAATTATGGAGAAACGTTTTTCTGACTTTGGAATTTTGCATCCAAAAAAGGGTAATCATTTTATATACCCGTGGTGGAAATCCCGTCCCACTACATCCGTGTTTTAGAGTTTAAATCTTTTGGATGGTCCCCACGCTTAATATCCTTGACTTCCGAGAGGTTTTTTTTATTAGATTCTGCTACGGAAGTGCGCTACACTACACAATCGTACAACAGGTGGTCCTCCGTTTCTTCCGCCCCTGTTAGCTTATAGATGCTATACGAGATATTATGTTACAGTCCCATCCGCGCCGAATGGGTGCCAATAGTTCACTGCCCTGTCTGTACTGCAACTAATATGTATATGTAGCATGTATTCGCTTTGGCAATAGTTGAGGATCGGCCTTTGTTGTCGCTTTCCAAGTAAACCTGAATTGAAAAAAATTAAATATCTTAAAGTCAAGTGTGGCATGAGCGCGCATCACCCTGACTTCAGGGTCTTATCAAAATAACTGCAGGACTGCACAATAATACATTTGTGTTATATGTAAGAATATTACCTTTAAATAGACTTTGCAAATTTGTATGAATGTGTGTTTTATAATAAAATTGCAACTTCCTAGTTTCCCTTCTAGAATTTAGAATTAATGACAACAGTACATTGCCTTTTGTAGCGCCCTACAATGGCATGAGTGCCATCGTATTCCGTGCTCATTATGGTGTTTCATTTTCAGGTGAATTTTTTTTGGCCTAGAAGCAGATACCGCAAATAATGATTATTTTGATTGAAAGAATTGTTGTTTTTTTATGTAGAAAGATTATAGGACCGCCCGTATACCGCAATTCATTATTTTATCAACGAAGAACTCATTTATTTGCTCTCTTAAGTTTGCATAGCCTAAAAGTTGGCATTGTTCACACATGCATAATTCTTAGACCTTACTTAATTTCAAACTGGTGGTTGTGCGTTTGGTTGCTTAACCTTTTCTGTCCCAAATTTACTACAGTAGAAAGCTGATAAATTAAATCCGAAAGGAACAGAATCAAATTCTAATCACTCAAAAGCGAACACATTTGCTTTCGGATAGAACTACAGAGTAAGTGCGATTAACTGTTTAAACGGATTTGGCCGTTCCACTAAAGATAAATCGGGCTTCACTAGATTATTCCATCGGAGTGGTGAACTCGCTATTCCTCCGGTTCCACCAGCGGGTACCGATGTGAACACCTACTGGGCTTAGCCAACGAAGAAGCCACTAAGTTTTAATTCGTTGAATTCCGGCCGCCGTTTGGTTCCCAAGATGAATGACATCACAAGCTTTAAAGAAATTCTGCCATCACTAACAGCAACACATTAAACTCAGACTGAACTCCTTCTAAACGGTTAGACTGATGAACTTGCAAGTTTTTGTATGTATTCAAGTTGGATTGATTCACAATTCTTAAGTTAGAAGAGATACTTTTAGGTAGTAGGTAGGTAAAATAGCTGCGACCCAGGTCGCCCAAGTAGATTTTAGAAGCCGTTTTGATGCCATAAAAACTCGTCGGAAACTACTTATGTAGTACGGATATCTGGTACAACCATCCTGAGTTGTTAATAAACTGTAGGATTTTTGGAAGTTTTCCAAAAAAGGGCTTCCAAAGGCTTTTAGAGGCATTCTGGCTAGAGCCGGGCATTTACACAGAAATTGCGCAACGGTCTCTTTGATAGCTATGCCCTTACAACTTCTGCAGTGATAATGATAAGGAATGCCCATCTTTTCCGCATGCGTGCCTATCACCCACTGGCATGTGCAGACCGCTTTAAGTTTGTGAGTGTCAGCTCTTGACCTGCTTAGTAGACTCCTCGTCCCCCTTTCGCTATAGTCTGGCCAGGTGGATATTGATATTTGACAACTATTAGTATTCTTCCACTTCAGTTGTGCTTTGTTCCGGTACTACTTTTGAATGTTTCCCTGATTATTTCCTTATTTCCTTCCTATGAGCCCATGCGTGCCAGCTCATCATCCCTCTCGTTACCATCAATTCCTCTATGACCCGGAACCCAGGTGTTTGGTCACAGATTAGGGGTCATTTCATCTACCATACTATTGGGCACCTGTACATCATTGGGACATATTGGGAACCACTGCATTTGCTATTACAGCTGTTCACCGAATATTTAAAATAGGTCAATGCACCAGCTACCAGGAGAGTTATATTATAACAGCATCATTTTTGTATATCTGCCATATATGTATATGTAAACATGTTTGTACATATGTGACGTCTTGTTAATATGCTTAAGCTAACGTTTCTGCCTAATTGTCTCTCTTGTATTATTGCGATGTTTTTGTGCATTCTTTGTCGCGATGCATTTAAAATGCATACATATTTATAGGGTGTTTTTTTTACAGGTTTGTTTTTCGAATAGAGATAAAACTGGCATTTTGTGGTCAAATCTGGCAACTCTAATGTCATTTATGTTCAGTTTGGTTTGCCATTTCATCATGAACAGGTTGACAAAAGAACAACGCTTGCAAATCGTGCAAATTTATTTCGAAAATAATGGTTCAGTTCGCGAAGTTTACCGTGAGCTCCGTCCATTTTATGGTCGACATAATCGTCCATCAGAGCAATTAATTCGGTTAACCATGGATCGTTTTCGCACTACGTTTACTCTATGTGATAATACGCATCCGCAGAGACGTCGAACAGTGCGCACCGAAGAAACAATTGCCGCTGTAGAGCAAAGTGTTGAAGAGGACCCGAATGAATCGATTCGCCACCGTGCACAGCAATTGGAGCTTTGTCCATCAACTTAATGGAAGATTTTGCGCAAAGATCTTGGCTTGCGACCTTACAAGATCCAGCTTGTGCAAGAATTAAAGCCGCGAGACCATGCAATGCGTCGTGATTTTGGTGTATGGGCCGAAAATGAGATTGATTTCGATGCTGATTTTCATCGCAAAATTTTGTTCAGTGATGAGGCTCATTTTTGGTTGAATGGCTACGTCAACAAGCAAAATTGCCGCATTTGGAGTGAAGAGAATCCACATGAGACCCTTGAAACGCCATTACATCCACAAAAACTGACTGTTTGGTGTGCTCTATGGGCTGGTGGAGTCATTGGGCCATACTTCTTCCGCAATAATGCTGGAGAGGCAGCTACCGTTAATGGAGACCGGTATAGAGCCATGATAACCGACTATTTTGTTCCCGAATTGGATGGCATGAATGTGGATGAGTTGTGGTTCCAACAAGACGGCGCTACATGCCACACAGCGCACGTCACAATCGATTTATTGAAGGAAACATTCGATGAGCGCATAATTTCGCGGAATGGACCTGTCAATTGGCCACCAAGGTCGTGTGATTTGACACCATTGGATTATTTTCTTTGGGGATATGTGAACTCGCTCGTCTACACCAACAAACCAGAAACGTTAGGGGAATTGGAAGCCAACATTCGTGGCGTTATTGCCGACATACGGCCCCATATGCTCGAAAAAGTGGTTGAAAATTGGACCTGTAGAATTGGCTTTATTCGAGCCAGCCGCGGCGGCCACATGCCCGAAATCATATTTAAACATTAATGGCATAAAATTATCCTTCCAATAAAGCTAAATTGATGGACCTTAAAACGATTTTCTTGTGTTTTATTTCAATTCGAAGTTCTATACCCCTAAAAAAAACACCCTTTACATACATAGCGATAACCGGTTTCTAAGCCTACTATGTGAATTTGTCATTTGTACCTATTATGTATTTTAAAATCTTATATTAAATCAGTCTAGTTGCTGACCATCACTGCGAAGCCTCGTCTTTTACTTTATAGCGCAGCCCGTTTATTTGATTTGAGTTCTACATTTCGCTCGTTAGGAAAAGGCTCCTAACTATACATTTTTTGGCGCCCGAGCAGGGACTAGTGTGTAAAGTAAAGTTTTTAAATTACTTCGTTTGAATATAACTTCGCGCAAAGGTGGTGGTCAACATTAGACTCCATCATCATCACATTGGATGAAATAAAACTTCGCTTTCGTTACAAATCATTTGCATCAACTATTATAATATTCAGCAATCAACTGATACAAAACCTTTATTATTTGGAGAAGAATCAGTGAGCGGTATATCAAGTCGTTGTCGCCGCTGATCCCATAACCGTTTGTACGTTTGCTGATTTGTCTACGTCACTGTCTACGTCATAGTCGACTTTGCGGAAATCTATTCGTCGTCTCGTCTATATGTTGTTGCCGTTATATATATACGCTCTACCAGTTGACTCTATTCCTTGGTAACACAAGAAATCATCACCCAGCATACATTTATTTAAAGGTATTTGCCACTTGTCGTTGGTCTCAGTCATTGCACTCGTATCGAAACACATATTTCGTTTGCATAGTTGGTAAGTTGCAGTTGTTACTCGACTTTATATTATATTTCTTCTGCGGTGTCTACTACAAAACATTTCCATCGGAATTCGTTGCTGGTAACATTGCAGTACATCCATTTTTTGACAAACATTTAACAATTAAAGAATTTAACTAAATTTAATAATTTTTGTCTAATTCGCAATGACTATCGAGGAGTTGAAACAACCCCTGCGGGTTAGGGGCTTAGAATATGCCCGAGGTAGGCATACCGGTCGTAAGAGGCGACTAATATGCACAAAGGTAATGACGTGCAACTCGATGGTTGATCTACGGATATGATGCCTCTCACCTCTCATTACCCATCTCTCTTTCCTTACGGAAGGAGGGGTGACATGACCTAGAAGGTTCCACTGGTCATAAATCGCTACCACGACAGTCGGGCAGTACCGCAAGGGAGTACCGGAGCGTACCGGATTCATATCCGGCCAAGGACTGTCAGTTCGACAGCACTCCCCAAAACCTTCGGGGAGTGTTTTTGTCGTTACAACAACAACAACAACAACAGGAGTTGAAACAACAACGTGCAAGTATTAAAAAAAACATTTCGCGCATAAAAAATATCGTGGATGCCAGCCTACGAACAGGCGGTAAATTGCTTTCGGTGCCGGAATATCGATGCAGATTGGGTATTTTAGAGTCATATTTTAAACAACTTCTATCAACACAAACTGATATTGATGGTGGTCGCGCCGACATAGAGGAACTTTACATAACAACCAAACTAACAATTCAGTCGCAACTGGGTGAAGATCACAATTCTACCATGTTATATACTACTTGCGTTGTCCAATCTCATTCTAAGCTTCCCCAACTCAAACTTCCATCTTTTAGCGGCAAGTATTCAGATTATCGCAATTTTATAACATCATTTAAGCAAATTATAGACCGTGAATTGAACTTGTCAAATATTGAAAAATTTAACCACTTGCGGAATTGTCTGCAGGGCCCAGCTCTTGAAACGATTGATGCATTTCAGGTCACAAATGAAAATTACCCGAAGGCGTTGGAAAGACTGCGAGTTAGGTATGACAATCCAACATTGATATTTTTAGAAAACATTTCGTCACTTTTTGAGCTATCATCAGTGTCCAAGTCCAACGGTGTACAACTCAGGAGCTTAGTCGACAAGGCTTCTGCAATATACGGTTCACTACAGTCATTGGGAAACGGCAATCAAATAGCTGAAGCTATGTTAATACACATTGTGCTTCAGAAGGCCGATGACGACACAAATAAAAAGTGGAAGGAGTCACTTGATTTTAAGTCGCTGCCAACTTGGGAAAATTGTACAACCGTTTTAGAGAGGCATTGTCAGTACTTGGACTCCATCGAAAATGCGAATTCGTCGACTTTGGTTAACCAAAATGTTAACAAGGCTCAAAAACCAAAACCTCAGCGCAAGGGTTTTTCATTTGCTTGTTCCAAATCTTCGTGTTTGATGTGCTCAAGTGCCAGCCATAAAATCCACAATTGCGATCGTTTCAAAGAACTTACTGTTGTTCAACGTTTCGACCATGCAAAGAAACATGGACTTTGCATTAATTGCTTAGCTAAAGGCCATCAACTTTCTAATTGTACATCGACGCACAAATGCAAGATTTGCTCTCGGCAACATCACAGTCTTCTTCATCGCGGATCTGCAGTGGACTCTTCGGCATCAACTTCAAGGGAAGCAGCTGTGCACACGCATATAAACAGTACGTCAGATCAAATTATTCTTGCTACGGCTGTGGTTTGGGTTCGAGACGCATCGGGTGGATACCGGCTGGGACGAGCATTGTTGGACTCCTGCTCACAGGTAAATTTAATGACAGATGAGTTTTCGCAAAAATTGTTATTGCCAAGAATGAAACATAACATCGAAATTCATAGCATTGGTAAGTCAGCTACATCCATTAAATTTTTAACTAATACAAACATCAAATCTCAAGTTACCGGTTTTGAGCTACCCCTTTCATTTTGCATAACTCCACATATTGCCTACCAGCCGGATCCGGACATACGAGGTGTGTTCAAAAAGTATCGCGAATTTTGAATTTTCGCTGGTTACGTATATTCGAATTTCGAATTTTTTGTGGCGTTATGTTGGTACTCATGTCTCTCACTTATGCCGACAAGCTCGGCCATTTTGAATGTTCAGTTAATTGTTGACAGCTGCTTTGCTTGCACGTGTTTTGGATCGTCTTCGATTTTTACCTATTTTTTTGCCAAAATTGATCAATTGTGACCAAAAACAGCATCGCATGAACATTGCTAATGAGATGTTAAACTCTGTCCGCGACTACCCAAATTTGCTCCAGAGGGTCATAAGTGGTGACGAATCGTGGGTTTATGGTTATGACGTGGAAACCAAAGCTCAATCATCTCAATGGAAGCTGCCGCACGAACCAAGACCGAAAAAAGCGCGCCAAGTTCGGTCGAATGTGAAAGTTTTGCTGACAGTTTTCTTCGATTGCAGTGGCGTGGTGCATCATGAGTTCTTGCCACAGGGAAGAACGGTCAATAAGGAATATTACCTGCAAGTTATGCGCAATTTGCGCGAAGCAATCCGCCAGAAACGCCCGGATTTGCGGAAGAACAAACATTGGCTTTTGCACCACGATAACGCCCCTGCTCACGCATCGTTGCTTGTGCGCGACTTTTTGGCCAAAAACAACACACTAATGATGCCGCAGCCACCGTATTCCCCAGATCTGGCCCCCTGTGACTTTTTCTTGTTCCCTAAACTGAAGAGGCCCATGAAAGGACGACGTTACGCTTCTCTTGACGAGATAAAGACGGCATCGAAGGAGGAGCTGAACAAGATACAAAAAAATGATTTTTTGAAGTGCTTCGAAGATTGGAAAAACCGTTGGCACAAGTGTATAATATCTCATGGGGATTACTTTGAAGGGGACAAAATAGATATTCATGAATAAATAATTTTTGAAAAAACACAAAATTCGCGATACTTTCTGAACACACCTCGTAGATATCTCATCTTGGAATATACCACAAAATATTTCGCTGGCAGATGATAAATTCTACAAATCAAAAAGGGTCGATCTGCTTCTAGGCACAGAGAGCTTCTTTAGTCTGCTTGAAGTCGGTCAGATAAAACTTGGCGATAAATTACCACTGTTGCAAAAGACGTTGTTAGGTTTTGTTGTATCAGGCCGCTATCAAACGAATGCTAAAATCCTATCTCCCACTACATATCTCGTAGAATGCGATCAGTCCATAGAAGCCAACTTGGAAAGATTGTGGCTGATTGACGAAGTCTCCACAAACGAAAAAGTATGGACAACAAAGCTGCGAACGCCTGTACATAGACACAGTGGCCCGCAATGATAGTGGCAGAGTAATAGTTAAATTGCCATTGAAAGATGATCCGAGTTGCCTAGGGGACTCACACACAACGGCTTTGCGTAGGTTCAATTCACTGGAACGGAGGCTGTCACGAACTCCAGAATTAAAAACACAGTATGTCGATTTTATGGAAGAGTACGAACGTTTGGGTCACATGAGTTTAGTAAGTAATCCCAATTTGGATGAACCTCATTATTATATCCCACACCACTGCGTTCTCAAACCAACCAGTACAACCACAAAATTGAGGGTAGTTTTCGACGCATCGTGTCGAACGACAACTCAACGGTCTCTCAACGACATTCAAATGGTAGGGCCTACACTCCAAAGTGAACTCGTAATTCTCCTTCTTCGTTTTAGACCAAATCGTTTCTCTCTCACTGCTGACGTCGTTAAAATGTACCGGCAAATACTTGTGCATCCAGAACATCGTAAATTCCAATATATTTTATGGAGAAGCTCGCAGCAACAAGATATCCAAACATTTCAATTGAATACAGTCACTTATGGCATGGCAGCTGCACCATATCTCGCTGTAAGAAGTTTACAACATCTTGCCGAGCAACACGCATCTCAATTTGAAGTTGGTGCTAAGGTCATCAAATCATCGTTCTACGTTGACGATTTGCTGGGCGGAGCTGATACAGTAACGGAGTTAATACGCATCAAAAATGAGGTAACAAATCTTTTGAAATTAGGAGGAATGGAATTGGCGAAATGGCATTCCAACCATCAACAACTCACAAACGATAGTTCTACAAAGGATTTAAATCTAGACTCGACTATCACTAGCACTCTTGGCCTGAGGTGGGATCAAACTAATGACTTATTTTTATTTTCCTTTGACCCTAAGCAAAACCCCAATGGGCGGGTAACGAAAAGGTCTATTCTCTCAATAGCATCGTCTCTGTTTGATCCAATCGGACTGTTGGCACCAACAATAATCACTGCCAAAATCCTGCTTCAGGAACTTTGGCTGCTGAAACTGGACTGGGACGAATCGGTCCCTCAAAATATTCAATTTGCTTGGCTTAATTTTGTCGCTAGTTTATCTGAACTTTCATCAATAAAGGTTCCACGCTATTGTTTCTCATCTAATTTTACATCATTACAGTTGCATGGCTTTTGCGATTCATCTATTCGAGCATATGGATGCGGAATTTATACACGTATCGTTGACAGTGCTGGAATTGTTCGGGTCAATCTACTTATGGCCAAATCGAGAGTCGCTCCTATCAAAAAGCAATCGTTACCAAAATTGGAATTATGCGGCGCTCTTCTTCTTGCTAAAGTCTATGCAAAAACAAAATCGCTTTTTTCTGATCACAAATTTGATGTTTATCTTTGGACAGATTCGCAAATTGTGTTGCACTGGCTCAAGCAACATTCAGCCACGCTTTCAACTTTCGTTGGCAAAGAGTGTCAGAGATACAAGATCTGACTACTGGAGCTTTCTGGAGACACGTTCCAACAAACAGCAATCCAGCTGATATTGTATCTCGTGGAAGTACAGCTGCAGAACTGGCAAATTCAATTTGGCATAGCGGACCCTCATTTCTATCCGACATCGAAGCAGAGTGGCCTAAGCAAAAAGATGAATTAATCGACATGGAAGTTGTAAATTTAGAGAAGAGAAAATCAGCGTTCAAGGTAATTGTCAAACCTAACTATATACTTGAAATCGTAGAAAACTGCAGTTCTTATACTCGCTGTATACGCCTTGTGGCTTGGCTGTTTCGCTTTTACAAGAATCTACAGAAGGATCACTCGTACAATCCAAACGAACCTATCTCCCCTGAGGAATTACATCACGCATTGCTCTGCATCGTTTGGAATATACAACAACAACATTTCGCTACAGACATCCGCTCTATACAGACTGAGTCAACGACAAATGGCAATCTACGATACCTTAATCCGTTCTTGGATTCTTCCGAACGATTCGAATTGTTGAAGGTCGGCGGACGACTAGAGTTGGCAAACCTACCAGAAGGCCAAAGGCACCCTATTTTGCTTCCCAACAAATGCAGCTTCGTTGAGCGATACGTTCGCCATTTGCACATAAAAAATTATCATGCAGGTCCTAAAGCACTTGTAAGCTTGATTCGCCTACAATTCTGGATTGTCAATGCCCGCGATGTAGCAAGAAGTATCGTCAGATCATGTGTTCATTGCGTTCGTTACAAACCCAAACTTTTACAACAGATGATGGGAAACCTGCCGGTCGAGCGTTTAACACCAGCACGCCCGTTTGCTCGCTGTGGTATCGATTTTTGTGGACCTGTTAACATTTATCTTCGTATCAGGGGTAAAACACCCTACAAGGCTTACATAGCTATTTTTGTGTGCCTAGCTACTAAAGCAGTGCACATCGAAGTTGTCTCCGATTTAACCACGGATGCGTTTTTGGCATCTCTAAAAAGAATGATTGGTCGCAGAGGTCTTCCTACAGACATATTTTGCGACAATGCAACAAATTTCGTAGGGGCTTCTAGAAAACTTGCCGACCTAAAGGCATTCATGTTTAAAGAACAAAATCAAAATATCATAAGTTCATATTGCGCTAACGAATTCACAAACTTTCATTTTATTCCTCCCAGGGCACCTCATTTTGGCGGTATTTGGGAAGCCGCTGTCAAATCTGCTAAGGGTCATTTGAATCGCAGCTTGATGAACGCCAGACTAACCTTCGAAGAATTGTCGACGGCATTAGTCGAAATAGAAGCCGTGCTTAATTCTCGCCCGATTTCACCGCTATCTTCCGACCCAAGTGACTATGAAGCCTTAACTCCTGGCCACTTCATAATCGGAAGCGCCTTGAAAAATTTACCAGAGCGAACAATCCCAAAGGATGTTAGTCACGCAGAAAAATGGGACCAAATTACGGCTATAAAGCAACATTTTTGGAAACGCTGGTCCAGCGAATATTTGAGCGAATTACAAACGCGTACAAAATGGATTGTTCGCCACTCCAGTATTGCGAAAGATGCAATGGTGATTATCCATGAAGACAACGTGCCACCTCAACGATGGCAATTGGGACGAATTATCAATGCCATTCCAGGGAAAGATAAATGCGTGCGAGTTGTTGACATACGCACATCAAGAGGAATCATTCGACGCCCTATACACAAAATAGCTATATTACCTGTTTAAAGCTTTTTCAACGGGCCCGGGATGTTTGGTCACAGATTAGGGGTCATTTCATCTACCATACTATTGGGCACCTGTACATCATTGGGACATATTGGGAACCACTGCATTTGCTATTACAGCTGTTCACCGAATATTTAAAATAGGTCAATGCACCAGCTACCAAGAGAGTTATATTATAACAGCATCATTTTTGTATATCTGCCATATATGTATATGTAAACATGTTTGTACATATGTGACGTCTTGTTAATATGCTTAAGCTAACGTTTCTGCCTAATTGTCTCTCTTGTATTATTGCGATGTTTTTGTGCATTCTTTGTCGCGATGCATTTAAAATGCATACATATTTACATACATAGCGATAACCGGTTTCTAAGCCTACTATGTGAATTTGTCATTTGTACCTATTATGTATTTTAAAATCTTATATTAAATCAGTCTAGTTGCTGACCATCACTGCGAAGCCTCGTCTTTTAGTTTATAGCGCAGCCCGTTTATTTGATTTGAGTTCTACATTTCGCTCGTTAGGAAAAGGCTCCTAACTATACACCAGGTAATGGATAGTTCAAGGTCGGTTAGTGCAGCCAAAATCTGCTTGTTTCCATCCACTGGTATATGGCGCTGCTATTGACTTTGTTGCTGCCTGGCTGTCTAAAAAGATAGTCACTTTACCAGTTATGTTACTGTCCTTGACTGATTTGGAGGCTTGCAAGTCCCAAGAACTTCTGCATGAAACACACTGCAAAACGTGGGGAATCCGAATGATACAGAAATTTTTAGAGACTCCGAGAAAGTACCGGCTCCCACACCGGAATCCATCTTGGATCCGTCGGTGTAGATTTGAATGCCGTTGTCCACTGCAATCATGCGCCTCTTCCAGTCATTCCTACTTGGAATGATAGCAGCACTGCTCTCAAACTTCAGTTTGTGAGGATAAAAATCTGTTTTGGCATTAAACGCTGGAAGATCGTTAAGAATACTACTACTTTTGGGAAAGAGGGAAATATTTGCAAAGCTTCCCCTCTTTGGTTACACCTAATATGGTGCATAAAGCTATAGTCGTCCACCTCTTGCCAGAATCATGAATGTGCTAAAAGAAAAATGTAGGAAAATCAAGTTTAAAAGTTTATTGTTTTTTAAGAATAAATAAAAACTGTATTATTAAATGCTAAACAAATTAACTGAAAGGAAAGGAAAGAAAGCAAAAATTATGAAAGAAGATGAAAACAAAGTATGGGTAAGAAATAGAGGAAAAAGGAAAGCAAAGGAGCAGAAAAGAAAGGAACGGAAATGAAGATGAATAAAAGTATACTATAAAATAGTGTTGCTGGCCTACCAATCTGAAGGTTCAAGGTTCGATTCTGGGACAGGTAACATCAAAAGTGGTTTGAAAAAGTTTTTTTCAAAACGGGGTCCCCCCGGCAGTGGTTTGGCAAACTCTCCGAGTGTATTTCTGCCATGAAAGCCTTCTCAGCAAAAATGCTTGCCGGTTGGAATCCGCAAAAAACTGTAGGTCCCGCCAATTTGTAAACAAAGTTAGAAGCGGCACACCACAAATTAGTAGAGAAGCTCGGCCTTAATCTTCTCGGAGTATATATCGAGCCAATTATATTAAATAAATATGTAAGAGTCGTCTCTAATAAAATTTCAATTTCACTAGCTGACTGATTACGACTCACAAATATTTATATACAAATTAATTTCATTCTAAAAATATGTAGAAATATGGACGAAATGAAACTAATACCACCTTTGTTATTTAATTGTGCAATGCAATTATAGGATTTACATGCAATTTGTAATCAAAATCAAAAGGAAATTTAGATCCATTTACAAATTTGACTCAAATTATTAGAGTAAAAGCTTTTACATTAATTAAATTTTTATGTCTGCAGGCTCTGGTAAGCGTCGTTGTGGAGAAACTACCGAGAAAGGAGCTATAACAAAAGCCCCTTTCAGTGATTCATCTCCGAATTAAATTCGCACCATGGATATACGGTATACGAAACACTATGAACTAATTTTAAAACAAATAATGGACTCTGAGAGGAGACAGATTGAATTTTTCTGCAAGAAACTGGAGGATAACTTTGAGGGGTTAATGGAAGATCTACGCGTATTGAGCGGAAGGCTCACTCGCCTGGAAAATGCGTTTGATCACATTGAGCGCCTAGAAAATGAAATCGCCGCCCTAAAACAGAGCATAATGAAGCAAGGAAGTCAAATTGCTGCATGCGACGTCCGCATTAATGGAATTCCCTTTCAGGAAGGAGAGAACTTGCGAAACATTTTCAACACATTATGTTCCACTATAAATCTTAAGCCATCCTCCCTAAAGGGCATTTTTCGGCCACGGAGGTTGCACGACAGAGCGTTAGATCCGGCTGTAATCATTAAATTCCATTCACTGGAAAATAGAAACAATTTCAGGCGTCAAGATGTGAACAATAATAAAATCCTCAAATTAGTTCACGTGGACATAAATTCATAAGCACCGATTTATGTAAATGCGTCGTTCACCAAAGCCAATTATGAAATTTTCCAAGCAGCAATTCGCCTGAAGAAGAGAAAAAAGGTATTTTCCGTCTTCACAATGCGGGGCGTTGTTCACATAATACACAAAGCCAATGACAGTCCCGTAAAGGTTCCTTCCTTGGAATATCTCGAAGCTCTGATGCTGAAAGCGGAAATCCCTTTCGTGAAGGCGGCGCGCAAGCTGCGAATACTGTTGTGGACGGACAACAAGAATTAATATGAGTCTATTTTTACTCATGTACTATTTCATTACTGTTCTATATATTGCTTCTCTCCCCTTATCTTTACACAAAGTTTCAGTGAAATGCCTACTAAGCCTTTATTAGTTAAATGCAGTGCAGTACAATCATCCAATCCTAATGATGGTCTTGAATAATACGTAGTCAAGTTCCGAAGACCACTTGCATACAGTCCTGCGTATACTATGTAAACGAGCCAAAGGTCTTAAAATTATTCACATCAATGCACAAAGCTTATATAAAAAACTCGATGAGTTAAAATACCTGTTCGAAGGTTCCGATATTGATTTAATATGCATATCTGAAAACGGGTTCAGTTCTTATCATACTAATGGCCTTGTAAAATTAATGGTTACCTACTTTTCAGGGCTGACAGAAGTGGTCATGGTGGTGGCGTTGCTATATATGTTAAAAGTAGTTTGTCCTGTAAAATATGTTGTATTTCTAGATAAAAATAAGTTCCCCATAGGATGTGTGTACCGCCCCAATCGTTAAATAATCTTTTGTGGTATCATTGAGTTTCTACAACCTCTACTCTTAACTTATGATACTATTACCATCGCCGGTTATTTTAACTGCAACCTACTCGTGGTTTCGAGCCTAAGTATGGAATCTCTAGGGCTTTTTCCAACCAACACCACACTACCAACTCACTTCACTAACTCTAACTAATTCTTCGTAAATGATCTTCAAAAATCACTCCACTATAGCCAACTATTTGCATCATGCTTCTCAAAACACGATCTTATATTCTTAATTTATGATTTTCAAAGGTCGTACGAACCAAATTCATTCACTTATCAATATTTCAGAAGCATAGATTACAGCTCTTGCTGCAGCAGCTGAGTCATTCGTATGTTGACATCAGTTGATGAACAGACACAGTTCCTTCGAAATAACATAAATTTTCTATTTGATAACCATGTTCCGGTAAAACTTGAATTACCTAGACATAAAACTTATCCTTGGTTCAATGACAACCTCAATCACCTAATTCACCAGCGTAACTTTGCTTACTCTCGGTGGAAACGATATAAAACTGAGGAAACGCAAAACTGCTTCAAAGCGGCTCGGATCGCTGTCAACAAAGCCATTGGGTTAGCTAAGGAAAATCACTACAAGGATAAGTTTAGTTCTGCATTGAATTCGAAGGAAACATGGAAAAAGATCAAGGATATTGGGATTGGAAAATCCTAAAGAGAGTCAACTGTCCTCTTTGATGTCGACGTAAACGATATAAATAAAAATTTTGTTATTGTGCCAATTCCAACAACTAGTATAAGTATTGATAATTATTGTGTTCAAGTTAATGTTAATGCAAGTCCTCTCGTTTTTGTTCGTGTTGATGAATGTGATGTCGTGCAAGCCATACTTTCTGTGAAGTCTCATCCCCATCCGGAAATCGAACAACGAGTATAGGCCAATAGCCATACTGCCGTTTCTATCTAAGGTAGTAGAACGAATCTGACACGGGCAGATTGCTACATATGTGCGAGATAACAAGCTTCAAGAATGTCAGTCTGGCTTCAGACCTAAGAGAAGTTGCCACGTTCAGTTTCTATACTGTCATATATTTATTCATTTAATGTTAATATTAGTTTTAATTTAACTTTAATATTAATTTTATTTATATTTTTACTTTGTGTATTTCTGACTGGCCCTATAAGAATAATTTTGTGAAATTGATGTGCCAGGAAATTGTTCAAATAAAGAATCATATATCTTTTAGCTTTTAGCTTATGTGTTGCAAGGATATTGGCGTAAGGAAAGCATTGCATTTTATGTGTCAGTTAAGAGATTTGGATAACAGGCACTTGATAGAAGATATATGGCATATTATTATGAAACTGTAGTAATAAGTAAAGAAAAAACAAATGCTCGTAGTATCTGGAACTCGCATCATATGAATTATGGAGAAACGTTTTTCTGACTTTGGAATTTTGCATCCAAAAAAGGGTAATCATTTTATATACCCGTGGTGGAAATCCCGTCCCACTACATCCGTGTTTTAGAGTTTAAATCTTTTGGATGGTCCCCACGCTTAATATCCTTGACTTTCGAGAGGTTTTTTTTATTAGATTCTGCTACGGAAGTGCGCTACACTACACAATCGTACAACAGGTGGTCCTCCGTTTCTTCCGCCCCTGTTAGCTTATAGATGCTATACGAGATATTATGTTACAGTCCCATCCGCGCCGAATGGGTGCCAATAGTTCACTGCCCTGTCTGTACTGCAACTAATATGTATATGTAGCATGTATTCGCTTTGGCAATAGTTGAGGATCGGCCTTTGTTGTCGCTTTCCAAGTAAACCTGAATTGAAAAAAATTAAATATCTTAAAGTCAAGTGTGGCATGAGCGCGCATCACCCTGACTTCAGGGTCTTATCAAAATAACTGCAGGACTGCACAATAATACATTTGTGTTATATGTAAGAATATTACCTTTAAATAGACTTTGCAAATTTGTATGAATGTGTGTTTTATAATAAAATTGCAACTTCCTAGTTTCCCTTCTAGAATTTAGAATTAATGACAACAGTACATTGCCTTTTGTAGCGCCCTACAATGGCATGAGTGCCATCGTATTCCGTGATCATTATGGTGTTTCATTTTCAGGTGAATTTTTTTTGGCCTCGAAGCAGATACCGCAAATAATGATTATTTTGATTTTTTACTCAAAAATGAGTATTATTTTATTGTTCATTATAAAAATCAAGGCGTCATATATCCTGAACAATGGGGAATTTCACCTTAACAATTTAAACGAACACCCCTCTTGCTATGAAGTGATTGATCCCAAAGATAATTTATTGAAAATTCGATAACAAATGGTGGAAAATTTGTATGAAAATATGCGTACATTGATTTTTTATTTCATAAATACCTACATATTTCCACCATTAAACACCCCTTTCCTCCTTTAAAGTACAATTTTCAATATTTAATTTTTGGGATCAAGAACTTCAGAGTAAGAAGTTTCTTAGTTCAAGTTTTTTAGCCGAAATTCCACATAGTTCAGGATGCATGACAATTACAGTTTTATTATAAAAAATAAAATAACACTCAAGAAGGAGAAGGAAATTAAAATAACCTTTATTTTCTGTTTCTGCCTAGAAGCATATGTCCAGTAACTGTGGGAGCAATTCTCCATGACCCTGCCCTCTAAGTGCTCTTGATATTCCTATGTTTAAGGTTATATTTGGAAGCTGGGTGCCTAACAAAACACTCTTTTGTAGTTACTGATGGACCTGAGCTGTATAATGGGGAAACCCTCAAAGTTCTTGTCCCTATTCAGAAAGTGCGAGTCGTAAAGTGCCGAAACCACGTCAAGAAGCTTGCTAAAGATCCACTGGAGAGTGTGAGGGCAGAAACTGTATCAATTTATTTTTAGGTGAAAGTGTTCCAGGTGAAACAATGAAATAAAAGGTGTTATCTGAAAATGAAACGCCCTAATGTTCATGTGTGTCTTATGTCGCATTTTATGGTACTTAAATGTATGCACGTATTTACACTTCGGTGTGTGTGTGTGGTGTGTGCATATATGCCAGCGATTGCCATTTACATGCAATAATTGTTGCAAACACAATAAATTTATGCAATTTAACACACTTAATTTATTTACCCGCTATTCATAAACACTTCCCGTTTGCTATGGTGCGGTATAGCAACAACATATACGCAGATATTATATAGATTGCTGCAATGCAGCATAATTTATGCCCCACAACGTGTGAACGCGCTAAACTTTTGTACGCAAGCTTTAGTCAGATCCATTTGACTTGACGAGCTACATCAATGCCTCAATGGAAAACTTCAACTTGCATTGAATTAGTGCCCAGAAGCTATAGAGTTAACATTTGACTTGCATTCAAAGTTTAATGCAGATGAAATGACAGCTTTGTTTGTCACCCAAAGAAAGATTTTGTCACAGATCATTGGAAACGCTGTTAGAAGTGGCGATTTCTATAACACTTCGAAATGATTCATTCGAAAAAGATGGTTTTGATAAATCTCGATTCTGTTGGTTTTATAATAGTCATTGCAGACAAGCTTCGAAAATATCTCCGCTATCATTGAATCGTATCTGTTAGTTTTAAGGTCGAAAGAACCTATTTATAATGCTGTATTTAAGACGCGTTCTAGAGATTTCCCTTACTTACTAAACTAACGCTTAACTTTGAAAAGGTTGACGCCAATTTAACAGCAAATGATCTCAAAGTTGTCTCCACTTGGCCTTTCCACTGGATTCAGAGCATCCTGTTTCCTTTGCTTCCACCGGTTTTAAGTAAATAAAGTTTCTCCCAGTTTATCTAAGCTAACAATTAATTCAGAATGCGCCTTGGATAGTCTTCCACGTTTTCTAAGAAGCTTCTCTAGGACTTCCGTGTGGGTTTCCTCAATAAACTGCTTGATTCTCAACAATGCTAAGCAATCTCATATTACTGTTGTACTGATATTTATCCTCAAATTTAGTAATTATACTACAAAAAAGAAAAATCTGGATGATCTTTCTCTCCCAGATTCGGCGATGAGAGTTTACGACAGCAAGCGGCAACACCGTTTTATCGTTGCACCACCCACAAGTTACCGTCGCCCCGCTCTAGCCTGACTGTTGTCCAAGCATTATGGTTGTAAGAAAAAAGAAAAAAAGTTTTAATCTCCTGTTTAACAGACAAACCGGGTATCGGCTTACATGACTCCCCATGCACGTGCAGATTTGTTATTGTTTGGGTTACATCCAACATGTTTATTAAAATGTCGTGTCAACGTTGTTAAAATTTCCTTTTATGATTTAATAAATCTTGCAATGTGCAAACTTACTTTTGCAAACAAGAAAACTGTTCACGTTGGTGCCAGGAGTACAAACATACAAGTAAGCATCTAGAAATCTTGTACCTGTCCAACCACATACATCGTACATTTTACTCAAACCTATACTATGTACTGCTAAGCTAACCTATATTTTACCATCGTTGACCACAAATTCAATTACATTGAAGTGTGCAAAGTATAAGACTAAAAGTTAACATTACATCGTCAATGCGAATAGCACACGACTCGGACTTTAGCAGTCACGTTGGTATGTGCTACAGATGGGCAGTTTCCGTCTTTTAAGAAAAATTTGAGTGCTGAACGAAATGAAAATACAGTACAAAAACTGTTAATGCAAACAAATGTATACTAAATTTGAATCTAAGTGGCAGTGGAGTTGAAGTTCCGTTAATAAAAAGTCTTACTGCTAATGAAGGTGAATCTCCACTCAAAATCAACGTTGAGTGACAATTTAAGGATATTTTCACTAAAATGAGTGATCATTGAAATAAAACTCCACTCTAAAATCAAGCCTTAATGGTAATGAAGTTTCACTAGTAGTTAACCTTGACTTTTTAAATTTTAATGCAGGATGCCCATGTCTGGTGTGTGCACTGCTAGCCGATTCTGTAGCGAGGACAATGGCGTACATCCACCATTTACAAACCCGCACAGCAGCAAACACATACCAATGCAAGAACATAGACACTGTATAAAGGATTTGTTAGGGATTTAAACTGCTCAGCAGATTGAAAAGGACATAGTTTACAGTCAGCAACGCCATAGCAAAATCCTATTTAATGACATCAACATTGTCAATGTTTGTTTTGTTTTGATTTTACATTGTTGTGTTTTACCCACTCTCTCTTGCTCTCTCCGGTAAAATAAATTATCATTGTAAGCCGTTAAATGATGACATTAAATATTTTGACTGGCTTTTGATGAGTTCGTCGTAATGTTTGAGAACCAATTTTTTATTAGCAATTGCCCATAGTTACCTTAATTAGGCGCTCTTGTAACTAAAGCCGACCACTTTGTCCACAAATCGTTAAAAACAAGGCCATCAAGAGGCTGCTAATTCATTATGTTTGTACAACTTTTTAATTGTATTAATGCTACAACCACTTTCACTTGGATTTGTTCGTCCTTTTTTTCGAAATCTCTATAATTTATTTCGCCTTCGTTTATCCTTCTACATCATAAATAATGGCATGCTTTAATTTGTTTTATTTACTCTTATAACGTAATATATCGTTGCTGCACAAGCGAGAAGTATTTCATTTGAAATCCTCGAAAGCATAACGACTTATCACTGACAGAAGCAATTAAATTAAATGGTGGACATGCAAAGAACTAGCAAGCAAAATGAATAGAAAACTAAAATTCTTGTATTTCATGCTCTACAAAAGCTGTCATCAACAAATGAACTCTGAAATACCATTCACTTGCTCGAAAATAAAAAAATAAATAGAAGAATTGCATCCAATCCAGCGCCATAATTATAGAGTAACTGGGGGCAATTCTGTGTGAAGTTGCAAAAATAGTGTCAGTTGAAAAAGTAAACAAAAGCAGAACTGTTGAAGTGAGAAATATGTGCATATACTGTATGGCTGTTAGATAGCTTTCTTCAGTAGAGATATGTACTTGTATGGACTTATATAGTACTTTTCATAATAATGGCACACTCGCACACATTTAATTCACAAGTCGTGTAAATGTGTATTCTAAACTTTGTGAAAAGTTCATGAAAGTTTCGAAACATTTGTAATAAAAGTTCGTAGTATGATTAAAAATAAATATCAGAAAAATACTGTTTGAAAATATTTTCGCTAAATGCTGTAGTTCATATAAAAATGGCAAGCGAACTAGAATTACGAAAAACTATTGTTAAAATTTTTCAAGACCACCCTCAGTGGACTTTCAAAAAAAATGCTCGAGAACCTAAAGTAAGCCCGAAAACTGTTTCGAAGGGTGTTAAAAAACTTTAAGGGCAAATTGGCTGTTACCCGTAATCCAGGTTCGAGTAGAAAAAGGGGCGCCAGTGACCAAAACATGAAAAAGAAAATCATCACCGTTTTTCAGAAGAACCCCAATATTTCAGGCAGAAAACAAGCGCAGAAGGTGGGATGTTCCGAGTTTTTTTTTGTCCGTAAAGCAAAAAAGGAAGCTGGCCTGAAAACGTTCAAGGTTCAAAAAGTTCCAGACAGAAACTCTGTGAAGAATGTGGAAGCAAAAAATCGCGTAAAAAAACTAAAGATTTATTTCTTTGAAAAATTCAATTGCTGCATCATGGACGACGAGACGTATGTTTAGCCGACTTTTCGCAGCTTCCTGGCCAGGAGTTTTACACAGCAGACTCGCGCGGGAATGTGGACGAAAAGTTTAAGTCAAAAAGGCAGTCAAAATTGCCTCGTAAGCAATCTGCAGCTGTGGAGAAAATAGCAGTGCTTTTGTAACTACGGAAACAATAAAATCCCAAATTAAAGAATACTTAGAAAAAATATTAAAGCCTTTTCCAAGAAGACATAAGGTTTCCACTTTTTTTTGCCCGACCTAGCTTATCATTATAGCAAATTGGCTTTGGAATGGTATTCAAAAAATAATGTGCTTTTGGTGCCTTGAGAAGCAAATCCGCCCAATTGTCCAGAACTCAGGCCAATTTAAAGATACTGGGCATTGGTCAAAAAAGAAACTAAAGCAACAAAAAAGTAGCAAGGAATGCCAAAGACTTTCGGGAAAAGTGGAGTTCAGCAACTCGAAAAGTGTCAAATACTACTATAAGAGTATTAATGGAAAAGTTAAAACGATTTTTACAACAATAGTAGTGACAAAGTTGTTGATATATAAAAAAAATTGTAATTAAAAGGACAAATAACAAATCGGACTATTCGTAAATGACAATTTTTTCAAACGCACTCCTTATATTTATTACTATTTTTTATTTACAAGTATTCATGAACTAGCTCAAGGCCAAGAATAATAATTTTTCACTTTTTAATTTTTATGAAAATTATTATTGTTTTTTAGCAGCTTCCGAAAAGGATCTATAAGAAAAGCTATGGCGGTTTCCTTTAAAAAAAAATTTTTCCTATTCTATACAATTAAACAACTTTTAATAATTAATTAAAAAAATTATTATTAGGAAAAAATTAAAAATAATAATAATTTTCATAAAAATTAAAAAGTGAAAAATTATTATTCTTGGCCTTGAGCTCGTTTCATGAATACTTAAAAATGTACAGGCCGTAAAATCAACAAAAATTGTTGGTACAAAAAAGTTTATTTTTTATTTACATTAGAAAGTTAGATTAGAAGCTTCGGTTTTGTAGGCCATCAAATTCTAGCACAAATGTTAAGATGCCACTAAATTTTTACAGTTTTCTTCCATGCTTACGATATTACCCCATATGACGCATCAACAGAATTTTTTTAAACCAACCATTTTTTTTTGTTCAACGCAGTTTTGAAAACACTTTAACGTTGTGTTTCGTTATACTAGAATTTGATGAGCTAAATACCATTAATTTTTCTTTAATTACTCGAAACTTTTTTAAGTTTTGCACAAAGTTAGAATACAGATTTTTCGATTCTTAAATTAGATTTCTGAAACTTACAAAAATATGTAAAAATGAACAGACCATAAAACCAACAACAAAAATAAATTTATACCGCAGCACGCGGTTATGTACAATAACTATCTTCCAAAAATATAAAGAAGAATGTACAAAAACCAAGTCCAGCATACATGATTTACATATAGACAGAATGTCTTAAATATTGTGTATACCGTTGGCAAGATAACAAACAACAATTACAGGAAAACTTGAATTAAGCATCTTGCAAAACTACACGCAGCATAGCCTATGGGTTAGGCAGCTGCGCTGGCAATCAGAGTGAGTGGGTTCGTTTCTCCACAAGATCCTCTGAAAATAGTAAAACTATACGAATTTGTCTGACAAGAAATCGTGGCTGTTTTCGAACTAGTACGATAACTACAGCCTGTATATGTTTGTTGCTTTCAATTGTTCCTCTAATCAAAAATAATAATAATTAACCAAGAACTACTATCAACTGGTCTTGAGCTCGTTAAACTTACAAAAATATGTAAAAATTAACAGACCATAAAACCAACAACAAAAATATCAGAAAAATATTGAAAGAAATTATATGTTGCGGAAATGATTAAGGCATGTCCATTCTGATTGAGCTGTTGCTATGTAACGCATTATATTTGAAGGGTTTTGAACATCCCACGGAGTGTATTAAATTTACTGTATTTAAATGAATTATTATCGGCATGCTAAGCACACTCATGAATGCAGTGGCACTGGACATTAGGAATTTGACTCAGGATTTAACACTATATTGGCTTTTGTAAATTACAAAAAAAAAAAAATTTGGACTGTACTTAGACATTTTGCTAATCTTCAAGCTCCTATGTAGGATATAATCGAACGAGAAATGGGTGAAAATCCCCAATGAGTTTATTTGTTTTTCGGTAATCTTATCTGCATTTTTTTTTTTAACTAAGCTCAACATTATAAGCCATTTGTTCTTCAAAAACTGACATATATGTAAATTTATTTGATTCCAATTACATCAACAGATAAATATGTCTCGGAGTGTGACACTTGGGCTATTGGAAAAGATAAAAAAATTGTATAGAAATTTGGCCAACACCAGTACCAGCAGCATCAGAAACTAATTAAAACTTTTTTAATATAGCGGAAAAGTTTTTTGTACTACGAGTACTTAATTTTTATCTATTTTTAACCGCAGTTCCAACTATTTTATTTGTTTGCGTTTACTTTTGTTGCCTTGTTTATGATTGTTGAAGAATCTGGCGACACTGTCCTACATTTTAGAGCAAGTAATTATAAAAGTTTACTTTTTCAGTTTCTTTCAGTATATTTTACGACAAAAGCGCCGTATTCACATACACGGTCAGATAGCAAAAACTCAAAATAAATGCAAAGCAATAAGAATTTTTCGTGACTGTTGCAGCTGTGAACTCTATTGCCCTAAACTAAGGATTGGACTTGATTTAAGTTAGATACGCATTAGTGTAATTAATCTCGAAACATATTTCACCATCCCGGGCTTTGGGAATTCTGGAGTTCCCCGCCTTTTCGGAATTCGTTAGGAGTGGAAAAAATTTATGTGTGATCCATTGATAGAGCTTCGTGCTTAAGCACACTTCCAGGAAAATGTTTAGGGACGCTAATGAAACCTCTGCCTAAATTAATTTCGTAAAGAGCTTACAAGAATAACTATCATTATTGATATAATCTTATTATTGCTGACGAAAATAACTAGTACTATTGTGTGGTGCTAATTATTGTTATTATTATTTATGTTTGGCCTAATATATTTCGCCACCACTGTTTTAGTACAATGTAGAGTTAACTGTTATTGTTATAGTCTTCTCTTATTTCTCCATTGTCTGTTGAAAATGTGCCTTGAGCTAAGCAGAGGAGTAAAAATAAAAATCATTCGATTGCTACTGCTCAAGTGGATCACATCAAAATAATTCGTTTCATCCCCTCG
Organism: Merzomyia westermanni; assembly: GCA_949987695.1. Lineage (NCBI taxonomy): Eukaryota > Metazoa > Arthropoda > Insecta > Diptera > Tephritidae > Merzomyia > Merzomyia westermanni. Next base: position 53,125,281 of record OX465288.1, read on the forward strand.
TGTGTGGTAGAAATCTCGGGATTTCGGATCTGTAATCCCAGGAGTTTAACACATGAAAACATATTCCGGGATACGTTATCCCGAGTTTGGATGCTCTAATACACATATACATATGTATGATAAAAAAAAAACAAGATTTCTCGAATGTAATGAAAAAAGTAATGAAATTATAAAATTGGCTTGTATATTTTCGTGAACGGTTTTCAAGAATTGATTAGCATTTACCGCTGAAATCATAGGGATTTTGTGGAAATCGATCTAAATGCGAGTGCAGGAGTGGAGGAGTGGATTTTTATCAACAAGCCGGCGTAGCCGTTAGATTCTTTTAAAAGAGATGCTAAAAATTCAGGATCTTGTTTCGATAAGTTCAGTTCTCTTTCTAAGTCATTAAGTTGCTTCTGATCAAATGGCTGAATCAGAGTTCGGATGCATTTAGTTCGGGTTCAAAAGTATTTGAACCATCAGAATATTTAGATGTGCTGGGTTGCACTTCTCGTGATTTTAATTGACCTATACTTCTATGTATCTAGATTTCTGGAACTATTTCCTTTTATTTTCACCACAAATGTAGCAAAAAGAAACCCGGATTAAGCTCACAATATCGTATTGATAAAGCCATATCGAAAACAACAAAAAAGTATATTTCAGTGCCCAATAAAAAACGTATATCTGAGTTTAAATAAGGGTATACCCAAAAACAAAACCAGTGGGAGAAAACGCGTCTGAGATAGAAACGATAGAAAAATCACAGGAAACAAAGAATACTTTTTTTTTTCTAGCTAGTGCTATATGTAACGTGTTTTAGTTACTCAATTTCGGGAAAAAATATACTTTTTGAATATTAAACTTGCATTTATTCTACGAAATACCGTTGATGGATGTATCGAAAACACTCTCTGATGCCATGCTCCTTTTATTTAATTTTGTTACTCATACGCCACGTATCACCTCATGCTTAGATTGCTATACCATCATGCACATGTATGTACATATGCATGTCTCTAAAGTAGGGTGTTGAATTATACCTTTCATGAACACGAAATGGTACTATAACTTTGGTCCGATGTTTGTAAGTATGAGAAGAAGGAGAGATAGACCCACCAATAAGTACGAGTATACCGAAATGTTCAGGGCGATGAGCTGACTGATTTAGCCATGTCCCTCTGTCTGTTTGAAAGAAAACTAGTCTCAATTTTAGAGATATCTCGGTATGGGACCGCCATTTTGTAATATATTAATAATTTGTCGGAACCAATTATATTGGACAAATACAACGCATACAATCGATTGTTCCGATAAACGGGGTTTGGCCTATAACTCTTGCAACTAAAAAGCTAGGATCGTAAAATTTTGCAGTTTTGGTACATATTGTATACGTTATGTGGCAAATGAAAGATCGTACCAACATAACGTATAGCTTCCATGCTATCGATTGTTCCGATTGGTTGGGCTATAACTCTTGCAATTTAATAGCGAGGAACACAAAATTTGGCAGTTACAGTAGATACTTATTGCATATGTAATGTGTGTAGTGAAAATCATCAAGGTTCAACAAATATATATTGTGTTGCCACCATACAACACATTTTTTCGACAAAACACGGTTTGGGCTATGTATCTTTAAATTAGGAGTGTAAGACCGTAAAATTTTGCAGAGCTATTACTTAGTGTAAGTAAGCATCGGACACATTAGCCACAGCCGAAGACAGCGTTTTCCTTACTTGTTTTAGTTAATTTTTTTTTAATAAAATCTAATTTCATATTAGACAAGATTCCAAGTGTTTTTTAGGACTCGCGCGTCTCAAATGTAAAGTCTCCATACATAGGAAAAAATATAATTTGGCTTCAATGAAATTTTTCGGTATACAAAATTTTGTTTCAATTAAATGAGTGTATAGTTCTTCTTTTTCTTTTTAAAAATTTGTTCAACCAAAAGATCCAAGTGGGAAATATAATTTTTTAATGAACTAATCCTGTAAAGCAATTGGTATTTCTTGCATTTCATTGATTTTTATTTTCTATAAGAAATCATATTTTTAGGTAGGGCAAAAAAAAAGCTTGACCTGCAAATGAAGTACTCTAATTCATATATTTTTTTGTCTTTTCTATTTACTAGGGATCGCCCAGTGGTTGAAATTCAACCACAAAACTTTATTTTAGTTTAATTATTTACTCTCCCTTTCATTCACATTTCTTCCCCTTCTTTCCTTGCAGTTCCTTGCTTCCAGTGGATTTTACTTTCCTCCGATCTTATCTTTCTTTCACTTCGATGTTTGCTATTCATTTCCTTTAATACATTTTCCTTTCCTTTACTTTGTGCCATTTCTTCCCTTCCCTTCGCCGCTCATTGGGCACCAGCGATCAATACAATAAAAAAACTTAAGCAAACAACGACTCTATAGCAAGCTTTTGAGGAGTGTAGGGGTGACAGTAATTTACTGGATATAAATCCGAACAGCCCAAATACAAACACCTTCCGGCTCATGCCGTCCATCTTTCTTTGAAGAACTTGTGATCCCTAGAGCCCCGTCTGCCAAATATTTTTTCTACAGCCATATTCACAACAGGATTCGCCTCGCTTAGATACGCTTGACTTTTGAACTGGAAAGGCTGTGTATTGTGCTTAGCAACCCCCTAAGCTATTTAACAGACGTAAGCGAAATAAATTACTTTAATACTTTCTTCAAAAGATAAACAAAATTTGGGCTTAATTGGTTTCCTTCCAGTTATATAAAAATGTAATTATACATTTAGTTACATTAGAGTGCCTCATTAAAAAAAAATTATTACTTTTCGTCTTCAATAAAATCAAAGATGCTTTCGAAAACTTTAGTCATTTACAACGGTTGTACTACTATTTAATCCGCCATTTTGAGAAATTACACCTTAAATAAAGTCATATTTTTATAACTGATCGAAATATTGGATCAGTTATCCTAAACTGTAAGATTAATATCAGAGTCCTAGTCTGCAACCCTACAAACCCACTAGCGCTGATTATAAGTCCAAGACAGTTCGTAATACCGCGAGGCATTTTTTTTATCCGAGGGAAAACAAAGGAATTTAAAAAAACATGTTTAGCCAACCTAATGTTTGTGCATGTATGTGAATGTAGGTTAATGCCGGATTCGAGCTTAGTTTACCATGGCTCCCTATAAATGTAAATTATTTGAATTGAATCACTAATTAAATGTAAAACTTCATTTTGTAGCTAATACCTAAAGAAAATTGTTTGATGTTGCAGCTGAGCACGCTCTGCATTTAACGAGTTATGCATTTAGAAAACAAATGGTTCAGGGATTGAGAACTCGTACTTAATTGGCACGTTGCCGTTTAATTAGTTTTGAAAGTACAACCAAGCGCGGAAGTTTCCTTTTTATTACTGATTGCACGGCCCATTTTACACATTTTTGTAAGTTTGACAAACTGAAAACCAGTTGATAACAATTATTTTTTTTGATTTTCAATGGAAATATTGAAAACCATAAAACACATGCAGGCATAGTTATAGTACTATTTCAAAACAGCCACGATCTCTCGTCAGTCTAAGTTTTTCCAAAAATTTTTTTTCTGGCAATCATTTTACACTTTTTGTTTTAATCCTGATTATGAAAACCTTAGATATTCAAATGTAATGAACATCAAGTAAGCGAAGCACCCCAAACGAGTAGAGTCGGCACCAGGTGGATAAAATGCCGTTAATTGGCCGAGATTTTGCCGGGAAAGAATTAATTTTGCCCTTAAATTTTTTCTCCGAATTTTGGGGTGCTTCGCTAACTTGACATCAACTTAGCGACGCACCCTAATGATAACCGTGTTAGAGACGGGATATCGAAACCGGACTTGTACCATAATTTGCCGTAATTTACCCGGAAAAGAATTAATTTTGCCGCTCAAATATTTTTCGACTTTTTCGTATAGGGAACATCGTGTCAACTTAGCGAAGCACCCTAATGGAAACTCTGTTGGAGACGAAATATCAAAACCGGACTTGGGGCATAATTTGTCGTGATTTTGTCGGAAAAGAACTAATTTTTTCATATAATTTTTTCTCTGAATTTTAGGGTGCTTCGCTAACTTAACATCAACTTAACGAAGCACCGTAATGAAAACCGTGTTAGAGACGAGATATCAAAACCGGACTTGGGGCATAATTTGTCGTGATTTTGTCGGAAAAGAACTAATTTTTTCATATAATTTTTTCTCTGAATTTTAGGGTGCTTCGCTAACTTAACATCAACTTAACGAAGCACCGTAATGAAAACCGTGTTAGAGACGAGATATCAAAACCGGACTTGTGGCATAATTTGCCGCTAATTTGCCGCTAATTTGCCCTGATTTAGCCGGACATGAATTAATTTTGCTGGTTAAATATTTTTCGACTTTTCGTATAGGGAACATCGTGTCAACTTAGCAAACCACCCTAATGGAAATCGTGTTAGAGACGAGATATCAAAACCGGACTTGGGGCATAATTTGCCGTGATTTTGTCGGGAAAGAACTAATTTTTTCGTGTAATTTTTTCTCCGAATTTTGGGATGCTTTGCTAACTTGACATCAACTTAGCGAAGCACCCTAATGAAAACCGTGTTAGAGAAGATATAAAAAGCGGACTTGGGGTATAATTTGCCGTGATTTTGCCGGGAAAGAATTAATTTTGCCGTGTACCTTTTTCTCCAAATTTTGGGGTGCTTCGCTAACTTGACATCAACTTAGCGACGCACCCTAATGAAAACCGTGTTGGAGACGAGATATCGAAACCGGACTTGTGGCATAATTTGCCGCTAATTTGCCGTGATTTAGTCGGACATGAATTAATTTTGCCGTTTAAATATTTTTCTACTTTTTCGTATAAGTAACTTGCACGAACTCAAAGCAGCATCTAAGCAACGCAGCCGAAGGTAAATTGTTAACTTAGCGAAGCAGCCTATGAATTTCGAAAGTAAAACGAAATGTTCTTACAAAAAATTTTTTCAGTCAAATAAAACCAGAAGCTGAAGTTAATTTTTGCCTATTTTCTCATATTAGAAAACGATAAATTGTTTCCTTAAATCTTGGAGTATAAAAGCAGCTCCGCTGTTAAGTGTAGTTATCATTAATCGTTTGTGATTTTTCCTTTCTGTCGTCGTATGCTACCCAATTTTGGTTACTTCTGGCAATGGCTAAATAATGTCACAAATCAGTCGCCGATCTCCTAGTTATTGCCGGACCTCGATGTACCACGACGCCTACAATTTTGTAAACATTTTGGGTTTTGGGACAAACAAACGTTTTGCAGAATGAAGATAATCAGCCCGATTCTAAACGAAAAATCCGCACGTATTTTTCCGCTACTCCCTATTCCCTTATTCTGAACACAAAATCCGCAAGTATTTGTTCACTTCTGGGCATTCGCCTATTCTAAACGATGCTCGAAAAATCGAAAAGTGGTTTGGCGAGTAACGTAGGTATCACAAATGAAAAGAAAAGGGAGAATAAACAACAGTTTTTTGCCAGATATTTCGCTAGGCAATTTTAAGTGAGCGCTGAACAAAATGTAAGTAAATTTAACTTATAATAAAAAAAAATTACTTTTATACATTAATATCGTATTGCGGAAATTGCCGCGCCTTCTATTAAGGAAGAAAGAAAGCGCTGAATAGATTTTGGCAAAATGCGGAGGAGTTAATTTCGGCAGGACCACCAGCAAAATGTATTGTGGAATGGAAAAAGGCACTCTCTTATTTATAACACAAATTTTACCAATAGGAGCTCAATCGGCGAAACTACAACTGCTTTTTGGCCTTAAAATGTCCAACAAATATTTTTATCCTATAGCTTTAATTAATCTGCACTAAAAATAAATTTGTTTCCGCTTACAATGATTCCGGCAACTCATGTGCGTTCTTATAGATCTCTGTTGAGGTTCCTGTGCTACAGAATCTTCGCTTTCTTCTTCTGCTACCATTCGAAAGGCAACACGACACATTTTTATTGTTAATTTATTTAATTTAACAACTTTTTTATCAAAAACTATTATTTTTCATTCATTGATTACAAAAAGTAGTGTCAAAACAAGGCATAAAATAGGGAATTTCATGATAAAAACGTATCAAAACACGAATTTTACAAAAGAGTTTATCAAATATGATACAGTTGTATCAAAACGGCAACGCTGGGTTCAACTAGTTTTCCGAAAGCTTAATGACTTCGGCTGTCGCTGCTTAGATGACGCTTTGAGTTCGTGCATAAGTTTGCAAGATAGAGACAGTAGCAATCGAAAAGTCAAAATTTATGAAGTATTTAGTCAGAATTTCCTTGTTTTGAAAAACAAAATTTCCAGAATTTTCGAATACAAGTGGCGTCATTGCTTTGGCTGTCGCTGCTTTGAAACTTTTCATCAATGTTAGCAATAACTGAATAAAAATTTGTTTTGTTCTTGCTTTCCAAAATACAAACTCAATGCGAAAACATCGGTTGACGCTGCTTTTAAAAAATTCCATTTAGCTTTGTGGTACAGCTCTTTTTCCGACTGTCTTAGTGGTTTCATTAGGGAGCTTCGCTAAGTTGACACGAAGTTACCTATACGAAAAAGTCGAAAAATAAGCACCCCAAAATTCGGAGAAAAAATTACACGGCAAATTCTTTCCCGCCTAAATCACGGAAAATTAGCGGCAAATTATACCCCAAGCCCTGTTTTGATATCTTGTCTCTAACACGATTTCCATTAGGGTGCTTCGCTAAGTTGACACGATGTTCCGTATACGAAAAAGCCGAAAAATATTTGAACGGCAAAATTAATTCTTTCCCGGCTAAATCACGGCAAATTATCCACCTGGTCCCGACTCGATTCGTTTGAGGTGCTTCGCTAACTTGATGTTCATTCAAATGTATGTATTATACTTTATTATTATGAACAAATAGAAACTATGAAATTTTATATCCAGCAACTTTTTTAAACTTAATATTGTTTTTTCTAATTTCAGGTATGATCGCAAACAACTTATTTCTTTAAAAAAATATTTAACCGCAATATACGTGAGTATATGAAAATATTTCAGTTCTATTAAAAGGAGAACCGCCAGAAGTGGTCTTGCCTGAAAATCAGCGCACATCAGTGAAAAAATTGCACTATCTCCCCTTTTTATCTCACGCTTTCTCTTCTGCTCTACCTCCATCTTCCACTTCATCCTCTTCCCTATCACCGCCCCTTTAATTAGTTTCCTTATTCATCTCTCCCTCTACCTCTTCCACATTCTATTCCTGTTCGACTTTCTCTTATCTTCTTCTTCCCGTTCCATTATTATTCTTATTCCTTTCTCGTTATCTTCTATTCTCTTTTGGGCCCTAACTCCGGTTTTTATGGTGTATTGGACATTTCCAATGTAGCCTCCCGGAAAAAGTATTTCATCACTGTCATACAATGTTATCTGTGTAACGCCTCCTCTTACAAAAATTAAATTGTTTAAAAAATTTAAAATTACAGTTGTTTTTGTAAACAGTGGTACATACTTTCGTCTTTTACGAAGGGAAGAAAATCAGAATTAGGATTTTGGTGTGAATGTTTCAATGAAATGAGCTAAGCAAAGTTTTTGTAGTTTTAAGAAAAAAATAAAACTTACTGAATTAATAGCTGGCTGGAATAATATCGACATTGTTTGATACTTTCCACCGCTGCCTCATTTTTACATCTCAATGAAATGCCTGTAAAACCCAACAAATCTTACTTGTTAAACGGCAATTCCGAGGATTGCTGGTGGCGTGCTTTAAAACTTTTTTATTTGCGTATGTTGCTTGTTTTGCGCGTTGTTTCGCTTGTTTAGAAAACATGCAAGAGACTTTCAAAATGAACTCAGTGTTGTTTTATTTTTTATTTTCCATCTCAGCTCATAAAGTGGTAGCGATAACAAAAACTGAGTGCACCAACTGCAACTTTTGCATACTTACTTATGTACATACTGTAATATATACCCAATAAACACAAAGGCTATGATGATATTGTCTCGAATTCGAGGCGAATTCGCGAAAGCCGCTTTTCTCGAGGATAGTTTAACCAACTAAAAATTTTTTTTTAACGAAAAATAAAACTATTTAGTAATCTAAGCTCTTAGAGGATGATATCGTAACGAATTTGAGACGGATTCGTTTTTCTCGAGGGTAATTTATCGTACAACAAAACCTAGACGAATAAGTAAAGAAAAATGTCAGGGCCGCTTTCATAAAAGGAGCATAACGCTATCCGGCGGTTAACTGATAGCTGACCGTACGATTTACGTCAATTAAACCCCGGTTATAGATATCCTAATGGCCTAAAAATTTTACCTAGTTGCCAATTAATCAATTCTATAATTTCCAGAGATCAGAGAAATTCAAAATACTTGAATCGCGAACGATCCGAGAAAATCAATACTATAAATACTCGAATCGCCAAAGAACTAAAAAGGGAAAAGGGATTGGCTGAAGAAATATTGTCGCCATAACATTATTAGTGGAAGCGAGCTCGAATTCGCGCCGAATCCGTGTTGCTTATTGTGTAAAGAAGTAGTTTTAATTATTTCGTATAGGCTTACGAGGTATACTGCTAAATTCGGCTATTTGGAATTATCAAGAACAATTTGAGTAAAAAATTTCTTCGATTTCTCATAACCTATTTTATCGTTGAAATGTAGGATTTAAGTACAAATATACCACAACACTGTCGGATAAATGAAAGATCATCCTCTCTTGGCTGCCTGTGCGAAAACGGCGCATCTCATAATTTGGTTTAGAACTGGCTTTCTAGTGTTCGATTCACAAATGCCTATCTCAGCTATAAATTTATTGAATCACCTTTAAGATGGAGGGTCCAGAGAGGGTTATTTTCCACTTGTTCAACGATACAGTCTGAACAGTGATCGGAACTACTTTTTTCTGATTACAAACGCGTTTATGAGGGCATTACATTACATCGAAGCATTCAAAATGTGGCAGGCAAACTCACACATTCTTAGGTAATGGATGTTATAATAAATTGTTCAGCCGAGTCTTATAAGTGTGAGAAGAGCCCTTGTATTGTGGTTTTCGGTTTGTTGAGTTTGTAACAATATGCTCACTTATATAATGTTTGACAGCCCAAATAACTTTCTCAATATCAATCTAAACAGATTTTAACTAGAGCATTGCGTTCGTATAAAAATTCTATAAAAATACTCAAAAGAATTTATCCACTGCCAAACTTATCAATATGCTTTTATTTTTATGTTCCGCACCTAAAAGTAATATTTTCATCATAAATCATTTTGTACAAATGGACAACGCTTCTTACTATTTATAACCTTTAAACCAAGTTAATTTTTTTGTACGGTTATGGATGAGGAGTAGGTAGAAGAGGGAGGAGATGATAGAGAGAGATGAAAAGCGAAATGGAAAAGAGGCGTAAAAAGATAAGAAACAAATCCTTTGCAATGTACAGAAAGTGCTTAGATTATGGAGCAAGCACTCCTCTACCATCCTAAATGGAGAAACCGAACAACTACACAGGGAACAACCCATCCCCCACAATCGAAGATAATGCCACGGGTGCAAGTACAGCGCCCAGGAGTTGGTAAAATGTATGCACCAACTTCTATGAATAATATAGTAGGAAGAGTGCATGCCTGTCAATTGGAATTTAAGTGTCCCCTGCCATCTGCACCAATTATCACGGTCTCAGCCTCCTTGTTATGGCATATAAGGTCCTATCAAGCGCATTGTACGAAGGAGTAAAGTCCAATCTAGACAAACGTATTGGACCTCATCAGTGCGGCTGCAGACCTGGTAAATCTAGGAAAATACCCTTAAAAAAAAATCGAACCGCCTTCGACAACGCGAAAAGGAGCCGCCTCTATGCCGCTATGTAATTTGGTTTCCCTGCAAAACTAATACGGCGTTCCAAAATGAAAGAGAAAATAATTCTTCATCACTCAGGAACCATCTATTACAAAAGCGTGCAATGGCTGGCGTATATAGATGTCGTTAACATCATTGGCTCAAATAACCGCGCTGTAAGTTCTGCCTACTCCAAATTGGAGAAAAAGTGGGTTTGAAGGTGAACGAGGGCATTCGCGCCTGGGCACCCACAGCAGCATTAACACCAACAATAATGTCACTTTAGAAATCCAGCGAAAAATTACCCTTGCCAATAAATGTTACTTTGGCCTAAGTAGGCAATTAAGAAGCAATAAGCATGGGCGATGGCAGCCGCTAATGAGTTGGTCCTTGAAGTGTTCGGGGGAAAGGTTCCTCGAAGGATTTATGGGCCTATACGGGAGGCGGATGATGTTTACTGAAGAAGATTTTATGATGAGTTATATGAGCTTTGCGCAGGGCTGTTAACCTATATACGTATGTATGGTTGTTGTATACTTTTTGCAACCAATGAAATGGACTGCACGATACAGGGCAATTAATTTACTGTGAATTCCAAGCTTTTCAAGCATAAATGGCACTAAAACCAGATTTGATATCGTGCCCAGGCCACATGCGACATTTGAGCAGATAGAGGTTAGGTTCACTGTCAGTTCAATAGATATCATCCTTATTCGTATGTTCTAGATATCTCCAGTAGTCATTGGAAAAATTTGATTAAAATCGGTTCATGGGTCAATGAACTCAGTGCTCAAGGTTACTTACTCCGCTTGAAGATTTCCTTGAAAATTGCAATTCAAACACGCTGTTATAGAATTTGCTCACGACGCCAATTATTCTGAGAACAAAAAAAATGGAGATTGATGTCAGACAGATCTAGATTATATAATTAAAGTTTTCTGTTAATGAAGCTGTTAACGGATGGATTAAAGTTCGATGAACGAGATGAAAAGGTTTGTCATGCCAAGAATTTCCGATTAGTAAAGAATTAAGGCTGCCCATTCCCTGTAGCTAATTTGGGGTAGAAGTACCTGCTATTAAGGAAGAAGCTGATTAAGTTTTTTTCAGACCAAAAAGGATGGACTTTAGGAAGCATATTTGTGCCACAATGTGGAAGTACTGACTGCTCATCGTTTGTATAGAAGTTAGAGGCAGTGATAGCTATAGTGGAGATTGAACTACTTCAGGGTTTGTTTCAGTTACGCTTTATTTTAATTGTCTCCCAAGAACGTGAGTGTGGTTGACGAAAACTAAGAACAAGGGTGGGAGAGAAAATGGAAGAATAAGGAGAGCGGCAAAGATAAATAGAAAGTGAAGCAAGACAATTTTAAAGAGAAAAAACAGAAAAAAGGATCCAGATATTAAAATAGGGAGACAGAGAAAAGAAGACTAGAGAATGTCAAAAGGGAAATGAAACTAGGAATAACAGTCAGAGTAAGAGGGAGTGGGTATATGCCCCAACATATAACATTGAAAGAGGAATTCACCAAAAAAGCGTACCCGTATCCCATTCTGGCAATGTAATCAGTAGACAGGTTCGCAAAAGACAAGCCACCTCTTGTTGGCCCATACAACGTTAAAATATTACTTAAATATGGTTTGACTATGGATGAAGATTCCTCTCTAACACGCTGCAGTTGCATATCGTCGATGATACTGCAAAACCGCGTAAGTGATATCTCAGTTTGGCTGTTTTTCAGCTACAAATTGCTTAATTTAAAGGCGAATAATAACTTTATGAAAAAAGTTACCATCAAGATCGAATCTAAATTATTTTCCAAACCAACATGTAGTTTTTTTGATAATTAATGAATAGATCTTAATGGCTTAGGGGATTTGCAGTGTCATCAACGATATGTGAAATGAGTTTGTTCATAGAAGATACACCGCACTTTTAGAACAACGTAATCGTAATCATAAAAATTTTGGGATAACAATTACAATAATCGTAATCGTAAAAATTTTAGGATAATAATTACAGTCATCGTAATCATCTAATTTTTGGATTACGATTACAGTAATCGTAATCGTATAATTTTTGTGATCACAATCGTTATCATAAGTAATCAAAATGTAATCGTAATCCTTAGTTCCCCAGCTCTTCTTAAATTGCAATGTGGTTAAGATTTTGAAATGTTTTTTTCTATATCGTTCACCTGTCCTCACGCATTTATTTACCGAGAGGGAAATCAACCAGCACAACTATTCCCTATAAAGTACTGTTGATGCATGGCCAGCTTCAGCTTATAAGCAATAAAAAACACAATGTTCGCAATGTTCTCCAATGTTTCAAAAATAATCTGTATTACTTAATAAAATTGTATCTTCTACTAAAAGCATTGGCGTCCATCAAAATGCCGTATAAAGTTACGTGGACCGTTTTTTCCTTCTTCGTGTTGAATAAGTCAATTTGACTACACGAACGCTGATAATTTCTGTGAAAAACAATCTAATCTTAAATTGGGTGTGAAAAGTTAAATATAAACATCTCAGTGCGTCCTCCTAACACTAAAAAAAAAAACCCATTTTATGAAGTTAATTTACGCAATCAAATAGGATTTTGAACGCCATGCTTAGGGGTGGATACATATTAACGATTATGGGAAAGCTTTCTTACTGAAGTTGGGCGGAATTAAAGTGACTTCTTTGTGTAACCATAAACAAACATACATTACATATGGGTATTTATATTGCTATATGGGTGTAGGATTAGTTTGCCGCAAGTTTCTAGATATATTTGTTGTTTCTAATGCCTTGGGCAACAATGCTCTTTTCATTTGGAGTAACGTATTTCGATTTAATGAAACTAAGGTTTCGTAGATACGCTGGCATGTTCGTAAGTTTATTTGCGCAAGATGGCAGGAAATGAAACTAAATAGAAGGTGAAAATTGTTTCGCTAAAACAGCACTGGAACGGAATGTAATCGTAAAGTGATATTTAATTATTTTTTTAACTTACATACATATATGAATTTTGAAAACTTGATAAATAATTTGGTTTTAAAATTTAAACTAAAAAATATAAATTCTCATTCAGGCGTCAGACATGGCGTGAAAAAAATTCGAGCAGCGAGCGTAGCGGCACTGTTACAATCTATAGATATATAAACATTTAAAAAAGGGGAAAGGGTGCAATGGTAAAATTTCGTTTTTGACTACATAAAATATCACGTTAAGATTTTGGATTCGAGGCTACTTCTAGCACCTATTTGATATATTTTCCCCAAGCTGTGCGTGTTTGTGTATTTTAGTGTCCCTGGTCGAGGGTAATGTTGCGGATAACTCTTTTGGAGTTTTTAGGGCTGCCAGACGTTCTGATTTTCGATCCTGAAAATTGAAATGTACTGATTTTTTTTAAAATCTAAATCATTAATAATTTGTGTGTGTCTTTATTAAATTTTGTATTCTATATTATAGGCAAGTTAGAAAAATAGATGGCATTCCTTAATGGTGAAAATTCTTTCTTTCAACTAAAAAGCTAGGAACGTAAACTTTTGTACTCTTTGCACTTATTATATATGTAATGTGAAAAGGAAATTCAGGAAGATCGGACCAATGTAACTTATAGCCCCCATACAACCGATTGTTCCGATAAACGGGAAATGGGCTATATACCTAGGAATTAAATAGGTAAGATCATTAGATTTCGCACAGTTTGTACTTATTGTAAATAAGATTATAATAAATATAAAGCCTTCGGTCTAGTCGAAGACCGCGCTCTCCTTACTTGTTTCGTTATGAAGATAAAATTTATTAAAGACTATTTGAAGTATTTACATTTGTTGTAAGTTCTCTTTTATCTAAATAATTTCCTGTTCTAGGACGAAAAGTTAAGTAATCTTTATGGAACAAACTCAACTTATCAGCTGGAACAAGGGTTTTTGGGTTTCCTAGTCATAACAGGCAGATATACAGATATATTGGTTTTGTTAGGCAAGTTTTTTACTATCCTTGGTTCTATGCATACGAGGTGTGCTCAAAAAGTATCGCGAATTTTGTGTTTTTTCAAAAATTATTTATTTATTCATGAATATCTATTTTGTCCCCTTCAAAGTAATCCCCATGAGATATTATACACTTGTGCCAACGGTTTTTCCAATCTTCGAAGCACTTCAAAAAATCATTTTTTTGTATCTTGTTCAGCTCCTCCTTCGATGCCGTCTTTATCTCGTCAAGAGAAGCGTGACGTCGTCCTTTCATGGGCCTCTTCAGTTTAGGGAACAAGAAAAAGTCACAGGGGGCCAGATCTGGGGAATACGGTGGCTTCGGCATCATTAGTGTGTTGTTTTTGGCCAAAAAGTCGCGCACAAGCAACGATGCGTGAGCAGGGGCGTTATCGTGGTGCAAAAGCCAATTTTTGTTCTTCTTTGCACATCTTCTCGGCCTTCTGAGAACATTTTGTACCACCGATAAACGTTGCTTCGGTCCAAGGTAGCTTCTCCGTATGCCACAGTCAACATTCGGAATGCATCCGCGCACTTAATTTCGTTTTTCACACAAAATTTGATACAGGTTCTTTGATCCATTTTTTTGAATAGGTAAAAATCGAAGACGATCCAAAACACGTGCAAGCAAAGCAGCTGTCAACAATTAACTGAACATTCAAAATGCGCGAGCTTGTCGGCATAAGTGAGAGACATGAGTACCAACATAACGCCACAAAAAATTCGAATATACGTAACCAGCGAACATTCAAAATTCGCGATACGTTTTGAACACACCTCGTACTCTAGTCTGTAGAGGATTTTACAGCTGAAAATTTTCTGTAGGGTCATATCTTAGCGTCAAAAAGTGTTTACTTCCAACGCTTTTAGACTTCTAATGGCTTTACATTTAATTAGATTAAATTCGAAAGTGTAGAAAACTATTGATTCGTATCGATATTTTGAATATCGAGTACTTCTGTGGTGATATTAAACGAGTATCAATCTTTATCACATCACTATTAAAGACCTTCAGTTATATACAAACACGCATATCTACACATTTTCAATATACCACTTTAATGCAATATATCTTCACACTTTCACAAAGCCACCATTAATTTTATCTTGCAAAGGTCAGCACATGGGTTGCATCATTTTAAATTTTGCTTCTTAAAGCACACGTTTTAATCTTACACATTATACAAACTACATAGTATACATAGTATAGCTACTTAAAAATAACTTTTATCCACATTCTCACACCTTCTCCTGCTATTCATTTTTCCAAGATCAACGGCAGGCATTGAGATAAAACAAAGACGAACAAAACTCAAAGGCCAATTGACCTTCTGCAGTGCCAAAGTACATATTTTAGCAATTTATGTTGCCGAGCGTGTGCAGCCAACTTGAAAATATAAGCACGAAGCAAAGTAGACGAGGAAAATAATGTAGCTTAAAAAAGAATAGTAGTGCGACCGACCACCCAAGAGTAAACTAGGGGGAAATAATAAAATAAAATAAAATGAAAACAAGTAAGGAAAGAGCTGTCTTCGACTGTGCCGAAGACTTTATACCTTTCATGAACACGCATCACGGTTTTAAGTGTCCGATCCTTATTCACCATTAGTAAAAACCAGAGTTGGTTCTGCCGGCTTCAGGTGAAAATTTCATATTTTAAAATAAAAACAACAAAAGTTTTTATTCTGTTTTCCGATATATTTCGGTTACACGTCGGTAACCATCTTCAAGGAACTATAACAATAAAAACATTATTTTACAACAATTCTAAAAAACTAACAAAAATATTAATACATACATTTATCTTTACACGTCCGTTCTATTTGACGCGGAGCTTTCTACTGTTTTCATTTCTACTGATTTGTTAGTTAGCAGGTGTCTAAATATATGCGCGACACCATCAACATCTGTTTTGTAATTCAAACGTAAAACTCTGCAAAAGTGATAATTTAAAGATACATAGCCCAAACCCCATTTATCGGAACAATCGATCACATTACAGACATAATAAGTACCAAACCTGCAAAAATTTACGTTCCTAGCTTTTTAATTGCAAAATTTATAGCCCAAAACCCATTTATCGAAACTATCGATTGTATGGGAGCTATGCGTTGTATTGCTCCGATCTCGCTGATTCCGACGACAAATGATTAATAGCATGCAAAATTGCGGCTCCATACCAAATTTCATGAAGATATCTCAAAAACTGAGGGACTATTTTGCGTACAAACAGACAGACGGACATGGCTAAATCGACTCAGCTCCACGACCTGATCATTTCGGTATACTTGGTGGGCCTATCTCTTCTTCTCATACTTACAAAGATCGGAACAAAGTTATAATACCATTTCATGTTCATGAAAGGTATAAAAATATATTTCAATAGATTTTCGAATCGAGGATTACCCTACAGCTTACAAGTGTATGAACATATACAGATACTTGAAGGTAGGACC
Source organism: Merzomyia westermanni (assembly GCA_949987695.1). NCBI lineage: Eukaryota > Metazoa > Arthropoda > Insecta > Diptera > Tephritidae > Merzomyia > Merzomyia westermanni. Next base: position 53,141,545 of record OX465288.1, read on the forward strand.
GCATTTTTCGCATTGCCGGCAGGGCAACTACCCGGGCGCCTCTAGCAGTTAAGTCGGCTTTTACTTTGTATTTAATATCTACTATATCTTGATCGTTTTCTTTTTTTTCATACTTTTCAAAATATTGGTTCAATGGGACACGGTAATTAGAAGGCTCCGCGAACCCCACTTTACTATCTAGGAGTATACCGTTGCATTCAAAGCTGAGATATTCCCCTTATGCTGACTTACTTTTCACTTTTTTTGTGTCCTCAAGAAGTTGGGTGGTTATTTTGTCGGAAGTTTTTGAGTAGATGTGTAAAACTTAGTACGAAACTTCTTTGCTTAGTTTGACTGATTTACAAAACAAACACATTTACTCTTCCAACTTTAAAGAGTAAGACAAAACAGCAAACTATCATTCTCGAAGGACCTGAAGTATTTTTTATAATATTTTATAAAATTTGCTATGTTTACTTTGATAAAAAGTTTCCAATTCTCCGAGTGCTATGAAACGCTTCTTAGAAAGAAACTAGTTGTACCTAGCCGTTCGGGGTCTCTACCAAACATTCAGGCCCCTTCAATTTAAAAAGTAAGAAATTACCAATTGAAAGATAAGCTCGGCCTGCATCTCCTCAGTGGTATTTCACGACAACTTGATAAATTATGCTGGAAACCAGTAACAGGTCGATACTTTTTACTTGATATCAAAGCTCTTATGTACACGGAAAAAATCCGGTACACAGCTGTGCCATTCCCGTTCCCAACAATTTGTAAGCAAGCTTACTGAAAGCTACAAGGTGGCGCAAAAGTAAGCTTCCGATGTTCAGCATATCGGTTGTGGCACGTGCAGTGTGTGCTGTTGCACCGTCTTGTTGGAACCACATGTTTTCCAATCCCAATTCAACAAGTTGCGGCAAAAAGAACTCGTTGATCATTGCTCTGTAGCGCTCACCATTCACAGTAACCGTTTGGCCTCGACCGATTATTGGTCAAATAAATAGTCAGCAATATTCCGCGTTCTGGAGCAGTGTAGCGTAAAATTGTTTATTAACGTGTATTTCGCATGTGTTTACTACACAAATGTCAAAACAGAACTGACTTTAGGGGCCAATCGCAAAATTTATAGCATTTTCTGATAGGAGGATTACTTTTGCGCAACCTTGTATAACAGCATTAACTGTCGAAAAGGTAATGATAGCGGAGACAATTTCCACCGCCTAGGACATCGCCATGTTAAATTCGCCAGTTGATTACATGTGAAAGAGATTGAAGGCGAACTACTTGTGGTTCGAAACGCACTAGATGCGCACCAGTTCAAAACTAGAGATTTTCTCCACAGGGTTATATACGATTTTTTTTGTGTTGATTGCATCAAAATGCAATTATATTCAAGACGGCTTGCTAAATTGGAACTCGTTGGTTTTGGAAAATTTCGGTTACAATCGATCGTTCCGATATAACTATTGCAATTAAATAGCTAGGTACGTAAAAAAGATTTTGATAATGGTTATTCTTAACCAAAAAAAATATTTCTTATTTATATTGGTTATGCGACCAAGAATAATATTTCTTATGAAAAATACTATAAAGGTAATTTTTGCGTAACCTTTTTGCTCAATAAAAAAAACGAATATTTTTCAGTCCCTGTCTGAAACAAATTGATTTATAGGTGCTCAGCCATATTTTCCGTTTATGGCAGCCAGATTTCACCTTATTCATGGTATCGAGGCTCCGCCCAGCCTTACGCTAAGCCCACATTGGACTTTTTAATGAATGCCGCTTTGCTGCTTCACATTTTCATGAATCTCCTTTTTAATAAGTCTAAATCTGAATATATAAATATGTACGTAGTTTGGCGACAACTCTGTCAAGTCACCAATGAACCTCTCTTGGAACTCAGCTGTTTTTCTTAGTTCAATCCTTTCTTTGCAGGCGCGTGCCAAACGTCACTTTTCGTGTTTACTATCACAAGTATATATGGGATAGCAGCGCACATGGTTCAGAGGCATACATTAGAACAGGTATAATGAAAGACTTATTGAGCTTGGAAAATACTTCACATCGCCAACGTTCACCCACTTTTTTCAATATTATCTACTACTATCAGTTTAAATCCTAATAGGCAAAAACCTACATGTATTAGATGGTACCAGTGAGTTGTATATCTCCTGCCCCAGTTATCATCCCCAGCATCCAGTTCAAAAATCACACGAGAAGGAAGCCTCTGAAGCCTCGTTTGATTTCGAAAGGCTCGGAAAAGTCCTTCCTAGTCCTGCCGGAGTTTGACATCGCTCAACGTCATTTGGAATAGTTGTATAAGCTTTGCAATGGAGGCAAATACAGGAACAGCAAAGTATGCCCAGCTCCTTTTCACGCTGTCAAAAGCTTTTTAATATCTATAGAGAGATGAATTGTGTCGATTCTTTTATCACGGGTCGAAGGTATTGTTACCAGCTTTGACGGCGCACTAATAGGGTTCAGTTAGCTTATCTACAATGGGCTGTAAGAACTCTTCGCCTCCGTACTTCAATACAGCGGTAGTCCGTCATTTCCGGGTGCTCTATAAGTTTGTCATCCTATTTTCATCCTAGCCTGCTGGTGGGTCGTATTCTCCATCGACAGGGATTCTGTTAGCAGGCTCATCATCACCCTCGAAATTTTATCAGCCAGGATAATTGTCCCCTTTATAACTTGAGTGCGTCCTGTACGTCGGCTACCACGTTGACACTATTGTTCCTGCAGGGATTCGACATGGTACAAAATCTGCTACATTTTTTGTTCCTAGCTATTTAATTGCAAGAGTTATAGGCCAAAATCCGTTTATCCGAACAATCGATTTATGGCAGCTATGCTTGGTATTGGTCCGATTTTTTTGGTTCCCACAAAGATTAATAAAATTCCAAATGGCGGCCCATACCAAATTTCATTGAGATATCTCTAAAACTGAGGAACTAGTTTGTGCTCAAACAGACAGACGGGCATGGCTAAATCGACTCAGTTCATCACCCTGATCATTCTTCTCATACTTACAAACATCGGACCAAAGTTATATGAAAAATTCTAAATCCGGGTGGGGTTTAATATAAAGTCCTACTTCAGCTAATGTGATTTTATAGAGTCAAACACACATTAGATATGATACTCTGAAGAATTCAGATAAGGCTATATACAGGGTGGCTAATGAAAGCCGCTACCAAAAAAAATTAAATAACTTTTTTTCTATTTAAAGAATCTGGTTAATTTTTTTTTTATTTTGCAGATTGACTTTTACATTTAACAAAAATGGATAACTGGGACATTGAAACAAGAATTTGGATTGTCTGCCGCTATCACGCACTGGAGTCCGTAGTTTCGGTTCAAAGAGAGTATAGGCGCACGTTTGGCGGCAATCCTCCGAGCAGATGGACCATAATAAGTCTTGTAAACAATTTTGCCGAGCATGGGACAGTCAACAGAAGACCTTACCATCGAAACCCTTCAGTTCGAACGGAGGAAACAATCGCTGCTGTAGCTGCTGCCATACAAAACAATCCACGTGTTTCGACAAGAAGCTTATCTGCTCAAATGGGTGTAAGCAGACAGTCATTACAGTCAATTATGCACAAAGATTTGGACTTATTCCCGTATAAAATTCAAATGGCCAACAAACTGAACGCTGCAGACTTGCCGATTCGCTTGGAATTTTGCCAGAAGATGCTTCAAATGGTGGAAGAGGATGGAAACATGTTGAACTGTCTTTTCATGTCTGACGAGGCCCATTTCGATTTAAACGGCATCATAAACAAACAAAATTGTCGAATATGGAGTGCTTCCAACCCACAGATACTCCATGAGACGGAATTGCATCCACTTCGTGTCACAGTGTGGTGTGCAGTTTCATCACGCTGCATTGTCGGGCCCTACTTCTTCGAAGAGAACGGTCACACCGTTACGGTTACTGGAGACCGTTACTTGAGCATGTTGAGAGAGTTTTTCTATCCAGAATTACACCGAATGAGAATTTCTTTCAACTCTGTGTGGTTTCAGCAAGATGGTGCAGCTCCTCATATAGCCCAACCTGTTATGACAGAATTGCGACGAAAATTTCCCAATAAACTGATATCCAGAAACTCCACATTCCGTTGGCCACCCAGGTCGCCTGACCTTACTGCACCTGACAGGAAGTCTTCAAAGCAAAACCAACAAATTTGAATGAACTAAGGCAATCCATTCGAGAAACAATTGCGGCTATTCCTGTCTCAACTCTCCAAGCAGTAATGAACAACTTTTTGGTAAGATGCCGCACATGCATCGACGAGCAGGGGGGGCATTTAAATTTCATTATTTTTAAAACTAATTAAGCTATATTTAATAAAATTTAATGAGCTTTAACATGAATAAAAGAAAAATGAATTCCATACACTGAAAAAAAAATTATTTGAGTTTCTTAATGTATCAAAATTCATCAGCCACCCTGTACTTGTACTTACTAAGTATACAAAATAAATATTTCACTTTCACTTTGAAAGCTAATATCGTTAGAGTATTGAACGCCATGAAGCGTCACAGAGACAAATTTAACAATATGACTTCCTCCTGCATATATTGTGTCTGACATTCTGATGCGTTATAACTTTTCTTTTCAATCGCGTGCTGTCACTCTAAATTTTCACCCTGACGTTCACTCGCAAATCGATCTATATTAAAATCAAAGTGATATTTTTTTTCATTTTTCTGGTTGCATGGTTTTCATGTTTTATATTTTTGGAAATATTGTATGCTTGTTTTCGTGGGTGTAGCTTGTTTATGATTGCGGACAATGATAACGCTCTTATGTATACAGCTGTTTGTCCGTTTTTTACATCTATATTATACTTGTTTATATGTATTTCCTTACCGGAAGAGATAAAACGGCTTTAATGATATGTGCTTAAGTGAATCTTTTTTATTTCCTGTTTGTATAGTAGCTTCTGCGCACGTATGTGAGTTGGATGAGACTTGTGGTTGTCATATTAGCTTTGACAAAATAATTCTTTGCATTAACGCCATAACCCTAAGAAGTACTAGCTAGTCTTTCTATAAGAAATCACATGAAGTATGCTTAGCGAACAAAATGGCTTTCTTTTCAATTTGATGCAACTCCTTTTACAATTTTATGGCTCACACGAATGGTACTGTCATAACAATTGTTGTTTTTGACGAAAAGGTGCTGCCAATTTCGTTGACGAAAATTGGGAGAAAATACTGCTAAAAAAAAGCAAGTATCTAGCTTCCTCTGGCTTAACCGCGTTTTGGGTTTATTTGACAGGTTTTGGGGAAAAGATGTATGTATTTGGACTAACAGCAGAAATGGAGAGAAGAAAATTTCAAAAGTTGGAAAGGTGGGAATGGCTTCACCTGGGCCCACACCATCACGTTGCTATCGTAATGCGAGATAAAAATAGACACAAATAATTAGAAAAATAAGTGTGGTAGGGTTAATATCAGAAAAATCTATTCGGCGGATGACACATGGCTTGAAAACGGCAAATTCCTACAGGAAAAGTAAAGTCGGACTTACAGATCGTACTTACGTTATGAAGGGCACACTTTCTCATTGGTGAATAAAGGTGATGATGGAACTACGCCCCACTACACGGCTATAGCGAAACAAGAATGAGAATATCGCTTCACAAAAATTATAAAGCGGCGGTGGAAGGATGGATTACCCACTGAGTTGTTAATACACGGAAGCGAAAGAAGTGCTGTTGAAAAGCATGCATTAACTCCTATGTAGAATGTGGTCGGACGCGCCCAAAAAGGAGATCCCGCAAAACTGCTAGTAAGTCTACCATTGACTAGATCTTTATCCGTCAGATACTGTAAATTGCCCATAATGAGAGGATCCACACGCACCATCGCTTTGTAGACATGAAAGCAGCTTTTGACAGCGGCAAAAGGAGCTGATTGTATTCTGTGGTTTACTTGCTTGCAATTGCTTCCGCATGCTGATATTGATATCGTGCGCCTAAACAAATGCGCTACGCGTTTTGACTTCTCTGGCATGAATACGAGGAGGAAAGAAGTGGGTCTTTCATTGGATGAAGAAAATAGAAGGCATTGCTGTCATAAAAGCTGGAAGCCTTGGAAGCCATGCCAATGTTGATACCAAATGGAAATTGTGAAGGAGTTTGTCTATTTAGGATGATTCACAACGGTGAAGTAAAGTCCTCTCTCAACGAACAAAGATAACGTTATAGGAGTCTCCCATTATACCCTTCCTGTTGTATATGGACCGTGTGGTAGGAAGTATTGGAGAGAGAAGTTATATTTATGGCCTCTGTCGAATTAAACTTAACGAAGAGCTTTACGGACTTTGCGCAGAAGTATGCATACTGCTACTAAAGCCAACGGCTTCGCTGGATAAGTAGTTTTTTGCCCAGCTAAATTGCATTGTGTGGCCCACAGCACTCTCATAGTTTGTGTAGAAAACAATAAAATTTTCCTTTAGTCTAATTTATGCTCTTAGAATGACCAAAGCTTTGAAATGAAATGGAAATGTCTATTTAAGCTACTTATGTTTGTGTGTATGTATTGTCACTTCCAAGCTGCCACGTATTGATTACAGGATAAACCAAAGAAGTGGTTGGAAATTGGAAAAACTCTTGGTCGTAATGAAATGTACACGATTGTCCACTCAATTTCCACTCTACACTCGACTTACATTATTTTCTTCTTTAATTCTTTATTTCCTTTTCTCAGTTACTTGAATTGCTATGGAAAAGCTTTGATTTCTTTATTTGTTTTTTTATCGCAACGTGACAGAAAACATCATTGCCTTATAAACACATAGCATACAGACAGACGCACGTATATGCTGACCTAAGAAAAATGTAAGTGTTCCCTCCGTTGTACGGTGTTCTTTCGTGGATGTAGTACATCTATGTATATACACATTTTAGTATTTGTACTCAGCAAGGAACTGTTCGTATCCACCCACGACATCAAACATATTTTTAACTGATCAACGGAACTCTTCTAACACCTATTTATCTATGAAACTGTTGGTTTACTAAGCCTTCCGCATGAAGGACAGTACGAACGCCTGTAAAACTGGAAATTGCGATCTGTCTACCGGCGTACGGAGATCTAAATATCGAAGACCTGGTGAATGTACTATCGACCATATATTCAAAATTCGCCAAACCTGGAAAATACCCCTAAAAATTCGTTAAAATAACCCATCTGGCTCTATTGGTTGTCTCTTTCTAACTTGTGGCGGGAGTCGAAGGAAAGTATCAAAGAGTTTCCGTTGATCGATGATCATACTTATTGCAACATGTACTTATTTTGTTTTGAGTTTCTACAACGAAAAAAGAAAAGGGCAATGAAAGGACAAATTTTTTACTATAAACGAATTGAATGAGCTACAAAATGCAACAGTCCAAAAAAATCTAAAACTTCGACCTATATATCTGGAGAAAATTATTTCAAATAATTTCACTAAAGCAAAAATTCTTTACCCAAACCTACCTGAACCTTTTTTTTGTTACCGTGCGGATGAAAATGCCTAATGCACTGTCGCATCAGCCGTGTGTCTGTGTACTAAAAAACTTCCCCAACACTTTTTCTTTGACTTTATCGACAGTAATTTGGCCGACACTTCGTTCGAGCACTTATCCATCAGCATCGTATTCGTCTGCATCTCCATATATGCTCTTCGGATCTTCGACTTTTCTCATTCTATATAAGTACTTTTTGAAGTACCCATGCTCAGAGAGCATCTGGGAAACGTAGCAGTTAGCTTCGCTAAAGTTTCTAGTGCTCCATATCTTAACATCAGTGTTTGATCTTGCTGTCCATCTGCCTCGGTGTTCACTTTACCAGCGCTCTTGCCAAAGTCTGAACGTTTCCTCGCTGAGTTCTTGGATGAGATTCCCTTAGCCTTCTTCTTTGCAGCGCCAATAGTTCTATGGGGATCGCTCCGGTAATCACCTAAACGGCTGGTCCTGATACGGTTCAAAAAGCGGAGGCTACTCTCAAAGCTGCTGTTCGCTGTACAGATATTATGAGTTTACAACAGTTCTTTTTCTTAAGCGTGTATGCCCATAGCTCGGAGCTATATAGTAGAATTTACAGGGTAGTATCCATCAGTAGCTTCCTTTTGCTTTCTATAGGTCCTCCGATGTTTGCCATCAGCCTACTTACTAACGACACCTGCTTAAATTTCTTCTCTGTCGCATGCTGAAGTTGTGCTCATAAGGCTGGGGTCTCTCAAATAGCTTCTGATTACTTGCTTTAGGTAACATGGGATCTAAGACAGTCAGCATGTCTGTAAATCTCACGATGTTGAAAGCGTTTTTTACGTCTAAGGTTACGAGAAGCACAACTTGCCTGGAATATATAAGCCATTGTAAATTGAAACTTGAGGTACATATCAATATGTAAAATCTTATTCATTATAAATAAGCATTACATGATATAAATTATTATGTATGTACATAAAAATTATTATTTACATCTTTAGAATATCTAGAATTCTAGAGTAAGCCACAAATTCCAATTTTAGCATAACATACCTACGCTAAGGGACAACTTGTGTAAATTTAGAATTGATACTTTGACTACCTAGTGTATTTATTTCGATACTATCGGATACCCGATACTGGTACAGGATCGATACTTTGCATTCGATATCGTATCCCTAGTGACTCCTCATCTTGCGAATAATTTTATTTGACGATGGGGAAAATAATACAAGCCGCAGAACTTAATTGCGCTTGAACAATCTCTTATAGGAGCGTTTAGTTTTTAGAAAATGGTCACGATATTGACCTTCACAACCGCCCCATTACTATAGAAGAAGTAAAAAATTGGTTCGGGGAAGAGCGATGGGAAAACGAAGTACATGTTGTCAACAGACTTTCGGCTTAGAAACTACAGGACTGTTGGCAGCAATATTATCGAAATATTAAAGAACTCCGTTTACCTGGGAACCATTATTAACACAAACAACAATCCCAGCTTAGAAATCCAACGCCGAATTACTCTTTGCAAGCAAATGCTACTTCAGACTGAAGTGTCCTGCTGTATGGTGCAGAAGCTTGTGTGCTGGCAACAACTGATGGCCCGTCTATGAGTCTATTCGAAAGAAAGGGTAAACCAGAGCTTTATGGACCTCTACGCGTTGGCGAAGCCGAATACTGAGGGAGATTTATTTATGAGCTATATGCAGAGCTCGACAGACATAGCTAAACAAATGATTATGGAAGTGAATGAAGATGCTGAGGCCCAGAGGGTATTACTATCCACACCCGCAGGTGGAGCAGGCGAAGAGGGAGTCCACCACTCTTATGGAATAACCATCTTCTATGGAAAGTGACGACAATTTGGAACTAAGCGAAAAGTTGATAAATGATTTTGCTGCTTGCCTGATACATATAAAGCTATATCACTGAACTAGAGTGTTAAATTGCTTGGCTCATTTTTATCAAACAAGTAATTTTGATATTCCATAGAGAATTAGATACAACATCAACAAAGCAGAGCATCATCAGAAGTGGCTATAAACAAAGCAATTCAATTTTGTGATGACTTATTTATATATTTTTTGAGTACACGGCTAAAAATGTGAGCCTAAATTTTTTACTTTTCTGGGCGACATGTCCAAAGCAATTTTGGTTTAACAATATAAAAAAAACATAAAAAACATTTGTATCAATTGGCAGAACTCGAACCGACGCTTCCCGCATAAGAGTCGTCTGCTCTACCCATCTCGCTACGGCGCACACAAAAGTGTAATGAGAAAAATTCAATAACAAAAAATCTATCATGAGTATGATCATGCCGCCAGATGGCGGTGCATGCTCAATGTTATGGTAAATGTGAATAGAACTAGGATTTTAGCTGACACAAAAAGCAGCGCTCTGTTAGCTTAATGGTTAGCACAGCGTGCCAAAATTTCTCTGATGAAGAAGTCTAGCAGCTTCCGAAATGGACCTATAAGAAAAGCTATGTCGGTTGTCTCTTAACATTTTTCTATTCTATTCTAATAAAAACTTAATAATTAATTAAAAATAAATATTAACAAGTAAGGAAAGGGCTGTCTTCGACTGTGCCGAAGACTTTATGCCTTTAATGAATACGCATCACGGTTTTAAGTGTCCGATCCTTACTCACAATTAGTACAAACTCTGCAAAACTTAAATTTAAGATACATATCCCAACCCCCATTTCTCGGAAAAATCGATTGTATGGGAGCTATAGGTTATGTTGGTCCGATCTGGGTGATTTGCACTACACACATTATATATGTACTAAAGCTGCAAAATTTTACGTTCCTAGCTTTTTAATTGCGACAGTTACAGGCCAAACCCCGTACGGACGGACAGACGGGCATGGCTAAATAAACTCAGCTCATCGTCCTGATCATTTCGGTATACTTATTGGTTTATTGGTGGGTCTATCTCTTCTTCTTCTCATACTTACAAAGATCGGACCAAAATTATAATACCATTTCATGTTCATGAAAGGTATAAAAAAATGAAAAAAATAATAATTTTCATAAATAAAAACAAAAATTATTATTATTGGCCTTGAGGTTGTTTATAGTCATGGCACTTTGAAAATTTAATAACATGAAAAAACCTTCAGAAATAAATCAGATGAAATTAAAAAAAAACAAAAATTTTACGTAAATAAATTGAAAATTGGTGTAGGTAATTAAAAGGTAAGGAATTTATTACAAAAATGTTAATAAAATTGCTTAAACCGACGGATGGTTTAAAATTTAAGCTCAAGTTTTTAGTCGTGTACTATGTGTGCAACATTTTTTATTTGTTAATTTATGCTACACTTCTGTAAACACTTTCATACAAAGGGCAAAACGAAAAAAAGGAAAAAATTGTTATTTTTCGTCCAATGGAGCCGCCACACATACATACATAGTTACAATTATAAAATTCTACTCACAAAACCACATTTTCCCATTGCTTTGTATTATCGACATAACATGTCAAATAACCCGATCTTATATTTTCCTCTCTCTCATATATATTTTAGCATCTTACGTTTTCCTCCGCTTCAACACCCATAAATCCACCTTCATCACAAATCAACCATCTATAAGTTATGCACAAACATTTCCCAATATATTGAGAAATAGGGTTAAATGGCTTTATTGCACCTTGGGTCATTAGTTTTATCACACTGGACACATATTTCCCACATATTTAGGACTCATTTCAGACTCTTAAATTATGAATGCTCAGAAAATGATTGACAAAGGCAATTTCCATTCCATAATTTTATAATTTTAATGACAAGGTCGCGGTACTACACGGAGTAGTGTACTCGCCCTACATACTATAGTTTCCAAGTTCGATTTCCGGCAGTTAACATCAAAAGTAACAAGTAAGGTAAGTTCGGGTGGAACATTATAAGCCTAGTAGTGCTCTATTATGGATACTAATTTACACAGGTATATTTTAATACTTTTCAGTTCGTATTATAAAGCCAGCTAATGTTTTCAATAAAAACACTTCTGTTATGAGAGTCTGAATGGTAATTTAATTTACTTGTATATAAATAGGTTCCCTACCAACCACTGCTAACCACATTTTTTCAAAATACCTATTCATGCACATTTTATGTTTGAAATAGTTGTATTCTCCGCCCGTGACGGACATAAATCGACTCATCTCATCGTCCTGATTATTTCAGCTTACTTATCGATGGACCCATCTCTTCTTCTTCTCATACTTACAAACATTTCATGTATGAAAATTATTTTGCTTGCGTGTTATCCGATTTTCCTATTTTTTGGTACCAATATACTACATACTATTTGGGAGCAGCTGGCGGCCGCCGTGGTGTGAAGGTAGTGTTGCCGGCCTACCACACCGAAGGTCCATGGTTCGAGCCCTGGTACAGGTAACATCAAAAGTGATTTGAAAAAAGTTTTTCAAAACGGGGTCGCCCCTCGGCAGTGGTTTGGCAAACTCTCCGAGTGTATTTCTGCCATGACAGGCTTCTCAGCAAAAATTCGTCTCCTTTGTAGATGCCGTTCGGAGTCGGCAAAAAACTGTAGGTCCCACCAATTTGTAGGGAAAAATTCAAATCGGCACACCACAAATTGGAAGAGAAGCTTGGCGCAAACATCTCTTAGGAGGTTTATGATGATATACCTGTTGTATATCGCGCCATAGAGATAGAGATAGATTTGGGAGCAGCTGAGATATTTGTATTAAAATATCTAGTTGAAACTACAAGCAATCGCCTTTTAAAATAGCAGAATTTTTATACTGAAAAGCTAAAAAGGCTTATTATGTGTGCAGATCATATTGATATAGATTCCATAGTTATAGAAATATCGCGTTTTAAATTTTATAAACAAATTTTTCAGAACTATGTTTAAAACTTAGCGTGGTCCTCAACCTATTTCGCCCATTTTTACAATAAACAGTTACCTTTGTACATTGAACATTTTCGACAAAGATCGTTTCGATAAATCAATTTTTGCCGGAGTTATGGCATAAAAAGTGCTGTGCAATAATCCACTATAAAAGGGGCGCGGCCACGCCCATTTCGAAAATTTATATTTTTCGAATTTCTTCGTTCACGCAAATTTATTGCCTATTAAATATATCTATGATCCTTTTAAAATCTTTCATATAAAAGTGGGGTTTCCGCCTAATTTTTTCCGGAACATTTCTTGTATTCATGGAAATCTGTGCGCCAAATTGCGTTTCGATATCTTAAACGGTTTTTGATTTATGATTAATTGTATTTCTAAATATGACTTAATCAAAAGTTGGCGGTGCCATGCCCATTTTCAAAAATTTCTTGAAAAATGTATTTTATGCCTCAATCTCAATGTAGTCACCAAACTTTACCCTTATAAGTGTATTATGTACTGAATAATCACTTTTTTGTATATTCGAAAATGGTTTATATATAAAAAGTGGGTGCTATCTGATTTCGCCCATTTTAAATACCACTCGGAGATAAGTCCCAAGGAACCTGCATACCGTGTTCATAGAAAGACGCGCGGGCGGACATGGCTTAATCAATTTCTCTTTTCCTCCTGAAAATTTTGATATAAATAAGTCAATATCTATCTCGATTCGTTTATGCCGTTACATACTACCGTTAGGCGAATGAAGTTAATATACATACCTTGTGTGCGTAGCACTACTAGGTATAAAAATATACAGAAAGCAATGAACTTCTTGGGGGTTTGCGTTTGTAACCGATAATTTTGTACCTGGAAGATTATCTTAGCGAAAATCGTAACCGTTGGCAATTCAGTTCATGTAACCGCGTTTCAAGCGTACATGGCAACACTGTCAAAAACAAACAATGCGAAATAGAGAATAAAATGCAAACGGGAACAAAACTTCGTGTAAAAATTGCTCATATTGTTTATTAATTTTTGTGAACTAGTATGTGTACAATATTTCGGGATATTTCTGTCCACAAAAATATTTACAAAACACGTGCAATTTTTCGCTGTCACGCGATGTAACCACCTATTTTGGTGGTTACGAAATTGAGCTGCAACTATTTATTTGCCGGTAAAACGAACGTTGTTACCACACTGTAATTGGGGTGTAAAAGTGCAAACGCGTACGATCCTTTCCAAGTAGGGGAAAGTGGTTTTTATGCGCGATGTCCGTTCGACAACCCTTTTATATTAAATGGAAATTATGGGTATTGAGGATCCTATTAATAACATGGGACTTCCAACTTCAGTCAGCCTGCAGGTTATTACGACTGATACATTAAATGATAACTTTGTCCTGAAACCGAATTTTTGCCTTAAAAAATTCAGAATATAATATACATTAGGGTGGGTCGTATGGGCGAAAGTTAACCGATATCGCGCCATCGATTTTTCGATAGGTTTTGGGCTCAGGAACAAAAAGTACCACTACGCATACCCAAAAAAATTATTTTCGAGCCTGCGAAATTTCATTTTTTTTTACTTTTTTCGACTTTGATTTTTAAGGGTTTTTCGCGACTTACTAAAAAAATTTCATTTGATTTTAAAATTTTCATGTATACCCTGTCCGACCCAAAAATGTCCGCTAAAAAAGTTGGCGATAAAAGTTTTTTGAAAAAAAAAAATATTTTTTGGGTTTTGGGGAGTGTTTTGGTGAAAAAATTGACCCTTTTGCCATTTTTTTTAAGGGTTTTTTCAGCATACTTGCAAAAATGTTTTCGATGAAAACGAATTTGTGGTTGATTTCCTGTCCCACTTAAAATTATGCCCTAAAAATGTTGGCTATAACGGTTTTTTGAAAAAAAAAAAAATTTATTTTCGGGTTTTGGGACTTGTTTTGGTTGAAAAATCGAGCCCAAAACCTATCGAAAAATCGATGGCGCGATATCGGTTAATAAATCGACCCAGTCTAATATACATATATGATGTATATCGAGCCCTAACCGCGATTTTGGATGAGCATCAAGTTAGCGAAGCACCCCAAACGAATCGAGTCTGGACCAGGTGGATAATTTGCCATGTAATTTTTTCTCCAAATTTTGGGGTGCTTCACTATCTTGACATCAACTTAGCGAAGCATCCTAATGAAAATCGTGTTAGAGACGAGATATCGAAAACGGTCTTGTGGCATAATTTGGCGTGATTTACCCGTGAAAGAATTAATTTTGCCTCGCAATTATTTTTCGACTTTTTTGTATAGGTAACTTCGTGTCAACTTAGCGAAGCTCCCTAATGTAACTCAATAATACTTTGTATTGTTTTTTCTTTCCCAAATACAAAATTAAAGTGAAAACTTCGGTTGGCGCTGCTTTTAAAAAATTCCATTTAACTTTGTGGTATTGCCACGACCTTGGAAAAAAGGAAATTGAAAAATTATTTGCTATTCATTCTTTTGATAAATTTTTTGTTCAGAAACTGATAGACTTTGGGGGCTATCAGCTATTCCGACGGAACTGTGAACGGAAGAAATGTAATAGATCATGAGAAAAATGAATCGATTTAATCGGAATTTGCCTGTGAATTTTGAGGAAGTCGATAGAGATCACAGAACTCTATTACAACTATTCCCCGCCGGTAGCTCCACCGGAATAGCTGATAGCCCCCAAAGTCTATCAGTTTCTGAACAAAAAATTTATCAAAAGAATGAATAGCAGATAATTTTTCAATTTTTACCTAATTAGTTCATAATACCCCTTTTTTGAAAACCACGTTATTTAAGTACAATTTATTGAAACAATAATTTTCCAATGAAAATATCTGAAAATTTTTTAAATCGATTCTTTTTGCATAAATTTGTAGTAAAAACGTTTTATGAATACATACGTATGTTTTACATTTCTGGAAACGATTCATGAAATACATATTTTTACACTTTCAAGCATTGAGGGAACCGTATCTGGTGGAAACATTGATTTGACAGTACAATCATTTCTCAGTGTTATTTAAACTTCAATCCCAGCTTACCAAACTCGGAGCGATCCGAAATAATGATCCAAATAGAGTCCACAATTTGAGCTTTTTTGGAGTGTTATTTAGTAAACATCAAAAAACCCACTTTTTTATGAAGATTCGCGGAGCCTTGAGAGAAGAAATGAATATTGTAGAGCGGATAAACGGCAAGGCTCGGTTATATGAACGGCTTAGAGTGTTTTCTTATGCTTTTTGTTGTACCCGTAAGGAGAATTGTGAGAAAATAAACGTTCGAGAGTTCAATTATATGAATGTTTTAGAGCATTTTCTGAGGTTTTTTTTTATTTTACCTAACGGAAGGTAAGGGAAGTCTTTTTTTTGTGAATCTTTATCAATTGTCGAAAGTTGGAAGCCAGAAGTGCATTTAAAATAAAACAAAGTCTATTACAGAAACCACATAGTAAAACTTTCAAAGTTAACACAAAGTTTTGATGGTAGTTTTTAAGGCTTTGATAAACTTTTCTGAACTTTGTGTAGGCTTTGAAAATTTTATTTATGTGGTTTCTGTAAAAGACTTTGCTTTATTTTAAATGAAAATTATTAGAAACACAAATAAATATATTTTACGTGTAAAACTACTTCCAATTTTGTTTCTATTATTCCTGCCACCACTGTATGTATGTATGTATATTCTATATAACATTTTAATGAAAAGAATATCATTTTTGATTGTATGCAGCGATAAGTTCCGAATGAAAAATGTATACGCTTAGTTGTGCCTATATATATAGTTACACAAATATTTTAACATGAAACTTGTTTTCAATGAAAAAACTAATAGAATTACATATATTTTTAATATTAAATAAATAATACTGTATAAACCATTAAAAATTGAACTTTCTTCTGATTAGTTAAATACAGATATGAGTCTTAAAACCCTATAAGAATCTTAACAAAATAGTAAAAAAGGAAAAAATGTGCCTAAAATGGCTCAAAAAAAAAAGGCTTCAAAAAGAGTCTAAAAAGGATCCAAAAACTATTAGAATGCACTATGGGCCAGGAAGGGGTCAAAAGTGGCCATAATTCAAAATCTTATCAAAATAGCTCATAAATTGCTAACTTAAGATTTTAAAATTTTTGGTTTTAATTTTTTAAAGTTTTGAATTAAAAAAAAAAATTTTTTTTTTAATTTTTTTAGTTATTTTTAATTTTTTTTTTTTGTTTTGCTATTTAGACTTTTCTGATATTTATTGGGGGTTTTTAAATTTATGTTTTTTTGTTTTACTTTTTTTGATGTTCTTTTTTTTAGTTATTTTTTTATTTAAATTTTTTTTTTTTTTCATTGAGGTTTTTTTCCATTTGAATCAAAGTGCGGATGAATTGTAAGTGAGTTTTATTTAAATTTTGAATTAAAAAATGGTTTTATTTGTTTTTAAAATTTTTCAATTCTTTTTTTTTGCTATTTCGACTTTTCTGAAACTTTTTTGGTTTTTTTTATTTTTAATTTTAAGTGAGTTTTATTTAAATTTTGAGTTACAAAATGTGTTTTTCCCTTTAAAAAAAAGTTTATCTAAAACTTTATTTTAAACGAAACCTGGAAGTGCGGATGAATTGTGAGTGATGTTTTATTCGAGCTCATCATCTGACAGTACAACATCATCTAACATGCTTAAAGTTTCTAATAGTCCACATTCGTCGATTGCTTCCTCATTTTCTTCCGCAAAGACAGCACCTGATTTGGATTCAACTTCTGAGCAAATTGCGCACTTCTGTTGGAATTGACAAACATTGTTTATGTTTTAAACGCATTTTGAGACCAAGACTTGATATTTTTATATCAGATGTGTCCATTGCTCTGTTAAAAACATCCTCAATATTATGTCTGCTTCCTGCTATGATCTCGTCTGAAATTCTTGTAGTCCTTATTTCGGGCTTCAGAAGCTTCTTCGCCTAAAACTCCAACAGGTAGTATACTTGTACTAATAATATCAGCACCATGCAGAAGCAGTTTATGCAATGTTGATGGCATAGGGTACCAAGGAAATTTTATAGGATCTACAGGAAGATGAATTGAAATTGCTATCAAAATTGTCTTTATCTCTTTCAATAATTCAAAGTCAATTCCAAGACATGCACTTAATATATCTAGATTTTCACAGCCGAAAACTTTAATCCACGCGTGTAATGGGCTAATTCCATAGACAAGGGATTTTGGGCTCGATAAAAAAACTCCTTTTAGCTTATTCGAAAGATCGTTAAATAGTTTGGGTGTGGCATGACAGACAGGACATGTTTGCATACTTTTAGTTCCCTTAATGACATTGAGCACCTTGCCATCTATTAGAGTCAGGAATAAAGAGAAATGTATTGAAATTTTCCGATCATCATCCACAGCAGCCTGGAAACTTTCTAACTTGTCGATTTGATCCTCTATGTTGAACTTTTGCTTTGGGATGACTTTCGCTGATTCAGAAATATTTTCCAAAGATATAGGTCGACAAAATCTGGCTGTTTGTGGTGATTTTTTATTCCACAAAACAACATTATTTACGGTTAACATCGTTGTGGAATGAGCGTAGTTGGAAATAAATTTTGGTCAATTGGCTTCGAAAGGTTTTCATCAGAAATTGTTTTATAAGATTGTTTATAAGCTGTATGACCAGAACTGCCATGAAATCCCCATGAACATATTAAAACAGCAGTCGATTCCATTGTGCCGTTTGCAATCATATCATGTGTAATAACATCCTTCTGCAATTCAACAATTCTCTTTGCTGTGTGGTTTAACAAAGCTTGTAGTGACACCTCAATTCTGTTCTCAGAAATAGAGATGTTCTCCTTAGATGGTCTACATTGAGACTTCATTTCTCTAACATCATTATATGGTGGCCAGATATCGGCACCACTTGATTCGGATTCTAAACGTATATTTGTATATACGCTCTTAGTAAGAGAATTGTTCAGTAAAAATGCTAAAGCGTCTTCAGTGGTTTTTGTTTGGATTGAACTTTCAAGCAATTTTCGAACTTTTCTTGGTTGCTCAATATTTTTTAAAACAAAACTTATGACTGAATAAAAATCTTTGTTTCCACTTCTACTTGCTGACTGGCGACATGCTATTGACAACGATTCTGGGTTATGTGTTTGATGCGAGTTAATTTTTGAAACTTCACGTCGTTTAGATCGGGAAGATTTGTCATCAAATTTAAGACTCGGACGACCAGGGCGAGGGCGAGAACCCTGCTCTTCTATTGCACAATCTTCAATTTCCAGTTCAGGGATATTAAAACTAGAATTCAGCCATTCTGCATGCTTTTGTTCGAATCGAGATTTCATTCTATATTCAGCGCTATGTTTCATATTCCGCTTACCATTTAGAGAGTTAATTGACAGTTTCAGTCTAGAAAGAAACTTATTGTCCGCATTGGAAACATCTATATTTTTTTCTGAAAAATATAGTTCATGACTAGATCAATATCTTTTAAATCATTCTGCCATATTTACGTAAATGTACTTAATCGAAAGAAAGCAAACCACTAAAAAAATATGCTAAAAAAGCTGAGTTAAATGAAATGTATGCTTGATATTAATTTAATTATTACTGAAAGTCGGTAAACTAAAAGTTATCCATCAAATTTTCGACAAACGCACGGCAATATTGGCATTCAAGGAATGAATGAATTTGAATCGGCTCGACCAAAATTGGTCAAACGGGAGCAGCGCCAGTAAAAAAAAAAAAAAAAAGTTAACGAAAAAGTGCAAAAACGTGCAACATTACCGTAAAGTATATTAAATGTAGAATATATTTTATGTTGAGCTTTTGTGATAGGAGGTGGTACGTAGGAGTACATTCAAACGACGTAGAGCACGTATCATAAAAATTGAACATTTTAATCAATAAAATATGCAAAAATTTTTATATAAAATGAAGAAAAACGTTAAATATTTACTATTTTAGACAATGAAAAATTCAGTTTCAATATACGAAATATATCGTATATATATATATAAAAATATCGTACACCCCATTTGTAAATTTAAAATCCAACACTCTTAATCAGATTGAAATTGTGACCTTAATAATTGAGCAATTGCTATAACATTTTACCAACAGTTGCCTTAGATATTATATATTTTGGCTAATAACTCGAAAAATTAAAGATCCAACATAGACTTTTGGCCGTTTTTGACCGCCTTCTGGCCCGCTGTGGAATGGAGGAAAAAATGTGCCTAGAAAGACTCAAAAAGGCTCCGAAAAAGCTTTAGAACCAATAAAAGGCTCCGAAAAGAGTCTAAAAAGACTCCGAAGTTCATTTAAAAACAGTCATAAAACGCTCCAAATTCGTCGGATTCGGACTCATTTTGGGCTCTTCTTTATGACTCCTTTTGGGGTGCCCGCGTAGAACGATTTTTCGCTGCATTTGGGATTCGAAAAAAGCTTATTTCGGAGGGTAAAGCTCCGAGAAATGTGCCTTTTATGGCTCCGAAAAAGAGTCTTTTTTCCTACTTTTGGTTAGGTGGGTAAGTCTCTATGTGTGTTCAAAACGTATCGCGAATTTTGAATTTTCGCTGGTTACGTATATTCGAATTTCGAATTTTTAGTGGCGTTATGTTGGTACTCATGTCTCTCACTTATGCCGACAAGCTCGGCCATTTTGAATGTTCAGTTAATTGTTGACAGCTGCTTTGCTTGCACGTGTTTTGGATCGTCTTCGATTTTTACCTATTCAAAAAAATGGATCAAAGAACCTGTATCAAATTTTGTGTGAAAAACGAAATTAAGTGCGCGGATGCATTCCGAATGTTGACTGTGGCATACGGAGAAGCTACCTTGGACCGAAGCAACGTTTATCGGTGGTACAAAATGTTCTCAGAAGGCCGAGAAGATGTGCAAAGAAGAACAAAAATTGGCTTTTGCACCACGATAACGCCCCTGCTCACGCATCGTTGCTTGTGCGCGAATTTTTGGCCAAAAACAACACACTAATGATGTCGCAGCCACCGTATTCCCCAGATCTGGCCCCCTGTGACTTTTTCTTGTTCCCTAAACTGAAGAGGCCCATGAAAGGACGACGTTACGCTTCTCTTGACGAGATAAAGACGGCATCGAAGGAGGAGCTGAACAAGATACAAAAAAATGATTTTTTGAAGTGCTTCGAAGATTGGAAAAACCGTTGGCACAAGTGTATAATGGGGATTACTTTGAAGGGGACAAAATAGATATTCATGAATAAATAAATAATTTTTGAAAAAACACAAAATTCGCGATACTTTTTGAACACACCTTGTATGTCTGGAAGCCACCATCTGTAACTTTTATTCCGCCAGGCTTACAAATGCTGTCAAAATTCAACAATCAAGCAGTTTTGTGCTTCTCTTACAAGGAATCTTTGACTCGTACAAGAAGTTAAGGCTTAATTGCGAAATGAATCAACATGAAGACTGAAAATGCATCAAAATAGGGAATTTACAGAAAAAAAAGTATCAAAGTATCAAAACACGAATTTTACAAAAAAGTGGACCAAAAATTATACTTATTGTATCAAAACGGCAACGCTGGGTACAGCTGTTTTTCCGAATGCTTAATGATTTCGACTGTCGTTGCTTAGATGCTTAGCAGTTACCTGTACAAAACAGTCGAAAAGTAATTGAGGGGCAAAATTAATTCTTTTCTGGCTAAATCACGGTAAATTAGGGGCAAATTATGCCACAAGTCCGGTTTCGATATCTCGTCTCTAACACGGCTTTCATTAGGGTGCTAAGTTGATGTCAAGTACATAGCAAACTTGAATCTTTCCCGGCAAAATTAAGCTCAACGACAACAATTCCATTTTGTCTCATTTGCTCACACAATTTAAGGAATTGTGCAGTGCAAACAAACGCAACTTCTCTACATCTATGCAGCCAGCCTCTTCTTGCATGTCAACGGGCGCTAGTGGCTCTGCCGACGGCGCCGCTAAAGAGCCCGGGACACCATACAATCAGATTGAGACAGCATCCGCTACTCATCCACCCTCTTCTAATTATGCTTCTAATTATGCTGCTGCTGCTAGCACTTCAACTGATACTGGCTCTGTCAACGTCGATGCTAATGCTGTTATTATATCAGCTGGTACAGCTACTCATCCATCGGCAATGATGCTGCCCAACGATGCTGCTGCTAACATTTCAACTGCGACGCCAATTCCTAACGCCCCTACCTCTCAATTTTCTTCGCCTACTTCGGTTATTGTTGACAACCCTCCTGCAGTTGTTGGTAACCAAAACGATTGGAAAAGAGTGCAAAATAAAAAAAAGCACAGACGAAGAAATAATGATAAAAATCAAATCAACAGAGAACGCGCTCCCAACAATGCTAATGCTGAGGCAGGTACTAGCTCAATGCCGGATAGTGCGGAAAGCAACAATAATGCTGCCATTGCTAATAACAACATTAGACCCACCCCAAATAATGGTAAACAACATAATTTGCATTTACTAGCGCAACCTTTAGTTGTTGGGTCGGCCATTAGTGGTGATTTAAGTGCTGTTATGAAAAGGAATTGGCTGCATATCTCGCCCTTCTCTGCCTCGGTGACTTCCGAAAAATTAAAATCGCACATTTCTCAACATACCGGGATAGATGAAAACTCTATCGTGTGTATTCCATTGGTAAAGGTTGGTGTGGATCCCAAATCTCTGCGTTATATTAATTTTAAGCTGGGTGTTGATGCCAGCTCACTTCAAAAGCTATTGGTGCCAGAGCTATGGCCTACAAATATAGCTGTGCGGCCGTTTAATTTTGGGCCAAAAAACGACGAGGTCCAACCGATGCCCAATGGCAATCGGTTGGGTCCGGTGGAACAACGAGCGGCTTAAAAATTTACTTGCAAAACATGGCTGGCGTTAGAACAAAATCCCAGCTCTTGCGGCTATTCAGTTCACATCAGGATTATGATGTCTTTGTTATCATCGAGACGTGGTTGAATGAGAACTTTTATAGCGAGGAGTACTTTGACCCCATGCTATATAATGTCTTCCGCAAGGATAGAAATGCCAACCTCACTGGATGTGCTAGAGGTGGTGGAGTTCTCATCGCAGTGCACTGCAAACATCATCCTTCTGAGGTTGCACTTAATAATGCGCTGCTTGATCAACTTTGTGTTCATATCCGAAGCTCCTCAGACTCAACTTTTCTTTGCGCCTCGTATATTCCGCCCAACAGTAGCAATGACCTATATAGAGCGCATGTTGACAACATTGTTGCATTGGCTCTGAACAAAATAGGAGGCGATCATCTCTGCGTGCTAGGCGATTTCAACCTTCCTAACATAAATTGGTCTCGGAATACTTCCAGCTCTTCATTAATAGCGAGTGATGTTACTAGCCTGAATGAAATATATCTTATAGATAGTTTTCTAAGCATTGACTTAGGCCAAATTAATTGTTACCCAAATCTACTTGCTCGCACCTTAGATTTAATATTTTTGAGTAATAATTTAAACTACACATTGCTAAAATGCGATTCACCTGTGACAAAGTCTGACATGCATCATGTTCCGTTAGTCATAACTCTTGAATTTTATAAGTTTGCCAAAGTTATAAATGATGCATCAAATCTTTCTTTTAATTTTAAGCGTTGCAACTTTTTTGATTTGAACAATCTATTTCTGGAAATTAATTGGGATAACTTGTTTCACAACTTAGACACTAACGGGTCTTTCTAGAAATTCAGAACGACTGTTGTGGATATTTGTAAACGGTCTATTCCTTTGGTTTCAAAAAAAAAGTACAAAGTTCCCTGGCATAATGCGGCCCTGATGAAAATTCGAAATCTGAGGAATAAGTTTTTTCGCAAGTTCAAAAATAGTAAAAACATGGTGTTCTTCGCAAAGTATAAAGAGTTTGAAAAGAAGGTCGCGTGTCTTGATAAATTTTTGCACAGAAATTACATTTTAGGCTTTGAAGAAAACTTAAAAACAAATCCAAAATCGTTTTGGAATTTTGTTAAGTCAAAAAAATCTGTGTCGAATATTCCGTCCTCTCTCTTCCTTGGCGACAAAGCTGTTGATTCTCCTGCTGATGCGGCAAATCTGTTGGCTGAGTTTTTCCTGGCCAATTTCGCGTCTGACTCTGATAATGGTGAAGAAATTCGTTTCAACATACAACCATCAACTGATTTTGGCAATCTTGCACTTTCTTCCGAAGATGTCGTTAGAGGCATCTCTCGTCTTAAACAGTCATCAAATACCGATGTTGATGGTTTGTTCGCAATTTTGTTTAAGCAGTGCGAAGCTCTTGTTTATCCCCTCTTATTAATATTTAACAGTTCCCTGTCCTCAGGCACTTTCATTGATCCGTGGAAACTGGCTTTTATTACACCTATCTTCAAGAGTGGCAACAAAAATGACATCAGCAATTATAGACCCATCTCAAAACTTTCCGCCACGTCAAAGCTTTTTGAATGCATCATCCAGGAAAAATTAATATTTTTCGTGAAGAATATCGTGTGTCCAGAGCAACACGGCTTTCTTTCGGGACGTTCAACTGTGACTAACCTAGCTATTTTTTCTGATGACTGCATCGCAGCTTTTCAGTCTGGATGTCAGGTTGACACAGTTTATACGGACTTTTCTAAAGCATTTGATCGGGTTTCCCATGCAGTTCTGCTCAATAAGCTTGCCTGTATGGGTTTCCACTCAGTGTTTCTAAAATGGATTCAATCATACCCACGAGTTCGCAGTTGTACCGTCATTGTGGACAATGTCAGGTCTTCTCCTTTCGCTGCCTGCTCTGGTGTTCCACAGGGAAGCATCTTAGGACCACTTTTCTTCATATTGTTTATTAATGACATTCGCTCCTGTTTTTCTACAGTAAAGTTTTTACTATATGCGGATGATTTAAAAATATATTCACTCATTTACAGTCACCATGACTCTGAACTGATGCAATTAGATTTGGATAATTTAAGTGCATGGTGTAATAGCAATCGGTTAACTCTTAATTTAAAAAAATGTTTTCATATCACTTTTTCTAAACGCGTTAACGTCATTGAAACCTCATATCATTTATCAAACTCGCCCCTTACAAGGGTTAGTGAAATACAAGATCTGGGAGTAACTTTTGACTCCAAATTTACCTTCGCAAAACATATTAATCTTTGCATTTCGAAATCGTATGCCATGCTTGCTTTTGTTAGACGTCATAGCTCAGAGTTTACTGACCCTTATACGCTAAAGCTGTTATATACAGCGTTTGTGCGCTCTAAACTTGAGTACGCCTGTTTTATTTGGTCGCCTTATTATCAGTGCCATATTGCAAGAATCGAACGGATTCAGAAAGTATTTTTATACTTTGCTTTGCGCAGCTTACGCTTTTCTGAACCCATTCCGACTTATGAGTCTAGATGCCTGTTGATCAACTTAAAGTCACTGCAGAACAGGAGAATAATTTTGTCGCTGTCGTTTATTTTTGACGTTTTTCGTGGTGCTACTGACTGCCCCATGCTCCTGGAGAGGATTTTCATAAATATTCCTGTCAGAGCCCTTAGGAACTTTGAGACCTTCAACGTTCGTCTTTTCAAAGCTCTTTATGCAATCAATGCTCCTATTACTAGATCCTTGATTGAGTTTAATAGAATTACTAATTATTTGGAAATAGATTTTTCTTGTTCAAAAGAGTGCTTTTTAAATACTATAAACCCTCTTTATAAGTAAGCCATACATGTATACTAGTAATTTGCCTACTGTTATCACATATTTCTACTTAGCCTGTAAGATTTTCTATTCTGATTGGCTTAAATAAATAAATAAATAAATAAAAATAAATTAACGGGTCCTGACTCGGTTCGTTTGGGGTGCTTCGGTAACTTGATGTTCACCAATTTTGGCCGAACCAACCAAATTTTGAAAATCCGTATTTTGACGGATTTCGATAGGCCTGTTTATTTTAAACCATCTCACAAAATATCACAGCTGTAATATGTACCATTACAAAAATAATGCAAAGGCAATTATGATGTAAGTAACCTTTTGCCTTTAAAATTTTTTATATTTGTGAACTAAAAAACCTTTTCCTGCTATTTTTGTTGGTTACACTTAAATTGATGTGGCTCGATAAATTAAATGACAAAAAAAAAAAAAAAATCGGTATTAATCAAAAAAAAGAAAAATATTTCTCATTTATATTTTTTATGGCGACCAAAAGAAATATTTCTATTGATAATGATTCAAAATTCCCAAAATAGTACAAGGGTAATTTTTGCGTAACCTCTTTGCTCAAAAAAAAAAAAAAATTTTTTTCTGTACCTGCTATAATCCCTTTACACGTTTTCATCTTAGATGCTACACATTCACCTAAACAACTTATTGGTTTTGTTTACTATTTACATAAGTTTATTGTTTTTTAATTTTTTCTATATAAAACCCGTTCTGGACCATCATCGACGTTGTACAATGACCCTAAATTGGCCTCTTTCTGGCTGGCTGCTCTTTTCCCATATCAGTTTTTCTGTATCTCTTCGTTGCCAAACTGTGCAGTGAATTATTTATTTTTGGTTTCGAAAGTAAATATACTGCATACACGTACATGTTTATCACAGTAAGGAGTATATGGTCTTTTGTGGTCAATGTTTAACATTTTTTATATCTTAAGTTGGCTTTATTCCAAAGCAACCGTAAAACACCCACACACAAATAATATTCGCTACCCTGCAAAAAATGCGATTAGTCTAGGTTGCATCCGGGATGAGGCGCAAAGGAGGAGGCGACTAATGCCAGTTCTGATCACTTTGTATGGGCTTAACTGTTCACATTTGTTTGAGCATGACCTATGGAGAGACCGTACAATTGGTCTCTTATACCCGAACGGGTACGAAAGGACTAATCCACTTTCTACCCAAACGGGTACTTTTAGCTTCTAGAAGTATGCTACAAAAACGGAAATTGACTTACACTCCTACGACCATGCTACAAAAATAATAATTACCTTGTGTATATTGAATTATAGCCAACTGTAGATTAAAGGGATTAAGCGCGACTCGCACTTTGTTGAGATTAGTCGCACGTATTTTTGGCAGGGTACTTTGCGTAGAACAATTTTGTGCATATGTGTACTTATTCCTTGCACTTATGTCTACGTATACTTACTGTACCTACGTATTTTCAAGTATCATTTGTTTTGAAAATTTATTGCAGTTATCGTATTTATTTCCCGTTGTTATTTATTATTTTCCACTATTTAAACAACTCGGAACTCTTTATCGTGTTAATCGGGCTTTAGTAAGATAACTGTTATTGACATAATACTTTTTCGTGAATTTATATTTTCTATTAGCTAGATCCATCAGGCATTGTCATGCGTCAAGATTTGTTTGCAAACCCACCTTTTCTTTCCCCCTTGCTCTTCAATCATTTTTTGTGATATGGCGTTTCAAGATGATGGCCTAGCAGACTCTCAAATGAGGATATCGGATACACCTCCACCTTTCAGACTGCAAATAACACTCGAAAGTCTGAAGAAAAAACTTGAATATGTTCTGTTATTTTTTGTTGTTTGTAGTTGTTGTGATTATTGTGAAAAAATTGATAGTAAGTATCTGTTACTATCCATGGTTCCAACAGCGCACCCCCTTCTATATGTCTATAGTTGCATTGATACTTTACGAACTTGAATTTATTGCAAATTTTTTCATCAGTTTTCAGGTGCGAAAGCATTCCAGCCACTACAGTCTTCAATTCCCATGTAAAGCTTGCGGGTTCAACCCTATTCTAAGAAGCTTGTATTTAAAGTTTTTTTTTTACAAAAATAGTTTTTTTTATACCAGTCCAAAGTCAAAAGTATAAAAACACTTCGATTAAAACAAGTTTGTTTCCCAATATATTTGAATCCCCTTAGGAGATCCTTTTCAGGGGCCCCCCCCAAAACTTATTGAAATTGAACAAATTCGCATTAGTATTTGTTAACATCAATGCATACATTTTAAACATTTTTAGCTAAACAGTTTCCAATTCGTTTACATTGTAGCTTTGCCAAGAGTCAATTGTAGAGGTTTGCACCGATTTTTGTAGTTTTGAGCAATTGGAATATGGAATAGGAGGAGTTGTATTGTGATTCTACAAATTAGTAAACCTTGTATGATATTTTGCGTTTCTGCCATTAATGTTGGAACATACTAAATGGATCATCAACCTTTTTCGAAATATTATTGCAAAACGCTCTATTTAAAACTCTTTTTTTCTAAAACGTCATATCTCAATCTTTAATTCAAAAACCTACATATATCGCAGTTGAGTTTGTATTGAAATTTTGTTTTTGAAACTTATTCTGAGACAGGAATAGGGCGTTATTGACGAGGATTATGAGCTTTCTTTAAACAAATTCCGAAGACGACATGTTTTAAAAATATTTTGATTTTCCACTCAGCCGTCAAAATGAAAAAATATGCTAGTTATATTTTCAAAAAAAAAATAATTTCATTGATGCTAATTCTCAACTCAAGTACTCCAAGAGTCCCTCCATCTTCTTTCCACACTTACAGACGACTGATAGAGCATGCTCTTTTTTCGGACTCAACATTACAGTTCAACTGCCTACACAGCCCAAAGTAGTACTTTTTATCTAAAGTGATTCTGTTCTTTCATCCCAATGGCATTCGTTTGAATAAAATGAAAAGAAATTAAATTCTTTTTATTTAGAAATATACCAAATTATGTAGCCTTTTTAAAATATGTCCAGTAAATTCAAAAATGTGATCGAAATTTTTTTTGCGAAGGACTTAAAATGCAACATACTTGATAATTTCGTGGGTAATCAGGGACCGCTTTTTGCATGGAGAGTGTGGAATTCTAGTGTACATATAAATCATCCAAACAGTTGCTGCTAATAAAAATCTAACTTTTGAAATTCACATATAGTGATGCTCTGACTCTGAGTCCCCGAGTATTAAAAACTTGATGAAGGGAGGAAAAAGACAATTTCTTCAATATTCAATTAAAAAATGGTGTATTCATATGTCTGAACATATTTTTGAATTAGATTCCTACATGTCCTCCTCCTATGTTTGTTCATTTGTATTTTTATGATTTTCTTTACTCCGTGTTAAGTGCATACTTATATATGCATACAAATGTATGTATGTATTGTAATTTTAGTATATCATTTTATGATATGCGCATATAAATCACTTCATTACGTGTTATTGATTGTGCATCAAACTAAAATATTTGACTTGCATAAAAACATGAAATGTTTAGTATATAAAGTGCGAAGGAGAAAAAGTGGAGTCCATTCATGCTTTCTATTTATACGGTCAACGGACTGTTTTGCTTGCCGTTTGACGCTTTCTACAGGATTTAAGATTATTGGGCAGTTCTCTTTTTCACCATTTGAATAAACCATCCTTCTTCATAACATGTCAAATAATGTTTCGACATAAATATTAAATGGTGCTTATTCGCCTAGACGATTTTACCCTTGAGTAACAAAGCAAAGAGAAACACCCAGAGAGGCCAATTCATCCTCCATCGGTTTTTCTCAACTCATGGAGGTCTGTCCTTATCACTGCTGACAATATTGGGTGTCGATAGTTTCACATTCCAGGCCGGAGCGTCATTGTTCATTTGCTTAACAAAATCTTGCCTCTAGGCCATTGGGATCTATTTCGTTGCACTATGCTTATCTTTGAATTTTCTTAGATATTCGCCGTTGGCACCGCATAAAGAACCGTAAATCTTCCTAAGAATTCGAAAGAAAAGAAAACTCTAAGGCTATCTTATCTTCTTTCAACACTATCTTTTCTTCCGAGCCGTACATCCGGACAAGCATGACGAGATACTTACAGTCTTATTGGCTAGTCAGTCCAAAGTAGCCCTTGACAGAAATAGTAATTTTCCATAGAACTTCTCTCCTCCCAATATTTACCTGCTGTTTGTTCTCGTTCGACATGTTTTGGCCTTTTACCAAATATTGAACCACTTTTCTTGACAGTTTCGAGAAGATATCGACGGCTGAGTGGAAGGTCACTCTATGTCAAAATATTTGTATTTTGTTCAACAACGCCCTATTTCAAAATTTGATTCAAAAACGCCTTGGACATGCGAAATAATGTCAGTTCACTTTTAGTCAGTAATTCCCACTCACCAGTGTCGTATCGGTCGGGTTATCTAAAGCAACAGTTTTTATCTGTCTGAGTCTGTCTGTATGTTTGTGGCCGGGTTTTCTATGTAGTATGACATAAAAAAAATTGTATTTAATGAATTTTGATATTTTTCGAAAACACCCAGCAAGCGGAAATTTGAAATAAATATCGAGCGATTTTACAAAAAAAAAAAAAATAAAGTTTTGTGTTTTTGATAAAAATGTATTGCGTTTCACATTCTTCCTCTTAAAACTTCTGTTAATTTACACACTTTTCTTACACTTCTGGAAACTCTCCCATATATTTCTCTCGTATGCAGTTGAACTTCTGTTTTTGCCCATTTGCTTAATTTTTTTGAAACAATCTCCTTAAGAACAGTTTAATTGATTAAACTTAAATTTTTTGGAGTAAGTAAAAATTTTCGCAAACGACAAAATTAAACGGGATTTCGTCCCCCTCTATAGCCGTTGCAAAGATAATAAAATATTTTTGCACGTAAGAGATTAAAATTGCAAAATAACTTGAATGACTTTCTCTGTGAAATATTATTTTTCAGTACAGTGGCTTAATTGTGTGAGGACAAGTGTATGTCTGTTTGTCTTTTATAGGCGTTCAAAGTACTCAACCGATCTTTATGAAAGTTTCACAGTACATTCTTCGATTCACTGGGTACAGCATAGGCTGTTTTGGAAAAGTTTCAATTCGACATAATTCTAAACTTATTTGGTCCAATTTAGTAATATTTTTATATGTGTGTCCTTTAGTCATTTATTTTAGAAACACATCTTTTTGTTTGTTATTTTTCCTTCATTTATGTGCAATATGATCTCTATGAAACTTTTACAGTGGGTTCGCTAAGTACGACAATAGCTATATATAGTTTTTGGTAAAGTCGCCCAGGCTATATATAGTTAAAGAACTTATATGGTTTAAGTTAATGAAATTTGGTTCAAGATACGTTTTCTATACTTAAAAAAAAAAAAATTGGAAAAAGTTAGCGGTACCAAGATCAAAAAAATGGTAATTCGCTGTATCTTCGCAACAATGAACATATCCGTACCAGCAGAGGAAAAAGGAGAAGAAGGGTAGTAGGAAGAGTAAATTTGAGATGTAGAGGAGGGTGGGGTAAGATGAGGAGCGTGGTATGAGAGTGGGGGAAACGCAAAAGGAGAAACAAAGAAGAAGATATAGGGATAAAGGAAGAGAATACGTCAAATGGGTACAATTTGTCAAAAGAAGACAAGTAAAATTTTAGATAGGACAACGTCTGCTAGTACCTCGTGTATATGAAATCAAAAAATTGTATTTAATGAATTTTGAGGTTTATTCAAAAAAGCAAAAAATTGGAATAAGAAATCAAAAATTAAAAGCGGAATTGCTAACTACTTTATTCGCGCTGTATTTTATTCAATAGATAACATTAATTCCATTGACATTATGACACGTCACCAAAAACAATTTTGACTAGGATTGGCACAATTCGTTAATATGAAACGTACAATTGGAAATGAGATATTTGATACCATCTCAAAAATTGATTTTACGTTTACGGGCGTGTGGCGGTAGTGGTTCTGGACAACCACACCGAAGATCCAATTTTCGAGTCCTGGTACAGGTAACATCAAAAACTGGTTTGAAGAAGTTTTTTCAAAACGGGGTGGTCCCTCGGCAGTGGTTTGGCAAACTCTTCGAGTGGACAACTTCTCAGTAAAACTTCAGGTACATTTGCAGATGCTGTACGGATTCGCAAAAAACTGTAGGTACCGCCAATTTGTAGGAAAAAGCAGCACACCAAAAATTGATAGACAAGCTCGGCCTTAATCTCCTTGGTGGTATATTTTGCCAATTTTTTTTTTTACTAGGATTCCTTCCGCTGCTAAAACAATTTAGAATTGTTTTGTTTATTTGTACATCATTCTCATCCTACCATTTAATTTAAGCGATTCTAATATTTGCATTTTATGTTTCAGCTTATCTCAGTCATCTAATTGTCTTTGCCATTAACGTTGCCGCTAATAAAACAAAAGTTCTTTGTTAATATTAAAAGATTATCTAATAAACGACTTTGTTCTATCTTAGAAGGAAGCGCAGAAAAATTGCAATCAGTGACGCTTAAATGACCAAGTTTAATCGGTTGTGCGTGTTTTGTAGTTCTTGGCGAATATAATACATCTTAAGCTATTAAATTAATGTTTATGAATGTAGTACGTGTACAGTGTATTCTTCGCCAGCTGTTGGCATATGTATTGAACAGAGTTGCGATTGCTATGGAAAAGGAACCAAACGTATAGTAATGGTGAAACGTAGAAAGACCTAGAAGATCATTTCCATCGGGGCTCCTTTTTTTTACTTTCTATTGTAGTTTAAATAAATAAATGCAATCATTTTACGGTCACAACTTTAAAAATAAAAAAAATAAGATATTTCATTAACTGTTCGGCTTAACTGTTCGAAATAAAGTACCATGCATTTATTGTTTTTTATTTTTACTGCATAATTTGAAAATTGTCTACATTTCATCAATGCCAGTAGTAAAGTTGCTTACATTTATTACCTGGTTCCTCCTTACTTAGTCGAACTAAGTGGACAAACGAAGAGATCACTTCCACAACAGTCATGGCTGAGCATCGGACGGCACTCGGCACTGGCAAATCTCTACTGGACGCCTATAAAAGACGCACATTCAATTTTATTTATAAAGCTACCAGATCCGACGGACGTTTTATGGTTCGAAAATTGGCTTGCCAGCATTAGAAATATTTAAATTTTTTTTTATGTTTCACCCATCTTACCTGATCCATATACATATATACATCTCCCGATCTTCGCATCTTTAAACGATCGCTATTCATATTCCTATGGCATCCTATTCCAGCTATGGCATCTTCTATATAGAAAAAGGATTTTATGGGCCATAAGCACTTTGAAACCTGTCCTCCTGGATCTCACCGTCTTCTGGTGACAAAAATATAAAACTCAGATAAACAAATGTTTAAGAGAATTTAATTTATATTATTTAATTCAATAACTAGTCAACTTATGGTTAGATTATCAAACTGCTCTTAAAATATTAATTCGCCGTGGCGTATGAGTAAACTGTTGAAACCTAATAGAATAAGAGCATACTCGTATGTTAAGCTTCGCAGTTATTGGTGCCACAAGGGCCGCTTGAAATATTATATTAATATTTGTAAGGCAAACGAAAATCAACACAGCAAAAGTGTACAAATTGAAAATATCACATTAAAAACTTGTAACTTAAATTCAGTGTCGAAAAGTGAAATTCATTTTAGTTAGTTTGGCCATTGATATGCAAGATGAGTACTGATAATTACAGAAAGAAATTACATGTATACAATTATCTAAAGATACTAGAACATTTGTTAATATGTACGTAGCTATTTATCATTTCATCTTTGTTGATTAAAGCTTTTGTGCGATAAAATTAAGTCATAATAACATTTTACTTACTCCAGATTATACTTAAATGCTCAGTTTTTGTTCTAACTGCTCTTTGCGTTGATTTACAACAAAATAAATAAAGATATATCACAGTAATTTCTCTCTTCACATCGCCCTTGCCATACACTTCGCTGCATTCGTCTTTACTTAATCCATAATGTACATTATCTATTCCCTTACTTGTTCTCCTCGAAACCGTTGACTAGTCATACAAAAACCCATAGGAGGTAAAATGCTTTACCAAGAAAAGAAAAACAATTGAGCCGGATCTAATGGCGCAGACATGAAATTGCAAGTACGTTAAATGTATTCGTGACATTTTCGTTTTATGATATGACATGTCACTATTGGTGGCCTACATCCGCGACGTTAGATTTTGATTACTTGCTTTTGTGACGCTATTTGGCAGTAAAGATCTACGTAGGCAAGTGCATTAATATGTGGGGATTAGGGATGCCAAAAATTTTGGAACTATCGGGATTTTCAATACTAGAGGGCCCGGCAGACTTTGTCCTGCCCAGAAATTTTCCTGCATGGATCTAGAGATATTGCCTATCCCTATTTCTATTCCTATCCCTATACCTATTTCTATTCCTATCCCTATTTCTATTCCTATTCCTATTTCTATTCCTATCCCTATTCCTGTTTCTATCCCTATCCCTATCCCTATCCCTATCCCTATCCCTATCCCTATCCCTATCCTTATCCCTATACTTATCCCTATCCTTATCCCTATCCCTATCCCTATCCCCATACCTATCCAACAACTGTCATATTTATTGACATTTTAAATCTTCTAATGGACTTCCACAAATAATTCAAGACCAAAATTAGCCAAATCGGTCCAGCCGTTCTCGAGTTTTAGCGAGACTAACCAACAGCAATTAATTTTTATATATATATATAAGATGTAAACATATGTTACTAAAGAATAACCCTCAAATTCACATTAACAAAGCTTTATAAATCTTGAATATGGTTGTAAATATGGGATTTGTTTATGAATCACAACTTTTTTAAAGATGTGTTATACTCGTACTTTTTATGTTGTTTAGTTTTCTTTGTTGATTGCTTTACCTAAATTAACATGAGCTTTCCTTGCAATTAACAAAAACCTGTTGACTATCGGATCCTGTCGACAGTGAGTTTTCCCTTGATTTATTTAACATTCGATTTTTTTGAATTAATTGTAACGTCTAGAAGAAACTATGTTAACCAGGACTTGAAACTTTACAAAAGTACTGTTTCTCATATCACTTTGAAAAGAAAATGATCAATTTTAAAGATTGCATAGAAAAAGTTCTTTTAAAGCAACCCTCGAGAAAAAATTTGAATATGCTATTTGACTATGCTTTGTCATTAAGAAAAAAAAAATATTTCATGCGCAATTATTGTATATTTTAAAATAAGATAAATATTGAAAAATAACGAATACCCATATCCTGAAAATCAGATAACGAAAGTGGAGATGTGTTTTGTTCTGGCGCAGATTTATTTTTCAACTAGTTAGGTAATCTCTTCTCTGCAAGTGACAACTTTCATTTATTTTTTTTTCTGAAATACTACATTATCCTTTTTGAACGTTTGAAATCCGCTGTATTTCAGTTAATATTTTCCACCAAAAAAACCCACAGGACGCTTACTCTGTACTTCTATTCGAAACCTCTCTTAAGTTGGCTAGACAACTTTCACGTAGCAATAAATTAAGTATTGGGTAATTTGCGGTGAATTATCCGTGAAATAAAATAATTTTCCGCGGCCATATTATTTTAAAAAATTACGTTTGCCCCGTAATTAAGTGGCATATTTCAAAATTTAAAAAAAACTTGATTTTTTTATTGTTTTGCCCCGCTAACTTCATGTGAATTTGTCGTAAATTATCCGTAATTAAGTGGCATATTTCAAATTTTTTTTT
Source organism: Merzomyia westermanni (assembly GCA_949987695.1). Taxonomy (NCBI): domain Eukaryota; kingdom Metazoa; phylum Arthropoda; class Insecta; order Diptera; family Tephritidae; genus Merzomyia; species Merzomyia westermanni. The sequence continues at coordinate 53,176,393 of OX465288.1, forward strand.
GGTTTTCCCCGCTGTCTTCATGTGAATTTAGCGAGGCAATTTTTCAAAAACTAGTTTAGAGACCATCTAGGCAAGACAACTTTTACGTAGCAATAAATTAACTATTGGGTAATTTGCCTTAAATTATCCGTGATACAAAAAAATTTGTCCAAAAAACTTGTTCAGAGACAAATTACGAAAATAATTCTTGTAATGGAATTTGCCGTAAATTATCCGTAATTGAGTGGCATATTTCAAAATAAAAAAAAAAAATTTCAATTTTTTTTTGAATTTTTACGGGGCAAGCCAAAAAAATTCAAATTTTTTTTTCCTTTTTTGTACCAACAATTTGTTGATTTTACGACCTGTACATTTTCAAGTATTCATGAAACCAGCTCAAGGCCAATAAAAATAATTTTTCACTTTTTAATTTTTATAATAATAATAATAATAATTCCCAACGGATTACCCACCATATCCCGCTCGACCGGCGCGAGGGGCGCATCCGCATAACGCGCGGATTATTCGTTCGTGCCGAGTCGTTGAAAGGCTTTGGTTTGTTAATCGTCGAGATCGTATGAAAATTATTATTGTTTTTTATTTGTTAATAATCATTTTTTAATTAATTATTAAAAATTGTTTTAATTGAAAAGAGTAGGAAAAATTTTTAGAGACAACCGCCATAGCTTTTCTTATAGATCCATTTCGGAAGCTGCCCGCTAACTTCATATTTTTTAAAATATGGCCACTGCAAATTTTTTTGTTTCACGGATAATTTACGGCAACTTACTCAATAGGTAATTTGTTGCTACGTAAAAGTTGTCTTGCCTAGTTCAGAGAGGTTATTCGAAAGGCTGTTCTACTCGAAAGCAAAAAGCTATTCTAATACACATCAGTACTCTTACCAATTTCAAAGGCACAGCAAAATACGAAAACACATTGCATCAATCTTAAGTACAGTATGAGATATTCATATCGAAAACCAAGCCTGCGATCGCAGTTTCGAACGTATGTCTTCGGACAATAAGTTTTATTTAATTTTTTCATTTTACTTTTATTTTACTTTCATTAAAAAAAATTAAATTTTTTTAATATATAAATACTTATAAAATAAAAAAAAATTTTTTTTTTTTCAATTTTTCTACCTAACATCCTTCAACTATTTTCTGTCAACAGCGATTGCTGAACTCTTTCTTGGGTATAATGATTTTTTGATGAAAAAAAAAACACGAACTATTTTATTATAAATTAAAGTGTTATTGAATAGAATTTTCTAACTTTCTGACCATTTTCGCATATCTCCGGTGACACTGCAAAACCGCGTAAGCGCTACATATTGCTTGGAAAATAATTAAAAGAATCGATCTTAATCGGTCTTTAAATTGAGCAGTTGAAAAACATTTAAACTGAGATATCACTTACGCGGTTTTGCATAAATGTACACGCGCTAGATAACTGAAAATCGTTAAAAAACGAGGGGAATCTTGCGATCGATTTGTGAGTAACTTTGCGGTGAGCTAGACACTCGCAACTTGTCACATAGTTCACAATGCATTATTTGGTCAAAAACATTTCGCTAGATGATACACGAATAGAGCTATTTGGAAAATTCGTTTGAATTCGGGAATATTCCGATCGCTTTTTAATTGATTTCCTGATGACCTAGAGACTTGAAAGTTCAGGACATTATGACAATATAATTTTTAGAAATCAAAATTCCGCTAGGTTGAGTGCTGATCGAGATAACTGACCTTGCAATCGATTTTTGAGTAACTTCCCGGTGAGCCAGAGGCTCGAAACTTGTCACATAGATCAGAAAAATAAAATTCTGCTAGTGGCGCTCTGATCGAAGTAGGGGGAAAAACGGGGAATCATGCGGCCCATTTTTGGAGTAACTTCCCGCTAAGCTAAAGACTTTCAACTTGACATATTGCCAAAAAATAAAGAATAAAAAGATGATAAAAAGTTTTAAGGACTACCTTTGTATTTATGTCGCCAAAAAGCAGCAGCTAATTTGTCCTTAACTAAAGACGTGGTATCTGTGAGTTTTTGTTTGTGAAGTAGTTATATATTTGAACAAAACTTTCTATATTGTTCCTTGAATTTCTGCTGAATATACATATGTGTTAAAAGCGTGCCTTTCTTTAGAATACGTGTGTTGAAAAATTGAATAGAAATATATGTTTAGCTGACAAACAACGCTCCGACAGTCGAAGGTTAACAAAGCGGCACCGACATTTCTGTGATGAAGAAGTCTATCAGCCTATGTGTACATAATTTTTAAATGCCCTCGTTTTTGTTGGTTCACTATAAACAGATTTACTCAAAATCAGTTAATTAAAAATATACGCTCATCCTTTCATGGAGTTCACTTTTCAATTTATGTATATGGAAATGGGCAGTCCTTTTCACGTTTCGTTAAGCGGAAAATGAACGGAGTTAATTCAATTTATAGCCAATTCATATTACGGTATCTCTTCCTATTCATTTTCGAATTATGCAAAATACACTGCGTACAAGTGTTTGAGCTGTAAAACGCTTTATGATTTAATTTGTGCACTTATAACTCGAAATTACGGATATGAGCCGAATTAATTGAAGTGCACACATGCATATATACATACACAGTTTTAAGAGCCAAAAAGCTTACCCAAAGCTACTTCTTTTGGATTGCTCGAATTTCGACAGCTAATTGCATTTTTTCTTTATTTCGTGGAATATAAATTAGAGATGAGTAACAATGCATACTGCTTTGCTATTGTGTTAACAGTAGACCGACCAAAAAAAAGTAATTTATTTTTCAGAATGTATAAAAGTTGCAGGAAAAGAACTCAGTGTTATCTTTTAGATGTGTTTTGCAATGATACATCGCTGTCAAAGCATATAAATAAAAAATTTTAGATGCATACAGATTTGTAGGAAATTAAATTGCCCGTCAGGCGAGCCCTCCCCGAGTAATCAAACTTTAAACATTGCTATGGTTTCTAATTTAACGTTTTTTTTTTTTCGGAAACTTGTCAAAGCGCCTAAATCAATATAGAAAAAAGACGAATAGAGATTTTCAAATTAATGAATAGTTAAACAAAAATGTGTCAAAAGATTATGCGAGTAGACTATTTAAGATAAATTCTGTGCGATAATTCATTTATTGATACAGCTAAAATAGTCCAGCTATATTAGTAATTTTTGTATGGCACATAGTATGAGTGAACAAATTTCGAATGTAAGTACCTTCACATCGGCTTACGAGAGAATGACGAAACTTAGTGCAGGACATACCACGAAAATCCAGAGTACATTCTTTTTCGGAACTTTCAATTGTACTTACACCAGCTTAGGAATATTATTACTCGACTTATGTTCGTACAGTATAACGCATTAACTGGAACAGCTATCACCCAAATAGTTGCAATGTTGAAACAACTGGGCTAGACAACTTTTGGAAACTTCTCTCAACTTGATTGGGGCATAATAAAAGCCTTCCACACCATCCGGAGGTATGTATTCCTCATAATGCTTTCAGAAAGTAATTTCATACTTTGGCCATCCCTATTTGCGTAACAAGTTAGACTTAGTTGAATGATCCGTTTAAGAAATTTTTTAAACTTTTCTTTTGTGGTAAATACCAAACCTTTCCATTTACCAATCTGATTTTTAATTTCTCCAAGTTAAGATTTGAAACCTAACTGAGTAAGCAGTGTAACATCTTACAAGGGTTCTAAAACAAGGCATTGAATTTTTCACAAAACATTTCTTCTTTAAATGGTCATCTAACCGCCTGGGCGATTTTGACCGTCCAACATAGCTCGCCAGTCGTTTCTTCGTTGCGCCAACTGGCGCCAATTGGAAACACCGCGGGATCGCAAATCGGTCTCCACTTGGTCCTTCCATCGGAGTGGTGGTCTCCCTCTTCCTCTGCTTCCACCGGCGGGTGCCGATAAGAATACCTTCTGGGCTGGAGCATCTTCGCTCATTCTCACTACGTGGCCTAGCCAGCGAAGCCGCTGTGTTTTAATTCGCTGAACTATGTCGGCGTCTGCGTAAAGTTCATACAGCTCATCATTAAATCTTCTTCGGTACTCGCCGTCGCCAACGCGTAGAGGTCCACAAATCTTTCGAAGAACCTTTCTCTCGAATACTCCCAGAGCCTCATCAGATGTTGTTAGTGTCCACGCTTCTGCACCATATAGCAGGACCGGTGCGATGAGTGACTTGTAGAGTGTTATTTTCGTTCGTCGAGAGAGGACTTTACTTTTCAATTGCCTACTCAGTCCGAGTTGGCATTTCTTTGCAAGAGTGATTCTTTGTAATTTCCAGGTTAACATTATTGTTGGTATTAATGCTGGTTCCCAGGTAAACGAAGTCCTTTACTATTTCGAAATTATTGCTGCCAACAGTGGCTTGGTTGCCAAGGCGCGAATGCGCTGACTCTTTACATGATGACAGAAGGTACTTCGTTTTGCCCTCGTTCACCACCAATCCCACTTTCTCCGCTTCTTTTTCTAATTTGGAGTAAGCAGAAGTTACGGCGCGGTTGTTAAGGCCAATGATATCAATATCGTCAGCATATGCCAACAGTTGCACGCTTTTATAAAATATTGTTCCAGCGCGGTTAAGTTCCGCAGCTTGTATTATTTTCTCCAGCATTAAATTAAAGAAATCACCGGATAGGGGGTCACCCTGTCTGAAACCTCGTTTAGTTTCGAACGGCTCGCAGAGGTACTTCCCAATTCTGACCGAGCTGGCGGTGTTGCTCAAGGTCATTTTGCATAGCCGTATAAGTTTTGCGGGGAAACCAAATTCAGACATAGCGGCATATAGGCAGCTCCTTTTCGTGCTATCGAAAGCGGCTTTAAAATCAACAAAGAGATGGTGCGTGTCGATTCTTTTTTCACGGGTTTTTTCCAAGATTTGGCGTATTGTAAAAATCTGGTCGATGGTAGATTTACCAGGTCTGAAGCCACACTGATAAGGTCCAATCAGTCTGTTCACATCAGGCTTCAGTCTTTCGCACAATACGCTTGATAGGACCTTATATGCGCTATTCAAAAGGCTGATGCCGCGATAGTTGGCGCAGTTTGCAGGATCGCCCTTATTGTGGATTGGGCAGAGGACACTTAGATTCCAATCTTCAGGCATGCATTCATCCGACCAAATTCTGCATAGAAGCTGATGCATGCGCCTTACCAGCTCCTCGCCTCCGTGTTTGAATAGCTCAGCAGGCAAACCATCAGCGCCAGCTGCTTTATTGTTTTTCAATCGGGATATTGCTATTCGCACCTCATTATAGTCGGGTTGTGGAACGTCAATTCCATCATCTTCGATTGTGGGCTCGGGTTCGGCATCTTCTCTGTTTTCTTGCTCAGTTTCTCCATTTAAAAGGGCAGAGAGTGTTCTCTGAACATCGGTCACCAGGTCGCCGTTCTCATTCTTACAGGAGTTTGCCCCGGGTTTGAAACCTTCTGTTATTCGCCGAATTTTTTGATAGAATTTTCGGGCATTATTCCCGTTGGCCAGCATCTCAAGCTCCGTTATTTCACGCTTTTCTGCCTCTCTTTTTTTCGCCCGGAAAAGCCGCCTCGCTTCCCTCTTCAACTCGCGGTAGTGTTCACACACACTCCTCGTTGCATTCGATCTCAGCGTTGCCTTGTAGGCTTCGTCCTTTCTTTTTGTTGCAGAGCGGCACTCTTCATCATCATACGAGTTGTTTCTTTGCGTTCGCCGGAATCCAATTACTTCTTCGGCTGCGGTACGGAGTGCTCCTGAGATATGATCCCACTGCTCATGCATTCCACTAGGTTGAATTGTGCTCTTGGAGAGCAGGTGTGAGAGGCAATCTGCATTTCGCATTTGTTTTAAAAGCGCGAGCACTGTCGCGGCAAATACGCGGCATTTTTAAATTAACACTGGAAAACTTTTAATCGAAATGTGGAGCACTGTTGTAGCAAATACTTCCGCATGTGTTTTAACAGTAGAAGTATTTGCGGTTAACAGTGTTTGCTATTTTTATGGTTCACTCATAAGATTGATATTTTTCCAAAAAAGAAGTTTTGCATTCTTGGCAAATTAAAAATATTTCATTTTCTAATTAAAAAAATATTTTTATAATATTCAAAATTGTATTATTTGATTTTACGTAGTCATTTTTTTCATACAACACTCCTTTGTAATTTACACTTGAAGTTTCAAAACCGGTTCTAAAATGTGTACATAAATTTTGATAAAATTCAAGTTCTGTGAGATCTATTGGTAAAACATTTCCGCATTGTACATGATCGTTTTCAAAAAAATTACTTTCCAATAAATTAAAGCAGAATTGGAAACAATACTTAGTTGCAAGAGTCAGCGGAATATTTTTACGAGATGTTATATTATTGGCGTATTTTTTAAACTGAGCATGTTTTCGTTCGAATCTAAAACACCACAAAAATTTAAGTGGGCCAAGTTCTTTGATAGAGTTAATGTATTGGATCATAAAATGGTGTTTTGGCTTTAGCTTCTCTCTATAGCCTGTAATATAAAATGTGTGATGATCGGCAATTAAAGAGCGTAGTTCATGTAAAATATTATCACTAAATTCCTCAGCCATTATAATGTCAACAATTTTAATAAATGTTATTAAAAATTTATATACTAAATCAAATTCGTCTACAAAGTCGCCAATAATTAGTAAAATAGTATTCAAAAAAAGTTTCATTTCCGAAGCGTTCATTTTGATGTTATTAGTCTTAATTTGAGCCCTTGTTATGGGATTACTTAAGCTTCTTACGTGAGCTGGACCGTAAGCAAACAATTGTTTTCTATAGTTAAACGCTTCCAACGAAAAATATTTTTTCTGATAAATAAAATAATCTAGAACATTTGGAATATTATATCTCGCTACTCCCAAAAACACGTCGTGCATCAAATCACAAGATTTGCTACAGCACTGCAATTCCATGGTATAACTTTCTTTATTACGTACTCTTTGCAAATCTTCGATTAATGCTGATTGACACTCTTCTTTGGATAACGAACAAAGGCGGGAAAAAAAGTTGCTGTTAAAACTAGTATGATAACCCAATACTTCATTTAAGCCCAAGTTATCACCCAATATCTGACCGAGATAAAAATAAATCTTAAATCGGGTATTCTCAACGACTACATTTATTCCATTTACAGATAAGTCTTCAAGAACCTCAACAAGTCTGCTAAGTGTTAATGAATTAACTATGAAATAACTCACATCTTTCGTGTTTATAAATCCTACTACAAAAATATTGCGCAAATGAGATGTTTGGTGTGACGGGGTGACAGGTATTGTAAAATATATGCCACAAACTGAATGCGTATGTGTTCCTAAAATGTTATTAATTTGGAATGCATCAAAGTATAAAAAAATGGGGAAAACAGTTTTACTTCCGAAACAACTAGTTTTACTCTTCCAAAGATTGCCCATTATAAAATGGTTAAGAGTATTGGAAGATTTTATTTTTTTAATATTTTCAAATGTTTGCTGTAAAATGTTTGGCTCTTCAAAATATTTCTTTAATTGATTAAGGTTGGGTAACCAGAAGCAAATACTTCATCGAGTTGCCTAGATATTTTAAATAATTGTGGTGGCTTATGAATACCATTATCTTCGAGTTTTTGTAGTAATTTGTATTCTAAAGAAATATTCTTAGAAGGTTGCTTTGCATAGGCAATTAATTCTTCAAATTCGATTTGTTTCTCAGGAGCAACGTACTCTGTGAATTTTTCAAAAGAACTTAAAATTGGAGCAATTATCAATTCAGTGATGGATTTTTGAGCTACTGGTATTTTTTTTCTCAAACTATTCGGTTTGCAGTGAAGCTGTAAAGCATGACTTATTACATTTTTCTCTATTAACTTTTTGTTTTCAATAATGTTTAGTTTACTAGTTTCATTGCCGTTATTTTGAATAGGCGGCGATTCTAGATAAAGCTCTAAGCATTCTTGACCTGTAGTGAGTTCTCTTATATTTTGGATGGAACTCATATCATTTTTCGATAATTTTGTTTGTGAAACATTCGTGCTCACATAAACACTAGAACTAAAGTCATGTATTTAAAAAAAGTGGTTGAATCAAGGGCAAAGTATTTTATGTAAATACTTTGCTGTTGAAATAAATACTTTTGCTTGAATGTAATTTTACAACGTAAAGTATTTGGATTTAATGTGGAGAGTGGCTATTGCCGAAATTTCTGATTCGAAATTGAAAGCCTTTTTATCACACTCAATTGCTAGAAAACTTCTCTTAATCTCTACATACAGGGTGGCTGATGAATTTTGCTACATTAAGAAACTCAAATAATTTTTTTTTTAGTGTATGGAATTCATTTTTCTTTTATTCATGTTAAAGCTCATTAAATTTTATTAAATATAGCTTAACTAGTTTTAAAAATAATGGAATTTAAATGCCCCCCCTGCTCGTCGATGCATGTGCGGCATCTTACCAAAAAGTTGTTCATTACTGCTTGGAGAGTTGAGACAGGAATAGCCGCAATTGTTTCTCGAATGGATTGCCTTAGTTCATTCAAATTTGTTGGTTTTGCTTTGAAGACTTCCTGTTTGCAATAACCCCACAAGAAAAAGTCAGGTGCAGTAAGGTCAGGCGACCTGGGTGGCCAACGGAATGTGGAGTTTCTGGATATCAGCTTATTGGGAAATTTTCGTCGCAATTCTGTCATAACAGGTTGGGCTATATGAGGAGCTGCACCATCTTGCTGAAACCACACAGAGTTGAAAGAAATTCTCATTCGGCGTAATTCTGGATAGAAAAACTCTCTCAAGATGCTCAAGTAACGGTCTCCAGTAACCGTAACGGTGTGACCGTTTTCTTCGAAGAAGTAGGGCCCGACAATGCAGCGTGATGAAACTGCACACCGCACTGTGACACGAAGTGGATGCAATTCCGTCTCATGGAGTATCTGTGGGTTGGAAGCACTCCATATTCGACAATTTTGTTTGTTTATGTTGCCGTTTAAATCGAAATGGGCCTCGTCAGACATGAAAAGACAGTTCAACATGTTTCCATCCTCTTCCACCATTTGAGGGATCTTCTGGCAAAATTTCAAGCGAATCGGCAAGTCTGCAGCGTTCAGTTTGTTGGCCATTTGAATTTTATATGGGAATAAGTCCAAATCTTTGTGCATAATTGACTGTAATGACTGTCTGCTTACACCCATTTGAGCAGATAAGCTTCTTGTCGAAACACGTGGATTGTTTTGTATGGCGGCAGCTACAGCAGCGATTGTTTCCTCCGTTCGAACTGAAGGGTTTCGATGGTAAGGTCTTCTGTTGACTGTCCCATGCTCGGCAAAATTGTTTACAAGTATTATTATGGTCCATTTGCTCGGAGGATTGCCGCCAAACGTGCGCCTATACTCTCTTTGAACCGAAACTACGTACTCCAGTGCGTGATAGCGGCGGACAATCCAAATTCTTGTTTCAGTGTCCCAGTTATCCATTTTTGTTAAACGTAAAAGTCAATCTGCAAAATAAAAAAAAAATTTACCAGATTCATTAAACAGAAAAAAAGTTATTTAATTTTTTTTTGGTAGCGGCTTTCATTAGCCACCCTGTATAATAAAATTGTAACATTGCAGATATTTAACAAAAACTGATAGTAGAGCCAGCAGAAGCCAAATCAGAATTTTTGTTTGGTCGCGCATCACTCAAAACTTGCTGAATGGAATTGAATGGACGCTTAACTTAAAATTAAAGATATCATATTGTGGCGATTATTCTCAAGCATGTATCATCCCTAACTCAATAACACTCCCACCACTAGTAAAACACAACAGAGATAACGATGTCTACTCTTAAGCGTGCAAGCGTGCAACTAGGAAGAGGAAGAGAGATGGCGCGAATGTTTGCGAATACAAGGCAAAGAGGAGATGTCAATAAGTAACAACGACCCTTCGAGAACACGAAGAACGAACAACCAAGAAAGTTCTCGGTGGGTAAGCAAGCACCCTGTCGGACTATATAAGGCAGTGACCAAGCAAGGCAGGTTGATAAGCTTGTATTCAAGCGTTGAACAGTGAACTAATGTGAAGTTACCAAACTCTTAAATTTGTATTGCGTTTGCACTAGTAAATAAAACTAGCTATTAGTGCGTGTGTTTATTTGACTTTATAGTTATTAAACCCAGGATTAATAATCGAAGACTCGTCGAATTCGTCACAATATGCCCCGATATCGACTAATATGTGGACCAAGGTGACCCAAAATGTGTTTAGTACAATATGGGTATCAAACGAAAAGTGATAATAAGTACTTCAATAAGCGATGAAATGAAAGTTCATATCTTATCTGGTATATTTGGGAGATATAATGATTAAAATTGTACTCAGTCTATTATAAGTTCTGAGACGCAGCGAAGCGGGGACGGGTTTACTAGTTTTAAAATTTGGTTTCGTCATATAACTGATTTTTTGATCCAAAAAGGTTAGAATTTAAGGTAACATTTTTAGCCGTGTAATGTAAACCAAGGCTATTCAAGTTACAATTTGTTCACGAAAAATTAAGTTTACTGTATCTGGTTTACCATATGTGCAGTTTTGTAAACACTTCAATTCAACAAATATTTTATCCAATTATATACTCGTAATTTCTGATCCTTTAATCTCATTAGATTTTTGTTTTTGCCCTTTATCAACAGGTCTGTGCATTGTCGAAGCGCGGTATGATGTTGCAACCAGATATACTGGCGTATAATGAGGCGATAATGCCGCCTCCTGGCGCTGCGGCGTCTGGGCTGGCGAATAATGCGTTTAGTGGTCGCCACTATAAACATCATCAATCGGGTGGCAGTAGCAGTGGCTCGGCGTTGGCACTCGCGTCCACATCAGCGTTTAATACGAAATCAATTCAACAAAATGTTATTATCACAAATGCGGGTCTCAGTTATGAGGATGTGCTTAATGACGATTTTCAATTCGATATGGATGGGCACGACGTAATGGTGTTTCTCCACATACAAAAGACTGGAGGCACATCATTTGGGCGGCATTTGGTGCGTGACTTGGATCTAAAGGTAAGGCTTTATACATACTTACTTTACTCAATGGAACACATGCGATTGCTTTATTTGTGCGAAATCACGTCAATAATATTTAACATGATGCCAACATCGTACACCACAGACGAACAGACATGTGACGTGGAAGGAATAAGCAATTAATCCAATAGACTGTCGAAATACTCAGAATACACATACTGCAAATTTTTTACAATCGCTTCAATGAAATGTGGATTATGGCGATTTAGATCCATATAAAATGAGACCAAACTGACAATAATATTGACTTTCATAAATTTAATACTTGTGAACATGTCTTCCGGAGAGATAATACCATTGGAACGAATGCCCTTACTTTCAATAGATGCCTACGATAGGAGAAATATATGGGCTATTTCCATCCTTCCTTATATCGCTACCTTATCCAGGGACTTGAGCAATGTTGAGAGTCCGTACTCGTATTCCAATAGGGCGGTGTTACATTAATATTAATCGATGTATTAGTGACCCCATAGCGTTTGTTATATATCCATTTCGGGAGCTGATAGACTTCTTCGTCGGAGAAATTTGGCCTTGAACTCATTACTTTTAAAATGTATTATGAATATTTATTATAACTTTCATGAACATGAAATGGTATTATAACTTTGGTCCGATGTTTGTAAGTATGAGAAGAAGTATACCGAAATGATCAGGGCGATGAGCTGAGTCGATTTAGCCATGTCCGTCTGTCTGTTTGTAAGCAAACTAGTCTCTCAGTTTTTGAGATATCTTGATGAAATTTGGTATGGAGCCGCCATTTTGCATGAGATTAATCATTCGTCGGAATCAGCAAGATCGGAGCAATGCAACGCATAGCTCCCATACAATCGATAGTTTCGATAAATGGGTTTTGGGCTATAAATTTTGCAATTAAAAAGATAGGAACGTAAAGTTTTGCAGGTTTGGTACTTATTATGTATGTAATGTGTGTAGTGAAAATCAACCAGATCGGACCTACATAACATATAGCTCCCATACAATCGATTGTTCCGATAAATATGGTTTGGGCTATGTATCTTTAAATTACCAGTTTTACACAGTTTTTACTAATTGTGAGTAAGGATCGGACACGTAAAACCGTGATGCGTATTCATGAAAGGTATAAAGTCTTCGGAACAGTCGAAGACAGCCCTTTCCTTACTTCTTTTAAGTGACCTCTTGCGCAAAATTATCGTAATGGACAAAAAGCAAATTTTACGGAAGAGCATTTTTCTTGTTCTTTATCTCTTCTTGTTGATTTATTGAAATAAAATTGAGCACGCGATTAGATAGTTAATTAATATTCTGAACCTCTTATTTTTTTCTGGAAAAAATCGCAGTTTGCGAAAAAATCACGAATTTGTCGCTTACCATAATTTCGCTCTCAATGTTTTATGAGTGTGTTTGAATATATGTCCCTTACGATACTTTAAAAAATTATATATATATGACAAGTTCAAGTTGTTTATACGGGAAGTTCCAAGGTTCGAGTCCTGGAACAGGAAACATGTGGTTTGGAATTTTTTTTTAAAACGGAGTCTCCGGTCGGCAGTGGTTTGACAAAACTCTCCGAGTGTATTTCTGCCATGGAAGGCTTCTCAGTAAAGATTAACCTCCTTGCAGATGCCGTTCGAAATCGTCAAAAAAACTGTAGATCCCGCCAATTTGTTGGGAAAAATTAGAAGCAGCAAACCACAAATTAACAGAGAAGTTCGGTTTTAATCTCCTCGCAGGTATATCGCGCCAAATATTTATTTGGTGACGTGCCATAATGTCAATGGAATTAACGTTAACTCTCATAAGAATTTGACATTAATTCGCTTTAACAAAGAGAATTAATGCCAGAAACGCTATGTATCATAAATGCTTTACTAATTTCTATAATAACAACGCAACTGCTATTTCAGGTGCAGTTACATAGATAATTTATTAAGCAGGGTTTACTTCAAATTTTCATTTTATGTCCATATACGAGGTGTGTTCAAAAAGTATCGCGAATTTTGAATTTTCGCTGGTTACGTATATTCGAATTGTTTGTGGCGTTATGTTGGTACTCATTTCTCTCACTTATGCCGACAAGCTCGGCCATTTTGAATGTTCAGTTAATTGTTGACAGCTGCTTTGCTTGCACGTGTTTTGGATCGTCTTCGATTTTTACGCGAAATTCGTACCAAAATTGCTCAATTGTGACCAAAAACAGCATCGCATGAACATTGCTAATGAGATGTTAAACTCTGTCCACGACCCAAATTTGCTCCAGAGGGTCATAACTGGTGACGAATCGTGGGTTTATGGTTATGACGTGGAAACCAAAGCTCAATCATCTCAATGGAAGCTGCCGCACGAACCAAGACCGAAAAAAGCGCGCCAAGTTCGGTCGAATGTGAAAGTTTTGCTGACAGTTTTCCTCGATTGCAGGGGCGTGGTGCATCATGAGTTCTTGCCACAGGGAAGAACGGTCAATAAGGAATATTACCTGCAAGTTATGCGCAATTTGCGCGAAGCAATCCGCCAGAAACGCCCGGATTTGTGGAAGAACAAAAATTGGCTTTTGCACCACGATAACGCCTCTGCTCACGCATCGTTGCTTGTGCGCGACTTTTTGGCCAAAAACAACACACTAATGATGCCGCAGCCACCGTATTCCCCAGATCTGGCCCCCTGTGACTTTTTCTTGTTCCCTAAACTGAAGAGGCCCATGAAAGGACGACGTTACGCTTCTCTTGACGAGATAAAGACAGCATCGAAGGAGGAGCTGAACAAGATACAAAAAAATGATTTTTTGAAGTGCTTCGAAGATTGGAAAAACCGTTGGCACAAGTGTATAATATCTCATGGGGATTACTTTGAAGGGGACAAAATAGATATTCATGAATAAATAAATAATTTTTGAAAAAACACAAAATTCGCGATACTTTTTGAACACACCTCGTATGTATATAAAATAAAAAAAATTGATTTAATGAAGCAGTATACGTAAACAATCAAAAGAGACGACGAATGCATCAAAAGTTGTTATGCAGAAATGTTGTGCTCAATAAAATGCTCCAGAAAAGCCCTACCCCAAAAAATTGCTCCCTTTTTTAAAACGTATACTGCTCTGCTAGGTTTAGCCTAAAGCTAGCAGAACATACATTTTTTTTAAAAAAAGGGGAGCAATTTTTTTGGGGTAGGGTTTTTCAGGAGCACTTTATTGAGCACAACATTTCTGCATATCAACTTTTGATGCATTCGTCTCTTTTGACTGTTTACGTATACTGCTCTGCTAGGTTTAGCCTAAAGCTAGCAGACCATCATTTTTTGGAAAAAATAGAAGAGCACTTTTTTGGGATTAGTGGACTTAATTAGCACCTTTTGAGCACCTAATTTTCCATAAGTTAGTTTTTTGTTCTGCTGACTTTGCTCTGCTAGCTTTATGGACCTCATATCAACTTCTATTTGATTCTCATATGTTACAAACACGTTACCCGAATCTACATTTTCGTCGACAAACCTACTTTCAAATGAAAATAAATTACCACGACAATTTCGACAAAACACAAAAAAGTTATTTCTAATGAAAGATCACTTCCCAACTCTAAACTATTCTTAAACCCATTTTGATACACCAAAAAAATTTCAAAAAAATCGGTTCAGGCATTTAGAGGGAGTTCAGCCCACATGCAGACAAACAACATTGCTTATGTATGTATCTGTAAGAGCATCCCAACAAATCCCTTAACCTTGACTTTGACTTTTCAAATTAGCCGGTAAGGTCGAATATTCTCTTCTTCAACAATATCTTCTTCTTCAATCTGTTATTTGGTCATTTGTATGCATCCCTTGGCTTCGTTGTTATGAGCTGCTGGCAGGATGAGGGAGTGATTTATAAATAATTTTCATAATTCACGAACATTTCACGTACAATGCTGACAACAATATCCGTAATAAATTACAACTTTTAGTACAACAAATTGCATAAATTGAAGCCGCAGAATGTTCATTCATGTTCACTGCGAGCAGACGCACAAATGTACATAGAAGATACACCTGCTTGAATATTCCTAAATACGAGTATTTATACATCACATTTGTCCTTTTAACGATCCAACACAATGGAAATTTCATAGATATGTCAACTAACTAATTCTAATTTTTTTCATTTGCAGCGGCCTTGTGAATGCCAACGCCAGCGGAAACGTTGCTATTGCTTCCGTCCACATCGCAATGAAAACTGGTTATTCTCACGTTACTCAACCGGCTGGAAGTGTGGTCTACACGCCGATTGGACTGAGTTGACCAGTTGCGTCGACATCGAGCTGGACAAAAACGAGGGTGAGACTGCGAAACGAAGATACTTCTACATAACGTTACTGCGGGAACCCATCTCACGATACATGTCTGAGTATCGACATGTGCGGCGTGGTGCTACGTGGAAAGGTTCACGTCATTGGTGTCTTGGGCGGCAAGCTACAACGGCAGAGCTGCCACCCTGTTACACAGGTAAAGATTGGTTGGATGTAGATTTGGATGAGTTCGCAGCATGCGAATCAAATTTAGCGGCCAATCGACAGACGCGCATGTTGGCCGATCTAGCGTTAGTGGGTTGCTATAATAAGACTGCTATGCCGGCGCACGAACGCGATCGTGTAATGTTGGCGAGTGCTAAGCGGAATTTAGCTGCGATGGCGTACTTTGGGCTCACTGAGTATCAGAAGGTATAATTTTTGCTTAACTGTGAATTTTGATTGTATATGTTTGTTATTAATATATTTTCTTGCAGATGTCGCAGTATATTTTTGAGGAGACATTCAATCTCCGCTTTGCGATACCATTCGAGCAACATAATACCACAATATCTGCAACGGTCGTTAATAATTTACGTCCGGATCAAAAGAAGCATATCGAGGAGTTGAATAGCTTGGATATCGAACTATATGCCTTTGCAAAGAATTTACTATTCCAAAGGTATGGCTCGCCGAAGTAAGCTACTTTGTTATTTTGAAATACCATGCCTTGTGCTAATCAGTCAGTTACTTTTCACTTATTTTAAGTTCCATCACATAATTTAGTATTTTCTGCACTTTTTGATACTTCTAGTTCCCTCATTTAAACTTACTTATGCATATATTAGCCCGATTACCACTTTCTAATGTTAAAGCATTAGTTGGATGGCTTGTTAGTCTGTCGAGTCCATTCACCAATTAGTGCTAATGCACCATATTTATCTCACAGCTCGTGAATTAACCAATGCAATATATTGTATGAGAACTGGCAAATGCTCAAGGACCACGGTGGGAATGCTGTCCCACTCTCCGTCAATTTGAGTTTAAATATTTCCGAAACTGCAAAGGTTTAATATCTTTGAGTTCTGGAAAGCTCACGAAAACGGGCCACGGTAGACCTACGATATGAGGTATAGTGTTTCAGCCCCATCCGTGCTGTTTGATATAGTAAATGGACCCAATGAGTACCGCAACTAATCTGAATATCCTCCCATTCATCTAGAGAATAGTTGAAGGACCACAGACTAATAGTCACTCTACAGGGCTGGAACCACTATTATTAGCCTAAGTATGTATATAAGTGCTGGCAGATGTGGTCCTTGATAAGTACCAGGGTTTCTAGGTACCTTCTTCGTTGCTGATACATCGGCGTAGATCGATCCAGCTCAGTTGTCAGCTTGTTTCCTTTTCGTCTGACGATAAGCATCCAACCTGATGTTATAGTTACTATCCCGATAGCCAAAAAATGCCTAAGTACACCCCAAGATCCCGTTTCCTCGATAAAGAAATATCATGTCCAGAGCCTCTATAGGCCATGATTTAATCGCCTCACAGGCATATTTGATTTTTGCCCCGATTTGATGAAATGTATCAATATGAATTTAGATACAATCCTGACATCCCGTAAGCTCCCTGGAAAATGCCGTTGCCTGAGCTCCAGTTTTCTGTTAAGAGCTGGACTAAGCTATAAATATAGGCTACTCTATCATTGGCTGTGCTGTTGACATGGACAAAACGACGCTTCTGCTACCTGTCATGTGGATCTTTTGGTCCGATCGGCCACGTAGAGAAAGGCCGCGAGTTGGGACTTCTGAAATTCCCACCACCTCTTGCCACGACTCGAGATCTTTCTGGCGAGTTTTGTATACTAAGCGCTCAGCTGACGTTACGAGGATGACTATACCTATCGGCTGTGGTGGGAATGTGAGAAATATGATCCCGATTCTCAGTCACATCGTCAAGTCAAAGTCGCAGAGTCAGGTGCGCGAGCCGAGATGAGTATCCATAAACTATCTCTTGCCTGAGTAGTTGTTCATACGAAACACTCTCTGCCTCTGATAATGGCACCTCTAGCGCTGGAGCTATAGTTGGCGTTATCTTTTGCGTTTCACGTTTTTTGGTCATGAAACAGTCAGGTAGCTTGATGGATTTTATAAGGTTGCTTAAAGGGTAGTGAGGTGCAACTCAATGTCTGGTCTCCAGATATGAAACCCCAAAGGGTTTGGGGAGTGTTGTCAAAAGTGACAGTCCTTTGCCGGATATGAACCTGGTACGATCCGGTACTCCCTTGCGGTATATGACCGACTAGCGTTTTAGTATAACGAGTGCAACCTGCTAGGTCATGTCACCCCTCCTTCCGTAAAGAAGGGGAACATGGGTAATGTTAGGTGAGAGCCGTCATATCCGTAGATCAACCATCGAGTTGCACGTCATTACCTTTGTGCATTTGAATCGCCTCTTAGGCCCCGTATACCTACTTTGGACATATTCTAAACTCCCAATCCGCAGGAGCCCATCTCACGTTGTTGTTAACTCAAAACATCATTTAAAAAACGGATATGCAGTTGAGCTAGTATCTGGGCGTGCGTGAAACTTTGAAGAGGGCTTCTGGCAATAAACAACTACAACATTTGTCTTATTATGCCGGAGATGGAAGCAAGGACTGACAAGGAAACTAACCACTAAACCCTTCTTAAAAACTATAGTTTTAAATTTCTAACCCAAAAGCAACTATCTACATATTAAATTTTTGCATTCAAATTAAGTACATTTGAACAAAATTGCCCTTTTTACAGATTTGAGCATTTAAAAGCGAAAGACAACGATTTTGAGAAGCGTTTTGCCAACTTGGGCAACATCTATTACAAACAAGGCGTTACGGAATTTAATTGGGATAGCAATATTGATGAATCGTTAAGCACCGATCATTGAAACCAAATATACCTAAGCATTCACATATTTATAATATACTACAATATACATAATATACGCTAAGCAGTTCAAAAATATGGCAACCAAAAAAGTGGCAATGGGCTGCTCTTTGCAAAAAGGACTTTATATTAGATTTAAGTATAAATTAAACATACGTATAAATATTATTGATAGTTAATAGCAATCCCGCGATCTCGCGGTGTTTCCAATTGGCGCCAGTTGGCGCAACGACTGGCGAGCTATGTTGGACTGTCAAAATCGCCCAGGCGGTTAGATGACCATTTAAAGAAGAAGTTAATAGCAAAGTGTAAATCTATTCTGTATTTGATGTATTATTTGCTAGTTTATTTAACCCAACTACGTTTTGTTCTGGTATTCAGTTCTAAGTATATATGTTTTTATATATTTATTTGTCGCTTTTGTAAATATGTTTCTAAATATTTGTTTAGATGTTTTAGTTTAGAATCTAAGTTCTAATTTTAAAGTCGCAATTAGTCGCAAGTGATTTCGAAATTGTAATTGGCTAAAATGTCGATAAGTCGTAATACATATAAACATATTTAGTTTAAGCAAAATACGCTAAGCCAAAATTAGTTAAGATCTAAATTATAAATAAGCTTAGAATCTAATATTTACATAAAAAATATAGTATTGTTCATTTTTTTTGCCTAAATTTACTTATTTATAAAAAGTATTTTTCAATTGAAAAAGTAAAACAACAGTACACATCAAATATTATATAAGCGGTTTCCATATTCACGTATAAGAAAAATCATTTGAAATATCAATGTTTACATAGGTAAATAACGCTGGCCAACAATTTCGGTTGAGGACGTAATAGTTCCAACTCTCGATGAATAAGCCAAACACATATTAAATTTTTTGGTGTGAACATTAAGTTCGAGAAATGGTTTTATTAATATCGATGACAAATATGTTGTTGAGGTTCATATAATAAAACTTCATTATTAGTAATTTTGTAGAATTTTTTAACCCGTTCGGTTTTGGACTTGAAAGCCACAGATAATAGCACTCAAAAGTGCTGTCGCATATTTGTTATCACGACTATTATTTGCTTATAAAGTGAAAGGAAATGCATATTAGTCATTTCTTTGCGGTCGCATTTGAATCGACACATAGTCGTTTTATGTATCCGCCATCTCCTCATCCTCCATCTCTCACTACCGCGTCATGTGCCTCTCGCTCTCTCAGTTGTTGGCTACAGAGTCACAAGTAGCATGAGCTTGGTTGCGCTAGAGGCATTCGATATCTGGTAATATTACTTACTGAATGGTGAAGTCCTACCCGAGTTCCTACCGTAGTTTATGTTTACGCTCCTTCAATATTTGCTTCCTATGTTCATGGATATACAAACTGATACACAGTGTAGACCGACTGAATGAAGTGAAAGACCTAGTTTAATTTAAAAAAAAGAAGTAGCTAGGTCGATCACTCAATTGAATAAATCGCGCTACTATAATATCTAGTACTCTCATATATTACTTTAGTATTTTTCACAGTTTTATTCCTATGAATACCGTTTAATGAAGTTTATATACAAAATTAATCTTAAGCTTGTTTAAACAATACTTATTCATTGCGAAACCATTGCCGATAGCATTGTTCTTGAAGCTAGTTTCATAAGACAATAATAAACTCAAATAATATGGGAGGGAATAGCAGCAGTAATTACTACAAAACGTGACACTTAACATTTTCCAGTAACAATTTGAGAAATATAAAATATGGTATATAAATTTATAAGGAATACAATTTTTTAAATTAAATTTACATACAAATTTTGGATGTGGAGAGCTTTCTGAATAATTTTTTATTTTTTATGAAGTTATACCCCCAACTCTATCCCCAATATTACTGAAAACTATCAAGATTTGCATTCGAAAACCAATTCTAAAACGCTATTTATTGTTGTTTTTAGCAAAAAAACAAGTAAGGACGACGCTGTCTTCGGCTGTGCCGAAGGCTTTATACCTTTCATGAATACGTGCAAACTTAAATACGCATTGTTTAAAGTTCTCTAAAAAAAATATCTCACAAAGTTTCAAGTTTTAATCTTCCAAAATGAGGGATAAATGGCCATAATCCTCTTATCTGAACGATCGGTTGTATGGGATATATACTATATATAGCTCCGATCTTGGTGATTTTTTTACGAAATCTTTTGCTATCCATAAGAAAATATCTCACCAAGTTTCAAGTTTTAATCTTTGTATGGGAGATATATGCTATAGTGACCCGATTATACCGGATCCGACAAATGTCTAATATAATACAAAAATACATCCGTGTGCCAAATTTCATCGTGATATCTCAAAAATTGAGGGACTAGTTTGCGTGCAAACAGACGGACGGACGGACGGACAGACGGACATGGCTGTATCAACTCAGTTCATCGTCCTGATCAATTTGGTATACTTAATGGTGGGTCTATTTCCTATATTTCTAAACGTTACAAACATCGGACCAAAGTTAATATACCAATTCATGTTCATGAAAGGTATAAAAAAAAACTTTCCAAGTACCGTCTGATACAAATGCAGAATAGCTTATAACCTTGTACTAAACAAATATATGTCGTTCGCAAGCATTGAGATTCGAATATAAAAATATTATAACCAATTTAGGCCATTTATTTTTTATTTTCAGTCTGAGAACATGAATGAATTCTCGACAGTTGACCGTTGTGATAACGAATCATAAAGGTAATATAGATTTCCATTTCACAACTGGTTACGCCAAAATTGTGGAAAGGGTTCGAAAAATGAGGTGTGATATACTACATATGTCAGTCCAAATATATGTTTAGTTTGAGAGTTGCAGCTGTTGTACATTCTTGCCTATGCAGAATAGCGAATTTTTATATCTAATTATACAGCCTTGGCCAAAAGCATTATGCCCCCCCATTAGTTACTGAATTTTTGATTTTAAGTAGTGAAGCAATGCTTTGTTTTATTAATATTAATTAGGTCCACCTTTTGATTTGGTAAATGCAGTATTCCTTTTGGGGCATGCCGAATACAAGCTTTGCATATTCGGATGTACTCAAGGCGCTGCTCTCGTGAATTAAATCAGAGGAGTTTGCGATATCATGCTTTGTCTTAAGTTTTAAAACGGCCCACATCTGATCTTTGAAGTTTAGGTCTGGAGACTGTGTTGGCCAACCTAACAAAACAATGTTATGGCTCTACAACGGATCATACTCGCTGATTTGTCTTGTTGGAATTGAGCTCAATATAAATCGCTGAAAAAGGGCTTTTACAAATGTGCAGTCTTTAATAAATTAATGCCTTTTTACCTCGCCATTATTCTCGATACCATTAGACAACTCGCCCCCAACACAAACGTCACACTAGGTGTTCCAAATACGTATAAGAGAGAAAAGTCGGTTTATAAGTATTGTGTTATTTCCTCGAAATTGGACTAGCTCATAAAGATAAGATATTTTAAGACCCATTAGACCACAGAAAGTCATACTGGTCGGATTCCGAAAAATGTTGGTATCGAAGAGGCATCCTTCTGAAACTGCTTTCAGAAGCCTTCTAGCTGTGCGGCAAATAACGGATTTTCAGATTTCTTCCAACAGGTAGCTGCAAGGGCAAAATAAAATTTTTTATAATGATTGTTGTTGGAGCAAAGCTCGAATTTTTGTACTTGTTTGTTAATTGATATTAGAGGAAAAATTACAACGATATGCACAGCGATGGTATGGGATGAACTGTTTCGAAGTGCCCAACTTCTCATCAGACCCTTTCTCGGACACTGGGATACGAACCCAAGTGTCTGCACCAAAGCCGTTGTTAGAGTACTCTAACAACTAAGCTATGATGCCCTGTAGCGTCACGATGCATTTTTCCTCTAATGTGCCATTTTTTACCTTAATCCGAAAACTCGCGTATTCTTAATAATCACTTAAAACTTCATTTTCTTTTTTCTTCATGACAAAGCACAGGGTTTTAGGTTTTTGACTAGAAGGATTGATTTATTCTCTACTTAAATTGCCAAAATATTTTAAGTAGATCTTAAAATTATACCTTTCAAATTTTACGCATCAAGGGAACTTTTCCCCAAAATACAATTTATTGTTGTAATCGAATTTGAAATACATAAGCGGAACTTTGGTAGCGATATTTGAAAGTACTAGCTTTTAAGTGGGGTGCCTAATACTTTTGCCCATGACTGTATATTAATCTCCAGTTTAACTAAATACCAATAACAGAAATAAGTATGTATATGTATGTAGCAAGCTTGATATTTAATATTTATGTAAACATTCTTTATAATGTAAAAACCAATTGTAAAGTATTTCTTTTATTGCGCGGCATTTAAATTTATCATTTATGTAGTATACAATATATTGTGCCATTTTGTAAAAAAGTTCATTAATTTTTATATGTCATTATTATCATCAATCGCATAAATTTAATGATTATTGACAAGTATTTACCAAAAACAGTGCAATTAAATTAATTTTACTATTATAAGGCACTATAAAACTAGAATAACAATAAAAATTATTAGTTGAGGAAAGATTAATTGAGTTTTGAAATAACTTAAAGTTTTCAACCTATGGTAAGTAACTGGGAGAAATAATGTCTATATATATTAAACGAAAAAGCCTTGGTGGCTTTAGCAATCAAAGGGTTTCAGGTCCAGTTTACTTATATATTGCTGAATTACAAAACTGTACCCGCGTTAAAGGATGGGACCACAATCCTAAAAGATAAAGTAGAGGAACGCCACAAGAAGAGACTCGGGATTTACCCAAACAAGAGCTGTTAATTCAATATAACACTGTTTAGTCCGCATACATGAGTGGACTTGCCGTATAAACTGGACGAAGTACTGCAATCTACTACAACAACAAGACGGGATCTGTTGGG
The DNA here is from genome assembly GCA_949987695.1 of Merzomyia westermanni. Taxonomy (NCBI): domain Eukaryota; kingdom Metazoa; phylum Arthropoda; class Insecta; order Diptera; family Tephritidae; genus Merzomyia; species Merzomyia westermanni. The sequence continues at coordinate 53,199,516 of OX465288.1, forward strand.
CGATACCAAGAAGCGGCCGTTTGGAAAAAGTCCGGCAGTCAAAAAGCTCGAAGCATATCTGCCTCGGTGATATATCCATTCTGATGCTAGAATATATCTGCGATGAGGAAGTCTCAATAATTTGTATCATTCCCGAAATATACAAACAAATACTAAGGCCTGGCGAACCAACTAAGTAATGACGGTCGTATCGGCCGAAATCTCCCTTCGGCTGTAGCTAATATATAAGAAGCATTCCTACTGCGTTTTCATACCGTCAATTTGTGGCTAGCCGAATATCACCAGGTAGACCACGCAAGTGAACATGGAATTAGGCTTCTACGTCGCACAGTGGCGCCTTTTGAGTTTTTTCTTTGCAAAAATCATAACTTTTGAACCAATGAAGATATTTTAAAAATGTAAAATGCAAATGAAAGCTAATTATTTGAAGTTTTATTGTGTGAAAGCTCAGAATGTCACAGATACAGGGTGCTTCTAAAAAATTCGTCAAAGTCGAAAATTTTTTAGAAAAATGCAAAAGCAAAATGTTTTTAGTAAAAAATAAAAAAAATAAAATGAGATTTGTCTTATAATGACGTATTTAAGCATTAAATAAGATAAACTAATGATTTTGATAAGATAGCGTGGCACTGCCCACTTATGACAAAAAGTTGTATCTAAGTAGTCACGTAATCAATAACTACCAAAATCGATAGACGTATTGTTTCTTTTAAATGGCAATACTCTTATAAAACTCAAATGTCCGTTTTTGGTGCCACAATAACAAGGTGCTTCAAAATTCATCGGAAAATTTTACATGTTTTTTTTTTATTTACAAGCCAAATATGTATTTTATTAATAACTAAAAGTTATTGAAAGTGGTTAAATGAAATTTTATTTGAGCTAGAGATTAAACAGCCAACGAATTTTGGAAAAGGGGAGTGGCACTGCCCATTTATGCAAAAAAGTTTGATCTTAGTAACCGCTTTACCAATTTGTACCAAACTCGATAGACGTATTGATTTCTATAAAAATTTAATACTCAATTGAAGGCGAAATGTCTAAGCTTTAAAAAAATTTGATAAACTTTGAGAGAAACGCAATAACGAAAAGTATGTATTTATAAATTACTAAATTAATAAATTCTTTTATTTGAAATAAAAAATTAACTTGTGCATAGATATCTTATTTTTCAATAAAGTAACAAAATTGATTGATTTACTAATTTCATTGTTGTGATAAGAAGTGAGAAACTTATTTTATCTTAACATAGTCATCGTCACTGGAACATATATCTAATAAAGCAACCATATCTGAGCTATACGCATCTGTAAGATCTTTTTGTGTTCTTACATACCTCATAGATGATATGACTGGATCAGAAGAGATAGCTAACATGTTGAAAAGGTCTTCGTTCGTTCGTATTCATACATCTATATCTTTTGTAGTCCTTGTTCTTAGATTCTTGAGCTTCTTCAGACAATTCTCTTAATGGTAAGCACTGGTACTCTATTAAATCTTTTCCATGTGCTAAAATTTTATGTACCGTTGGTGTAAGTTTCTTCTCAGGATACTTTTGATGCAGCAACTCTGTAGTTTTAGATGCATATTCTCCAAATTTGGGTCCATTAACTGGTTCATGGCAGTTTAAAATATTTAAAATTACTCCCAATCTTTTCACAATATCTCTATCAACTCCTGTTATGCGAGCAGTCACTTCATCGTTTTCAAAAAATCTTCTTGAGGAGTTACCATCATTTGCATTTCCGTATCCATACTTTGGACAGTTAACTCTAAGGCCAATCTCTTTATAGAATGCATCCTGAATTATTTTTTTTCTCGTTACATGTTGTATTGTCGTCGAAAACTTCTCCTTGTTGTAGTAGTGTATAAGCCAGCTTCAAAACAAATTTCATACATCTTATCCTAGCATGCAAAGGAGATATTCCATACTCATAATTTAGTTCTTCAGTTATTGAATCATCAAGATTTTCAAAGTCCTTTTGGCTCTTCTTACAAATTGGAAATTTCATTGTAGATGTCGTATTTGTTATTAAGTTCAAAACTTTTCCATCGACCATTGTTAGAAGAAAATCATGCTTTATTGTAATGACATTCCCCTCTTCAATTTCAATTATTGTTGGTTCTAATTTGGCAATTTGATTTTTTATATCACTCACTGTAGCTTTTATGAGTTCCGAAGACTCCTTCTAGTATTTAAATAATATCGGTCGGCACAATATAGTTGATGACGGACGTGGATTTTTCCAATATTCTGAAGCTTCATCTTTTAGTCGTAATGGAACAATAGAAGCCATAAACATATTACTATCTGTAATTGTTTCATCGTCTACATTTAATCTTTGTTTATATGCGCTTTGTCCTGATGATCCATCACAGCCCCACTTAGTTATCAATGCTAGCTCCTTTGGCAGTGATTTCAATTTTTCTTCAGTAAAACTTTGTAGGAGTCGTGTAGACGTATGATCCATTGGGTTTTGTAGCTCAATTTCCGCCGATACTTCGGTTATTTTGGAACTTAGAGGAACTGCTTCTTTCTTGGCTTGAGTAATTTTTTTGTATCCAGGTAAAATATCGTCATTACGTTGCAATAATGACTTACGCAATATAATATATTTTTTCTTCGTTAAACCGAGATCTATAAACATCGCCAAAGCTTCTTCGGTAGTGTATTTTCTAGGTAGCGCATTTGGTGGTGTGGGAATGCTGTTTTTGATCCTCATCAGTCGCACTGGACTTGCTATGAGACTTCACGTTTTCTTCCTCTTTTTTATGTTTAATAGCCAGTGCTTCTGAAAGATGAGTCGTGTCCATAGCTTTTGTGGTATCAGACAGCTTCCTTTTCCTTGTGTAGGTAGAACACTCTTCTATAGGCTTTGTTGGTCTCCCTCTAGTTGGATTGGTTGACGTGCTAGGCGTTTCTTCATCCAAAAAAGTTTTGTCAGCTAGCCACTTTTCATGCTTACTTAGAAATTTTGAATTGTTACGATAGACGTCCTTCCATTTTCTTTCTATCATAATGTATTGTAAACCAATTTTTTTTCCAGGCCTTCCTTTTCTTAAATGCTTGTTTCACTCGCTAATTCTCTCGTAATAGTCTCAACGAAGTCCCGTCTAGTTTCGAGTTTTCTAGATACATATTAGAATTGGCTTCGAGTGTATCTGATTAAATATTAAACTGTGAACTATATTTAAAAATACTATTCACTTTATTTAAGTAAACAGAATGCTAAGTTCCTTAATTTCCAAAAGATGAATGATAATGTGCATTGTATGATGGATAGCTTTATATACCTACTCAAATTATTAAAATGAATTTCAGGTATACAATTCGTAACTAAAAAATGTATGTTGTTAACAAGTTCCAATAACAAAAACGACCTTGCGGCCGTACTGAATTATATATACCTGCTCAGGCGCGTATTTATGCCCAAGGTTGTTTACCTTTTTTTGATGTAAAAAGTGAAGTTGCAGCTGGACGCAGGTAGACTTTATGAATTTAGGTAACTGAATATTTCACAAATAACTACTGTTAATTTTACGGAGCACATATTTTAACATTTTTTTTTCCATCAAAGTTTTAAAAAGGGCCTAAAAATAGGCATTTCAAAAAACAGGTACAGGGTGGGCCAAAAGAAACCAAGGGGTGTAAAAGTTTAATAACTTTTTCGTTTATTAATTTTTTTTATTTTTTCTTTCAGATTATATAGACAACACTTGGTGGTGCAAGAATTAAAACCCGCAGATCATCGGCAACGTCTAAATTTTGCAGTTAAATTTCAAGAGTTGGCCAGAAATGAAATCAACTTTATTAAAAATTTGATTATGAGTGATGAAGCTCATTTTCATTTGAATGGCTTTGTTAATAAGCTGAACTGTAGGTTTTGGGGTTCTCAAAATCCAAGAGACATTCATCAACGCCAATTACACCCCATCAGGTGTACAGTATGGTGTGGGATCACATCTGAAAATGTCATTGGGCCTTACTTCTTCGAGAATGAAGATGGAAGTGCTGTAACCGTAAATGGAGAGCGGTATCGGTTTATGATAGAAAAATTTTTACGGCCTGCTCTTGAAAACAGACCTGGTATGTGGTTTCAGCAGGACGGAGCTACTGCCCATACTGCCCGAGACACAATGGCACTTTTAAGTCAAATTTTTGGAGGGCGAATAATTTCCAGAAATTCGGAAATTATTTGGCCAGCGCGATCGCCAGATTTGATAACACCCGACTATTTTCTTTGGGGTTATTTGAAGGAGCGAGTGTATGTGAACAAGCCAGAGACAATCCTTTCGAAATTCGAACGCTACAGCCACAAGTTTTGAAAGATGTTATGGAAAATGCTCTAAAAAGAGCCCATCAGTGCGAAGCTATAAACGGCGGTCATTTAAGAGACATCATTTTTCATACTTAGTGTAAAAAAATTTCCCTTTTGTATATTATACAGGGTGTTTTTTTTACAGGTTTGTTTTTCGAATAGAGATAAAACTGGCATTTTGTGGTCAAATCTGGCAACTCTAATGTCATTTATGTTCAGTTTGGTTTGCCATTTCATCATGAACAGGTTGACAAAAGAACAACGCTTGCAAATCGTGCAAATTTATTTCGAAAATAATGGTTCAGTTCGCGAAGTTTACCGTGAGCTCCGTCCATTTTATGGTCGACATAATCGTCCATCAGAGCAATTAATTCGGTTAACCATGGATCGTTTTCGCACTACGTTTACTCTATGTGATAATACGCATCCGCAGAGACGTCGAACAGTGCGCACCGAAGAAACAATTGCCGCTGTAGAGCAAAGTGTTGAAGAGGACCCGAATGAATCGATTCGCCACCGTGCACAGCAATTGGAGCTTTGTCCATCAACTTTATGGAAGATTTTGCGCAAAGATCTTGGCTTGCGACCTTACAAGATCCAGCTTGTGCAAGAATTAAAGCCGCGAGACCATGCAATGCGTCGTGATTTTGGTGTATGGGCCGAAAATGAGATTGATTTCGATGCTGATTTTCATCGCAAAATTTTGTTCAGTGATGACGCTCATTTTTGGTTGAATGGCTACGTCAACAAGCAAAATTGGCGCATTTGGAGTGAAGAGAATCCACATGAGACCCTTGAAACGCCATTACATCCACAAAAACTGACTGTTTGGTGTGCTCTATGGGCTGGTGGAGTCATTGGGCCATACTTCTTCCGCAATAATGCTGGAGAGGCAGCTACCGTTAATGGAGACCGGTATAGAGCCATGATAACCGACTATTTTGTTCCCGAATTGGATGGCATGAATGTGGATGAGTTGTGGTTCCAACAAGACGGCGCTACATGCCACACAGCGCACGTCACAATCGATTTATTGAAGGAAACATTCGATGAGCGCATAATTTCGCGGAATGGACCTGTCAATTGGCCACCAAGGTCGTGTGATTTGACACCATTGGATTATTTTCTTTGGGGATATGTGAAGTCGCTCGTCTACACCAACAAACCAGAAACGTTAGGGGAATTGGAAGCCAACATTCGTGGCGTTATTGCCGACATACGACCCCATATGCTCGAAAAAGTGGTTGAAAATTGGACCTGTAGAATTGGCTTTATTCGAGCCAGCCGCGGCGGCCACATGCCCGAAATCATATTTAAACATTAATGGCATAAAATTATCCTTCCAATAAAGCCAAATTGATGGACCTTAAAACGATTTTCTTGTGTTTTATTCCAATTCGAAGTTCTATACCCCTAAAAAAAACACCCTTTATAATCTGAAAGAAAAAATAAAAAAAAATTAATAAACGAAAAAGTTATTAAACTTTTACACCCCTTGGTTTCTTTTGGCCCACCCTGTATATCCGCCAACTTTTAACAAAAAAAAAACAATTTTTTTTGTTTCAATTCTAAATTAAATTATCTTTAAACAAGAAAACGAAAACCGGCCGCCTTATTTACTCACAAAACGATTTTAAATACAACGAAAAAAAAAGAAAATTTTTCCCAATGTTGAAAATTGGTCAACTTTGAGCGGCTCTACCTGGTAAACTATAATTTTCTGTGAAAAAAACAGTTGTATATTCTTGATCCCTGGACAATTCTCTATTAGAAAAATGTATTAGATTTAGCGAACGCTTTCATGATTTTTTGATTTTTGCCATGCTTTAACGGCAGAGGCGCCACTGTGCGTCGATGAAATGATAATAATCAGACATGTGCTGCAATTCACTTTCGAGTGAAATTGTGTGTTGTGCCTATGTAAATTTGCTGGTTAATGACAGCAAAATTGCGTGAAAGTGAAATGCAGCACATGCCTGAATAACTTCCAATATGTGGTGGAAAAACGCGCGAAATCCCTACCAAAAAATCAGGCAAATGACGGGGGCGAACATTTCAGAACGAAAACGGCGACCTAGTAGGCAATGTACAGAGAGTGCTTAGATTATGGAGGGAACACTTATCTACCCTCCTAAATGGAGAAACCAAGCGACTACTCAGAGAAGAACCCGACCCCACTGTCAAAACACCGCACTCAGAACTGCCACGGGATGCCTCCTTATGTCTCCTGAACACCCGTCTATAGCGAGGGAAAAGTGCTCGGCGTTTAAGGGCATAGTGAAATGCTGACCCAGCAATTCCTGTTCAACTGCTACAAACCGCAGCATCCGAACAGGAGTCTGCTCAACGAAAATCCGCCTCCCAGGAGAATAAGGAGTCATCTCCGTCAGCACTATGATAAGATCCGGCACCATATTTTTTCGCCGTTTGATCCACAGGTACATCGACAGGCCCGCAAACTTATCCCCACAGAGTCCTTTGTCAGCTCTAGTCCAGGGAACGCCGTAATACAGGCACAAGCTCCACCTGTTACCGAACAGCCTAGGGAGACAAGGGTCATGCTGGCCCAACTTCGTTCTGGATACTGTAACAGGTTAAACTCTTACCTATCCAGACTGAACCCTGACATGCCAAATGTCTGTCGGGCATGCAGCGTGTCTCCCCATGAAACTAACCATCTCTTCATCTGCTGAACTGAGCCTACTCTTCTAACAGCAATGTCACTTTGGTTCAACCCCATTGTTGGGTAAGGGAGGTGATATTTAGGCAGGTTAGTTTATCGCTACAACAACAACAACAACCCCACAATGGATGATGATGGAAATAGTGTTCCCCCTGACGGATTGCCTGCTGAGCTATTCAAGTAATTATAGCGGAATCAGCTATCTTAGTATCGCATATAAGGTCGTATCAAGCGTATTGTGCGAAAGACTGAATCCCACAGTGGACAAACTGATTGGGCCTTATCAGAGCTGCTTTAGACCTGGTAAATCTGCCATCTATCGGAATTGACATACATCACCTTTTAGTTGATTTTAAAGCCACCTTCGACAGCGCGACAAGGAGCTGCCTATATACCGCAATGTCTGAATTTGGCTTCCCCACAAAACTTATACGGCTGTGCAAAATGACGCTGAGTAACACCACCAGCTCAGTCAGAATCGGGAAGGACCTCTCCGAGCTATTCGAAACTAGACGAGCTTTCAGACCGTGTGACCTCCGATAGTGCGATTTCTTTAATTTAATGCTGGAGAAAATAATACAAGCCGCAGAACTCAACAGATGACTTTGACATCATTGGCTCAAATAACCGCACCATAAGTTCTGCGTGCTCCAATAGAAAAGAGTGGAAAAGGTGGGTTTGGAGGTGAACGAGGAAAAAAGAAGTACCTTTTGCCATCAAGGACTTCGTCGCTTAGTGGTAGGGAATTGAGAAGCAAATTACTCTCTCGACTAACAAAAACCACGCTCTACAAGTCGCGGCCCGGAAGGTATTCTCATTGGAACCCACCTATGGAAGCAGAGGAAGAGGAAGGCCCTACTCCCTTGGAAATACCAAGTGGAGAACGACCTGCCCAGGCTGATGAATATTTTCGTAGAAACTTTTTCAAGCAGTCACAGGGTTTCCTAACCTGTGTTTGATAACAAACTTTTTCCAAACAATTTGATGTCACCTGTCCTGGGACTTCCGCGTGTTAGGCCAGCATATAGCTACCCCACGGTGAGCCATGCTCTGAGAGGTAAACGGAGTTAGTGACTCAATCAAATAAACTCGTTCTTTTCACAAAAATGTATAGGATCCCTTAATTCAGAATGCCCTGGATTGGGGCAGAGTTAAATATTCGGGATTAAACTGAACTAAATGTGGATAATAACGTTAAGAAGGTGTGAGTAGCCATTGGGAAGGGTTTGGGGTTGGATAATTCTACCAACAATTTCAGATTATTCTCAAGTTCAAGTTCCAAGGAGAGGTTGCTTCTATTAAAAAAATTGTTGATGTAAATATTTTGGAAAAAGTTATTTTTAAACATGAACAAGGTTCTCAGGAAAAATGTATTTGGCCTTGACAGATCCCGTTCGCGGTTGGCATAAAACATGGCACCTTATGCAGATAAAATTAGAAGCTGCACGAATTGGAAGATAATCTAGGCTTAATATACTCGGAATCATGTCGCGATAAATTATTAGTATATTTGTCTCACACTGTCACCTATTGGCCCAAATGTGTATTTGAGAATCGGACGGAAGGGAAACTTCAGTCTAGCTGAGGACATGCAATTTGCGTTAAGAGCCTACGAGTTAGACGAGGAAAGGATGCGTAGACACCAACTAATAAAGGGTAACGAGATCCCTCTGGACAGATGTGAAGCATATGTACACACACGTTCTCCCTGGCCAAGCCTCAGTGAGGAGAGTGACGAGGAGAAATCATAAAGCCATTGGAAACTGGTTGTGTAAAAAGAAAGATAGACAATATATAAGGACAACTATCTTCTGAGAGCGTCAAGCTCCATAATGATGCTGAAACCTCCAATATGTTTCAGTAGTAGAGTGAGTACTATTTTTACCGAAGCACCGAAGTCTGTGTCGGTATATTCTTGCTTTTCTGGGATATGAAAACAGCCAACAGTCGCTTGCGTACTGACTCTTGGAAAAACGGCAAACCTGAGATGGTGCCTCTATTGACGTGGGCATTATAGAACGGGCTAATTCTTTCTCGTCATATCAACATGTGTCAAACAACTCGGATATAACCTCCATTCCACTATACCCCATAAACACCCATATAAGTCACAGACCAATCTAAAACGTATAATGAGAACGGAGTACACGTCTATCATCGGGACTGAAAAGGTACCCCCTTTATCTTAACAGTTGACAAACATAACCCAAATTTAGGAATCAAAAACCCTGGATTTCATTTAACTTATGTATATCCAAAAGCCCTTCCCTGTCAGAAGGAGTCAAAATAAATGATATTTTTCCCTTTTGGGAATTGATGAAATGACCTTTACACATCGACTTTAATCATAGCAATCTTCCTAGTGTCAACTACCCTTCTAGAGTTACCTTAAAAATTATCATTCGTTATCAACCGCTCACACGGAATTGTCAAAAACGTACAGGGCTGCAACAAACCCCTCAAAGCAATTGGTTTTCTCATGACACCAGAACTTCACTAAGAACCGCCTCTGGGATGCATATTCACTAAATTGTACTGAAGCTAGCTCATCTAAAATTGTGCACTGCAAAACTATGCTTACAGTTCTATATTGTGTTGGGTATTGGAATTTTTAAATGGTAGAATCTTCCTTATTGCCATATTTGGCACAGATTTAACCAGTTTTCTTTTTACTTTGTATCGAACGAAATTGAAACTACAAGAAACTAGTTAGATCATCAAACATGGTATATTTTCGACCGCAGCGAATTTTTGTTGTTTGAAATGCGAAAAAATGAATAATTTTCATTACAAGCGAAAACCATCTGACCAAGTCGACTCAGGAAAGTTGCGAATTTCATATATATTCTGCCTACTTTTTTTTATACCTTTCATGAACATGAAATGGTATTATAACTTTGACCCGATGTTTTTAAGTATGAGAAGAAGAAGAGATAGACCCACCAATAAGTATACCGAAATGATCAGGGCGATGAACAATAGTATGCCTCCTACGATAAACTATCGTAAACGGTTCTGAAGTTATTAAGAGTCAACATTTGAAAATTTCTTCCCACATATGTGCGCAGTGCTAAATGGGATAAAATCGTCAATGGGACAACCAAGTTAATAAATCTAGCAAATTTCATCATTGTAGCTGCTTTTATTATTGAATTAACCCAGTTTATACGTTTTTCGAAATTTTCGATATCGAAAAAAGGGGCGTGGTTATGGTTCGATTTCGCCCATTTCAAATAGCAACCTACCTTGGCCGGAAAGCAATCTGTGTGCCAAATTTCATTCAAATATCTCAATTTTTACTCAAGCTATCGTGTCCACGGACGGACGGACGAACGAACATGTCTTAATGAATTGCTCTGTTCATTCTAAGAACTTTGATATATGGAACTCCATATATATCTCAATTATTTTGTACCGTTACAAACCACCGTTATATGGCCAAAACTATAATACCCTGTGTACTAGTACACGCTGAGTATAAAAACCAGTTTCGTTGTTTTTACAGGTTGCTGAAAAAAGTGTTTCAGTTTGAAATCTCCAATAAATAAACATTCGAACCTGGGGGGAACATATATTAAACTTTTTTTGGCGATACGCTCTAGTATATGTACATAGAGATACACGTACCACTAAAATTTAAAATCCCCTGCAGTGATAGGTAATTAAATGATAACAATAATAAAGGGCTATGCAAGTTTTACCTCCTTAAAGTAGACCTCAGATGTCAGTAGTTGCAAGCGATAACCTATAAGGAAGCAATTCTCAATAACAGTGGAATTATTAAAGAATGTACATTCATAGTTATGACGAATTGTAAATTTTCTAAAATTATATATAGCCTATGGTGTAACCATTGAACCCAAGAATATACTGTTAAAATTTCATAAGGACGGTTAAGTACTTTGTACGCCTATAAAAGGCACACAGACATGCATTCATTCATTTTTATTGTGTAAGGTGCACTCAGTCTGATCACATCAGGGGTCGAATTATGTTTTACGTTCCGTGATCGAAAGCGAATTTTTAAATCACAATAGCTCGAAGCCCATAATTCGGAATGACGGCATACGTGAGCAATTGGGTGGAAGAACCGGTCGGTTCAATTATGCACTATTAGTTTTTTAAAAAGTTGGACAGTTTCAACGTCATTGTGTATGTCGTGATTCTGCCCCAGGTTTCAGTCTTTCGCACAATACTCTTGATAGAACCTTTTGTGCAATATTCAAAAGGCTGATTCCGCGATAGTTGACGCAGTTTGTAGGATCGCTTTTCTTGTGGATTCCAATCTTAAGGCATGCATTCATCTGGCCATATTCTGCATAAAGCTCATGCATGGGCTTTACCAGCTTCTAGCTGCCGTGCTTTAATAGCCCCCCCCCAAGAAATGCTCAAGAAACCCTTCCTGACTCGAATCTCATCATGCGGGATGCACGTTGAAAGACATTTTCTAAAGAAAATCCGTAGAGAAAGACATACACAACTTTCAAATAAAAATAACTTCACATTTGGCTTCCATGTCATTTCTTGGGATATAAAGCCGTAGTTTGCGCTCAATAGTTGTATGGACTTTATCTACTACTATTAAATAGTGGCGGATAAAATCAGTACTTCCAAGTACTTTTAGCCATGATCCAATAATTTATATGGTCGCTTCCAATGACATAGCGTCTTCTTCTTCCTCATCCACACCTTATGTCAAAAGCTTAGAAAATAGGCGAATCGTTTTTGCGCGTTCCCTCTCACATGTGCATTTTGAAATAAGAATTCACCGACGTCAAACGGTAATTTCGTGTTGTTGGCCGTTCGCGTCAACCATATAAATCATTAAATCATGCTTTTAGCATCTGTTTTATCATCCCTTAATAATAAGCGGAATGACAACAGAGGAAATGTAAAGGGTGTTTTTTTTAGGGGTATAGAACTTCGAATTGAAATAAAAGACAAGAAAATCGTTTTAAGGTCCATCAATTTGGCTTTATTGGAAGGATAATTTTATGCCATTAATGTCTAAATATGATTTCGGGCATGTGGCCGCCGCGGCTGGCTCGAATAAAGCCAATTCTACAGGTCCAATTTTCAACCACTTTTTCGAGCATATGGGGCCGTATGTCGGCAATAACGCCACGAATGTTGGCTTCCAATTCCCCTAACGTTTCTGGTTTGTTGGTGTAGACGAGCGACTTCACATATCCCCAAAGAAAATAATCCAATGGTGTCAAATCACACGACCTTGGTGGCCAATTGACAGGTCCATTCCGCGAAATTATGCGCTCATCGAATGTTTCCTTCAATAAATCGATTGTGACGTGCGCTGTGTGGCATGTAGCGCCGTCTTGTTGGAACCACAACTCATCCACATTCATGCCATCCAATTCGGGAACAAAATAGTCGGTTATCATGGCTCTATACCGGTCTCCATTAACGGTAGCTGCCTCTCCAGCATTATTGCGGAAGAAGTATGGCCCAATGACTCCACCAGCCCATAGAGCACACCAAACAGTCAGTTTTTGTGGATGTAATGGCGTTTCAAGGGTCTCATGTGGATTCTCTTCACTCCAAATGCGGCAATTTTGCTTGTTGACGTAGCCATTCAACCAAAAATGAGCCTCATCACTGAACAAAATTTTGCGATGAAAATCAGCATCGAAATCAATCTCATTTTCGGCCCATACACCAAAATCACGACGCATTGCATGGTCTCGCGGCTTTAATTCTTGCACAAGCTGGATCTTGTAAGGTCGCAAGCCAAGATCTTTGCGCAAAATCTTCCATAAAGTTGATGGACAAAGCTCCAATTGCTGTGCACGGTGGCGAATCGATTCATTCGGGTCCTCTTCAACACTTTGCTCTACAGCGGCAATTGTTTCTTCGGTGCGCACTGTTCGACGTCTCTGCGGATGCGTATTATCACATAGAGTAAACGTAGTGCGAAAACGATCCATGGTTAACCGAATTAATTGCTCTGATGGACGATTATGTCGACCATAAAATGGACGGAGCTCACGGTAAACTTCGCGAACTGAACCATTATTTTCGAAATAAATTTGCACGATTTGCAAGCGTTGTTCTTTTGTCAACCTGTTCATGATGAAATGGCAAACCAAACTGAACATAAATGACATTAGAGTTGCCAGATTTGACCACAAAATGCCAGTTTTATCTCTATTCGAAAAACAAACCTGTAAAAAAAACACCCTTTATGTACGTACGCGCGTTGCTCTACTTCATAAACAAATATCTGTTTGTATGACATTTGACAAGCAGTGCTGACAAATAGTGTCATGGATTATGCGCAATTGCCGATGACCGTTTGTTTTTAGTAGCAGACGTAGATGCATATGCGTGTGAAAAAACAGGGCTAATAATAGATTACTACTAGCTAAATAATGTTCGGTTTCACCCGAACTAGGGCTTACTAACTTGTTAAATTTTAGTTTGACCTTTTCAACTTCACTAGTATGTGTTGCTCCCACCGATTTTGACGAGTTGACAGTAAAAACGATGTAATGCTGATAGAAGTTCTGCAAATGCACATAAGCGATTCAAAAACAAGCAAGGAAAACGCTGTCTTCAACTGTGCCGAAGACTTTATTCCTTTCATGAATACGCATCACGGTTGTAAGTGTCTGATCCTTACTCACAATTAGTAAAAACTCTGCAAAACTGATCATTTAAAGATACTGTGGCCATTATTCTCAAGCATGTACCATCCCTAACTCAATAACACTCCCACCACTAGTTAAACACAACAGAGATAACGATGGCTACTCTTAAGCGTGCAAGCGTGTAACTAGGAAGAGGAAGAGAGATGGCGCGAGGGTTTGCGAATACGATACAAAGAGGAGATGCCAATAAATAACAACGACCCTTCCAGAACACGAAGAGCGAACAACCAAGAAACTTCTAGGTGCGTGGGGTAGCACCCTGTCGGACTATATAAGGCAGTGACCAAGCAAGGCAGGTTGATCAGTTTATTTTGAAGTGTCTTTAAGTGAACTACTGTAAAGTTACCAAACTCTTAAAATTGTTTTGCGTTTATTACTAGTAAATTAAACTAGCTTTTAGTTTCATTATCTGTGCGTGCGTTTATTTGACTTTATAGTGATCGAACCTAGGATTACTAATCAAGGAATCAACGAATTCCTCACAATTGGTGTCAGACGCGGTATTGTTAAATAAATACCAGTGATTTAAAGGATAACAAGGACATGGCGAAGCTGAATGAATTAAAGATTCAGCAACTCAAAAATGAGTTGGAACAACGCGGACTAAACACTACAGGCAATAAATCAGAGTTACAGTCACGATTGCGAGAGGCTATGGAAACAGAAGGAATCAACGTTGATGATAATGTTTTTCATCTTGTGGAGGAGGCATCGACAAAAATGGTAGAAAAAAAGGAGTATCCGAATCCAGTAGCAACCGTGGACACAAACATGATATTGGCTGTATTAACTCAGATGTCGACTAAAATGGAAGAACAAGGAACGCGTATTACATCCCGAATGGCATCTCATATGGAAGAACAGAAAACATGTATGGCACCTCAGCTAGAACAGGTATCATCACAGATCTCGGCGCAAATGGATGAACAGAAGGCATATATCTCTTCGCAGTTGGAAGCACAGGAGGCGAGGGTGTCATCGAAACCATAAGTCCAAAATGCAAAAATTGCACAATTTCAAGATAAAATAGAGGCTGAGGCGGAAGCTTTGAAAGGCCGTATCCAGGAGCTGCAACTGAACCGTCCAGCTGCCTCAGCAAATACTCCCAAGGTAAAATCACCTTCCTTTGATGGTTCTGTTCCATTCAAGGTATTTAAGCTGCAATTTGAGAAGACGGCTGCGGTGAATAATTGGTGCACTGAAGATAAAGTTGCAGCACTATTCGTGGCATTGAAGGGACCTGCAGCAGAAATCTTACAGACTATTTCTGAGTCCGAAAGGAACAGTTATGATGCATTGATGGGTGCAGTTGAGAGACGCTATGGTAGCGAACATCGAAAGCAGATATATCAAATAGAGCTACAGAATCGCTTCCAGAAACCTAATGAGACTTTGCAGGAATTTGCATCGGATATCGAGAGATTGGCTCATCTAGCAAATGCAGACGCACTTGTAGAGTATACGGAGAGGGTAAAAATCCAGTGTTTCCTAAATGGAATACGCGATGTGGAGACGAAACGGGCCACATATGCAAACCCCAAGAGGACATTCGCTGAAACGGTATCGCATGCTCTGACGCAGGAGACAGCCTCGCTTTTGAGTAAACCTGCATACAAGGCTCATCGCGTAGAAGTGGACACTCCGGCTTGGGTAGACAAAATTTTGGAAGCGTTGAACGGAATACAGAAAAAAAGTGATGGTGCCATTAAATACTTTAAGTGCGGGAAACTAGGCCACATAGCACGTTATTGCGGCACTGGCTCCAGTAACCCCAGCAATTCAGGTGGACGAAAACGCAAAGCTGGAGAAGATGAGCAAGATGAATGCCCCATAATCTCTGTGTCCCAACTCGAACGGAAAGCGAGTAATGTTAGTGTTGAAGGCTACGTGGACGGGAAAGAGCGCTTGCTGACTGTGGATACTGGTGCATCAGATTCCATAATTCGGAGTGACTTGGTCAGTGGGAAGGTGAGACGATTGCAGAAAGCTAAGTTGTGGACAATAACTGGTGACAGCAAGCAAGATCTGGGAGAGGTGGCATGGGTTTGTAGCTACGTATCACAACTTCTTGGTAGCGAATATTGTCGACGAAGTCATCATTGGCATCGACTTCTTGGCTGAGAGAGACATTCACATCAACGTTAGGAACAGGGTTATGACTTACAACGGCTAAGAACTGGTCTTTGCACACAATAGTGGATATACCACGAAGGGAGTGATCTTGAAGATGAAGCAACAGGAGCCTCGTAAAGCAGAGGTAGCTCATCGACCAAAAGCTTTCACGGACATTTACTTCCTGAAGAAGATTCGGCAAGGCCAGGAGAAAGATCCAGATTTGGTACGAGTGTTGAAACGACTGCAGGAGAACAAACAGCCATGCATCGCAAAAGCATATTGGACACAATGGAGCAGTTTGAAGCTAATATATGGTTGTTTGCATCTGATATGGGAAAGTGAAGATGGCCAAAATCACCGAGCACTTATTGTTGTTCCCCAGGCAAGAATTCCAGATGTCATCAAAGCGTCGCATTTTTGCCCAGATGGAAGCCAAATGGGAATAAAGAAAACGCTGCAAGTGCTAAAGCGGCGGTTCTATTGGATTGGACAAAAGACGAACATCTAGTGGTCATGTTCCGAGGAAGCCAACTTAGTGGATAAGGTGAAACAGTTCACTGGGCATGAGAGAACGGAACGGAGTCCTGACGAAACGAGTTGCAGGAATGTTTGCCGGGTACCACTGGCAACGAAAGTGCAGGCACAAATCCATTCGGGATTAAGAACGGATAAAATGGTTGGAATATGTGACACTGCAATGCATTGTGGGATGTCGGCGTTTCAATCCCTGGAGGAAATGAGGCTTAATAAAGCAGTGCCAACCATTGAGTGTCCAGCAGCGGTTGGTTCGGGACTTAGGTGGAGGGCAGTGTGGAGATTTTTCTCAAACACGTACCATCCCTAACTCAATAACACTCCCACCACTAGTAAAACACAACAGAGATAACGATGCCTACTCTTAAGCGTGCAAGCGTGCAACTAGGAAGAGGAAGAGCGACATGGCGCGAGTGTTTGCGAATACGATGCAAAGAGGAGATGCCAATAAATAACAACGACCCTTCAAGAACACGAAGAGCGAACAACCAAGAAACTTCTAGGTGCGTGGGGTAGCACCCTGTCGGACTATATAAGGCAGTGACCAAGCAAGGCAGATTGATCAGTTTATTTTGAAGTGTCTTTAAGTGAACTACTGTAAATTTACCAAACTCTTAAAATTGTTTTGCGTTTATTACTAGTAAATTAAACTAGCTTTTAGTTACATTATCTGTGCGTGCGTTTATTTGACTTTATAGTGATCGAACCCAGGATTAATAATCAAGGAATCAACGAATTGGTCACAATACATAGCCCAAACCCCATTTATCGGAACAATCGACTGTATGGGAGCTATATGTTATGTTGGTCCGATTTGGATGATTTTCACTACACACATTACATATACAACAGAGTACAACAAGTACCAAACCTGCAAAAATTTACGTTCCTAGCTTCCATACAATCGATTGTTCCGATAAATGGGGTTTGGGCTATGTATTGTGACCAATTCGTTGATTCCTTGATTATTAATCCTGGATTCGATCACTATAAAGTCAAATAAACGCACGCACAGATAATGTAACTAAAAGCTAGTTTAATTTACTAGTAATAAACGCAAAACAATTTTAAGAGTTTGGTAAATTTACAGTAGTTCACTTAAAGACACTTCAAAATAAACTGATCAATCTGCCTTTCTTGGTCACTGCCTTATATAGTCCGACAGGGTGCTACCCCACGCACCTAGAAGTTTCTTGGTTGTTCGCTCTTCGTGTTCTGGAAGGGTCGTTGTTATTTATTGGCATCTCCTCTTTGCATCGTATTCGCAAACACTCGCGCCATGTCTCTCTTCCTCTTCCTAGTTGCACGCTTGCACGCTTAAGAGTAGGCATCGTTATCTCTGTTGTGTTTTACTAGTGGTGGGAGTGTTATTGAGTTAGGGATGGTACGTGTTTGAGAAAAATCTCCACACTGCCCTCCACCTAAGTCCCGAACCAACCGCTTCTGGACACTCAATGGTTGGCACTGCTTTATTAAGCCTCATTTCCTCCAGGGATTGAAACGCCGACATCCCACAATGCATTGCAGTGTCACATATTCCAACCATTTTATCCGTTCTTAATCCCGAATGGATTTGTGCCTGCACTTTCGTTCCCAGTGGTACCCGGCAAACATTCCTGCAACTCGTTTCTTCAGGACTCCGTTCCGTTCTCTCATGCCCAGTGAACTGTTTCACCTTATCCACTAAGTTGGCTTCCTCGGAACATGACCACTAGATGTTCGTCTTTTGTCCAATCCAATAGAACCGCCGCTTTAGCACTTGCAGCGTTTTCTTTATTCCCATTTGGCTTCCATCTGGGCAAAAATGCGACGCTTTGATGACATCTGGAATTCTTGCCTGGGGAACAACAATAAGTGCTCGGTGATTTTGGCCATCTTCACTTTCCCATATCAGATGCAAACAACCATATATTAGCTTCAAACTGCTCCATTGTGTCCAATATGCTTTTGCGATGCATGGCTGTTTGTTCTCCTGCAGTCGTTTCAACACTCGTACCAAATCTGGATCTTTCTCCTGGCCTTGCCGAATCTTCTTCAGGAAGTAAATGTCCGTGAAAGCTTTTGGTCGATGAGCTACCTCTGCTTTACGAGGCTCCTGTTGCTTCATCTTCAAGATCACTCCCTTCGTGGTATATCCACTATTGTGTGCAAAGACCAGTTCTTAGCCGTTGTAAGTCATAACCCTGTTCCTAACGTTGATGTGAATGTCTCTCTCAGCCAAGAAGTCGATGCCAATGATGACTTCGTCGACAATATTCGCTACCAAGAAGTTGTGATACGTAGCTACAAACCCATGCCACCTCTCCCAGATCTTGCTTGCTGTCACCAGTTATTGTCCACAACTTAGCTTTCTGCAATCGTCTCACCTTCCCACTGACCAAGTCACTCCGAATTATGGAATCTGATGCACCAGTATCCACAGTCAGCAAGCGCTCTTTCCCGTCCACGTAGCCTTCAACACTAACATTACTCGCTTTCCGTTCGAGTTGGGACACAGAGATTATGGGGCATTCATCTTGCTCATCTTCTCCAGCTTTGCGTTTTCGTCCACCTGAATTGCTGGGGTTACTGGAGCCAGTGCCGCAATAACGTGCTATGTGGCCTAGTTTCCCGCACTTAAAGTATTTAATGGCACCATCACTTTTTTTCTGTATTCCGTTCAACGCTTCCAAAATTTTGTCTACCCAAGCCGGAGTGTCCACTTCTACGCGATGAGCCTTGTATGCAGGTTTACTCAAAAGCGAGGCTGTCTCCTGCGTCAGAGCATGCGATACCGTTTCAGCGAATGTCCTCTTGGGGTTTGCATATGTGGCCCGTTTCGTCTCCACATCGCGTATTCCATTTAGGAAACACTGGATTTTTACCCTCTCCGTATACTCTACAAGTGCGTCTGCATTTGCTAGATGAGCCAATCTCTCGATATCCGATGCAAATTCCTGCAAAGTCTCATTAGGTTTCTGGAAGCGATTCTGTAGCTCTATTTGATATATCTGCTTTCGATGTTCGCTACCATAGCGTCTCTCAACTGCACCCATCAATGCATCATAACTGTTCCTTTCGGACTCAGAAATAGTCTGTAAGATTTCTGCTGCAGGTCCCTTCAATGCCACGAATAGTGCTGCAACTTTATCTTCAGTGCACCAATTATTCACCGCAGCCGTCTTCTCAAATTGCAGCTTAAATACCTTGAATGGAACAGAACCATCAAAGGAAGGTGATTTTACCTTGGGAGTATTTGCTGAGGCAGCTGGACGGTTCAGTTGCAGCTCCTGGATACGGCCTTTCAAAGCTTCCGCCTCAGCCTCTATTTTATCTTGAAATTGTGCAATTTTTGCATTTTGGACTTATGGTTTCGATGACACCCTCGCCTCCTGTGCTTCCAACTGCGAAGAGATATATGCCTTCTGTTCATCCATTTGCGCCGAGATCTGTGATGATACCTGTTCTAGCTGAGGTGCCATACATGTTTTCTGTTCTTCCATATGAGATGCCATTCGGGATGTAATACGCGTTCCTTGTTCTTCCATTTTAGTCGACATCTGAGTTAATACAGCCAATATCATGTTTGTGTCCACGGTTGCTACTGGATTCGGATACTCCTTTTTTTCTACCATTTTTGTCGATGCCTCCTCCACAAGATGAAAAACATTATCATCAACGTTGATTCCTTCTGTTTCCATAGCCTCTCGCAATCGTGACTGTAACTCTGATTTATTGCCTGTAGTGTTTAGTCCGCGTTGTTCCAACTCATTTTTGAGTTGCTGAATCTTTAATTCATTCAGCTTCGCCATGTCCTTGTTATCCTTTAAATCACTGGTATTTATTTAACAATACCGCGTCTGACACCAATTGTGAGGAATTCGTTGATTCCTTGATTAGTAATCCTAGGTTCGATCACTATAAAGTCAAATAAACGCACGCACAGATAATGAAACTAAAAGCTAGTTTAATTTACTAGTAATAAACGCAAAACAATTTTAAGAGTTTGGTAACTTTACAGTAGTTCACTTAAAGACACTTCAAAATAAACTGATCAACCTGCCTTGCTTGGTCACTGCCTTATATAGTCCGACAGGGTGCTACCCCACGCACCTAGAAGTTTCTTGGTTGTTCGCTCTTCGTGTTCTGGAAGGGTCGTTGTTATTTATTGGCATCTCCTCTTTGTATCGTATTCGCAAACCCTCGCGCCATCTCTCTTCCTCTTCCTAGTTACACGCTTGCACGCTTAAGAGTAGCCATCGTTATCTCTGTTGTGTTTAACTAGTGGTGGGAGTGTTATTGAGTTAGGGATGGTACATGCTTGAGAATAATGGCCACAGTATCTTTAAATGATCAGTTTTGCAGAGTTTTTACTAATTGTGAGTAAGGATCAGACACTTACAACCGTGATGCGTATTCATGAAAGGAATAAAGTCTTCGGCACAGTTGAAGACAGCGTTTTCCTTGCTTGTTTTTGAATCGCTTATGTGCATTTGCAGAACTTCTATCAGCATTACATCGTTTTTACTGTCAACTCGTCAAAATCGGTGGGAGCAACACATACTAGTGAAGTTGAAAAGGTCAAACTAAAATTTAACAAGTTAGTAAGCCCTAGTTCGGGTGAAACCGAACATTATTTAGCTAGTAGTAATCTATTATTAGCCCTGTTTTTTCACACGCATATGCATCTACGTCTGCTACTAAAAACAAACGGTCATCGGCAATTGCGCATAATCCATGACACTATTTGTCAGCACTGCTTGTCAAATGTCATACAAACAGATATTTGTTTGTGAAGTAGAGCAACGCGCGTACGTACATACATTTCCACTGTTGTCATTCCGCTTATTATTAAGGGATGATTTATATGGTTGACGCGAACGGCCAACAACACGAAATTACCGTTTGACGTCGGTGAATTCTTATTTCAAAATGCACATGTGAGAGGGAACGCGCAAAAACGATTCGCCTATTTTCTAAGCTTTTGACATAAGGTGTGGATGAGGAAGAAGAAGACGCTATGTCATTTGAAGCGACCATATAAATTATTGGATCATGGCTAAAAGTACTTGGAAGTATTGATTTTATCCGCCACTATTTAATAGTAGTAGATAAAGTCCATACAACTATTGAGCGCAAACTACGGCTTTATATCCCAAGAAATGACATGGAAGCCAAATTTGAAGTTATTTTTATTTGAAAGTTGTGTATGTCTTTCTCTACGGATTTTCTTTAGAAAATGTCTTTCAACGTGCATCCCGCATGATGAGATTCGAGTCAGGAAGGGTTTCTTGAGCATTTCTTGGGGGGGGGGGGGGCTATTAAAGCACGGCAGCTAGAAGCTGGTAAAGCCCATGCATGAGCTTTATGCAGAATATGGCCAGATGAATGCATGCCACAAGAAAAGCGATCCTACAAACTGCGTCAACTATCGCGGGATCAGCCTTTTGAATATTGCACAAAAGGTTCTATCAAGAGTATTGTGCGAAAGACTGAAACCTGGGGCAGAATCACGACATACACAATGACGTTGAAACTGTCCAACTTTTTAAAAAACTAATAGTGCATAATTGAACCGACCGGTTCTTCCACCCAATTGCTCACGTATGCCGTCATTCTGAATTATGGGCTTCGAGCTATTGTGATTTAAAAATTCGCTTTCGATCACGGAACGTAAAACATAATTTGACCCCTGATGTGATCAGACTGAGTGCACCTTACACAATAAAAATGAATGAATGCATGTCTGTGTGCCTTTTATAGGCGTACAAAGTACTTTTAACAGTATATTCTTGGGTTCAATGGTTACAGCATAGGCTATATATAATTTTAGAAAATTTACAATTCGTCATAACTATGAATGTACATTCTTTAATAATTCCACTGTTATTGAGAATTGCTTCCTTATAGGTTATCGCTTGCAACTACTGACATCTGAGGTCTACTTTAAGGAGGTAAAACTTGCATAGCCCTTTATTATTGTTATCATTTAATTACCTATCACTGCAGGGGATTTTAAATTTTAGTGGTACGTGTATCTCTATGTACATATACTAGAGCGTATCGCCAAAAAAAGTTTAATATATGTTCCCCCCAGGTTCGAATGTTTATTTATTGGTGATTTCAAACTGAAACACTTTTTTCAGCAACCTGTAAAAACAACGAAACTGGTTTTTATACTCAGCGTGTACTAGTACACAGGGTATTATAGTTTTGGCCATATAACGGTGGTTTGTAACGGTACAAAATAATTGAGATATATATGGAGTTCCATATATCAAAGTTCTTAGAATGAACAGAGCAATTCATTAAGACATGTTCGTTCGTCCGTCCGTCCGTGGACACGATAGCTTGAGTAAAAATTGAGATATTTGAATGAAATTTGGCACACAGATTGCTTTCCGGCCAAGGTAGGTTGCTATTTGAAATGGGCGAAATCGAACCATAACCACGCCCCTTTTTTCGATATCGAAAATTTCGAAAAACGTATAAACTGGGTTAATTCAATAATAAAAGCAGCTACAATGATGAAATTTGCTAGATTTATTAACTTGGTTGTCCCATTGACGATTTTATCAAATTTTTGGAAAAGGGGCATGGCACTGCGCACATATGTGGGAAGAAATTTTCAAATGTTGACTCTTAATAACTTCAGAACCGTTTACAATAGTTTATCGTAGGAGGCATACTATTGTTGTAATAAATGCACACAAAGAAAATAAGCGACCTCGCTTTTCGACCACGCCTACTTTTTAATAAAAGTTATATGGAAAGGAGGTATTTCTACCTTGAACTGCCCATATCTAATTAACTGATACAGGTATAATAATATAATTTGGTACTTACATCAATTTTCTTATTCTTTATATGATTTTTTCAAAATTTTGGAAAGTGGGAGTGGCAGCGCCCACTTATGAGTCAAAAAAATTTTAAATCCGACTTTTAATAACTTCATAACGGCGTAAGATAGAATTACGAAACTTAGTACGAGGTATACTATAAACATGTAGAGAACGCCCACGGAAAATAAGCAAAATCGTTTAACGATCACGACCACTTTTGGACCAAAGTTTTCTAAAAGAGAGGTAGGTAACCGGAACATGCCCTATCTCATTCACTGATGCAGATAGAATGGCAGAGTTTCGTAGTTACAATGACCTGATGATCCTATTAATGATTTTTTTTTAAATTTTGGAAAATGGGCGTGGGACCGCCCACATATAAATGAACAAAATGTAAAATTTTAGCTATTATTGTTAAATAAAATTGCGAAACTTGAGTATTTAAGCTGACATGTTAGGTTTAGCTTTAATTAAAATTTTTATAAAAGCAACACCCTGTATAAAAAAATTAATAGTAAAGCGGAAGGTGAAGCATATACATATGCACTACTTCTATATTGCTAGCATGCTATGCCCGCAGTGTGTTTTGAAATCGAAATCACAGAGAGACAACGAAACTCAATTTTTGAGATTGTTTTGTAATAATAGTATTTTGTTAGCTATGAAATACATGGTAGAATTAGAAGGTAAAGTCAACTCTAAAGCAACAACATATTGGCGCAAAGATTGTCAAAAGCAATTGTCTGGTGTTAGCGAATGAAGGGAAGAGAAACCAGAAAAATTTTCATTTGTGAGAAATTATGTGGTGCAAGCTTGGTTGAACAGTGATTATTATTGAATAATGTCGCCATATTTGCAATTAGAAAACCCACAAAATTGCAAATGCAAACCACGCTTGTTTACATTTTACTGGTTTATATTCTGCTGTTAGCATCTCCTTCTGACAATGTATACGCCAGTGTGTTCAAAATATTCAATCAGCTGATGAAATGATACAACCTTATTATTGAACCATGATGAAATATGTATATTGAAAAGTCAAATCGTTACAGGAGCGGTTCAAGGTTATATTAATAGATTCAAGATTTTTATGAAAAACCCTTATCGTTTTTTTCGAAATTTAGCACTGTAGACCACCCGCTTTACGTCACTTTGACGATATTGAAGAATATAGTAGTAATTTGGCGCAATATACCTCGGAGAAAATTGAAGATGGGCATTTCTTTTCTCCAATTGAGGTTCGGTTGTATTTGATGTTTCTTATTATTTTCTAAAAATAAAATGTAGGTCCCACATGTTTTACCTCCGAACGGTTGCTGCTAAGCCAGATGGAATTTCGAAAGACTCTCCATGGTAAACAAACACTAGAAGATTGGCGACCCCGCTTGGAAAAGCCGTATACCTGTAATTGCACCTAGAATCTTTAGACACTCCCCCATAAAAAGGCCGATATTAGAAAAAAATTGTTGAAAAATGAAAATAGAAATTTGTATTACACAAACTTCGACAAGAATCAGTGGCAATAAGAACTAACATCGGAGTGGATTGAACATGGAATAATGGTTACCAAGGCTTGCCCCATCCACAACTTAAAAATACTTTGGCATATGTTCTCCATCCTTAGATATGATCACGCCTTAGTCAACTAGAATCTGATGATAGGCTTGCGTTATTTTAAGTTTATATAAATCTACTACAAGACTACAATTTTGTATCTTATCCAAAAATATTTTTCAATGAAAGTAAAATACACTCATGGATTTTTCCAAAAGAAATGTGTCATTTTGGCACGTTCGTTTCCTATATATCTGCACTCTGATGTTGGCGAGTGTGCTCAGTATTTTGTAGCAATAAAGAAGTATTACATATATGTATGAGGTGAAGATAACAATGGAGGTTAAGGTAGAGGGAAGTATGGAAATGAAGAAGAAGCATGAGCGGAGACGATTGTTGATGTATAGCCAGATTAGAGTAAAGAGGATGCGTGTGATGAGGAAAGTGCGGATAGGAAAATTTGATGTTTCATGATTTAGGGTTACAGGAATGTATGAACACAACCATAACCCGAGCGACGCCGGGTACTCTGTTAGTTTAAAATAATTGTACACCTAGGTTTTTTTTTTAACAAAATTTGGTATTCTTACCGAAAACATATTTTTAGAATAAAAAGTAAAATTTTTAAATAATATTTAATTACTTAAATATACAAGATAAGTCCAAACACCAAAGAGCATATCGACGTGCCATACGAAAACTAACATCAGCATTTTTGTGTCTGGCGAAAGCTAGCACTTTCGATTTTTGGCTGACGAAAAGTAACAATTTCGTTTTGTTACTGACGAAACGTAGCACTTGCATCTTCTGGATGACGAAAACTAGCACTTAAATTGAGTTTGTTATTTTTTTAAAAGGTGTTGGCTCGGTAACAAAATTGTTGCTTACAATATGTATTAAAATAGGAATTCGATATGTAGATAGATATTCAGCATGTGAGTTAAATTTTTCTTTTGATATTACTGCGGAAGATGTATATCTTTCAATTTCAAAATTGAATAATAGTCAGAAATCAGAAAGCGAGGGATTTTCTCCGATATTCTTCAAACTATGTTCAAATACAATTTCTGAACCCCTGGCAATTCTTTTCCAGGGATGCTTGAACCATGGGATCTTTTTAGACTCTTGAAAGTTATGCTCCATACATCCGGTATTCAAGTCTGGTGACCGCAATGATATTCGCAAATACAGACCTATTGTTAAGCAGAGTACTCTGGCAAAACTATTCGATCATATCCTTCAAAGCTAATTGTTTGATTAAATAGACAAGGCTATTGTTGAGTGGCAGCATGGGTTTTTTCCTGGCAGGTCTACTTCTACCAATTTGGCTTTAGCCAAATTGTAGATGCCTTTGAAACCCATGCGCAACTAAAGTATTACTTTACTATTATTATACTATTGCACAAACTGGGGATGTACGGAGTGAGCGGAAATTTGCTGAAGTTCTTCTCAAGTTTCTTATCGAGTAGAAAGCTGTTTGTGTCAATCGGAGGTAACCTGTACTGCGCTTATTAACGCTTGGTCGGGAATCCCACAGAGAACCCGCTGTGGTCCTCTGTTGTTCTTCATTTTTATTAACCCTCCGTTGTGTGAAGTTTTTTTATACCTTCGTTGTGTGAAGTGGCCTGGCCAGGCCACCTATGAGAAAACGTGCTTTGCGTATTGGGTGGTGTGAAAATTATGCCTATAATCAATTTCTAGTGTGATAGAGATTAAACACCGAATTTTTTAGGCTTCAAAGAAATTTATTATTCAAGTTTCATTCTTCTTCTTATTGTTTTTACAAGTTATGTACTATATGAAAAAATTCATTTATAAAAAAAATTAAAATAATATAGAATTATAAAAAATGTTCCTGCAGTCAAGTTTCATTCTTTTTCTTATTGTTTTTCACAAGTTATATAAAAAAATTCATTTATAAAGAAATAAATAAAAATAATATAGGATTATAAAAAATGTTCATGGAGTTGACGTAGTTCCTGCAGCTAGACAAACGTTGCAAGTGTAGGTTTTAGTGTCTACACCGTGGCTTAAGCACATTGGATCTTTGCAAATATTGCAGATAAATCGGGTCTTTCTTTTAAACTTATCAAGTTTGATACATAGCATGCACAATGGCCGGTACTGTGAGCTTACGGGTTTTGGTGCAGTTTTTGGTGTTGGGACCGTAGAAGTTGAAGGTGGATTCTGTGAAGAAGTAAAAAAATATAAATAATAATTATGAATTTCAGCACGAACTTGCATTTTTGTATGTATACTTACATAAAATATATTGAATTTTTGCATTGCTCTTTTGATTGCTGGTCTACCATATACCATAGGAGTTGCTGCCCGTCTTTCCATATGGGGGATTGTTAATTGCTCTGCCAATTCCAATATAAAATCCCTTCGCTGATCTGATTTCTTGCTTGGCCGCAAATGCTTGTATATGATATAAGAAGCCAAGCCAATGACGTCAAGCATATTATAAAAAATTGCCAACGGCCATCGGTTTGTTGCTCGTTTGCAACTGTATCCAGAAATCATTTGGTCCATTGTATCCACCCCAGCCTTATTTTCATTATAATCTAAGATAGCTGCAGGTTTATATTTGTTTGAATCGTCTGTGAATTTCGTGTAATGTTGTGTCGACAATACTAGCACATATTTGTCTACTTTGGCAACGTAGGACAACATAGATACGTCTTCATCCAGGAAAGCGAACAAAGTCTGATATAGAGGTCGACATTTTTTATACCGCTTTGTCTTGTTGTTCAGGGGAAAGCATAGAGGAACAAATTTTCTATTTGCGCGCACTGCTCCCACGATAGCTAATCCTTTTTGCGTAAGGGTTTTTGCCAATTCGAGTGATGTGAAAAAGTTATCGCAATACACTGTTCGACCGGAATAACGATACTTCTCCACTAAATCCAGTACCACTCTTTCACCTTGGTTAATTTCTCGTTCTTCATTTGGTCGTTTTCCTGTGTAAATCTGTCCCTTTAGAGGGTAGTTTGTTTTTGAATCACAGACCCACCAAATCTTTATTCCGTACTTTGCTGGCTTAGACGGAATATACTGCGTGAACCTAGTTCGTCCACGGTAAGGGAATAGTTGCTCATCTACTGTTATTGCAGCGTTTGGAGTATATGCTTCTTGAAGGTTGTGATTCATCATCGTCCAAATATCGTCAATAGGTGCAGATTTACTCAACAGCATACGTGCAGAACGAGTGTTAGCTGCGTCAAAACGGATAAAACGCAGCAGCATTTTGAATCGATCCAACGACATTGTTGCCTTATAAATATCAAAATGCCGAGAATGCCATAGATCCTTTGCTTGCATGTTACTACAGTGAAAAACGCCAGAAAAGAGTAGTAGTCCAAACAAAGCATACATTTCGATTTCGTCTGTCGGCTTCCATTCCTTTGGCTTACATGTTGGATTAGTCTCATTCCAGGCTTTGATCACTGCCCCTGCTTTCCGATTCGTCTCACGGACAATTATATCCACTATTTGTGGAGACATTATGTCACGAAAAATATCAAGTGGATTTGGCAGAAATCGATGAGCAGGTCCCACTGGTCTGGTGCTGCTACTGGTAAACCGATTCCAATGCCGAGCTCTCGGTACTGGCGGTTCTTTTTTCCAGAATATATTGCCAATCTTACACTCGTAATATTGTTCTTTTTCACCTATTAATTGAGGCATTACACTTAGAGAGTTTGAGACATTGGGCTCCTGTTCGGCTACTTCATCCCATTCAGTTTCATCAATTTCTTCATTTTCAGGTAATTCTTCTTCAACCTCAAGCTCATTATCACAATCAGATAACTCACCGTCATCAATAGGAACATAATCCACATCATCATCGTCATCGGTGTCATACGGATCGTCTTCCTCATCCTCCGCTGCAATAAAGTTGCTCAGCACTTCCTCATGATATTGCATTTGTTCACTTGATAGACGATTACCGCTTCTTCCGATAGCTAAGAGAGCCCTATCTACTTCGTCTAAAAATGACATATTTCTGTGTCGGCACAAAATACAATAAAACACTATATAAATACTATGAATCACTCTTGTAAATATATGACGCAGGATGACGATACGTAATAATAAGTTTCCGACGAATTGACGCACGCACTTTCAATAAACTTCCATTAAAAACTGACTCTTTTTACCTTCTCCAATATTTTCTATATCCTTTGCATCGCCTACTGATTGTTAGTACCTAAGATTCACAACAAGTGTTTCATGAACCAATATTGTTTATCTCGCCTACTAATTGTCAGTATGTAAACTTTGCAACAAGTGTTTTATGAGACAGTGCGCGCCACTTCCTCAAAGTATTTTCCAATACTCTAAACTTATTATCAGATCCGACATATAAAAAAATACTTACTGTTTTTCTTTTAATCAAAAATTAACTGCAACAAAATCAATCATACACAATAAAAACGCGAACCTTTACTAAATGCAACCAAATTCAATTCGAACGTAACGGCCGATCCCGTTTTTCGACTAAAAATAGTCAAACTCGAGAAAATGAGTTGAGAGCGAGAGAAAAACTAAACTTGCTAGCTAAAACTTTCAATTTCTGAGAGTGAGAGAGCTATATTTACTGTTTTATTTACTCTCATTAGTCAAAGAACTGAGTGCGGTACATAACAATACCAAAATTGTAGTGGTGGCCTGCGCAGGCCACCTACCACCGCTTGTGAAGTTTTTTTGAAAAATGTATTTTTTTCAAAATCAGTTCGCTGGTAATGGCTATAAAACTTTCATCAGCTTTAGCTAACAAAGCCCAAAGCGATTTTTGATAACTTAACGAAAAAAAAAGATATACCCCTTTAAAAATCGAAGTGGCCTGTGTAGGCCACTTCACACAACGGAGGGTTAATGATTTGCCATAAAAATTCAAATTTAATGTTCGCGGACGACGTCAAACTCTTTATAACCGTACGTGATACTTCCGACTGCATTAACTTGCAATATGATCTCGATTCTTTTAATGAATGGTGTACAAGTAATAACCTACTTTTAAATAACAATAAACATTGTGTTATTTCCTATTCAAAAAGGGTAACTACCACCTCTTTCAACTACAAATTAAATGCTGAATCTTTAAACCGTTGTCGTGAGATTAAAGATCTGGGTGTAATTTTTGACAACCAACTCTCTTTTTCTGGTCACATCGATTTTATTGTTTCCAAGTCTTTTGCAATGGTTGGGTTTATTAGACGTAATTCCAGTGACTTCCATTCAAGGATGCCATGACTCTGAAGGCACTTTTTACGTCATTGGTAAGAAGTCGTCTGGAATATTGCTCGATTATATGGAGTCCATTCTATGAACGGAACTCACATAAAATTGAGAGAGTTCAAAGAATTTTCACCAAAATTGCTTTGCGTATGCTTCACTGGCCCGATAGCCTCCCATCGTATATCAGCAGGCGTAAATTTGCAAGGTCTCCAGGCTTTGTATGACCGAAGAGCTTGTATCTCACTCATGTTTGCCTATAACGTTATCAACGGTAATATAAACTGCTCTGATTTATCTAATTTATTCGTTCCATACATTCCACCACGTGATCTAAGGCATACGAGACTATTTGTTGAAGTAACTCATAGAAAGAATTATGAGTTGAATGAACCCATATCCAAGGCTATAC
The DNA here is from genome assembly GCA_949987695.1 of Merzomyia westermanni. NCBI lineage: Eukaryota > Metazoa > Arthropoda > Insecta > Diptera > Tephritidae > Merzomyia > Merzomyia westermanni. The sequence continues at coordinate 53,229,860 of OX465288.1, forward strand.
AACTAGCAAATCGATATAGTGGTCTTGTTAACTTCAATAATAGCATATATAAATTTAAGCTTGAACTTTTCTCCATTTTTAACTAGTCTGTATTTTTTTAGACCGAAATAAATAAATAAATTCAAAGTTAGCATGCCGATTTCATTGTTCTCGCAGGTAAATACAGCTTGAGCACTTTTGTGAACGAATCACGAACTTGTGCTCACCGAAAATGTGGGGTTTATTTGAAATTGCAGGGATCGCATAATAATAACAACAAGTAAGGAAGTTCCTGTAAAAGTGGTTGTGGTAAATTGTGCTGAATTTCATTCTATTAGTTTAGCTCATGAATATCACGACTGCAGTGGCTTTATTAATTTTTCAATTGTAGTCATTTCGATACTTATATATACAAACAATTATAATAATAATGGACAAGTAAACCGCCAAGTAGGTTTAAACCGAGCTTCTCTATTCGTTTTTGATTTGCAGCTTTAAGTTTTTATCGAACAAATTGGCGGGCCCTACATATTCTGTGGCATTTACTAAGGCAGACGCGACGATTTTCATGGCAGGAATACACTCAACGGGTTGGCGACCTCCGGTGTGGTAGGCCAGCAAGACTACTACGACACCACATCTCACTTTATGTCGGCTCTTTCTAATATTAAAAACCAAAACCGCTTAAACGAATCTAGACCCCGTAAATAGCAGAAAAACAAAGTGATAGTTTCCGTAAGAAATTTTAAAAGTGTAAGTTTTCGTATGGCACGTCGTTAAAACCTTAGTTAAAGAACCAGACTGTAAATTCATTGGATACACACGCCCCGAAGTAAACACTGGGGAAGGAATTCAGAATTACCAAGGTTGTTTCACCAGAAAACATCACTGAACGGGATTGCAGCTAGATAATTACAAATATTGCAACCAAAAATTTTAGTTCTCCCAAATTTCGTATCTTGTCTTTAAACTTTAGGACACTGTTACCATTAGACAATATTGGAATATCTTCTAAATGCACTAAACTATTACTAATGGGCAACACGTATGACTTAGCAGCATTAAGGAGAAGACAATTATTATAGGCCCATTTCTGACAGATCACTGTTGATTTTGAAACACAAATCCTCAACTAGACCAACACGACTGGACAAATACAATTGAATATCATCAGCGTAACCATGCACTTTTACTTGCTGACATACAGAGAATACACATTGACAAAAAGACTAAACAAGAAAGGATCCATAACAGAAGCTTGCGGTACTCCAGAATTAACGACACTAAACCTGGAAGATTTAGCCTTACAGATCACCTTTTGCGTTCTGCCTGGCCATAAGCTTAAGAGAGCCATTCGGAAAACCTAAATAATGTTGAAGCTTTTTAAGTAGCAGGACATGGTCTACCGAATCAAACGATTTAGAAAAGTCAAGAAGACAAAGAAGGGTAAGATTAGCATTGTCGAACTGTACCCTAATGTCATCAATTATTTTCATCATAGCAGTGGAGCAGCTATGATTTGCTCTAAAGCCTGACTTAAATGGAGATAAAAGATGATTTCGAGCAATGAATTCTAAAATTTGTGCTGCCATTAAGGACTCACACATTTTGGAAAACACTGGAAGTATGATCTGAAGTCACTGGGATTATTAGCATTATTGTTTTTAGCGACTGGAAAAATGACAGCTTTTTTCCACTCGTCAGGAAAACAAGCAGTAGTAAAGCAATGGTTAATTGTATGAGTTAGAGGGCCCAGCAGAAAAGGTAATACAAGTTTCACAAATCGCAGAGATATTCCATCATGACCTACTGCATTCGATTTTATCATCATAATTGATTTAGAAACATCAGTTATTAAGTGCATTTGGATTTATATTGCACTCAACTTCAGGTTTTCCTTATACATATAGTGTTTTCAAATTACGCCAGAGATCTGCTGGAGATAGACTTAATTTTACAGAACAATACAATTGCTTGGCATTTCTTATAATTGTAGTGGCTTTATTACGTTTACAGACTTTAAATCACGATACATGAAAGTATTGCCTTAGCAGGACAATTGAATGGCTGGGTGTAAAACGTAAACTTATTTTCCATGTAAGTAAAAGGGAAACTTATAAAATGTTTAATAAAAAGGGGTAAAAACAAACTTGTTCAGGAAAAGGTAGACAAATCGTTTTTTCCATTAAAAGGTAGAAATATCGTATATTTTTTAGAAAGATATTTTTAGCCTTTCAATTAAAAGAGACATCCAGTGAACAGAATAGTAGATCATGGTCAGATATAAAAAATATTTGTTCGAATTTTAAAACATATTCAGGGCTAGATACAATTATAAGGTCCAATAACCTTGGGCTGGAATTATTTGCATATCTTGTTCGTGCTAGTCTGCTTATTACCGTGAGACCAGCAGTCGATACATGATCAAGAAGTTTTATTGCACATGAGTCAGTTACAAGAAGGTTAACATTAAAATCTCCACAAATAACATAACGTTCATAATCAATCACAAACATAGACAAGTCAGCAAAGAAAGGATCTAATATGCAACATCTAATACGGTTGTATGCACAGGACACCAATATTTTAGACACACTATCTGAAACTTTAATTATAATTATATACTCTGTTTCAGATTGGTTTGATAAAGCTATCGGTCTAATTGCAGAAGGCCTGCAATATATGGCAACACCTCCTCCTTTCTTATGCTTCCGATCATGACGTATTAAAGTAAAATTATGGATGCCATAATAGGAATCACAAAAATCAGGGTTAAACCATGCTTCAGAAACACATATGATACCAACACCTGAATCCCCAAAGATATCCCTAACATAGTCTAACTTGTCACAATTAAGGCTTCGCGGTTTGAAATGCTCCACATTTAACCCATTAGACTGATGCCATAAAATATTTATTAATGTCTTATGGTTGTTGTCATCATTAAAGCTGGAGACTGTTGTCCTAGTGGGGTTTAAATCCATCAAGGAGGCATATAAATAAATATCTACAAAACATATGTAATACAAATACAAAGTGACTGCAATTACAAAAAAAATTGTATAGAAAGAAAACAAACACTGCATAGGAAGAAAAAGAAGGGTATAGATGAAGTAGGAAAAAAAGTAAACAAACATTGAGGAGAACAAAATAGAAGTGTAGATAGAAAATTATTTACTAACACATATACTAACTTAAAATAAAAGAAAACAACTTTAGAATTTTGGATCAAAAAAGACTCATACAAATTTATTTTTGCTTCAGGTGCAAATAAGAGCATTGACGTCAGCTCTGCTGCTCACCATTTTCGCCTCGCACCCAGTCTTGAGTCTGACATATATTTTACCACGAACAGAGTACACCGACGCCAAAACCTTTTTTAGTCTTAGCTCAGAAGCATAAGTCATTACTTCTCTTTTTGATATTTTCTTTACCTTACAAAATAAAACGATAGACTTAAAGAGTTGGGTACGTATGTGATGAGTAATTGATAGTTTGAAACCTGGCCCCCTTAGCACTATGGCTTACACCCAGAAAATATTTTCTTATTGATGGTAACCAAGCCATAAAATTGTAACGCAAAAAAAATCGATCAGCGCAAAAGAATCCTTTACCTTCGGGTATATACGAGTACGTCGTATACTCAAACGATCGATTGGATCTCATTTAGAATCACAGAACCACCATGCTAGCAGTTTTATGCTGATACAGACTTGCAGAAACCACAAAATTCTAATGATGTTATAAAAATACCTGGTTAATATTTCCAAACAGCAGTGATTGATACTAATTATAACCTATTAATTTAGTTAGATTTTCTATGCCATTCTCACAATACTGAGCGATTTGATCATGTTGTCCAGAAAGAACGTCTGGGTTATATATTCGCTAAACTAAGTAGCTGAAACCGTTTTCAGGAAACATTTTTTTTTTCTCAAATATAGGGTGTTTGTTTTAGTAAAACTAAAATAAAAACTAAAGTTGGCCTTCGTCAATAAATTTCTAAAAATAAATCATTCGAATCGAAAATACAGCGCACGCTCGATAAGGTGAACACTTCAAAGCGTGAACACCCCAAAATGTGAACAGGCATTTTTGTGCATTGACTACTCTAAAATTTGAACAAACCCAAAAAGCTCTATAACACGAACAATAAACGTTAAAATTATTTGAATGTAGTTTACCTTGGTCTCAAGTAATATTTTGGTTTGGAGATTTTGGTTTTGCAGAAGTGTTTCGTCTTAGGTTTTCTGGTAAAAATGAGTTCTAAAAAACCGGCGTGCTTGACATTAAAACAAAGGCTAAAACTCTCGTCTTTTTAAAAAAAAGGCTCAACTGTGATTTATCTTTAATGTTGAAAGAAAAGACAAAAGCACAGCATGCAAACTTCTACGCTAGTGATGGATAGCTTTAAGGATTCAAAAAAATTATTATATTATTCAAATATCAAGCGAACAACTGTCTTCGCAGAGTCAGCTAGTGCATCTGTTTAAAGAAAAACTTAAAACCAAAATTACCGAATTGGAGTTGACAACGATCAGTTATATAATACTGATGACTCCGGGTTATTCTCGAAACTCCTACCGGCAAAAACGTACGTCCAGTTTGAATAAGAGAGCCCCAAGGGCAAAGTCGGAGAAGCAACTAATCACATTTTTTTCTTGTTAAAACGCCACTGGATTCCATAAATCTTTGTAATTGGAAAGGGGAAGAATCTACGCTACTTAAATATTTTTAGTGCCCCACAGACTATAAGAGCTTGAAATCTGCATGGATGACATCGGCTATTTTCAAGCAATGGTTTCTTGAATCATTCATTCCACAGGTGAATATTCATTTTGAATTTTTAAGGCTAATTCGTTGTTTTTTAAGGTTACATCGTGTTTAAAGGAGAAAGGCTTGCCAATTAAAGTTCTCCTCCTAATCGACAACGCTCCTTTTCAACCAGCTGAGCCTAAAATGACAACGGAGGACGGACAAATTTCGGCAATGTTTATGCAACCAAACGTTACTCCCCTCATTCAACCGACGAATCAGAATTCAATAAAAATCACTAAGTTGCATAACAGAAACATCCTTCTAGCTTCAATAGCAGCGTCAAAATCTGATTTACCCGAGTCGATGAAGAAAATTAATTTAAAAGCAGATATAAATCTTTTGGATGCGTTGGAGTCGTGTTGGTGAAGTAATATTAGCTGCGTGCTGGAAAAATATTTTAAATTTTGCGGTAAACGATGATGATCCCAAGGATAGTGTTCCGTTAGCGATTTTTAAAGAAAAATGGAAAGCTGAACCTAGCTCTTTGATGAGCAACACCGTCAATCTCCTTGACAATTTTATTCCTGAGGTTTGTTCGTGTTCGCAGATATGCTCTAAGATATGTAGGTTATTGAAAATCAGTTTTTTTCAGACTGAACTCATGAATGCAGATGACGATCATGAACAAGAGGACTAATCCGATGATGACTGCGTGTAAGAGAACTGGAGAAAATTAAGCCGACTGAACTAGTTGAAATTTTCAATAAGGCGATAAGATGGACTGTTCATGAAGACGTCGATCCAAATGATATGAATATAGCGAGACGTTAAAGGGAGAAATCTGTGATTCAAGTTTTAGAAAAACAGAAGACACATAAAAAGATGACTGATTATTTTAAATAAAACCAACATTTGGTATGATATGACTTAAGTGCCAATTAATATGTAACGAAAACAAGAATAAAATGAGAATTTAATATGTATTAACTTAGTCTTTTTGGGCATTCCAAAACGTGAACACTGTTGTTAACGTGAACTACTTTGTTTTTAATTAGGTTACGTTATTGAGCGTGATCTGTAAAGAAATTAAAGAGAAAAAACGAGTTTAGCTTTTTTTATAGGGTGGAAAAAAATTTTTTTTTTTAAAACCTCATAAGGTAAATGTTCAAAGTGGGGGGGGGGGGAGGGCATTTTCAACCTTATTTTCCTCCATACAACGTCATACACTCTAATGCATACCATTTTATTTTCATACTTTTATTACTTCATTTCTCTCTCAATCACACGCTAGTCCAGAAAGTTTACAAGACTCCGGAATTTTTTTCTTAACATTAAGGATTTTTTTATCGGTATTGGTGGCTGCGTTTGTTCTCTGAACTGTGGTGGTAGCAAACAATGTCTTGTACTTATAGGAAACAGGCTCACAGCGACTGAAGAAGAACAATTTTATTTAATAAACAAAAAAGGGCAATTTCGCGTCTGAGTCGCTTATCTACAACCAACATAAATATGTACATATATACAAAAGACATATAAACCATTTGTGTACTTCGGATAGCGGAAGAATAAAAAGAAATGAAAAAGCAAACAATTTGTACAAACATAGAAAGACCTTCCAAAATTTTTAATGAAGAGTCAGACCGGGTGGGTAAGTTCAACACATTTCCATTCCCCATTGTGAGCTCTATGCGCCATCCTCTATTAGCAATAAAACTTCATCTTTTATGATCCTATGACATACAAACAAACAAATTCAAATGGTTTACATAAACACATACAGACGATGCCTACCGACTGTACTCTCATCATTCGTTCAATCTTCGTCTAGGAAGGCCATCAACTTTTACAACTTCATTGGGTAAAACATTCTTTAATTTTCACTCTACATCCGATGGTAAATGTTGACGAGCTTAAAACTTAAATTTTTGTCGTGGATTGTACTTTTTTTGCAAAGTTTATTATTAAAGCAGTATTTTGCCCTGCTTACTCAGCACACCCATTCATGGAATGGGACTTGACGGACCAAACATTGTTATACTGTTGTTAACAAGCCTATTCCAGATATGAATCCGGTTAGCTACAATAACTTCGCGGCACCAGCCCAACTGCTGTGGTAGCGATTTCGGCCATATTTTTACCCACTAACCCGCAGGGGTAACAGTTATTAGGTCGTTGCCGACTTTGAGTATTTATAATAGTAGTATCTTGCATTTTTGTTGTAGTTGAGATAGTGGCCAAAACAGTCGCGTACTATTTTTGGCAATGCATCTTTTCCGGATATAAATCTGTTACTCCGAATCTTATATCTCTTCTCACCTTGACTGTTTAATAGCCTAACGTGAAGAAAAAGAAGTCGGTTGTTAGTGTGAAGGGAAATGCTGTATATACGTGGACCGAACATCCCTTATGGGCATGCGTTTGTTCACATAAAATTACCCAGGCAGAACAGCCGTTGCGATTTAATTCGCTGTACTATGCTCATATGAGCTCATAGATAAATTTTCTCTGACATCTACTTGCCATTGTCATCCCGAAAAGAACCACACGTTTTCTTTTCTCTCGAATACTCCTGAGCCATCTCATCTTTCACATCCATCAATTGATTTTTCTTCCTATGCTTATAGTTTTAATGTATAGACTTCTTCTATCCTCTGAGATAAAATTATAGAACCTTATGTGCTGAGCAAGACCAGCTAAGAAGTTACATACGTAAGTCTGTAAAATATGCAACGTTATGTTTTGCTATTGAAAAAATTGCAGCGGAGCCCGAAAATGCCAATTTAAATTGCATAAAGTAAAAAAAATATGTCTAAGCATCGAGCGAGTAGCATGTGGGTGACTATTAGAAGTCGCTGTGCATTCATCTACTTGCCTTGTGTTGGCAGCTACACGGATGAGTTTTGTGGTTTTTTGTTTATTTGTGATATTTTTTTTAGCGTCTTTCATCCATGCTACCATGAGTTTCTACATTCTTATACGTACATATGTATGTGCATACATATACATACTTTCATTGCGCTTGTGATGTTTTTACAATTGTGCAATATTTTATGCAGGCATACCAGCTCTGAGGGGTAGTGGCGGCGTGAGACGTTTGGCAGCAGACACAATGATCCATTGGAAAACCATACCAAAAGTTTGAAAATGTATGCCTATTGAATTTGCTGTTACCCTGTTATCACTCAGTACATCTCGTTACTCTGTAGCGACATTGAAGGTGAACCGACGGAGATGTCAAAACTGCAATTACGATGAATTTGTCAGACTGAAATTTGAAAACAAATAAGAGGTTCTGTATTTGGCTGTAACGATGGCTTTATACCTTTCATCTGTCCGTTCTTTATCAGCAATAAGTACAAACGATGTAAAATTTTACTTTTTTACCCTGTTAATTGGAACATATATAGGCCCAACCCTGTTTATCGGAACAATCGATTGTATGGGTGCTATATCCTATAGTAATCTGATCTTGCTGGTTCCGACATATCAATTAAATATTACAAAATGCCACCGCACACCAAATTTAAGCCAGATATCCCCAAAACTGAGGGCCTACTTTGCGTACAAACAGAGAGACGGTCATTTCTAAATCAACTTGATGTGTTCTTATCGCACTCACAAACACCGCATCAAGGTTACTACAAGGTGGCGCAAAAGTAATCCTCCTATCAGAAAATGCTATAAATTTTGCGATTGGCCCCTAAAGTCAGTTCTGTTTTGACATTTGTGTAGTAAACACATGCGAAATACACGTTAATAAACAATGTTACGCTACACTGCTCCAGAACGCGGAATATTGCTGACTATTTATTTGACCAATAATCGGTCGGGGCCAAACGGTTACTGTGAATGGTGAGCGCTACAGAGCAATGATCAACGAGTTTTTTTTGCCGCAACTTGATGAATTGGGATTGGAAAACATGTGGTTCCAACAAGACGGTGCAACAGCACACACTGCACGTGCCACAACCGATATGCTGAGCATCGGAAGCTTACTTTTGCGCCACCTTGTATATTATTTCATGGTGATGAAAGGTATAAAAGTGTTGCCTATGTTGAAAGTTAAAATTGTACACTTCATATCTCGTAGTTGCATTTTTTTCATCGTCGGTCGGTATCGCCTTCAATGTCGCTACAGAGTAACGAGATGTACTGAGTGGTAACAGGGTAACATCGAATTCGGTAGGCAGACAGTTTTATACCTTAGGTGTGGTTTTCCAATGGATCATCGTGTCTGCTGCCAGACGTTTCACGTTTCCATGACCCCTCGCAGCTGCTATGACTGCAGAAAATGTTGCACAATTGTAAAAAGACGACCAAGACCAACGTACATATATCAGCCCATACATATGTATAAACATACATGTGTACAAACTTATGCCTGTGTCGATGGAAGATGCTGAAAAACAATTTTACAAAATAGCAAAGAAACACCAACTCGTCCGTATAGCTGCCAGCACAAACCAAGTGCACCATTTAGTTGCGAGGATAGCCATACCAATAGTCCCTCCCATCCTACTTGTTGACTCGTCCGATGGTTAGACGCGACTTTTGTTTTTCTTGGGTAGTTTCACTTAGTATTTTCGCGCTACGTCATCCAATACATACTTTTTTCCAATACTAAAATATGACGTTGCATATTTCGTGGTCATTCTTTTTTCCCAAATGGTCATAGATACATATTTCCCTACATACATACAGATACCCAGCAGTAAAAATGGGAGACAGTCACTGAACGTGTCAATCTCGATATAGAGAGTTTCTGACTAGCTCCGAACTGTTGCTAATCGGATGCACAGCAGAGTAGTTGGTGGCCATATTTGTACCAACAGTTCTGGGGTCTAACCTATATTGAAATTTAATATAATTTCTATTTGGGCATGGCTATAGCGGGGCAATTTGAACCGCTTCAAGTATTTGGGAATATTTCAATTACTGTTTTCATTGTTTTGGCAGTTTTTTTTTAGGAATTTTACGTCAAAGTAAAGAATTAAAGAAAGAAAATTAGGAAAAAAAAAAATATGCTGGTTTGCAAAGCTTTCTGCTGCTGCTTTCTTAGTTTCGAATAGGTGACAATATTTATCTTCCCACACCGGATTATTGATGGCGATACTGACGAGCAAACGTGTGGAGCTTTGCGCATTCACAAAAAAAGATATTTCAAAAACACTGCAACTTTTCATGAATAGTTTGCTCAAAAAATTTGTGTCGTCCAAGATATAGTGACCGATTCTGATAGTTTTTCCCCGTCAAACCTGTATGTTCGGATTGGACGAAAAAAATTCTATAAGGATAAACTGTAAGTCAATAATCAATTGGTGAATTTTTTTTCCTTGCTCTACGAAACAACTGTTGTGCCTGTTTAAGTACAAATTAAGCTTTTTTCTGAAATATAGTATGCGATATGTATACGTACGATTAAATTTAACAATAAGTTTTGAATACCAAACATTTGATGAATTAAACAAAAAAAGACACCTCGCGTTTAGTATTGTCTTATTATAAGGGATAGGATTTTTGGGACCTAAAGACCTATATAAAAGGCAAAACAAAGTGATGAAAAAAAAATAAAATTTAAATATAAGCCTTAAATGAACTAAAAGTGCACTCGACCTGCGTTGATACAAGTGGTGCCCAGTTAAAATAGAAATATGTGAAGTTTTGAAACTATCAAGGATTAGGACGTTCTCTCGCCATTTAATATTTTATCAACATCCCTTATTGTATGACGTGTTCGCAGAGTAGTAGTAAATAAAATCAAACAAACAGTCTGGAAAATTATTTTGAATTAAACAGCAGTGCAGTAAGTTCTGAAGGAAACGCAACGTAATTTAAAATTACCTATTTTAAAAATTTCAAATAGGAAATAGTTATTTAAAAAGAAAAAATCATTTATTTCGAAAAAGGCAAAAAGGGTATTTATTTTGAAAAAGATAAAAAAAGGCAAAATAAAATGTGTATAGATGGCATCAGGTGAAGATAATTCGTGGTAATTTTCAATCAAAATAGCCATATCTGTTACCAGCAAAAAAGGCATTAAATACTATTCCTGCTTATAATGCAATCCGGATTTCTTTTTACAGAGTCTAGCGAGTTAATGTGCTGTTCATGCAGAATTTTAAATGCAGCATTTTGCATTTTCGGACATTGGTTTCGAAAAAGCGTTCATGGTGGCGCATTTAGTAAATGCCCATTTAGCAAGTTCAATTTTTTATAAAACTCACCAAATGTGAATTCACAAGAAAATTTAATTCTTATCAGAAATTGTTCTGTTTCTTTCTTCGAATGGTTCCGTTTTCAATTTTCCTCTGGCTTTTTTGCACTTTTTCAAAGTTACAAATCTTTTAACTATTTCTTAAAGGGTTATATTAATTGGGTTAGAAGTAGTTATTCTTACACTAGCTTTGGACTATGGATCTCCGAACCATCTCTGAACCGGTAACCAATGAGAGAGTTCAGAACGCGTTCTAGAGCTCTGCAGAGGGGGGTAATTGCCATTTCGTAGGACATCACTAGGTTAAAAGTGTCAGTTGAAAGCATTGCGTGGGGATAGGCGGAGAACCAGTACCGCCTCTTAATGCGATAGTTCTACGTTAGTTATACCCAGCGTGTACTAGTACACAGGGTATTATAGTTTTGGTCATATAAAGGTGGTTTGTAACGGTACAAAATAATAGGGATAGATATACCGTTCCATATATCAAAGTTCTTAGAATGAACAGAGGAATCCATTAAGACATGTCCGTCCGTCCGTCCGTCCGTGGACACGATAACTTGAGTAAACATTTAGATATTTGAATGAAATTTGGCATACAGGTTACTTTCCGGCCAAGGTAGGTTGTTATTTGAAATTTTCGAAATCGGACCATAACCACGCCCCTTTTTTCGATATCGAAAATTTCGAAAAAACGTATAAACTGGGTTAATTCAATAATAAAAGAATTATTAATATTAATTTGGTACTTACATCAATTTTCTTATTCTTTATATGACTTTTGCAAAATTTTGGAAACCGGGGGTGGCACCACCCACTTATGAGTCAAGCAAATTTCAAATTCGACTGTTAATAACTTCAGAATGGTGTAAGATAGAATTACGAAACTTAATACGAGGTATACTAAAGACATGTAGAGAACGGCCACGGAAAATAAGCAAAATCGGTTAACGATCACGCCCACTTTTGGACCAAAGTTTTCTAAAAGAGAGGTAGGAAACCGGTACATGCCATATCTCATTCACTGATGCAGATAGAATGCTAGAATTTCGTAATTACAATGACCTGCTCGTTTTATTACTGATTCTTTTTTAATTTTGAAAAATGGGCGTGGTACCGCCCACATATAAATGAACAAAATGTCAAATTTGAGCTTTTATTAACTTCAGAACCGTGTTAAATAAAATTAAGAAACATGATACGAGGTATAGTATCTACGCTTTTCAAAATTATATATAGCCTATGGTGGAACCCGTGACTCCAAGAATCTACTGTGAAAATTTCATGAAGATCGGGTGAGTACCTTCAACGCCTATACAAGATTAAAACTTTATATAGCATGGGGGCGTGGCACAGTGCACTTTTATATATATATATATAGCCTATACTGTAACCAGTGAACCCAAGAATCTACTGTAAATTTATAAAGATCGGTTAAGTACTTTGGATACCAGACATTCATTTTTTTTATAAGATTGCCCATATGGTAGTAGAAAAAGTTTAAAACCTCTATACAATTTACCACGACCACTTTTACACAGTTGGGTATTTAATGTTCGGTTCCACCCGAACTTAGACCTCCTTACTTGTTTTGCCCTAGCGTTATTTACTGCAGGGTAGATACTATGCAATACATGCAGTCGTTCATTTCTTGTCTCTTGATTTGGCGCAAGGCGAGTACTTTTGTGGTTTAATTTGAATAACGAATGATATTTTAAAAAATACCTAATATCAATAAGTAGTATGAAAAGCAGTCTATAATTATTTTTTTCAAGTCCATAGAAAACCAATTCAAAGTCAAACAATATTGTAAACCAATTACTTTATTAATTCATTATTCATCAATATTAAGAATTACCGTTGGATACCATATTCAAACGACTCTTAGTCGACTACCTAGTAACATGATGTACTGAGTGTTCAGAGGCTAACAGAAATTACTGTAAGTCGATTTTACAGCAAGTACTCGATGTACATTTTTCCACGCAATTTCATTTTTCTCGTTACTCTTAATGCAATTTTATTGCACTTGGAAAAAATTATTTACATATGTATGTATGTTCGAACATGTACAGGCTTGTGTTCGTGCTAGAGACCGTAATCTCGAAGTCCGGTGATTTCTAGTTCGCTAAAATGCAGATGTTGCAAGACAGGAATGCCCGATATATGAAATTTGTAATTTTTGAAAAACATAACCTACGCAAATTATTACCTTTACAGCTTAGTTGGGTACAGAGTTATGGCTTTTAAAATCTAAGATAATATATTTCCAGCATTGTTGTACAAAAGCGAGCGTGGCTATCAACCGAATACACCCAGACTGAACCCCGAAGTGAACCCAGACTGAATCCCGAAGTAAACCCACTGACCGGGCCTTATCAGTGTGGCATCAAACTTGGTAAATCTACCATCGACCAGATGTTTAAAATATGCCAAACATTGGAGTGACCCAGTGAGAACATAATTGACACACATCACCTGAAAGATATTAAGGCTGAGCTTCTCCTCCCAATTTGTGGTATGCTGTTTCTAATTTTCCCTACAAGTTGTCGGACCTAGAGTTTTTTGCCGACTCCGAACGGTCTCTGCAAATTATATACTCGTACATTTTTGTGAGAAGCCTTCCATGGCGGAAATACACTCGGAGAGTTTGCCAAACAACCCCGTTTTGAAAAAACTGTTTCAAACCACTTTGAGGAGGGGTGACATGACCTAGAAGGTTGCACTGGTCATACTATTTCACAGTAGCAGATAATGTTGCGGGCTTAGCAGTCCATACAACTATTAAGCAGGGCTATTATATGCTATCGGAATATTTTTGTTGTAGCAAAAACAATATAGCAGCTGGCGCTGAGGAGCAGGTAAGGCGTATGCATCAGCTCCTGTGCAGAATATGGTCGGATGAATGCACGTTGGAATCTAAGTGTTCTGTGCCCAATCCACAAGAAGAGCGATCCCGAAAACTGCGCCAACTAAGGTCCTATCAAGCGTATTGTCAGTGCGTCTTCAGACCTGGTAAATCTACCATCGATCAGATTTTCACTATGCGCCAAATCTTGGAAAAAAGCCGTGATAAAAGAATCGACACAAATCATCTCATTCTAAAGCCGATTTCGATGTCTGAATTTGGTTTCCCAGCAAAACTTTTACGGCTGTGCAAAATGTCGTCGAGCAACACCACCATCTCGGTCAGAATTGGGAACGACCTCTCCGAGCCGTTCGAAACTAAACGAGGTTTCAGACAGGGTGACCCCCTATCGTGCGATTGATTTAATTTGATGCTGGATAAACTAATAGAATAATATTTAATGATGAGCTGTATGCCTTTTACGCAGATGCCGACATAGTTCAGCGAATTAAAAAACAGCAAGATGGTCCAGCTCAAGTGGTATTCTTATCGGCACCCACTCCGATGGAAGGACTAAGTGGAGACCGATTTGCGATCCCGCGGTGTTTAAAATTGGCGCCAGTTGGCAGAGAGAATAAACGTCTGGCGCGATATTTTTTTATATACATTATAAAAGCAGAAATATATTTCGAACGATGTAGACAAAGGTTTTGGTACTATGTTGGTTTTGTGGAGTCATAACTTACACTTGAAACACACAAACATAAAAACCAAGAAAATACTAAGGAAAGTAACTGTTGCGTTATATGCTACTAGCAGACCCGTTAGACGTTGTCTTGCCCAAAAATTGATTTGACTACGTTCGCCTTGCCTACATTCTGATCACCTCATCAGAGAACTCGTTCAGCTCAATATAGAGATAAAAACTGAGGTGAGTCGGAAGATGCTTGGAGTATAGTCGGGGCCAAATTCCTTTTTCATCTTTGCTCAATCAGTTTAGGTTGGACATTTCTACCATTACCTAAGCCCTCGTCCCATTCTAATCTCGAAGGGCGCAGGGATAGTTTAACACAACAGAGATAACGATGTCTACGCGTTTGCATGCAAGCAAGAGAAAGATAGATGGCGCTAGTGTTGCGAGGCAAGGATGACGGCAAAGGAGATGTCGATACATAACACCGACCCTTCGAGCACACGAAGAGGGAACAACCAAGAAACTTCTGGGTGCGTGGGCCAGCACCCTGTTGGACTAAAAAAGGCAGTGACCAAGCAAGGCAGGCTGATCAGTTTGTATTCAAGTATTGTACAGTGAACTACTGGGAACTTGTATTGCGTTTATACTAGTAAATAAATCTAGCTATTTCTTACAGTATATGTGCGTGTGTTTATTTGACTTTACAGTGATCGAACTCAGGATTATTAATCGAGTAATCCTCGAATTCGTCAAAACGCTATTACTTTACAAGCTTTAATTGGCGTCAAAAACTATGTCAGCGTTCTTCTCCACCTTCTTTTGCACTGCGAATTAGGAAATATTGGATAGTTCTGCTTCTATGACCTTGTTAAATGGTTGTTTTTTTTTGTGAATCATTAAGACTCTGCCAACTTGGCTAAGCAGAGTAGTAGCAATAACACTCCTACTATTATGGAATGGCACTCGCCGGACCAAATAGGGTTATATATATGTTGGCAGTCTTTTGCCTGATATGAACCACCTTCCGGCACCGACCTGACTGCCGTGGTAGCGATTTCGGAAATTAGAGACACCTTCATTGTCTAATGTTTTCATCAATACCACCAGAGTTTTTTGCCTGGAAACGGTCCATAAGCCGTCACATCAATGCGCTAAACAGATACATGACGGATACGTCGACGGTGACGTACTGTATCTACTTGCCGCATTAGCTGTTCATTTCGCAGGTACTGCCCGGCGGTCATACCAACCCCAATATTAATTGATTCAGCTGAAAGCAACCTTCCCTTAGATCAGTGTATAGCGTGTAAGTGCGTGCAAAATCGCACCGTAATTGTCCTCGCCACAGAGTAACTAGTGTACTGAATGATGCCAGGCGAACAGCAACTGGTGGTGGTTGATTTTTCATGCCATGACTGTGAATTCTTTGAACTTTGCTTACAATTACCCAGCTCTCTGATATCTGACAATGGCTTCCATGGAAAAATTGTCGCATAACAGTAAATATGTAACAACGAATGGCAAACATAAACACAAAAACAAAACGAAAACTCATACCCACAAAAGCCTAACAACAAAAGCAAATGATGTCTGGGCTTGAAAATACAATAAAACCACGCACTCAAACATACACACACACATAGGTACATACATACGTCCATTCATATATAAATGCCATGCCAAGCGGGCATACTGTTTGCAACAACGAGCCAACCACAATTACAACAACACCGCCATACATAATATGTCTGCATGAAGGGCAATCTCGATTTCAGAACGTGATGGCAGCATTCTGCAACTTGTGGCTGGTTGCAAGTCCACATGCGTGCAACGCCTTGCCCTGGCTTAGCTTGGCTTGTCTGTCGTTTTCCGGTTACAATTGTATGTAATGTTGTGTGTATGTTTGCATGTTTCCATGCTCGAGTGTTTCACTCTTATCCCTTAGCAAGAATCTCGCTTATCGCAGTCGTGCACATTTTCCCATTGTCTTGTTCATCACAGTAGCTCAGTAATATGAGCTAGCAGTATTATATCCAGTAGTGCCATGCAGCATTTTACGACTCTGTTTTTAGAGTGGAGTTGAGATATAGCGCTTGATATATAAAGTTAAAGGTTCAGTGAAGAAAAAAAAAAAACGATTGATCCTGTCAAGAGTTATGAACGGCTGAATGCAGTCAACTTCTCTCCATCTGAGACTATTGATGTATTTTTCACTCCTGGACACATTTATAAGTCATATCAGCAAAAAATTCACCAAATTTCCCACCGCCATGGTGCTTTTGCTACAAAAATTTACTTCATTGAAAATATTATGGAGCCAAGTGAATGCCGAATCTCACCCAAAAACTACACTGGAAACTCTAAATAAGTGTCAAAGTAAACTCTTAGCAAAAAATTTGCCATTAACATGCCTATACATATACATACATTATACGTTCCTGGCAAAAAAGTTGTCCACCTGTTAATGGTTATTGAGTGCAGATGTGGATGAGTTAAGGCATAAATCCACATTACAAATAGCACATGTTACATACTTTCCGTCTAGCGATTTTTCGAAAAATTGCCCTACTCAACTTATTTTACTACTCATGTTGAAATTTTAAGTGACATGTATACATATATGTATCAATATGACAATCTAATTTGATTTTTTTGACGCAACATTCATTAAAAATTTGGTTGTGGCCGAATTAGCCTAGACTTAGGGCCGGTTTCACCAACGCGACTAAGACTAAAACTAAGTCGTGACTTAAGTTAGCACAGATTCGAGACTAACTTAATTTTGGGTTTCACCAACTGAGCGACTTAAATAATTTTGAGCACAACAACCCGATCAGCTGTTTTATGCATAGTAGTATTTTTTCTTACCAGACAACTCTGAGCATCCCAATACCCCAGTGCGAAAAGGGCATGTATGGCCATACAAGAAGGAATGTATTGATCTTACACCCATTTCTCTTTAGTTGGAAGGTACTAAAATTAGCGCTTAATTGAAAAAGATAGTTTCGTAATGGTTGCATGCTAGAAAACAAGCGTTCACATGCATCTACGCTTACCCTGTTAAAGTCAAGCATGGTGAAGTTTCCGACTGGGGCGTTGCACAAAACAAATTAGCAACATTACTGACATTTAGGTTTTGAACCACAGCAACACTGCTTAGTCGAGAATAAGTCAGCTGGCAAGTTGACTAAGTTGTGACTTAGCTAAGTTAGGTGGTGAAACTGAAAAAGTGAAAATCGCTACTTAACTAAGTTAAGTCGAGTTGGTGAAACCGGGCCTTAGACTTAACTTTACTTAAAAACCTTAAATCTAACATATGAGTAGCACGTTTACGTAGTTACTCAGAAAATAACTCAACTTAGAAACTTGGAAAACTACTGATTTTTGATTTCCAAGTTAAGTTTCTAAGTTCGAAAGTGCCATGAGAGAACTGTGCTACCATATAACTTTTTTCAAAACTTCGAATAAAATTTCTTCACATAGGTATTGTATGGAATATTAAATTTTTGGATGACTGAAATTCATATGAAAAAAAATAAATAAATCCAAAAAGATGACACTTTGAATAATTGACTCCTCTCAGTTCTTTTGTAAACTAAGTCAAGTCAAGTTATTCTAAGTTTAGGCTAATTCGGCCACTAATAAAAGTAGAATAGTGGAAGCGAAGTAAATAGACGAGTAGTCGTTGCTAAACGACTGTTCGAATATATTCAATATAACGGTATACCACAAACCGATTAATATCCGTGCAAACGGTTTAAACCGACTAGTCGATTAACCGAGTATTCGACTAAGTCGACTTTTTGTGAGATCCCTAATTGAAAGCCATAAAAGCTTTTTGCTGAACTCGACTGGCGAGGAAACAGTGAGCCCTCATGAGTGGTCACCGAATGTTTGAACTGGACACTGAAGTAGTAATAAATGTCTTTCGTATTTACTACGGGCTATATAATGTTTGGTCCCACGCGAACATAGGCACTTGCATATATGTTTTTTAAAATTGGAGACTTTGGTTGTTGCTGATGTTGCAACGCATTTGTATCGCTGTGGCCTTTGTTGATCCCATTTTAGCCACAAACACAACAAGTATGCCATATATAGTATGTATGTATATATGGGCATATGTATGTTCAATATATAATTTTGCTTGCTCATGTATATCTAAATACATATCTACTTAAGTGAACATGCACATGTTCTTTTTTGTTGGTTCTCAAACAATGGTAATGGAAACGCAGAAAACACTGTAAAGTCCCACAAGCGAAAAGTAAAATTTCACGATTTTCATGTTGTACTCTCAATGGATTACTAATGTGCATTAGAAACTGAACAAAACGACACCACTTTAATGTCATGTTTATGAACATTTGTAAATACATATAGATGTGTTTCAATTGAAGAGGACATACATCCAAATATACAAACGGTATGTAGGCACATACATATGGATATATCAACGTAACTATGGCACAATTTTGTTATGATTACGAGCAGTGAATGACCACAACATTAGAAAATGACAGAAACAAATACTTTTCTTTAAATAGCTGTGTCGTCATACACCTGCTCAGCTAGAAATGTTAACAATCACAGTAATTGCATTAAAAAAAGAAAGCAAGCACTCACGCTTACGCAAGCCCAGTACAACACAGACCTAGTCATTTCTTGGCAAAATCATTCATTCAATTCACCGGCTTTTTAGTACGTATATGGCGCACTTGATTTTAAGTAACCACTTTTGACGATAATAACGACACCGAGTAACGAGATGTACTGAATGGTAACAGGCGTACAGACTTATATTGTTGGTTGGTTTTTCTTGCAATGCTCGACTTTGCTGATTTTCGCATTGACAAACATGTTTACAAATGTAGACAGCCATATCAGCGCTACCACCCCATGCAGCGCAACACTCCCTCCGCCTCATTTTATTACGCTACCGCGACAAAAGCTCAGAGATCCCCCATATAAAATGCATAAACACAAACAAACAAATCTTGCAAGAGCCCAGAAAAAAATTTTGCACCTTATTTAAAGCTTATTTCATTCTCTGGGAAGGGTTATAACAAGAGTTTTGACATTTCTTCTTCACGCTAATAGCGCCCACGTAAAGAACTTATTCGCTCTCTGTGAGAAGCAATATTCTGCATATTAAGGCTGCATTGATCAGTAAACATTTAGTAAAAAAGATAAAACAAACATGAGGGTTAAGTGCTCGCTTCAACAACAAAACACTTCCGGATTTCTTTAGGAAAGAGGGTCTACTCTAAGCAGTGGTTGGCAAGCTCCGAGTGTAATTCCTGCAGAAAAAAAGGAGAGAGTGAGTAGGAGGTCCTCAGAAGTACACCTACGTCCTCTACGCTCTGGTGTTGAATACTCCATGGAGCAAAGTAATGGAGTACTCCGAGATAGAGTAGGTGATCCAATCCTGGGACATGGCCATGTAAATTGGACCACCTTTTTTATGTGGAAAAGGATTTCCGTGGAGTATTCTGATACTCCATCGTTTTTTGCAGGGTACTAAATTGTTTTCTTCTTCGCTCGTGTATGAATGTTTCGACAGGTTTGGAGGGTTGTTGCTACTTATGAATGTGGAAGCTTTGCAGTCGCTTAGACTGGTATGAATAAGCCAACAAAATTTTAATTCTACTTTTTGCAATCGACAGAACGTGGTGTTGTTTTTTTTCTTATCGGTAAAAACGAAATGAAGAGTAAATAATTTGTAATATGAGTTTCAATTATTAAGTAATAGGTATACTCGTATGTATATATTTAACACAATTGGTACATTTTAAAAAATTTGCAGATTTTGATGGCCATTTTTTAAAGTTTAACTGCTGAACTTTGTGTACAATTTAAAATTTATTTTTATGTGGTTTCTGTTATGAAATTCGCTATATTTAAAATGAAAATTATTTAAATCACAGCTTCATCTTATTTCGTCGAACGATATTCATTTTAATTTCACTGCTATTATATTGAACACAGCTGCATGTACATATGTACTCATGAGTCTACTCGTCTCCGCTACGAATCAACCAGAAAACAGCCCAGACAGTCTTACAAACAGACCGACTTGAATTTTCAATCAAGAACGAAAGAATAGCACATAAACATATACATACGTATATATAGGTATATGTGTGCATATACAAGGTGGCGCAAAAGTAAGCTTCCGATGTTCAGCATATCGGTTGTGGCACGTGCAGTGTGTGCTGTTGCACCGTCTTGTTGGAACCACATGTTTTCCAATCCCAATTCATCAAATTGCGGCAAAAAGAACTCGTTGATCATTGCTCTGTAGCGCGCACCATTCACAGTAACCGTTTGGCCCCGACCGATTATTGGTCAAATAAATAGTCAGCAATATTCCTCGTTCTGGAGCAGTGTAGCGTAACATTGTTTATTAACGTGCATTTCGCATGTGTTTACTACACAAATGTCAAAACAGAACTGACTTTAGGGGCCAATCGCAAAATTTATAGCATTTTCTGATAGGATGATTACTTTTGCGCAGTAACCGTTTTTCACCGACCGAAACAAATAGTCAGCAATATTCCGCGTTGTGGAGCAGTGTAGCGTAACATTGTTTATTAACGTGTATTTCGCATGTGTTTACTACACAAATGTCAAAACAGAACTGACTTTAGGGGCCAATCGCAAAATTTATAGCATTTTCTGATAGGAGGATTACTTTTGCGCCACCCTGTATATGTAAGCGTGACTGTGTAAGTATATATTTACATACAGTGGCTTAAAAAGTTTCAAATTTATATAAAAAAGTGTGCATATTCTACCTCAGGTAGCTTTTAAACAATTTTAAATTTCAAAGCATTTCCTTGCTATGTATGTAGTTCCTTTTCTTATTGTGCATATTCAATTCTTGCTCTGCTTTGGGAGGAGTATTTATAGTTCAAGTAAAGGGATGGTATGGTATGTCTAATTTCACATAAAAGCTATTTGTGCCTAGCATTCTTAATATGTCTAAAATGTCTTTTGTAGGACTTGTAGTATGCAGTACTTACCCGTAACACTTCAGAGATCACCCGGGCTCATCACGCGTTTTTAGTAAGAATTTTTATAATTAAGAGATGTGCGATTTTTTACCAATAATTCAAGATCTTCTATGACACTGTTTGGCTGAAGCAATTACAGGCATTTTGAGCTCACAATTTACTCCCACTACAGGAGCAAATTCATGCTTCCAAATACACATACAATAATACCATTTTTATACATATCTACATTCATACAGCTGTACTTCTTCTTGGCAGCCAAAAATAATTTGCCTCCTCCTTCCCATTCCAACAGATTTAGTTCGTCGGTCTAATTTTTTTGGAAACAGCCGTAAGCCGTGTGGAGTAGCTATGTACATATGTATGTACTATTATATTTCTTTTGGTACATACATTTCTACTATTTTATACAGTGTTGTTGGTATACGAGGTGTGTTCAAAAAGTATCGCGAATTTTGAATTTTCGCTGGTTACGTATATTCGAATTTCGAATTTTTTGTGGCGTTATGTTGGTACTCATGTCTCTCACTTATGCCGACAAGCTCGGCCATTTTGAATGTTCAGTTAATTGTTGACAGCTGCTTTGCTTGCACGTGTTTTGGATCGTCTTCGATTTTTACGCGAAATTCGTACCAAAATTGCTCAATTGTGACCAAAAACAGCATCGCATGAACATTGCTAATGAGATGTTAAACTCTGTCCGCGACGACCCAAATTTGCTCCAGAGGGTCATAACTGGTGACGAATCGTGGGTTTATGGTTATGACGTGGAAACCAAAGCTCAATCATCTCAATGGAAGCTGCCGCACGAACCAAGACCGAAAAAAGCGCGCCAAGTTCGGTCGAATGTGAAAGTTTTGCTGACAGTTTTCTTCGATTGCAGGGGCGTGGTGCATCATGAGTTATTGCCACAGGGAAGAACGGTCAATAAGGAATATTACCTGCAAGTTATGCGCAATTTGCGCGAAGCAATCCGCCAGAAACGCCCGGATTTGTGGAAGAACAAAAATTGGCTTTTGCACCACGATAACGCCCCTGCTCACGCATCGTTGCTTGTGCGCGACTTTTTGGCCAAAAACAACACACTAATGATGCCGCAGCCACCGTATTCCCCAGATCTGGCCCCCTGTGACTTTTTCTTGTTCCCTAAACTGAAGAGGCCCATGAAAGGACGACGTTACGCTTCTCTTGACGAGAGAAAGACGGCATCGAAGGAGGAGCTGAACAAGATACAAAAAAATGATTTTTTAAAGTGCTTCGAAGATTGGAAAAACCGTTGGCACAAGTGTATAATATCTCATGGGGATTACTTTGAAGGGGACAAAATAGATATTCATGAATAAATAAATAATTTTTGAAAAAACACAAAATTCGCGATACTTGTTGAACACACCTCGTACTTCATAAAAAATGTCATGTTCATGTTTGACGGCTGTTGCTTCGAGCTGTTTTGTGGACTCATTTGGGCGGTGGTGGTAGTTACTAACTTTATACTTGTTACACTCGCACTTCCAACAGTATTCCACCAAATTATTTTAATAAAATATACATACAATCTATAGTTAGGTACATACATATGTATTAACGCCCTGCAAGAGGCTTTGGGATAATTGTCGATGACAACTAGAACCTTACTAGTTGTAAAAGATGAGGATGGGAAAGGAAGCTCATTTTGAGTTTCATATTTAATACACAAAGTAACCGTTATTCTCTATCAAATGGTAGCTGTTGTTTTTTCATACGCCACTTATTTCTACTGAAAATAATAGTGTAGAGTTAAGCAGCAGCAGACAACTATTGTCAAATATTATGAAAACTACATGTTAAATTCTAAAAGCAAAGTTCCAGTGGATATGCTAAAATCCTGGTGAAGTCAGAACCCAGTACTAGAACCTTCTGCTGCAGGCGATATATGTATTACGAACGAAGGTGAGTTGAATATGTGGGCTGAGTTTCGAAACTTGTACACCAAAATCGATCTTGCTGAACGCATTAGTAATCAAGCTGTATATCATGAAAGCATCCCAAAAAATGGTTAAGTAGTTTACAATGTCACTAAATACGTAACGGTTTTTTTAACAGTTGCAGGAGACGTATAAATACGGTTATTTTTAAAAACCTTAATATACAAAGCATTCTTTAGTTTTAAAGAGTTGTTTTTAACTGGAATTTATGTATATAAAGCACGCCAAAAAAGGTCTAGGAAGGCAATGGACTGTAGAGAATATGCGCAAGGTCATTTCAGCCGTGAAAAATGAGGACACTAAGGCGTCAAAAACGTTCGAGGTCCCATGAAATGAAATGACGGTCGGGTGCTCATTTTTCAAAGCTTAACCACATTTCCCCAAGAAATCGATGGCAAATTTGTGCAATATTTTTTTTTTACATAAAGTATCGATTTTGGGGCCTGGCGCGTTCCTATTTACGCTCGCTGGCATTTCATTGTACTTCATGTGTTCAATGCGAAATACCTACTCTGGGATCATATCGTGTGCATTTAGAAAATATATGCCATATTTCTTTTCCACTTGTGTATATAAAATATAGTTTTGCTCATCAACATCGTGTGAATATTTTCTATGTATTGATCTAAAAAGAAGTTACCCGCAGTTACTCTAAATATTCCAAATGCAGGTAATACAGATTTGAGATGACGTAAACTAAAGTAGAAAAAATAGGCTTCGAGATGGAGTAGCAACTTGGTCAGTTTTTGCCGATCCTTTAAGCTCAAATATGTCTTAACTCTATTTGGGATTGTCGCTCCAGAAGTGCACATCCTGAAAGGATTTTAACTTCGAAGTCGGAGTACAGTATATTTATATTATATTTGGCCTTACTTGATAAGTATATATGCTAAATGATGTCACACAAAAACAAAAATAACCTCGTTTTTTACATTGTCTTCGAAACTACATTTATTTCCACATTTCGGAAAAATCTATATATCCTGAAAGACGAGCTAAAAATGCATCACCCACATGTTTTCCTTTTAACATATCATGTCACTTACTCTTGTGAAATGCAGTTGAAAATGCATTTTTTGTTACTCGTACGCCCCGTTTTGTCAAAGAGATTTAAAAATAAGCAGAAACTTTTCGAATACCCAATTTTATAGAACAGTTAGTTTTGATAAAATAAAGTGCAAATACCAAGTAACAAGGGGTTACCGTTAATTTATATCAATTTTATTTCTTAAGTTGACTCTATTTTAATTTTTAAATTTTTTTGGAGCTTTTTGGCCGGTGAAGGTTAAGCAAAAACAATGTTTTCCTTTATCCTCCTACGCGTTTCGGTACATTTTGCACCTTCTTCAGGGAGGTCTGAAATTTACTCTATTTTATTTTCACAAAATATGGGAACATCATCCTGTTAATGGGGTTGAATTTAAAAAAGCTTGCACATAATGCTTTTGAATTTTATATCGCAAAGGTATTGGAGTTAAAATTTTAAATTTATAAAAATTGCATTATTTTAAGAATACAAATTTATGGCATTGAATAATTAACTGAAACTTGATTCATTTATTATTACTATTAATGTATAATTACCGATTAATCAGAAAGATAATTTTCTCTGTTAATTGATATTAGAGGAAAAATTACAACGTTATGCACAGCGATGGTATGGGATGACATGTTTCGAAGTGCCCAACTTCTCATCAGACCCCTTCTCGGACACTGAGATATGAACCCAAGTGTCTGCACCAAAGCCGCTGTTAGAGTACTCTAACAACTAAGCTATGATGCCCTGTAGCGTCACGATGCATTTTTCCTCTAATGTGCCATTTGCTTATTCCTTTTATACATTCTTTGGTACATATATTTTATATGTCAACTCAAGGAAAAAAAATATATGTACCAAAGAATGTATAAAAGGAATAAGCAAATGGCACATTAGAGGAAAAATGCATCGTGACGCTACAGGGCATCATAGCTTAGTTGTTAGAGTACTCTAACAGCGGCTTTGGTGCAGACACTTGGGTTCATATCTCAGTGTCCGAGAAGGGGTCTGATGAGAAGTTGGGCACTTCGAAACATGTCATCCCATACCATCGCTGTGCATAACGTTGTAATTTTTCCTCTAATATCAATTAACAAACAAACATAAAAATTCGAGCTTTGCTCCAACAACAATCACCATAACGATAATTTTCTCTATTAATCACATTTCGATTAATTTCTTAAAACTTCAATACTTACCTTGTTATGCTTTTCGAAGTTTATCAGTTTAGCCAAAACCCCTGCTCAGTTTTAGTCATTGATCTACATTTTAAGAAAGGTACTCGACTGAAATAAACAGAGTTTCTCAGATTTCAGTTAATGCGCGGATGTGATTAATCCAATTAACCCTCTAGATCTGCAGGTAGGAATTATTTTTCAATATTATTCATTCATTCACTCGTGGCTAAATAACAAGTTAAACAGAAAAACGCAATATTTTTTTTAATTTTGGCCAAAATGGGGTTTCTAATATGAGAACAATGAGAAGTTTAAATATGAAACTGAGTAAAGCACTACAGTTCAACAAAGTTTATGTCATAATTTTAGCAATATTAGTTGCATAAACGGGCGTTCTTTCCGTGTCCACCGTGGAGGGGTAGTAGTGTGCTGTCCTACCGCACCAAAAGTCCATGAAAAACCTTCTCAGCAAAAACTCATATGCTTT
This sequence comes from Merzomyia westermanni, assembly GCA_949987695.1. Classification (NCBI taxonomy): domain Eukaryota; kingdom Metazoa; phylum Arthropoda; class Insecta; order Diptera; family Tephritidae; genus Merzomyia; species Merzomyia westermanni. Next base: position 53,256,034 of record OX465288.1, read on the forward strand.
GGCAGATATCGTTCGGAGTCGGCACTAAACAAGTAGGTTCCGCCAGTTTGCAGGAAAAAATTAGAAGCAGCACACACTAGAGTAGTTCGACCTTAATCTCCTCAGACGCATATCGCGTCAAACTATTATTATTATTTTCTTTGGAAGAGAAATAACACGCGCATTTTGTCATTTTAGAAAGAGAAATAACACACTTCGCTTTTAGACGACGTCGCGTAGAGTCAGCAAAAATATCCCTACATCCCAACCAAATAAGAAAAAACAGACTGTACTTTTGGTTGAGATGAAATTATTGTACCTTAGGGATATTTCCTGCTTTCTCCAAAATAGTTTTATCGTTAAACTTATACATGTAAATTATAATACTGTAAACCGGTGAATAACATATATATATAACGGATCTGACTTAACAACGGAACTTTTAACAATTGCGGATGTCGACTCCATGAACACATAAAAGAGTATAACCAAATTTTTGGTGTCGTTTTATAACAAAGAAGGACGTTTTTTTCCTTTATGAAAAATTTAATAAAATAATTGGAAGTATACACACGTTTAGTGTAATAATTGAAAAAAAAAGCAGAAGCTGCTACACATGATTCTGGCCTTTCGGTTTTATCATTGCGTACTAGTGCGCTAAATACACATTTGGAACTGATCTTAATGCTGAATTCACATTGGAATATAACCTGGTATATGGGGAGCTAATCCCAGTCATAGAAATCATACCTAAAAAAAAGAAATAACGTCAAACATTAAAATTGGTCGCTAATCATCAAACACTGAAATTATTTGCGGCTTCTTTGTAGTCGGCATCGAGAAACAACATGTACTAAGTGGGTATAGGCCAGCAGCAATCAGTGCAAGTAGATTTTAGAGCAAGTACTCGATTGTGAATTGTTTTTTGTTTACTTGTTTCATTGCGATAATTTTGCATGTTTTCCGCTCGCATTACCCACCCCACCTAGATTTGGTACATAATCTCGCAATTTCACTATGGCCGCTATTAATATTAACGAGTACATACGTCCGTACTATATATGTAAGTATGCCTGTTATTACCCTGCAGAAAATTGGACTAGCTCAGAACTATCCCTGAGCTACCCCGTTTGACGACACCACCAGTAATAGCTCAATACAGAATGCTTTCGACTGTCCACTTTTACATTGGCGGTGGAAATTGTCTTCAGCGCATTACTTTGCAACTCGTTCTTAACCGGTTTGAATTTCGACAGCTATAAAATAGCTTGGCTTTGGCTGGTTCTAAACCTGTGCCATTTCGGAAAGTTTGGGGGTAGTTTTGGTGTGGATGAGTGATTATCGATATCCCATATTTTAAACTGTCTTTAAACTGTAACTTATGTAACCGACACAGGACGATGCACAAAGCGTGTAGCTCAAGACTGTCTCTTTTATACACTCTCTCGCAATTTTACTGCAGGGTTTTGTTTCTGACCAATAGAAAGCAAACTCGCGAAAATTAATGGGGAAACAGCGGTCTTTCGAATGCCTAAAACGTTAGTATACATATGTGTTTACGTCAGTGGGATTTTCTACAGTCTCGGAGCTGAAATTGGTTTTAGTCAGCAAATGTTATTAAATTTTTTAAACCGTTTTGGAATTGCTCAATTTGTTCTTGAGATATACATGATTGTGTGGAACCAACGGTAAATCGTAAATACCCCAAAAACGGTACCATAGAATCAAAAATAACCTCAATTTTCGGGTTCAGGGGTGGTTTGCATAGGAATTTCAAATTCGCGTCTCTGGTGGTTTTTGGCTGTAGACCAGTGTTATCAACGGCTCAATATTAGTGACATTATTTTTCATATAAATGAATCTAATGATGGGACCTGAAAAAAATTTAGATAGACCACCTTAAAGTGATGTGACATATAGACCCATAGTAAGTGGTTAATGTTCGGTTACGTACGAATCGAATAAAAATATGCACGGAGTCATCACGGCGGGGTGTAATAAGGCCTTTTGAAATAAAGCCTTTAAGGCCTTATATCGCAACCAAAGTGAAATAAAGCTTTTATTTTGTCATTTTCAAAAAACGGTCTTATTTCACATTTAAAACGCAATTAGGTCTTTTTTGAAATGTGCAATAACCCCTTTATTTATTATGCGAGAACTTTTGAGAATTCTAATTCGGCGCGGAGGGCGCGGCGCGCGATGTGTTGTAATGGCATGTTCAAGGTGGCATTGTAGGTCAAGGTGGTTTAGCAAATTGGTATGGATTATTAGCCTTTTTTGGTCGTTGTCCCCTATACCAGGCCCTTGCCACAAAGTGAAATAAAACCTTTAGAACCTTATTTCACATTTCAAGTGAAATAAGACCTTATTCTTAATAAAGGCTTTATTTCCCAATCGAAAGCGAAATAAGGCCTTAAAAAATAGATATTCCTATTACATTCGTATATTATCCTTTTAAAAATCTTGTAGACAAAAGTGGGTGTGGTCAAATTTCGTCCAATCTTTTCACTACTTTCCTTGTAATACTATCTTAAATGATTTTTAATTTATGACTTGACATGTTTGTGAAATTGACTCAATCAAAAGTGGACCATTTTCAAAAAATTTAAAAAAGGTTGTCGGATTACACAATTTTCAATTCAAATTAAAATTTTCTATATATAAAAAGGGGGGTGCCTGTCATCCGATTTCGTCCATTTTAAATCGCACGTTAGATGAGTGCCAAGAAACCAAATATCAATAAGATATCTCAAAGTGTGCTCAAGTATCGTGTTCGCAGATGGATCGATATGGCTTCATCAGTTTCTCTTCTCCCGCTGAACTCTTTTATTGTATATAAGTAAACGAAAGTAGCGGAATCTCCGGAAGAAGCATCCGAGTTACGATTTTTTTCAATAAATTAGCTCCACTTGCACTTTGACGTAGGTATCTAGTAAAAATATGCACTGACTGGGCACAGCATAGCAGAAATCTGGCGAAAGCTGATTTCACAGCAAGTACTTGATTGCGTTGATTTCTAGTGCAATAATTTAGCTGAAACCAAGTACTATCAGACTCAAGCTGCATGGGGCATACATATAGAGATCTACCCCACAAAAAAATAGGATAAAGAATGTGTTTTGAAACACAAAAAAACTGATTCCCTCAAGACAAAGGTCTTGGCAAATTATTCGACTTTAAATATCTTAAAAAAAAAATCTTATTTTAGAGTTTCAATGCAATCTATTGTTTCTCAAATCGGAAAACTGGCCAGGGAAGCACCAATCTTAGCATTAGATTAGAAAATGGTAAAAGAAAATCGGCAGAAATGTAAAATGACAAATTTCGAATATCTCACTTTTTCCTGATATTGATGCTTCTTTTTCTGTTGATGCCATTTTTATACCTATTAGTGCTACGCACACACGGTATATTAACTTTAGTCGCCTAACGGTGGTATGTAACGACATAAACGGATTGAGATAGATATTGACTCATGTATATCAAAATGTTCAGGAGGAAAAAATAAATTGATTAAGCCAAGTCTGTCCATCCGTGCGTCCGTCTGTGAACACGATAACTTGAGAATATTTTGAGATATCTTAATGAAATTTGATATGCGGGTTCCTTGGCACTCATCTCCGAGCGCTATTTAAAATTAGCGAAATCAGGTGATAGCCACGCCCACTTTTTATAGATAGAATATTTTCGAAAATACAGAAAAAGTGATTATTCAGTACATAATACACTTATAAGGACTAAATTTGGTGTGTACATTAATGTTAAGGCAGAAAATGAATTTTTCAAGAAATTTTTGAAAATGGGAGTGGCACCGCCCATTTTTGATTAATTCAAATTTAGAAATAATATTAATCACAAATCAAAAACCGTTCGGGATATCGAAACAAAATTTAGCACACATATTTATATTAATACGAGGTATGTTCCAGACAAAAATGGGCGAAATCGGTTAAAGTCCACGTCCACTAGATATGTTCAATAGGCAATAACTTTGCGTACAAAAGCTTTTCATCATTTCAATTTCACTTTCAAAGTGTCCGTGAACGAGGAAATTCGAAAAATAAAAATTTTTGAAAATGGGCGTAGCCCCGCCCTTTTTATAGTGGATTATTCCACAAAAGCTTTTATGCCATAACTGGGGCAAAAATTGATTTAGCGAAACGATTTTTGGCGAAAATGCTGAACATATAAAGGTAAATGTTTGTTGTAAAAGTGGACGAAATTGGTCAACGGTCACGCGCAGTATCTTAACATAGTTCTGAAAAATTTGTTTGTAAAATTTAAAATGCGATATTTCTATAACTATGCAAGCTATATCATCAATAAGATCTTGCATACATAATAAGCTTTTTAAGGAAAAAAAATTTTTTTTCTTGATATTGATGCTCTTTTTTCTGTAGATGCCATTTTTTTAATAATGTTTTCTAACCGTGTATTATAGAGTTTTCTCTTTTGTCCCATGAGTCGACTGAATCTATTTTCAAATTCCGTTTCTATATTAGAGTGCAATTACTGTTTCATAGCATATACTTAAGACAATACTTTTTAATATTCTCAGATTGTGCTGTGCGATTGCTGGCAGTAAATCTGAAGTTATTGGTGCGTTTGTCGTATCGCTGTAGTCGTATCCTTAACGCAAGAGAAAAACCAACATGCAATTGGTCGGTAAGGTTAGTTTACGGATAAGGAATTGCGATACAGCACCAATAATCGTTTGCTATGTTTTTCATAAGATTGGTCGAATCTGCGTTTTATAAGGCTACCGATACCGCACCAATAACTTCAGCTTAATTAGGCGTGATTTGCATTGTAATACACATTTTGAATATTCTTTAGCAATTTCAGATTGTGCAGCGTGTCAAGATTGAAGGAGGTTGTTTACAATAATACTTTTCTTTATATATATTATATAAAACTATGCGTTCTATTACAATTTCAGATAGTAAAATGACAATTATTTTAGGTGGAATAAGACGGTAAAATTGCTGTCATTATTCAGGTAAAATTACGGTCAAACTACTGGTAAAATTTTAGTAAGTATGCGCTTAAAATCACTATAAAGTGGACTCAGTATAATAGTAATGTGACCATATTCATATCGGTAAAATTTTTACATTATATGTCGGGTACCATTATCATAAATATAGTGACGGTGTGATCAGTGCAGCTATTTGTTTATCTTAAGTCAAAAATAAATGAGAAAGAGCGAGGTGTGAAACCACACACACAGGAAAAGGGAAGAAACAGTCAAAACGCCTACCGCTGCTCTTAAAAACGTTATGGGAAAATATTAAAACTTTTAGTATGGCTCCGGGTAATTAACTTATCATTTTACCTGTATCGTTTTACAGCATTGACTTGATTTTGATTTTGTATTGCTAATCCAACCATCTTATGAAAATCAATTTAATGGATTAATGGTGTCTTACCATAACGCTAACGCTATACCATATCCAACCAATTGGATTTGGTTTTCTGCCATATCCATAACCTATAAATTTTTGAGCTGATAATTTTATTAAATGTGTGGAACTTCTATAATTCGTTTTAGATGCATTTTGATTAAGTGAGTTGTTATTTGTGTTAATAATTAGAAATGTTTGACATCTTTTCAGGTTAAATCACCATTAGCAGCTTAACGCTTGATCATACTTCCATTTTGGCCAAATTGAAAAAAAAGTCAGATACATTTTTTTTTACTTCAAACAAATTCAAACGCAAAAGCTAAACTAATTCAAATGAGCTAAGAAGTCACACATTTTATACCAAAATGGAAGCGTTACTTAGAACTTACGTAGAAAATCAAAAATCAACAGACTTCTAAGTCAAGTTAAGTTCACTTAAGTGTTGGATAATCGGTTACATGCAAAACTCATTTAACAGAACTGTAGGTGACAGTTCTCAACTCAAGTCAAATCGATGGGATGTCAGACTAGCCGCACTCTTAGTATCACTTATTGAGGGCCGTTTACTCAATGTCTGGTTATGATAAACTTTATCACATGACAACCTAATCATGGGTTGGCTCGGAATGATAATTTTCTGTTACACAAAATTCTGATTAAGTTATCATGATAAAAGTTGCATTGTGAACGCATAACAAGTGACAGCTTATCTTGTTTACAATATTAATCGAACCATTTTGGCCTACAAATTTCCATTGTGATATTTCTTTATATGTATACTATTACATTTTTAAACTCTATTGCTCGCAGAGTTTGTTAGCAAAACAATTTATCACAAAATCAGATTTTAACTTTTAGCTGTCACCTTTTGTTTTGATAAGCACATAATCAGAGGTCCATTCTTTTATAACTTTCATCAGAAGATAATCAGCGAATTGCCGCTAATCAGACATTGAGTAAACGGTTTTTGGGCCAACCTCTGATAAAGTCCTGATTAGGCGGTTAATCAGACATTGAGTAAACGGCCCTAAGTCACGAGTTCCCACTGATTGTGCAAGGATTATGATATTAAACAATTTCTCAATATCATACGCTTTAAATCGCGACCTTTGGGGCAGTAGTTGGTAAAAATGTGCCTTTACTGTGTGGGATTAAATCAAAAAGAAATGTATATTATATTATATTAAAGCCATATTTTTTGCTGGTGTGCTAAGTGTAAGTATAAAGGAGGAGACGTTGTGATACAAATACAGTTTTTAGACACGTTATGTTGATGTCGGCATCGAGTAAGTAGATGTACCGAGTAGGTATAGGCCAACAGCAAATATTGCAAGGTGACTCTCAGCAAGTACACGTTATTGGTTTGGTTTTCTAATGCAAATTAAATGCAATGAGCACAATGGATGTGAATATCATCGGATATGTACTACATAATAAAATACTAAAAAGAGACTTTAAAGGAAGAAAAAAATATTTCATTAAAAAACTAAAAGCAGTATCCCCTTATTTCGCATAGAACACTCGTTGACATGAACGGGAGTAAAAACCTCTCGCTGTTAGTATTGGACTAACTTTAAACATCAGTGTTGAAATGATTCCTAATCATCTTCTTAATAATTCCGCATTAACATGGCGTCAGTCAAGCCTACAACACGATGTACCGAACGAACGAGGAGAGGCTATCAGCAATAACCGTAAGTGGATATTACAGCAAGTACACAGATAAGATTTTTTTATTGTAATGATTTTGTATGTGGTACCTTCCTCCCTCCCACTCGATTGAGTACTCAGATAAGTACCAATGATTGCAAATAGGATGCAGGAGGAAAGGTGAATTAGAATCAGAATGGCCTTAAATCTTCTGGAAACCTTTCATTCGAACAAAAAGGAAAGTACCTAATAATCGCTTCCCAAATATTGGTCCCTTCTGTGCGTGGTAAGGATTTCGCGATTTTAGGTGATTTTGCAATGACGGGATACCGGGACTAGTGCCGGGTTTGCGTTATTCTTCATAAGATTGGCTTAACAAAAGTGAAGAAATTCTTTGGGATCCTACCTAACTTTGAAATATAGAACAAATCAATGTGAAAAAAGGTAGTTTTTGTTATTTAAGATGTAACTAGTCTAAAGTGGGTACAATAAAGCCACAGTGTCCGTTTGTTACTTTAGAAAACCAAAAAAATTAACATATCAAAAATATTCCACATAAAAAATAATTAGAAATAATTCATAAATAAATCAGATATCTACCCCCAAAAATCATAAAAAATAAAATCTTATAATTCAAATTTCTAAGGATGTATTATTTTAAAAAACTTTTTTATGTGTCATGAATTTGGGGTTTTAGTCTTTAGCAACATATTTCCAATCCCGAAAATCCCGTCAGTGTAAGAAAAAAACTCGGAATCCTGGGTTCTGGCTATTCATAACGTCTTAGTACGTAGCTACTTTTCATTTGATAATTTTTAGGTACATACTGAGCATTTTTGAAGGTTGATCTGCATATATATAATCTACAGTTGCTTTGCACTCGAAAATTTATTCATCCAATCAGCATATCGACCGATCTAATTGTCTACTTAAGTTTTTATGTCACAATTGAGTAACGCGATGTACTCAACTCTAACAGGCTCTCAGGCTTCTAGCGGTAGCTGATTTTCCACGAAGTGTACAATTTTTTGTTAAAATTAACCTTTTCGTTGCACAAATAAAATCCACTCTGCTGGTTCCTCATCACCGCTACGATGGGAATGTAACCTGCACAAAATGTTACAAATTGTCTCGCAAGAGAGACTAGTTTTCAACTGGTACAAGTGAGTACTGTTAAGTTTGAAACATTTTAAAGGTTATTCGTTCTGATCACTTTAAACCCTAATCTAGTTTCACAAAAAGATTCTATCCCATGTTGAACGAGGCGCAATCAGTTGGGAGGATGGAAGGAAGAGGAATGGCTCAGTTGCGGACATTTCAGTGAGTATGAAAAAAAGCACCTCTGCAGTGCACTAGAATCTCCCAAAAACATTCGGTATCTTTATGAAGAAGAGGAACTTGGTTGAATTAACGTATTTTATTAGCTTCCGTTGTCTGCTATTATAATCTATCTATGTCGTCTGGACCACTGAGCAAAAGTTGTGAAACACTTTCTTAACTCTTGACGCCGCTACCGGTACTTTATATAATATAAATCGTTCGTCGACCTGCCCAATAAGTTGCTGCATAGGGCTTCACCGGACATGTAGAAAGAGGTTCTCAATCTCTCGCGTCAAGGGGCATCAGCAAGCAAATGTCGCATGCTGTTTTAGGACTAGGCCCTTCATCTGTTCAGGCCTCTTGCATTTTTGTAGAACAGGTACAGCTGCGTCACACATTAAGTATAACAAAAAGTCAAATTGCGCTAGGCAAATGTCGTTTCGAATACCAACGCAAACATAAGCTGTTATTGCTGTGAGACTAACAAAATTTCTTACTGATAAGCCATACAAACACACAGCAAAACATTTCTCCTAGCAAAAAAAACCATTCGGCCTCAGAAATGAGGTGGGGATTGTATGACTCTCGTTTCATTTACATATTTTATAAGACACTCAAATTCTAACTTTTTCCAACACCACTTCTTGCTTTCACTCAATTTGCATAAACATATCCCATCCCAAATACTTCCCTCTTTCTTTCTTATTAAAAATTAATTATCGTAGTGCTGACATTTCTCGCTAAGATATTATATATATATTTTCACGTCACTGTATTAGTTACAAATTTAAAACTGTGAAGGGCCTCGTTCATGCAGGAACCTTTACTCTGGAATGAGTAGTGGATTGAGAAGTCCATATCTCATGATAAAGAATCTACGCCACATAAGGGTTTCCTATCGACAACAGATCCCGGGAGCACAGAAAGCAGGAGGCCTCGACTAAGATCAAAAAAGCCGTTGGAAGATGGCTTTGCCCCCTTGGCGTTTCCAAATGACCAAAATGGCCTAGGAGGCTAAGCAGCATTAAATAATGATTATGGTATCTGTCCGTCCGTCCGGTAGCTTGAGCAAATTTTGATGTACATATCTATTGGGTGGCATGCCATAATGTCAACTAAAAATAGTGTCAAGCTAAAAGACATATGAATAATACTTAATAACGGCATCCAATACCAGTTCCAGAATCCACTTTTTTCTGAACAGACTTCCTTCTTTGTGGTCGGCATTTGCCCACGATTATGAAAGACAATCCTTAGCCAAAGATTAAAAATTAATCTGCCTTTCAAAATTTTCCGATTTTTTTAAGCTCAAAGGTGTTATTAGAAAAACAAACAGGATAACTCTTTTTATAGAAAAGAAAACGCCATAAGTTAATGATAACCAGCCCGACATTCTATATTATCATGTTTGATGAATGGCAAGTGTAAAATTCAAACAAAATTATTTATGTTTATTACCGGAGGGAAGATCTCTCATTTGTGTGGATAGATGAGCGCAAACAAAATAAATATCAAAATTTGAAGTCCTGACGAAGAAATGTCTATGCATTTCAAGTAAAAAATAACTCCAACTTGATTGCTAAAGCTGAGTATATAACGATCGGTTACACCAGAACTTAGATTCCCTTACTTGTATTGTTTTACTTTTTTATTTCTTGTTATTGGTTTTCAATTGTAGCTGTCTAAGCTGTTTCTGCGACATTCTGTGCTTTTTAATCTCATTTCTGTTGACATTTTGTTGTTTCTGCTGACAAGTAATTATTTAGAATACCCAGTACAAAATGAAATCAGTTCAGTAGTGGCCATGATTAAAAAAATTAAGGTTGTTTTGTAAATACTACATATAACTTTGAAACATTTATGCTATTCATTCTGGAAATTTTATATTTTTACATGTACATATATGACACATTGGACGCAGATGATTAATTGCAAATGAACAACTAAACCAAAAATGAAAGAGAGATTAAACTAATCGGATAGAGGCTCGTAGATGTATTTCGCACACTCTTTAAGAAAGGATTAAATCAGGCCATATTTTGCATATGTAGCATTTTTTTGTGGGAAAACTTGCTCTTGTACAATTTTTTTTGCATGGTTTTTGCAGCGACTTTAAAAATAGGCATATTTAAAATTTAAATTAAAAAAAAAGAAAAATGTGCTCTTGAAGAGTTTTTGGAAGCGAGAATATTTGCATTTGAATTATCAAACAGGATAAAATTGTATTTCCAAACATCAAAGATAGGCATTTGTTTGTATCATCAATAGCCAACAAATAATACGATTATTGATGAAAAATAAATTTTCAGAAGTTTAAGTGATCCGTTGCAGAAATTCTTTCACTAAATAATTTCATTTTTAAGTAAAAACGTATTAAAAACTGTGTTTTTTTTGGAAATAACTCCTTCTATTGTGTTTTATTATACCTTTCATGAGCATGAAATGGTACTATAACTTTAGTCCGATGTTTGTATGTATGAGAAAAAGAAGAGATAGATCCACCAATAAGTATACCGAAATAATCAGGGCAATGAGCTGAGTCGATTTAGCCATGCCCGTTTGTCCGTCCGTCTGTCTGCCTGTTTGAACGCAAACTAGTCCCGCAGTTTTTGAAATACCTCGGTGAAATTTGATATGGGCCGATATTTTGTAAGATATTAATCATTTGTCGGAACCAACAAGATCGGACTAATACGACGCCTAGCTCCCATACAATCGATTGTTCCAATAAAGGGATTTTGGGCTATAAATTTTGCAATTAAAACGCTGGGAACGTAAAATTTTGCAGGCTTCATACATATTATATACGTAATGTGACAAATGAAAATCAGCCAGATCGGACCTACTTAACATATAGCTCCCATACAACACATTTTTCCGATAAACAGGAACTGTGCTATGTACAGCCGAAGACAGCGCTTTCGTTACTGGTTTTATTTTATTTTATACCGAGAAAGCAAAAAACAGACAAAAATGAAATGAAATTCGAAATGCTCATAGATTAAAACACAGACATCTTATAATTTTAAACGAGCTATTCTTGTGTGATTGTATGTTTGTATATCCAGACTATCTCGAAAACCGCTCAACGATGGATGACATTTTTTATGTACACGGCGGCCGCCGTGGCGTGAAGGTAGTGTTGCCGGCCTACCACACCGAAGGTCCATGGTTCGAGGCCTGGTACAGGTAACATCAAAAGTGATTTGAAAAAAGGTTTTCAACACGGGGTCGCCCCTCGGCAGTGGTTTGGCAAACTCTCCGAGTGTATTTCTGCCATGACAGGCTTCTCAGCAAAAATTCGTCTCCTTTGTAGATGCCTTTCGGAGTCGGCAAAAAACTGTAGGTCCCACCAATTTGTAGGGAAAATTCAAATCGGCACACCACAAATTGGAAGAGAAGCTTGGCGCAAAAATCTCTTAGGAGGTTTATGATGATATACCTGTTGTATATCGCGCCATAGAGAGAGAGTGTACATAGAGTGTGTTTTCGGGGTTGCCACTTATCTGAACTTTTTTCAAATGAAATGAAATATGCCAATATGGGGATCAAACGAAAGGTATTTTCCTGCCTATTAAAAAAAACATTGCTAAGTAAGGTTGCCACTTATGGTTGCCATCTAAATCAGAGACGTATTTTTTTGTATTAAATATAAAAAGTTGTGGATAATTCTATTTTGAAAAATAAAGAAGAAATCAAAGAATGTTGACCGATATATAGAGCACTAACCGACAAATATACCCATGTGACGCTATTTTTTCTCGATTATTTGAGAACAATCGACAACCTCTAGCTATACCATTCAGCCAGAAACCTTGTAAAGACTTGTCGAAAATATGGAGAAACTTTTTAGAGCAGCCACCAAGGAGTAATAATGTATATTAAATATGCTAATAAGAAAATATTAAACATCTTTCTATTATCACGTAAGCTCTGTTTGTGTTAGTGTTCGATGTGTTTTGAAAAGCTCCACTGCCGGTAAGTAAAATTATTTATAAAAACAACCAGAATATCTTTACTGATGAGTATCTGAAGCAAATTTTAATTGTATGGCAGCCTATGAAAATGGCGAGCAAAGCTCGGTCGCTCAGGTACTATGGATATATGTGGCCTGGGTCGATCCCAAAAATAACCTTCAGCCGATCCAAAATCGGCTTCGTGATCCACAGTTTTTCTTCACAGAATCCCCTTAGTCGTTCCAGAACCAACTTTGAAAAGTCTTATATTGTAAACTCGAAACCTGGACAGACGTTGTTCTGCTCGAACATTGATTTAATTGGGAAAAAATTTTATTTTTGTTTGACTTGTCATTAGAGTTTGACACAGTCAATCATGCTGAGCAGGTTTCGGATAAGGATGACTATTCTCTCCCTCCCTTTCTCAAACGATAGTTAACCAACTACCTGAGTAGTCGACAGCCCTCTGTTGTATTCGGAAATGCTAGGTCAAAACCCCGTAGGAAGCTCTGTTTAGTTGCTACATTTTGAGGCTCCGTCTTCCAGCCTAAGGGTTCTTTTCGTTGATGAGCTGTGTTCCAGTTCCCAGTTCGGGATTTTTCGCCGAACGGAACCTGACATTTTCACCATTAAAGCGACGGCCGATGTTTTCCCCGGTGCTAGGAGACATACACGTAATAGGTTAATCTCTTAGCTATCCAGATTGGCGACATGTATGCCCAGCATGCAGCTCGTCCCCTCACGATACCAATCAATTACAAAGTTATGTAATAAGACATTTGCCTTTGTCATATAATCATTTTTTTTTAATTATCGTAAAGGACATTTATTTAAACACACTCATAAAACATTGCGAGCGTAATTATCGTAAGGGACAAATTTATGGTTTTTTCGCAAAACGCCAATTTATTCAAGAAAAAAATACGAGGCTCAGTACATTAACTAACGTGCTCAATTTTATTTCAATAAAAAAAGTGATAAAAGAAAAAAATGCTCTCCTGTAAAATATGATTTTTGTCCTTTACGAAAATTTCGCACAAAGTGGTCGATATAGTCTACAGGAACTCCAAAAGGCACTATCTTATCGCCTTATGTATACTGTCTATAGTAAAATGCTAAAGTATTGTGACAATGTCTCTACGAGAATGAGAGTTTAGATTGCAACTCTGGTGAGTCTTCCATATCGTCATTTCATATTTACGGAATTTCATGATGACCTTATGGGATCTATTTGTCCAAAATCTCCAAAGTAAGCTAATAAATAACCAGAATGTGTTAGTGCTTAAATTTGGTATGAAGCGATAAACGCATATATAGTTATGCACGATTAACCAGTTAAGGTATCAAGTTAAAAACATACAAACACTCTGCTCTGTCGTATCAATTTTGGTAAGCAATGCAACAGAACACTAAAATGCATCGCATGGCCTTTTCTGCTGTACCAAATTAGATTCGCAGAATTCCTAACGCCATCGTTCTATGCGCAAGGAAACATATCGTCGGTGACAATGCAAAACAGCGTAACGCACAAATGCAAAACCGCGTAATTGTCATTCGTGTCATAAATTTCTATAGGCCCCTGCCATCAAGATCTACTGATTTATTCTCAAGAAAACTACATGTTGGTTTGGAAAATAATTAAAAGAATCGATCTTGATGGGAATTTTTTTCATAAAGTGAATAATAGTCGAAAAAAGGAGTTTCTAGTGGCAAAACAGCCAAACTGAGATATCACTTACGCGGTTTTGCAGTGTCACCGACGATATTCTTGATCAAGTTAGCGGCACAACAAACCAGTTTCTACAATTTGCAAAGTTCAGTGAACGGCCCGAGTTTGTTACAACACAACTGTTTTTGGTTCGTTCGCTTCTCCTGGATTGGTCACAGTGTGCGGTTGCAATGAGACAGAGTAACAACATGTACTGAGTGGGAATAGGCGTTCAGACGCTGGTAGAGCCCGATTTTACACCATCTGCTCGCTCAATTGGTTTGAATTTCGCAATGCACTTATAATACATCTGCTTTTCCCGATCCTCCACCAAACGGCTCAGCGCCACACACAATGCAATACAACAGACATGCACGTATGTATGTATACATATTTATAAATATTTCTTTATTCGAAACGCCTATGGGTGGAATTAAATTTTCGCGTGAAACAGTGTCACATTTTCCGAAAACATATTTATATAAAATGCCTGGGCCATGTTATTGCTACATATGAGTATTGCGAAAAAATTATATGTAGGAATGTGAGAGGAAGCTCCCCGAAAAAATTGATTAGAGTTAGACTGGGAATTTTTATTGGGCGGAAAACCCCGAGTTGTGTACCCTATAGCTCCAAAGAATTCATTCATAAAGAAAAACGGCTTTGCGGTATAGCTCTCTATCAAGTACACTTGTGCTCATATAATTAAGCCATTTTCTATGCGGCTTAAGTCCGGACTTTGCGCGGGACACTCGAGAAATTTGATACTGTTGGTTCTAAGCCAGCTCTTAACAACCCTAGAACACTGTTTGGGGTCGTTATCTTATTCGAAAATCAAAGAAAGCGATAGATTTCCAGAGTAATTTCCTTTTGAATGTGATATAAGGTCTACTATTATTTCCAAACACATGAAACTTACTCCATACGATAAAATTTAATAATTTTCCATCTTTTTGGTGATACTTTCTAGCAAAGTCTAGCCTCCGGTTGATGTTTTTTTTAGAAACATTTTGGTAACGTCGTGCGATACGTCTATTCAAGGATTTCTCCGCCTATAGCTGGAGGACTGTTTGGACGATATTTTTATATTATAACACTGTTCTATATATGCCCGTATTTCCGTGTATGTCTTAACCCATATGTCAACGGCAACATACCTGGGTATGTTTTTCGTTTTCAAAACCCTGTAGCTCTGAACTGGATAATTGGATCGACTTGAAATTTCGTGATATCCTAGCGAAAACTGTTTTACGCAATAATCCCAATTTTATTTAGGATTGGATCATCCGTTTGGTAGATAAAGCCCATTTACAAAGTTGCACCCTTACGTCATGTATAGTAAAGCGCATGCAAATATGATAATATTTGAAAAGTATTGTTTATTTTGAGTGAAAAAAATACTTATGGCATAAAAATTATTATAAATTATAAAATACTTACGAAAAAGATATTAAAAAAACTTTTTAAAATTATTGAAATTCAATTACATCTATCGCATTGCGGCAAGTCTTTGGAATGCTCTGCGCACACTGGTTTGTTGCATAATGTGCATGCTTTACGAGTAGGGCGTCGTTTGGAGCAGATGTAGCAATTCCCCTTTACTTTTAGGCGTCCCGTACTATCACGCTCCTCCGCTTCATGTGCTCCAGCATCCACAACTCGGATGGGCCTACCTATCATTGCTTCGATGGCGTTGCGCGTTGAAAAAACTCTGGATATTCTGATGTTATTCGCCCTTCTCTCTATTTCTGGCTTGCATAGTTGCTCCCTTAGCTGATGGAGAAACATCCTACGGCGGCTTGTAGTATATGACTTCAGGTGAGTGTTGTTGTCAACGTATATTATGTATGCAGCAAACGCAGCAACGTCCACAATATTATAAAAGAAAGCCAAAGCCCATCTATTTGTGCGCCGCTTGGTACTATATTCGGACAAGCACATGTCCATGCTATCAACTCCACCTTTGGTTTTGTTGTAGTCCAATATAAGCAATTGCTTCTTCTTAGGACCGGACGTTTCTGTTGTATAATGAGAAGTGGACAATAATACAACTGCCTTGTTTTTCT
This sequence comes from Merzomyia westermanni, assembly GCA_949987695.1. Classification (NCBI taxonomy): domain Eukaryota; kingdom Metazoa; phylum Arthropoda; class Insecta; order Diptera; family Tephritidae; genus Merzomyia; species Merzomyia westermanni. Next base: position 53,272,118 of record OX465288.1, read on the forward strand.
TGGGCACGTACGAGTACATCGTAATGTGATTATAGAACCCAAACATTGACGATTCAGCTTCACGTCCCTTGGGGTTGGCAAATGCTGCTGGCACGAATGTACGCCTTTTGTTGCAAGTACCCAATATAGATTAATTATTGTCTATCATCAAAGATTTTGTGAAAAAGTTGTCACATACAATATTTCTTCCACTTCCATCAAAAAGGTTGACACATAAATCTTTGACTATTCTTTCACCAACGTTTCTTTCACGTTCACCAGACGGTGCCATTTCTGTATAGATTTGTCCCTGCATTGAAAAATTAAATTCAATTTAGTTATTTATACTTTCAACAATTTTCAACAATATTGATAGTACCTGCAATGGATAGAACGAAATAGAGTCGCACACCCACCACACTTTTATCCCACATTTGGCAGGTTTTGATGGTATGTATTGCGTGAAGCCAGTTCCACCACGATAAGCATACAATTGTTCATCTACGGTGACGTTGGCTCCTGCCACGTAATATCTACGAAGACAGCTGTTTAGCATCAAAAAAACGTCCGATATTGCTGCTGCTTTGTCAGTTTGTTTGCATTGCTGGCGTGTGTTTCCATTATCAAAACGAATGAAGTGGCTAATTTCCCAAAATCGTCGTACACTCATTGCAGCACGATATAATGGATGTGATTTAGTATTCCACAAATATTTCGTATGCACGTAACCAGAATGTGTAGCGCCACTTAGCAAAAGTACGCCCAAATATGCATCAAATTCACTTTCTGTTATGGGAATCCATGATCTCGGTTCTCTTGTTGGATGTTTTGCATTGTCATCATCAAAGAATTGCCTTGCCTTTCGATTTGATTCACGAATAATTATGTCGCATATTTCGTCTGACATTATCAATTTGAACGTTTCTGAAATGGTCAAACCTTGCGTTGCCCGTACTGGTCCAGATTGTGCACTTCTTAGAATGTTGTGCGTAAGGAATCTTACAGGTTGTGGTTGTATCGAAGACCAAACATTACCATCTCTGGCAGTAAAATATTCCCCAGTTTCAATTGGTGCATCTTCAAGTTCTTCATCAGAATCACTGCCGTCCTCTGGGTCATATTCTGGTAACGTGGGCTCTTCTAAGTCTGAGTCATCACCACCAATATCACCTACACATTCATCTAAAGCCTCGTCACCAACTACTGAATCGTGGTCACTTATTTCTTCTTGGCTCTCTTCAAGCGTTTGACGAATATATGCTTGCTGTTCTTCGTACGAAAGTGCGCTTGGTTGTCGTGGAGTAAACCATTTACCATCTGCCATTTCACTTTGATTTTATTTTTTTATTTCCACAAAATAAACAAAAACGTGATGATAAAATCCGTAATACTGGTAAACCCTATTTTATACTTTTTAGCGAAAGTGATTAACGCAGGTACTATCGATTTTTTCAGAGATGTGTACCTGCCGGGTTATAACGGCATGCCATTTGCCATACAAAACGTATGTACATACCCGGGTGTGTTGCTGTTGACGTGCGTAAAAAAGTTCTGCTGTTGACATAAAGGTTAAAAGGATCTAGTATACCCGAGTGAACTATTAGCCGATCGTCGTTTGGGGTCGTGTTTCTTGGTAATTTTCGGGGTACATCAGCAAAAGTTTTGTAGTTTTGATAAAACTGTATTGCGTTTCACATTCTTCCTCTAGAAAAACCTAAAACTTCTGTTACTTTACACACTTTTCTTACACTTCTGGAAACTCTCCCATATATTTCTCTCGTATGCCGTTGAACTTCTGTTTTTGGCCATTTGCTTAACTTTTTTGAAATAATCTCCATAAGAACAGTTTAATTGATTAAACTTAAGTTTTTTTGGAGTAAGTGACCTCATCTTGCCTGCAGATCACAGTATTTTCTAAAATGGCTTAATTATGTGAGCACGGAAAAACCAATGAAGAGCGAAAAAGCTTCAAAATTTTCGCAAACGACAAAATTAAACGGGATTTCGTCTACCCCTATAGACGTTGCAAAGATAATAAAATATTTTTGCACGTAAGAGATTAAAATTGCAAAATAACTTGAATGATTTTCTCTTTCAAATATTATTTTTCAGTACAGTGGTTTAATTGTATGAGCATAATTGTAGCTTAGAACATTAAAATAAGTGAGAAAGTTCACAGTGGCAGAACTTACGCCTTCCTTAATTAAAAACAAGTCAGGACAGTGCTGTCTTCGGCTTTGTCGAAGCCTTTATTCCTTTCATGAATATGAATCACGGTTTGAAGTGTCCGATCCTTGTTTACAGCAAGTACAAACTCTGCAAAAATTTTACGGGCTGGCTCTGTTAATTTAAAGATACATAACCGTAGCAAAATTTATCGGAAAAATGTGTTGTATGTAGGCTATACGATATATTGGTCCAATCTTGATTATTTTCACTAGGCACATTACATATGTAATAAGTACTGTAACTGTCAAATTTTGTGTTCCCAGCTATGAAATTGCAAGAATTATAGCAGAAACCCCATTTATCGAAACAATCGAATGTATGGGAGCTATGCGTTGTATTAGTCCGATCTTGTTGGTTCCGACAAATGATTAATATATCACAAAATATCGGCCCCATACCAAATTTAATCGAGATATCTCTTAACTAGTTTGCGTGCATACAGACAGGCAGACGGACATGGCTATATCGACTCAGCTATATCGCCTTGATCATTTCGGTATGCTTATTGGGGGTCAATCTTTTCCTTTTCTCATACTTAGAAACATCGGACAAAAGTTATAATATAATATAATAATATAATAATGTTCATGAAAGGTATGAATGTTATCAGTAAAGATGTTCATATGCTTGAAGGAAATATGGACTGCTACTGAAATTCTTCATTTCCCACAATTAAAAAAAAAAATTGTAATTTGGTTCTGTTTTGTTACAAAACACTTTACATTTTGCCTTACCTTTTACATTTTGCTCGACGTAACCGAATAAATTTTTGTCCTGGAAAATGTTTCTGACATAGATATTAAGATCGCTCCTCATAAATTTTTGCTCAAATATTTTACTTAACAAACATACTGTGCTAAGGCGAACAAGTGCAATGTATGGGCCCTACCCCTACATCAGCTCATACATAAACTCTTCAATATCTAAATATACATATGCCTACATTATTATCTGTATGTATATTTTACCGTTGTTGTGCTTGTCCCACAGTTTGTTGCATGAAGAAAATAAAGCAACCCCACATGCCGGATATTCCAAAACCAAACAGTGGGCAGACGCTAACAATACGTGTGGGCTTGTCGGTCGACATTGCCCACTACAGTGCATTTGGCCAGTCGCATTTAAGTAGTCAAAGCGAAAACAACTTCAGTGCTAGCAATGCTCGAAACTTAGTATCTACTATCTTTTTCTTACTGTTGACGAATTGAATGAATTTGAAAGCGTTTTTTTGTATTAATATTCGCAATTTTTGTAGTCGCTTATAAAAAATTGTGTATATAATTACTTCTAGAGAAGCGATTTGTTTAATTTGTGCATGCGCTGTCTGCTAACAAAAATTTAAATATTAGGGTGGCTCACAGAAAGTAACTTTTTCCTACCGGGACTATGTTTATATTTTTATATCTGTGGCAAAAAGGGAAAAATACCAAAGTACTTTTTTGAATTTTTCAATAGAGAGCTTTGAAAGTTGAAATTGTAGTGTAAAGGTGCGGAATTGACACATGGTTTTTTGTCTATAATATCCACATTTATGAGCAAAAGCCACCAAAATTTGTATGATTATAGTTTTTACCACGGAGAATACAATGCTGATACTATCTTTTTTTCGACTAATCTTGAGTTTGCCGATTATTGCCATAGATATATTGATAACTCCGAAGTTGGTTCAGAAATATTCGTCATACAAATCTTAATCTGTATTACAAGTCTTAGACCCCGTTTTCCGACCCCGTTTTAGGTCAAATATTCATAATTTCGGCAGTGTTGGAGGTTCCCCATCCTGTTTCCTAATACTATCACTATTGAAACTTTGTAAATAAACCAATTTTACATGAAATCTGTTAACTAAGTGCTAGATCTAAAATATTTTTTCCTGAAATAGAGATTCTGCAACTTATAACAATATAATGACACTCCAGCACTCAAATGTTTCAGCTGGCGGTCCAGAGGTACATATTTCTCTACTGCTTTAAGTTTATAAGAGACCACGGTACAACAAGCATTCCTAGTAGGGAGGAACTTAATAGACTAGAGGGTTGATATGCCTCGTCCTCTAGATTATGAGTAATCTGTGTTGCTGTTTTCTCTGCCATTGAAGGGCCAAAAATGTTCCCCAAAAAGTTGAAGGATGAGTTTTGAGATATGTTCGATGGGGCCAAACCAAATTTTTCCCTTTTTAGAAGAGCGAGAACCAAAGTGGATAGTACCCGAGAGGCTAGGATTCATATCTAGTTACTACAAAAACACTAACAAAAGTCTATATTAGCTTTAATAACAACAACAGCAACGGGTCGGAAGTATTCGAGATAAAAGTTCTTGTACAGATATATGGAACTTTGAAGAAAATTTTATGACGAGCTATACGTCGAGCTATGCGTACATAGTCCACGAAAAGAATTGTTTACCCTTTGACACAGAAAGAATTCTGATCAACACCTGTTCCGGTAAAAACAGCCCAAAGCGACGGTATCTACATTTTGAGCTATGCATGAATATGTATTTTGAAGTTCACTACTCAGTATGCTCATTAATAGAAATCATCAATCAGCAGTCTATCACATCCCACACCATTTACAACTAAAATCCATCAAAAAACGAGCACGGCAACAATGTTTGTTGTTTCTTTGTCGGGGATTTGTTTGTTTGTGTTGGAATACCAAAAGTACAACATCCAGTAACAACACGCAATGAGGGGTAACAGGCTCACAGCCAACTTATGCAAGTCGATTTTACATTAGAAATTAGAGTTTGTGCAATTCGCCCGAGAACTTGAACGTCAGCCATTTGTGCATATACACAAACCTACACACGACATGCATACATACAACTCTCTAATGCCAATGCAATTTTGCAAGCAAAACGAGAATAAATTAAAAACAGCGATTGCAATCGGTAGCGGACCCACAATTGCAATTACTCACCCAACAAAAAACCCAGTAGCAAAAGGTAGTAGGTAGGGAATGAGTTGGCAGCGATGTCCTAGGAAATTGATATCTGAACAACTCGTTTATTCAGGGATGTACCCACATACTCGGTTATATGATCAGTAGCACGACTTACCGACTCACATACTTGGGTATATGAAACAATCACCTGTACACCTCACGGGGTTAAATGCAGTTCGCAAGAAAACGGTGAAAATTTTTTTTTTGACCTGCAAGCTAAATTTGAAGTTAGTTTTATTTGAAAGTTTGTATATGGCTTACAATATATATACATACAAAATTTGAAATAAAAACGTCAAATTTGGCTTGCAGGGCAAAATATAAAAAATTCTGGAGCGTTTTCTTGCGAACTGCATCCAACCCTTGCCGAATAAAAGGACAACTACACAATTTTTTTTTATTGTTTTAAACTTTTTAATTCATGAATAAGTAAAACTCAACATATAATATAAATGAATTATAAGTAAATTAAATTCATAATGCATTATACTACACTTTGCACTGAATTTAAATAATTCGATTATTCTAATTAGTTCAAGGTTTTATTTGTTTGTCTCTTCAAGGAGCAGGCTTTGTGGAAGCAATTTTTTTCCATCTTTAAGGCTCTTCTAAGCTCCACGTGAACACGACCGTTCTCTATTAATTCTGAAAATAAACTAACATAATAACAACACAGTTTGCGTGCAGCATTTTTTGCCCAACATCAGAAAAACGGTAACAAAATAGAAGTAAATGGAAAGTTTTCGGCACAACGAACCACCTACTAGGGTATATGAAAGAATCAGCTGTTGAAAACAACACCCGTTGTAAACCGCTACTGCTTCCGCTCTTTGCCCTGCGACCTATTACAAACTTGCTGATTTTTTTCAGTTATGAATTCTTTTGCTTCTGGGTATGGTCTTAAGTTCAAGCAAAGACAAAAAGATAACATCAAAATGTTTAGAACAAGGGTTTTGGTTGATTGGTAACCTTGCGAGTGTATTTCTAGAAATAAATTTTTTTTTGCTAAAAATTAATTTGTCCCGAAAATATTTAGGAAGAAACTAAGAGCAGCACACCACAAACTGCGGGTTAGTTGAAAAAATGCCTAATCCACCATAGTTGATACCGTGGCACCAACCGTGTGTCCGTGGACTAAAAAACTTTCCCAAAATTTTGGAACCGCACCCACCCGTGGACTACTTTTGTATTGATTCAGGGTAGCGTTCCATATTTCTCATTCTATTGTACTTGAGTCCAGGTCCCGCATTTTGAGTGCAGTTTTTACAAAGTTGCTGATTTGTTTCCACACTTCTGTGCCGCTCAACATTTGGGGGATCGCTCTAGTTATCATCTGAACGGCTTGTCCTGATATGGTTCGATAAGCGGAGGCTACTCTCAAAGCTACCGTTCGCTGTACAGATGCTATAAGTTTAGAGCTGGGCTTTATCTTAAGTGTGTCTACCCATAGATTAGAGCCATATAGTAGAGTGGACAGGGTAATATCCATTATTGCTGAAGGCATAGAACGAGCCATGGCGTATTTGTCACATGAGTTAAGATGCTGCATGGGAGTGTTTGGCTGTTTTATAACTATTCGAGTTAGCCCATTGGTCGAAATTGAGACAGAAATGCGGCAAGAATATTTTTTAACATTCATATTTAACTATATCTACCTCAGCAACAACAACTGTTATTATTTTATTTTATTTTACGGACGGTTTTTAATTTTATTTTGTTTTATTTTATTTTTCCTTATTTTATTTTATTTTATTTTATTATATTATGTTTTATTATATTTTCTATACCAACAATTCAATTGAATTTTTACAATATGGTCAATAATAATAATTTTTCTTTTTTATTTGTTAAAATTATTATTGTTTTTATTTTTTCAATAATTATTTTAAATTAATTATTATAAATTAAAATAGAATAGGAAAATTTTACTTTATTTTATTTTATTTAATTTTATTATATTTTTTTTTGTTTTGTATACCAACAATTCAATTGAGTTTTACTTTATTTTATTTTATTTTAATTTCTTTATTTTACTTTACTATATTTTTTTTTTTATTATGTGTTACTTTATTTTTTTTTTTAATTTAATTTCTTTTTTTGTTATTAAATTGTATATTATTTTATTTTAATTTAATTTAGTTTAATTTTATTTTTTTATTTCAATTAGAGAGAGAATTTGATAGGGCAAAATTGTCAGCAAATATGATGTTTGCTAACAATTAAACGCACCAAATGCTTCTCAATCTGGATATCTCTCCTCAGAGACTAGTCACATACGATTTTTGCTGTTACATCAGTGATACCTTTTCGTGTAATTATAATTGTGTAATATTGTGGTAAATAGCACTACAATGATTATTGCCGGTAGAAAATAATGAGATGTACTGAATGGCAATAGGGTCCCAGCACTGAAAAGAAGCAAATTTTGTATGTGCCCGTTGTGGTTTTTTCGCTGTTAGGGCGCCATTGAATACAGGTACAATTACTCTAAATTACAAAGCTACACACACACAGGCATAGCCACAAGACTGTGGGAGCTATATATAAAAAGTCTATATACATTCATACATACAGACATTTAAACAAAAGTTTCCTTATAGGCATTAGCGCAAAAACAAAACAAATCATACAACAACAAAAAATGGAATGAAGAAAAAGAAATGGGTATTCAATGAACGCCTTTAAAGAAAACGCATACAGCCAAACATGCATATACACAAAAAAAGAAACGTACTGTTAAATGTTTTTTTGAATAAACAATAAGGCATAATTTTGTATATACAAAGTGTACGGACGTATGCTCAAATGTATGTACCATGTTTACAGTAGACGCTACGCGATTTCACGTATTTCACCCGCAACAAGTGGGCCTATCAATGTAAACAAACCCACTGCTATACATACATACATACTTACATACCGAACATAGGAGCTTATATATAAACTAAATTTTTTTTTAAAGAATTTGTTTTTTTTTTTTGGAAACATCTGTTTCTAATCCGTCATCCGTACTGACAGCTTTATGTTTAGGTAATGCTGACAGCTTAAGTCATAAAGTGATCGACAATTTGACAAACATCCGCGTTCGCGGTCTTTTTGAATGCTTTCTTCGCCCATGCATAACTCAATTTTTCAGTTAATAATATCCACCTTCTAAAGAACATTTTTCCTTTTACAATTTACCCAAGCAGACTAAAGGCTCACAAATTACCCAATCAACGAGAGACGTGCGACACTAAACCCGGTAGAAAGTAGTTTGTGTGTCGTCCAGGTTTGAATCAAGTTTCTTTTATGAGAGAAGGCACACTTAGAAGCGTTGGCTCATTGCTATACCAAGGTCTACCTCAGAGAAAGTCGTATTTCCACGTAGGAGTAGATTGTGGTGTAGCGTGCGTTTAGGTGATTAACATTTACCGACTTCTTTCTTGGTCTTTATTTTGATCTGAAAAATTCGGCATACATTGGTAACGGAATGGTTGTTTTTTAAGTAGCTCTTCAGGGTATATGCCACTACCCACATTACCATCCAGTTTAAACCCGTCCGTAAAAATAAAATTGAGTGTTGGAATCCTGTTCCGCTCTGCCCAACTGCGTTGTAGCTGAAATGTAGTTTGCAGAAGAAGTCGATTGGTAGAAGGTTTAATATGACTGCAATACATTTTGGGGGGGTGGCCAGCCGCTTTACCTTAATATATTTGTTAGATAAGGGCTCTTGTCGAGTTCTGCTAGACCCCGACGCCAGAGAAGCACTAGATGTGGCTTAAAGTCCCATATCTCACCCATGCTGGTTCTCCAAGCATACAGGGTAGTATTTGTCTTCTATGCATATAGTAACGGATCGTTAAAATCTATGTCTTGGGGGACTTAACTTAATGCCTACAGGGCTAAAGCTAAGATAATTTTAAACATGTTACCTTGGCCGCTTTAACTGAGATGAGCTATGAAATTGTATGTAAACGGGCAGGTGACAAGGTTAAACGAAGCTGGGACTTCTTTTTATGTATTTACATCCATTCAATAAAAGTTATTGTTTTTGGTTTATTATATAAAGATTTGTTACAAGCAAGTATGTATATATGGTATACCCTGCAAAAAACGGAAATACTCCGTTTCATACTCCAAAGAATACTCCTAAAGGAGTATCAGAGTACTCCAACACATATCCCCATTCATATAAAAAAGGTGGCCCAATTTACATGGCAATGTCCGGTGACTGAATCACCTAATCCATCTCGGAGTACTCCGTTTCTTTGCTTTTGAATACTCTATAGACCACCTACGTGAGAGTTCTCTCAAAATACTCCCATGGGATTACTCTATGGAGTGTTCAACAGCAAAGCGAGAGTGGGAGTAGGTGGTCCTCAAAAGAACACATATTCCCTTCTCGCTTTCGTCTAGAATACTCTATAGAGTAATCTTTTTGCAGCATTTTCAAAGTACTCCAACGTAGGTGCTCTATAGACTATACGGAAGCAAAGTAAATGGTACTCCAAGTAGGATTAGGTGATCCAATCACCGGACATCGCTATGTAAATTGGACCACCTTTTTTATATAAATGAGGATAAGTGTTGGAGTACTCTGATGCTCTAACGTTTTTTACAGGGTATCACTCTCTGATTTATCTATTGTACACATATATAAGCCGGCGATCTAGTAGGTTGTTGGCTCCGACTTTGGAAAGAGAAAACATACCAAGTAATGACTTGTACCGAGTGGGAACAGGCGGACAGCTTTTCGGTGTAGGAAGAGAATGTAGTACTTCATTGGAATTTCGCGTTTTGTATAGCGCACCTCTTTATCGCGCTGTACCGCCTTATATTGTCTATTCTGCTCATGTTCCTACAAAATCATATATACGTAGATGTATACATCCAACTGAACAAATATACAAACCCGCCTTAAAAACACCGCGGCAAAATATAAAAAGATAAAAACTTAACAAAAACATACAAAAAATTAAATTCCAAAACCACTTAGCATTGAGCTCGATCCGTTGCTTGATTGCTTAGCGTTTGCAAACACAGCACGTTTCTTTTGTTTGCACCGCACTGCAGCTATGTCCATGTGGTCCGCTTCTAAGTGGCGTGCATTCCCCACTCCACCCTCTACACAATAGCGCAATAGCGCAACCGGAAAAAAAAAAAATTTCTTAATGCCGGCACGAGCGTTTGTGATTGTATATCAATCAGCCTTTATATGTATGTATGTATATGTGTATATTAATTTTCATTCATCAATGTCCCCCTTGTATTTCATCAACTTTTTCATTTTTGTTTATTTGAAATCTCATTAGCCGCCAAACTCGTTGTTTGTTGAAAGGTTATGGATTTTGTTGCTACATTAAATGAAATAGATTATTATTACACTTTTTTGTTGCTGCCGCCTTATGATTTCGTATCTCGAGTAACAAAAAGTAGATTAACAAAAAAGTTCTCTGCTGAAGCTATGTTGGATATATGTACATATATACTTTTCCCCCACGATGAGCAGTACAGTGTACATATACATGCATACTCGTAGATGAGAAAATAAATTTACAAACTAACTCACTATGCCAATCGCAACACTACTTCGCCCTCCCTCTGTCCGTCTTCTCACGTCATTGAAAAGGAAACTATTGATTTAATTTCCCATTGCTATGCGAAATAAAGTCAATTGGCGTAAAAGAAATAACGCACTGACAAGATACTATTTTTTAGTAAATTTCGTTTGGAGGATTTTACAAGTACCTAAAATCAAATGATTTTAAGCAAATATTTTTTAATAATTATTTATCAAATTATTTATGCACGGAGTTTTATCAAGCAATGTTCAAATAAAATCATACTATATCTTTAACCAATTACGGATAATCTGAAAACCGGTAAATTTGTATTAATTGGCAAGTAAAACCCGTTGGGCGTTATTTTCTAAAAAAGGAAAGGGCGCCTTTTCCTTGTGCATTATTGGACTGAACCTGCGGACTTCATTCTACGTCTCTTTCTATCATTATTAAAAATAGTATTTCAATTTGGGACAGATGCTATATTAAATAAACATTGGCTGATAAAATATCAGCTGAGAGTTGTGCTGGAAAAACATCGTTGCTCACGTATATCGTTGTTTCGATGTGTTTTGGGACGCCATCCTCATGTAGAAATAGTGAACAAATAGCTGACTTATACCCTACAAGCACACTGACAGTCATTTGTCACAACTTCTGAGTGTCAGTGCTGTCATTCTAATTATCAGGGATTTGCATCATGTTCTTAAAGCGAATAGCAAAAAATGATGTCAACAACCGTGTACGTGTGAGTACGGTATGTTCCTTTGTTATTGCCCACGTAGCTTCGGCCTGTCCAATTCGTGTTCTTTCCCTTGGTTCTTTGTGGGTGTTGGCAACAACGGACACCCGTGTGCTAGGAAACAAACATACTAGTATGAAAGTATCAGCATTGACACATAAATTATCATCACTGTCAATAAAAAGTGTAAGTGGCTTAGTAAAGAAATCAGCGTTTCTTGTAGGGTAGCTAACTGACTTCCCTACAGGGGTGTATGGAGGCAACTTGGTATTGTTTTGACAAATGTCTCTGAACTTGTCAACCAAACAAAATAATGAGATGTACTGAAAGTTAACAGGCTAACAGCACGAAATAATAAAATACTTTCCACTAAGTATTCAAGACAATTTTTTTTGCGAATACAAATAATTGAGAAAACATAAGTTCACCGCGTGAAAGCGAGCATAATATACTCAGCTGTGCATCTCAACAAAACTGTGGGAGAAATACTTTCTGCTTTCTATACCTCGTCATCGTCATTATTAAGAGCTTAGGCTAGTAGGAAATTTTGGTCGTTGCCAATTGGGTACAACAAAGGAAGCCAAGCTATCCTCCACATGTTTTCGCTAACTCAGTAGATGCCCCTGCTCCTCTTCTGCTGTGTGGATAGGAACATCTTCTAAGCTGCAAAATGTTTTCCCCTTCGTATAACATGTACTAAATTCGCAACACTAAGCGAATATATAGGCTGGTATATCACATCGCCTTATCTTTGATACACGTTTGGCACCAGAGGAGGGCTTATAAACCCTCCCGAGGAACGTTTTCTTCAATAGACATAAAAGTAGAAAATGCTCTGGATTAAAATAGGAATCCATTCAATCATGACGCTCTGTTCGCTATGGAAGGAACCCATGTGGTCCTAGATGGCAAGAGGAAGCATAGGAATAGGCTACATATAATTTTCGAAAAGTGGGCAGTGCCACTCCCCCGGGCTATATAAAATTCCAATTGGTCGTAACTCTAAATGTATTAGGTCCAAATTGGAGGTATTTAAATATATGTGTAATTTAATAAATATTTACACAATTTTAGAAAAATGGGCGGTGTCACGCCCACATATTTTTGTGTGTTGTTTGTTCTTTATTCATGTCGAAAGTTTCTTACCGATCTCTATGATAGTTTCCCGATACACGGCTAAAAATTTGAGCCTAAATTTTAGACTTTTGTGGGCTAAGTATATGTCCAAAACAAATTTGTTTTAGAATGAAAACTATGCCGGGTTTCGAAGAAATGCGCGTATTGAAAAAGGTTTAAGTTCGAGTGGCATACCAATTTACGCAGGTCTATTTTAATACTTTCCACTTCGTATTATAAAGCCAATTGATTGTTTTCAATAAAAACACTTCTGTTATGAGTTTTGAGGGCTAAATTTATTTAAAAAAATTTTAATGTATGGCGCGATATACAACAGGTATATCATCATAAGCTTTTTCAAGCCACTTTTTACCAGTCCCAGGACTCGAACCTTGGACCTTCGGTGTGGTAGGCCGCCAAACACTACCGCCACACCACGGCGGCCGCCATTAATTTATTTGTATATAAATAGCTTCCCTTCCAACAACTGCTAACCACATTTTTTCAAAATACTAATACATGCAGATTTTATGTTTGACAAATTTGCGTTCCAATAGACAGACAGACAGACGGACGGAGAGACGGACATTACTAAATCGCTCCAGCTCAGCGTCCTTATTATTTCAGGTTACTTATTGATGGGCCCATCGCTTCTTCTTCTCATACTTACAAACATTTCATGTTCATGAAAGGTAAGAAAATCAAAAACGATATATAACTTCCCTATTCCAGTAGGGTATTAACAACTTCCCCGATGTTTTTCTTGTGGGTCATACTAATTTTTTACAGGAGTATACTACATACTATTGAGAAGCAGCAGACGAATTTTTGTTGCAATATCTAGTTGAAACTACAAGAAATCGCCTTTGAAAATAGAGCGTGGACCTTTACCGATTTCGCCCATTTTTTTCCGGAACATTCCTTCTATTAATATAAATATGTGTGCTGAATTTCGTTTCGATATCTTGAACGGTTTTTGATTTATGATTAATCTTATTCCTAAAGTTGACCTTAGCAGACAGAAGGACGGACGGACGGACAGGGCTTGATCAATTTATTGTTTCCTCCTGAACATTTTGATATATATAAGTCAATATCTATAATTTAAGAATTCAAATTTTTCAGATTATTCTTACTGGCTCGTTGTAAATGAATTTAATTTCGGGAAATATATGTAACGCTTTGTTAAATTCTAAAGTTTAACGAAACTTATGGCAGTGATGCCATACGTAAAGTTATTAAGAATTCAAAGAAAGATATATTTAACAAATGCCTTTAGTTAGATATGGTGTAGCAAACAAATTCATGTTTATTCAACAACAATGACAGTCAGCATAAAACTTAAAGTAATAGGCAGTGTTTACAATACTGACCACTTTCACAAAAACATTTAAGAGTTTAGATACCTACCCTGCAGGGAACTCAGTAACTCTTCTTTTCTTTAAATGGTCATCTAACCGCCTGGGCGATTTTGACCGTCCAACATAGCTCGCCAGTCGTTTCTTCGTTCCGCCAACTGGCTCCAATTGGAAACACCGCGGGATCGCAAATCGGTCTCCACTTGGTCCTTCCATCGGAGTGGTTGTCCCCCTTTTCCTCTGCTTCTAACGGCGGGTGCCGATAAGAATACCTTCTGGGCTGCAGCATCTTCGCTCATTCGCACTACGTGGCCTAGCTAGCGAAGCCGCTTTGTTTTAATTCGCTAAACTATGTCGGCGACTGCGTAAAGTTCATACAGCTCATCATTAAATCTTCTTCGGTACTCGCCGTCGCCAACGCGTAGAGGTCCACTTAGTTCCCACTTTATAATTGATGAAACAAAAACCAAAACAAAAATTTGCATTTTTCAAGATTATTAAAACGTAGAATAAAAATAATCAATTTTTTTTGATTTTGTTTCTTGGAATTACGACGTGCTGATTAAAAGAATAAATACAACCTTATCATAGCTTACACTTGGCCTTTCCATAGCAGTGGCGGTCTTCCTCTTACTCTGCTTTCATTTTTTTGATTAATTTTGATTTTACTAGATTAAATAATATAAAGAATGTTTTTTGTTATTTTGTATCAATGTTGTAAAAAATCAAACTCTATTTTCCGGTTTTTTATAAGAGTAAGAAATTATTAATTGTTGTTTTTTTTAAACCAATTGAGATCACCATTGTCAACTGAAAGAAAATTTCTTCAAATCAAAGATTAATTTTATTTAAGATTTGATTTTTCAACCAAATCAAGGATACTTTTTATCTCGTTTATAAATTGATTCTTTATTTATAAATTGATTCTTGCAAACTGGCAAAAAGCGACATTAAATGTTTAGCAAACTTCATTTTTATTTTTATGTATTAATAATATTCAATATAATATAAAGAACATACTAGAATACCCGGTAGACGTTGTCCTGTTTCAAATTTAACTTGAATTAGACAAATTTTTCTCTCTTCCATGTGGCGATTCCTCTTTATTTGTCCGCACGTCACAATCTTTCTTTCATATTTTGCTCACCCCCTAATTTCCCGTCCTTATTTTTTTCCCTCTTCATTGCCATCTCAAATCTCTTTCTTCTCCCCCTCTTTTAACTTTTAATCTCCAATGTGGAAGTTTCATTGAGATCTACAATTAACTTTGAACATGAATGAAGGACAAAGAATACATAAAAATGCAGCAGACTCCTGAACCTACACGGCTAACCATTTGAGCCTAAATTTTAAACTATTAATTGGTTTACGCAGTTTTTAGTAGTAAATTACAAACATTTCAATTAACTAACTAGACTTAAAACTTAATTGAAAAAGGCGTATACACAACAACACCCGTACACAAAGTACAAATGCATTCTTCTCTCAGTCGGTAGAGCACTCTACTCTGATGCGGGACAAGTAGTAGTAGTGCTACGCACATAAGGTATTTTAACTTTAGTCGCCTAACGGTGGTATGTACCGGCGTAACCGGGTCGAGATAGATATTGACTTATATATATCAAAATGTTCAGGAGGAAAAGAGAAATTGGTTAAGCCATGTCCGTCCGTCCGTGCGTCCGTCTGTGAGCACGATAACTTGAGACAATTTTGAGATATATTAATCCAATTTTGTTCCTTGGCACGGATGATAGCCACGCCCACTTTTTATATATAGAATATTTTCGAAAATACAAAAAAAGTGATTATTCAGTACATAATGCACTTATAACGACTAAATTTGGTGTGTACATTAATGTTAAGGCAGAAAATGAATTTTTCAAGAAATTTTTGAAAATGGATGTGGCACCGCCCACTTTTGATTAAGTCAAATTTAGAATTAATATTAATCACAAATCAAAAACCCAAAATAGCGAAACAAAATTTAGCACACATATTTGTATGAATACAAGGTATGTTCTGGGAAAAAATGGGCGAAATCGGTTAAGAATCATGCCCATTTTTGTACGAAAGATTTTGAAAAGGTTCATAGATATATTTAATAGGCAATAACTTTGCTTACAAAAGCTTTATATCATTTATATTTCACTTTCAAAGTGTTCGTAAACGAAGAAAGTCGAAAAATACAAATTTTTGAAAATGGGCATGGCTCCGCCCCTTTTATAGTGGACTATTCTATAACTCCGGCAGAAATTGATTTATCGAATCGATATTTGGCGAAAATGTTGGGTATATAGAAGTAAATGCTTGTTGTAAAAATGGGCGAAATCTGTCAGCGGGCAAGCCTAGTTTTTAAACATGGTTCTGAAAAATTTGCTTGTAAAATGTAAAACGCGATATTTTTATAACCTTGCAAGCTATATCAATAAGATCTTGCACACATAATAAGAATTTCAAGAAACACTCAACCGCAAAGAAATTTTGTGAATTTTGGGGAACTAGGCGTGGCGCCGCCCACTTTTTAGCATAAAAATTCTACTATTTTCAAAGGCGATTGCTTGTAGTTTGAACTAGATATTGCAATCAAAATTGGTCAGCTGCTTCTCAATAGTATGTAGTATATTCCTGCCAAAAAATAAGAAAAGCGGATGACGCAAAAGTAAAATATCGGGGAAGTTGTTAATACCCTACTGGAATAGGGAAGTTATATACCTTTTTTAATTTTCTTACCTTTCATGAACATGAAATCTTTGTAAGTATGAGAAGAAGAGATGGGCCTATCAATAAGTAAACTGAAATAATAAGGACGATGAGCTGAGCCGATTTAGCAATGTCCGTCTCTCCGTCCGTCTTTCTGTCTGTCCGTCTGTCTATTTGAACTCAAATTTTTCAAACATGAGTCCACAGGATCTATTTTCGAAATCCGTTTCTATATTAGAATGCAATTACTGTTTCATAGCATATACTTAAGACAATACTTTTTAATATTTTCAGAGCGATTGTTGGCAGTAATTAGGCGTGATTTGCATTGTAATACAAATTTAAGGTACTATGTATAACAACTAAATATGCAATCGTACTTGCAACTCATATCTTCAATATTCTTTAGCATTTTCAGATTGTGCAGCGTGTCAAGATTGAAAGAGGTTGTTTACAATAATACTGTACATTATATATATTATATAAAATTATGTGTTTTATTACAATTTGAGATAGTGAAATGACAATAATTTTAGCAATAAGACGGTAAAATTGCTGTCATTATTCAGGTAAAATTATGGTCAAAAAATTTTAGTAAGTATGCGCTTAAAATCACTATAAAGTGGACTCAGTATAATAGTAATATGACAATATTCATAACGGTAAAATTTTTACGTTATATGTATGTCGGGTACCATTATCATAAATATAGTGACGATGTGAGCAGTACAGCTATTTGTTTATCTTAGGTCAGAAATAAATGAGAAAGAGCGAGGTGTGAAACCACACACACAGGAAAATGGAAGAAACAGTCAAAACGCCTACCGCTGCTCTTAAAAGCGTTAGCTGATAATTTTATTAACTGTGAGGAACTTCTATATTTCGTTTTAGATGCATTTTGATTAAGTGTGTTGTTATTTGTGTTAATAATTAGAAATGTTTGAATTTTCTTAAGGGAAATAAAATTGCCATCTTTTTCAGGTTAAATCACCACTTAACCGCTTAACGCTTGATCATACTTCCATTTTGGCGAAATTGAAAAAAAAAGTCAGATAAATGTTTTTTTACTTCAAACAAATTCAAACGCAAAGGCTAATATTCAAATGAGCTAAGAAAGCACACATCTTATCCCAAAATGGAAGCGTTACTTAGAACTTACGTAGAAAATCAAAAATCAACAGACTTCTAAGTCAAGTTAAGTTCGCTTAAGTTTTGGATAATCGGTTACAACCTAATCATGGGTTGGTTCAGAATGATAATTTCGTTTACACAATACACAATTTTCAACGAACCATTTTGGCCTACAAATTTCCATTGTGATATTTCTTTATATGGATATTATTACAATTTTAAACTCTATTACTCGCAGAGATTGTTATCAAAACAATTTATCACAAAATCAGATTTTAACTTTCAGCTGTCACCTTTTGTTTTGATAAGCACATAATCAGAGGTTCATTCTTTTATAACTTTTATCAGAAGATAATCAGCGAATTGCCGCTAATCAGACATTGAGTAAACGGGTTTTGGGCCAACCGCTGATAAAATCCTGATTAGGCGGTTAATCAGACATTGAGTAAACGGCCCTAAGTCACGAGTTCCCACTGGTTGTGCAAGGATTATGATATTAAACAATTTCTCAATATCATGCGCTTTAAATCGCGACCTTTGGGGCAGTAGTTGGTAAAAATGTGCCTTTACTGTGTGGGATTAAATCAAAAAGAAATGTATATTAGATTATATTAAAGCCATATTTTTTGCTGGTGTGCTAAGTAAGTGTAAGTATAAAGGAGGAGACGTTGTGATACAAACACAGTTTTTAGACACGTTATGTTGATGTCGGCATCGAGTAAGTAGTTAGATGTACCGAGTAGGTATAGGCTAACAGCAAATATTGCAAGTTGATTCTCAGCAAGTACACGTTGAAATGATTCCTAATCATCTTCTTAATAATTCTGTATTAATGGCGTATGTACGAGTATGTATGTATTTTGAGATGGTAAACGTGAGAGAAATCTATTTCCATATTTTTCGTTTTCAAATTAAATATTTTTTTTGCCAGGAGTGGAGGCTTTCCAATGGCACATGAACACACGTTATAAACATGGTAGTCCTCGAGAAATCACCGATTTCCTGGTTTGCGAGGAGGTGCAAATTGTAAATTTTATATTTTTGGAATGTACAAATTGAAAAGAATATATTTCCATAATTTTTTTTTAGAAAATAAAACACTTTTGTGCCAGGAGTATGTGTTTTTCAACATTTTGGTTTTTCGTAAATTTTTCCATTTTCCAAACTGTTACAAATTATGATACACCTATTTTCAGATGGTAAAAATTACAAATGAAACACATTTTAATCGAAACGTAAAATTTGAGACACACAATAAATTTTGTTTTAAAAATGTACGCAAAATTCGCGAAAATTCAAAGCAATATAATCAAAGTCTTACATTTTTTTCAGAATTTTGTCATTTTTTTGGAGTATGCAGATTTGTAGTTCATTAAATTTTAATACAGTAATGTGTCAACCTTATGGTCGTGACACATTTTGCTTATTTTTGGCAGTATATTTTTTTATGTTTTCGCATTAAAATTCTTAACGTATTGGGCTGAGCATGGTGAGCAAGCCGATCCAAATATTATGGCTCTCATGATATACACATCCGGTTCCTTAGTGGAATCTCCATCTTTCCATATAAAACACTGTATTTCTTGGTCTGCGTCCGGGATTATGACTTGGTGAAACATTTCGCGTATGTCAGCACAAACACCTATTTGAGCTTGTCGAAACTTAAATAAAATATCCAATAGTGGTTTCGGCTGACAAGCTTGAACTTCAACCTTAAACTGAAACGAACTCCATTAATAAAAGCCGCAGCATCAAATACTAAGCGAAATAGATCCCTTCCCCCCTTTGTCAATGAACTACTATTTTTTACTTTCGATTGAATAACACAATACCAGTTTATGCTTCTGATTTATAATTTTCTTATTTTAGACTAATGATAAAGTGCATTTTTATGAATATATAAAATTATCAGTTAGTGGATTATGCGTTTGAATATTTAGCCTATATACATATACTAGTCTTTTTGGACGTTCTACAAAATTCACTAGGCTTTCAAGACGATAAAACTGGTTTCGGGGTATGCGTACACATTGGTTCTGGTAGTAATAAAATAACAGAACAAAGTAATACCTTAAACCTGCTAAGACTCTACTCCCTTATCTCTCACGTCTTTAAAAACCCGAAATCAGGCGGTCTGAAAATACTAGAATAGACAGGCTCATTAATTTAATGAGAGCACACATTGGCGGAAAAATAGATAGCGACGAGAGTTTTTAACACGTTTTGTATAAAATTATAGGCCATTATCTAATAAAAAATATGCTTTGTTAAAAACTTAGTAAAATTTAACCAAGTTTCATCGAAATTCTACACTTTTTAATCCAAATTTTTATGAAAATTTTTGTTTTGCAGTTTTATGACCTATTAAATCTTAGTATTTATAATAAAGTGCTAGGGTGAAGTTGGCAAAAAACAGTGCCAATTATGGGCATTTATTGATAAATTTATGGTGTCAGTTTTGCGAAAGGCTCAAAATTGTAAAAAATTTCAACATTTACATTTTACATTACAAACAATTTTTTTTAAATAATAAACGCAGTCTTTTAGCATCTTTGCTAATACAATGCGTTCTGCCTTTGTGTAATAAAATTTAACAAATAAAGATAGGCTTAGCGCTTGTAGTAGATTTCGCAAAATACTTAGTACTGGGGTTACGACGTATTTGTTCCGACGAACATGACTTTGAAAAATTGTTCATAACTTGTGACATGGATATTGAAATCAAATAGACCGATTCAAATCTACTCAAAGTCTGCAAGCATGTAATCTAGATGTTTATTTCAAGATTTATGTTTTGAATTTTATGAACCACTTGTTCAAAACCAAAAAAAATGGCTAAACCACTTTATGGAGAAGGTTCTTGAAGTTACACAATCTATCGCCAAAAACTGCATTTCACGCACTTCGGAGCTTCGACAAAACGTCATTTTATAACTGATACAAATTGTTACAACATTTTTGCAGCTCTCCCCCCTCAGACAGCTCATCTTTAAATCTTCTTCGGTCCGTAAATCTTTCGAAAAATCTTTCTATCGAATACTCCTAGAGCAGGCTCATCAGATGTTGTCAGTGTCCAAGCTTCTGCAGCATAAACCAGGGCGATAGGTGACTTATTTCGAGAGGACTTTACTTCTCAATTTCCAGCTCAGTCAGAAGTAGCACTTGTTTGCGGGAGTGATTCTTCATTGAATTTCTAGGCTGACAATTTTGTTGGTGTTAATGCTGGTTCCCACGTTAAAAACTTTAAAAAAATTTTCAGCCTAGAAATTCAATGAAGATGCTAAAAGACTGCGTTTATTATTTAAAAAAATTGTTTGTAATGTTGACCAAAGAATTATATAATAATAAGCAATAGAGAAAATGTTGAAATTTTTTACAATTTTGAGCCTTTCGCAAAACTGACACCATAAATTTATCAATAAATGCCCATAATTGGCACTGTTTTTTGCCAACTTCACCCTAGCACTTTATTATAAATACTAAGATTCAATAGGTCATAAAACTGCAAAACAAAAATTTTCATAAAAATTTGGATTAAAAATGTAGAATTTCGATGAAACTTGGTTAAATTTTACTAAGTTTTTAACAAAGCATATTTTTTATTAGATAATGGCCTATACTTTTATACAAAACGTGTTAAAAACTCTCGTCGCTATCTATTTTTCCGCCAATGTGTGCTCTGATTAAATTAATGAGCCTGTCTATTCTAGTATTTTCAGACCGCCTGATTTCGGGTTTTTAAAGACGTGAGAGATAAGGGAGTAGAGTCTTAGCAGGTTGAAGGTATTACTTTGGTCTGTTATTTTATTACTACCAGAACCAATGCGTACGCATATCCCGAAACCAGTTTTATCGTCTTGAAAGCCTAGTGAATTTTGTAGAACGTCCAAAAAGACTAGTATATGTATATAGGCTAAATATTCAAACGCATAATCCACTAACTGATAATTTTATATATTCATAAAAATTCACTTTATCATTAGTCTAAAATAAGAAAATTATAAATCAGAAGCATAAACTGGTATTGTGTTATTCAACCGAAAGTAAAAATAGTAGTTCATTGACGAAGGGGGGTAAGGGATCTATTTCGCTTAGTCTTTGATGCTGCGGCTTTCATTAATGGAGTTTGTTTCAGTTTAAGGTTGAAGCTCAAGCTTGTCAGCCGAAACCAATATTGGATATTTTATTTAAGTTTCGAGAAGCTCAAATAGGTGTTTGTGCTGACATACGCGAAATGTTTCACCAAGTCATAATCCCGGACGCAGACCAAGAAGTACAGCGTTTTATATGGAGAGATGGAGATTCCACTAAGGAACCGGATGTGTATATCATCGCAGCCATAATATTTGGATCGGCGTGCTCACCATGCTCAGCCCAATACGTTAAGAATTTTAATGCGAAAACATTTGAAAATGACTATCCGACTATCACTATGTCGACGATTACGTAGAGTGCTTCGAAACTACAAAAGAGAATGGTTTGAGAATGGTCAAAAGAATTAACGCTGCTGCTGGATTCGAACTACGCGGATTTTTATACAACTCTGAGACGTTTGCTTAGCTCTTTTAGATCACTCACTACCTTTACCATCCACCGAAATTATATACTCCTGTTCCAGTGAATCGATGACTGAAAAGGTGCTCGGAATGTACTGGCGTTCCATGGATGACACATTTGGTTTTATATTGAAATTTTCGAGAGTCTAGGAAGATGTTTTGTCTGGAATATGACGCCCCACAAAGGAAGAAGTTTTAAGTCTCACAATGTCAATATTTGATGTTGATTCTACTATAATAGACTTTAAAAAAATTTCCAGTTATTATAAGTTGCTCAGGGTAATGAGTTGGGTGAGGCGAGCAATTTTAAAGTTTGAAACTGTTAAAAAAAGAAAGAATTGAAGAAATCCCTTTTTGGATCAGACCTCCAGCTAGAGGCGAAAGTCATTAAAGCAACTGAAATATTTATTTATCGTTTTTTCAGATCTGTGCGTATGCTGTTGAAATACTCGATTTGACGAATGGAAATCCTGTTTCAAGAAATAGTTCACTATTGAACCTCACACCAATACTCGATAAAAAGAGAGTTTTGAGGAACTCCGGTAGGATTGAAAATACAGAATGCGTCTCCTTGAACAAGAAGAGACCAATTATTTTGCCAAGTAAAAATCCGCTATCCAGCTTTATTGCTCGTTACTACCACGAGAAATATATACATCAGAACCAAAATTCAATTATATGTGGAGGAAGTTCTGCATTTCCAATCTATGGCGTATAGTCACGTCCACTGCTAAGGAATATCAGTTATGTAAAAATCGGAGAGCTGAACCAAGGCCACGTCTCTTAAGGCAACTTCCAAAGGATAATCTAGCTGCCTACGTTCGAGTGTTTAGCTATACAGGAGTTGATTTTTTCGGTCCGTACTTGGTAGAGGTCGACTGTCGTCAAAAAAAAGAAAGGAGTTGCCCTTTTACATGCTGAACTTTAAGGGCAATACATTTGGAGTTGGCCAGGGATTTGTCTGCTGATGCCCTAATACTATGCTTAGGATATTTCGTAAATCGACTCCAAGTATGCCAAGCGACAGAGGCGCATATATTGTGGAAGCAAGTAAGTAGGACTCGATGTTGGTACAGAGAGGATTGGTCGAAGAAGGTACACGGCAGGGTATTGCAGCATATGAAACATACGTTTTGGAAAGAGGGGTGTTGGAGTATCTTCCGACGCTTACGAGTCTAAGAAAATGATCTCAACGTGATGTTTCCCGACATTAACCAAAAACTCAATTATTTAATTTTTCTTACCTGTAAAAGCGGTAAAAATTCAATCTAGAAAACAACCATTGTTCACAGAAGAAGTTCTACTGACTATCAAAACACGAAGTAAGTTTTATAAAATTTGGAAGCAACATCCCACAAATGAAAACTGGAAGTTGCATTGTCTAGCCAGAAATCATGCCACGGTCATAATTAAAAATTACAAAATACTGTTTTTTAAAAACAAAGCTTGACACTAATTTACCAACCAAAAACTTGTGGAAAAATCTTAATTCAGTTTGTTTTTCATAAAGTCCAATGCCGTTGGCGAGGACACTATAAGTCTTTGTTTTCTGCAACATATTGCACAAAACATTGCTCCTACGTTGACATATGTCATTAGTTTTTCAATAACGGCCTCAGCCTTTCCCGATGCTTGGAAGATAACAAAAGTTATTCCAATTGCTAAAAAGCCATCGACTGTTTTGCCAATGGATTTTCGGCCGGTAAGCATACTACCCACTCTTTCTAAAATCTGAGAAATGTTAGCTGTGGTCCAGATCACTGATACCCTTCCCAACAACAACCTACTAATGGAATTACAGTCTGGTTATTGGGCCAGACCTAGTTGTGCAACGGCTTTACTCAAGGTAATTAAAGATATCCGCCCTGCCTATGACAGGGGCAATCTGACTTTGTTGACACTTTTAGACTTTTATAAAGCTTTTGACACAGTTAATCTTTCCATACTTTTATGTAAATTACAACATTACTTTAGATTCTCTGCAAGTGTCCTAATGTGCTGTTCATGCTGAGCCTGAATTTTGCATTTACCTCGCATTTTAGCATTTAACCCAAAATGCAGCATTTATTTTCGCATTTATTATATAAATTTTGACACCTAAATGCAACTTAATTTTTGCACTAGCTTTATAAATGCTAAAATCAACCCTGCAATCCAGGCCCGTGGTCACGAACTTTCTAAGCTATCGCAACTTTATTTTCTCACATAAATTAGTTTATAAAAAGGAACCAGTATACCTATTTCGAAATTAATGTTTTGCGAAGTCTGACAACCTCATCGTTCCCCGCTATCTATATCTCTCATCATCAAGGACGTTCTTCGTCAGTACTATCAAACTATGGAACTCATTAACAAATTTGATAAAAACGTATTGTATGGCGCTTTAAATTGGCTATGTCTAATTTTTTTTTTATGTACGAAAAACACTTCTCTAACTATTTTATTTTAATCTACACTTTGTATTCTGTATTTTTTTTACCTTCTTAATATATCTACTAGCAGACCCGACAGACCTTGTCCTGCTAAAAAATTTGCTTGACTCTCCCTTCTCATTAGATCCACATTCTTATTCCTGCCCACCTTCCTTTTCTTCCTCTTTATCTGCTTCTCCGTTTTCATATCGTTTATATCTTATTCAACATACCCTATCTCCATCACAACCACTATCACTATCAACATTCCCATCAGTCTCGCTATCCCTATTTCTGTCCCAGTCCCTATCCTGGAAACATCTGCTTGCTAATACCCTAAACAACACTTTAAAGTTCATACCCATATCGTGGAATAACCTTCTAGAGCCACACCTGTTCCATACTCCATTTTAAAACACTCATTATTACCTTTCATTTGATACCCATATCGTATCAACACCTTATAGGGCCACACCTGGTCCACGTTAGGGTCAATAACTCGGACTGACTCCAGCGCCATCTATCGAGTAAATTTTTGATGGAAACCCAAAGCAACAACACGGAAAACCCAAAGCAACAACACATGTTCCAAATATGAACCAAATCTGTTAAGCGGTGTACAAAAGACATTTCCATTTACATATAGAGATATAGATATCCATATTTTAATGTACTTTAAGAAACAGTAGTCTCACTTGTACAAAAATAAATCTGTTGAATAAATCTAAATTTTAAATTAAGAGAAATAGCAACAATGCTCATTCAGAATGTAGAAGTACATAGTGATGTTTTGATAACATATTTCTCAGTCCTTCGGTCAAATTTCATGAACATTTTGGTTTGATTTGTAAGCTTATTTCAGATCGCACTGTGGTTGATTTAACCGAGATAAACCTTAAAGTCATAAATGTTAAGATAATATGACTTACAATACTAAATATTTGCATGTGTAGGAGAAAACAACTCTTAACTTTAACTAGGTTAAGCAAATCTTTTTTGGATAAGTTGGCGCGATAAATCTAAAATTTCTTGTTTGCTGCTTTGCATTTTATCTGAAAATTGGCGGGTATTTGCTCAGAAAGTTTTCCTGCCAAAACTGCACTCGACCTCGGTTTGAAAAAACCTTTGAAAATTATTTATGTTACTTGTCCCGGGGTTAGCACCTGGAAATTTTTGTTCTTATTAACAGCGCTTTGTTCTGCCTATGGCCACTATCATTCTGAAAACCGTGATTCCTTATTCTAAAGCAAGTCCGAGGAAACTAGCTGTTTCAGCAGGGTTGGACCAAAGCGATATTTTTATTAGAAACTAGCAGACTTTGTCCTGCCCAGATATTTACCTAACTGGATCTAGAAATATTGGATTTTCCTATCCCTATCATTCTCTATCACTATCCCTATCCCTATCCCCATTCCTATCCCTATCCCTATAGATGTAAATGTTTCACACACACACAATTCCACTTCACCATCGATCGATCCATTATTGAGCTTTTCTAACAAAAAAAAAATTATAAAAACTCGCACCATACAAAATGTATGGGAAAATAAAATTTTTTTTTTCAGGTATTTATTGGACATTTGAGAACAATCTAAATTAGTGTCAATCATCCAAATCGGTGCAGGCGTTCTTGAGTTATGAGCGTTGGAACTAACGTCACTTTCTTATACAAGGTGGCGTAAAAGTAAGCTTCCGATGTTCAGCATATCGGTTGTGGCACGTGCAGTGTGTGCTGTTGCACCGTCTTGTTGGAACCACATGTTTTCCAATCCCAATTCATCAAGTTGCGGCGAAAAGAACTCGTTGATCATTGCTCTGTAGCGCTCACCATTCACAGTAACCGTTTGGCCCCGACTGATTACACTGGATCACAAATTCCAACTTTTTTTCTGCACCAGAGACGCCATAGTGAAATTCCTATGTAAAATCACCTCCTAATTCCGAAAATCAAGGTTATTTTTACTTGAATGGTACAGTTTTTGAGATATTTACGATTTACCGTTATTTCAAAAAACAAAAAAGATGGCTCCACTTAATCGTGTATATCTCAAGAACAAACTAATCAGTACATACAACACTTTTTGCTAGGTCCTGCAGATTCAAACATATTGAACAATCATTACGGATTTTTTAAATTTTTTTTGTAAAAATATAAAAAAATTTGTACTTTGCGAGGAAGCATCTCGAAAACTTTTTGTTTTTTTGCAGATATTTTTTCTCCCCTCTAAGCTCTGTTTTATTACAAAAAAAATAAGCTATCAGTGAACAAAATCGATGAACTAATACAAAAGTTATAAGCATTCAAGTAAATATATCCATTTAATACTTAAGTTTGTATGGCAGCAGCTACAGCAGCGATTGTTTCCTCCGTTCGAACTGAAGGGTTTCGATGGTAAGGTCTTCTGTTGACTGTCCCATGCTCGGCAAAATTGTTTACAAGTCTTATTATGGTCCATCTGCTCGGAGGATTGCCGCCAAACGTGCGCCTATACTCTCTTTGAACCGAAACTACGGACTCCAGTGCGTGATAGCGGCGGACAATCCAAATTCTTCTTTCAGTGTCCCAGTTATCCATTTTTGTTAAATGTAAAAGTCAATCTGCAAAATAAAAAAAAAATTAACCAGATTCATTAAATAGAAAAAAAGTTATTTAATTTTTTTTTGGTAGCGGCTTTCATCAGCCACCCTGTACCAGTAGGGTACTTAAGCATTAAATGGATATATTTACTTGAATGCTTATAACTTTTGTATTAGTTCATCGATTTTGTTCACTGATAGCTTATTTTTTTTGTAATAAAACAGAGCTTAGAGGGGGGAAAAATTATCTGCAAAAAAACAAAAAGTTTTCGAGATGCTTCCTCGCAAAGTACAAATTTTTTTATATTTTTACAAAAAAAATTTTAAAAATCCGTAATGATTGTTCAATATGTTTGAATCTGCAGGACCTAGCAAAAAGTGTTGTATGTACTGATTATAGTAAATTTTATAAGCTTTCAAATTTTTCAAACCGTTTTGGAAGAGCTCAGTTTGTTCTTGAGATATACACGATTAAGTGGAGCCATCTTTTTTGTTTTTTGAAATAACGGTAAATCGTAAATATCTCAAAAACGGTACCATTCAAGTAAAAATAACCTTGGTTTTCGGAATTAGGAGGTGATTTTACATAGGAATTTCACTATGGCGTCTCTGGTGCATTTTGGCTGTAAACCAGTGTTATTGGTCAAATAAATAGTCAGCAATATTCCGCGTTCTGGAGCAGTGTAGCGTAACATTGTTTATTAACGTGTATTTCGCATGTGTTTAGTACACAAATGTCAAAACAGAACTGGTTTTAGGGGCCAATCGCAAAATTTATAGCATTTTCTGATAGGAGGATTACTTTTGCGCCACCTTGTATATATATAGATGTAGGTTATATTGAATAGTTGAACAGATGTTTTGTGTTATATGGCGGAAGGGAAAATCTTTGGTATTTTGGGGTTTAGTCTCCCTGGGAAGGACGATATGCTTCATCTATTTTTGGTGGTTGAATGTTAATATCAAGTTGCACATGCCTATAAATGACAGAGGCATCTATCGATTCGGCGTGGATGTTGCTGATAGTCCGCCAAGCAGTTGAGATGTCTTGGTTTATGAGACTTCATTTTAGCGCTCGATGGAGGTAAGACTCAGGCGTTATAAGAAGACATCCCGTGGCGGTTCTGATTGCGGTCTTTTGGCATACTTCTAACTTCCTACAGTTACTGTCACTTATATTCGGAGATCATATTAGACTCGGCTGATCAATAACCCGCTATTTAATTATTGTCGTTAACCGACTCTTTCCAAAGTTTGCCAAAAACATTTCAAATGTGTGATAACTCAAGTATAAATGGCGTTTGGCATTAATAAATTACGGAATATCCCAACTGAGTTTTTTGTACTTTTGACAGTTTTAGCTTCACTAGCAACATAGTAAGTTCAACATTACCACTATTAATCCTTTACCATAAAGTTCCAGTTTTGCCGGATTCCAAGCGCATTCTCTTCTACCATACAAAAGGCGTGCATGAAATTTTTCTCACTTTAGCTCGGATACATTTTAAGCCATTGTGAATGCCCTTAGCGAGTACCCGGTAGGGTCACATCCGTCCCACTAATTATCGCCTACTCAGGCCTTATCGAACCACCTACTTAACATATGAAGCGAAAGATTTACTTCCCTTACCTTAAATAGACTATCGAGAGCAATTCTATTCCCAGGAAAGAGTTCCCAAAGACAATATTTTCGCAGAAAAGGAATTGGGAATTGAACTACCTTAGGGCTGTTTTCACCATCTCCCGTCAATGCTAACCGGACTTTAATTGACGTTTTATGCAAGCGGCTCTTAGCCGTTTTCTCAAGTTAACTTTAAAATTTATCTGCTGGTAAACAAAAATTTTCTATACAAAACATATGTTTATCCGGCAGATAAATTTTAAAGTTTTTTTGAGTGTTTTAAATTAACGTCAGTTATTGTTAAAACGCGATGATGAAGTGACAATTTGTAAGTCGGGACACAGAGAAAAATTATACTAAAACCCTTTTTGTTTCACCTGGCGTTGCATTGATTTTCCAGTATGTAAATAAAGCATATCATTTATCTTTTCTTTATTAGAAAACAATTTTGTTTTTCGTTTATTTAATATGTAATAATCACTTCTTCTTTTGGGTTAAATTTTGTATGTATCTTTATGTTTTATAATAATTTTTGTTTACATATCGCAATTTGTTGAAAGAAGATTTCATCGTCTTGGGAATCGTAATTATAAACATTTTCATTATCATAGTCATTCAACCATATTAGTTGATAAAAAATTAAATATATATATTAAATATATATATATATATATATATGTATATATGCATATATATCTATTATATGTATACATTTATTTGTTTTTGTATTTTAAGGTTGCCATTAAATTTTTGTCATAATTTTTATTATAAATTTTTAGAGTTTTTTGGGGGTTTTCGGAGTTTTAATTTTGTTTTTTTAATACATCTTCACAGTTTATTGTCGTTTCTCGACATTCGAGCTAGCGTCGAGAGAGAAAAGGATAGATACAGTGATTATAGTGTCATTATAATTAATATAATCAAATTTAATATGTATATTTTAATGTTATTACAATTTTCTGTTTATTTGTTTGTGTTTTGCGGCTTTGAATATTTTTCTTGGTTTTATGCATTATTTTGTTTTTGAAATACCGTAATGTATGTATGTATGCATGTTCATTTGTTTTATATCTAAATTTTGCTGATTGTATTGAAAAACCTAACTTTATTTAGAAAAGTTTCATTTTACTTTAGTTAAATCCAAATAAATATATATCTGCCAAACTTTGAAAAAATTATAAAATGTTATTTGCATTTTCTGTACTGTTTTTAGGTTTACGGACAGGAGCTATTTATTTTTGTTAAATATACTGTATTAATCTATATTTACTAATTTCTGTTATTTTGTTGTTGGTATATGGTATAAATGAATGAATAAATACAAGTAGAGAAAAAGTATCTACAATTATCTAGGTCTCCTTTCTATTTAAGTACGTATTTAAAACAATTATTTATTTGTGATAAGGACCATTTCTTAGTAAGCTTTATGTATGAATGTATATGTCGCTTATTGTGAAATAGCAGAAGCCATTAAATGCATATGTATAAATGTAAGTAATAGTTGTAGAGAGGGGGAGCATAGGAAGTTTGTGGGTAGAAGGGCACCTGTTCGCCCCCTTTAAGCCCTAAACCAACATAATTGCCATTTTTTCACTGAAACATAGAACACATTTAAAAATAAATTTAATAAACTGGGTCTACAAAATGTGTGAATGAAATATCTTTTAAATAAAGCTGGCGGTCGTATTGCTGGTCTACCACACCGAAGGGCGGGACAGGTAACATAAAAAATGTTTGAATCAGTTTTTTTCAAAACAGGATCGCCACTCGGCAGTGGTCAGCACACCTCCGAGTGTATTTTTGCCATGAAAAAGTTTCTTAGAAAAAATTCATCTGCATTTGTAGAATCCGTTCGGGGTCCTGCCATTTTGTAGGTAAACTTAGAAGCAGCACACCAAAAATTGGTAGAGAAGCCCGGCCTTAAGCACTTCGGAGGTATATCGCGCCAAATATTTAGCTATTTTTTGTATGTTCCATAAAGTTTAAATTGTTTAAATTTGGACTCATAAATACAAATACTAGTATCTTACTAATTCTCATAGTCCCATGAAAATACATCAAAATTTAATTAAAAATGACTACTAGGGTTTTACGGCTTCAAATACCTCAGTAGTTGCTAAACTTTGGAGTCGTTGTTAGTTAGTCCAGAAATTCTAGGTGCCAAATACTTTCGTCATTTTTTAACTTTAAAAATGCTAAAATAATCTTTTAATCAAATCGGGTTTCCTGTCCCATTTGAGAGACATTTTTTATTGTTTTTGTATTGGTAAATTTTTCTAAATTGATTTCATAACTCTTGTCTACAAATATTAATATTCTACACAAAGTCGTTGTTGTATAGGGACATTGAAACCGATGCTTATAAAATTGAGAATAATCAAATAATCATATGTATTAATTAAATAATTTTGGAAAGTAAATCAATTATTAATCATGATAAAAGCACAAACGACAAGTTATAATTAATTATTAAGAGAAGAGCGTAAGAAAATACAACTTAACACAACAACAACTTTTTGGTATTTACAAATTATTTAACGGCAAGGGGAAAAAGACTGGTCATTTTGGTTATCACTCGAAGTTCTTATTTCTTCACTTCACCATAACGCCAACCAGGAATTTAGCCCCTGGTGGCTTAAATAAACAAATTGTTTTCGTTTAATAGTTCACAGAGTAATGTCTAGAATACATATGTGAATATCAATATCAGAGAGATCAAATTATTTTGAAATATTGATGACACTAACCGGCACTGTCTTTAACCAATTCAACTAATTATGTATTAGTTAGTGCAGCAACTTTGGATTAACCTCCTCCAGGCTACGCCACTATTTACTGCGTATATAGTATGTACGTGTATGTATTTATATTTCGCTAGCAAGCATTTCGTTCTCTGATTTCATTAATACTGCTTTATTTATGGCTGAGTTTATTATACCTTTCATGAATATAAAATGGCACATTAAATTTAGACCGGTAATGGTAAGTGCGAGAAGACCAGAAGATGGACTCATTGAAAGGTTAAACAAATGATCAGCACCATGAGCTGAGCCGATTTAGTCATGTTTGCCTATCTGCCTGTCTATTCCAATACAAACGAGTTTTTCAGCTTTAGAGATATCCGTCTGTTATTTGTACGCACGAGAATTTTTACTAATTTTTTGGCACCAGTTATGGGTTTGGGTACAGTTCTTACACAATAAATTTTTCCAATTTAAATTTATTCTAAATAGATTTTGATTACTAAAATCCCCCAAGATCGAATTACTGCAACCTATAGTCCACTGGACTGATAAAGTAGTAAGTTTTGTGCGTTATACAAAGAAAATGGACAGTAAAATCGTCAGAGCAGGACTAATATTCGATTTCATTTCCAGGCTGGCGGTGTTTTTGGTAAACTTTTTTTTAGCTTAATGCTTGAATCAAGAAAGGCATAAATCATTCGGAATAGGCGAACACAGCAATATCCTCTCTTTTTTTATTTAAGACGTATTTATGTTTTTCTTTGTTGTGTTTACATAGCTTCCACTATGTAAGTATGTATATGTAAGTAAGTGCATATTTTTTCTAATTTTTATTTAGGTACGATGCTTTGAACGGGTGGCTTCTTATTTGTGTTTATGAAATACGTAGTTTGAAGTATTGTAATTTCTCCTTTAAGTACGCAACAATTGGACGGAGAAACATTGAAATAATAATTTAAATGAATATTTGTTGTATGAGTTTATGTGTGTTTGTTTTTGATAATTTATTTGAATCCTTCTGAGTTTGCTACACTAACCGACTAACCTCTTTATTTATGAAAAGTTTTTAAAATTCATTTCACTTATTTTTTGTGCGTTCGTTTTTTTGAAGAAACTCTGTTTAAGGAGGATGATAAGTGGCACAAAGTGTGGAAGCTTAAAGCCATAACTACACAAGTTGCCTTGCAGAATTTCAAACGTTGTTCAGCTATTTGATTTAAACAACTTAAGAACGAGTTGAAATTATACAACGCCTGAAAAGCCAAGAAGCTAGTTGTGAAGTTGCAGCTCTAGTTTTATCGTGACAAAATCTAATAATTGAGGTAGCTAAATAAATGTAACAGTATTTTAAATATTTTAAGATATGATATTCAAGAAAAGTAACCTCATAAATGACTTTCAATAATGGGGCGTCGCACTTTTCATTGATATTTTTTACTTCGAAACATCACCAAAATCACTACACATTTTCCTTACTTAAGTGCGTCAAAGATTACAAAAACTTTAATAACTGCTTTAAATTTCTTCCATACAATAAAAAATTGCGAGCATCATTATTCGATCTAAAATCGGAAACAAAAATGTAATTAAAAATCAAAGTGATTTTTGAAATACTGAATGGGATTGTCTAAACCAAAATTGAATCTGCCGTCAAAATTGTGTACCCAAAATATATCTAAGGACACTGAAATTATTATTATTATTATTTTTTGCATACAATCATGTCAAATTTACATAGAACAAACTTTTCACTGGACAAAGGTATACTCTCAAAACATACAAGTTGACTCTTAAGATTTTTTCTCGAAAAAACTTAAATTTCCACACTGTGCGGTATTGGCTAAGTAACTGTTTAACATATTCATACCACACACAATTTTAGGAAAAGGGATTTGGGCTATTTATTATTTTTCTTTTTATCATTTCAACTCTTTATATAAAAATATAAGACATGCACAGTGACAGGATTAACATACAACCCAAGGGGTGACACTTTCACCGGAAAAAAAAATAAATTTTTACATCTACCGGCATTATAAAAACTGTAACCCCCATTTTAGTACAAACTAAAATTGAATTAGAAAGCTTTTTAAAGTGACATTCCCACACATATTATGAATTATAAGAACTTTATAAACCTTTTTTATTTTTTTAAGAAATGGGGTAAGTATTTTACAATGTGCTACACCCTTAGTGCACACTAGCAAGTTAGGTTAAGTTCCTAAAACTATTTTAGTTTACCCTGCCTATTAGAAATATGTCATTTATGAAATAATCACTATTTAGAAGAATTGAAACAAAAAATTATTTGGAAATCCTTAACATGAAATTCAGTGCATTGATATTTGGTATTTCCTTTTTAATGGAGTCGTCATACCTTAAAATATTGGAATATGCCGTTTAAGCTTTAGTTTTTGAGGAAAATCTGCAACAATCTAGAAATAGCGAAGGGAGAAATAATAGTTATTTCGAAAACAACCACTTCTTCATCATCAGACTTCTTTGACTTACCGGTTTGATTAATTATTTTCTTCACAACTCATTTAATAATTGATTACCATTACTTTAAATTTTTTAATGAGTAATTTCCAAGTAATTAAAAAAATAATCAAAAATAAATCATGATTTTTTACGATAATTAAAAAAATAATCGAAAGAAAAATCAAAAGTTATCAAAACAACTTTTTTTTGATTTTTTTTTCTAATCGTAATCAATTAATAATTGCATTTTCTTGAAAAAAAATTAAAATTACCTATTAAAAAGCCATCTTATTAATTGATTACTAATTACTAAACAACTTTAGCAGGTCTGGTACAAAACATATTTTTTGGAAAAAGAATATGTTAAAGCACTCGCACTCAACTGAGAGAATAGGGCTTGAGCGTTTTTATTTAAATTAAACTGCATACATTGTCTTTTTTTCAACAGTTTGCGTTCTCATACTTTCTCACATGTCAATCGCGACTACTGCTTGTACTTTCCCTGTTTAATTGGGCTTTAGTCCATGTGCCTGAAACGGTAATTATATACGACTGCTAACTGCTAAATCCCGGAAGAGGTGTCAAAATACGAATTTTGACCTTCTGCTCACAGAAAATGTGTGAAACCAATATACAATTTTTGTACATTCAAGCAGTTCTTACGATATTAACTCAACATAGGCCACATTATAGGAACGAAATAGGGTACGCAGTTTGGGTCACTCTAGTGTGTAAATACCTTCATGAATTTTTTATGGTGATGTTTCATGGGTGAAAACTTTAAACATTTTTAAAGCTTTGGTATGACTTTTCTCTTGGGGAAATTGTATACTGTACATAGAAGACCAGTAAATTGTATCATATTCGGAAAAACGTTATGAAATCTCGTACTATTAAGTGATTAAGCGATCAT
This sequence comes from Merzomyia westermanni, assembly GCA_949987695.1. NCBI lineage: Eukaryota > Metazoa > Arthropoda > Insecta > Diptera > Tephritidae > Merzomyia > Merzomyia westermanni. Next base: position 53,307,164 of record OX465288.1, read on the forward strand.
GTAGGAAAGAGTAAATATGGACTAAATATCTACTAGTGTTCGTTTTTATTTTTAAACAAAATGTACTTATACAAGCATTTTAAAATTTAATATCTCTTTAGTTTCACCACTCGATGCATGGCTTGCATGTAGTCGTATGTAAGACACCATATACACCGCACAAATTTATTTGCGCCAATTACTGATTTGCATTGTGTATGCCGTGGTTGTGCTATTTGCGCAGAGAACTGTGCTAAAATCAAAAGAATTTAGATTTTTACGCATGTCTGCAAACATTGCGCATGCTTTTTCTTCGTGTGTGGTGATTATTACTCAGTTCACCTGTATTTGCTGCGAATGAAACATTGCTATCGGTACCATAAATTTGTGTGGGGGAAGCGGTATCATCTCTTGTTTAAAAAAAAAGCAAAAAGTATAGCCGCACTTACTTTTTTAATATAATTAGAGCACATGTTTCTTTTCCTGCGCTAGCTCAGAAATAAATTTTGTGCAGTGTTTTTGTGTTGCGTATGTCAAAATTCTGATTTGCGCCAATTTATAGCTTGTGGACTTGTGCAAAGATTTTGTGTGGTGTATTTGGAGCTTAAGATTGAATGTATGTAAATATTAGTGTATGGCATCATGCTCTCTGTAAGTTGGAAAAATTAATAAGTACCTAATTGCTAACTATGTATTTCATTTTGTATGTATTTCTGATTTATTTTGAAGCAAAATAAATTTTCTTTAATAAAAAAAATTGAAGTAACAATTTTTTGTATTGTAGCTTTATGGCTTTATTTCGTTTCATAGTTTCAAGCAGGTATCGTTTTTACAGCTCATTCTATTATAAGGTACTCTGACTTATATTTATTTAATTTCATTTTGAATATGTTTTCAATTATGTTGATTTTTGATAGATTATTACAAGCTTGGAATAACACGACAAAATCGAATTAAATATTGTGTGCTCAACTTGTTTAGTTTAACATGCATATATGTTTGTGTGACGATGAATAATTTAAATAAGTTTAATGTTGAAACTTTTTGTTTAAAAGCTGTTAGCAAAAATTTAACTTATTTAGAAGCTAACAACAAAAACATTAGCTGGATTCGTTTAGGAAAATTTTGTGCATACTGGAACAGTTTCAATATATTACTCAAAATATAATTTTGTTTTTACCAAAAATAATAACAGCAGAGATCAGAAATCAGAATGAGGTTTACACATAGGAACATACATATCATAGCCCACTTCCCACAACCATAAATGTGATAAAAAGACAATTTTCTTAAAAACTTAAGTTTAAAAGGTTATTGTTCTTGAAAAATCGGAATATATTTGCTCATTCAGGTAACTTCGATTGCAAAAAATAGCGGTTTATTTGTATTCGTCAAATGCAAAATATTAACTCGAAATCAGAAAACACAATTATGCCTTTGGCAAGAAAGAGACGATATATAATTTGAAAAATTTCTGCTGAAGCACTGAAAGTACCGCAGTTTTATGATAGTTGAGAAAAGAGGAAAAAATATTTTAGAGTTCGATTTAAAAAAAAAAAAAATTGGTTACTTGAAAAAAAAAAGCTCAGAACCCCATTGCCTTTTTGTTGAAGCGCGGTACATATCAGCAAAAATAGTGTTTTAATAACCATCTGATTTTCACTAGAATTTTCTGAAATGTAGATTTGTTAGGCTCTCTAAGTAGGTCAAGAGGGCCAGGATAGATGAAAAGCTGACTATGATTCGACGCATGGCGCTTGACTGAATTTATACCCTATAAGCAATGTAGCTATATCTGCAGTATACGAAGTACCAGATCTTAGCAGGGTCTCTAAAAGTTCGACATATTTCCAACTCATAAAGCGCTTTCTTTTAACAAGATCTGAAATGGGCTTTAAAAAATTCCAGGAGAAAAATATTTTTTATTAAATATTTCTGTTTTTATTATTTTCTGTTATTTATAATAAAAAGTTGATTACTGATTTTTTCACATTAAATAATGCAAATAATTACGAATCTCAAGTAAACATTTAACATCCCATCCCACCTATATTTGGAGGATAGAGTAATATCTTACAGAATACAATTTAATCAGGCGAAATTAAATTACTCAGGGTTGGTTTTCAATCAAATAGATTGTTCGAATAAGAATTGTATTGTTGTTCCAAACATTCTATATCGTGATGAGTGAATAAATGCTCGTTATTTATGTATAAAACTTGTTAGACTAACAAATTAAAGTAAATTATTCAAGTAATTTTGACCACTTTTATTCAGTATTAAAGAATTTCTGTATAAAAAATATGTGCCTCGAGTTCGGTTAAGAATTATCTTCAGGATCATTCCCTTTTTATATATTTATTATTTTGGTTTTAATATCGAACTATATTTGTAACCATTTATGGATTGCTTCTGTGAATACTTCTGGACTATTTCCTGATAGTCAAATTAGCACTACGGGATCATTTCGCATCTATCCCGGGAACAAATTTTCAGGTTTGGCGGATTGTTTTGTGATCACGTTAGCTTTATTTCAGGAAACACTTCAAAGTTTGAGTTTACCTTTGATTTACGATAAGATCGACAAAGTACCGATATGTTTCAGAAACTATCAAACAATTTTGAAATAATCCTTATAAGTTCCGAAATAGACCCGAAATTAACACGAAACATTATAAAACGATCTGAAGCTACTAGTTAATCAAATTACTTGAATAATAAGTGAAAATAAATTTTTTGTTCAAATGAATTGGATAACGAATGCTGAACTCATTGCTTTGATAACGCCCAGCTCTGGAATTAACATTCAGTAATTAGGTTTAAAAAAGGTATGTTACGGAGGCTCAATTGCTTTTCCTGAACTTCTGACTGACTTAGACTTTTGATTTTGATTTCGATTTCGACTGTTTGTAATCGAAGTTATAACGAACGTCTTTCAAAGGAAACTCATATCCGTAGCATCCCTAATATAAGAGTCCCAAAGCAGACAGGTAAAAAGAAAAAGATAGTGACCTTCGGTTGCTCAGGATCTATGGAAAATTAATGTTTCATCAATAAATCAAATTTAATGTATTTACAATTCGACTCCGCTTAAGCATGCAATTTATAATTTTAACTCATTTAATTATTTTTGTGTCTTAGCATATGTGCATGTATGTAGTATGTAGGATGTATGTGTGTTAGTTATAATTATACATAATTGATCTTACATATTTACAAATCTATGTATTTGTGTGTGTGTTTGCGAATTTGTTATTTCATAATTATATTGTATAGCATAAAGCTTTTAGAGAAACATACCAATATATTTCTTATTGAGTGTCGATCGATTTTAATTTACATACATACATATTTTTGTTCCGATAACTTTGTATCGTAAAACTCACATTCGCTCAATTCTTAGTTTTGGGTTTTGCTCTCTAATAGCCAATTATATAAGTTAATAGGCATTCTCTGTGTTATCATTCTTTATAAATATAAATATTTTCTAATGATATTTGGTTTCTTTTTTTCTTTTACATATTCATTTACTTATAAGTACAAGGATATTACGTAATAAATAATTTTTGTCAAAACCTCGTCTTATTTTAATATTTTTAAATATTCATGTATCTAATAAATCCTTTTTTTACTCATCAACTTTGTTCTATATACTCGTATATGTAGTATTTATGTATGTAAGTGTGTTTATTATTTTACATTTTCTTGTGGTATTAAATGCAACTTTTATCTGATCTGTCATCATCATCATCGTCATTGCCAGCATTCAATCTATGATCACTATTATTAAGATAAATCACATAGATCATAACTAGGTATTTGCATATTTTACTTCGTCGTTATCTTCATCATCATTATCATTACCATATTTAGCTTAAAAAAACATAGTTTAAAAATATTCTAAATACATTTACGTATGCAATTTTTGAATTCTATTTTCTTTTTTGCTTTTGTTTATGTGTTTCTACTTCGATCAAACAATTCTCTTTGAGCTGCTTTGAGTGTTGCTAGCGCCACTACTGCTGGGACATGTTCACTCGCTGCCCTGCGAAAAGTTGTAAGTTCCCGCTTGCCCAGAAGTTGTTCACGTGCAATCGACTTTATTGGTTTTCTCAAGCTGTGGCTATATTTTGTTACCTTTGTTTCCCAGCGAAGCAAGCGATTTAAGTTCGCGGTGCTGCCGTGGAAGCAGCTCTGTGCAGGGGTTACTGTAAATATACGAATTAAAAGTTAGCATTGTCGGGGAACAAGAGGAACAGAGTTTACGAGCATATGAAAGGTAATGACAAAAATGTTTTATGATTAACGATTTGTTGGTTTAGTGATTGTAGGGTTTCAGATCCAAATAATTTCAAATTATAAATTCCATACTAAAATATGTGATTTCAAGATGCATAAAAACGTTTATTTCGGAGAAGGGGCAATGACACTGAGGAGTACCTATTCAGGTTTGTATGTTTGAATATAAGTATGTACGTATGTAGATATCTGCTTTACTGTATTTCAAAGCAAAATGGCGTTAACTAGCTCAGTTTATAGACTGTCTAAAAGCGTGCTGCTTTCCTCTTAAAGTTCTTCACACTTACATACTTCATCAAGTTGTGGATGTATCGGTTGGCTTCGTTTTAGCCGTTTTAGTTCACCTGCATATCTTCGCCTTCTTCTTCAAGTATAACCGACTCACCAGGCCAAACAATTGGGCGTCCCTAGGTTTTGAATTTTTAAACTTTTTAGTTAAAATCTTATGTGTGTTTTTATGTTTGTAGGTATGTATGTATGGATGTATCAGACCGGTTAAATAGTGATTAATCTGTATTATTAATAATTACATTCTCTTTTAAAATTTAACAAGCCATTGATTAATCTAAACAAAATTTATTAATTAATTATATGTTTAATTAATTGCATGATTATGTGACTATTTTCCATTGTTTTGAATTTTTTAACTAATCGATTCTTTTTCTTCGTAAATCAACGCTGAACCAGCTAAACACAAGCCGCGTTCACAAACGCTCACCAGTTTTATTCCAGTTTCGATACTCAACAGCCCGCAAAGCACAAATGTCCACAAAAAACGTTTCGCTAGAAATATCTTTCTCTAGAAAACTGCAACCGCTTTCTCAGAGTCCATGATTATGAGAAATGTTGTTGTTGTTGTAGCCTGTCTAGTAGTCACATTCCTGACTTAGCATTGTCTTCAAAATCTTCTAACAGAAGTCCCAGGAACCTCGCGGCTTCAAAAGCGTTGGACTAGAAGAATATAAATAGGTTGATCAGATAAATATATGGTTGGTGTCTTGGGGAGAAACACCGCATGTCGGGCAGACATTTGGCGTTTCAGGGTGCAGTTTGGATAGGTAAGAGTTTAATCTATTACAATATCCAGAACGAAGATGGGTCAGCATGACTCTTGTCTCCCTAGGCAGTTAGCGTTCTTTTAGGCAACAGGTGGAATTAGTGGCTGAATGACGGCATTCACTGGGCGGGAGCTGACAAAGGATGCACCTTTGGATCAAAGGGCGAAAATATGTGGTGCCAGATTTTATCACAATGCTTACGAAGATGATTCCTTATTTCCCTAAGAGGCGGATGACTTCCATTAACCAGGTCCTGTTCGGCTGTTACGGTTTGTATGTCATTATGGTCTTTAACACCGAGCGTTTCTGCCTCACTGTTTAGATGGTGTTCAGGTAACAGAAGGAGAAATCCCGTGGTAGTTTTGAATTCGGTGTTTGCACAGACATGGAACTTCCTACAGAGGGTGTCTGATAGCTCCAGCGACCATATGGACGCCGCGTAGCGCAGAACCGGCTGGCCAATTTCCTTGTATGTTGCCAGTAACGTTTCTTTGTACTTTGGTGGCAAACGTGATCCCTAAAATTTTGGGATGTATGTCAGTCGGAGGCTTGATGCAGTCGAAGTAGACGTCTAATTCCATGTTCACCTGCGCTGTCCACGTGGCAAAAAGGGTGGCCGAGGATTAAGTCGGCGACAAAGCGAAAAAACCGGGCAAGGACGGAATGTTTGAATTGATTCTTGAGCACAGCTCATTTACGGAGGGGCCTGTAGCCAAAATCGATATCGGGATATGACTCCCCAACGTTAGCTGGTTTCCCAGACTTTAGTAGTGGTATCGCCTTTACCTTTTTTCACTTTTCGGGAATAACAAATTGGTCTTAGACAAGTTAAAGACAGTTGTAGATATCTTACTCCCTGATCGCCGAGATGTCTTAACATCAGCATGAATATTTCTTGACCTATGGCGACCTTGACGACTAGGCAGTCAACATGTCGCTAATACAACAACAACAACTTCCGCGGTGGTGATGGCAATGGGTGCTGGACCATTTGTGCGCTTCCTTGGTGCGCTTCCTTGGTGGCGCGTCTAATTTCCTTGTCCGCCGGAGGATGCAATAACAAATGCCGGCAGAAAGCGCTCGCGCCTCGACTGAACTTTATCGCCGAAGGCGCTGGATATTTTGTGGTTAGGTTTAGTCGGATGGGACACGGACTTGACATTGGATCATAATTTGCCACTAGTAGCAGAGAGGTCGCAGGTCTTTAGGTGCTCCTCCCAATTGGCACGTTTGTGTTGATCAATTAGCCCTCTGATTTCCGCATTGAGATCCTTAATTGGATCGCAATCACTTGACCGGACAAGCATACCTTGACGTTCTAAGATGCTGTCCCTCGGGTTAATGTCAGGCTAAAATAGACGATACTGCACATATTTGTAAGTAATGAACGCAAGTCTACCCCCGCGTACTCTCGCACGGTCTCGCACGGTCTCGCAGTTTGATGTTGTAGCCGTCGCAGGTCCGAAGATCTGATTGGCCACCAAGCTTGCAGGTAAGGCCGTTGCAAAAGTGCGAAGGGGCAGAAATAGTCAGGCTGAGAGTCAAGGACTGGTGCGTATGCCTAGGTGGAAGAAGGCTAGGTCGCTTGTGTCGTTGCAATTTAGAGGGCAAAGTATCCGCACTACCCGAAGGAGGAGGCGAAAGCATCGACGTTGTTGGCTGCGAAACTCGACAACATGGCGCAACGTACGTATCAGTCCATAATTCCTGTTTACAAGTTCAGAGCATATAAGCAGGTTACATAAGCCAAGACATGTCCGTTGAACGAAAAACGGTACACGTGGTGGAAAGGACCAAGAGCTGGTGGCCTTGGCTTACATTCGTGCTAGTGCTGGAAGAGAAAGGGGAAATTGGTGGTGGTGTAGGGGAGGGCTGTCGCTTGGCATTGTGCACATCCAAAAGGGAGGTGCTACGGCAGTTAGTCTTCTCCCGTATTGAAATGTTACATCGTGAAGGCCGAATCCGGCTTCCTAGCCGTATCTAGTTTGTCGTAGAAGAAATCCTTACAAACGTGTTTCTTACCTTCCATTTTTTGCGTGGGCGCAGATAAACGTTAATTAAAGAACTTCGCTGTTGATGAGCATCGTACTGAGGCGCTTTTAATTTTTTTTTTCCTTGAATTTTTTTTATGAAAGAATCCTGACTATTCTTTGTTTGTTAATTTAAATTTTTTTAAAGTACATATGTACATAAGTAATTGTTACTTGCTCGATTTTTGAAAAAGTAAATAATAATTAAAACTAAAAAATGCGAAAAGGAGTTATGTAAATTATAGCCAATGACAATCTAACAGGTCTGTATTTGTATCTTGTTTAAACTAGCCTTTTATGTGTGCAAGCCGAATAATCGCTAAACTCTATAAGATATTCTAGTATATTATGTGCTTTGATACTAATGCATCACTTAAAATTGGGAACATTTTTTTATCAATAATGGTATCATTTCGTGGCTATTGACAAAACAAAGAAATTCCTATCTTTGATTTTTGAAAAAAAATGTTATGCTGTTTTATGGCCATTTGAAAATGTTTGATAATTCAAATGCCAGTATTCTCGCTTCCAAAAACTCTTCAAGAGCACATCTTTAGTTCTTTAAAACGTAATTTTGCTTTTCCTATTTTTAAAATCGGTGCAAAAACCAAGAAAAAAAATTGATCCAGAACAAGTTTTAGCATAAAATAGATACCACATATGCAAAATATTACTCCTAAGATATTCCGTTGAGAAAAAAAAATGGCCCGTCATTAGGATGACAGTTTTTATAACTTGAACAATTTCTGCTTTGTGATTTTTAAGGAAAATTTAATTTTTAATTCACAATAATTAAGTTAAACAAATGGGCACGAAAAGTGTGAATGAGGTCTTGTACGCTAATATCCAGAATATCAAACTACAAAAGGAGTGCTCGGTACACGTTTGGGTATATTTTTATGCTGTGATCACTGGTGAGCATTAACTGTTATTTTGAAAGAGTTATGTTATTTTTAAGGGCCTAAGCGAGATCACCCGTGATACATTGAGTAGTTTTTTGCTATGATCACCCCGTGATACACTGCCAACATGGGGTAGTTTTTTGTTGTGATCACTGCTGATACACTGGCAGTCAACGTGCTAATTTAGTATAAGTTTTTTTTTTTAAGTATAGTTTTCGTCGACATATGCAAATAATAGAAACCGTCTGCACAAACAAATGCAAAAAAAGCTATTGGTGAAGAGATTTGTTGGTCAAATACATCCTTTGGTGAACCTTAATAAGGGCTAAAGTGAGATAATTTGTGAAAACGAGCGGTGGCGATTTCTCTGAAAACTTAATTTGATACTCTGGATGTTGGCGGACAAGATTTCATTCACACTTTACCAGCCCATTTTTTGAAACTTAATTATTGAAGCAGAACGCTGTGTCTGACTCAAAGATGTTTACAGAATTATGAATAAAAAAGTAAGGAAAGCGCTGTTTTCGGCTGTACCGAATACGCATCACGGTCTAAAGTGTCGGATCGTTACTTAGAATAAGTACAAACTCTGCGAAACTGTTAATATAAAGAAACCCCATATATTGGAATAATCGATTGTATGGGAGCTATTCCCCCTCGGCAGTGGTTTGGCAAACTCTCCGAGTGTATTTCTGCCATGACAGGCTTCTCAGCAAAAATTCGTCTCCTTTGCAGATGCCGTTCGGAGTCGGCAAAAAACTGTAGGTCCCACCAATTCGTAGGGAAAATTCAAATCGGCACACCACAAATTGGAAGAGAAGCTTGGCGCAAAAATCTCTTAGGAGGTTTATGATGATATACCTGTTGTACATCGCGCCATAGAGATAGAGATAGATGGGAGCTATATGTTATGTTGGTCCGATCTGACTGATTTTCACTAGCCACATTACATATACTAGAGACCGACCAGTGGTTGAAATTCAACCACTAAACTTTATTTTATTTTCATTATTTGCTGTACTTTTCATCTGCCTTTTTCCCTTCCTTTCTCTGTCGTTCCTTTCCTCTAACATATTTTCGTTTTCCTTGATTTCTTCTTTTACTCTCTGCAGGCTCTATTTTCAATTTATTTTATCCTTCCCTTTCCGTACCCTTCCTTTCCTTTTCCTTCCCTTCTCTTCCATTCCCCTCCTTTCCTTACCTTTACTTTTCTTTACTTTCCTTTCCTTTCCTTACCCTTACTGTCTTTCCCTTCACTTTATTTTAATAAACTTTGTTTTATTTTCTTTTTAATCTTATTTAATTTATTTCAATTTACGCAAACCCAACCACAAATACAAATTAAGCTTCGGTGTTTAATACTCTTTATGAGTAATCATTTATTTTGTTTTTGTAAACCCGGTTTGTAGGTAGCTGCAATGAAGTTTACATATTTGCTCATATTTGAAATTGCTTGTTTATGTCTCCAACAAAGCAACTTTTCGTGCTCTCAGGAGAGCCGCTGACAGTGGGCAGCGTAGCCAGTGATCAATGCAATAAAAACAACTAAAGCAAAAATGCACGGCACGTTTACTCACACAACAGCTGCGCTGTAGTGCGAATGCTTGTTATTCATTGGTCCACTACCACCTCTTCGCATTCACAGTGAGAGCCGATCACACGAGTAATACAAAGTCGTGCATGACATATTTACTCACACAACAGCGGCTGTGAATAAGTGAATGTGAAGTAGTGTGTTTTTATGTTAAATTTTTTATATTAAAATGATTTTAAAAATTTTTTTATTTACGGATAAAAGTACACCTCAAAATTTCCTATCTATGCATATATAACTTGTATACTTTAGAATTATAGTTTAGCAGAAAACGGTTCCACATTGCATTCATCTTGTCTATTTATATATAAGATAATAAAGACCAATCCTGCAAAATTTTACCTTTCTAGCTTTTTAATTGCAAGAGTTATAGGTCAAACCACATTTATCAGAATAATCGTTTTGTGGAAGCTATGCGGTGTATTGGTCTGATGTTGGTTCCGACAAATGATTAATATATTACAAACTGGGGGCCCCACACCAAATTTTATCGAGATATCTCTAAAACTGAGGGACTGGTTTGCGTTCAAACAGACAGACGGGGCTATATCGATTCAGCTCATCGCCCTGATAATTTCGGTATTCTGATTGGTGGGTCTATCTCTTCTTCTTCTCATACTTACAAACATCGGACCAAATAATATAATACCATTTCATGTTCATGAAAACTATAAATATTATATCCATAGGGCCAACATTTTTTTTTCTCAACGAAATATCTTAGGGTAATATTTTGCTTATGTGGTATTTTTTGTACGAAAACTTTCTATGGAAGAATTTTTTTTTGCATGGCTTTTGCACCGATTTTAAAAATAGGTAAATTTAAAATTACGTTTTGAATAAATAAAAATGTGCTCCTGAAGAGATTTTGGAAGCTAAAATACTGGCATTTGAATTATCAAAATCGGTCCAGTAGTTAAGTTTTGATATAAGAAGGACAAAAAATTTGCAAAGGACCATAAAACACGATATATTTTTTTCCCCAAAAATAAAGATACAAATTTTGTTTGTATTGGAAAAAATTAAATTTCATAATTTTAAGTGATCCGTTTCAGAAATTCTTACCCTAAAGCATTGGAAAAATATTTCAAATCAAATATTTCAATCAGGGTATTCGTTTATATGCTTATACGCCTCGTAAATTATGTAAAGCGCGTATATACGAGTATGTAATAAGAAATACCCTAAATATTTCTGTGGCAATAATGGAAAACTACCAAAGTAATTTTTTTTAATTTTTTAGTAGAGTGCTTTGAAAGTTGAAATTGTAGTGTAAATATGTATATAGAATTGATATATAGTTTTTTGTCCATAAAATCAACAATTTTTGAGCAAAAGCCTTGAAAATGTGTGTGTTTCAGATTTTGTCCTATCTCGAGTTTGGTTTTTCTCGTTTATTGTCACAGATTTATTGCCTTTGACTAGGTTTTAAAGAATGCATGTTCTTTGTTTCTAATTATTTAGCTTGTATACTATTTGGGCTTTTTCTGTTCTATACTTAACTTCATCTACGAATTATATACATTTTTGCCTGCTTAGATCAATAAAGTAATACGCTGAAAGTTGGCATCAAGGGCAACGCCGACCAAAACATGCACATTATAGAAGTATGGGCTCGCGACAGTAAAATTTTTTTTTAAGTTTTTGATATGTAATAGCTATAAATATATACATTTCATGAGAGATATTAAAACTCAAAATATTGTCCTATTATATTTTGTTGTTGCGTTGCCCCAGCCATAGCTATTTCGAGAGAATATCAAATATTGAAAATATTTTTATCTTTATTGGCGGTTTAAAATATAAACGATTTTAAAGCACTCAAGTCATCATATTCTAGCTCCAAAGTAATCCTCCAACTCAGTGGGAGCCTCCTTTCCTCTGCTGCCAAAATCGAGTTCCTTTAGAAAAACCTTCTGTACTCAATCTAAATTAGCACTTGAAGGTAAGAGTAATTCTCTGTTGAATTTCTCGATTGACACTATTTTCGGTGTTAAGGTTGGCTTCCAAGTAGAGAAATTAAATTTTCACTTTCACTATATCATCAGCATGCCAAAAGCTTAGTCCTACTGCGCTGAATGCTTGTTTTAATTGCTCAGTGGGGTTCTTCACAATCCTGACCGTGCTATATGTTGCTCATATTATATGTCTACTAGTAGTGCAACTTACTCCGAATCTGCATACACACACAAACTACACAGGGTACGTTGTATGCAGAAATAAAACAATCAAAATTTAAATAGTGCTATATAGAACGTGAAAACATAAAACTCACAAATTATAGAATATAAAGCAGTTCTAACACCTTATCAGTTCCCACAGAATGCAAATTTCAGTTTAAATTGAAATTTTTAGTTATACTTTTTACTTTAAAACAACTCTGATCGCGATTTACTCCATTACACTCTCTCGAAGTATCTTCATCCACTACCTTCCACTCCGATTCGCAAAAGAAGATGCCAAACTAGTAGGGGTAAACAATGATGTTGCAACGGTATTGTGCGTTTAAATTTTCCTATCATAGATCATATCCAGGATTTGGCGTATAGCTAGGATTTGGTCTATATTGCCAAATACAAACGTTTAGATGACCATGTGAATACTCCTAACTTTGAAACCTGTCCGACAAAGTTTAACCCCCAACGATCAGAACAAGTTCTCCTATCGTCGCCCTCTTGCCAGAAATAAAATAAAAAGTTTATTGTTCAGTATATTTCAGCTGATTGATTTAGTTTAGATTGCAAAATATCGTGGTTTCCTCGTATGCCTGGTACTCGAGGCATTTGTCAAGCGACAGGTAAGTCAGATTACATATGTTAGTTTTCCTAGCTACATATAAGATACCTTTGGTGATTGGCTATTTGATTGAACAGATTTACAGAATTTGCGTAGGGTTGTTGATGTCTAACTAAAGGCGCTTATATGGTTCCTTTTCGGTTTTTTTGTATACCTTTCGATGTGTTTATGTACAGGGCTGTTGTTCTTTTTTACTATATGTTTTATCTACAAGTATTTTTAGCTAAGCTAATTACAGGCAGCGAATTTGTAAAGTTATTGATTTTTAATTAGCCATTTTGATTTGAAGCTAGAGTTAGTATATATGTTTGTATGTTTGTATGTTTGTACATATGTATTTGTGTTGTTTAAAAAAAAAAATTCTCATTAGTTATTTAGTTTGTTTAACTTAATGGAAGTTGTGAACAAATTAATAATTTACATATGTATGTATACATGATCTGTGTATGTAAGCATTTGTAGTTTGATATATATTAAAGTATATATGCTTTTTATATATAGAGATTACAAATATTTATTTATGCATTGTTAACAATAACTCATATCTCTAATTGTACCAATGGGTACCCAAACATCAAGGGCCTTCAAATATGTGTCTAATTTAATATCAATATTATGGGCTGATATTACAACAACTAATACATCGAATAAACGAAAATGACTATTCTTTTTGCAATGGTATGTAACAGAAGAGATAATGTATCTTTAAAAGAAAATTTCTATACTATGAATAACTACTGATTACTCCTGATGACGTTTAAAATATATTTAAAGATTTATCTGTATAGCTAAGTGAACGAATTTAACAGATAAAAAAAGTTGAGTGTTTTGTAATCGCTTGGAATGAGGGCGTACCACTTCAGCAGCTCATTACAAAATATTAATTGAAAGGTACAGCATTTTCTAACTTTACAAAAATCCAAGAGGTTTGAAAACTGCGTTTTTATAATTTTATTTTAGGAGGAGAAATTAACTGAAGCAAATCAAAAATTAAATTTGCTTAGCAAGAACTGAGTTAACTTTAATAGTTTAAATTACCATGGGTTACGATATTGTTATTTTATATAAAGGTTTGCGACAGGACCTGTTATGCTTTATAATGTGATGTTATCTATTGTACGTCCTGTTGTGGCAGCTTATGTTCTTGATTTTTTTAGTTAGATTTTGGTTATTAATATTAGTAAGAAACAAAGTTAAATTGAGCTGTAACGTGGTGGTAGTGTTGGTGGCCTATCGAAGGTCGCCTTTCGCCAGTGGTCGGCAACCCTTCGAGTGTATTTTTACCATGTAAAAGCGTCTCGGTAAAATTCATCTGCCTTAATAAATGCCATAGAACATACAGGCCCCGGCAATTTGTAGGATAAACACTTAAAGCAGCAAAACAAAAATTGGTAGGGAAGCTCGGTCACTATACATAGTGCAACAAGTATAGCGTCAGGCGATTTTAGACTTTCAGTTAACGGCTGATTCCCCATGAACATTTTTGTGTTTTAATGACATTCCACTGTAAGGTTTTTTAGCAGTGAATGTACTCGTACATATACTCGTATGTATGCACTTTTCCTTATAGGTTTGTTGTGTTTTTTTATAAACGAATTTTTTATGTGTGCGTTTCGAAAACAATTTGTTCTTGATGTTGGCTCTATCCATATCTGAGTTGTATCTGAAATCTGACTTAGTATGCCTGTATAGAATTCTTGTTTGACTGGTTTATATTCGGTAATCATGAATAAAGACGATTAATGCTATCAATCGGCAAAAAGACGAACGGAACTGCGTTTATCATACATATACACGGTGTTTACAGAAACAAAATAAATGATTATTTATGTTAAATTTATTTTAATTTTGATTAAATTTATGAACGGCTTAGCCTCATTCAATGTACATCGCGATGTCAAAATCGAACCGCAAATAATTTAGAGAGTTTTTTTCAGTACCTCGAAGAGTTGATTTATTAAATAATTGCAACTAAATATGACTTATGACAATAAAATTTCCGTACTCCGAAACTAAATTTCTTATCTTTTTTCATTGATTACGTAAGTTGAGATTAAACCCCCTCCCCCCTCGGATATTTTCTGCGAACGGGCCTCGTTTATCTTAACCCCGCATTAAGGCGTTCTTGCCGGTTAGAGGGTTAATTGTTCTCTTAATTGTTAAGCACCAATAGTTTTAAGCTTAGGTAGTAAGACTATAAATATATGTACCTATTGTAAATTTATTTTGCCTTGAATAAACTTCAGAGTGTCAAGTTCATGTTTTTTATTGCAATCGGTTAACTAAAGTTCACAAATTTAATTCGCGCATCTCTGGTAAACACGTCTAACAAAGTCTAACATACATTATCGGTGATCGTTATGTTCGTGATTCGTTTACAAAAACGCTCAAGTCGTATCTACCTTCAAGGACAATAAAATCAGCTTGCTAACTTTGAATTTTACTCACAGGCTCAATATCTATCTATCGGATTCTAATTTTAATAGATATTATAAGTAAACATTTTTTCACCGACGCAACACCCTGTAAAAAATTACTAGCTCAGTTTCATTGCTAGTTTTTATCATTCAGAAGACGAAAGAGTGAGTTTTCGTCCGCAACAGAACGAAATTGTTACTTTCCGTCAGACATAAATTGAAAGTGTTTGTTTACGCCAAAAAAAAAATTCTGGTGCTAGTTTTCGTTTGGCTCGTCGATATGTTCAGTTACATTATATTGCGTTACTTAATGTTATACGACCTTATGCTACGTCGGGATATTTTATTTTGGTTAGTCATAGCCGTTATGGTCCAGATTATAGCCACAGTAATGCTGGCGGCCACTGCCTCGGTTTCGTTCACGGTTATAGTTCAGTTCACTGTAAAAATAAGGGTTATGGTGCCGGTCATTGTTCCATTTCCAGCCTCGATCATTGTAATTATAACCGCAACCGGTATTTGAAACATATTGTTATTACCATCTTCATGTTCATCTTGCTTCATCTTCTTACTATCATTATTGTAGCAGTACTTCGAAATCTCTAAACAGTGTCGATAAGTAAACTCAATTTTACACATATTCTGAAAAATTAACAGGCGAATGCGTGTGTCTGGCGGATATCACGTTAGTATGCATAATTAGTGTGTTTATTATAGCAACAGAAGCCAAATCAAGAATTCTTAGAATGTTCACCTGTCTGTCACATCACTACGATGATAGGAAATCACCTCACCCTCTTGGATTTTTTTTCTGTTTACCTCGCTATTTGCGATGAGTTATCGTATTTTATGAATATGTAGGTTTAAAGATCTATATATGTACATAGGTATGTATATGTGTTCACAAGTACTAAGCAATTAAGAGGTATACAAAGTTCATGCAATTAGTAAAAACTACAAAATACTAGTATTTTTGATATAAATAAGCAGTAAATATGTATAAAAAGTTACATATGTAATTATAAGGATAAGGGAAATGTTTAAATGTATCTTACGATGATCAGAACATACCTAGCAACTATGTTGAGCGACTCAATGCCAAACGACTAACTCGGTGAAATGTTTACTTAACAAGTGGTGAACATAACGATAATTAATAATTTAATCATTGTTTTATCTACATTTAAATATGTTGTCACGTTGCAGTATTTGAAATTATTGTTTTGGATTAAATTTGATGCATTTATTTTGTTCGCACTAACGTATTAATTTGAGTGTTTGCTTATGTACATATAAATGTATATAATATGTGATTAGTAGATATATTTGACTGCTTGTTGTATAGTGTATATAGTAAATATTTGTTGTTTTCGTACGTGTTGTTTTCGAGTGAGTGGTTTCTTAAATGGCTTTTTCTGTTTCTTGCTCGAGCGTGGAAAACGAGTACTACATGTGTGAACGAACCACAAACAATTATTTAAGAAATAAAAGGCGGTAAGTATTTGCAATGATCATTATTAGTAAGCATAAATATAGTGGACAGATAAATGTCACAAGCAAAAAAGGATCTACAACGCCGTATGAGTATTGCGTTTAATAAATTAACACCCCCTTCCTCCCAGCTACAAACAAATATCTGAATAAACAGTGAGTCGCTCATACTAAAAAAGGGTATAAAAAACTAGGCAATTTGTTTGGCGAGGTTTACTTTTCACCATGTTGAAAATGTTTTTCCGGGTACGTTTGAGGTCTAAGGTACGGCATACTTTCAGGCAATTGTTTTTTTTTTCATACAAATTCCAAAAATATGCTTTGGTGTTAGTAAAAATTTGTGAATTTGTGGAATCACAGTTTCACCACGGTTAGCCATGGTTGATAGGGCCTATGCTTGAACTTTAACAAAATTCAATTCAATGAATATTTTAATTGCGACAATAGATATTTTTAGGTCTGCGTGGAAAAATTCAACAGTTCTTTTCATATAACTTTTGTTACGACCTACTGAATATGTGACAATGTTGAAAAATATATTTTTAATAAGGGGGCATTAGTGATGAGAATTTTGAGGACACCACTGCTCTGTCGGCCCTGTAGTAAGGAACTGAAATACCAAAGCCTTTACAACATCTGTGGAAGGGCGGTGTCATCCCTCCACTTCTAGAGCTCTGTGTCATAGACGTAAATGGCACATTGATGTTCAACGTGAGCGCCTAATTACAGAGCTAATGGTCTTCAACAGTAGGACGAAAATCTAAAATTTCTACTCGCCTACTCTTCATGGTCAACTTTCTGAAAGATGTCCTTTTAACACATAAGTTGAGCCAAAAGCCTAATATAGAGCATAGAGTCAATTGGTGATATGGACTTTCTGTAACCCTGCAAATAATATTAGGTCAACAGCGGCCAACGGGGCAAGGATGTGGTGGAAGGCTGTCGACGTGAGGTGCAGGAACAAAATGCGATCACGTTCGATCGATCACGATCTAAGGATACTCTGAACGCATATGCAACATGCAGGCAATCTCTCTATAAAAGAAACGGCATCTTAGGGTGCACTTAGGATTGTAAAGTTGGGAGAGAACGCACTTGCGGGAAATTGACTGAATCTGCCACAGAACAGTCTACGATACAAACTTTAAGAGTCCTTTCGAGAAATGACTGGAAAATGGGAAAATCACTCAGAAATTCGACACTTCAGTTTGTCTGACAACCAGGCGGCTTCCGTGCCCTCGCGTCAGTAACGATAATTTCGGGCATGTAGAAAGTGGTCCATGAATCAGGCAAGTCGACACATCGTTTATTTAATATGGGTGTCGGCGCATTGTAAAATATAGAAACATGAAACGGCCAATGAGCTGGATAGGCGTGAATCGGCTCTTAAGCGAAGAAGGTCTTTGCATCGCTGGTATTTATCAGGGCCGTATCTCGCTGTGGTCCTCCTACAATGATGTACGGTTTTACCAATTCTCAAATGAAAACACATATTCGGTTAGCAGGCGACCTTCCTTGTTATGGTTGGGCTCTTGATACATCAGGAGCTAGGAAGGAAGTACTTTTGGAACTTATAACGGCCATGTCTTTAAGCACTGGCTTTGCGAGCCTAATAATATATGTGGGAATGGATGGTCAGGCAACTGCACAGAAGAATAACCGGGCAGCCACGTTACGACCACGGACAAGATCATAAGATCGGTGTCCATCATAAATGAGTTAAGTTTAATTACTATTTTATTCCATTCAATATTTTAATTCAGAATATACAATATTCAATATTCAACTGTAAGCTATTTCAACTTTGAATTTATAATGAAAAAAAATTTTTGTAAAAAATAAATGATTTGTAATTTCTGTAATACTACAAATATTTGGGGGCTCAACCGGGATATATTTGAAGAAGTTGGGCAAACAAACCCGGAAGAAAGTTGCAAAAACTAGAATTTTTCTTTTTGCCGTTATACTTGGTGTGGGAGAAAGTTGCGACAACTAGAATTTTTCTTTAAGCCATTGTATTTGGTGAAGAAGAAAGTTGCGAACATTGGAATTTTGCTTTTGCGGTTATATTTGGTGTGCATAAAATTTGCGAATAAAAATTATTCTGAAACCAATAAAGGATCAAAAGGAAGGACAACAAATTAAAAGTTAGTGGGATACTAGCATGAACAAATCGAAAGCTATTGGGATACTAGCATGAAGAAATCGAAAGTTATTGAGATACTAGTTAAAGTACTGGTCAACATTGTGGACGGGTGATATATGTATAACAGAGGTTGTCGCATATCAAAAGTAGCAGTATTCGCAGCAAGTTATCTGAAGCTAAGCCAATAAATAGTAGTTTGTTTAGTGTATTTTGAATTAAATATTATTTTGCCTAAATTAATTTCTTTTGAGTTAAAGTTAAATTAATTTAGGAGTTCTAGAATTTTTTTTTTAGTCTTTATTGGCTGAAAAGATAGACGTTGATTCGATAAAGTCAATGACAGTTGATGCACTTAGAGAACAACTTAGAGAGCTAAATTTAAGTTCGATAGGACGGAAAAGAGAACTTTTAGATTATTTTCGATTGAGTAGGGAGGTAGGAGAAGAAATTAGTGACAACGAAGCGGTACATTATATTTATGTTGATGCAAATGTAAAAGACACTCGTAGTCAGAGAAGAGAAAGAGTGGTTTTCACATTACAAGATATTCAGGATAGTATATCATCATTTTCGGGAGATAGTGCACATAATGTCGTGTGGCTTAGTGAGTTTGATGACGTAGCTGACACTGTCGGCTGGAATTATTTGCAAAAGTATGTATATGCGAAACAACTATTGAAGGGAGCCGCGAAACTATTTATGGTTTAGTTGGTGTCAGAGATTGAGACTCTTTGAAAAAATAATTATTGGAAGAGTTTGGAGAAAAGCTGTATGCTTCTGAGGAATAGGAGAAAACAGCCTAAAGTCTACAGGAATATTTGTATGTATTAATCGAATTATGTAAACCAATTTTATTTGATGAACGAAGTATGATTGAATATATCAGATGGTATAACAGACTCTCGCGTAAATGAGGATGTATCAGGCCAAGACTTTGAAATAAATTGAGTGTGCAAGGAAAATTTTCAGAGGACAAGAGTCAGTATTTGAGTACAAAAGAAAATGTTGGTAGCTCGATTGCAAATGGTAAAGGGTGTTTTTTTTAGTGGTATAGAACTTCGAATTGAAATAAAACACAAGAAAATCGTTTTAAGGTCCATCAATTTGGCTTTATTGGAAAGATAATTTTATGCCATTAATGTTTAAATATGATTTCGGGCATGTGGCCGCCGCGGCTGGCTCGAATAAAGCCAATTCTACAGGTCCAATTTTCAACCACTTTTTCGAGCATATGGGGCCGTATGTCGGCAATAACGCCACGAATGTTGGCTTCCAATTCCCCTAACGTTTCTGGTTTGTTGGTGTAGACGAGCGACTTCACATATCCCCAAAGAAAATAATCCAATGGTGTCAAATCACACGACCTTGGTGGCCAATTGACAGGTCCATTCCGCGAAATTATGCGCTCATCGAATGTTTCCTTCAATAAATCGATTGTGACGTGCGCTGTGTGGCATGTAGGGCCGTCTTGTTGGAACCACAACTCATCCACATTCATGCCATCCAATTCGGGAACAAAATAGTCGGTTATCATGGCTCTATACCGGTCTCCATTAACGGTAGCTGCCTCTCCAACATTATTGCGGAAGAAGTATGGCCCAATGACTCCACCAGCCCATAGAGCACACCAAACAGTCAATTTTTGTGGATGTAATGGCGTTTCAAGGGTCTCATGTGGATTCTCTTCACTCCAAATGCGGCAATTTTGCTTGTTGACGTAGCCATTCAACCAAAAATGAGCCTCATCACTGAACAAAATTTTGCGATGAAAATCAGCATCGAAATCAATCTCATTTTCGGCCCATACACCAAAATCACGACGCATTGCATGGTCTCGCGGCTTTAATTCTTGCACAAGCTGGATCTTGTAAGGTCGCAAGCCAAGATCTTTGCGCAAAATCTTCCATAAAGTTGATGGACAAAGCTCCAATTGCTGTGCACGGTGGCGAATCGATTCATTCGGGTCCTCTTCAACACTTTGCTCTACAGCGGCAATTGTTTCTTCGGTGCGCACTGTTCGACGTCTCTGCGGATGCGTATTATCACATAGAGTAAACGTAGTGCGAAAACGATCCATGGTTAACCGAATTAATTGCTCTGATGGACGATTATGTCGACCATAAAATGGACGGAGCTCACGGTAAACTTCGCGAACTGAACCATTATTTTCGAAATAAATTTGCACGATTTGCAAGCGTTGTTCTTTTGTCAACCTGTTCATGATGAAATGGCAAACCAAACTGAACATAAATGACATTAGAGTTGCCAGATTTGACCACAAAATGCTAGTTTTATCTCTATTCGAAAAACAAACCTGTAAAAAAAACACCCTATATAAGTGTTGGTGGTGCAAGTACTAGTAGTGGCAGTACTAGTGGCGTAAAGTGGTTTAAATGTAAACAATTGGGACATTATTTTCATCAGTGCAAAAACGGACAGGCTCCGGAATGTGATGTTAAGTCGGAAAGCGTTAACATCTTAAGCGGAGGAAAAGCAGGCACACATGCCAAGCCGTGGGTTGATTTATTTTTTTTGGAAGTGGCCTTGAATAATTTTACTTTCAGTGCCTTAGTTGATATTGGCAGTAAATTTTCTATTTTAGGATATGACACATTAATGATGCTAGGTGATATCGAATTAGGCAAAGAAAAATTATTGGAAATTTATATGGCATAGGTGGCGGTAAGCTCACGACATAGCGCAGCTTCTGCGCTAATATTTCTCTTGACGAAGTAGTTATGGAGATAATATTTCATGTGGTAAAAGATCGTGATTTGCCATGCGCGGTGGTTATCGGAGGTGACGTTCTAAAAAATTTTGAGTTTATTGTTAGAGAAAATGGAATAGAGTTTCGAAATTTGAAGAAGTTAGCAAGTGATATATCTAAAGAATGTGAAGATGTGCAGCGAGGGGCTAAAAAAAGATATCGCTTTCTGTAAATACCGTAAACACGGCTGATAATGCTATTTTGGGAAAAGCAAATGATATCATTAGAGTGTGTGATACTAATAGCAGTGACTTTGCTGAAGGAGTACAGGGCATTATAGGACGTAATATTTCGGGAATGATAATATATACAATGAACATAAAATGTTCAACGAAGCGAATGTATATTAATGCAAGAATTTCCACCGTTATGGTTGACTACGGATATGAAGGGAGAGAATGTATGTGTAGAAATGGATTTACCAAATTTAGGCTGGAATGACGCTCAGAGAGTACGAATGTAAGTAATTATGTACCAAAAAAGTCAACTAGTTTACCAATTGAAATGAAATTGATTTTAACTGACGAAATACCGCTTTATCAGCGACCACGTCGTATGTTATACGATGACCAACAGTGGGTTGACGAGCGGAGCAATTCGGCATACCCCTCACCAATAGTGGTTACTTCGAAGAAAGATGGATCAAAAAGACTATGTTGTGATTACCGGAAAATCAGCGAAAAAATAGTGAGCGACA
This sequence comes from Merzomyia westermanni, assembly GCA_949987695.1. Taxonomy (NCBI): domain Eukaryota; kingdom Metazoa; phylum Arthropoda; class Insecta; order Diptera; family Tephritidae; genus Merzomyia; species Merzomyia westermanni. The sequence goes on from OX465288.1 coordinate 53,329,340, forward strand.
ATTTTCCAATGACTCGTATAGACGAAGTTTTAGATAAGTTGGCAGGAGCAAAAGTATATACAACGCTCGCTTTGAAAAATGGGTTTTTTCATGTACCTGTCGAGCCACAGTCAAGAAAATATACGTCATTTGTAACGCAGAACGGTCAATATGAGTTGTGTTTTGTTCCGTTTGGAATTTCTAACTCTCCCGCAGTGTTTTGTAGGTATGTTCAGGCAATTTTCCAGGATTTATTGAAAGATGGCATAGTGATCATTTATATGGATTATATAGTTATTCCCGCAAAGGATGAAGCTGAAGGTACTGCTAGACTGGAGATTGTCTTGAATCATGCAAGTAATAATGGGTTAAACATAAAATGGCAGAAATGTCAGTTTTTGAAAAGTCAGATCAATTTTTTAGGATATATTGTGGAAAATGGGAAAGTTTTACCGTCAAGTGAGAAAACAGCTTCGAAAAAAAATTTTCCAATTCCGACGAATAAAAAACAAATGCAACAATTTTTAGGATTGGTTCACTACATACTCGTATATGTTGTGTTCTACAATGAATCACGATATTTAACCATTCTCAAAATGAATAGACCATTTTCATATTAGTTGCGGTACTAACTGGACACTTGATAGTCTGAGGTCGGAAGAAACTATGGAGCACCTTCTCTTATCCAGCACACTGCCGTAGCAGAATGACATTGTTTTGGAAAATCCGTATTTGCGAGCATATAGGAACTTAGGTTTATTTAGACCTAGGAGATTTACAAAGGTTTAAGCGCTTTGGCATACCAAAAATGTTTCCCTATCAATTTTTGTTGAATTTTTTATAAATAAAATTTTCACCTTTTGTATGGTGAACTAAAAAAGCATTTCCGTTATCGTTGTTGGCTGTGCATACCCATGGATGAAATAGATAAGGTTTAGCCGTCACATGTGTGAGAAAAAAGTAATTTTTTTGCGTGACGTATGCGGTGTGTTGTCGCCCTGACAGAGCTGTCAAATACCATACATTTCAAGAAAGAAAGTGTAAACATTGGTACAAAATACTTACTATATCAAATGTGAATGTATTTCTTTCAAAAAAATTGTTAAATATCTATGATTTAATGTCGTATCACGATAATAATTGTATTAAATAAGTTCCGGCAGTGTAGTTTTGGAAATATTTACAAAATAAGCAAAAATTGATTGGGCCGTACATGAACCCTGCATACGTCACAAAAAGTCAGCTGTTTTATTCACAATATGGCGGCAAAATTGATGGCTTAATCTTGTATAATTCGTTCAGGGTGCATACCTATAACAATTTCGAATGACAAAATTGTGTCTCCTGAAGTATAACTATTGCTAGGTATAACAAATTGGGAATAGGGCTGATAATTTGTAACCCTCTTATTCAAAAAAAGAAAAAAGGTTTATAAAGCTCTTATAATTCAAAATAGGAGGGTGGGGCCGTGTGCAGAAGTCCACGCAAGTGGGGAAAGTTTCTGATCGCCATTCACCTGGGAATGGCCAGAGCGATTCTTTTGCATGCGGTTCAAGCAGCTCACTACTTCCGGGCTTTGCGCCCAAGTATCCTCTGGGTAACCACCGAACACCCGTTTGGTGGTGAGCTAAACGTGAGAAGGCGACAACCTGGTAAGGCCACTCCGACATAATCGGTTTAAGGGCTTGCTGGGGGGTTCAAACAGCAGCGTCTGATCACCAGGTGGTGCGGCTGCAAGCGGGCGTCTGTCTTGGATCAAGCGGCTCGCTATACAAACGTGTAATAGAATTCAACCTCCCGTGAAACGGGTTGTGCGTTGGGTTTGGGACCCACCACATAAAACAACGTTCCAATGAAATTCAACAACAAAGCCTCGGATATGAGAACCCCTTTTTTAGATGACAACAAAAAAAAAAAAGGTGTTTCCAATTGGCGCCAGTTGGCGCAACGAAGAAACGACTGGCGAGCTATGTTGGACGGTCAAAATCGCCCAGGCGGTTAGATGACCATTTAAAGAAGAAGATAATTCAAAATTTGCACGGAAATGTCATTTTAAAAAGCTTTATAAGCCAACTTTATTTTTTATCTTTTTTCTTTTTTTTTATAAAAAAATGTACAATGTAATAACATAATTCCTAGTTATACCTTTTATGAACACGAAATGGTATTATAACTTCGGTCCGATGCTTGTAAGTATGAGAAGAAGAAGAGATAGAAGAGAAGAGATAGGGCGATGATCTGAGTCGATTTAGCCATGTCCGTCTGTCCGTCTGTCTGTTTGTACGCAAACTAGTCCCTCAGTTTTTGATATATCTTGATGAAATTTGGTATGGAGCCGCCATTTTGCATGAGATTAATTATTCGTCGGAATCAGCAAGATCGGAGCAATACAACGCATAACTCCCATACAATCGATTGTTCCGATAAATATGGTTTGGGCTATGTATCTTCAAATTATCCGTTTTGGAGCGATTTTATTAATTGTGAGTAAGGACCGGACACTTAAAACCGTGATGAGTATTCATGAAAGGTATAAAGTAGGACTGAAAAGGCGTCCACCTATTACGGGACTCGCTAACCCAGTGTTGAAGGATATTGCAACTGATAGTTCCCAGGGGTGCAAGAGCCTGCTTCGCTTCTAAAATATGCAGAGCTGATCCCCGGCTGTTCAACCCTTAAAGAATCTCCTTTTGCGTGTATTTTACCTATATTAGATAAAGAATGCACTGATTTAACAGGTTCATGGTCCAATCCATGCACTGACCAACCATACCGACCCTCGAGCGCAAAGAGATTTGATATTACGATGAGTTTTGTAAAGATCTTCGCACCTAATCCACACCCTCACACCTAATTTGAATGACATCACAAATCTTTTAAACAGTTCTGCGAAAAGAAGTTAGATTTAAAGTTTGTGTCAAAGACAGTCTGGGACAGAAGTAGCCCTTTTTCGTTTTAGCCATTAACATTTGCCAAATTGGGGGTATGTGGGAATGTGTAGTGTAAGATAAGTGTCGTCTTCGGTAGATCGCACCATAAGTCATCCACCACACCCTGCCCCCTGGGCTAGGATCTGTCATGTCCCAGGGATCACGCCCCAGCAGAAACCAGATAACTGTAGGGTATTATTGTGTCTAGGGCACATATCCACAGCAGTGGCTAGATAAAAATACCATTTCAAAGATTTTCAATGGGCCTACTAACTAGCAGAATCACCATTCCTTCTACAAAAGCAACCCTCTCCAGTTTATAATAGAGGATTATATACCAATACTTCCAGAGGCTCACAAAATCGTTCCTATTTTTTGAAAATATATACATATTTCAACATTGTTCAAAAAAAAATATCAACTGATATGAAAAGAGCTTTTAAATTTGTTAATTTTAAATTTATCGAGCCCTAAATCGGTTACACTAAAATTGCTGTTAGGGCTTGATATGTATCTATTCTTACAATTATAACAACTAGTATAGCCTGGGGTCGAAAATTCGACCAATAAAATAATTTATTTTATGAGAGGAATGAAAATTTAAGCCTGTATGGTCAGCTCTTCGTCCTCCTTTCCATCACTCAAATTTCACTTAAAGGACGTATGAGTGATGAAGGCCCAAGTTCACGCAGGGAGTGGCACAGTATCTGTTTCGCATTTTGTAAAACGTTTGATATTAGCAATATGTTTTTGCTCTATGGAGTTCTATTGATGAAGCTTAAGTGGTTACGGATACATATGACATGAAGCTTTGAGTTTTTATAGGAGGTACTACGCCCCTTTTACCAATATTTGTAATTTTTTGCTAAAAGTTCCATATAAGCTATATAACCTTGTTACTGAAAATCATTGATGAATCTTATAATATCCCAATATTTCTCAGCTGAAGCCATATTGATGTTGTGTATCTTCCTGTCAAAGACTCTGACTTTATTGCTTTTTGAGAAATTAATATCTTCCCATTTTATGCTATATACGGGATGCCACGCCCCCTATATATACAGATACCCCCTATGCACCTAGTTCCTTTCGATCGGTGATAGTTCATTAAAATCGATCAAAAGGTTCACCCAAAAAGGAGTTACAAGACTTTTATTCTGGCGTATTTATATATAGATAGATAGTCATTGAGTTGAATTTTATTATAGTTCTAGCATAGGGCTGTAAAAGTTTCAGCTTCAATTAGCCTTAACTTTTATGAATAAACTTTTTTTGTGTATGGCTTAACAGTTTTGTATCGATAATGTTTTTCAGATATATTCTGTCTACTTCATAGTTAAGGATAATTTATTATAAAAAGGGCTTTGTGATCATTGGGCCATGAAATGTTATTAGGCCTTGATGCTGATTAATCTATGGTGTCCAAGGATTCAGTCTTTTACTGCATGTATATGCTCTTTATACCCAGATGTACTAATGTGCAAGGTATTATAATTGCATCCATATAAATTTGATTTGCAATAGCATAAAGAAATTTAACCAGATGTATATATGTAGCTCAAAATGATTTCACACTGGGGGCACCCTGTGGGCTCATTAATTCATATACAGTCTCTACCTCTTTCTATGCCAGATACCGTAGATTGAATGCTTCGTGTTTCAATATATATAGATATCACCTTTATTTAGAATTTTGAGGCCTCCATAGTATCATTGATAAAGAGTTGGTTATTAGTGCCGACATCTGAACATTTTTTTACACTTCAATACATCTGCAGATGCACCAGTGATCGTGAGAGCCTATGCAGATTTATTCAGAATCAAAAGTGTATCTGTGCTTTCTTTATAATAAGAAGTATGAAACCTAAATTAGCCTGGATTCCCTATTTAAGCTTAAAAGAGGCCAGAGGTATACCTAGCGCATCGTTCCCCTGAAGGATATGTAATCGTAAATTTGCTGGCCAACTAATCTCCTCTACAAATATTCAATTATGCAAGTTAATTCACTTGGTTATATCATTAAACATTTTTGCGACGGCTTAGAACACGGGGTGGCTTGCACATATTTGGGCGACCTATTTTTAAAATGTCTGCCTTCTTCTATCTAATCAATTCAGTGCTTCCGAAACTGTTTAGTTTCCCATTTGCTTATGATTCTGAAACGAGGACCACAATGATACATTTTGTGCAAAGCCGTTTTCCTATATGATCCCCGTACTGGTGCAGTTTAATGTAGCTCTAACCACGCTTTGGAAGTCATTTCAAGCGCCTTTCTATGTATAGTTGTTTAATATATACATAATTTTTTAAGATTGTAACATTTATCTGACCACTGCGGTATATAAGTTCGTATGTATTTAAAAGTATATAAAATGATGTGTTGATATTATTTATAAACTAGAATACTGCAGTGAACGGGTTTATATATTTTATCTGCCTCTAAGGCCCGGTTTTTCAGTTCTTGGTTAAGCTCAGTTTAAACTAAGTTTGCTTAAACTCGGCATAAATTTAAACTCCAGTTAAACTGCAGAGCGGTTTTTCAGTGTGAGTTTAAGGCCGCTTTTAATATTTGCTTTTTATAGGGCAACATTGGGTTTTTCTTTATCTAGATACGGCAACAGATAATATTTGTATACATATTCAACGCCATTGCTTCTCCTCAGTATTGTAATAGTTAGCATTTCGCCAATTTCTGCATCACTATACTCACTTTCGTCAGATGATATATCAAGTATTTAATTAAATATAAAAATATCGTCCTTTCTTAATTGCGTTCAGCTTATTGTTTCACGACCAAAACCATCAAATATGCAAAACAGCTGACAGGTTAACTAGAGTTTAACCCTGCCGAATTGACCTCTTAAACTACGTTTAAACTTCGTTTAAAGTTGACTGAAAAACTACGTAACAAGTTTAAGCTTAGTTTAACTGACAAATTGAGTTAAACTTGTACTGAAAAATCGGGCCTAAAAGGTGCAGAATCATTAGCTGCATTAACATTTTGAATGACAACCAAGTGTTCTTCTATTACCAATTTTAAATGTTAAATCAGTGTATTAATATAAAGAGTTATAGCGGTAATGCAAATCTATGACCAAAGCAATTTGTTACTACATTTAACAACTTGCAAACAAATTAGTTTGTTTGCAGATGCTCTACTATAAACATCTCTTTTCAAATTTATTATTATACGAGTATATCTGATTTTGTTTGTTTTTTGTTTAACTAAGTACACAGCTAAAAATTTGAGCCTAAATTTTAAGACATTCGTCGGTTTAAGGAATTTTTTGAACGTTTTTGTAATAAATTCCAAACCGTTAAATTACCTACATGAGTTTTGAATTTATTACGAATTAGATTTAAACTGAACTGAAAAAAACGTCGAAATTTTTTTTAATTTCCTGTAATTTATTTTTGAAAGCTTTTTCAAGTCACTGAATTTTTGTCATTACATTTTTGTGTGCGCCGTACATACTCGTATATGTAATACTTCTATATTGCTAGAAAACACTCAGTACACTCGCCAACATATATATAGGAAACGAACGTACCAAAATGACACATTTCGTTTGGAAAAATCCATGAGCGTAATTTACTCTCATTGAAAAATATTTTTGGATAAGATACAAAATTGTAATCTTGTAATAGATTCGTATAAACTTAAAATAACGCAAGCCTAGCATCAGATTCTACAAGGTGGCGCAAAAGTAATCCTCCTATCAGAAAATGCTATAAATTTTGCGATTGGCCCCTAAAGTCAGTTCTGTTTTGACATTTGTGTAGTAAACACATGCGAAATACACGTTAATAAACAATGTTACGCTACACTGCTCCAGAACGCGGAATATTGCTGACTATTTATTTGACCAATAATCGGTCGGGGCCAAACGGTTACTGTGAATGGTGAGCGCTACAGAGCAATGATCAACGAGTTCTTTTTGCCGCAACTTGATGAATTGGGATTGGAAAACATGTGGTTCCAACAAGACGGTGCAACAGCACACACTGCACGTGCCACAACCGATATGCTGAACATCGGAAGCTTACTTTTACGCCACCTTGTAGTTGGTGGATGGGGCAAGCTGACAAATATTTCCGACCATGGGCTGAGAGAATAATTATTATAAGTAACCTTGCTAACCATTATTCCATGTTTCATCCCCTCCGATATTAGTTCTTATTGTCACTGATTCTTGTGGTAGTTTGTGTAATACAAATTTCTATTGCCATTTTTCAACAATTTTTTTTCCAATATCGGCCGTGGTATGGGGGAGTGTCTAAAGATTCTAGGTGTAATTGCAGGACTACGGCTTTTCCAAGCGGGGTCGCCACTCCTCTAGTGTTTTTTTCCCATGGAGAGATTCTATCGCAGTTCCATCTGGCTTAGAAGCAACCGTTCGGAGTTAAAGCATGTTTGACCTACATTTTATTTTTAGAAAAGAATTAGAAACATCAAATACAACAAAATCTCAATTGGAGAAAAGGAATTCACATCTTTATTTTTCTCCTAAGTATATTGCGCCAAATTACTACTATTTTCTTTAATATCGTCAAAGCGACCTGAAGCGCGCGGTCTACAGTGCTAAATGTCGATATAAAAAGTTAGGGGTTTTTCATAAAACTCTTGAATCTATTTATATAAGCTTGAACCGCTCCTGTAGCGATTTGAATTTTCAGTATATTTCATAGCTAACAAGAATATTATTATTACAATACAATCTCAAAAATTGAATTTCGCTGTCTCCCTTTGATTTCGATTTCAAAACACACTGCGGGCATAGCATCCTAGCAATATTAGAGTATTACATATATGGCGCCGTAGCTCAATGGGTAGCGCAGACGACTCTGATGCGGGAGCGTCGGTTCGAATTCTGCCAAGTCCTACAAATGTTTTTTATGTTCTTTAATTGTTAAGACATTTCTGTTTTAAAATTGAAACCCTTTTCTTCACCGTCATTTTCTCTAAAACTGGCAAAATTTAAATTCTTATGCAAATTTGGTTTGGACATAAATGTAGCCCAGAAAAGTTTAAAATTTAGGTTAAAATTTTTAACCGTGTATGGAATAAATTGTTTCTAATTTGCTTTCAGTATTCGTGCTTATCTATTCTATAATTTAAGTGAATCAAGTGATATAATTGATGAGCGTCTAGATAAATTTAAATTACTGGGACAACTGACCAGTGATGTTGTTCCAAAGAGCTTGTACCAGCCGATAACGATATTCGATAAATTTAAATCGTCGAGCATGATTTGAGCCACACCCATAAACACTTTCTTTTCGATGCGGCCATAATCGCCCCACACAGTCACCTGGAAAGTAATAGAAGAAATTATAATATCGATATAGAAAAGTCTTTCTTATATGTATAAAGAAAATGCTAGCTCTGGATTTTTTGTACAACATTTATAAAAAATGCCAATGAACTGAATGTTACAGTTTGCAAAAAAAAACATAGGACGCTTGTGAAGCAAATACAAAAAAGGGGATATTATTTCTTTCTATATGTTGACAGTTTAGTAAGAGTTTTATAAGCTTTAATTAGTGTGACCTTTTATAATGTAGCAACAAACATTTAAGAGTGTGACTAATGGGAAAATTTCTCGTATATCGAGGATAAGTTTTCTAAAAAGTTTAACGATACTTTCTCAAAATGTTGATCTTAAGAATAACATTATTGTAACGTTTTGTCTGAGCAGTGGGGATTTAATGAATATATGTAAATGAACGAGGCTAGGTACAGGCGTTGAGATGATTTGAGCTCTGATTGAGATAAAATTATGTCAATATTAGATTAAGGAGCCAAAAGTAAGCATAAGAAATTCTAATTGTCATTTGTTTGTATAAGCTCACAACTTATAATTTTGTGGCTATACTATTGCATGTATGAAGGAGGGAGCGCTATGGCAGTAGTATCAGCGATAATTAGGTAAAGATTAAAAGCTGATACATAGCCAGTAGAATGCGAGTACAAGAATAGTCTAGAAATGTGAAGGTGATGAAGCTGGATCGGCCAGACTATGCAAGGTAGCCTACACGCAAAGGTTGATTTCAAGTGTTATGCAGTGAACTTACAGTGGAGTTACCTAACTCGTGAATTTGTATTGTGGTTATAAGCTGTAAATAAACTATCTGTAAGAAAACAGTATTGGCTATTACTTCTAAACCAAATCTCACCAAACCTCACTGCAACCGGGGGGTGTAGTCGAAAATCTCACGTCAACTTAAAAGAATATGAACTAATTCCAATATGAAACCAATTTTTTTTAACGAGAATCTGCTATCAGGATTCAATCAACGCGTGTGGTGACTCGCCTTGCTAAGGAGCTGCTTTGCCTTTTGAATTGAGAGTATACACATCCAAAGACAGTCTGCTTGTACTACCGAAACTACAGATGACATGTGTTGGATTATATGTGCATGTGTGGTATCTATCGAAACTGTAAGTATCTTTGCATCGATCGAACATGTTAAGAGTAAATCTCACTTAATTGGGGAAAAGGCCTAACCAAATTACACTAAGTCTCACCGAAGGTAGAACGGGGGTCAAACATTTTTTAAAAACGGCTTACGTAATTTATGAACGTCCCCTGTCTTTAAGCACTGGCAGAAACTCGTACATTAAATTGTATCTGATTTAAGTTTACAAAGTAAAGTTATTAAAAGTGATAAAGTGAAAACTGTTCGAAGACCTTGGTCATGCAAATATATGCTTTGAAACATTATATTTTGGTCATTTGACCCCCCTGGTCTTACTAACCATTTAAGGTTTGTAAATATATGAAATTTGTACTATGGACAGCACATGTAAAAATGATTTGTTTTGTTAAATCTAACCCTCTTATTAGAATATGAGTATATTTACCTGCAGAATGCATCCCTGGTATGGCTGCTTGAATACCAATTGTTGCTGATAGAGTGGATCCAAGGTACGCCTGGCCGTTGATGTTTTCATCTTGTCAATACAACGTTTACCAGAAACCAAATAAACTTTAACATAAGGAGCAGGAAGCATTTTAGAAGTGGGCTTTTGCTGTTGTTATTAATGGATTAGTTATTATTTTTGTTTTCGATAAAAAATTAAAAACTATGTTTAAGCTCATAATTACGAGTATTTCACGAATTACCTGTAAACCTCTAGCACGTATTACTTCTACTTCTAAGAAACCCTTTTGATGGCACATTGATAATTGTATATCACCCAATGAAGGTGCACCCAACACTTGCCGTCCTACCAACTGCCCAGGACCTAAACCATCTATGAACTCTGACAACTGACCATCATTACCACGTAGGGATGGCGAAAATCTATATAATTAGCGTTTCCGTTTTGTGATTTTTTGGTTTGAAAATTTTATAAGCAAATAGAAAATTATATTTGTAGTAGAGCTTATAATAAATTTGATGCAAAATATGAAGAAAAAACATTTATAACGAAAATACTGAATACAATAGTAGAAGAGCGAATTAAAAAATTTGAAAATAAATACTTATTGTACATATGCTAGTATGTAGCTTAAAAATACACATACATAAAAATGTATAAAATTTTAAGAGCAAGTTACAATATTAAATTTGGACAGTTCCGGCTATATACAGGGAGATATAGAGATACATATGTAGTTATGTATGTACGTATGTATATTTGTAAGATGTTTTGACTATGACATACCCAAGTGTGAATGAGTGGTCTTGTGATAGAAGTGAATAATTATTATAAGTAACCTTGCTAAGAAAGATGTGATACCATTTTTCTTAATTTAAAAGTGCTTTAACTTTTTTCAACATGCTTGTACCGACAAATGGACATATTAGTCTAAGGCTGACTACAGATGGCCCCCTTTTTAAAACGTCTTGTATTTATCAATTATTTAAAAACATTGTTGCTTCTATTTTGATGTTATAAAAGGCTTTTGTGACCAATCCTTGTTTAGTGTAATTAAAACACGTTTAATTCTTTTCGGAAGAGCAACCCTAAGACATGTTGCGTTATTTTGTGCGATTAAAGGTTTGGAGAAATGATAATTAAGTTTGCTTAGCAACTAGTTTTTTTTCTACTTCAAAATTTGATTTTAATACGTCGGGACAATATCGGTGAAAGCTTGTCATATCTATGAAAACAAATATCGCTTCACGCCAGCTAGAACTGCGCCCTCGCGTTAATAAGATTGGGTCGAAAGATAGTTTTCAATTACCTCCCCTTGTTTGAAAGAACATTTACCGGTCGATAAACTAAAACTGATCGATTGGCTTTCTATATTAAACGAAATGTCGACACTTTGAAAAAAATAAGAAAATATATATTTTGCGCATTCACTTTTTAATTTGAATTACTTAGTTTACTTTTCAACAAAATTTCAACGTTGGCAAGTGTTTCAGGCTCTCCATACAAGCGCTGAAGGAGCTTCAAAACTCCGGGTCCAACACATATCATACACTTGACCTTCTACCGGTATGGATACAAATGAATGTACTGCATATCTGAAAAATGGTATGTAAAACATAAAATAAAATTTTAACAGATCGATGTCTGTACATTGTAGATATTCAAGAATAATTTATAGAAGCGATCATTATCGAACGAATAGAATCCAAATCAACTAAAGATATCGCTTTTTCGATAACACTACCGGTTTCGGAGTTTTCGACCAACATGTGGACCGGGGCGACCCAAAATATGTTAGTACATTATGAGTATTAAGCTAAATTCTCTTATAAGTTTTGATATGCAGCGAAGCCTGGCCGGGGTTTCTAGTATGATATCTAAACATGTAAATTAGTTTGTACATTTAGACATTGGTATGTTTTGCTGATTTCACGTTTTTACTTCTGTCATTTGGGAGAAACATAAAAATCAATATAGATAAAAGATGAACAGATTCTTAAAGGGAATTGAATGCCGAATTCGAATAAAATATTGAAATTTAATATTGGGTCGAGTTGCAGCGATAACAATACTAATGTTCAAGGCTGGATTAATCTGGAACGGCCCACCTGACAAAAATTTCTCTAGAGAATGTTTTATGTAGATTTCAACTCTTTACAAATGTTTATGTACCAACATTTTTTCACTTCGATAGTTTGGCAGTTTTAAAGCAAAAATTAGATCAGTCCTACAAAATCTTAACTAGCAAAGATAAAGTTCTGGGAATTGATGTTAAGAATCTGTAAGGTTTACGACCACTTTGATAAATCTGTGGCAATAAGGGAAAACTACCAAAGTAATTTTTTTGAATTTAATAGTAGAGCGCTTACAAATTTGTGTGATCCGAGATTTGTGTACGGATAACACAATGCTGGTACTATCTCCTTTTCGACCAATCTTGAGTTTGGCTCCTTCCGCTTGTTGCCACAGAAGTAGTATCCATATAATTTAAAGCAAAAAAAATATATATATATTATAACATACCAATATAAACACATAAGTGTGTACATAAGCAAAACTATTTTCAACATACCTAAATGATAAACAGTTATTTAAAGCTAGGAAACATTGATTGTAAAAAAATAAAAAATTAAATTTAACTTTAACTTTAAATAGAGAACACATGTACACACCACTTAAGAAATTCGTGAAATATACTTTCATACATTTGCAAAAAAACAAATATCAATTTGTTGATATACATTTACGTAGAAATATTTGAAATCTCATGCCGAATCCTATGCAAAATAACATGACCGAAACAGATAGAGATATGCACACGTAGAGAAGAAAATTACGAAAAAGAAAATAAGTGTAAACAAGTAAGAAAGTCTAAGTTCGGGTGGAGCCGAACATTATATACCTGGTAGTGATCTATTACGGCATCCCAATTTACGCAGGTCTATTTTAATACTTTCCAGTTCGTATTATAAAGCCAGCTGGTTGTTTTCAATAAAAATACTTTTGTTATAAGTTTTGAGGGGTAAATTAATTTCGATTGTATGGGGGCTATATGTTAAATTGGTTCGATCTTGTTGGTTCCGACGAATGATTAATATAGTACCTAATTTTTTGCAGGAGTATACTACATGTCATTGAGAAGCAGCTGACTAATTTTCATTGAAATATCTAGTTGAAATTACAAGCAATCGCCTTTGAAAATAGCAGAACTTTCATGCTGAAAAGTGGGCGGCGCCACGCCTACTTCCCCAAAATCCTGTAGAGTTTTGCTTAAAAAGCTTATGATGTGTGCAAGATCTTATTGATTTAGATTGCATAGTTATAGAAATATCGTGTTTTAAGAAACTTGGCTTGGCTCTGAATTGATTTCGCCCATATTTACAATAAAGAGTTACCTTTCTATATTCAACATTTTCGCCAAATTTCGTTTCGACAAATCAATTTTTGCCAAAGTTATGGCATAAAAAGTTTTCTGAATCCACTATAAAAAGGAGGGGCCAAGCCCATTTTCGAATATTTATATTTTTCGAATTTCTTCGTTCACGGACACTTTGAAAGTGAAATAGAAATGATAGAAGTTATTGCCTATTAAATATATCTATGGTCCCTTTCAAACTCTTTCATATAAATGTGGGCTTGGACCTTAACCGATTTAACCCATTTTTTCCTGAACATTCTTGTGAATCTTTGTGCGGAGTTTCGTTTCGATATCTTGAATGGTTTTTGATTTATGATTAATAATATGTCTAAATTTGACCTAATCAAAAGTGGGAGGTGTTACATCCATTTTCAAAAATTTCTTGAAAATTTTGTTTTCTTTCTTAATGTTAATGTACACACCAATTTTTATCCTTATAGGTGAATTATGTACTGAATAATAAGTTTTTTTGTATTTTCGAAAAAGTAGGCGTGTCTCTCGTCCAAATTGGCCCATTTTAAAAACCGCTCGGAGATGCGTGCCAAGGAACCTGCATACCACAGACGGACGGACTAATATTGCTTGATCAATTTCTCTTTTCCTCCTGAACATTTTGATATATATAAGTCAATATCAATCTCGATTCGTTTATGCCGTTGATACTACCGTTAGGCGAATGAAGCTAATATACCTTGTGTGCGTACCACTACTAGGTATAAAAATAAAAAGAATGCTGGTAAGAAGCATACTAAGGCGAGTGAGTTGAAGGCGGCCGCTTCTGAGCGAAATTCAAAAAAATGTTTTTTGAAATTAGTTGCGCTAACAAAGGTTTAAAGAGCGATAGAAAAATAAATACAAATTGGGTCACATTCAGGAAGCAGCAAAGATAAAGCTAACTTTTATTTAATTATTCGTGACATGTGTACACCCAACTCTTTTTCTCACCATCCGGTACACTATAAATAAATATCTTCATGATAACTGAATTAAGTAAGTTATCTATTGTAAGCAAAAATACAAAACAATCAAATCCCAATCTTTTTCCAAAGTGAAACCCTACAGAAATTCAGCTGTCGTCAATGCCGTTCATGCCATGATAATTTAGCGTTATCCAGGATGCACCACGCGGAGGCGAACCTTCCCTGTTGTAACATAAGATCCCTCAAAAATTAAAAAATTGAGGCCTATTTACTTTACATTTTATTTTGGTGAACATCAACAGTCTCCCGTCTTAGCAGCTTAAAAGTATGATTTGTAAAACTTAGTTCAAACTGTGCAGCACTGATGCAGGGATTACTTGTATTAAATTACACGCCATACATTCTGTGGCAATAAGAGAAAACACCCAAAGTAATTTTTTGAATTTTTCAGTAGAGCGCTGTGAAAGTTGGAATTGTAGTGTAAATGTATGGCAAAAGCCGTGGTGTATTTTTTGTATAGATCCTAGATGGAGAACACAATGCTGGTACTGTCTCATTTTCGACCAAACTTGAGTTTGGCTTTTTCTGCTTATTACCGCAGCTTTATTAGTATAGTCTAATTATTGGCCACCTAAAAATATGCAACGATTCTTCCAACGACAGTGTCGGTATTTATATTGAAACAAATCTATGTATTTACTATTGGTACTGTTAATATCAATGCACATATTACAATTTTATAAATATTTGTTAAATGAAGTCGGTAGTAATTAGAAATAACAGTCAATCTTTAAAATTGTTTACTTTTAAAATGTTTACCTGAGATTGGGGAAAAGAGATTAACATGATATATTTAAGCTCAATGTAAGTATATGAAAAGTTCTAACATGTCTTGTTAGAGATTCAAAGGAAAGTAGTTATTTTTAAGTATACACTTTTTAAATACTAACTTTGGCTGCTATTCCAATCCTTTTTTTATCCTATGCCAAGGTAGGTATAATGGAGTAGTGACATATTTTAATGGTTTCGGTTTCAGGCTAGAAACATTAAAGACATGTTCCTGCTGGTAATATATATAAATTTTTCTCCTTACCACCCAATTCTGAGCTTTATATCTGATTTTGTATATGGAGAATTTTTCAACCTCTAACTGCGTGTAAAGGATTTGCAAAATGTTCTTAAAATCAATTTGATTCATATGAGTACAAGATATGTTGTGAGTAGAATTTTACAAGGCTTAATTTAACCCGTAAGCTGTACCAAATTAAATGTGGGCTTGACTTCTCTTTAGCAAGTCCGAATAAAATATTATTTGGAACCTCGATAACAATTGCTTAAAAGATTGTTGTAATATCAGTGTGGAGCTATCTTAATAAATGTTTAAAAAGGGTCGTGAAAACCTTGAAATGTGCAATATTTTGTATACTATCTTATACAAAAAGCTTACAGAGTAACCATCAATATTTTTCAGTAGCCCTCGATTAGCTAGAAAACAAAAAAAGTATGTAAAACGTTTGCTACAACTCTACAGACTAACGTCACCTATAAACTCAACACTAGGGATCTATAGTTACTCAAATGCAAAAGTTTCGTGGTTTTTTATTATTATTCTGGTGCATGGAATTTTTAATAAATCGTGCAAGTTGTAAAGATTTGAAAAAAAAAAATATCTTTATTAATTATTTTTGGAATTTCTTGACAAACATTTATTTATTTGATCGTCATTTTAGGCTCATTTTGTCGTACTAAACGATTATTGTTTTAAATATTTTGTCAATTAATTAATTTAACTCAGCAATAGTTGTATTAAATAAAATGCAATATATCTATTCGTACCAAAAGAGTTGAGTGTATTTTGCAGCCATTGACATAAGTTTACAGCGAGATGCAGCTACACATCAGAGAGTTTGCTTGCAAATATTCTCTTTTTAATGTATCGGTTGCGTGCATTGCACAAATTACATGTGATAGCACTTGCACTTACGATGAACCCTCAGAGCTGGAGATGGAATGTATGCTACCGGTGCGATATTGAGGAGTTGATGATGTCGGGGGTACTTCCACCGATCGTTGAATGCTGCCGGCAGAACCGCGCGATGGACGTAGATGATGATGATTTGATGCATTATAAGCTGCGGCTGAGCCATATTGAGCCTTATATTGGTCTGCAGAAGCGGAATTTTTGCGGGAAGACATTGAATGGATAACATTGATTAGAAGTGTATGAAGTATGATGCTAATGTAAGTGCCATTTTATAAAACTGCCTCAACAACACTTGTTGTGATAGTTTATCAACTCCTAATTCTACATGGTGTACATTTGTGATGGTAGACTAATGTGAAATATTTCTCTATATTCGTGATTGTTAGTAATTACTTAAATTGTTTTTACAAGACTGGCAGGCACTGTACAATTTTGTTAATGAATAAGCTTCCCAATTGAGACGAAGCGTCTGTGCGGGATCAATTGAAAATAGTTATGCATACACTTAGGCGCTAACGTATTTGTTCTGTACACACACTGCCATTTCGTACACATATTCGACAAAAAAATTAAATTTTAGAAAATTATAAAAAATGCAAATGATTGGCAACTTTGTAAAACAAAAAAATAAAAATTGAAAATTTTAGAACAGTTATTAGCATAAACCAAAGTGTGAGAAGCTATTAAAATATAAATTTTATACATTTGCAAACGATGGTTAAAGATTTACGTTTAGTTTCGGTTGCTGAACTATAGACATTTTATAACATTAGATAATAATTATAAGCATTTATAAGTCAAGAAATTCATGGCCATTTTTCACTAGAAAATATGGACGAAAAAATATGCATATGCGTATATGTAACTCTTATCTGTGTGTGTGTGTAAATTTACATATAAATATGAATGGGTAAGCAAAACCTTGGAATAAATATAACATTTGTTTTTAAATTTACTAAAACCAATTCGTTTACGTGAGTGCATTACATTTTTGTTTCTAATTTACTCAGTTTTCTTTACATTAATGGTAACGCCAATTGTAAATTTGGTTTATTTAATTCCCATAACCAATTTCATACCCGGCTATGAATGAGCTTTATGTGTTGAAGTGGATTGTAAAGTGTCCGTGAATACGAAATGAGCTGTCTCTTATTTCTCCCTGCATATAGACTACAGACAATTTTCATTACGTAACATTTTTAATGAGATAAATTTTATAAAAATGTCGCAATAGTAAGAGATGATAAACATTTGACTTTTAAATAATACTTAAAAACATGCAAACAATTTAATATTCGAATTTGCACCAGGAGTCACTAAATTACGGACTGCCGTCCGTATCCGAACCTTTTTTATGCGGACCTTGCTTTAACCACACAAGTATTTTGTTTTTAAGTTTTGTAACTAAGTCTTTAGATCAGAACACAGCAAATACATACAAGTGTACAAAATTGTACTTTATGCTTTACACTCCTTCGCCACATGTGCTCGTTTTGAATTTTGTTGTGTCAATACAAGTATAAGTTTGATTACTGGAGCAAAAACATTCGCGCTCCGCAGTGTATACTTGAAATTTTTCTGCCATCGATCACTCATTTCTTGTAGGGTAGCTACTAAAATTAACAACCCTGTAAATGCTGTGTATTAGTAGAACCCAGATGAAGTGGGCTTGTCAAATAATTAAAATTAAAATTTTTCTTTCACTTCTTTGCAAAAAAATTGTGGGATTACTCTCTAAAGATAGTGATCCGTGATTAATGCCTTTAGCCTGCAGTTGGCTATAATTCTATATATATAAGTAAATTGCAAGTCAAGTAAATGGGTACAATTGGTCTCTCCATAGGACATGATCAAATAAATGTGAGCACACCAGCCCATACAAAGTGATCAGAACTGGCATTAGTCGCCTCCTCCTTTGCGACTTATCCCGGATGCATCCTAGATTAATCGTATTTTTTGCAGGGGTTTGTCAAGTAACCATGTTGCCAGCGGCTGTCTCACTGTTTTACGGTGATGTACTGTTTCAAACTGTCAAATCGTGCTGGATCAGTGCAAATGTGCTTGATTCGGCAACAAAAACTTCCATTTATTAAAAGCTCGAATATAAAATGCCAATAAAATGGCGTCCACATAAAGAATTTAATCCAGATAACTCTGAAAATGGCTTTAGTGGTAACCGAGCGCAAAACGAAGTACGTGTTGTCATCAAACAAAGAGTCAGCACATTTGCGTCTTGGCAACCACGCCACTGTTGGCAGCAATAATTTCGAAATAGTAAAGGACTTCGTTTACCTGGGCACCAGCATTAACATCAACAATAATGTTAGCCTAGAAATCCGACGAAGAATTACTCTTGCAAACAAATGCTACTTCGGACTGAGTAGGCAATTGAAAAGTAAAGTCCTCTCTCGATGAACAAAAATAAAACTCTATAAGTCACTCATCGCGCTCGTCCTGCTATATGGAGCAGAAGCAACATCTGATGAGGCTCTGGGAGTATTCGAGTGAAAGGTTCTTCCAACGATTTGCGGACCTCCACGCGTTGGCGACGGCGAGTACCGAATACGATTTAATGATGAGCTGTATGAGCTCTAAGCAGACGCCGACGTAGTTCAGCGGCTTCGCTGGCTAAGCCACGTTGTGCATATGAGCGAAGATACTCCAGCCCAGAAGGTATTCTTATCGGTACCCGCTGGTGGATGCAGAGGAAGAGGGAGACCACCACTCCGATGGAAGGACCAAGTGGAGACCGATTTGCGATCCCGCGGTATTTCCAACTGGCGTCAGTTGGCGCAACGACTGGAAATGACTGGCGAGCTATGTTGGACGGTCAAAATCAACCAGGCGGTTAGATGGCTCTCTAAAAATGAGGGACTAGTTTGCTTTCGAATAGACATACAAAGAGACGGACGGACGAACAGACGGACATGGCTATATCGGCTCGGAGATGAGCTGAGGGTTTACTTATTGGTGGGTCTATCTCTTCGTCTTCTCATACTTACAAACATCGGACCAAAGTAATAATACTATTTCATGTTCATGAAAGGCATAAAAAAATAATTATCAAAAAAAACTGCAGTGACGAGCTTTGTATCGGAAACAGATTAACAGATATTAAGAAAATTGTCTACATCCTTAGTAACTTTTACTCTGGGGAACCAAATGGAAAATATAGTTTTAAAACACAAAAACAACAATTTTTTGTTAAGAATTTTTATAAAAGAATTGAAATTGAAAAACTAGCCTTAAAAATTCTCCCTTTGTTTGGGTCAACCTATGTTTGTGAAGCAGCATTTTCTAAGATGAACTTTATTGCAAGTAATTTTCGAAATAGACTCCAAGATTTTATGACAATAAAAAGAAGCAATAAATGAAGTAGTTTGCTGCCGTATTGTTGAATACGAGTACTGAGTATGTGAAAAGTTTGTTTTCATTGTTTAAAAAACTATATATTGATCCCTCTCTTTTTGCCGAGCACTGCTGTGGGGCCACGCAACGAACATAACGCACCACAATTGCTTGTTTTTGTGGTAAATACCTTGTTTTTTTTTTAAACTGCTTAAAGAAAATAAATTGTTATTTTGACTTTTTCGTGTACACGGCTAAAAATTTTAACCTAAATTTAAAACTTTTCTGGGCTACATATTTGTCCAAACCATATTTGGTTTAGAATTTAAATTGTGCCAGTTTTCGAGAAAATGAGCGTAAAGAAGAGTTTAAATTTTAAACCAGAAATGTCTTAACAATTAAAAAACATAAAAAACATTTGTATCAGTTGGCAGGATTCGAACCGACACTCCCGCATCAGAGCCGTCTGCTCTACCCACTGAGCTACGGCGCACAGAAAAATGGAATGACAAAAATTCAGTGACTTGAAAAATCTTTCAAAAATAAATGAAAAGAAATTAAAAAAAATTTAGACGTTCTTTCAGTTCAGTTTTAAATCTAATTAGTAATAAATTCAAAATTGGTGTAGGTATTTGAACGGTTTGGAATTTATTACAAAAACGTTTGAAACAAAGTATATTGAACAAAGTAGAAGTGAAATTGACAGTTCTCTCTTTTCTGTAGGAATTCTTGCGTCAAATAAAAAAATTATGAACCCATTATATTCAAAAATTCATTACTTTTATAAAGAGTGAGAAGAAATAAGAAATCGTTTCCATCAAGGTCATATAGAATAGATGATATATTTACAAAATTAAAAGAAAACCGATTCCTTATCGCTGAAACCGTTTAATATGAAAGAATATGGGCTTGCCTACATTGCTGGATATATAATCCCAAACGTCGACCTTACCCACTATTAGGTTACGGTTGGATAAACAAGAGAGAATATATAAATCTTGGTAAGCTTAACCATCCATTTTTCAATAAAATAAAACCTTTATAAATATATGACATTTGTTTTTTAGATGCGGGATATTTCTTAGAAAGACGCAATTAAACGAGAAATTGAACAAGAGAAAATATAAAAAAATTGCATTTAAAATCAAAAAATAAAAATAAAGTTTTCTCAATCACTGATGCCGATAAAAAACTCTATGAGAAACCAATTCCTTATCGACCAGTTTTTTCAACACAGTGGGAATCTCATTCATGCGTAGATGCCAAAGTAGCACTTTTGGTGGAAAAAGTAACTCCGTTTTATTTCTAGGTGGGATCTTTTTTGGTGGGGAATGCTGGTTCCCAAATGGGCGAAGAACCTTTTCCGATATTAGTAATTTTACGGCTTCATCAAAACCGATCTAATTTTTGATTACAAAATTTGTATGGGACTCAAATATCGTGCTCGGGCCACAAAGTGTTAATACGCTGGTTTATATTTTTTTGAAGTAAAAACTCCTACAAAAACAAAATATTTTTGTTGTCAATTCTACCTTCCCTAATTTGCCTTGATTTGAAAAATGGCTTAAACCGACGAATGGCTTAAAATTTAGGCTAAAATTTTTAGCCGTGTATAAAAGCATATCCTTAAAAATTTAAAACCAAATTTGGGAATTTTGTTAATACCACAAAAATATTCTTGTTTGCTCTGAATAAGAGGGACATTAATTAATTTTTTGAATTCAAATTCATAATCTGCTGAAGCTTTCTTACTATTAACTAACTTTTATATAAGCCGATTTCAACTGTTGCTACTTGGGGTATTCCTAAAGCTGCAAAAACCATTAGAAATTTTCCCAAGACATCCCCAGTGTTCCTAGGGGTTATTATTAGTTGCCTAATGCCAATTTGTAGGAAAAAGTTCAAAGCAACACACCAAAAATTGGAAGAGAAGGTTTATGATGATATACTGTTGTATATCGCGCCATATATTTATTAATTTTCTTTTAAGATCTTAATTCTTGATACATTTTTTATCGATTCCCAAACATCAACCTCAACTTCCTGCATTAAAATTTGTATGCAATTAAACTTTATTTGTTTGTCTAGTAGAGAAAAAATTGGAAAGACTTGTACAACAATAGAATGGGATGACATGTTTGTCACCAACTTATCATGAGACCCATTCTCGGACACTGGGATGCGAATTCAAGTGCCTGCATCAAAGCCGCTTTTAAAGCTAAAAATCAGCCGCCGTGGACTGGCGGTAGTGTTGTTGGTCTACCACCCAGAAGGTCCCGGGTTGCCGTAAAAAACTTTAATGAACTCAAATACATAATTGACAACTAACGGTGCACATATTCGAAGCTGTCGCGTTCCTCTAATATACATTTATATATATGCCGATTTTTGATATCCAAATATAGAGCCAAATTGGAGTGAGTTTGGATTTAAATATGTACCGGATGCTTTGCCTCGGCAAAAAAGGAAACTCTTCTGGAAATAATAATAGGTTATAACCTCTTCAGTGCTAAAGTCCAAACAATTTTTAATAGTCAAATGTTTGGTAATGCTTCATTATTTCTCTCAATCGGTATCGCAGTTTAAGGAGGACACATTAGCTCTCTTTTATACAATTTTAGCTTCTCTGTTTACTTTTTATGTTGAGTCCATTTCATATGTAAAAAACTATGAATACCGGTTTCTTTGAATAATAAAAGCATATTTAATTTTGTTTTTATATAAATGCAGTGTGTGACAAAACTAAAGCACAGATATTCCCTTTAAAACATTTTACTCGAAAAAATCGTAAGTACATTTTCTATAAAGTTCAGTCCTATTTATTAAGGAAGAATACATATTAGGTATTATAGATTTGAATAAATAAAAGTAGCAGAGACAAAAAACAACTGTTATTTGAAATTTTTCTATCAAAAACGTTGCTTGAATTCTAAAATCTATTCAAAACGTTGCTTCATAACAGTTATTCAATGAAAAAAAAAAATTTATTTTTCAAATAAGAGTTATTTGTCAACGTTTTTTTTACGTTGCTTGATAACTGTTATGGATGAGAATCACTTTTGTTCGTTGCCCAAAAAAATTTAAGTTTGAAATAAATTTTTGTACTTTTTCATAATAGTTTCTAGATGATAAATATATATATGTACATATATATATCAGTGATGTAACGAATGCCAATTTTTCAACATTCGCGAATGCGAATATCCACTAATGATATTCGCGAATGCGAATATTCCGTTTTTGTTCAAATTTGTCGATAATTGTGTAGGGCTATGCAGTCCCGTTCGATAGACGTGCGTTTCGTTTCCATTTTGTTCGCGAACCGACATGTTACCAAGACTCCTGTCTACAAGTAGCGCAACTTACTCGGAAGCCCCACATCACAAACACACACAAACCAACACAGGGAGTTTGGATTCAATATTAAAACAAACAAATTTAAATAATATAATATGACCCATATAATTCACAAATAATTGAAAATAAAGCAGTTCTAGCTACCTAATTTTCCGAGGAGTGGCACTAAAGTGGTATAAAAAATGTGTATCTTCACATCGCTCCGTTGAAATTAGAGTTAATTTTTTTATGAACAATGTGTCTTGTGACTATGATTTCGCAGTCGCAGATATTTGGATCCGAAGCTGTGAGGCACAGTGATAGAAATAAATAAAATTAGAGCAGTAGCTGTGTTCGGTGAGGATAAAATTTTTAAAAATTTTATAAAATTTTTACTGGAAAGTGTTCGGTGACACAGAACAAATATTTAAAAACTTGAACTATTAACTAATCAAAATGGCAACAGATGTTTTGCTGCAAGTGTTTACTGACTCCTGTTCGGTGTTTCGAGAGATTTTTACGTCATCTTCACTTTGTTAACACTTATTTGCAAGTTTTGTCACCGAACACTGCTAATGACTATTGTTATCTTTGTTTTGGTTATGCAACTTTTTTGGCAGTGTTCGAATATTGCAAAATTTAAGAAATTTTTAATCAAATTAAAACAATAGCTATAGCAAAATAATTACCCACCTTTCCAAAAAACTACCAAAAATAGCTATAAGTTTTGGTTTTTAAACGACATTTCCAAAAGACAATATTCACATTTATTAAAATTGAGCATTCGAAACTTAAAGCAAGGCTATGATAATTCATGTTGCAATAAACATTAAAAAACATTGGGGAAAAAGTATCCATTTTTTTAATCTGCAAGTATTTGGTTGTGGTATAAATTTAAATTCGAATCCGCATTGCGATTATTGCAACCGAGATTGAGAACGGGATCAGATTCTGTCAAAGTCAGTCACTCACGGGGTTTTCTTTGAAGCTGTCCTGCAATTTATTGTTATGTCAGTGGAGGAAGTTTATTTATTAACTGAAAAAATATGTTAAAAAAAAATTCATTGTTATTTTCTAAGCGAGAAGTATTTTTGTTTAAGCGTCTACAATTTTTTGTTTGTTTGTTTAGATTACATATATTTATAGTTTATCGTTGAAGAATATATTTTTAGTTTGATCATATATTATTAGTTGAGTTACTTTTTCATGCATTAAAAAACATTGGAAATAAATGGATTTTACTCTTACTAACCTGGTCTTATCTTCGAATTACTTTTTTTCTAATATTCATATTCGCAAAACATTCGCAGAAATTTTTACGAATGCGAATGTCTAAAAACATGCGAATATTCGCGACATCACTGATATATATGTACATACATATGTACATATATACATATATTTTACAATAACTACTATTTTCCAAAGCGTCTCGTTTCGTTTGTTTGTTAAAAATTGCACTGGAATAGATTTGAAGAAGAAAATACATATTATCAAAATTAAGGATAATCTATAGATGAAGACAAAGGTGGGTTAACTTGATTCCGAGTCGTCTTAGAAAAAAGGTAAGGCAGACCATGGCATAGCCTATAAGGAAGAAAGTCAGATTCATAGATACATACTTAGCGGCACATAGGCAGCTCCTTTGACACTTTCAAGAGCTGAATTAAAATCTACTAAGATATGTCTTCCGTCGATCACTACACTATGGTGCTTTTATACTATTAAAAACCATATTTCTATACACTAAGATTTCAATCAGTCTACAACGGTTGGGTGCTTATCATAGGAGGAACCCTTATCTTAGCCACTTGGATGTCTAGAAAAAAGTTAATGGAGCTCTGTGTTATATTTAATATGAAGATTACCATAGTAGCTGGCTAGCTACGTTATGTTAATGATTGAAAACTGTACTGCCGGATTGTATAAGTGTTAGTATATGATACTGGCGATTTCGCAGAAACAACCGGAACAATGATGAAGAGTGCCCCTTTGTAATGCAAAGAAGGGAAGTGTGTATGAACAGTACCGAAACTATAACAGGGGACCGATGCGGTTTCTCCATCCGAATTTCTTAAGGATTTGAAACCGGAGCGAACTCTTGATAACTGAGAATGGCGACCTGGTGGTAGAGAGTGCTTAGATTATGGAGGGATCACTTCTTTTTCCCTGGCTAGGTCATGTTGTGCGAATGAATGAAGACGCCCCGAAGGTATTCTTATCGAGTGAAGGACCAAGTGGATACTGATTCCTCGGTGTCTCCAATTGGCACTAATTTGCAATGAAAAAAACTGGAGAGCTAAATTTGTTGGACCGTTAAAATCGGCTTGGCGGTTAACTGGCCATTTAGAGTAAAGTATGAATTAACAACGGTTATTAGATAACGAAAACATAAACTTTGGGATATAATAATTGCAGAGAAAAAAATATATATTCTATATACTATCATCTAAAAACTATTATAAAACAAATACAAAAATTTATTTCAAGTTAAAAATTTTTTTCTTGGCTACGAAAAAAAGTATTTCTGTTGTTGTTGTTGTTGTAGTAACTATAAAAACACTCCCCGAAGGTTTTGGGGGAGTTGTCGAATTAACAGTCCTTGGCCGGATTTGAACCCGGTACGTCACGGTACTCCCATGCGGTACTGCCCGACTGCCGTGGTAGCGATTTATGACCCTTCTAGGTCATGTCACCCCTCCTTCCGCAAGGAAGGATTAGATGGGTAATGAGAGGTGAGAGGCATCATATCCGTAGATTAACCATGGAGTTGCACGTCATTACGCATATTAGTCGCCTCTTACGACCGGTATGCCTACCTCGGGTATATTCTAAACCCCTAACCCGCAGTATTTCTCATACATAACAGTTATCAAGCAACGTAAAAAATAAACTTCGACAAATAACTATTATTTCCAAAAAATAAAATAAACGTTGACAAATAACTATTATCCCCAAAAAAATAAAATAAACTTTGACGCATAACTCTTATTTGAAAAATATAAAAATCCCATATGCGCTCACATATAAATACAATTCATATGAAAGAGCCTGAGTTTCTTATGAAATAGCAAAACAAAAACAATTTGGTATGGAGCTCAGGCACTATCTGAGGAAATAGAAATTTACACTAACAAATTGACAATGAAAAATTTTTTTAAATGCTGAGGCACTGAGAAAAATTTATATTCAGAATTGAATGTACTCGAATTTAATTGAAAAAAAGGAACGGAATTTTGAAGAATTTTATTGCATAAAATCATTTTTCAAGTCTTATAAGAAACAAAAAAAGATCTAAATAACCATGAAGTTGGTTCAAAAAGCAATTAAAGTGAAGCTAAGGTTGGTTCAAAACGGTCCGAAACATAGATGATCGTAACCGTAACTAGTGCAGCTGGGTAAAAAGTAGACATCTGGGCTCAAAAAAGTCAAAAGATATTAGCAAGGACTATTCCTTGATATTTCAACAGGTCGCGTTTAGATCGAGACAGACTGAAATTTAGTATTCTGGCATAAAAAGTTTTGTTACCGAATATGTGTGGAATCGAGAAGTAACCACGCCTAACTTTTATATGTGTATGAAATATTTTATCAAAATCTCTGATAGTTCTAAATGTAACTTGCAAATAGTTCTTTGAACAGCTTTAACTGAAACCTTTAGCGGTATAAATTGAGTTTGTTGTTTGTGTTGTAAGATAGTATCTTCACGAAAATTCCCGCACACCCACTTTGGTTATAATTGTCGAAATTGTGCTACTTGAGTTACATAGCTAAAATTAGCTGGAAGAATCTCCATAATTAAAAAAAAAAAAAATCATTGTACACATATTTTTGTCCGTGTATTGTAATTTAACTCTCAATATAAAATAATTTGAGCGCCACTGATTATTATGAAGCAACGTTTATTCGATAAAACTTATAAAGGTTATGTCTCCGAAAAGTAGTTTACCAGTATTCAAGTATCCGATGAGCTCAAAAATTGTAGCGACAAAACCAAATCAAAATCAAATATCTATGGGACCAACCTGGTTTTTTTTCTCGTTATTTCGTGGAATATCCGTGGCTCTTTATGGCAGGCTCACATCGTGTTGGTATTGAGTGTATTATTTAAGTAAAACATCTTAGGAAATAATTTTCCACGCCTGCTCAACTTGTCCGAATAAGAGTGTTTGTTGGTGCAATTTTTCTCCCGATTTTTAGGATCCATCATTTTCTATAGATTCTCTGTCTCGGGCCACGACAACATTCATACATACATGTATATGTCAACATCTCTTAATAGCTTTTGTTTAACCGTCTAAACGATTTTGACCTTCCAACAAAGCGCGCCACCTGACTCTATCCTTTGCCAGTTGACGCCAGTTAGAAACGCCAAGAGAACGCTGATTGTTCTTGGTCTTTCCAACGGAGTGGGGGCCTCCCTCTTCCTCTGCTTCCATAGGTGGGTTCCGATAAGGATACATTTCGGGCCGGAGCATCTTCTTCCATTCGCATTACATGGCCAAGCCAACGTAGCCGCTGGGTTTTGGTTCCTAACCTATTTTTTTAGACGAATCGTCTTCCTGATAGATCCACCTTAAGGGAATTCCTTCCCCTAAAGAAATAGGATGAAGATTTTATGAATATATTTGTACATGGAATGATCAAATACCAACACAATCGTATGAATTGGACCCACCTCATGACCGGAGAAGCGTCTACAAACCCCTACACTGCCTCAACCGTGTTTCATCGATCAAAAAGTAAAGTTAATTAAGTATGCTTTGCTTTTTAAGATTTGGAACAAGCTCATGAGCGTCCTAATATTTCAGAAAACTTTTATTTGACAGAAAATAAGATTCCTCGTCGTATTGTACTATTACAATTTAGTTGGAATTTTAAGAACCATTATTTCTCTTCATCTGAAATCAAAGGAGTTTCAAAGCTCCGAAGTGAAGTAATCGATCTTTAAGAGCACGTCTTTAAATGGGGTGGGTATCACAACTTCTTTCATAAAACTTCTTATGGAAACAAGAAGAAATATTCTTAGTCCACGAACGGTTGCCCGATCGTTACTATTCGGTGTTTTTCGTGCATAAGCACCCCTATCTGCAGTGCTTAGGGAATCAGTTGAATGGAAAAACATTTGTAGAACGCTAAATAAAGCCATGAAAACTGTGAAAATATTTTGAAATAGTATTTCCTGGTTTCCTTTGATTAAATTTGAGTAAAATTCTTTCTCGAAGTACCACCAAATAATTATTTTCAGCAAATATTTTCGACTTCTACAGATCCTCCAACCTCGTTTAATGGCTATATAAAAGAACCAGCACCGTTGTTTGAAATGTTTCGAAATATATCGGCGTGGTTATTGTGGCTCACATTTACCACGATTTTGCGGTTTTTACAACACATTTAAGGAAAATCAAGATCTACCTTCATTTCGTGCTTTAGTTTTGTGGCACAAATTTGTTAATTAGCCCGAAAAGTGTAATTAATTTTTTTTAACGGACCATGAAAACGGTTTTTCTGTTTCATATTTCATATAAATAATATGTGGCATTTATCAGTAGAAACAAATAAAAAATTTTAAATCTGCACATAGAATTTTATTTAATCATGTTTAGCAGAGGGACCTTTCGTGCTTTCGTTTTATCGTAAGGAAAAATTTCTATAAACTGGATTTTTTGGTATTTCAAAAAAATTTGTTGGGAATAAACTATTTGGACCACAATTACTAAAAATCTTTTTTTGGATTGTGTTTTTGGTGAGGGATTTAAGAAGATAAGAAAAGGGATTGATACTTTGAACAATTGATTCAATTCCGTTCCCTATAAAAGGGGTTGTCCTAAGTTGAACCATCTATCCATCGAACATACTTCGGTATAAAAGAAAGATGAAAGAAATAATTGACATGATTGCACACAGGTAGTGGTTAAGTATATCTCACATTATATAGGTTACGGCAAGAAAAAGTCCACCCGATCTACACTCTTCTCAAACGACGGGCCTACGACAGACAAAGACAATGCTGCAGCCCGATAAGTCTTCCAAGAGCAGTCTTACGATCCTAACAGGAAACTGAAGACTCAAAGGTCGCCTGCATAAACATGGCGATGACTTTAAGAGAAAGAGATACAGGATCAGGCGGAGAAGAGGGATTCATACCCTATGAAGCCGAATATAATCCTTGACTTTTGAATTAGCTCGGCTTGGATGATTTACTATAAAGGGAAGTGGGCACAATACATTGCATTACCTCAATAACCACCGAACTAGTAGTTTCTAGCAATTACTTTATTTGCAATAGTTTCAATCCCATTTATCCAAATGGCATCTTGCTACCACTATGTCAAGTAGTGCAAGGCGGGGACTTGTAACGAGTCTCTGGTTTGTTATCGTTTCACAGCTAAGTAACGAAACAAAACTGTATTGGTACATGCAATACCAAAACGTGTAACGAAACCGTGGGAAACGATACTCCTTTATAACTAGTAACAATTTCTTGGAAACGGTTCCAGCAGAAACAAAACCTGTACAAGAATAGAACTGTAACAGAAACGCTAGATATAGAAAGAAAACTAGTAACGCATTCTAGGTGCAGTACAATATAGAAAAAATTGGAAAAGTACGTCTATGTTCCAATTTCAGCAATTCCTGACGTCGAAGCAGTTGATTTTTTGAAAAAATGTTTGAATCGCTTTTTCTTTCAAAATGTCTCACAAAACTTTACAGGATTAAAAAATTTAGTTTACTTAATAGTTCAAAATGAGTGTAATTTGTGGTAAATAAAAATTGCATATAATTATAATAACTTTTCGACAGAAACCGCATACCTTGGAGATAAACCGCATACGGTTACCTTGTAGATAAACCGGTTACGTTACAGTTTCGGTACGCAAGAAGCGTTACTAGTATTGTTTCTATACCTTAGGTTCCTATACAGTTTCGATCATGAGAAGCATTGATAGTTTCGTTTCGGTACAGATACGTTTTGTTACGGTTTTGTTACACAGGTAGCGTTTCAGATTTCGTTTCTTTGCTCAGTGTTTCGTGCCTGCTTGAGGTTCCTGCAGTTTTGTTACACTTCTGTTACTAATTGGGAACCTTTCCAAGCATTCGTATTCTAATTATGTTTCAATATTTATATGTTACTCAGAAATTGAGTGTCTTGAACTAGCTCCATTAAAGGACAACTTTAAAATGCAACACCGAAATCTTGGCAATCTTTGTTTTTTCAGAATGCTTACACCCCGAAAAAATGCAAACATACTTTTAGTAAATGCAGGTTATCTACGAGTACTTTTACTGACAAAGCAAATTTTTTAAATACATAAAAATCAAAGTTTTAATTCGAAGATTAATTGGAAACGAGCTTACCATGTGCTTGATAACCGTTTGTGTTCTGAGCTGAAATTGTTCTATGTATTCATTGTAAAATATTAAAAGCATGCAAACTCTTTAAACTAAATTAAAGTAGTCGAAGAGTTAGTAATGTATGTAAATTAATTCATTATAAGTACTTATTATATATGCAAAATATAGTATTATCAATTCATAGAGCAAGGCTAATAAATATTTGAATTAAAATGGTAACGAATTTACAATGAAGAAATGTAGGTTCCATTAATGAACTGTAAGTGCTACCATCTACACCAGTCAATGCACTATGTTATAATGTGAAAGCCATATAATTTTTTAATATTTTTTAATTTGTTGAAACTTATGAATTGAAAATGGGCAAGTTAAATGCAGCTGAAGCTAATAATGCTATGAAAGCTTAGTAGGAAGATGAAGCATTAATTAATATTATCTACATATGTTGCATCGAATCAAAACAAGCGAAAGCTCTTCACAACCTCTTCGCTTTCTAGAGCTGTGCTAACTTTAGAGAAGCTTAAGTGCGAAAAGCTTTCGCGTTGAAACGATTTGCACATTACTCTGCCATTTTGTAGCACGAAAAGCCTAAAAATACGTATCGACTTTGGACGATTTGTTTGTAAGTAGTTTGTACGGGTGGCTATTGGAGCTTTGATACAATCTTTGTAGCAAATTTATAATATATAAGCTAGTTCTTTCCTTTTCCTATATAAGCTAGTTCCTTTCATATTTTTTTTTATTGTACACTGAGATTTCATTAAAAGCTGCTGAGTTGCAATCCTTGGTAATTCGAATGTTAGATAGTAAAGTTGTGTTGCTAACTGTGTGATATTCTAGAGAATACAGAATTGCTTTTGTAGGCCTAGGCTTCAAGCTCTGGAAAGCTTTTTATTTTATTTATTTAGCTTCAAACTGCTTTTTATAGTAAAAGTTTTGTGTTATACTTAGCTTAGTAATTCTTGCAAGATATTGTTTAATTTAGTTTTGTTGGCCGTTATGGTGTCATCGCTTCAAACAATAAATAAATGTTGCCCTTCTATAGTTCTATGATAGGGCCGTATTGTCGCATCCGTCCTATCGGAAAACCATTTCCAGTGTAAAAGAAAAACAAATGTATACTCTCTCCTCTGACTATGTCGGTGGAGGAGGTGAAATTTGTTGATTGAAACGAAAACTAGACTTAATATTTTAGGAAATTTGGTCCTATCAAGGATTGTGTGGAATATTTGCAATGTTTATCATCTTTACAAAGCACTTCGTATGTATTTATTTTCCAGTTTTTATAATAATCATAATTATTACAATGATTATTATAGAAAAAAGTATATTTAGTTAAGTTTAAATTAAAGTAAAAATCATAGATATAAAAAGAATAAATCGAAATGCAAAGTAAGGAGAGATAATAACGAAAATATAGAGAGAAGTATATATAAAACGAAAAAAGCTATAGAGTTTTGCCAACCTGTCCCCACCAGTGCCGGCTCCGACTTCAGCCAATGCTTCGCCACCATCGGCTTCAGATGATGATCCGCGTGACAGCGCCCCACGTATCTCACCTGGCAGAACTTCTTCACTTCGATGCACCGTAAAAGAGTTCTTACCCTTCTTTCCAAAGCCCATACGTCTTTTACGACCTTTATATATATTGTATATTTGTAAATGAAATATTGATAGTGGCTTGCTTAATTGAATTTTTGTTTTCCAATTGTTGGGGAGTTTTTTTAATACTTAATATCTACTTTCAATATGAATGTATATGTTTTGTTTCAAATGCGTCACTAACATAAATAATATTAACATTTTTCGTAATATAAGTGCTATAAACGAAAGACAGCGGTTTTTCAGTATAACCAATAACAAAAAAATTTGTAAACAAATGCACACAACCAATGAAATGTTAAAAAAAAAATTAAAAAACCATAATTACTCATATCCAAACATTTCGAATATACGAAATAATGGCACCGTGGTAATATAAAACATAAAATTTTTATTGAAATTTCTTCAAAAGTTTCCAGACTTGAAATGATAATTGACGATGGAGGCCATTATCGATATGGTTAAAATTGTGAGTATGTTAAAGTAAAGAACTTTGAAAAATATTTAAGCAATTTAACGATAGCAACTGGATGCGCTCTTACCTGTGGCTGATAACTGCGAGGTTGAGTTAGACTTTTTCCCCATGCCGCTACCGCCTTTAGGTGAACGATCTTGTTCCACAGCGCCTTTCTTTCGATCTGTTGCGGTATCGGATAAGCTGCCATCTGAGTAGGTATTCATACCATTAGTCATATAATCACATACATACATCTATTTTGCTCATAAATCTACTTATATTTAAAATATGCAGACTCGGCAGACGTTGTGCTGTTCGAAAATAGCACTAACTTCTATTCTCATCTATCGCCTCCTCTGCCACTTCCAATACCTCTATATACTCCTTTTAACCTTCCTCTTACCCCTAGTTTTTCTCTGCTTTTTGCTTCTTCCCATACCTCCTTTTCCCTTCTACTTGTGCCTCTGCCTCTACCGTTCCTTGTGTAGCTGGTAGATCGGTTATTTTATTCCTACGCCGATTTGGATTTTAATTTTATACATACAGTATAGGTATGGATGACAGTGGAAAGTATTACGCCTCTAGCAAATAGTTTATTATGTCGATTTATTATGACCCTACGCTAACCTCGGACCATTAAGGTTACGAAATTACCACCCATATATTTCAGTTCAAAAATGATACCATTTTTTCCCGGACCCTTCCCTGAATTAATGAAAATCTGGGTGCTGAATTTCCTTTCGATATCTTGAATGGTTTTTGATCTAAGATTATTAACATTTCTATATTTGTCTTAATCAAAAGTGGGCGGTGCCATACCCATTTTCAAAAATTTCTTGAAAAATGTATTTTATGCCTCAATCTTAATTTATACACCAAATTTTATCCTTATAGGTGTATTATGTACTGAGTAATCACTTTTTTTGTGCTTTAGAAAATATTCTATACATAAAAAGTGGGCGTGTCTATTATCCGATTTCACCCAAAATATCTCAAAATTTACTCAAGTTATCGACGGTCGGACGAACGGTCATGGCTTAATCAATTTCTTTTTTTCTCCTGAACATTTTGATATATATAAGTCAATATCAATCTCGATTCGTTTATGCCGTTACATACTATCGGTAGGCGAATGAAGTTAATAAACCTTGTGTGGGATGGTTTTGAATCACATCTTTGTTGTAATTCATAGTGACCATATTGAATTTTAAGATATATATTGCTCAAACGAAACTTGCTGATTGTAGAAAAACATACTTGTAGATAACAAAAACTCTCTTATTTTTATTATACAGGGGGGCGCAAAAGTCATCCTCCTATCAGAAAATGCTATAAATTTTGCGATTGGCCCCTAAAGTCAGTTCTGTTTTGACATTTGTGTAGTAAACACATGCGAAATACACGTTAATAAACAATATTACGCTACACTGCTCCAGAACGCGGAATATTGCTGACTATTTATTTCGGTCGGTGAAAAACGGTTACTGCGCAAAAGTAATCCTCCTATCAGAAAATGCTATAAATTTTGCGATTGGCCCCTAAAGTCAGTTCTGTTTTAACATTGGTGTAGTAAACACATGCGAAATACACGTTAATAAACAATGTTACGCTACACTGCTCCAGAACGCGGAATATTGCTGACTATTTATTTGACCAATAATCGGTCGGGGCCAAACGGTTACTGTGAATGGTGAGCGCTACAGAGCAATGATCAACGAGTTCTTTTTGCCGCAACTTGATGAATTGGGATTGGAAAACATGTGGTTCCAACAAGACGGTGCAACAGCACACACTGCACGTGCCACAACCGATATGCTGAACATCGGAAGCTTACTTTTGCGCCACCTTGTATGTTGTAATATTTCTGTTCTTATATGGGTTTACCAAATAGAGCACAATCCTTATCCTTGATTGCTTTGAAGCTGTGAGTTTATGAACACTCTTTTTTTTTAGATATACGAGTATTTGGAAATTATGACAAAAGGCAGGAAGACTTTGTGAGAACATCGACCGGTACTCCAAGCTTTTAATGCGTATTTATGTATGTACATCTTCCCTCGACAGGGTTGAGTCCATCTACTGTTACGTTCTCTTAAGTTGGAAGTAAGTAGGGTAGATTTGCAACCCATTTTTTCATACAAATCTCGAATAGGAGCCATCTTGTGAGTGGGCCTCAAGCACATGTGCTGATAGTGGATAAAATAACCAAGTTTGGCAAATTATTTTAATTTAAATACAAAAGAAGAGATTTTTATTTAGAGTTCTAATGGAGAATCACAGTGTTAAGGATGAGTTAATGTTATGTTTTTATAATGCTTTTCGTTATCAATATATAGGCAGTTT
Organism: Merzomyia westermanni; assembly: GCA_949987695.1. Taxonomy (NCBI): domain Eukaryota; kingdom Metazoa; phylum Arthropoda; class Insecta; order Diptera; family Tephritidae; genus Merzomyia; species Merzomyia westermanni. The sequence goes on from OX465288.1 coordinate 53,363,899, forward strand.
TATATTATTGAGATCATGAAATGACCATAATGGTACATAAGGGTGAATGACATCCCTGTCTATGTTCAGCTCAGTTCTAACCAAAAGAGTGCGGAAAGTAATAAAAACCAGCGGGAAGTTATGGAGGGCGACAATATGAAATTACAACAATGCCTTAAATATTCCCAAGAAATTTTCTTTTGGATAATATTTAATTTATCACGTAGAGCTCTTAATATAAACAAGGTGCAACACCAATGAACGCCTTATTCTATCTTGCAATCCAGTTTAGACGCCTCTGTAGGGGGAATAATAAGTTTTGCAAACCACTCTAGATCATCTTGGTAATAATAGCTTTTTTTATTCGTCAGCACTTAGCAACGTGCGAATATAAACATTCTGAACATTTCTTGGCTACTTGCCTTGAATAATTGTCTTGAAGAGTAGCTTGTATTTTTCCTACTTGCCTAGTTTGCGAATAGTTTTCAAATAGTTTTCCTTCCAAGTTTTTTCTAGGCAAGCAAAAGATATTTTAACCAGCATTGAAGTGCCTTAAAAATTCCTAATATATACTTTCATAAGAAGTAAATTAATTTAATCAATATTGGAGTTTCCCCAGCTACTGGTCTACCAAATTGAATTAATAAAATAGTTGCATATACATCCATACATTATTTACATAGACATAAAATAAAAGCACACATAAGTATCTACATATAAATTTAGCTTACCAACTTTCTCATCTACACTCTGGCTGAAGTTGGCATCGTCCTTTTTTCCCTCACCACCCCCATTTTTATCTTTGTCATATTCACTAAAATCATCATCCAACATAGCATCGATAGCATCCCAATCGATAGCGTCGAGTGGCGCATCGGCATCATCCGCGTCAACAGCGTCCCCAGCGGAGGTCGTTGTATTACCAATAATCGTTGTGGTTGTTGTTGTGGCAGCAGGAATTGTTGTTGAGGTCATATTTGTTGTTGTTCCCGTATTTATATTCGACGATGATGTGGTTGTGATGTTTGTGGATGTAGTTGTTGTTGTTTGTATGGTAGTTGTTGTTGTTGTTGTTCCGTCAACGTTTACGTTTTGGTTAGCGTCGTTATTTGTATTTGTATGTTTCAATGAGGCACGTTTAGGTGATGTGGAGTTAGCGACACCATGATGGGAATTTGCAAAAGAGGAAGAAGAAGCATTATTAGATATATTACCACCGACGACGATATTACCAGCAGCAGCAGTAGAAGAAGCACCACCACCACTACCACTCCCACTACTAGATTTCGTCTGTTGTTCCGCGACGTATGAAACTTCTTTCCCTTTTTGCCTAACACTACCACTACCACTACTAACAAAATTACCACTACTATCATAATTAAGATTTGTGTGCGGGTCTGTGTAGGGATCGCCATAATCATCGTATTCAAAATATTCCGGTTGATCATTAATACTAACGAGATTACTACGATCACTGCCCGATTCATGCTGTAACTGTTCTACACGTGTACGACGACCACCACTAGCGGCCATCGATGATTTACCGCGCTTCGATACAATCGATGAATGACGTGGCTGTTGTTGGCTTGGTGAAGACGACGAGCCCGGTCCTGCTGAACGACTGGATTCACGCATGTCACGAGCACCGCGATCATCACGAGGATCGCGTTGATCATGATGTTCGCCAATGGGACCTGGTCGCTCAGCAGAACCAGCACCATTAATGCGTTGTTCCCCACTATGTGGCGGCAGAGTAACAGACGAATGTGTGGCAGGATCTATTAACATGTGATCGTCATCGTAGCATTCCACGGGTGAGAAATTATGAGCGTTTTGTGCGCTTGGTGGATGTGGCAAATTACGACGTCGTTTTTGATATGGCAGTGCTGCGCCGTATAATTTTTCATGATTGGTCCGTTGTAAATTAAGTGACATATGATTACGTTCTCTCCCATCGTAACGACGATGAGAATCATTAAACACAGATGGTGCAACACCACGTCGTGTCCATCCAACATCCGAGTCATAGGTTATCGTAACTATTTTGTCATCGGTAACTAGAAAATGGGAGTGACTAAGCGGATTATTGGCATCAACATTGGCACCCATATAAGACTGACGAATATTTGTTTCTGAACCATAACGACGTGACAGTTCTTCCAGTGGAGCATTATACACCTCATCCTCATATCGTATACGACGACGACCCCAACTTTTTGCATGTAAATCATCATAGTCTAAAGAGCGTGATTGACCTTCGTGAAACATTTTTCTACGATCTAAAGTGGTGCTTGTTGGCACGCCCACTTTCGGTTTTTTCAGTATGGACGTTGGATGTGCCTTCGACTCGGCTATTGGTACAGCCGTAATAAGAGCATCTTCGCTTAATTGACGCGATAACCGTAATACTGATTGTGTGGGCAGTTGTGGTGGCGGAGCGAGTGATGACTTAGCCTTCTTGTGCGCTGTTGGCGTTGGAGTATGTACGTGATATGTGGGCACAGCGCCCAAATCAATTTGTGGCGCAGTGAAACCACCCAAAAAATGTTGATCCACACATTCGCCGCATATTGCCGGATCCATAGTTGGCAGTGATGGCTCTGATGATGGCTGATACATAGATAATGATGGTCTACGTAAAAGTTGTTCAGCTGTATACGGATAAGCGACTGGATGATGTTGCGGATGAGGATGAGATTCGGCAATACAAAATGGATTATCACAAGCGCCAATGGCAACGCCGGCTGTGGTGAGTGCAGCATTTGTCGATAAAACGACTGGCTGGCTACCGTTCTGACAGTGGCTGCAAGTGTTGTCATAATGATCGCGTACATAGGCAATGTACGATGAGGGCGACGATGATACCGAATGTGCGTGCTGATGTGGTGAGTTAACAGCAGCGGCAGTTGGCATATTTAGTGTTGAACTTGGATTGTGACGAAAATGGTTTATTAATTGTGGATCGTAGAATGGATATGGATGGCTAATCGATCCTAGATTACTATCATGTTGATAAACCTGTTCGCCGTAAGAATTAAAATCTATTGTTTGCATTGGAAACTCAGGGAAATGTACTATGGAATTTTGTATGTGTGATAGATATTGATTTGGCTGAAATGTATGAGGGTGTGTATGAGATGGATGTTGTTGTTGTTGTAGATGTGTGCTGATAGTGTGCGCTGGCGGCGGTAATGTAGCTGGTGGCGTTGGCGGTATTACCGTTACGCTCGCCGGTTCCATCATAGAAAAACCCGACGAATCGGTGCCCGGTTCAAGCATATAGTGTTCCACTATAACATTACCGCTATTTTCATTCATAATTAGTTGGCTTGGCAGTTGTGTTTGTTCTTGTATCTGTTGTTTTTGTTGTTGTTTTTGTTGTAATAGGTGGTGTTGATTCGCTTTAGCCGCTAATGTTGCAGTGTTCGGAGGTGAATCGGCAGCCGCCAACTCGGCTAGATGTTGCAGCTGCTCGAGTTGCTCCAACAACAACATCTGTTGTGATACCGTATTGAGATGTGATGGCGCTTGCATTGTGTTGTTGTAAACTGTTGACGGTCCCATTTGGCTATGTGGTAAAAAATCACAATCATCGACTTCGATTGTATTAGCGCGATAACGTTCAAATAAGCCGCGTCCTCTAGCAGGTGCATGGTAACCGGCAAGCGTAGTTATGGGTACACCGCCGGGCATGGGGTCAGCGCCATACAGTGTGCGCCAATTGCGTGGCAAGCTTTTGTTATTGTAGATATTTCGAGCGTTATGGTTTCGAATCAAAGTTTTTCGAGTTATTCGCAAAGGCGCGTGGAAATTTTGTGGGGCGGGGTTGTGTAGGTAGCATATTTTGTTCAGTGTTTTTATGTTTTCACAATTTTTATTTTAATATTGAATTAAAGTTTTGTGTTATTTATTTGTTGTTGTGACAATCCGCATGCGCATGCAATAAATGTTCAATTTGATCAATGAAGGATCATTTCGATTGTTGTTAAGTAGATGTTTGTTGTTGTAGTTTTCATTGTAAGGCCAATAATTGATTCAAAAACAAAAAATATTCCATATAACGGGTTGATGCGTTAATGGTTGTCATTGGTTCGGGTCCGTGCGTCATTTCAAATTGTAAAATATATGCGATTGTTGTTGTATTAATTGTTGTTGTATAGATATGTATTTGAGTGTATTTTAGTTTTTTTTTGTTGTTGTTGAATATTTTTTCAATATTTTTTTTTATTGTTGGCATATGTAAAGCAGTTCAACATAAAATTAGCGCGCGCCATTGCATTTAAGTAGATTTTGTATTGAGTTGAGTAGAATTGGTTGGGTTGAGTAGAGTAGGTATGTAGGTATGTAAAAAAAATAATAACAAAGAAAAGAAAAAAAATTTTTGTTTGTTCTGCAGCATAGTCGCCATATTTAGTATTAATAGGTAAGTGTAATAAAAATGCTCAAAAGCATGACAGGGTTGCATTTGATTCGAATTATTTCAGAAAAATTTAATTTTTTCAATTTTAAGAAACAAAAACTAACGTAAAAGGCATAATAGAGTAAACTTAAAACAAGAAAATTTTGCCACTTTTATGTTGAAAAAATTTGTGTTTGATTTCTGATTATTTGCATCTAATCGCATAACTAATTGTTTTGCTAACGGCTGATTGTTTAAGTGATTTCATTGTACTTTATTTTTGTTGTTGTCATGTTTTTATTTTTGGATTTGGTGCAGAAATTTTGTTTCCCGGCTGTTTACAATAAACACACAGCAACCCAAAACGAAAGCTTTTTTGTGGGACACAAAGGCAAGCTGCTTAGCATAAATGCTAATCAGCAGCGTACTTACCTCAAACCGCGTGAGCCACGCGGACGTTCCGATTGTGTGGAGAATGCGCTCGAAGTTACACTAACAACCGACTCCATATCCGAATCGCCAAATTCACCCATAAAATCCTTATCGGGTGATAGTGAGTGACGTGGTCGTACGCGCGTTTCCATCGAGTGTAGATCGCTGTCGGAGAGACCAGTGTAATGGCGTTCCCAACCACCCATACCGGTGCTACGATACGTCGCTTGATGATGCATTTGGCGTGTACGATGACGTCCAAAACGTCCACCACCTGGACGTTCATCGAATTCCTGTCCCAAGCGGTCTCGTAGCATTGCACTGCGTGAGGTTTGCGGCACCTGTAAATAAGAAAAAAGGGAAATGTTAGAGTACTTACATAAATATGTATTCAAAAACAGAAATTCTTTGTTTACCTGCGGTAGTTGTCGCTTTTTAGGTGAGCCTGTGGGTGTGGCAGTTGCAGAGCGCGATTGAAAGCGTGTTTGCTGTGTGGCAGCTGTATTAATCGCCGACACAGAGCCACCTCCCACTCCACCAAAGCCAATACCACCAGGAAGGCCTGCTAAAGCGCCTGCACCACCCGGCAATGAATGACCGTACGGTGAACCGGATGCGTGTATTGGAAGAACTGAATAGTCTATATAGCGATCGTCAGGTGGCGAAAGTGAACCACGCCTAGGGCTATTGCTGCGATAGTAACTATGACCGGTGCCGGTCACGCCGTGATAACTGTCAGTCGGTGCGGCTGAATGACTGCGTTGACTGAGGCTCATGCCACTAGGGCCAGTGATGGCACCATTCCGTCGTAAATACCCAGTGCTAACCTGCTGCGAAATAAATAAAATTGAAATCGTGAATAAAGCTATTTGAATGGAGATTTTGTAAAGAGTAACGCCTCAGTTTTACTTGGCAATGTGTTTGGTTAGGGACACGAATTTCGATCTTTACGATACCATATTGATACTTTTGCCCAACGATACCGATATTTTGTACTCGATACTTTTATAACGATACTTCTTGGCATCGATATCGTGTCCCTAGGTTCGGTCTATCGATTTGAAGTCGCCAAGTCTTTTAAAATACAAAAAATTTAAGTATTCATGAAACGAGCTAAAGGCCAAGAATAATAATTTTTCTCTTTTTAATTTTTATGAAACTTATTCTTGTTTTTTATTTTTTTAAATAATCATTTAATTAATTTTTAAAAGTTATTTTAATTGAATAGAGGAGGAAACATTTTTAGAGACAATTTAAATAATAATGGATTTGAGAAGGCAAATTAATATAAAAGATAGAAACGCTACCACAAAAACAAAATTCACATGCAATTTTTTGGGGTAGCGACTGTTGCAATTTTATTATTAATTGCTTTGTTCTTAAGCAAATTTGCATAGACAAAATTATGTGAGCAGATTTGAGTGACTCTACTTATGGAGTCAAATCGATCAAAAAGTGACAGAGGACGATTTCTAAAACATGTGTAAACATGTCCAGCGACTAATTAGTAAAGTTAGTACACAGAAACTGAAAGGGTGTTTAGTAAGAAAACATGTAACTGCTAACTAAAAATTTAGTATAATTAAATTAACTAATAGCAAATTTTTTTTAACGAAGTTACTTAAAAATAAAATTAATAAAATAGTCATTAGCTAACGCTAGTTAAACGGAAGCAAGTAGGTAAGCATTCTGAGACTCAGGCATAATGGTTGTGCGGCATTAATATACAAAAAGAGATGACAAAATTTTACTTGAAAACAAATAAGGAAAGCCCTGTCTTAGGCTGTGCCGAAGGCTTTAAACCTTTCATGAATACGCATAACGGTTTCAAGTGCCCGATCCTTACTTACAATAAGTACAAACTCTGCAAAATTTAATGTTAATTTAAAGCGCAAACCCGGTTTATTGGAAAAGCTTGTTGTATGGGGGCTATACGATATATTGGTCCAATCTTGAGAGTTTTCACTATAAACATTACATATGTAACAAGTAATCTAGCTGCCAAAATTTTGTGTTCTTCGCTATCAAATTGCAATATTTATAGCCCAAACCCCATTTATCGGAACAATCGATTGTATGTGAGCTATATGTTTTGTATGTTTGATTTGGCTGATTTTCATTTGTCACACAACGTATATTATATGTACCAAATCTGCCAAATTTGAAGTTCTTTAATTGCAAGATTTATAGGTCAAAACCCGTTTATCGGAACAATCAATTGTATGGGAGCTATGCGTTGTATTGCTCCAATCTTGTTGGTTCCAACAAATAATTAATATATTACAAAATGGCGGCCCCATACCAAATTTCATAGAGATATCTCAAAAATTGAGGGCCTAGTTTGCGTTCAAGCAGACAGACAGACGTCATGGCTACTTATTGGTGGGTCTATCTCTTCTTCTTCGCATACTTACAAACATTGGACCAAAGTTATAATACTATTGCATGTGCATGAAAGTTATAATTATGAGAACAGTGATAGTCGGAGTGCTTCTTGCATATCGTCGCCTTTTAGCCAGAAATATTAATATGCCTAAATGAAAATGATTATTAACGCCATTTTATCCTTGTGATGGGAATAAATCCATTGTTATCATTGTAAAGTCATTCGCCCTAAACCGAGAAAATTGCTTATTCATTCTTCTGGGTAGAAGGCTTCAATATGTAATGTTAAACACATTTGCACAACTAATGTTACGAAAATTCCACAATAATAAGTAACTACTCCTGTTTTCGACACATAAATTATATTTTCATGGCAGCCGTCTTAATGTGTTTTATTTCTAATGGCTCGACTTCAATACCCTTTCATTACTGCTGCACAACTTTAGCTAGCTTTGATGGCCTCACAGACACTTGAAACTTTAACTTTCTAAGTAAAGTTAAAAAAAGTGTATGATGCTCAAGTTGAAATATTCTTAAATGCATGTATCAGGTTATCGATGCGCATCAAAAGTGCAATTTGCACATAACTAAATTTGTATGATGTTTTTCATATTGTGACGAATTCGATGATTCCTTTATTATCAATCCTGGGTTCGATCACTGTAAAGTCAAAAAAACACACGCACAGATATTGTAACTAATAGCTAGTTTTATTTACTAGTAATAAACGCAATACAAATTTAAGAGTTTGGTAACTTCTCAGTAGTTCACTGTTCAACGCTTGAAAATAAACTGATCCCCCTGCCTTGCTTGGTCACCGCCTTATATAGTCCAACAGGGTGCTTGCCTACGCACCGAGAACTTTCTTGGTTGTTCGCTTTTCGTGTTCTGAAAGGGTCGGTGTTATTTATTGGCATCTCCTCTTTGCATCGTATTCGCAAACACTCGCGCCCTCTCTCTTCCTCTTCCTAGTTACACGCTTGCGTAGCCATCGTTATCTCGGTTGTGTTTAACTAGTGGTGGGAGTGTTATTGAATTAGGGATGGTACATGTTTGAGAACAATCGCCACACTGTTCTCCACCTAAGTCTGATCGTCCCTGACTGAGGATGCAGTGCAGTTGTTCGAGTTTTCCGAATGCCCAATGTCTTGCACATTTCCTGGAACACAGCTGATTCGAAATTTCGGCCTTGGCCAGAATGTATCTCCATCGGTGCACCAAACCTAGCTACCCAATTGTTAGTAAACACTTCTGCTATGGTTTCTGCCTCCTGATTTGGAATAGGGTACACTTCTGGCCATTTGCTGAAATAGTCCATAACTACCAGTACATATTTGTTTCCGAGTTTGCTAGTAGACCAGCTACATCCATGACTATCCTCTCAAATGGCGCACCTGAGTTATACTGTTTCATTTGGCCATGGCTCCTTGATTTCGGTCCTTTAGCTTTGATGCATACTTCACAGTTGGCAATCCACTCCGCGACCGATTGACGGAAACCAACCCAATAGAATCTTTGTTTGACTTTTTCCAAGGTCTTGGTGACTCCAAGATGACCTCCTCTTGGACCGTTATGTAATTCGTTGAGTACATCAGGGATTTTCTTCCTTGCAACGACTATCAGCTTTGGAACGCATTGACCATCCTCACTCTCCCATATTCGATGCAAACAACCGGATTCTAATTGCAAACTATTCCACTGTGCCCAATATGACTTGGCAACAGGACTTTCTGCTGACATCTCCTCTCTTGATTATCGCTCGTTTCGTTCGATTCCTTGCATCACACGTGTAAGATCTGGATCTTCGTGCTGACACCTCCTTAACTGATCCATGTTCCATTTGTCCGTAGATGTTATAGTCATGAGCCGCACACCTATAATGTCTTCATTGGCCTCAGCTTTGGAACAGTGCTTGCATTCCAAGTTACATGGTCTTCGTGACATTGCATCAGCATTTCCTTGGGTGCTATCTTTGAGGTGCTCTATGGAAAAGTCATAACTTTGCAGTCGCTCTATCCACCGTGCCAATTGTCCTTCCGGATTACGGAACTGTAAGAGCCATTTCAACGCTGCATGGTCTGTCCTGACGTGGAATCGCTGCCCATAGAGATACTTGTGGAAATGCTTAACGCACTCTACAAATGCCAACAGTTCCCTCCGGGTTACACAATAGTTCCTTTCAGGCTTCCCAATTGTTCGGCTATAGTATGCAACTACCTTCTCCAGAATAAACTTTGAACGTGGAATTGGATATGCTAACATCGGGGCAGTGCATAGTCGTTCTTTCAATGTTTGAAAAGCCACCTCCTGTTCCTTCTTCCATCAAAACTCATATTCTTCCTTGTAAGGTCATGGAGACTACTAGCTACGCTGGCAAAATTCGGTACAAATCGGCGATAATACGTGCACAGCCCGAGGAAGCTCCGTCACTCATGCAAATTTCTCGGTCTTGGCCAATCCTTTACGGCTTCGATCTTTTCCTTAGCAGTGCAGATTCCCTCCGTAGTTACCTTGTGACCCAAATAACTTACTTCCTTTTTAAACAAGGAACACTTCTTGGGACTTAGTTTCAGACCAGCACCAGCTATTCTTTGGAAAACATCCTCGAAGTTCTTTAGGTGTTCATCAAAGCTTTTTCCCAGCACGATGATGTCGTCGAGGTACACCAGACATGTTTGCCAGTGCAATCCTTTTAGTATCTGATCCATGAGCCTCTCAAAAGTAGCTGGAGCATTGCATAGCCCAAAGGGCATTACCGTAAATTGCCAAAGCCCTTCTCCAACGCTGAAGGCCGTCTTCTCTTTATCTTCATTCTTTACCTCCACTTGCCGCTTTTCAAGTCCAGTGTGGAAAACCATTTCGTGCCAGATAACGAGTCCAGAGTATCGTCGATTCTTGGAAATGGATAACTGTCCTTCTTCGTTACGTCGTTCAATTTCCGGTAATCCACACAGAACCTCATTTTTCCATCTTTCTTTTTCACTAGTACTACCGGTGAGCTCCATGGACTAGCTGATAGTTCGATCACGCCGCTGTCACTCATTTCCTGTATAATTTCTCTTACTACTTGGCGTTTGGACAATGGAATACTACGAGGAGCTTGGCGGATCGGCCTTGCATCACCAGTATCAATTTGATGCTTCACAACTTTGGTCCGACCTGGTTTAGAACCATCCTTGTCAAATATGCTCGAGTACTTTGATAGAAGTTCCTTTGCCTTTTTCTGATGATCTTTTTCGAGGCCTGCCGTCCACGACGTGATATCATCTGAAAGATTAATCTTGATGGTAGAATCATTTTTCTGAAGCTGTTCACAATTGATAACTACTTCGACCTCTTGGCATTGTCCCCATATTGCTCCTTTGGAAAGTTTAATCGGCGATTTGAACTAATTAAGTACTCTTACCGGTAAACGTCCATCTTGTTTTGTCATGGCCAGGGTTTTTCCTACTAATACGTTCGGCCTTGATTTGTTTGCTGCTTCGACAACCCCCAACTTGTTTGTCCCATAATCTCCATCAATCTTTGCCCATATGATTGCTTCCGACTTCGGTGGAATTTGTGGGCTCTCCTCCACAAGCACTCACTTACTAACGTATTTGTTTTCGTAACCAAAATTTAATGGCACATCCATGTTCTGGTAGTTCATAATCCTGTTTTGTATGTCGATCTTGATGCCTTGCTCGCTTAAGAAGTCCACACCAACTATGATTTCGTCAACAATATCTGCTACTATAAAATTGTGTAGAACGGCCACGTTCCCAATTGCGATTTCACATTGTACTTCTCCTAGGACATGGGTGTCCTCACCAGTGGCCGTACGTAACTTTGCTCCATGCAATGGTCTCACCTCCTTGTTGACTAAATCAGATCGAATTATGGAATGTGATGCGCCTGTATCCACAGTTAGTAAGTGCTCTTTTCCATCCACATATGCAACAACAGTAACATTACTAGCTTTCCTTCCGATCTGTGAGACAGAGATTAAGGGGCATTCAGTTGCGGGAGCCAGTCCACGCCCCTTTCGGCTGGCTCGATTTAGTTTAACGACTGATTTGGTTGAGAGGTTTGCTCATCTCCTTCAGCTTTGCGTTTTCGTCCACCTGAATTGCTGGGGTTACTGGAGCCAGTGCCGCAATAACGTGCTATGTGACCTGGATTTCCGCACTTAAAGCATTTAATGGCACCATTACTATTTTTCTGTACTCCGTTAAACGCTTCCAGAATTGTGTCTACCCAGTCTGGCCGTTCTACCTCCACGCGGTGAGCTTTGTACGCCGGCTTACTTAATAGAGACTGTTTCCTGCGTTAGAGCATGTGATACCGTCTCAGCGAATGATCTCTTGGGATTTGCATATGTGGCTCGCTTCGTCTCCACGTCACGTATTCCATTTATAAAGCTTTGGATTTTTACCCTTTCTGTGTAGTCTACGGGTGCGTCTGCGTTTGCTAGATGGGCCAACCTCTCGATATCCGATGCAAATTCCTGCAATGTCTCATTAGCCTTGTGAAAGCGATTCTGTAGCTCTATCCACAATATTGTGGCGAATGTTATCAATACCGAACTACATCAACTTAATTACACAGAGATAGCGATGGGTACACTAATGCATGTACGCACGAGGAAGCGAGATAGGTAGAGAGTAAATGCTGATACATAACCAGTATTCTAGAATACAAGTACAAGAATAATATGGAAATGTAGAAACGCTTGTAGGTCAGACGAGCAGTTAAATTACTGTAGAAAAGCTTATTGTAAAGAAAACTAGCTATTTGTAAACAGTATTGGCGTGTCTGTTTACTTAACTTTATAGCGATCGAATCCAGAAGGAAATAATCGAGGAATCATCGAATTATTCATTTAAAATAATATATTATTTTTGTGAAAAAAGTGGATACCTTATCACTAAATTATTGGTCTTGCCAACCTGATGCATGCAATGTATCACAAAAGTATCATGATAAAAATAATAATAAAATATCTTTTTATACCTTTCATGAACATGAAATGGTATTATAACGTTGGTCCGATGTTTGTCAGTATGAGAAGAAGAAGAATGTAACATATATCCGCCATACAGTTGATTGCCCCGATAAATGGGTTTTGTGGCAGAACTCCTGCAATTACACAGATTTGAACATACAACTCTGTAGCCTCTGTACTTATTATATACGCAATATGGGCAGTGAAAATCAGTAAGATCGGACTAATATTACATGAATCAAATAGCTAACTAATTCAACCATGCTAATATTACATATAGCTTCCATACAATCGATTGTACCGATAAACAGGGCGTGGGCTATATATTTTTCAATTAAATATGTAGGAACGTCAAATTCCGCACAGTTTGCACTTATTGTAAACTGAGATCGGAAAGTGAAAATCGCGTTTTGTATTCATGAAAGGTATAAAGCCTTCTCTCTTTACTTGAAAACACCTTTTCTAGAGAAATTTAATGCTGTTAAAACCTATATTAAAGTTTGATAAAAATAGGGGCTTTCTGTATTTGAGTAGTTGCCCAAGGTTAAGAGGAGTGTTGCCGATGTTTAAATGATTTTATCCGGGTCATGAATATTAGAAGCTGCTTATGATAGTCATACTTTAATCTTGCCGTCCACTTATGGGGAAAACTTACAACAATTTATTTAATAAGAACCAAATCTAACATGTGTTTGGGATTTAATAGTTTAGTCTTAATTTTGACTTGATCAGGTTCCTGCATTCAAAATATTTTAAAACCTACTTGATTAAATTTTTGGATTAATATGTTTAGTTCCACTGTACTTGGATTAAAAAAAATATATATATTTTTATATATGCGCACTTCAACTTCTAACACATATAAATTCGTTAATTTGGTTTCAAACCTGATTATGATAACTTTGTCCGATGCCGGATACCGTGCGATAATCACGCGCTACCATACCAGCAACTCGTTTGCGACCTTGCGGTGACATGTCACGCCTAGATCGACGTTCATTCAATTCAATCTGCAGAATTACCAAAATTGAAAAATTGTGTTGATGTCCCCAATTTTGTAGCACGTTTTTTTTGGTTACATTTCAGGGAAGGGCGTATGAAGTTTTTTTTTTGTTTAATTCATGTGAAGACGGATGATTTTAGTGCAACGGAGGTGTTTGTTTATATACAGCGTTGAGAGGTTCGACCAGATTGTTTTTAGGGTGAACATGATTATGGTAATGCCATTGAAATAATTAAAAAGAGAGAAAAGTAAAAAGTGAAAGACAGAAATTCAAATTATCAACAAAGTCATATTAAATAATCCGGTGGATTTTATGTACTTAAGTAAGCATGTATTAATTGGGTTACAAGCTTAAGGGCGTTTTGGGGCTTTCTGGAAGGGGACGTACAAAATTTTGATTACACAGGAAGGGGCCACCATAAATGCATATTTTCTATGTGGAAACATTTGGCGAAGGTGAATGGAATATGGCATGACATTTGATATTGTGCATATGTACATATATATGAGGATAATAAAAAGGGTATGAAATATGATAATGTCTAGTGAAAGCCTTTGGATAGGGATGAATTGCAACGGCTGTGAAAGATTTAATATTTACATGAGAGGAGTTTCGTGAAAATGGGTGGTTTTGTGGATTTGAATAGCATATAAGCAGACATCAAAGCAAAGTGATATAAGCATTAAATACAAAGTGTATGGAATTGCCAAGCACAGTAACGAAATCATAAAAACAAGACAGAAATGCATGCTAATCGACAACAATAATATGAAAAAGAACAACTACAAATAATTTACAGTAAGACAAGTGCAGTATCAGCTTTCGATGCGTTGACCGTAAATTTACGTAAAGCTCTTATACATTATGTTATTAGTCTTAACACAAAACTTTACTAATGTATGTGTTCTCATTGGTTCAATAGATTGTTTCTTTTTCTTTAATTTTTCTTAAACTAAGTTAGTTAATAAGATAATTACATTTAACAGTTAATTTTTCTTATTGTTATTATAAAAATAATTTACGAGTTTAGCAAAAATCCAGTTTTTATTACATTCACATGTATGTATGCACACGAAAATATTTTCTTACAACGATAATAATCTTAGACAAATGTATCTACGTTGCGGTTGTTGCAGTTGCCTAAAAGATCTAAGGTACATCAAAAATATTACACAATTACGCAAGTCCTTCAAAATCTGCAAAAAATCATTCCTAGTTACAAACATGACACTTTCATTTAGAAAATAAGCGTACAAGAAAAGACAATAAGAGAGAGAAAGAGAGAGAGTGAGTGAGAGGTTGCATACACATTTGTATATGTAAGTATATATGTAGGTAGGCGTAGCGTTTGTGTATGAGCGAATAAGATATATTCATCATAAAAAAGTTTTCACTTCTACTACCTTTCGCTGGAAAAAGGCATTTCTTTGAAGAAAAAATATTTTACACAACACCAATTGAAAAATTTAGTAAAATGCAAAGCATACACATAAAAAATTCAGAGATAAATATGTACATACATACAGCACAAAAATAAATTTTTCTTTTCAGCCAGTGCAGTTAGAAATGATTAAATATTAGTAATGAAGAAATGCGGTTTATGCGAAACAAAAATGTACTTCAAAATCAATGGGGCATAGCTCTTTCCAATTTAGTGTATGAGAACTGAAGTTTTTTGAAGGTGGTGTATTTCGAAAAACTTCAATAAGTATTTGCGAAGCTCACAGCTGTGATAAGTTTATGTTCGCAACATTTACATTGCTCAGCATCACCAACTTGTGAACGACCCAATAGTGTACCTATAAGTTATAAATCCATGTAGCACAAACTTTATAAATAATAGATGTGCTCGAAGAAAAGTGCAAAGGATTTTTTAATTTCTCTCTCTTAATGAGAGGTGCTTGCAAAACTTTTATTTTTTATAAAATATTCACAATTAAAAGTTTTTGCAACCTTCTCTGGCGTTTGAAAAAGGAATATCTTTTGCGTTTTCGACTGCAATTTTTAAATAAATTATAATTAGAAATGAAGAAACAAAGCGAAGGAAAATTAACGTCAAATATTTTGTGGACCAAAACACAACCATGTGCTAAATTCAGCGGATTTTATTTCGCAATTACCGGGAACGCTATTTTGACCATGATAAAACTATATGGTTTCCGTAAAGAGTATAGCATATAACTCTTCCTCATCAAAACCTTATGTCAAACTATCATATCTTTGTATTTTGTTTACATACATTCTTTTTATACAGTTCAAGGAAGAGCTATTGAGTTTGCTTGCGTGCTTTATGAAATTTTAATAAAAATTCGTTGTGAATTTATATTTAATGAGTGTTTTGTGATAACATTTTAAGAAAATGTATGATTAATGGGAGTAATACATGTGAAAAGCAACGTAAATAGGCGAATCGTTTTTGAGCCTTTCGACATAAGGAGAAAACGAAGTCAAACGGTAATTTTGCCCGATTGCGGCAACCATATAAATTACTGAATTATGATTTTGACAGGCATAAAAACTTTAGAATAAGCAGTCAAAATTTCTCTGGAACTGCGTACTGCGTAAGAAATTTTGACCAACAAAATTTTTTTTTGAGCTTTTATTGTCTGTCGATTAATTAGGAAATTTTGGTTTGTTTTGAACTGCATACATCACACAAGGTATGATAAAAATAAACAAACCGGTAAAACACTTTGCAAAATGTAGAGAAAACTACATCATACAACTTAGAAGTACTGATTTAGTAGTAGATAAAGTTGTGCGACTAGCATTAAGGCGGGAGACACAGAACTTTGCGCCCGAATTTGTTTTTGGCAGCAAAGTTACGCAATACGAATTTCTTGAAATTGTGCATAAATTAGTCGAAGTCAAAGATTCCCAAAACTTAACTTTTTATGATTTGACATTTAATGAAATTCTATTCTCTCCCATACTTAACTTCTTTTCATATTTTTAACCAAAACAAGTAAGGAAAGGGCGGTCTTCGACTGTGCCGAAGACTTTATACCTTTCATGAATACACATCACGGTTTTAAGTGCCCCAACCTGACTCACAATTAGTACAAACTCTGCGAAATGTAATGGTCTTGCCTTGTTCATTAAAAGATACATAGCTCAAGCTATGGGGGCTATACGATATATTGGTCTAATCTTGAGAATTTTCACTATAATCATTACATATATAATATGTACCAAACCTGCAAAAGTTTTGCGTTCCTAGCTTTTTTATTGCAACAGTTATAGACCAAAACCCGTTTTTGTGGAACAATCGATTGTATGGGAGCTATTCGTTGTATTGGTCCGATCATGCTGGTTCCAACAAATGATTACCGCTTTACAAAATGGCTGCCTCTTACCCAATTTCGGCTGTAAAACTGCGGGACTAGTTTGCGTTCAAACAGACAGACGGACGGACGGACAGAAGGACATGTCTAAATCAACTCAGCTCATCGCCCTGATCATTTCGGTATACTTAATTGGTGGGTCTATCTCTTCTTCTTCTCATACTTACAAACATTGGACCAAAGTTATAATACTATTTCATGTTCATGAAAGGTATAAATATCACTTCAAACTACATTGAATATATGTCTATTAAGCAAAATAACTAGAAGACATTTTTAAGTACAGTTTTATACCAGTGAAAATTATGTTTTCGTTCTTCATTGTGACATTATTGTTGCATTCCTTCATTTGATGCACTTATTTTTCAAAGTAGAGGTCGGTGGAAAAGTTTCATGTGTCTCTGGCCTAACATCCTTTTTTGCATTGACAGTGCCAAAATATTTAAAAATTAAGCCAGTTACGATCTTCTATAATAGTTTTTAGAGCAAAATACTGTTACTCCTTCATAAAGCCAGCTTATTTCACACTAACTGGCAATGGTACAGAAGGTATTCTTTTCGGCATCCACCATTGGAATAATAGGAAGAGGGAGACAAATACTCTGATGAAAGGACGAAGTGCAAAACTATCTAAGATTTGTGGTGTTTTAAATTGGAGCCAGCTACCACAATGAGAGGGCGACGGACGCGCTATATAGGACGGCCAAAATCCTATCGGCGGTTATGTGCCATTTAAGTAGTTAAATATATATAGTAAACATTCGAATAAAATTTAAAAATAACCTATTAGAAAAATATTAAAAACCGGCTTTGGCAGATGTAACGATTCATCATGAAAAATTAAAGAGAAAATATATCCGAGCACAACATCTGTTTCAATGGCAACCTATTACAAGTATTTAACTTGAGTAATTAAAAAACACTTTTCATAATCCTTAGTTAGAAATAAATTACTTAATTGAGATCGTCGTGCTATAATTCATGAACGCAGCGTATCCATTGAAATCAGGCTATCCAATAAGTACACACTGGCGCAAAGCTATTAAGACCAATTGTTAAACTGTTTTGAAAACAAAAAAAGTAAGCAATATGTGTAGCTGATGAAAGTGTCGAACAAAATGAACTTAAAGTTAAGACTAGAATAAGAACATAATATTATTAAAGTAACTGTTCTCTGGCATGAATCAGCGAATCTCGTAGTCAACGACGACAAGACTAGGTATCTAATGTAATCAAATGAAGCATACCGTAACTGCAAGCACTTTACTGTTGTTGTACCTCGAAAACATTCCCCCAAGAATTCTTCAAAGTACTTCGGGGGTGGCGTCAACGTCACTTTTAGCAGAGAAAAATTTGAAACGCTAAGCGACTTTGTTTATTTGTGGCCCAACGTTAACAACTAAACAATGCCAGCAGAGAAGTGTTACGGTTAATCACCCTTATCAACAAGTCCTGATTTGGACTGAGTAGGCAATTAAGAACCTCAAGGATACTGTGTAAGTCCCTCATCATACATGTCCTGATATATTTCTGGGAATCTTAGGTATGCTAGAGAAAAGTTATCGGGTAGATTTAATGTAATTCCGGCGTTCCCAACAGTGAGTATCGAAGGAAATTAAACTATTGGCTGCCGCCAAGATGGTTAAGCGTCAATAAATGAATGGATTTATGAATGTTAGGTAAGAAGTGAATAAAAACTTAAAAATTCAAGTGTTCTGAAAGAGGATAAACAACGCTTTGCAGACACAAAGAATGGAAAACAATATTTATGCTTCTTAACTAGAATTAAACGATTTGAATGTATGTATAATGTATAAGTGTGTATATATGTGAATGAATTCTTGATTATTCCTACACCTATTGGCAAGTCATAAAAAACTTAAACGACTATCTTCTCAAACTGCCGAGCTGTGATACATGTAGAGATGCAAACGAAAAATTTTTTATGGCGAGATTTTGCCCTAAGTCAACTCTGTTTTCAGTTGTAATTAGTTTAATTAAGTAAAAATGTTTAAGGAGCTGACTGATGTTTTTTTGTAATGGTTACCTCTGGTGTTGGACTCGATAAGCTGCCCAGTGATGAAATGCTTGCCCCATCACGCCCCGGATTCAATCCATCGTTGTCACATTCAGACGTCGTATCGGAATCGCTTAGACGTGACGTTGTGCTAGGTGCGGATAAATGATCTATTGGTGTCAAAATTATAATGTCCGCTTCATTATGGTCGTCGTGATGCAGCTGTTATGGAGTAGGAGATTTTGAAGGGAAGATACATATGTAAGTAGATAAAACGATATAATGGTAACATACGAGTGTACGAGTACGTATGGATGTATACATATATGAGAGTGTACGAGTATATTTACAGATGTTTGTTTCCTGCAGCCAAGCCAGCTAGTTGCTACTTCAAAGCTACTATGGAAACCAAGCCTCGTCTAGTCAACCAACGGTGTTTTTTGGTATATGAGCAATATATAAATAAGTTCTACTAGAATTTTTCCAACCCTGGGCACTTCAGTATTCCCCAAATATTTTAATTTTTGTTGGTTCAGATTTGGTCTTTTTCGGAGTAATTGGAAAAGTGTTCGAGCGTTCTAGTTGTAAACTAGTAATTTTATGCCTAGTTTGCCGTTTCATTGTAGGACAGTAGTCTTTGCAGAAATATTTACATACGACAGGGCCAACAATTTATTTTTAATTTATATATTATAAAAATTATAAAATTATGTTGATACTATTTTCAGAATGGCAACATTTTCTTTGCCCTAAGGTTTGACTGAGTTATTCACTTATTCCTGAAGCCCATCTTCCGAAATAATATAAAACAGAACATCATAAGTGTTCTATTATTTATCAGTTAGCTATAAATCTATCCGTAAGATAGAAATTAAAAGACTTGCTTAGAACAAATCACGAATGCGCTTTGCGCGTTATAGGAAACTTTGTAATTTATGCAGCAGTCTGAACATAGAAAAATTTAATTACCACTAGATAGCGAGTTAACAAAAAAAAATTTTGGCAGTGGTGCAGTGTGTATGTACATATGTATGTGTGTTTGAATTACAAATGTTGCAAAAATATATAATACTTTTAAATGGAAAATTATTTCTTTCAACACCTTCAACTGCCTGGTGAAGGATAGTGCTGTAGTTGAAAACCAAAACCTTAAAAAACCATTAACGATTTCTGTTTCGCCTTCAGTAGCAGAGTTTACTAATCTTTCGGGATATTACTTTGCCGGGCCTTAACTAACGCATAGTTCCGAACTCCGTTATATTCAACTTGATATTTAATCTATGGATATTTCCTGATTTTCCACATGTTAGGTTTAATTGTTAACTGCATACCTCTTTCGACGACCTGATCGTTCGAGGGGTCTAAACAAATCACTGCCGCGACAGTCGGGATATCAACGGAAAGTATCGGATACATATCGTAGGTTATACGTCAATACCTTCCATATCACGTTTATTTGTTGGATTTAGAATGTCCAGTCAATTCCCCGGAAAGCTTTTTAAACTAATTCTATTTCTTCGTGCAAAATAAATAGTTAAGGCTGCCTAATGGTAATGAACAAATTGAAATATGCACTCAATTTGAAGGTAAATGCCATAATGACCAGGAGAGATACATCCCGATAAGACAATGCTACACACTTTTTCTAAAAAATTAAAACGGAACGCTTCTAAACCGCTGGAAACTCCTTTAGCGACAATAATAAAAAGATTCTCCTTCAACTACTTTCGGAGCGTACTTCATTTAAGGAAGAAACCCTTCTGCTCATTCTCAAATGCATCAGAAGCGCTATAACCTAGTAGGAGGCGTTGAACGGGCAAGGTTTTGGCATCTAGTAACTGTTGATTTGAAATTGTGAAGGATTTCGTGCGTTTGAAAACCTGTGCTGAAAGCGAAAATAATGACAGCCTGGAAATCCAGCAAAGAATCAGTATTTCCAACAATTCCTTTTTTGGTTGCGCAGACAAATGAGAAGAAAATACACCTTTGGAAGAACAAAGATCATACTCTGTAACCCTCTCATTACATATGCCCTTAACATGGATGATGAGATATCCCTTGTAGTACCCGGTGCAAAAGTTATCGAAACAAAGTCATGAGCTGTACTAGCCGTACTTAGATATAAAAGCTTCGCTACCGAGTTACTACTTGTTTCGGCTAAGATGGTATTGCTATTCACACCCACCTTTGGAAGAAGAGGAAGAGAAATGACCGAACGAAACGCACTTGCTAATTTATAAATAACTTATAGGTGAATTCTGTAAGCAATATCCAGTCACTAATAGGCACACTTTGTGGTCAATTTTAATTTTGAGACAATTTGGCATTTAGTAAGCGGTCCCACAGCCCTAGTCTCGAAAGAATAGTCACTAATTTGTGAGATGGTTGTGGGATTTAACATTAAAGAATTAAAAACAAAATAAATTTTAAGTTGATAACCATTACATATTTTAAAAAATTCAATTTGATTAACAAAAATAAAACAAACAAATTAAAATAAAATGCCTGTGATGGTGGGTTGGAACCTGCGTCGTACAAGTTGTACTTAAAATGCTTACCACCTGCGATGTGTATATCAGAGCCGTCAAATACACTATACTTAAGATGTATGGAAATGTGTTTCCACCACATATCATTAGTGAATTTCTTGTGATTCTCTCTATCAAATTACCGAAATGATCTGAAGTCACAGAATTGGTCTCTAATACTTCATTTACACTGCACAAAATTAGTCATTTGGGCGAAAAAATGAAAATTCGCCCCATACAAATCGAATTTCCCAAATGACTGGATTCATCGCATTCGCTCGCATTGGCGCCGCTACAATAGTTATGACATTTGTTTCGAACGCATTGCGTTTGAAGTTTCGCATAATGAAAATGTCAAACAAAATGCAAATGAAGTAATGTAAATGGGTTTGAAATGAGTTATTTGAATTTTCCAAATGCGGTGAAGTGTAAATGTAATATAGTGAAAAATCTCAAATTTAGTTACTTGAGATGAGACTGACTTACAGAATACATCTATTAAGCCGTACTATGAACATAGCTGTAGAGACAAAGGGATTTCGGTTTGTGCCATTTTCATTATCCTTTTTCATAATTTTATATATTTTTTTCCTATGCATACTAAATTTAAGTATATTTATTTAAGATATAAATGAATAAGAAACTCCTCAGCAGCAATGCCACGCGATACGTGAGAAATAAAGTAGAGAAGGTGAGAAGGGAGTATGAATAATGATCAGTGATGTTATATCTATGGTAACATACTTATGTCACTGCAAAATCATAGTCAAGATGACTGAGAAGTCGCGTGGTGCCTTAAAAATACGTTAGAAGAAGCTTTCAATTCGTGTACACATTTTGTTAAACGCCACTACGCAGACGACGTATGTCAATGTCGCAGATACCTACTACTCTCTCTCTTTCTCTCTCAAGCTAAATTGGGAAAGAACAAAATAACGTAACCAGAATGAATATTTGGAAAAAAGTACTGGCGCCTTTTAACATTAAAATATCCTACTCCCGCGGATTAAGCTCTTATAGGAAGACATGTTTACCTTTGCGATCCTAATTATCAAGAAATATTTACCTAACTCTCTACGAGTTCCTATGTAATATAATCTAAATACATAAATATTCACGCGAAATGCTTAGCCGAGACGACAATTTTACAGTTTTTTGAGCATACGTCATACGTAAATATATCAGCTGATCTCGTTAATGTAAAGATCGGTCAGTAAATATCTATTATAAACTATTATTCACATTTACAACAACATTCAAAATAAAAAAGTGTACACATACGAGATACGAAGTATCCTGATGTGGTTGCAGATGATACCACTCCGCTTCGTCGTCGAGGATATGATGCGCCAAGTCAATGACTACTTCGCCGATAAAGTCATTGGCACCATACCGCACATAGTCCCAAAGTGTTACCTAATATAGGTATATTAAAAATAAATAATAAAACATATTTATAATTTTTTTTTATGTAACAAGATGCAGAGGTGCTTTTTTATTTCGTTTATTTACTTCGAGTAAACGACCAGTGAGATCAGATCGCCTTAAGCCCGAATAAACGAACGTTTGGCCCCAGCGCGGTTCGCAAGTATTCGCCAAGGTTTTGGTCCGTCTTTTTGATTTTGTACCCCGATCGGGTAGAAGGAACACCTAATTGTGCGACGAAAAAAAAAAAACAAAAAAAGCGTATATACGCAGTTAGATATTTCCAATTAAGTGGTTTATACTTTCTTATAAAATTTCTTAAAAAATTTCAACTTACTTTTGCATAAGGATTTCGTGCGGCACCACTTTGTCGTAATGTTAAGCCCGTCGCACAGACTAACGTCACTATCAGCTGCAGGGTATTTTGATCATAACCGAGTTTCATCTGCAAGCGACCTTCAACGGTCAAGGGCAACACATGCGCCACACCCACCGTGGGTAGATGGTGTGCGCCGGTAGATACATGCGGATGCGTGTACGGTGGCGGTGGTGGTTGGTAAAAATGATGATGATGGCCCGCCGTCGTTGTGGCTTGTGAACTGGCCGCTGTTGTTGTTGCACTAGCTGTATTTGTGACGTTGGTTCCGAGCCGTGGCTGTTGTTGCTGTGTGTTCTGTTGCTGTTGTGACTTTTGTTGTTTTGAGTACCTCTGATACGTTCCAACGCCACCACTATAGCCACGTTGCTGCACATTCGTTTGCCGCAAGTTATTTGAGCCGTCGCTATTGGTATCTATATCGGGCGAGCCAGGTGATGTTATGAGAAAACTTGGCTTATCACCGCAGATTTCGATAGCATCGGTTATGGGCGCTATATGGTAAAAGTGGGGGAGTACAAGAAAAACCAACAATGATATTAATTAAGTTACGATAGTGTTCTTAGTAAAGTTTTTCTGCTAGTTCGCTAAAGGAGCTGCTTAAAGGAGCTCACAATTCAAAAATTTGCTAAGGCTGTAAACGCTCTCAAGTACCAGATTATAGTTGGGAGCAAAGTGTAATGTGGGTCAGAGGCAGGTGTGTGATTATTTTTACATTAACGGGATGGCAAGCTAGCTATTTTTTTGGTCTGTTACCTTTTTCAAGTTTTAGAAATAAGCAGTCAACACAAATCAGTTTATACTCTTACTCTCTAGGTTACTATAGTCTTTTCTTGATAAATTTCGGAGTTGTAAGCATACATAATTAGACATTTTTTTATTTATAGGTGCTACCTTTTCTCGGTAAATAGAGTCCGCCGCTGCTGACAACAGCGCTGCTGGCGATGCTGCTCGCTAGATTTTTGCTTTGCACGGAAAGGATTGGTTGCTGTTGTTGATCTGCTCTGTGACTGCTGTTATTGCTGGCAATGTGGGCGGACAAAGGCCGCGAAACGACTAATTCGACTTGTGCGTCCAGGCGACTGTCATCGATTATTTGATAAATCTCACCACGGCACTTATCTCGCAAGCTTCGACCATTCCATTCAATGATTTGATCGCCTGGTTCGGAAAAAAATATACAAATGTGAAATGACAATGATGTGATGTGGGATGAAGGGGCGGGAATGAATGTATAAATAAATGCCTGGTCAGTGTAAACATTTATTTCGAAATGGGATGTTGCTTAACATCTTAATACACTGAAGATAAGAAGGGTAAACTTCTTCAAAGAACGGTTTTCAATGCAACGTGCTAGTTTTAAAAGTTATCCAATTCGAGTGAAATAACTTACATTACAGTGGTGGAAAAAATAATATACCCAAATTTGAAAATGGTCTCATTGGTAAAATATATTTATCTACGTGTTTTCTTATAATTTTCATTTAAAATAAATCGAAATCTCTAACAGAAACCACATAAATAAGAGTTTAAAGTTTACGCAAAGCTCAGGACAATTTATCAAGGATTAAAAAATTGCCATGAAAATTTTAAACTTTTTGGGCAGAAAATTATTGAGTACGCAATTGTGCAGTTCATTGAAGTTAAGTAGAAAAATGTGCAAGTTAGAAGTACCTTAAAATGTTGCCTGCATTTTTTGTGTCGACACACTTTCATAGTAAATTTTTTGCCTCACTCTATATTATAAAAGCTAAATTTTATAAATATCTATTTTTTATATTATTTTTGGCAACTATCAAACGAAGTTTAGTAATTAGTTCCACTTTTGCTATTCAGTATTTTTAAACTAGCATAAAAAATGTTTTTACCTGGTCGCATATGTCCTTCAATATCAGCTACTGATCCGCGCTTCACTTTCTCGATGACAGCACCGCACCCAACGGTATCACTGTTGTTATTTGTAGTGTTCTGTTGGCCACCTATGATTTTTAAGCCCAGAATATCCTCACCGTCGTAATATTTACGTAGTGTCATGTGACCAATCATGTAAGTGTTATCGGCGGATATTTGCCAATTTACCGGTTGCTAAGCATTTTAAAATGTTCAAAATTTTGTTTTTGATGTTTACGCAAGTTTGGGGGCAGGTTTTTGGGATATATGTACATATATATGCACGTGTTTCAAACATTTTCGTATTCGTAAGGTTTGATTAGAGGCATTGCGTAATGGTGATTTGTTTATTTGGGGGTGCATATGTAAAATGTTTTGAAGGCGTCACCAACCAGTACGAACGTTTTTGATTAGGAGAAGGTAGCGAATATAAAAGTTGCCCAAAATATGATGTATGAAAAATTAATGAAATAATGTAAGATATGTCAATAATTTTCTATAAATTCATATCTTTTTTTTTGCAATATATGTATCTGATAATAAAATATAACGTTAGTAGAAACTGTCGATAGTTGCATTAATTGTTGTATTTTCACTTTGTATGTATATGTGTTTATATACATACATACATACATACATACATGTACATAAACATATGTGAGTGAGATTTCATTAAATATGGTACAAATAGAAATGAAGAATATGACCGAGTTGACAAAATTTACCAGAGACGCTTATAAATTACAATTTTCTGTGTAACTACTACATTTTAAGTTATACATTACATTCCTATTTTAGTTTATATACATAAATACAATCAAGTTTGTAAATGTATTAGTACAATTCATAATAACAAACAAATTGTATATCTACAAAACATATGCGATTTTCGCATTTCCCTAAAACAGTCTCATACAGAAGTTCTTAAGTTAAATTATTTTACATAATTGACATCACTCTTTTAGTTTTTGAATTTATGAGAACACATACACACAAATATCGTCATCGAGCTTAAAGTTTTATGTCCATAGTTGAGAGCATAACGGAAATGTTCTATCATTACACTGTTTAAAAACAATCGAAAGTCAAAGTGCTAATGGCATGCTTAAGGTGTAAAAGTGCAGCAAATGTATGCAAATACGGAAATTATATATAAATGTAGAAAGGTGCAGTGAATACGATTAAAAAGCGTGCACAAATAAATACACACAAAAATAAGAAACACGAATAAGTACTAAAAATGCGATAAAAAGTTACAGCCGGAACAGAAATATTGGAATATTGCAATGCTTATAATGCTATTTTCATACATTATGATACATAAAAAATATTTATTTATAGCTTGACTTGCACTTTAAAATAAAATAAATTTTTCCACAAACAGCAAATACTACAATTTTTTCATACAACTCCTTGTTCTTCTTCTAAATTACATTATATTGTCACCTCAAATGCAAAAAGTAGTGAAAACCGTCGTCAATGCATGAAATTCACGTGAATATAGGTCTTTCTTGAAACAAATTCACTGTAAGTACTTCAATAAAATGTTCAAAAAATTTTTAAGTTGTAACGCTTTCTCAGACAGGGAGCTTTCTAACCGGGTGTCCATATAGGGGATCTTCAGCGCAGCCGAAGATATGTTATGTCCATAGTTATCAGCATATTTGCATGAGCAATAAAAACGTTGGCTTATTTGCCTGTGCATGTCATTCTTATGTACATATTTATATTTTATTGAGCTTGCTATTAATCCAGCCTATTTAGATACTTAACTGAAGAAAAATTCTAAAAAAAATATAAGTCTAAAATATACTTGAATTCTTCACACATTGAATACACTTATATACAAAAAAAATACGTGAACAAGAGGTTACATTGTGGAAACTTTAAGTTAAATTAAAGCACTCTCAGAGAACCTTTTATCAAATCGTATCCAGCTGAAGCTGGTCTGCTGTCTGCACGAAGTGAAACAGAAACTTTGTATCCTGGGTGAGCAATTCGCTTCTACCAAATTTGAAAAAGAAGTCAATGTTGCTGTTTCTAATACAAATATAAATAGTGTCAGCTACTCATAAAAAATAAGAAAAGTTTATAAAGCTCGTGTAATAGGAAACTTGTATGGAAATTACTTCTAAAAAAACCTTGAAAGCTTTTTATTTTTTTTTATTTTTTTGGAGGTTATTCTGCTATGGCTGCGCTTATCTGAATAATTTAAAAATTGGACGCGGTACACCTCCGAGGAGATTAAAACCGAACTTCTCTACCAATCGACAGTCCGTTGATAGTTGCAATAGTGTTTGTTTCTTAACTATAATAATTATACATATCTGTAAAGGGCCGTGACAGGGTAATCGGAAAAAATATCATTGATATGTTATCAAACGCACCTGTCTCCATTAGCCCGGGAGGGGTCCGACGACGGGTTCGTGAAGGGATTTCTGAATTAATTTGGAACCTTTCTTTTGTGTCTCCAATGCTTTTACTTAAATCGGAGTTAGTTCTCTGACATCGCTGTCATTGCAACCAAGCGTGAAAACTAGTTATCGTACTGAACCGCTGCGATTACGTCCCGGTTCCTGTTAGGGGTCAAATTAAAGAAACGAAATGTAAGATAGTACTTTTCGATGATATAAAATGTACCTGATTTGCATTTTTTCTGAGTTACTTTCTGCTGTATAAGTCTAGGACAATTTGCACAATGACATCAGATATTAAATGTAGGGATTACAGTTTATTTTAATATTATTTTTATATACGATCTGGAAAAATGCAAACTGATGGCTGAATTATGTGAAAAGCGTGCCGGGCGACGATTTTTAATTCAAAATTTAAAATTTTTATTATGATATGAGTTTAAAATATTTAGTCGCATTTATTTCAAATTTATCAATATTGTATATGTACGGCATGAATGTAATCGAAAAAATGAAACAATGCAAAATACCGTTTGGAATCGGCAAAAAACGGTAGGTCCCACCAATTTGAAGAAAAAAATAAGAAGCAGCACACCACAAATTGGTAGAGAAGCTCGGCCTTAATCTCCTCGATGGTATACATCGCGCCAATTATTATACTTTTTTTTTTAAATATATATATATATATACTAGAGGGACCGGCAGACTTTGTCTTGCCGAGATATTTACCTGAATCTCTATCACTACCCCTATCCCCATTCCTATCCCTATCCCTATAGATGTAACTATTTCACACACACATAATTCCACTTCACCATCGATCAATCCATTATTGAGCTTTTCTCACAAAAAAAAAATTATAACAATTCGCTCAATGCAAAATGTATGGGAAAATAAAATTTTTTTTTCAGGAATTTTTCGCAAATTTTATTGGGTATTCTCCTATTCTGGTCAGAGAACAATCTAAATTAGTGTCAATCATCCAAATCCGTGCAGGCGTTCTTGAGTTATGAGAGTTGGATCTAACATCACTTTCTTTTATATATATAGATATATTTTCGCATATTTTAAATTTTTATCATAAAAAAAAATTTAAATTTGGATTTGAAAATCGCACCTTTTTCAATGAATTTCCATAAAAGAGAAAAACATTTACTTTTCGTATTGAAACTAAATCAGAAACAGTCACAACTCAAATTAATATTTGGATATTTTTTGGCACAAATCGCTTCCCGAACCCTCCACCAATAACTGCATTAAACTCTTTCTTAATAATAATCATAAAGAGCTCCCTTCGTGATAGCTTTTTTAAAATAAGAGCGCTATCTTGAAGCGTTCAACAAAAAAGTTTCTCAGATTTTGAAATCAAGCTGTTTCTGATTTAGTGTGCAATGTGATTATAACACTTTATTTTTCAAATTTCTATGGCTTTATTTCACATTTCACATAGTGGGAACAATGCCATATCGATTAATATGGCCTTATTTCTCAATGTGGCCATATTAATCGAGTATGGCTTTGTTGCACTCAGCCAATATTGATTATATTCATGAAAGCGTTGACACAAATCACCACTTAATTCCGATTATCTATTGTGATCCAAATTCGTTGATATGAACTTGAAAAAGAAGAGGACCGCAACATCTTTTTCAACTGAAGTAAGCTTGCAGATCTTGATTACAAATGTTGCCACCTTAAAAATCAAGCAATTAATTCGGAGGATTGAGATTTTTCTTTGAGATACGAATTTTTGGTCATCTTCAAACTTCTTTAAGTTAACCAGTTGATGCAATATATCTCTCTGTTCCATGCACCCTCAATATTTAACTTCACTACTGAAGGTCGAAAAGTTAGGGTCCGTACACTGCAAACAATTGAGAAAGGTTAAAAAAATGTAATGAGGTCGAATAATCGATTACTGAATAATCAAAAGTACTCGAAAGCTAATCATAAAATAAAAAATTTAGTCGGACTGCAATCTTTATTTTATTTTTCTTTGAATAAACTGCAATCCCTTGGGATTTTTAACAAATAAATCGAACAGGTGTTTGCTGGAGCTGGTAAACTGCGGAGATTGGTGAATTTGTTAAATACGAAAATGAATAAACGTTTAAATATTTTAATACTTTCTTCTAACTGGAGCTTTTCGGGCGACGCATGAAGGGACGAAAAAAGCAGAGGTTTTTTCTTTTTCTGCTACGCGTTTCGATACTTCATCGTATCTTCATTTGGGAGACTACATACACTTGTAAACCATTACATATTTGGTTTTGGTTAATCAGGTTAGGGTTACTTTTTGAGTAATCGAATTAATTCGATAAAACTAATGATACATTTAAAATTCATGCAGTATGGGAGAAGAACAAGTATTGAACGAAGTCATGCATTAGTAAACACAATAAAGAATAGAGGAATTGGCGAACATTAAGTAGAAACATAGAACAGAAAGAAAAATTCAATCATGGTTGATTTACGATGCACATCGTATGTATATAATTATGTATTTGTTGATTATTGCAGTGTTGTGTTTGTTGTACTATATCAAATTAATCAAAAATTAAACTTGGCACTCTCAAATTAAAATGAAAATCATGTCTTTTACTTTACGCGAAGAATGCCTTTTGAAGCTAAAACTTAATAAAAGCAATTAGATTGGATATTGTTTTTTCTCCCCTCGTCGCATATCGTAAAAGGCATGCATGTACATTACTCTCAATGTACATAACTGTTTAGATATATAAGGAAAATAAAAAAAATATAAATATTTTTACATATATACTTAGTATGTTATATCACTTCAGATCAGGGAAAATAGGCACCACAACGAGGACATATATAGGTCAAAGAGTTTTTGCAGACTCTTAAACTAATTCAAGAGTACAAGCGGAGCTCAGGGCATTTTGTACTAAGTCTTAAGGAGCAGTCAGACGTCAATCACAATTATCTAAGAGAGTTAAATCTACCTTGGGCCCATCGCCACGATTTGAATCTTCACTACTCGTGAACGTGCTGCTTGTGTCGATACCAGAGTCTTTAGTAGCCGAATCTTGACTACCTTGACGTTCAGCGTCCCAACGGCCCCAATCTGCGATGACGGCATCCGAAATGCTTATCTTATTGGCAGTGTTGGCATTTGCGCTCAATTTTGCGCTGGTTAGTATAGTGGCTGCGCCCACGTCCACAGCTGTTGAAGGCAGAATTTTTGGTGTGACCGGGGGCAACGGTCCACCAATAGCAGTTGTTGTAGCCACCAATGAATCATCGTCATGTCCATCAAATCGTACCGTTTTCTTTATTCTACGCTCTGTATAACGCCTCGAATCCTGTGACCCACTTGCCGTCGATAAGCCTTCATCCCAATAGGGATCTGCGGTAACAGAACGTTCGCGTCCTAGACTACTCGTTTTTGTTGGGCCCATATGTCTTCCTGTACCTTCCTCTCTGCGCATACCATTAGCGCTGCCGTAACGATCATAGCTACTCGCAGGTAGTGATTTATCGTCGATCAAAATTTGTGGATTTTTATGAAGGTTATGTTGTTGCTGTTGATGATGTTGCTGTTGTTGGTGGTAGCTACCACTGGCATTGCTGCCTGGGCTACCACCACTTCCTGAAGTTGCAGCTGCCGTGGCTAATGTAGTCGCACGATATGATGGATACAATCCAAGGCTAGTATTTGCCCTCTGTCGTTCGTGATTTGTTCTATTGTAAGTATTGTTTTGTTGTACATCTAAACGTGCGGTGCGTGTAAGTGGATATCTTTCCAGTCGTTCACGATGCAAGTCATATCGATCACGATCGGCTGAGGAATATAGGCGATTCGTGTTGGTCAAACGATAATCATTGGCTCCATACGAATTGGTTACACTTAATAGATCGCGTTCATTGAGACTCCGCTGTTGTTGCCAAGGTTCACGTAAGACTCCTGTAGGATGAAAGTTCAAGTGTTTTATGCAAACTGATTATTGTTGCTTTAGAGAGTTTTGGCGTATTGTTAGACGCAGTTAGAAGTATCGGGAATAAGTGGGAAGTGGTGGAGCGAAAAGTGTTGACCTGGGAAATGTTCTTCGGTTTGTTATCGCCATAGCTTAGGTATAGTGAAGACGATTTTCGACTCACTCAAACAGTTGAATGGTTTGGTATGAAAGATTTACAGAACATATTTCAAAGTTGAAAAAAAAAAAATCATAAAGCGGCTATGTAATAACCTAATAACGTAAACTTGAGTCAAATAAATATGTCTTAGAAACTTAAGATAAATTGTTTCAATGTTACACACACACCCCATGATATAACGCTAAGCTGTCAAGCTTTGTATCAAGTCTGCCTTAATTTGAAGCTTATGTGGAGATGGATTAAAAATAAACGCTTTAATTTTTTGTACATGTCAATTTTTTTAAAAGATTTTTCGAAACAAAAACTTTTGATCTGATGAATTTATTAAAAATTTGGTATGTTTTGGTTAATGTTACAATTTAGGTAGCCTTTATTTTGCGCTGTGAAAGTAAATTTCCGAAAATTTGAAGATCTACTTTGATTGAGTTTATCCGTATTTCAGAGCACTATTCGTCCTTGAACCGTATTCGACATACTAATTAGATCAGAGCGAAGATAACAGGACAGGTAAGAAATACTCGTCTCACACATTTTTTTAATTAATACTTTAATTAATATACGATTAAATCTACAAAACAAGTTTTCTAGATGCTTTTTTTATTCGGTACAGAAGCATACATTTTTTGACTTTTTCATCCCATTCGCCGAACAATATAATATGGAATGTAGGCGTGGTTATCAAGCGATTGACAGTTTAATGGATTAAGAGCTGGAAACGAGTTCTCCAATTTTCATGAACCATCGATAAGAATCCACTATCTTAAATTTTCAGGACAAACTCTTTGTGGGTAGAAATCTAGGTAGGCAGAGAAGAAATTATTTTATAGGTTTCAGTCCGTTTCAAAAACATTTCAATTGAAAAATATTTTCTTATTAAATTTTTATTCATGATTTCGATGCTATACGAAATTGTTTCTGCTTGTCCAAAAAAAATTTTTGAATTGAAAGCAGCAAAGACAAAATAAGGAGAGCTCTTTCTTCTGTTATGCCAAACGATTTATACCGTTCATGACCACGAATCACGATTTTCACTTTCCGATCCATATATACAATCAGTACAAACTATCCGGAATTTGGCGCTATTTCACATGTAAGAAATGAAAAGATGTATAGCCCAAGCCCCGTTCATCGCGAAAATTGGTGGATGGATATTATATTGGCTCAATCTTAACGATTTTCACATTCCTTTTATATTTAATTCCAGGAGTTATAGACCAAAACCCGTTTTCGGAGCAAGAGATATGATATAGTAGCCGTATATTTTATATTGGTCAGATCTTATTGGTACCGACGAATGATTGGTATATGATAAAATGGAGGCCCATATCAAATTATTTGCGATCCCGCGGTGTTTCCAATTGGCGCCAGTTGGCGCAACGAAGAAACGACTGGCGAGCTATGTTGGACGGTCAAAATCGCCCAGGCGGTTAGATGACCATTTAAAGAAGAAGATATCAAATTATGGGCAGATATCTCTAAAACTGTGGGACTAGTTTGCCTTCAAACAGACAGACGGACGGATATAAGGGCATTTCTAAATCGACTGAGAACATTGTCCTCATTATTTCGGTATGCATAATGATAGGTCCATCTCTTCTTCTTTCCATACTTACCAAAGTATTTATGTATGTTCATACAAGGTATAATAAGGAAGCAGAAAAAAATAAGCTCTCACAATTTTGGTAACCAACTCGCAAGCGACTACTTCACATTTAACGTTTTTAAAATTTTAACGTGTCATATTTTTATTTTATCATATGCCGCTGAGTGCTTACAAAACACAATCGGATAGTATTTTTTGCAAATAGCCTCATAAACTTTCAAGGGTAGGTCATAAGCCTCGTTATATCAGTTCGTTATCTAAGGGGATGTATGTAAAACTTCTTGACGTTTGGCTTTTGTGGCTTACGATAGCTTTGTTATCCTCAATGATAGTTGGAAACAGGTACTTAACGGTTATTATAGAATTGAGGTAAAGGTCGTATTTAAGTATTAACATTGATGAATGCAAATATTGGTTATACTTAACCATTATTCAAAGAATTTTTTTTTGGTCGCCAAAACCATATAAACGATTTCAAGATTTTACATTTTTTTTTGTCATTTCAGACTAGATTGACAGTATTTTTTTGGTTAGTTACTAACTTTACATACTTACATATATTAATTTGTATCTTGATAATGGTTAATATGATATATCTGATGCATACATACATATAAAATGAGCAAAAAGAATAAAAAATCTTGATAATGGTAATTCTTATTGAAAAAAAAATTTTTTCATTTATATTGGTTATGGCAAATAGTAAAGAAAATATTATAAGCTTTTTGCTCAGCAAAAAAAAAACGAGTATTTTCAGTCCCCGGTTGGAAAGGTTACCTCGGACTGTCTTGCTAGATCACAACCCGAAAAAACCCTAGTTCTATAAAAAAAGGGAAGTTAGTGAAAAAGTTACCTGGTTGTTACCAAGAAAACTAACTTGTTATAAACATATATATTAAAATTCGTTCAAAGTGTTAGCTTATGTTAAGTGTCAATATATTGATGACTGAGTGATAGATCATTCTATCTGCCTCCCGGTCCGAAAGTGCTCTGTCTCAGAAAGCCTTTGAGAAGTGCCTTAACTCAGCTGAAAGTGTAGTAAGTTTACATTGAGGGAGGTTATTTTAGAAATAAGTCTTGATTTGACATTCTTCAATCGAGTTCTGACCTAGGACGTCTTTCTTTCAAATTCTGAGAGCGTTCCTCAACAAAACTTTATAACAGTTCACTTGTGAGACAAGTCCTGAGACATGCCGTTTTTTTTTGTTGAAATAGAGGCTTTTTGAACCAGGAGCCGATATAAAACGATGTGTCACTCACTCACCTATGGATATTTGAAGGTTTGTAAATTATTGTCTTATAAATAAAAGTTTTTCGAGTATAAATTAAAGAAACGGTGTTACGATGCCCATGCAAATTTTCCACAGTTTCATATCAATATTTTACAATTGAAAATTATAAGAAAAATATTTAAGACTAAAACTTTTAGATAGAATTAGAAGAAATAAGAAATTCCATTGCCAAAGAAAAGTGTTGCATGTGAATTGGAGTGGGATAAACATGTATAACAAGGAGATGGTGGTCGCATGTGTTAGAGTGATAACAAAGTAACGACGTGTGTAAGGCATGACGGGCACGAAAGTTTCTTGTCAAGAATTTATAGGAATGTAAAATGAGCTTAAAGAGTATTGTGAAGTATTAGGTTTTTATATTTTGAGACGTTTAAACAAATTTACCACACATACACACACAGACCTAGACATAATAACAATTGGCATTTAACAAATATGTAGTGAAAACCGATAATTTATTCATGAGCACGAGTAATTTAAGCGGATTGGAAAAAAATCTCAAAATAGTGAAGAAGGATTTATGCAACATCATACTGAAACTACAACAAAAAGTGCGTCTTAAAGTGTGAAAAATTGTGTGAACTTTAGTTAACTTTTTTTTTCGGAGTACAAAACCAAATTCAATACAAATGAAGGCATTCCAATAGATCGTTCATATCATTTCACTTGAAAGCGTAAGTAATTTTTCTGTGTTAGTTTGTAAGCTATCGATAAAGACCATTTAGTGAATTACATTCTTACAATAATGCGCTTGATACACTTATACATATACAATATACATATATGCATATGTATGCACGTAGAAGCGTAGTTTTACGGCCGAGCGTACACATTAAAAAGTGACAGATATATGTATTATAGAGAAAGAAAGAAAAACAAAGAGCTTCATAGATTATTTTAGGTTGAATTTTTGCCTTACATTCGCATGAACTTGCAGGTCACTCGGCGATAGTATCGAATGTATGCCTGCATTACTGACACCGACGCCAATACCAACGCCACCGCCGGTGCCAACGCCAACACCAACAGCACTGCCACCAATAATACCTGCTGTTGAACAATGGTGGTGCATGGAAGCACATTTCCCCACAAAACAATCGGTGGCCACACATGGGAAGGTTGGACATACATAGTTTACGAAACATATTTATAACACCGTTGAAAGAAAAAAAAGAAAGATATAGAAAATTAAAAAATTACAAGTTTTAGTAGATCAAAATCGTCATTATGGGTTAATTTCATCATATGTTGTCGGTGTCTCTTTACGTGGTGAGTGTGCATAAGGATTTAGTAAGTTAAGCCAGTTGTTGTTGCATGTGTTTCTTATAAATACATATGCATGTATGTGTATATAGTTTTTCAGAGGCTGTTTGAGGCATACAACAGGGGCGCATGAAGCTTGCATGTGGCTTGTTGTGCTTTGGCTTTGTGTATTTGTTTATGTTTGCCCCTGCTTCGATGTACTTTTAAATGCGTGAAAGCTTTGGTTTTTATATTTCATTAAAATTTTCGTAGCTGTATTAGTTACAAGGAGGTGAATATTTTAATATGGAATTAGCACTAAAATATAACTGAACAAATTTTCTAAAAACATGAATTTTTCTGATTTTGAAATTGTGGAAAATTTGTTGGTTTAAAATATTTCTATTAAACAGATAACACAAACTAGTGAGCAGTGTGTATGCATACAGTTAGCTATGTAAAGATGGCACTTTATATATGGATGGCAAAAAAACTTATACTCGAATTGTTTCTTAAATTTTTATTGACTATACCCATACATAAAAAAACTTACTTACAAACTTTTGTTTACAATAACTTTGCAAGATAAGTGATTTTTAAAGTATTTTTGTTCTTAATCTGCAATGCCTTTCGGAAGATACAGGTCAGGCTTTAGAAACGAGACGTTTTGTGTATAATGTTGTACCAATCATGTGCAAATATTAAGATAAAGTAGGTAAAGTTTTGGATAAACCACTTTAATTTCTTTACATGCTTCAAAAGTATCGTTTGAAGCCTTAACTTTGGAAATTCAAACATAAACTAGAAAATGTAATATCGGTTCAGTTTCGCCTTTTGTTATAAGCTAATGATGTTTGAAGTACCAGTATGTCAAAACAATATCAAGCGATTAATAACTCAATTCATCGATTCATCGAAATAGATTCTCTAATCGATTTATTCGTTCTGTAGGAAATTACTCGATTGACGCTACTCGTTTGTTTAATCTGCCATCCTTAACTCTATGCTGCATTGCAAAAATATTTATAATACTAATTTAGAGAAAACTTTTTGTTAAAAATATTGTAGGCATATATTAAATGTATACAATAATACAAATAACTACTAACTTATCTACTCACATACATATAACCACATAAATAAGTGATATTAGTAATAGGAATAAGTAGGAAATAAATATGTACTTCAAAATATTTTTATTACATACCTAAGTCGAAACATACTTATAGAAATACATCTTAATGATATAGACCAAAGACCGAAAACAACTGTTATGGAATATTCTTTTGATTTGGTTTCATTTTAATTTCTCTTTGTCCTATCTCTCTCGATAGGTGATAATTAATGTGCAGGATGTTGGAAACAGTTTTTGAGTTATGGCACAATAACAATGACTAAGTTAATCTAACGTTATAATCATTAGGCAAGAGATTGCACACAATGAAGAATTTTCAAAATATTTTAATGCTTTCTGTTTATGTGTTGTATTTAAAAAATCTATCTTGACTTGAACTCCTTTTGCGGCTAACGTGCACGTGTGAATTACATTTAGACCTCCATGCAAAGCAACTTTAGGCAATTGGATTATCTTTATTTTTAATTAATTTTTCCAGAAATTTTTGAAAATGGGAGTGACACCGCCCACTTTTTATTAAGTCAAATTTAGAAATAATATTAATCATAAATCAAAAACCGTTCAAGATATCGAAACGAAATTCAGCATGCGGGTTTCCAGGTATACAAGGAATGTTCCAGGAAAAAACGGGCGGGATCGGTTGAGGTTTACACCCACTTTTATATAAAAGATTTTGAAGAGGATCGTAGATATATTAAGTAGGCAATAACTTTGCGTAAAATATCTTTACATCATTTATAATTCACTTTTAAAGTTTCCGTAAACAAAGAAATCCAAAAACATAAAATTTTCGAAAATGGTCGTGGCTTCGCCCCCATAACTCCACCAAAAATTGATATATCGAAACGAAATTTGGTGATAATGTTCTATATATAAACGTAACTGCTTGCTGTAAAAATAGGCGAAATCGGTTCATGTCCATTCCCAGTTTTTTAACATAGTTCTGAAATTTTTTTTTGGAAAATTTAAAAAGCGACATTTCTACAACTAAGCAAGTTTTATCAATCAGATTTTGCACACATAATAAGCTTTCTAAGAAAAACTGGGCGGCAAAAAAATGTTGCCAAATGTGAAGAAGTAGGCGTGGCGCCGCCCACTTTTCAGCATAAAATTTCTGCTATTTTCAAAAGCAATCGCTTATAATTCAAAATTGATATTTTAATGAAAATTGGTCAGCTGCTTCTCAGTAGTATGTATTATAAGCCTGCCAAAAATTAGCCAAATCGGAAAACACACAAGCACAATATTCGGGCACGTAGTTAATAGCCCACTGCAATAGCGAAAATATATATCTTATTTGATTTTCATACCTTTTATAAACATTTAATGTATGTAAGTATGAGAACAAGAAGAGAAAAGTTCACTAAAATGATCAGCACGATGAGCGAAGTCGATTTAGCCATGTCCGTCTCTCCGTCCATCTGTCTGTTTGTCCGTCGGTTTATTTGAACGCAAAATAGTCTCTCAGTTTTACAAAAGAATGCTGAAATTCGTGGTTTGCTTTCGCCGTTTCATAATATACTAGCAAACCCGATAGACGTCGTTTTGACGGTTTGATACATAGAACATATATAAAATGTCATTCAATTGAACCAAATAAAGTCCTAGATATACCAAACTGCAGCTTTATATAACCTGGGGGCTTTTCCAAAAGCTATATACAGACTGTGTCGTGCCCAGCGAACTCCTGGGCCTATCGTGAAAGCTCAAGAGCAAAACAAAACACAAAATGTGTGGGCGTGGCACCCCCACTTTTAAAAAATTATGTAGATATTGACTAAGTGACACATACATCCAAATGTCATTAATTTAGACCAAAAAAGTTCGGAGTTATGACGAATTGAAACTTTATATAGCCTGGGAGCGTGGCTCCGCCCACTTTTCCAAAACTATACGTATATTGTCTATGCTGTACCCAGTGAACCCTAGTATATATTTTGAAAATTTCATAAAGATCGGTTGAGTACTTTGGCGCCTATAAAGACACCCTTTTTATACCTAGTAGTGCTTCGCACAAAAGGTATATTAACTTTAGTAGCGTAGCGGCAGTACGTAACGGTATTAACGGTTCGAGATAGATATTGACACATACATATCAAAATGTTCAGGACGAAAAGAGAAATTGATTAAGCCATGTCCGTCCGTCCGTCTGTGAACACGATAACTTGAGTAAATTTTGAGATATCTTAATGAAATTTGGTATGCGGGTTCCTTGGCACTCATCTCCGAGCGCTATTTAAAATGGGCGAAATCGGATGATAGCCACGCCCACTTTTTATATATATAATATTTTCGAAAACACAAAAAAAGTGATTACTCAGTACGTAATGCACTTATAAGGATAAAATTTAGTGAACACATTGAGATTGAGGCATAAAATAAATTTTTCACGAAAATTTTGAAAATGGGCGTGGCACCGCCCACTTTTGATTAAGTCAAATTTAGAAATAATATTAATCATAAATCAGAAACCGTTCAAGATATCGAAACGAAATTCAGCAAGCAGGTTTGCCGGTATGCAAGGAATGTTCCAGAAATAATGGGCGGGATCGGTTAAGGTCTACGCCCACTATTATATGAAAGATTTTGAAAAGGATTGTAGATATATTAAACAGGCAATTACTTTGCGTAAAATAGCTCTACATCATTTATATTTCAGTTTTAAAGTTTACGTAAACAAAGAAATACAAAAACTTAACATTTTCGAAAATGGGCGTGGCCCCGCCCTTTTTATAGTGGACTATTCCACAAAACTTTTTATGCCATAACTCCGTCAACAATTGACTTGTCGAAACGAATTTTGGTGATAATGTTCTATATATAAAGGTAACTGTTTGCTGTAAAACTGGCCGAAATCGGTTAAAGTCCAAACCCAGTTTTTGAATATAGTTCTGAAAAATTTTGTTGTAAAATTTAAAAAGCGATATTTCTACAACTAAGCAAGTTATATCAATTAGATTTTGCACATATAATAAGCTTTTTAAGAAAAACTCGGCCGCAAAATTTTTTTTTCAATTTTGAAGAAGTAGGCGTGGCGCCGCCCACTTTTTAGCATAAAATGTCTGCTATTTTCTAAGGCAATCGCTTGTAATTCACTCTTGATATTTCAATGAAAATTGGTCGGCTGCTTCCTAGTAGTATGTGTTATACTCCTGCCAAAAATTTACCAAATCGGGAAACACACAAGCAAAATATTCGGGCACATAGTTAATAGCCCACTGCAATAGCGAAGTTATATATCTTTTTTGATTTTCATACCCTTCATAAACATTGAATGTATGTAAGTATGAGAAGAAAAAGAGATATTCCCATCAAAAAGTATACTGAAGTGATCAGGAGGATGAGCTGAGTCGATGTAGGCATGTCCGTCTCTCGATACGTCTATCTGTTTGCCCGCCTGTCTGTTTGAACGCAATTACGAATTGAAAGTATTAAAATAGACCTGCGTAAATTGTGATGCCATAATAGATCACTACTAGGTATATAATGTTCGGTTCCACCCGAACTTGTTTTATTTTTAATATGTTACTATTTTCGTAGTTCATGACGTTTTTTAGGATCCTAAATGAGAAAAACCTTTTTGTGGCTTTTTCTGCCACTGTTTTGAAAAAACAGCAGCATTCGAAGGCTGTAACCGTCACTCCATTGCACAATAGTCTAGCAAAGGGTCAGCATTTGTCAGATTATACAAGCTCTGATGCATTACCGAACAGCCACAAAACCTGAAGATCTGTATATATATACACGTTTCGAGTCTGTAGCTCATTACCAAGGAATTTTCTAAATAGTTAATCCGTGCCCCACTTACTCAACTATTGCATTGCCACCGGGTTCAGAACTATTCTAGTTCGGGTTCAAGATTCCTCCTTTCCTTTTCATTGCGCTCTCTTTAATTCTTGATCTATGTACCATATTTCAATGCTCTAGCTTTCCGAAAAA
The DNA here is from genome assembly GCA_949987695.1 of Merzomyia westermanni. Classification (NCBI taxonomy): domain Eukaryota; kingdom Metazoa; phylum Arthropoda; class Insecta; order Diptera; family Tephritidae; genus Merzomyia; species Merzomyia westermanni. The sequence goes on from OX465288.1 coordinate 53,404,403, forward strand.
TTGGTTAAAAAAATAATCGTATTTCACTTGCTTTGCATTACAACGGGGTTTTGAACCAAGTTTCAAGTGTCGAAATCAAAGGTAAAGTTTTCAAAGTCGATATAAAAGTTAGATAATTAATTTTTGGCTGAGGTTGAATTGAACAAGAAAAATAATCACATTCATGTTCGAAACAAAGAAGAATGAAGCTGCAGTAACGATGTTGCGTATACGCATAGTAGCCCCAGCTAGTAAACGAGGAACATATCGTTACAGCTTTGAGGCCTTTGGGACGGTTTGATACACAATAAAATACGAGGTGTGTTCAAAAAGTATCGCGAACTTTGTGTTTTTTCAAAAATTATTTATTTATTCATGAATATCTATTTTGTCCCCTTCAAAGTAATCCCCATGAGATATTATACACTTGTGCCAACGGTTTTTCCAATCTTCGAAGCACTTCAAAAAATCATTTTTTTGTATCTTGTTCAGCTCCTCCTTCGATGCCGTCTTTATCTCGTCAAGAGAAGCGTAACGTCGTCCTTTCATGAGCCTCTTCAGTTTAGGGAACAAGAAAAAGTCACAGGGGGCCAGATCTGGGGAATACGGTGGATGCGGCATCATTAGTGTGTTGTTTTTGGCCAAAAAGTCGCGCACAAGCAACGATGCGTGAGCAGGGGCGTTATCGTGGTGCAAAAGCCAATTTTTGTTCTTCCACAAATCCGGGCGTTTCTGGCGGATTGCTTCGCGCAAATTGCGCATAACTTGCAGGTAATATTCCTTTATGACCGTTCAAGAAGTCATGATGCACCACGCCCCTGCAATCGAACAAAACTGTCAGCAAAACTTTCACATTCGACCAAACTTGGCGCTCTTTTTTCGGTATTGGTTCGGGCGGCAGCTTCCATTGAGATGATTGAGCTTTGGTTTCCACGTCATAACCATAAACCCACGATTCGTCACCAGTTATGACCCTCTGGAGCAAATTTGGGTCGTCGCGGACAGAGTTTAACATCTCATTAGCAATGTTCATGCGATGCTGTTTTTGGTCACAATTGAGCAATTTTGGTAAAAAAATAGGTAAAAATCGAAGACGATCCAAAACACGTGCAAGCAAAGCAGCTGTCAACAATTAACTGAACATTCAAAATGGCCGAGCTTGTCGGCATAAGTGAGAGACATGAGTACCAACATAGCGCCACAAAAAATTCGAAATTCGAGTATACGTAACCAGCGAAAATTCAAAATTCGCGATACTTTTTGAGCACACCTCGTATATGCACACTCCATTGTATTAAAGATGTGCACTTGAGGTTTATGTATGTATAGCAACAGCTGACATTTCGATTGCTGATTTCATATTTCGCTTGCAATGCGTTGCCAGCATTTGGCACATATCTTTTCATAAGGACATAGCTACCCTAAACGCGTATGTAAAAATTATGCTTTGTACACATAATTTAGTGGCTCATTTTTGCATACGTAAATATGTATATATGACTGTCCTGCACCACTTTTAATGTAAACAATAACACCCAAACCGTTGAAGAGAGCTATATATAACCCATCTTGAATATTGAAAAACATTGGCCAGTCAGGTGTTGCAACAAGGATTGGCAGTCGCTTTTCAAAGACACTGCAGAGAGGCATAAATATCAAACAGAGTTTAGGATGTGGATGTGAGAAATGTATTGTGGGGCTCTAAGGAATTTTATTCAGAGCAGCTACCGCCAATCGTTATAATCTGCAGTCCAACACGTTAGCACGATCCATACACAGTGTCTAAGTCATTTTCTTGTACAGGGTGTTTTTTTTACAGGTTTGTTTTTCGAATAGAGATAAAACTGGCATTTTGTGGTCAAATCTGGCAACTCTAATGTCATTTATGTTCAGTTTGGTTTGCCATTTCATCATGAACAGGTTGACAAAAGAACAACGCTTGCAAATCGTGCAAATTTATTTCGAAAATAATGGTTCAGTTCGCGAAGTTTACCGTGAGCTCCGTCCATTTTATGGTCGACATAATCGTCCATCAGAGCAATTAATTCGGTTAACCATGGATCGTTTTCGCACTACGTTTACTCTATGTGATAATACGCATCCGCAGAGACGTCGAACAGTGCGCACCGAAGAAACAATTGCCGCTGTAGAGCAAAGTGTTGAAGAGGACCCGAATGAATCGATTCGCCACCGTGCACAGCAATTGGAGCTTTGTCCATCAACTTTATGGAAGATTTTGCGCAAAGATCTTGGCTTGCGACCTTACAAGATCCAGCTTGTGCAAGAATTAAAGCCGCGAGACCATGCAATGCGTCGTGATTTTGGTGTATGGGCCGAAAATGAGATTGATTTCGATGCTGATTTTCATCGCAAAATTTTGTTCAGTGATGAGGCTCATTTTTGGTTGAATGGCTACGTCAACAAGCAAAATTGCCGCATTTGGAGTGAAGAGAATCCACATGAGACCCTTGAAACGCCATTACATCCACAAAAACTGACTGTTTGGTGTGCTCTATGGGCTGGTGGAGTCATTGGGCCATACTTCTTCCGCAATAATGCTGGAGAGGCAGCTACCGTTAATGGAGACCGGTATAGAGCCATGATAACCGACTATTTTGTTCCAGAATTGGATGGCATGAATGTGGATGAGTTGTGGTTCCAACAAGACGGCGCTACATGCCACACAGCGCACGTCACAATCGATTTATTGAAGGAAACATTCGATGAGCGCATAATTTCGCGGAATGGACCTGTCAATTGGCCACCAAGGTCGTGTGATTTGACACCATTGGATTATTTTCTTTGGGGATATGTGAAGTCGCTTGTCTACACCAACAAACCAGAAACGTTAGGGGAATTGGAAGCCAACATTCGTGGCGTTATTGCCGACATACGGCCCCATATGCTCGAAAAAGTGGTTGAAAATTGGACCTGTAGAATTGGCTTTATTCGAGCCAGCCGCGGCGGCCACATGCCCGAAATCATATTTAAACATTAATGGTATAAAATTATTTTTCCAATAAAGCCAAATTGATGGACCTTAAAACGATTTTCTTGTGTTTTATTTCAATTCGAAGTTCTATACCCCTAAAAAAAACACCCTTTATATGCTTTCCATATTACAAAATATATAGAAATTAGACTATTTTAGTTGATTTTTGAGTAACTATCCAGAAAGCCACTGCCTGGAATTTTGAAATATATTTAGAAACAAGTCTAAGAAGAGATTCAGAGCAAAGTTTAGAACCTTTCGAATAATTTTTAAGTCCCGGCAATATGTTTTAAGACACAATCGAGTGTGGTATTTAGAAATTTCCTTTAAACAAATGGAATCTCGCTATCAAACTTTAAGTGATTTCCATGGAAGCTTCATGTACTGTTCCGAATCCGCTGACAACGCAGCATTCAAGGAACAGATTAAACTAGGTGGCGCACGCATCGATATATTTAGAACACACATACAAACTGTCTTGACACTTTAAGGGTTGGACAAGTTTCAAACACTAATGACTATAATATATCCTCCGAGATGGTGCAAGGATCGAGAAATTTAAGAAAAGCAAAAACTAAAAGATAATACAAAATTCTGTAAAGATTACCTTTACATTAATATCGTCTAAAACCATAAGCATATTTGTACCTAAACAAAGTGAGTGCGGGTGAATTTTGACATCTAAGTCCGTCATGTTTCAGTTGACATAAATGAGTCTATCTGGTTAATATAGTCGGGCGTTCTCTTAAATTAGATAACCAAAGATGGCGCTATGGCAGAGTTAGCCAAAACAATTGACTAGATATGCGAAATAGTAGATAGCTAATGATATCGGAGGAATACCCTTACACAAACCGAGTGACAAGGAGGAGTTTTGATGGTAATCTTGAAGCACATGTTGCCCAATTCACAAAATATTAAACAAATAAGTTAGTGGAAAATGTTATATGGTTTTGATGGAACTGAGTGTATTTTTCTGCATCGGTGCTGAATACGAGTATGTGTACATATACATATGTATCTTAAATATTCTGAAACCTAAACCAGTTAAAAGTTATTGTTATTACGGGTTACTCAACTTTTTCTATATTTCTCAAATAATTTGAACACTACCTCCACTTACATACATTATAGTATAAATAAAATTGTTGGATATAAGTTCAGTTTGAATTTGACTATAGTATTCTTATTCGCATATGCAAAGCTAAAACTATAATTAATTCGTTATATTTTGTTTAGGCTTTTTTTGACCATTGTGGTTTTGATGCAAAAAAAAGATTTTTATTTCATCATTTCAACCCGACGTTTCGCTAGTCTCCCTAGCTTCTTCAGGGGTGATCTATTTATTTAAAAACAACAACGAAAAACATTATAAAATTTTTTGTAAAAAACACAGACATGAAAAACAAATATTACAATTATTAATTTTTGCACATAACTACATAATCAAAATCACAGTTCAACAATTAAAAACACTAACAAACGAAGTGTTTAAAATACCTCACTACAAACCATATGGTTTATGTGTGTAGTTAAAATGTGAAGTGAAGGTGTTTGTGTCCTCCAACGGTCGGGTATCAGTTGCCGCTTTTGTAATACCTACGGTACTAGCTCTGATAGATTCATATAATCTAAGAAGAAAACTTTGAACGGTGTTGCTACCATATTCCTACGTCTGAGTTCTAAAATTAGACTACTTTGCAAATAATCGCAACATTTAAAGAATGCCCGTACGAAATGGATTTGAAAGCTCATACAGTCGGACTAGTATCTGAGCATACCGAATTAATATTTCTTAACCCTTCCGAATTGTTATTGCGTTTAAAACAACAACAAAAATAACATCAGCTTAGTTCAGTTTTCAATAAAAAAAAAACACAGAATAACCGTAAAATTATTTTTGATCCACTTTTTGTTTCCTTTTGAACAAGCAATTTAATTAAATAACAATTTTTGTTCAAATATTGAGTTTAAATAGACATCACGGTTTTAAATGTGGATCATTCTACACTACTTTATAATCTTCCGATGCAGTTTAAATGATACTAGTTCGGCTACTGCTACCTACCTGGTGGTAGGAAGACATACAAAAGAAGTTTACTCTCTGCCTACTATTACCAAATAGCTCAGGGAGAAGCAGCTGGTTCTAGTACTTCCAAGAACTAGCGCATTCAGTAGTTCAGTACTATTCCATTTTGTTGTGGCTTGTGAGTGTGACATGAATTTAAAATTTAACTATTGATTTCTTTGCTTTCACTCATGATGCGTAGCGCCCTTTTTCCCTCTTTGCTTACTCTTAAATAAATACGTAGGTATTAGGGTTGCCAACTACGAGATCCCGTAGTTTTTGGGTACCTCTGATCACGAAGTGTTTTTCTTAAAATCCCGGGATTTGCGTTATTCAAAAAGAGTTAAAAAAACTAAATATATGTTATTTATTTATAAAAATTATCTTAATTTTTTGATATACAGACAATATTTGGTTATACATCTTCTATCGCAAAAACTAAAACTATCAACGAATAACTTTCGTTTTGAATAAAAGTCATTGTAAAAATACAATTATTTGCTATCTATTTTAAGGTGAAAAGTTTCTCAACCGACTTTCTCAATTTTTTCAACCCGAAATATTGAGAAAAGCGAATATCGAATAAAAAGAGGATGGGGAATTGTAAAATCTGATCCTGACTGTTAAAATCCGGGATTGTTAAATCCAAAGAATTTGCATCCCTTGTATGTGTGCATGTGTGTTTATTATACAGAAGAATGGTATGGTTGATTTGCCTTCTTTACAAGTTCAACGAAATTCTTTTGGTTTTTTTTGAATTTTTTTTTTTCAACTTTCAGCATAGCTCCGCACTTGCATCAATAGATACGAGGTGTGTTCAAAAAGTATCGCGAATTTTGAATTTTTCGCTGGTTACGTATATTCGAATTTTTTGTGGCGTTATGTTGGTACTCATGTCTCTCACTTATGCCGACAAGCTCGGCCATTTTGAATGTTCAGTTAATTGTTGACAGCTGCTTTGCTTGCACGTGTTTTGGATCGTCTTCGATTTTTACGCGAAATTCGTACCAAAATTTATCAATTGTGACCGAAAACAGCATCGCATGAACATTGCTAATGAGATGTTAAACTCTGTCCGCGACGACCCAAATTTGCTCCAGAGGGTCATAACTGATGACGAATCGTGGGTTTATGGTTATGACGTGGAAACCAAAGCTCAATCATCTCAATGGAAGCTGCCGCACGAACCAGACCGAAAAAAGCGCGCCAAGTTCGGTCGAATGTGAAAGTTTTGCTGACAGTTTTCTTCGATTGCAGGGGCGTGGTGCATCATGAGTTCTTGCCACAGGGAAGAACGGTCAATAAGGAATATTACCTGCAAGTTATGCGCAATTTGCGCGAAGCAATCCGCCAGAAACGCCCGGATTTGTGGAAGAACAAAAATTGGCTTTTGCACCACGATAACGCCCCTGCTCACGCATCGTTGCTTGTGCGCGACTTTTTGGCCAAAAACAGCACGCTAATGATGCCGCAGCGACCGTATTCGCCAGATCTGGCCCCCTGTGACTTTTTCTTGTTCCCTAAACTGAAGAGGCCCATAAAGGACGACGTTACGCTTCTCTTGACGAGATAAAGGCGGCATCGAAGGAGGAGCTGAACAAGATACAAAAAAATGATTTTTTGAAGTGCTTCGAAGATTGGAAAAACCGTTGGCATAAGTGTATAATATCTCATGGGGATTACTTTGAAGGGGACAAAATAGATATTCATGAATAAATAAATAATTTTTGAAAAACACAAAATTCGCGATACTTTTTGAACACACCTCGTACATATATACATGACTATGTGGTTCTCTTTTACAGCTATTCGCTTACACTTAGTTTAGTGAATTTTGTATACCCAGTTGTGCTTTCCAGCGAACGAGGACATATAAACTACTAACTGTCAACAAAGAAAGAATCGGCGCACTCTCTCATTGGCAGTTATGTCGCTGTTGGGAGATACAAATTTGAAACTGTGGACTACTTGGCCTATTCTGAAATCAGTTTAAGCTGCGAAAATAATGACAGCCTATAAGTTCAACGGAAAATCATTTTTACTAATAACTGCGTATTTGGGCTGAGCCGTCAATGAAGCTCTTTAACGCTTTCATCATAAAGGGCGTGGAGTTCGTGGAGAGTTTGGAAATAAGATGGGGAGGCCTTTGAGTATATTAACATACATCGAATTCAGTTTAATTATAAACAGTACGACCTCTTACATAGCGGCCAATAACAGATGACAACTGAGTATATACTGTTAGGTTTAACCCAAACTTTTACTTCCCTACATAGCTTTTTAGTGCTCATCTCTTAAGGTTGCTTTGGTTGTTTGGGTTACTTTCATTACTTCTTTCTTTTTACCTGCTCAAACATACACATGTTTGTATTTATATATGTGGCTCAAAGGTTTTGTTGTTTTTTTTTTTGTGTTTTCTGCGTGACCAAAGTCAACTAGAAACTATGCCAGGGGTAAGTCACATGTAGAACATGGTGCCTATTTGTTTTCTGCCTGCATTCGGAGCGCTCAAGTTTCTCTTTGAAGGCTTTCGCTTTCACTATTTTATTTGCTGGTGCGTTTGCATCACATATCAAGGCCGTTTGATCCACAGGAATACCAGCCCGAAGTTACTCACTATGGAAAAACTATTAAAACTGTCCATTTGCTAGGACTTGTGCTAGAAAAGATAGATGCCGCGTGTGGTAATGGACATGCCCATAAGGAAGGCCTAAATATCGCCCAAAACAACAAACCGCTCAAACTGCAAACTATAATGATTAGTCAAGATAATTAGACCCTAATAACTATATACAATTTTTTGTTTGTTAATAAACAAGTAATGAGGGCGCTGTCATTGGTTGTGCCCAAAGGCTTTGCTCCTTTCATTAACACGAACCACGATTTTCAATTTGTGATCCTTATTTACTATAAATACAAACGTTTGACGTTATTTATTTGAAATATATATAGCCCAAATCACCTTTATTGGATAATCAGGTGTATGGGGGCTATATGTTGTATAGGTCCGAACAAATTATTATTATTATGTTATAAAGTTGCCGCCAGACACCAAAACTCCAAATCTGAAACAGAGTAGCTTGTTTGCTTTAAAACAGACAGATGGCCTAATCGATCTAGGTCATCGTCCTGATCGTACCTAAACGGACGAACATTGGACCAAAGTTTTTATATTATTCGATGTTCATGAAAGGTATAAAAATGCAGTTTAGTATCGAACGTAAGTTACGCTGGATTTGCTCATATAATAGCCCTCTTTTTTTAGTTTTATACAGAAGTCTGTGACCTTTGACATACGAAATGTGTTTACTTGGAAAACGATTAAAAACGCTCTAGTTTCCCCTTTCTCTTATTTGTTATATTTGTATAGTCCTATTTTTTTGCATATATGTTAGTAGTAAGTGATTATTTGGGTTTTTTTTGTAATTTCTCCCTTTATTTTTGTGGTTGAATTTGAATTTAGTGTCAGTGTTGCCTTTGTGTCGTATTTTGTGCAGTTCTGGTTTTGAGGCGTTTACAGCAATGCAAAGTAAGCGTGTTCACTTTTTAGTTTCAATGGCAGGCATAAGCGCGTTTCTATTGTGTTAAGATAAAATGGAACAAGAGCAATTATTTTATTTTTTTTGAAATTACAGTTAATTTCCACTCATATAGGTTTCTATTTCTGCAGTAGATACAACGAATTCATAACTTGATATTTGTCTGAATGAGTACACGTGTACTGATTTAAGCTATCGATTTGGGTTTTTATTACTATATTTTTATTTAACCTACCTTACAAATTTGCTCTGCGAAGAACCACTTCTGTAAGTTTTTTTAATTTTGACAGATTGGTTTTTTGATTATTAACATTAATTAGTAATAATCAATTTTCGGCGATTGTTTCTCACAGCGCACTTTAAGTTTGTTTTGCATATTTTCGTAACACTTAGTATCTCATTTTCGAAGCATTTAATTATTTTCGTTTATTTATGCATGTATTTATTTGAAAGCAGTATTTAAATTTTTTAGTCATGATACTTAGAAAAATTCCTGTCTTTTACTGATGAAGCAACTGATGAACTAAAAAATTTACAAAATAAAATAATGAATGCACAGCGGAATGTTGCTGTATAGCCTGTGAACTAAGGTTAGCCATACTGATTCTTCAAAAGAAACAAGCGCAGTTTCGGTTTCTTATTGAAATATGTCACTATCGTTTTGATAACATTCCACAATTTTTTATATTTTTATTCGAATAGTCTACTGATGACGGTTATTCTACTAACCGTCCACTTTTTACTATTCGGTAAACCGCATATTTTCGGTTAGTCGAATATAATGAACATGAACAGGTTTCTGTTCTACTTTTCAATTTTCTAGTGACATTACAATCGCTGATTACTTTGGTTTTTCATACGGTATTTATTTTTTTACTGACTTCAAATTCTTTGGTAGTCATTATCCTATAGGTGGTAAAATTATACAGACACTGCATCTACCATTTCAAGAAATGCTATGTACGGCTGCTTAAGTTCTTATACAAGTAATAATCCTACAACTAGCGTGGAAGTTGTTTTTAAAATCTTTGGTGGAAAGCTTTTTATGAAAGAAATTCACTTGTAGATTTTGTAAATCTTTTTAATGATAATGGGTTTTGTGGGACTCAACCTCCAGCCTAAAAGGCAAGCACTGCATATAACCATAACTATGAGTTTAACCATGGTATCCTTGAGTTATATGTATTTTCCTCTTAATGAATTTCGTTAAAAAGGATGTTTCTTAGTTTATCTTACTAGAATTTCCTGGGCTAATTCATAACAGTCTGTGCGACTGCAACGTTTCGTCTATCATAAGTAACAACAACCCTCCAGAATTGTCGATATCTACATGCACAAACGTGCGAAGATGAGAACAATTAAATTACCAACATGATCTTATATTTAATTTTCTGTTCAGCTCTGAATTTTTAAATAATAATTTAATTAAACTAAGTATAAAAATTTTTGTAAATAATAGTTTTTATAGTGAAATCAAAATCTTTTTGAGAATTTTGTGCACTAGTACATTTGAGTTGCAGATCATGTATGTACAAATTCATCTTTTTATGTTATTTTTCAAGGTTGATTTATTGTGATTCTGAAATGCAATTTTCATAAATAAAATAACAGTGAATCTCCAACGGAATCGTTTAGAAACTGCAACAAGGAATATGGCGAGTAAAGACATAACGATAAAAAGGTGGCTAAAAATATAACTTTTTAAAAAATTTAGTTACTAAGAACTTGCACATTATGTAGATACTAGAATAAGCGAGTTACAATTATGGTTATTTGCAAAGAACTCCGAATCTTATAATTTTCACCATTAAAAGCTAATTTTTCTTTGTAAGATATTTTTGAAAGTATGGATTAGGTTCTATCTGATATTAAAATTTACCTAAATTTTAAAACTGTCCACAAAATGTTTTTAGAAAATTCAAAGATTTAAAATCAATTATAAAACTCCTTCAAAAAAGGAGTAATATGAAAAAAGAACAAAATTACTTTCTATAAATGTTTTCCAAGGGTCAAATGGCTATGAATAGCGACTATGTTTTTATTGAAATTTGCTTCAATTGTTCAATATAGTAAAGTAATATTTATTTTGATAGACACATATTTTATATCTGATGAATGAATTTTCAATAAAGTGGTTTGTAATGTAATTTTGCAATTTTCTTGTATTTTTCAACCCAAAATGAACTAACCTACTTTGAAGTGGTAAATTAACTGGTTTGATACTGATGCATAGGCTGACTAGTATGTTAGCTGGTTGATACTGGTCTATATACTGACTAGTATGTCAACTGGTATATTGCTGATGCAGAAGCGGATAATTGCCATCTCGTAGGACATCGCGTTGTTAAAAATATCAGTTGCTAATATGGAAACATTACAGAACTCCAACTAGTGTAATAATGTAATGATAGAATTACGAAACTTGGTACGAGGTATACTATGGACATGTAGAGTATGCCCACGGAAATTAAGCAAAATCGACTGACGAACACGCCCACTTATGTACTAAAATTTTCTTAGAGGGAGGTTGGTAAACAGAACATGCTATATCTTCTTCACTGATATAGATAGAAAGTTTTTTTTGATATATAGGATACGTTTATATAAAATAGCATTACCAGAGGACTCCTGAACCCACTGTGAAAGTATCATAAAGATCGGTGATGAAGTGTGGACGTCAATAAGTGAGAAACAACAAACAGAGATATGTTGGCGTGCCGCCGCCCACTTTTCTAAAATTGTACAAATATTGATTAAAGGGAATATTAATCCAAATATCATTAATTTAATTCAAATAAATTCATAATTATGACGAATTGTAATTTTATACAGAATGGGGGGGGGGGGTGGCACCGCCCACTTTTCCAAAATTATGCATAGCCTATGCTGCAACCAGTGAAGCCGAAAATCTACTTGAAAATTTCATAAAAATCGGCTCAGTACTTTGGACGCCAAAACACACAGACACACATCAATTTTTATACCCAGCTGTACTACTACACAGGGTTTTATAGTTTTGTCCATATAACGGTGGTTTGTAAAGGTACGAAATAATGGGGATAGATATAGGTTCCATATAGCAAAGTTCTTAGAATTAACAAAGGAATCCCTTAACACATGTCCGTCCGTCCGCCTGTGGACAAGATAACTTGAGTTGCTTTTCCGCCAAAGTAGGTTGCTATTAACCCTCCGATGTTCATATGGGTCTGGCCAGACCCATTCGATCTTTAAATGTATGTAGATCGGTTATTTTTAATATCTGAGGCTTCTTAGTCCATGACTTCCTAAAATGTAGTGTGCTAAACACAATGAAGTAGCAAAATTAAGATTTTTGCTATATTTGTTGTAAAAATAATAATTTTAAACTAATTTCGTTTATTAAGCTCACATGGGTCTGTGCAGACCCATATAAGCTTCTCATGTAAATTGGTTAACCGTTAGGTGTAAACAGCGGCAGAGATAATTTTTTAGTTGACATTTGACAATTGAAGTGAACACGTGTTTTTTAATTAGTGGGAAGTGTTTTTTTTAAATAAAATGGAACAAGTAAATATGGATGAAGTTGATGTGTTGACGCGTTTGCTTCGTAAGCTAAGTGCAGCAAATGTGAGTCCGGAAGAACGTCAGCGACTTCAGGCACAAATTGCAGAAATTATGGGACAGGAGTCCGATCCATTTGAAACAAGTGGCGACGTAGAAGATGATGAATATTTTCCAGATGAAGATGACTTCGGTGAAGCATCAGATATAGAACAGGAAATCGAGTTAGAGGCTGTTCTGGATGAAAACCATGATGATATTGAGGACTTGTATAGAGAAGCTATCGCCCTTGAGGCTTCAACTACAATGGAATCATGCAGCACATCTATTACTCAGGTCCTTATATACAGGTCGAAAGATGGGAAGATGTGGAATTCAAATCCTCCACCACCTGGAAGGCCTCGTTGTCACAATGTTACAACTTTTACTCGTAAAGGGCCACTACGAGGAGCGTCACCGAGTCATAAAGCTCTTTTCAAGCTATTGCTGTCTCCTGAAATCGTAAGTATCATTGTGCGGGAAACCACCAGAAAAGCCGTTGAAGCGTTCGTCTATGGAATGAAAAGCATCCCAGTAATAAACAGCGTTCTTGGGTAATGACTGACGAAGACGAAATGTATGCTTTTTTTGGGATGGTACTTATTGCTGGTGTTTTCCACTCGAATTCTCAGCCAGCGAAAGAATTGTGGGCCAGCTACAATATGCCTATTTATAAGGCCACTATGTCATTGAATGTGGTTCAAGAGCTTAACTACTTTCATCCGTTTCGATAAGAGTGGTACTCGTGCTGAGAGGTTGAAGCAAAGCAAATCTGCTGCCCTGGACGATGTATGGCTTATGCTGATGGCCAATTTAGAGAAAGCATACACTCCGGATTGTCATGTAACCGTCGATGAACAGTTATTTCCATATCGTGGGCGCACTCGATTCACCCAATATATTCCGAGTAAGCCGGCAAAATATGGCATGAAAGTGTGGTGGATTTGTGACTCTGTTTCAAACTACCCTTTGAAAGGTATAATTTATACTGGAAAACCACCAGGTCGCCAGCGAGAAACGAATCAAGGTGAACGGGTCGTCATGAAATTGATGGAAAATTATATGGACAGCGGTAGGACTGTTTATGCTGACAATTTTTTTCAACATACAACTTGGCAGAAATGTTGATGGATCGTAGAGTGGCTTTTGTCGGTACCGTAAGAAAAAATAAGACCTTCGTTCCGCATGAATTGCTTAACCCGGAGCGTGATGTTAAAAGCACTTTATTTTGTTATCAACATAATAATATCGCTCTGTGCTCGTATATGGCAAAGCCGAAAAAGGCAGTAATTATGTTATCCACTGCCCATTACCGTCAAAGCACCGATCCATTGAAAGGATTCAAGCCAGATCAAATTTTGGACTACAATAAATTTAAAGCGGGGGTAAATACAATGGACCAAATGTTGACTGGCTATTCGTGCAAACGCTCGACAAACCGTTGGCCACTGGCAATGTTTTATAATATGCTTGATATTGCCGGTTTGGCCTCATTCATCATCTATGACGAGCTGAATCCGGCAAAGCAGAGTGATAAGAGGCGCTCATTTATCATTGAATTGGCTAGGCAGCTAGTTATTCCACATATGACGAAACGGGCGACTAACCCATTAGTATGGAGGTTTGCTCATATAAGACAAGCAATGAATCTTTTCAATATCAAGGTGAGTATGAATTATATACACACCTACATATATCTCCGCGTATAAAGATATGTGTATGCATGTATTCATATTTACTAATTTAAAATAAATTATTTCGCTACTTTTAGGTACCGGAATCTTGTCCATCGACATCAGATGCAGAACAGCAACAATCATATGCTCAAGTTGCTTCAAAACGGTCATCGTGCTACCATTGTGCTGCTTCTTCCTCGAAAAAGCGACGTAAAACTCGTTATAACTGCAGCAAATGTAATCGTCCCATATGTCTTAATGAACATTCCATGCAACTATATAGTTGTAAACCCAATTGCTCTTCATAATTAATACTAATCAGTTGAAATAAATAAATAAAATTATTTTTAAAACCGTATTTCTTACATTATTTTTATGGGTCTCTCTCTATCTCTATGGCGCGATATACAACAGGTATATCATCATAAACCTCCTAAGAGATTTTTGCGCCAAGCTTCTCTTCCAATTTGTGGTGTGCCGATTTGAATTTTCCCTACAAATTGGTGGGACCTACAGTTTTTTGCCGACTCCGAACGGCATCTACAAAGGAGACGAATTTTTGCTGAGAAGCCTGTCATGGCAGAAATACACTCGGAGAGTTTGCCAAACCACTGCCGAGGGGCGACCCCGTTTTGAAAAACTTTTTTCAAATCACTTTTGATGTTACCTGTACCAGGGCTCGAACCATGGACCTTCGGTGTGGTAGGCCGGCAACACTACCTTCACACCACGGCGGTCTGGGCAGACCCTTATGATGCACTTACCGCATCATAAGGCACCGAACATCGGAGGGTTAAGAATGGGCGAAATCGAAACATAAATTTCGAAAACCCTATAAAATGACATAATTCAATAGTAAAAGCAGCTACAATAATGAAATTTGGTAGCTTTATTGTATTTATCTTTCTGTTGACGATTTTACTAAATTTTTGGAAAAGGGGTGTGGCACCGCCTACATATGAGTCAACAAATTTTCAAACCTCGAATAATAATAACTTCAGAACCGTTTTTGCTCGAATAACGAAATTTGGTAGAAGGCATGCTACCGCTATGATACATACAGTTATATAAAATAAGCGAAATATTTTTTCAACCACGCCATAAAAGTTATAAGAAAAGGACCTCGAAATACTTAACTCACCATATCTCATTGAATGACTGGTAACTGTCAATTTTATTATTATTTATATGATTTTCGTAATATTTTGGAAAGTGGGAGAGTCATCGCCCACTTTTGAGTCAAATAATTTTCAAATTCGACTGTTAATAACTTCAGAACCGTGTAAGATAGAATTACGAAACTTGACACGAGGTATCTTATGGACATGTAGAGTACGCCCACTGAAAATAGGAAAAATCGGTCGGCAACCACGCCCACTTTTGTACTAAAGTTTTCTAAAAGAGAGGTAGGAAGTCAGAACATGCCAACGGTTGAAATTTTATATAGCATGAGGCACTGCCCACTTTCACGAAATTATATATAGGTCATGCTTTAACCAGTGAACCCGAGAATCTACTGTGAAAATTACATATAGATCGGTTGACTACTTTGTACGCCAAACACACATTCATTTTTATTTATAAGATTGAAATAGCTAAACAGATCGAGCCTGGTATTGCCCACATGGTAGTAAAAACGGTTTAAAACCTCTATAGGTCATACCCCCATAACAATTTATAAATTTACCACGACCACTTTCACACAGCTGGGTATTTATTGTTCGGTTTTACACGAACTTAAACTTCCGTACGAGTCGTACTCATGTTGAAATTTTTTATAATATACATATGAATATCAATATGACAAGTATTCAAGTATTCTGTCTGGACACGATGTGCCATTCTGGGCTCTTTAAAATATTCAAAAGTGAAGTAAAGCACTTATTATTTATCTGCGATAACAAATGTAGACGCTTGAAACCTGCATGACGGTCAAAGCAAATTCTGATCTGCTGCTCATCAAGTAACAATTCTCTTAGTCCATAGATTTTAATCATCACTATTTATTGCCGCTTAATCTTCTAGCCTGTTGCGCATCAAAAATTGCCATTTAATCTCCCGTGCAGTCAATTCTACTAGTTTAATACTATTCATACACTAGTTTGCCACACCGGCTCAACTAGCTCGAGTTCTGTAACTTTTCCATATCAGCAATTAGTATTTTTAACACGGCGTTGTCCTACGAGCTGGAAATTGGCGGCTTCTGCATCAGCAATATACCAGTTGACATACTAGTCAGTATATACATCAGTATCAAACCAGTAATAATAAGTTAATTTCGGATTGAAAAATACTAGAAAATTTCAAAATTACATTACAAGCCACTTTATTATTATTTTATTCATTCATCAGATATAAAATATATGTCTATAAAATAAAATATTATTTCACTATATTGAACAACTGAAATAAATTTCAATAAAGGTATAGTCACTATTCATAGCAATTTTGCCCTTGGAAAACATTTATGAAAAGTAATTGTCCTTTTTTGAATGCATTTTTTAATTGATTCACAGGCATTAATCTTTAAATTTAAATGAATATTTAAAAATTCGGAATACTAAATTGTTTTCTTCCTAGCTCGTGTATGTATCTATCGACAGTTCTGGAGGGCTTTTGCTGCTTATGATAGTGGAAACGTTGCTGTCGCTCAGACTGGTAGTTTGACAGTTTACTACAGCGTCTTTTTAGCGATAACTGACAACCTTCACCTGTGGTTTCCTTCGCAATCGATGTCTCCCCAGAATCCGGGTCTTTCTAGGGAAGCCGTTTGGACCGGAGGATCTTTGTTCATTAGCATAATACAACCGAGCTAACGGAGCCTTCCAGCTTTAATAAATCTTCAGGACAGGTATAATGAGATACTTATAGTATGCGATTTTTGTTCGTCGTTAGAGGACTTTGCTTCCCAGTTGCCTACTCGGTCCAAAGTAGCACTTGTTGGCGAGAGTGATTCTCTGTTGCCATCTCATCCACTATAGTCAATGTAGATATGTACTTATTTTTTTAGATTTATTTGAATTCTTTCGAGTGCAAACAAAAAATTCTCTTTCATTTCTAAAATTAAATTGTGTATTGACCTTTCCTTATCAATGAAGGATACCCACTCATCTGCGCTGATAACAGGAAAATGTAAATTTAAAGAATAAAAAGAGAAAAAGAAACGCAACCCACACATACACAGACGTAAAAAAAGTCACGTTAGGTTGTCAGCGTAACTTACTTTGCTCTACATAAAACAACATGTGGCGTGCGCTCACGTTGGTATGGGGTGGTGGCGGTGGTCTTATAAAAAAAACGCCGACAAGCCAACCGTGCAATACGAGCACGATTGTGAGACTTACATACATACACAAACATATCGTCGGCGACACTGCACAACCGCGTAATTGATATCTCAGCTGGGCTTTTTTGCAACAACAAATTTTTTTATTTTAAGATGAATAGTGACTTTATGGAAAAAGTTTGCATCAAGATCGATTCCTTTAATTGTTTTCCAAACCAACACTAAGTTTTCTTGAGGATAAATTAATGGATATTAATGGCAAGGTCTATACAAGTTTTTGACACAAATGTAGCTTACGCGGTTTTGCAGTGTCACCGACGATATGTACTAACTTCAGCATGCAGGTTTGTTTGTAGGCGCGTGCATGAGAGTTATTTTTACACGTTCGGCTGTGTGCGTGAATGAATTTCCCAGCTGGCGTAGCACGTAAATACGAGTACATGTACGTATATATAAGTATATAATTAGAGCAACTGGAAATAAACTAGCGGGAGAGTTGAAAATGTGCAAAAGGAATATGCCTACATATAAAAAGACGACGACGAAGAAAAGAAGGAAGAATCGAACTACGCTTTTGCGTTTAGCATTGAATTTTAAAGTTTTGCTATAATTTCAAGAAAGCATATGGAAGCTGAAACATTATGCGCTTTTTGGTTTTTTAGAAGTTCGAGCACTGTATACAAAAAACAATGCCTATTGTGTTTCAAGCTAGAGACTGACTTTTTTATTGAGCAAATACTGAAATAACACAAAACAGATAGAAAAAACTAAAAACTAACAAAAAAATGAAATGCTAGTTGTGAAAAGAAAAAAAAAAAAATTTGTAGCTTTAATTGATTGCTTTCATTGATTTTTTTCATTTTGAGTTGGCAAGCGTAAATTCACTTTTATCATTGGCGTGTAGATTTTAAGGTTGTTTGCTTATTTTCATACTTAACACCTTCGTATTGTTGTAACATATTTTTGTATATTTTTTTAAACTAAATTTTATTATTATTTAGTGTAAATGCTGTAGTTTTTATTAGACCAATTTTTCAATTACACATCAATCATTGGCTTAATTGAAGCTGTGGCAATTTCGCATTCTAATTGCGTGCTTTCCGTGACTACTTGCTTTGGACTTTACGCTCGATATTGGCATAATTTTTTTACTTCGTTTTCTATACGCACGTCACACACATGCACATTACACACACATTTTTGTCAGTGTATGTTTTGCACTTTACACCTTTTGCGCGTAAAATACCATATTCAGTCTATTCAATTGCTGGCAGCTGCAACCCAGCAGAGCTCCTTAACTCAAGGCCATTTAAATGAAAACACTTTTCTTGGCATATTTTTTTAAGAAAAACTTATTTCTTCATTAATTTGTGTACCAATCGATCTTTAATAGCGTTGTAAGCACGCATATTGAAATGAAACGTTTACAAAAATATTTTACAGGTCACTCATACGCCCCGCAGCTCAGCCACAACCTTGTGCTGACTGCATATTGGTGTTGTGATTGCTTGTGCTCAATACAAACATCTCTTTGTTGTTTCTGCCAGCACACTTTTTTTTCTATTTTATAAGAAATTTATTTCTTTTTAACTTTTTCTTGCAAATATGTGTTGTTGTTTGGTGTTTTTAATTCACACTACCCACTAAGAAGACTCGAGTGCATAGCCCTCGTGTTTCACGCTATTATGTTTACACGCTTTTGAAGTTCATCGAAAACTAATTTCATTTCGATTTTGCAAAAGTCTGCAATAGAAAACTTTTTGAATACTTCCAGTGCCATTCCAAGACGATGCCATTCCATTTGACTAAAAATAAAGTCACGCTGTGTAAAAACCCACACATTCGCAAGCCGAAACACATGCAAGTACGCGCGCGCTGCAATATGTTAACGACACGACCAAAAGCAACAAAAATTAAGAAAACAAACAAACATTTCACTTTTTGCCTTTATAATATTTCGGTCGTAGGTGGCTAGTTTCTTGTTGGTATTGCTCAAGCCTCTCATTTTTTAGTTTGCTTAATATAGCTCTATCTGTCATTCACTCATTCTGGTTTCACCCTGCTCTTTTCCCCTATAATCTGTTAGTGCCATTGGAATATTGCCCTATTGTGAATGGATTTGTTGGCACCGTCTAATTGTTTTATTGGCCATTTGCATTTCGTTGTTACTTTTCTTGCACAGAACTATTGAATTGTTGTTGTTCCCTTACATTTACACAGCAAAACGAGTAAAGAACTAAAAATAAATAAATATTTTCCGCGATACACCTCCGAGGAGATTAAGGCCGAGCTTTTCTACCAATTCGTGGTGTGCTGCTTCTACTTTATCCAACAAATTTCAGGGACCTAAAGTTTTTTGCCGACTTCCGAACGGGTCGGCTTGGGCGAAAAACATATGGACTTCAATCAATATTAGAGAAGGCAGATCGATTAAAACACATCTGTTCTACCGTGCTCTCTAACGATAACATAGCAAAAATTAATACATCTTAACTAAATTGATATTTTTAACTTAAAAATGGTTGCAAGCGGCCTTTGTAAGAATAAAAAAATATTTGTAAATGGAAAAATGTTATAATTCAAACACCAATCCCGATAAACTGATAAAATTTCAAGTATTGATTGAACATAAATCCATGAGTGGAAATGCCTACAACTTTGGAGACAAGTCGTGGTACCTCCAAAATAGACACTAATACATTTTTACCATAGCAACGTTTTAACAAACATTTCTTTAGGAGTCCTAGCAAAATCGAGTTTGCAATGTCTTCGTGGTATGTAACGACATTGCACTCACACCTTTCTGCTGGCCCCAAGTGCATAATCAGTCTTTACTTAAAGTGGTTTACATTCCAAATTTTCCTATTGCCACCCGACCTCCCTTGGTGATTCCAATTTGCGCCAGTTATCGATAAAAAACGAAGACTGGCGTACGTTGATTACGCGGAAACGGCGATACTAAAGACAGTTTCTTTTTATATAAAGTTTTTGTTGGAATTTCATTTCCTAAAAAGTTATATGCAGCAGAATTTTCTTTTCTTGCTATTGTCAATAGTTAAAGTAAATATCAGTTAATTATTACTACTAGTTAACTTTTATTTTTGTATGCAGGCTATAGTTATAACATTATATGGAAACCGCCCACGATCTCCCTTCGGATTTATTCGTGTTATAGGTTTTGACGATTTAAGAAAATCCTCCTCGACTTCGAGCTAATGTTTTCTAGTCGCAATTTATCGAGGCCCAAAAGGCTCACAATTTATGAAATACAAGTTTTAAGAGCCACACAAAAAAATTTGAGGAAGGCTACAACAAAACAAACACCATTCACAAGTAATTATGAAAATGAGAGTATTCGTGAAATTAGCACGGCTGCATCACTTGGGCGGGGCGTATGAGTAACCAATTTACATGTGTTGAAAAAGGTAAATCGAGGTGAATTTATTTTATAAACGACAAAAAACCACTTTTTACCATCGCATGTGAACATTTTTTTGTTTAAATATTTGCTCTATACAATTTGGTAAGTAATAACTACTCTTGAAAAAAATAACTAAAATGAGACACACAAATATTTTTTGAGTAATATATTGACTAAGAATTCTGATACCGAGATATTTGGTTGATAACTATTCTTGCGAATTGGGTAGCAACTACCTTAACTCCGTTTGTCATAATATTCCGCAAAGAACTTTCCTCAACTTTCTGAGCCGCCAGTCCATGGGCTCAGATGTACGAAATATGGAAAGTTGTTGCCAATATGTGGATCATGACGATAATTTCCATACACTTACGTAGAAGCCAGCTTAGGAAAAATATTATAGGTTATCAGTTATCAAACAACTACCTTCACTGAATTTATATTCTACCAGAAGTGGCAAAAAAATATTTTAGTACGCATATTCACGTCCGTGGAGCCCGTTACCTTATAAATATTTTATAAATATAATTAAGAGCCTTAATACATATGTAGATATAAATACCTATTCACTTAAAATTCTTTCCTGCTTTTATGTTTACAGATGTTTCGACATTAAACAATATCTTTGTGAATATGTCTAAACTAGTAAGTGGTATGCCAATCACAAGCATAACGACAGATTGATTGACTGATAACCAGTCTGCCGCCACTAAAACAAGCACTCACACATTAGCATTAGCTTTAATACTTGTTTCCAGAAATTGAAGAAAAACAGCAACAGAGGACGTTCTATTTAGATACAAAGGAACTGCGTAGCGATTCAATGATAAAGTGTTACTTTATTTTATGCACATATTATTATACATTCACAAATACGTATGCAGGCATGTGCCAGCAAAACTACCCCGAAGGAAATGACAAAGCTTTTCGTCCAGATTCTGCTTGGAATATGTCACCGGCACCATTACCCATTAGCGCTACAGATAATATTATCAGCTGTTAGAGATATTGGAAATCTATCCTTTTGTTGATAGGAGGGGGCTTATTTCTTAAGTTATACATCCAATTTCGTGAAAATTGGTGGATGCCTTTTCAGTACTTGCTGGCTCGATAATCACGACCATATTCCATATAAAGCTTTAGTAATAATTCAGCACATAGGAACCGAATTAAGGTAGATTAAAAAGTGGTTTATATAGGCATGGCTTATATCCCAGGAAAAGTAACTCCAACTTTGCCCATAAAAGCTCCTAGCTGTTTAGTGATAACCGAACTTAGATTCTTAGTTTGAAACCGAAATATTTTTAGTGTTGATCAAGTTGCCAGTTTTACATATTCAGTCCTTATGGACTTTCAGTATTTAGGGACACATAAACCTAGATTTCCCCCAGGCTATGTTCATGTCTTAAATATAAGTGATATTGTATAAATAAAAATTTATATACATCAATAAATATTTGTTGCGATGCTGCACATTTGTCTCCTCGAAAACACTTCCCTTCCAATGACAATGAAAATATTTATGCTCGTTACTATCATTATTTGTTGTTGTTTGACATTTTCGCCATATTTTTTATGCTGCTCTCATTGCATCTCTAACTAACTTTCCATTCGCTTTAGCATTCTCGTTGATTTAAATATTAAATGTAATTCGTATGTCGCTATATTCAACTCTTCCTGTCATATTATAGCCAACCATGAAGTGTTGGAGAGAAGTAGGTGATTAGTTGCTTTAGGGGGGTTTGGTAGCCGGCACTGGAAGCCAGTGCATGCGCAATAAGCGTTTTACTACGAATAGCTGCCGAATAATTGAGGAAGGTTGGAATCACATGAAACATAGTTGCAACATCGGGTTAAAATTGTGTGGTGAGTTTATCAGATTTATGACACATTCACCACGGCTTCGTAGTTGTGGTGGCACATATGGCGATGTATTAAAGCATTTGCGGTAGACTATCGGTATTATGTCTGATTTTAAGGAGAGGCAGAAGTAAAATATATTAATAAATAAACAAATTGTGACCGCAGAAGCTTTATAAATGCAATCGAATCATGATATACAACATTTTGTTACATCTGTACGAGTATATGAAGTTAAATTAGAAGAAATGACTAAAATACTTGCAATTGTAGGAACTTTGGAAAACGGCAAAAAGTAACAAACGTACAGTTACAAAAATTTTCGGGTTTCTAGTACAACTTATAGGAATAAGTTTTTATCAAAAATAATTCCTGCAGACTCTTGTTCTTATATTCTGCTATATATGTATATATAAAGTTAAAATTTTGTATGTATGTATGTATCGTTGGTTCAAGTTGGAAATATCCATGCTAAGCGACTGACATTCGGTAAGGAGCTATATAAGGTAAATTTCCAAGAACTCTAGAAAAATTGGAGATAAGGGCAAAAGAGCGTGGTACCTCCGATACAGATCTGATTTGTAAGGTGTTATATGAAGTTAATCTTCAAGAAGGTCAGAAAATGGCTTAAGGACAATCAAAAAAGTAGAAGGAGTCAGTTTATCAATCAAGAATAAAGAAAAATCCGAAGCTTTTTATTTTAACTTGAATAGTAAATAACTTTTTAAAAAGTAACTTTATAAACAAATCTTGTTGAAATATGTTTTTGAGAACAAAAAGTTCCTAGAAACCACTTGAAATCACATTCCCAATGTTTGAATAAGAAATTTGTTTCTGGCATCGTTTTCCATCATTTTAATTTCGTTGTACGGCGTGAATATGTTTTTTCATATCATAATCTCCTTGGCAACATTTTTCACCGTTAAATGTTGCCAACGGCTGTAATTCCAAATCCTTTGATTTCATGTCTTGAAAAACTATTTACATAAAAAGATAACAATTTGAGTTGAGAAACGCTAGTTCTACTTTATTTATCAAAAAGGTGATTCTTTAGACATTAATTTCTGCGTTTTTGACAGATCTCAAATAAAAATAGTTAAGGTCTGGAGCTTGTACAGTATTTTTTAGCGATTCCTGAAAGTGATATCAATATAATAACAGCAAATACAACAACATCAGCCTAACAGGGTTGAGTTTAAGAATTTTAAGTAGAACAAAACTTATAATCTTTTGCTTTTTCTGTTGTAGTAGTAGCACTTTGCTCTGCTTAGTCGGTACTTCTATTTATCAAATGAGTCGTGACGTACTAAACCGGGTTATACTGATATTGGTGGTCCCTTGTAGAATATAATTTCAGTACGCTCCGGTACTGGCACCTTGTGTCAATGGTCCGACTACCGAGGGAACGATTTCGTTTGATTCCGGAACCATGGTAGATTTGGATTTTTGTCGCCTCTTACGGCAGGCATACTTACCGCTGGTGTGTGCTAAGCCCTCTAACCCGCAGGTTTGAAAGGGGTTATGTAAGGCCATACATTTAAAAAAGAGTAGAGGAGGCTAACATTGCCTACTACCTTTCGCATTTTTTAGACTTGCATAAGAAATATAGCGCGAGTATTGAAAATAGACTAGTAGGTAGGAGGAGCTTGTAAAGAAGTTGGTGTCTTAAATGGAGCTGGTTCTACTTGAAAAAACTAAACTTCGCGCTTTCCACCAGTCTCCTCGATTATCTTTTAAACGGGAGTGGTTGGAATCCAGGAGGATTGTGTAGTCTTATAAGTAAATTCAATACGGGGAAGTAAAAATACTGATATAATCGGATAGCCAAGCAGCGTTCTAGGTGGTTAATTTACCAATGACAACATATAAGGAATCTTGTAAGCGTAAGGAGAAACTGATAAGTTCAAGTTCACAGTAAAATGTATGGCAATCAGAAGCAGATGATTGGGCCAATGCGGGGGCATCTTTACATACTACAAAGGCGGGAAGATGCATCGTCCTATATTAGCAATCAAAAGAGATTTTTACATCAGGTAGAGGTAAACCGCACACAAAATAAAATATGGCCAGTCAATGAGGGGATGGCAACAGTAAACTTGCCGAGCAGATCAATAGAAGAAATCTTCACAATAATAGGTACAAAAATAGGATATAAGCTACATATTGCAATTTTTGGACTGAAGGATGTTAGCAAGGCACCCAAATACTCCATAAGAAACAATAATTATTGACCAAACCAAACCTTTCGCCCCAGGTCGGTCCCAACACTCGAGCAGGAGGCACTTTATTCAGTACTAGCAGTCATAGCATACGTTTTTTTGCCCAATAATCACCTTAACTATATTTCAGGTATGAGGAAGGTCATTTGTCTATAATATATCTAGTACTTTCTGGTACAAGACCGACTCTCTGGGAAGAGGTTTTTTACAGGGCCTAACCTTGATTTTTTGATTTCCAAAACACATTTAAATTTATTATTGCAACGTAACGTCAAGGAAAGCTGAGTGAGAGGCGCACGGCAATTCTTTTCTGCTTCCGCTTTCCCTTGCTCTCTCCCTTTTTAAACCCTCTTCGATATCGTCCTCCTCCTTCTTCTTATCTTTCACTATTTTTCTTCCTCGTGAATACCTTTGTCTTTGTCCCTATTGCTATGCCTCTTCCTCTTGCCTTCATCTGACTCTTCTCTGCATATCTCTCTTCTTCTCCCTCTCCTACGCCGTCTACCTCTGACTCCGCTTTCCCCCTTTCTTCATTATAAGATTTAGTTGCAGAGTCCAGCTTACTTTTTTTAAATTTTGTTCTGATTGATATATAGTACACATTTGTATGTACATGTTCCACAATTATCTTTACCATACAAAGAATTCGTGTTGCGTTTAATTTTATCAAACGGGAACCAACGGAGGAAAACCCCAATTTTCACTTGCAGAAGGCGGCGGTGCAAATATAGATACGTCTCTCCCCATACCACCTACAAGATGCATTGTCATAAATAGTCATTAAATAACTTTTATCATAACTGCTCGTATTACAAATGTAAGTAGACGTACATGTGTATATACGAGCACGTGTGTATGTACGTTTAGGTTAGTTGGCTTGTAACTACGATCGCCAAACTAATGCGATTTCCGCAAGCTGCATTAAAGGCAAAAGACACAACTACAAAAGTTTCATACATTTAGGCGTACACACTGGCGGCAAGTGCAAATTATATGCTGAGTTTGGCTGACGCTATTGCCATCAAGCACAATCACAGAGTTTCAACATCCTACTACTCCAATATTTTTGTTTATGTAAGTTGTGAGTGTGGCCCCATTTTTTCTATTGCTGCTTGGCCTTATGCTCTCTAATTACGGTAATAAATCTTATAAGAAGCACTACAAATTCCGCCCGAGAAAATTGTGTAAGCAGCAATCATGGCCACAAATAATTGTAAACCAAAATTATAACAAAAAAAATCCAAGAATTTCAAGGAAAGCCGAGAGGGGCAATGCAAAATTGTTGTATGATATATACACTGTACAACAGTTGAAGCAAAGTAAATGCAAAATGTTTCAGTATTTTTTTGTATGCAAAGAAAGAAAATAATTTTGGCACAACAAAGTGGTTGCATTAGTACAAACATTTGCATACCCAGTACTAGATATCTGAAGTAGAATGTAGATAAAATAATCACGAATTTATCGACAAAATTAAGTTTGATTCAGTGATACCTCCAACCACAATATTTTTCGACACTGCTCTTTAACAGCTGAAAGTGAATTGAGTTTCATTGATATAGGGCGTTTACGAATATAATACTTAGATAGAGGGTTCTTGAAGCAAATTCTGAGATAAGGCGTTTTTGAAAAACACTTTGAAATAGAGTCTAAAATATTGTAGATACAATTTGTTATGGCGTCCAGAAGGAAATAGGGGGTTGACTTCTATTTGACAATCAACACCCGTAACCAAACCACTTTGTAATCTGTGCAGACAATTTTTTAGCGATCAGCACTTTTGAAAATAGCATAAGTAGTTTAGATTAGGCTCCTAAATCCTTTTTTTAGATCGATCTTGGACGCATCGAC
The DNA here is from genome assembly GCA_949987695.1 of Merzomyia westermanni. Lineage (NCBI taxonomy): Eukaryota > Metazoa > Arthropoda > Insecta > Diptera > Tephritidae > Merzomyia > Merzomyia westermanni. The sequence goes on from OX465288.1 coordinate 53,430,873, forward strand.
GTAGCTCAACAGTGGGGTTACTTTTCCCAAAAGTTTTGTAGGTACCGCCCATGAGCCAAGCCAGTGAGGACGGCTGAGCAATTTCTGTAATGAGGTATACATGACCACCTGCTCAAAGAATAATGCTGTCTGGCCATGTTTTTCTTGATGTGTTAACAATATTTCGCAATGGCTAATCAGCAGGACCCTTACTGAGCATTTCAACCAATATTTTTTGAGAGAAATGAAGATTCAGCAAATACAAAAAAACGAAGCCGATGATCAAGGAGCTTGAGATTGCTCTCTCTTAAGAAATTCAAGCATGATCAAGCTTCTTCTGTCAGTTTCCAGGCATGCCTGCCGCATATTATTCAACTCGGTGTAAAGGTTTAAGAACCAGCTATGTAAAAATCCACTATGTACAAACTGCCATGTAAATTCCCATAGCCCCTAAATTGAGTAAACAATATTATAATACTTACGAATTTTGCTTGGAAATATAAAAGAGTGCCGCCATCGTAATTGATGAAGTGACTTGAGGAACATTTATCTCATCAAAATTTGTAGAACAAATTTATTTAAAGTCATAAGTTTAGATTGATGAACGGCCTAACGCTGAGTATGTAAAATGCTCTCTTTATCGAAACCTACTTTTAATTTTCACCCTCTATAGCACCTGTTGTGTTATTGTCTAACATTAAAATCTAAAAAAAAATATTGGCTTGTTTCGTGTTCTGCGACGACATATTTTTACTATGGGGTACAAATGCAAATACATATTGTGCTGTTCATAACTATAGCACTCTAAGAAATTTAACATCTTATAGATGGGCACAAAGTTTAATGACTTTTAAGCGAGAAAAAAATTTAAATTTTTAGTGTGCTTTAGTATTGAAATGGTTTGGGGCAGGCTCAGAACCCTCAAGTTATTTATTTGGACTTATGCTTCCCTAAAATGCAATTTTGTAGACCATCAAACCACAGTTTAATAAAGTATAAATCTTGAGCTTTTAATAGCCCTGAATTTTAAAAATTTAAACCAGAATTTTCAACGTATGTAATTATAGTGTAAGGACAAAATTTATTTTCATAGACAAATAAACGGAAGATGGCTTTATAAAAAAAAACCAAAAATTCAACACGATGTTTAAAATTTGAAATTTATACGTTATTACGTTAGAATTTAATATTAATTCAATTTAAAAAAAAGTATTTTGGTGTTGTGTTTTAAAATATTTAAGTACATTTTTTAAGTAGGAAATTACAATTTTTTAGAGTTAAGAACAACGGTCAGAAGAAAATTCAAGCGATACTATATAAATGATGAAAACGTTTACATTCCGAGTGTGCTATAGTTATCAGACGGACTTTATATGTAGACGGAACTATGCCATGTGTCATAAGTAAGAATGCAGTTGACGTCGTTCGCTGATATCGGAGTTTTTGTTGTTATTATAAAAACTTAATTTTTTTATTTTGAAATTTGTTTTTATAACTGCGTCACCTCCAGCAAGCGAATTGTTTTTGTTGTGCACAAAATTGCGCCAAAACCAGAAGTTCGGTTCTGCATGTGTTACTGCCGTTGTAGCACTTCAAGCTGGTTGTTGTTTTTGTTATTTAAGTTTATACATTCGCAGTTGTACTAAATACAGTATGAACTTTTTATGTATGGACATACATTTGGTCTATGTGTATATGTATGTAACTACCAATTGTGTTTTCAGGTCAGCGAAGAGGGCATCACGAAACAACAACAGCAAAGAAGAGCCAACAAGTAAGTAGCAAACAGCAGTATCAAAAGGCAACAGAAAAAACCCTCAAACATTCACACACAGTTACGACTTTGCAAGACCAGTAAGGACCCACTAAAAGCTACCCACTTCATTTGCCTCGCCTGTCAACGCTTATACATTTTGTCTAGTTTTGCTCTGCTTTTGGTCATTTGCTCTTTGCTGGCTGACTGTCATAGCCAGAGGCGGTAACAAACACTAGAGTGCCTAGTTTTCAACACTCAAAACGGATAACAACGGAAGGAGTCAGTGATTAAATACGCATACATATGTAGGCCCTATTGGAAATACATATTTGACTTAATTTGTATGTTTTTTTTTTTGGTAATCGGATAATTGACTTAATACTACCCTTCTGACTTGGTTCAAACTTTGTTAGAGCTCATTAAATTTATTAATTTTAAAGGATTTTTATCTTCCGATACATATGAAGCTCCGGGATATGCATCTAGAGTATATCTGGTTTAAAGTATCCCTATTTTTAAATCCGACTAAAATTCGCAACACAAATTTTCAAAGAGATTAAAGATACTGCATCTTACCGGATCTAAATCCGCCAAAGAACTATAAACATTGGTATCAATTTCTCTTATTAATCATTCACGAAGTTGGGCCTTCGGTGCAGCTCGTAAAAGAGAGACGCCTATTTAGTAAATGAGAAAGACGAAGCCTTGAAATTCTACCGAAAAATCGGACTTATACCGATAAAGTCAATAATGACGGCCTAGTCACCGAGGTGAAGAGATTAGCTAGTTGTCGAGGGAATACTTCTCCCCATTGCTGAAGAAAGAGTTATATGAGGGAACCGATAGCCGAGGATGAAGAAGTGAAAAGGTAAAACGGATGTAGATATGAAATCTTATTTGTGGCACAATTCAGGATTGGATTGCCCAAATCACAAGAAAGTTGGTTCCGCAAACTGAGTCAACTATCGAATAATCAGCCCTCTTAACATCACTTTAAAGATTTTCGTAACTTGAAAGAGGAAGGGGGAAAGATTTACAAGAGAGAAGAAGAAGAGAAAGCGAGGGATGCGGAGGTCAGATAGTAGAGCTGTTCAAACTACACTTTTGGGCAGCACAACACCGGGACTGCTAGTTTTGTATATTGCCAATTATGCTTTTGAGTCCCTTTTTACAAAATTGACCTTTTCCTGGCAGATTTCGTCCATTTTTCTTGAGCACATTACTTGTAACAAACGTATTCTGATTATTAAATTTGTTTCTAAAATTGACCCAATCAATAGCCAACGGTGTATGCCGTTACGAACTACTGTTGGGCAAATGAAATCCCTTTACTCTGCGAACCACGCTTAGCTAAGGATAAAAACAGTTCAAAAAAATAAATGCAAGAATTGCTAGCCAAATATATTACCTTTTGCAATTTAAATGTTTTATCTGGGGATGCATAGCTGGATTAACGTATACTTGTTCTCCATTTTTGATAAACATATGTTATTTCCCCACACTCTTTCGGTATCCAGTTTTGAAATAATTATCAAATATCGATACCTACATGTATCAATACGTACCCAGATAAATACAATCAATATTTAAATTTTTGGCGACATATGCCTCCTAGGAGATTAAGGCCGAGCTTCTCTGCCAAATTGTGGTGTGATGCTTCTAATTCTTTCTACAATTTGGCTGGACCTACAGTTTTTTGCAAACTCCGAACGCCATATGCCAAGCAAATTAATTTTTACCGCCATAGAACGGAGTACCTAGATACCTAAGATAATATCCGACTACTATACCATACATACACATAGGCAGAGTAAAGATACAGAGCTATATAGTTTATCAAATCCATCAACATACACTACACGGACCAAGACAGATTTTCTTTTGTTCAAAATTATGTTGATCAGTCCTACAAAATCTAGACTATAATATACCTCTAGAAATAAATGTTAAGATTTATAACCTATACACTATTTTTTTGCCATCTTAAAAAATAATATCAATATAATTAAAAAATATTATTAAAATATTAATCATATTAATTTTTTAAAAAAAAATTTAATGCATTAATTTTTTAAATTCTAGTGTTAAATCTATTTGTATGCCGAACTTTCTAAAATTATAGTGTTTGCAGAGTTCGTTCTTGTCAAACATAGTTGTTGTTATGTGATTTGTGTGCAATAACTTCCTGTATTTCATGAGTATTTAATGTAGTACACGATGTATAAATTCTACCTAGCTCTAGTATGCATACACGATAAGCGACTTAAAAAATTTTCTGATTGGACATGGTGTGATTTTATCAGTTTTGTGAATAATCAAAGTAATTAGGCAAAATATGATTAACTGGGAAATTAAGCGATAATGATAATTCCTTGATTAATTTTTAGTACTGTTTAAGTTAGAGGTAAACAAATCAACCACTGAAAGTAGGGTCATTCAGTGAAGGCATGGTATGGGGACTGGGAAGTTGTTAAAGAATAGTCAATAGTTTGACATTTGTACCACAAAGATAATACGGCAAAAAAAAAAAGAAAATAAAAAAAGAGAGCATGTATGCATGTGTGCATTATTTTACCACTAACTAACTGACGAGTAAACTATTGCTTTCGGAAGTAGCCGAACATTAATTCATAGGTTCCTCTGAAGTAAGAACATTTCATTATTTTCGTTGAAGAAAATATCACTTCAGGTTCTTAAAAGTAACAATAACAAAGCGAGAATATTAATGTGTTTCACTCGAGAATTTGAATGGTCTCGCGATTTTTGTGTGGTGACTTCTATACCCAGCTATGCACTTTCGTCTGAAGCACTTTTGCAATTTAAGTTACAAAAAATTAGAGATCATAAAAATAATATTTCAAATAAACTTGCTATGAGCAGAATAGGGCATTGTTGGTCGTACCTTTAAACTTATTTCTCAGTTAATTAGTAGGCATATATATTTAGCACCCCACGTTACCTATGTATCTGGCAAGACTATCTCGCTACAAAGTGCATGCACCATGGGTATATTCTGGTGTTGGGAACAACACCTATGTAATATCGATGTTTCATAAAACATGAAACTGAAAATTTGCTATAAGGAGTCGATAGTGTTTAGTGATAAATCGAAATTTTTATAACAGGACGCATATAATAAAAAACTGTCTTTAGCTGTCCATGTTTTGACACACTTCCTGTTGTAGAATATTTGGAAAAACATAATCGATTAGCACAACTGATGACACAGGTTTAGTGTAGTCGAACTAGAATAGTTTGATGGGAATGCGATAGCGAAGTATACAAGCTAGGTTAAGCGAGTGACCGAGAATGCTTCGGTTGTGTGTGGATAATGCCAAAGGTGTTATGGTTTTATACCCTCAGGGCAAAAAAGCAAGGGCGAAAAGCAAGCAGGCTTTGTTCGGTTTATTCACTATTAATTACATGTATGAAGAAGTATCGCAAGTCTATTAGTTTGAGATGCATCACAAACATTAGGTTTTTAAAATTTTTCACATTTTAAAAAGTAGACGTGAAAAAAATCATTTAAATCAAAATCACACTCAATGATATACATAAAAAACGGCCAATATAAGGGTTATTGAGTTAGTTACAAATCATAATTCTACGTTTACGCTAGTATGACATAGGTTAGACGTAGGTATTAATGCTATCTTATTAAGCTCATTTTTGTCAACGTGTACAGATGTGTATCAATAACGCTGCCTAATTCATTAGTATGAAATTGTATATTAATTAGTGAGCAATGATGTCTACTCCTAATCCTAACGTATGGGATAACAAACCAGCGAGTCATATACCCTCTTGTTCATTGATTACAAAAGTATTGGAATTAAATTCAAAATTGCATGGAATGTTTGTGTGTTATTCAAATTGCGATTATTGATTTTATTGTAAGTATCTATGTGTGTTTGTGTAACGAATATGCGTTTTTATGTTTTGTTTTCCACACAGTTGTAACTTTCATGAATTATTTCTATGTAAAGTGTGTGTGGCCAAGAAGAATATTTATTTAAAATTTTGAAGAAAAAGTGAAAAGTGTTTGTGTTTAGTAAGGGAAGAAGATAGAGAGTAAGGGGTGCAAAAATATAAGAGAATAGTACAAAATGAGCAGACTTACCATCGTAATCGTATTCAGCCGATTGTGGAGCCAACAAATGTGCTTGGATTTCCTCTTCGGAGCTGCTGAAAGAGCGTTGCTGCTGCGGTCCATAACGATCGCCAACCATAGGTCGACGCTGTTGATGTTGCTGTTGTTGCTGCTGTTGTTGCTGTGAATAAGCTGTGCTCTCCATAGCATGGCCACCACTTATTGTCAGATTTCGTGACAAATGCGCTTGTTTTTGATACGAACCACTTCCAACTAATCCTCCTCCTCCACCCATAGTTGGCGCTGGTAAATGTGCCGTTTGTGGGCTATATGAATGTTGATGTGGAAGTCTTTGTTGATGTTGCTGATATTGTTGTTGTTCTTGCTGTTGATATTGCCTTTGTTGTGCCTGTTGTTGTTGTTGTTGTTCTAGTGTATGTTGCTGTGCGATACCGGCCGACTGATGCACTTGAGCTTGCGATCGCTGCTGCTGCGGTTGATGTTGCTGCTGCTGTTGTTGTTGTTGTTGCTGTTGTTGCTGCTCTTGCATGTATTGCTGATTTGGTGGCATAGCGCGCGTTTGCATCGCGTGATGCGTTTGTTGTTGTTGCTTCTGTTGTTGTTGTTGATATGGCACTTGCTGTGTGAGCGGTTGCTGGTGTTGGCGTGCTTGCTGGCTCAGCTGTTGCGGATGAGCACCCTGTTGTTGTTTTTGCAATTGGCTTGGATGCGCCAGATGTGGATGTTGTCGCATAAGTCCATCTAACTCACCCTTTACATAAACCAAAAAAAGATTTTACATTTAGCTCTCAGTGGGTTGCCTTGAAGTACAACTTGTTAGTCTTACCTGGTAGTAACGTGGGTCATCTTCCGGATATGGGCATTGCCCTTCTCTCATTTGATGACCACTTTGCGGTGTATATTGATGGGACTGTTGTTGCTGTTGATTTACAGGACGTTGTCTCTGTTGTCCCGGACTAACATCGACGCCGCTGTCGGATGTAGACAAACGTCGACTTGTTGGTGGCTCTTGTTGCGAATACTGACGTCGTAGCACGCTTCCCGTACGCTGCATGGGCAGGTTTTCTTTTTCGGCAGCGCTTCGTGTTCGTTCTAGCTTTGGTCGCTTGTCGAGCGTGTCATGAGGATCGACAATAGCTTGTTGCGATATATCCTGCACAAGTATATTAGAGATGAACCGGATCAGTATATAACTATATAAAGCTCTTAGACATAAAATAACTGTTTGTTATATACTCACACTGCTACCATCAGGCTCAATACGACGTAGAAAACTATCCTGTTGCTGCCCCTTGTTCATCCATTGTCCAGTCTTTGAAAGTAGTTCTTGCTTTTTGCGGCAAAGTATGCATACCCAAATTATCTGAGATTGGTAAGAAAAGATAAAAGCAAATGTAATACTGCTTACCAGAATATTTGATTCGAAATCGAAAGCTCTTGATTTTGGACAGGGAAATTTATTGATTGAAGAAACTGCAAATCTAATAACCCATTTATACTGATCTAAGACCAGTAATTCGAATGTGCCTATAATGCTTTCGTTATTTTGTTTGGAAGCATCAATCAATCAGTTTTGGCATGTTCGAAAATTTCATGAATTCATCGCGCTTGCTCAGTAATTTGGTTTAAATACGTTTTTGTAAGTGTGATTTGTATGGGGAAATATTCCGCAATTTCAATCAAGCAAGAGAACTAATACAAGAACATTAAAGTGATATATTCAAGTTGGAGAAGAAAATATACACATCAGAAGAACTAACTTAAAATGAAATCCCTTGAGGATATTGATTTTATCTGGTAGTGTGTAAGGAAATTTCCGAATTGTTGGTGCCATCGAGTAAGAGTCACCGCATATGGAGTAAGATTACATATGACTTATTACCCAATTGTAATATTGGCATAAGCCGAGCGAGCGACTTGGTACTAAATTTGTATGGCAAATGAAAATCTTACCAGGCAATAAAAAAAAACGCTTTTCACCTCTACGCAACATGAATTCTGGGCGAGAATAATTTTTTTAATATAGATTTTCTGTGATAGTCATGTCAACCGGTGAATGGTCGGCAATTCGATGAAAAAATTTAAAGACATTTACAAGTTTTATGAGGGATTATTGAATTGTTCAAAGGTACATTTCATCTCAGAAATAAAAATGTGGAGACAACGAATCTGCATTCAGAACCACCCGAATACTTTCGAAGCATTATCAGTGAGAGTTTTGAATTCCATTGTTTATTTAGAAATAAACTTTGTGTCCAGAACCTTAACGCACAGAATTTTCCAGATGGTTATTGAAAAGACATTCGAAAACGTCAACACGATCTTTCGACTTGGGTCTTTAAGCTTTCACCATCAAATTAATTTAACCGAGGACGAAAAACTGCATTTTCATTGGAAAAGGGGGTTTTCGTAAAAAGAGTAAAAAAATCCCTGGTTTCGCCACTGACGATAATATGTGTGTTTCGATACCCTCCTGATAAGTTATTATGTCTAGTTTCCAGTCAAACAGTTTTATTTTAATAAATTTTCACGAGACAACCAGTTTATGGATACCTATTATTGCTGTATAAGTGTAAAGTACTAAATTGTATGTATTTTAAGGTGATGACTGAAACCGTTTCTGAGATATATTCCAAAATGTGAACCAGGATTAGTCCCAGAGTGTGTATTTACAGTATGTGTATCCAAAAAAACGTACTATAGTGGGTAATAGTATAGGATGGTTCTCCAATGTCCCTCTTTGTTTTGGAGATATGGCCCTAATTGTGTTCCCTGTTGTAATTTGTAATTAAATGACATAGCAAAAGTCATAGACGCAGTCAAGAAAGCCGATATCACTAGTCACCAAGCAAGACCGATAGTACTATTGGTCACTTTGGATGTTAAAAATTCCTTTAACTCCGCCACGTGGGATGATACCCTGAAATGTTGGCATACAAAATAAACAAAACCGATAAGCACGAACATCGGACTGTGTAAAAAGAAAAAAAAATATACACTAGCAACAAAAATCCATCATGCGTAGTGATCAATGGCGCCAGATGGCGGTGCATGCTCATTGTTATAGTAAATGTGAATAGAACTAAAATTTTAGCTGACAAAAAAAAACCAGCTCTATGTTAGTTTAATGGTTAGCAGAGCGTGCTAAAATTTCTCTGATGAAGAAGTGTAGCAGCTTCCGAAATTGATCTATAAGAAAATGGCGTTATCTCTAAAAATGTTCCTCTTCTATTCTAATAAAAACTTTTAATAGTTAATTAATTATTAAAAAATAAAAACAAAGAACGCACTAGTTCAACAGCTGATTTCGCGAATGCACGAATCTTGGATAAAGAGATAAGAGGAAAACGCAGAATGACACTGGAAACTCTGCGCAGCTGACCAATGTGATGAATTTTAAGAAAGATGTGGACAACACTAACAGCGCTTACACAGCTGTAATAAAGGAATATAAATAAACAAATAAAGGAAGATGCAGTCAAATATTGTGTGTGTCGTTCAATATGTTGTTATATTACTGTGATGTAATTTCTGATTACTAACAAAATGAATGTGAGTGATTGTTTAAACTTTGAATGTTAGTGTAAAGTGATTTAAATACCTATTTATGTTGTTTGATTTATTAAATAGACTTCCCTGATAATGATGCGAGAGCGTCGAAATGCATAGGAAGAAAAAGTAAAAACTTTTGGTTTTTTCTTTCAACCTTACCGGCCGAAGAAGCTCCTACCCAACAAACAAAAACAATAATAATTTTCAAACAAAAAAAAAATTATTATTCTTGGCCTTGAGTTCATTTATAGTCATGGGACTTTATAGGAATTTTCCTTTAAACGAGGAGAAGTGACTCGTAACGTCGCGTGTTACATTATCACCTTGTAAATTATTTTCAATTTCACTTTGGCTTTGCAGTATTAAGGTTATGATGCTGTTAGTGGAAAAGACAGGAGTTTGTTAGGGATGTGGTATTAAGGGGTTATATATAAAGTTGGGGCTTGAATTGTCTCCAATAATTTTTTTCACTTTTTTCATTTCTGTTTAGCGGTTTGCTTTGGAGAGTGTTCACCGCAAGCCTCTGCAAAAAAACGTTTTTCGGGGAAGGGACACTTTTTAATAGTTTTTTGATAGTTTATCTTTTTTTCTTCGATAGTACTACCAACAAATTGTCTTTTGATTTTTCGATTAAAATGTACATAGACCCCTTAAAAACAATCACGTACTTAGCAAAAATTTTTCCCTCAACTTTGTATATAATCCCTTAAGTTTTGCTGTGTATTGTGTCTTTCATTGTCTTTATGCGGGGTATCCAAACCCTTCCACTCAAGGGCGAACTGGCTCTACTTTTATCTGTCCTGCAGAGTCCACGAATACATTCTCTTATTTCCGCGAATTATTTCGTCCTTATTTAATAGATAATAAATTAACTGCTTAAAGCATTGCCAAAAAAATAACATTAAATATAGGGAGATCGCGCATAATAATGGGACATGACGAATATCGAAAGACATCTTCATAAGTTAATTTAAAGAAGGTCACGCAAGTGGCGTTATAGGCCAAGTAACATGTCCTTAGATACGAGAAACTGAAATTATTACTTAATACTTGGCAGGCGACCAAATGAAAAGCATACGCGCATTACAGGCCAACATTGAACCGATGTGCCAAAAGCGTTGCCCCATCTCAAAATAGTGATTAGCGCCACATTTAAAGTTCATTTATAATACTTATATGATTGATATAGTTGAACTTCTCCAAAAATATCACTCAAGCAAAATGCGTAAAAAGAATAGAATTGGGAAAAGCTCAAATTTTTTGTTTGCTCCATAATACCAATGCACAAATGCATCAAAAGCCGTCAGTCAATTTCAAATAGTTCACTTGCTTCGTTGTCACTTTGCGCAAAATTTTGAGTAACTTTTGCTTGTCACTTGAAAGTTTAAAGTAGTTGCAATTAATGTCAAAGAATTAATTTTCTAGACAACCATGCTCGCTGCAGGTAGGTCCCTGCGACATAAGTACTTACTTTGTTGCTACGAAGTGTCACTTTTCCTCCGCAACGCGCACAGCACACAATGTTGCAATAATGGCAAATATGTCCGATTCCATCGGCGAATTTCGTCTGAAGGCATATGTGACAAATTGCTCCCAATTCGATGCCAGATTTTTTCTGCTCCTCGGAACGTTGGCGTATTTGCATTTCCAGGCTCACGACCTCATCTTGCTTTCGTCTGAAATAATTTGAAGTGATAACGTAAAAAGTATGCAAAAGTAATGTAATACTCGTAAGCCCGAGGATTAAACGCCACAAAAAAATTTAGTGTAATATTTTAGGAAACCTCGCCCTCCTCCACATACCATAACTGGTATAAATAATACAAGCAAATCGCCAATAATACGCTTATTATTCATTGAAATTTTATGATTTTTAAAACCTTGTTGAAATTCTACAGATATGAAACTCTTAAGTGGATTTGAAAGCTTCTATATTAATGAGTACTGTGTTACGACCGCCCATCATTTCATAATTCTTACGAAATGGTAAATGTCTCGAGTTGTTGGTCGGCAACTGGCTTTCAAACCGGATCGCTAGAAAGATATCGAAAGATATGATATGGCAAAATCAAGCAAGCGATACACGAGGCTTAGTTGCGGTTAAGGGTAGCTTTTAGGCATGGGTAATAACTACATTTTTGTGGCTCTATCGCAGGTATGGGTTGATGAGTAGTGCGTAGCTATAACGGGATTTTCAGCGGTGACTGCTAGCCCAAGGAGCAGCACATCAACTGCATGGGTCTAAGAACGGAACAATTGGACAACAACAATTTCATTGAATTGAAGGCAGGCGGCAGAAAGAGGCCTGCAGGTTTGCATATCGGGACGCTGCCATGTTAAATTCTATACCTATGCCAGACGAGTTGTAGATTAGGGTATTGCGAATAACCAGTAGAAAAGAAAAAGCGTGAGTTAAGATGCGCATTAAAAGTATACCTAATCATTAGTATATGATGTGAGGTGGACACGAAGTCCTCTTCCATGTCAGATACGAGTATATAATCTGATACTATTGTTTTAAAATGAAAGAAAAAGATGTTAATTTTCTCGGGGTTAGGAATGTCCTGTATGTGATGATTTTATAATGCCAGTGGCTGGCCAGATTACGAGAGTGAAGTGATTGCTCAGGTATCACATGGTGTTACGAGTTTTTTGTTTCGGCTGTTGCGGGGACTGTGGTCCAACGAAACCCACCCAATTCCGACAAGCTAGTTCGTACTGAAAAGCACGATAAGTCCATTGCAGCCTGTTTTATTTGTTGGTATAAACGTGGTATATAATGAAATTGGCAATGCAATATTGTAGGAAATTAACAGCTCTACAAAAATCTCTAAATAGATAACACCAAGCGTTTAATAGATATTCATAGTTATACTTCACGTAACAACCATTTTAACTGCTTTTTGGAATATAACAAAAAAAATATACGATTTCTGACATCTCCTAATATATAGACATATATATAACAAGCAATGAAGTCCAAGTTATGACTAGATAAACTAAAATAACAAACTATAAGTTACTTTTATCATACCCATCGTTATGTATGGGATAGAGGCTTGGGCCATCATTCCCATGAAAGGATTAAGGGGAGACCGATTTGCAACTCCGTTGTGTTTCCAATTGCTGCCAGACAGAGCGCTGCATGGGAGAGCCAAACCCTTTTAAACGGTTAAGCGCAATTTTATGCCGAAAACTTATACCGAATCCATATTCTGTAGGATTAAGCAAGGCTTCACCAGACAGTCGCACAAGCCTCAACGAAAGGGAGTAGCATATCCCTAGATATATGAGTACTTTCTGCCCCTTACTTCACCTACTGTTAAAAATCATCACTATGGTGTTCGTAAAATGCATATGCTCTGCTCCAATATGAGTATCTATCCCCCTAATATTTCAAATTTATTCAGCTCGCACAATTTAAACTGTCAACGCCAAATCAACGGCCACACTGACGACTTGGACCTGCGAGATGAGCAAAGTTTTAAACACTATGTGATCTGATCTAAAAATAATAGTGGCGAACAAAGTTCTCATCTCACTTGTTCACTGGTAAGGATAACGAAATTTTGGCTATATGCTAGGCAAGTCGGCTATGAGCTAGCCTATGAAAGAAATTGCTCTGAGTAAGAGAGCATTAGGAGATGCTGAAAAAGTTAAATTGCTCAGCAAAGAACTGATTGAATCTGGTCCACCTCAAAGACATATAAGGAAAAACCTCCAACAGCTCTATGATGAGAGCCACCTGCATATAGTTTAGCCTTTAAACCCAGATAGAGGTGCGGAATTCCTTTGTCATTTTTTGTCCGATGGACGCCCGTAGCCAAACCAAAATTTCAGGAGTAGCTGCAGTAAAACGTAACCTGCCCAGACAAATGCAAGTCACTCAAGCACAACTTTGTACTAGATATTGTCCAACGTTGATAAGTATTAAACTTTCCTAGCATTTACCTTAGAAGAAGTTTATCAAAATTCGACTGACGTCTCCTGCCATTTTGGTCGACAATAGTCAACTTAGTGTGTAGGGGTTATTGTCTATTATATGTGATACTCACCGCATTATCTCATTGTGTGCCTCCTCCTCCTGCTTCTGCCGCATCAGTACATTTTCTATTTGCATGCGCTCGTGTGGCGTTAAATGAGACAAATCCGGCATGTCATCCATTTTTTTTAAACACACCTCTGGATATTGGCTTTTGAATGAATAAATACAGTATATATTCGGGTGTGTGGCGTATACTAAACTCGCTAAGCTATCTGGGCAAAACGCCAATTAAGTTTTGTTGAGCTTCTTATATAGCTTAAAGCTTAAAATTCAATAAGGCTTTGAAATGTTACCAAATGCATAGTGCATACATATGTTTATATAGAAAAGATTTCGTTGATTTCGTTTACAGTTTCCTCTATACCCCTGCGTGTTAAATTACTTGTAATATTTTTTGGTTTTTCGCCATTGATTAGGGACGTTTGCTTGCAGTTTATGCAAGTTTTTTTTTTATATTTTACTTATAGTAGTTTTTGTTGCTGTAAAGTATATAATTTACCAACAGCATGCTTATTTCTTTTTTTTTTGTTTACTTATACTTTTAAATTTTGGTATACGAGTATATGAAATTGTTTTTTATATATTTCAGGGGACCTTTCTATTGGCTTTCAAGATTTTGGATGAGCGAGTGCATAATTTTTAGAAATATTTTGTTAATTTTCTTTTTATTATCTATGAAATTTATCTTATTCCTTTGTTTACGTGTTTATTTTTTACTTGTATATAGTTATCGAAATATTAAGTTTATTCTTTTAAATCAGATTTATATTTGTGTAGTAATTAATTGTTTGAATAATTTAAATAAATTTTAATAATCTTCATATTTAAATTTTAAAGCTTTATCACTGTTTGCATAGTTTCTTTGTATGTCTTTTTGTCATAGTACTCTGTTCCGCTGCTTTAGTATTTATTCCATAACATAATCGTTCTGCAAAATATACCATTCAATGTTTTCTTATTGGTTTTTTACATTTTGTTTAGTGTTGCACTTCGCTTTATTGTGCGCCAGTGTTGCTTAAACCATTTATTCGGTCATCACAGTTCAAAGCAAGATCTGTTATGTTACTTTTATGATGATGCTATTTTGTTTACTTTTTCCTTTTACAACTACATTTTTGGGCTATACCTTTTCTAATTCGTATATTTGGCTTTTTCTATTTTTAGATTTTTGTTTTTTGCAATTCGTTGATTTCTATTTTTAATTAAGTTGCCTTGAAAATGTTTGGCAATATTTTTCACCCGCTCCCTTGGGCACGTTCTTTTTGTGTTTTACAGGTAATCGAGCTGTTCTAGTTACGTAGTTGCTATTACTGTTTATTCTTACAGCAAATTGATCACAATATCCTTGTGGTAACAAATTGAATATTGTTGGCGCTGTTGTGCCTCGTACATTTTACATACTTCACTTCAATTGCGTATGGCTGTTATTCTGTCACAATGCTTTCCTGCCGTTTTTGTTCCTTATGAACTTTTGTTCTTATTCCTTGGCTTCAAGAACATCTTGGTAAGTAGTGATTGTAGTTAGTTGACTCTGCTCAATCGATGGTACGTAATTCCGCGCCATTGATACAATTGAGATATTTCAATGATGTCTTCTTACGTAATAAATGATGATGCTCTGCCAATAGCAAGCTATTCTGAAACGGGAAATAGTTTCAAGTTTTGAGTAAAAAATTAAAAAAGAATCCTTGTAGCTTACACAACAACAAATAATTCAAATTACTAATGTACCATACTTGATATTCTAATCTTTTTCAGAAAAAAAAAAGTTATAATAATAACCCCACTGAACGAATCAACGCTATACATTGGGACCTCAGATGCAAAATCCTAATCCAGCCGAGCAAATAACAGAAGCAGAGAGTAACGTAGGGTATATAGGGATAACATTTACTGAAAATATGAAAATAGCTGATATTTACCATATATATCGGATATATTGATAAATATGATGGGAAATATATAACTTTATTAATAAGTAAATGTGCTAAAATTATCTTCAAAAATAAAACAATAGCGTGCACCTCAATACCACACGTTTTTTAAACTGCCCACTTACCACTATTGTTTCCCTTAGATTTACATTTAAAATATTTCCTTATTAAATTTTTCTCCCGAGGCATTTTACTTGCTAGTAATTTATCATAAAAATCATAAAACCTTGTATCATTTAAATAACATTCATACGATCCGCTTGTCGAAAGTCGAAATTATATCACCTGCGCTTTAACAATAAGTTCGTGAAATACAAAACCACAAACAAATTGTCATATATTGAGGAATCATCGAATTTTAAGTTTTGTATATGCAGTGGCACGGATTTCCCGGAGTCATTATCACAAGCCAAAATACCTAATAATATCCCTTATTAGCCCGATCCATCACCGGCTTCCCTATTCACAGTTTTTTCTTTTGGGTGGGCTAAAAATATGCTCAATGTTTTTATGATTTGCGGTACCATAATTTCAAGTAAAACAAATAAAGAGAGCGCTGTCGTCGGCTTTATATCTATCATGAATACGCATCACGATTTTCACTGTCCGAAAGTTATATCAAGTAAGTATAAGCTGTGCAGAATTTCACAGTCTTTCCTTGTAAAAGCAAACCCCGTTTAATGAAAAAACCGTTGGCATTGGGGCTATATTCAATATAAGTTCAATCTCACTAATTTCCGATTTACATATACTTTGATCTTATTTTTTCGATTTTTTTTATATTCTTTCAGCAAACCCTCGGATTCATAAACGAATCAGAAAAGACTCCTAAATGGGAGCCTTTACGCTCTTTATGAACTCATTTATGAGTCCTAAATGAGAGCATTTCCCTTCTTGCGATGGTCGTCCGTTATGAGCCTAATTTGATATATCCTACGAGCTTGAGTAGGAGTCATATATGACACTTTATGACTTCATAAACAGCTCATATTAGGACTCTTATGTGTTACTTATTGGTAGACATCGGAGTTTTATGAAATTGCATATTTTTGTTTAGTGGTATAGAGATCCCACACCAAGACAGGAACTCGTTTCATTGAAAATAAAGAAGAATCGCGGCTATGCATGATGCATATTTGCATATTTTTTCCTATTTCTTGCATATTTTTCTAAGTACATTTCTATACCTTTCATGAACATGAAATGGTATATTAACTTTGGTCTGATGTTTGTAACGTTTAGAAATATAAGAGATAGACCCACTATTAAGTATACCAAATTGATCAGGACGATGAACTGAGTTGATAATGCCATGTCCGTCTGTCCGTCCGTTTGTTTGAACGCAAACTAGTCCCTCAATTTTTGAGATATCTCGATGAAATTTGGCACACGCATGTATTTTTGTATTATATTAGACATTTGTCGGATCCGGTATAATCGCGTCACTATAGCATATATCTCCCATACAACCGATCGTTCAGATAAGAGGATTAAGGCCATTTATCCCTCATTTTGAAATATTAAAACTTGATGAGATATTTGCTTATAGATGGTAAAAGATTTGGTAAAAAAAATCACCAAGATCGGAGCTATATATATATATAGTATATTTCCCATACAACCGATCATTCAGATAAGAGGATTATGGCCATTTCTCCCTCATTTTAAAAGATTAAAACTTGAAACTTGGTGAGATATTTTCTTATGGATAGTAAAAGATTTCGTAAAAAAGTCAGCAAGATCGGAGTTATATATAGTATATATCCCATACAACCGATCGTTCAGATAAGAGGATTATGGCCATTTATCCCTCATTATCAGAATATTAAAAATGAAAACATTCTAAAGTGAAAGCCTCTCTAATGCCTGGTGTTGGATACAATATCGTCAACACGCCCTACATTTTGAACAGTTCCCCAAACCCAAGTACGGTACTGAATCTAAAAGCCTTTTTATCATATTCCCCTTACGTTTGATACCCTTTTCGAAAAACCCCTTAAAAGGTGTCCTTGGTCCATGTTTTTGTTTTTGTGGTAAGACAAAAACACTCCCCGAAGGTTTTAGGGAGTGTTGTCGAATTAACAGTCCTTGGCCGGATTTGAACCCCGTACGCTCCGGTACTCCCTTGCGGTACTGCCCGACTGTCGTGGTAGCGATTTATGACCAGTGAAACCTTCTAGGTCATGTCACCCCTCCTTCCGTAAGGAAGGGTAAGATGGGTAATGAGAGCCATCATATCCGTAGATCAACCATGGAGTTGCATGTCATTACCTTTGTGCATATTAGTCGCCTCTTAATACCTCGGGAATATTCTAAACCCCTAACCCGCAGGGGCGGGTCCATGTTTTGAGCTATATCTCGGAAACGGGTTAGTAAATCAAAATTAAAAATGCTCTGTATCAAAGCTCTCGTCAGCAGTTTTCAAAAAGTTACTTGCTGAACTCTCGTCAAGTGTCGCTTCCTCTTACTCTAACTCTCCATTCCACTTTTTTCTTTGCATCTTCTCCCTAATATCCTTCTCTGACTTTTCCAATTCATTTTTGAGTATCTCTTGGTATTCGTATTCCTATTAATATCACTATTTGTATTCCTCTATCTCTACCTCCATTTATATCTCGTCAAGAGCTGCATCAATAAATATATAATTTTTTTAGGACAAGATCTCACAAATAAATTAGGATGAGAAAGTAAAAATAATTTCATATCATTACCCACGTTATTACCTTTTGTTTGGTACCCATGCTATATAAATACATTCCATATATTGATGGATACCTGCAGACCCTAGTAAAATTGTAAATCTAAACCGTCCCTAAGTCGTTTTGGAAACCCACAACAAATTTCATCAAAATCAGTTAAGTCGTTTAGGAGTTCAGTCATATACGGACATACAGAAGAAATATATATAAAGATATATATATTAGGGCGGGTCGATTTAAAAATCGCTCATTGCTCTGTGAAAATCGTATTCTAGGGATCAAAATAAAAAACTTTGCCGAAGGAACCATACCTCTAAAACGAATTCTGATGTGCCCCAATTTGGGTCGAACTTTTGGGTAGGGGCAAATTTTGAAAATTCCCACTTTGACCCATTTAGAGTGCTCCAATCGAGTCCGAATGTATGACCGACCCCACTAACTTTGGAGGCCCGACCCACCGATGCCAGTGGCACACCCCCTGGAACCCCCCTTGGGGTTCACCATACAAACATTTAAAAAAATCGCCAGTTTTGCACTTTACATGAAAAAAATCAGCGAAATGCCTATGTTTTTTCTTTATTTTTAATAATATTTATTATTTATTTATAATAATATCTGTTTTTTCTCTTAAGAAATTTATTTAGTCAGAACATATGTAAATGAAAAAATTAATTTAAGTGAGTTATAGAAAAGAAACTAAAAAAATTATTGTTTGAAGTCTTTTTTACTTTCAAGTCTGGGCAATTTCGCACGGCTCTCTAATGTCGTCGCCATAACAGCCTCTACATTTTCCGGTATAACCCGTTTGGAAACGCTAGCTAGCAATTGAACATGTCGTTCCGTTCCTTGTATGTGTGGTGGAATTTTTGGATCATTAAACGGTGGATCATCTTGATTTAAATATTCTTTCAATGTATCGTACGGAATGCTTCGCGTGAATTGTGGTTCAAATACGATATTTATATCATTCCAATTGATCATTTCCGTATAACTTGTGCAATTAAAGTTTATATCTGGTTTTTTATAAACTCTAAGTTCCATTGGCTCGTCAACATCGGTTCGATAGCGTAGAATTTTCTTGATGGCACAGTCGCGCTTTTCTTTCCTATCATCAAACAACATTGATAACAAGATATTTTCCGAATGCGCTTAATATGAATTATCTTCAATTACTTGATTGACAATTTTGCGTAAACGAGGTTGTAGAAATCGTGACCAACCAATGAACTTGAAAAATAATGCACTGCCGTACACGACAGAGCTGTAATACTTGATATTGAAGTACATTGGCACTTAACATTTAATTATAAATTCAACCAGAATTCTTAAATTTGCATCTGGATTTTCCGTTGTCACATATAATCGCAATAATCTAGCGGCCTTGGTGAGCCACCGAGAATGCACAATTTTCCCTGGTTTGATGTTAGCCAGATCCACCGGAACCACGCCGCTAGAAATTGCATGGGCCATGTCGTATAAGTACTTCGAATCGGTGCAAAATTCAATTTTTTCTGGAGCAGGGGCATATTTTGCGACTCAATTTTCTGGAAGCCGTCCACCACCTGAAAATATATAATAATAAAATAATTAAAAATGGTTGACAATTATAATAAATCAGTGATAGCAATAACTTACCGGAAGAGTTTCACAAGTTTCGATTTGACGGCTCAGTTTACCGGTTGCCGATCTTGGTCCAGTGCTGGTTGATTTATCCAAAGCTTCAAACAAATGCCGAAAAGGAAGTTCGTTGAAGTGTAGAAGGCAAACGAACCAATGCAATGGTCTTTTTAATCAATTCGAATCTTCGTATAATTCCACCGTGTGGGCCAGTGTTTGTTACCTCATCGTCAGTGCATATTCCAATTAATGCATCCAGTGATATATTTTTATCGTTGAAAAAACCATTTAATTTGATTGTTTTGTATTCAGCGGTTTCATGTTCCAGTCTTACGTAACCAATCAATTCAGAATTGGGTTCTCTCAAAATAGCAAGATGAGGTTCGTTTACCATCCTAGTATGATACTTCTCATCAATTTTATCTATCGTTAAAGTACCATCTTTTCTGCCATCGAATGAAAACGCTAACAAATTGGTATCATCTAACCGTTTGCGAAGCACTTCTTGTCTGCATTTCTCTTTTTCTCTGCGAACTTTCGATTTATCCATGATGAGAGGTTTCCCATGCTTATCTTTAATTTTAAAATCTTGCAAAAGAGCGGTTCCCAATGCTGATGCTACTCTGTCAGGCACACCAAATCTGTCACATACCAAAGCAAAGTTAAAACAATCGTATCTCTCTGTGTATTGTGAACTTGCGCTTCTATCCATATCTTCTTGAACCGGTGGCGGTGCTTATGTTGAATCATCGGGATCTTGGTATGTTGGCATTGATGAGATAGACGTTGCTCCTTGCTCTTCAGTTTCCATCATAAATGCATCCATTGTTAGTCTTCTCTGATTATGTTGATCGTGCATGAACTCTTTGAGGCGTTCGGGAACCCAGCCGCATGCACATGGAGCTGCCTTCAAATCGCATTTACATGTTCCAATGTAAAAAATTGTTTCCAGAGATTTTCCATACTCTGTAAATTGTTGGGTGTTGTTTCTTCTCTTGATTTGCTCTTGATACTTGTCAAGCAATTTATTCAATTTATTAAATACACTTTTTTTCAGCATTTTTTCCATACCAAGTTTTTCCCAAATTCCAATCAACTTATCTTGTACTTGAATAGTGAATGATTTATGGGAAAACTTTTTTTGTTCTGTTTTAGCACGTTCGCTTAAGTAAAAATAATATCTCAAGATATCCAGATGGGTTGGTAAATTAAGATCAGTTAAATCAGTAGACACACCAAAAACAGTTACACCATGCTTGGGTGTACGATAGTTGTTGATGTAGTTGCTTCATCTTGCGGTGTAGAGGATGGTGGATTCATTGTAAACTTTTTGATTTGGAATAGTCACTTCACTTATTATTTTTTTTGAAATATTTTTTATCTGAAATTAGCATTTCACACTTTGTGTTCTTCACAACGACTTAATGCATTCACAAAAACTGTTGCGTTATATATGGTCTACGAGACGAGGTAATAAGAATGAGATGATAATTTCAATTCTACCTGCTGTGTCTTGTGGTGGCTTAAAAAAAAGAACACAAGCAATTTTACGATCTGCAATTGTGTCACAGTGATACCTTCATTTTTTAAAACGGTTGAACAACTATGTTTACGACATGCAAATGCATCACAGTGATGCCTTGGTTTTAAAAGGGTTGTAAAAACGCTAATTTCTAATAATTTTTTTTAATTTCTTTTCTATTACTAAGTTAAATTCATTTTTTCATTTACATATGTTCTGACTAAATAAATTTCTAAAGAGAAAAATAAACTCCAAAAAGAAAAAAACATAGGCATTTCGCTGGTTTTTTCATGTAAAGTGCAAAACCGGCGATTTTTTGAAATGTTTGTATGGTGAACCCCCAGGGGGGTTCCAGGGGGTGTGCCACTGGCATCGGTGGGTCGGGCCTCCAAAGTTAGTGGGGGTCGGTCATACATTTGGACTCGATTGGAGCACTCTAAATGGGTCAAAGTGGGATTTTTCAAAATTTGCCCCTATCCAAAATTTCGACCCAAATTGGGTCGTTTTAGAGGTATGCTTCCTTCGTCAAAGTTTCTTATTTTGATCCCTAGAATATGATTTTCACAGAGCAATGGGCGATTTTTGTGCCTCCCCACAAATCGACCCGGCCTAATATATATGTATATGTTGGTATAGTAGACAACATGATAAAAAATCTATATTTTAAATAGACAGAAGCTAAAGTGGCTTTGTATATAAAGTTACTAGTCAGGAACTAGCTTTGATTTAATACAAGGCCCTGTTACCATAAGAATCGACTTCATATTTGTTGCCTATATTTTGAATATTTGCCTATATCATGCATATTTTTTGCCTATATTTTGCCAATTTTTTCGTATTTTCTGCCTATATAAATTTCATAGAATTCCGATGTCTACTTATTGGGCTCCAAAAAGACGCCTTTAGGATTGTTTGTGATTCTTGTCAGTCTAATATAAGAGCAATGTAGACTCTTTCATGACACCTTTTTGGCCCGATGCAAAAAATACTTACGAAAAAATCCTCGAAATACAAGCTTTTATTATCTACACAAACTTACGCATTATGCATGGGCAAAATACCACTAACAACGCAATACCACGAGACAAATCAATAGTATGCAATAGATTTGCAAAAAAAAAGTGTAAAAAAAATAGTTTTCATTGAAAATGAAAAAAATTCCAAGAGAAAATATGAAATTTTTGTTCCGAAGTTGCTTTCTTAAGCATACACTCTTAGCATACGGCTCATAATTTCCATCATATAGGAGTCAGAAAAGAGTCTTTTATGATTACATTTTCTGAGAATCATATTTCGTACATATTTAAGACTCCTATCGGACTCCAAATGTACCCTATAAACATGCTCGCAATCCTCATAATTTAGGACTCGGATATGAGTCGTAAATATGTGAAAAATATGAAACTCAGAAATACGATCATATAGGAGTCTTTTATGACTCCGATATTTTGAAAATTATGAGCCTTATACGGTGAGTGTTTATTTAACAGAGCAACTTTGGACCAGATATTCATATTTTTTCCTTTTGTGTGTTCCATAAAATTGTGACTGTATCCATGTATTGGTGGTTTCACTGTAATTTTTTTTTTGAAAAACATGGGAAATATACATAGATACATCTTTCAAGGGTTTTCTTCCAAATATGTTTTAACAAAATATTGCTAAACATAGCCCCAGACAACATTTGCCAATCCACATGGCGGAATTTCAGTTCCAAAAATGATCTTTTAAGGGCTCAAAAAGAGCAGATTGTAAGGGACATAAATCACTCCGAAAAGCTTCTTATAGAAGTCGTTTTGGAGTCCAATATGTGTCGATTATGATGCAAAAAGGTAACATATATGACTCCTATTCAAGCTCATATGATATATGAAATTCGACTCATATCGGACGACCATCGCCAGAAAGGGAAATACTCTCATTTCGGACTCATAAGCGCTTCAATTTGGGATTTATTTCTCACTCATTTATGACTTCTATGGTTTGCTGGGTAACTAAATCATTTCATATCGTCGCCCTCTAGCCAGAAGCATGAATGAGCTAAAGAGAACTTTAAAATTTATTGTTTTCGATATCCGTATTTTTGTCTGATTGAAGGAATTTAGGTTGCAACGCAGTATGGTCTCACCGTACCAGTGACTTAGTGAATTTAGCTCGCGCCCGCTGCACAATACTTTTTTAGCGTCCCCCTCCCCTAAATTTTGAAACCATATAATATTGCACATATGTAAATATGTAAAAGTAATAACCGCAAAGCTACGGACCCGCAAAAAGCTCCGCAAGTCACTCGAATCCTGAAATAATGAAACGTTGTTGGATAAATATAAGTCTATTAGCAGACCGCCCACGCTTCACTGCTTCTCAAAACTTATAGTAGTTAAGAGTTGAGATATTGGACTTAATCATATCGCTTATCGCAGCACTCATTTAGACCTTTCGTTTGATACCGATATTGTACCAATACTCCCTGGTCCTTGTGTCACCCTGGTCCACATATAGGTCGATAACTCCGAAACCGGTTAAGATATTGAATTAAAGGATATTTTATATTTTAAAATAGACGCGACGTGCTGCAAGTTCCATTAAGACAGACAAAAATTCTTAAAACTGGTGTTTTGGATTACATTGGCGAAATAATGATCTCTCCTATAAATTTTTCTTAAATATCTGCAAAGTACAGATATCGACCTGTTACAATTTTATTAGATGTAGAGATTAACACTCATTATATTACTCTAGGACTAAATTAAAAATCAAATTGAATCCATCAATTATAGTACAAATGAAAACCATTCAGTCATTTATTATTTTGCGGGCGATTTGGCCCCCCCTGTGAGTAGCGCACGGGGCATGATGACACCCCATGCACCCCTCTCACTACGCCACGGCACCGTACGCATAGTACCATTCGAATGTTTTTTTGCAAATATAGTAAAATTGCAAGCCGAATTCTATTTGTAACATATATTGTGTGAAAATGCATTCTGAAATCGTTATTAGAGCAGTCGAAATTAAATAAAAAATTCTTTGGTTTTTAGCTTGCCTATCTGTCTGAAAATATAGGATACAAATTTTATTGATGCTTTCGTTACTTTTATTTGGGTGCTTGGGAAGGCTACCGATTTTTGTAATGCATTTTTTATATAATTGGATATTTATTTCTTAGCAAGTTGACTGCCAGTGTATCACCGGTGATCACAACAAAAAACTACCTCCAGGAACCAAGTACAAAAGTACTCCTTGCGCTCTTACTTATAGCGGGATTATTTTACCAGGAACAACTGCTCGGTACGCGTTTTTATATATTTTTATGCTATGATCACTTGTGAGCATTAACTGTTATTTTGAAAGACCTATGCTATTTTTAAAGGTCTAAGCGCGATCACCGGTGATACATTGGGTAGTTTTTTGCTGTGATCACCCCGTGATACACTAGATACGGGCGGTAGCTTTTTGTTGTGATCACCTGTGATACAATGGCAGTCAACGTGTTAACCGAACTTCTTCTTAAAGCAATTTCGATATTCGATAAAATAAGTACCTTATCTTAAGTAGCTACGCTAGGACACATACTTGCAATACCATAGGAATCTTTATAGGCCAACCAATTTTCAAAGCGTTTGAAGTATTTATTCTTATCTTTGACACTCAAGTTATACAGCACAGTGTAACGCGTGTGGGCCATAACACTAAAAATTGTGAATGTGAATTCGGGAATCTGTAGGTCTGATAGTCTAAAGTCTCATCAAGCCCACTAGTGCAGGCGGTGTGTCAGGCGTTGATTTTTCATCATACTTCAGAGAACTTATTCTGGTAGTAATCGAAGGGCACTAACTACATTTGGCCGCAGTTTCAATAGCGTCAATACACTGTGCACCGTACAATTGCAGCATTGCGAAGTAGCGATACTTTCCTCAGTTGAATTGTGCAGTATTAACGCCATGAAAATGAGTCAGTATCCTTTTTATTTGCAGTCCCCCGAAGAAATTTGCATGAAAGAAGATAATGGAACAAGAAGGATCGTGCTCAATATGTAGTACATATGTATGTATGTGGTAACATATACATTTTACGGAGCCAAAAAAAATGTTATTTGGAAATCATATTGATGTTTTTTAGAATAGCGAAAAAGAAATACTGTAACAATTACAGACCTTAACATTTATTTTTAGAAATATATCCGCTGGTTCAGATTTTTTTGGACTTATCTTTTTTCTCTAAAACTTCCAAGCCATTAAAGTAAAAACTTAAAATAAGAAAATTTAATTGCGCAAAGAAAAAGTTCACAGCAAACATTTTATTAAGGTATTCCAGAGTAATCAAGCTTTAAACATGGGTACATTTTTCTGGTTTCACGTTTTAACTGAGTACAAAAGGCGATGGGCGATGGTGCAAGGTATTATAGCAATCGGATGTTGCGTGGCCAAACAAGGAAGAGAGACAAGCGAAGTCGTGTTGTTGGATTGGTAACATAACTTTTATCTTAGACGCAGAGGAACCGGACGGCGCGAATAATTGCTCGTTATTTATCTTTGATACCAGATACCAGCACAAAACGGTCCACGACCCACCCGACATCGAAACTTTGCCCACGATACAGAACAATGGTTATTTTTCCAATTGTTTCTTGCACCTGCTCTCTGGGATCAATCTTAGACCTTTTGCGACATCCAAGAAGTGGAAAGCTCGAAAGAACAACAGTACGATGCGAAATGTTATTCCATCTGGGAAAAGTGAGATATGTCGTGAGCGAAGATCGAAGAGAGGCATCAATTAAGAAAAATGAATCCTTCGGACTCACGCGAAGCCGCTTGCTTTATCTGCGCAGAACTATGTCGGCGCCTGCGTAAAGCTCAGTAAGCTCATCATTAAAACGTATTCGGTACTCGCCGGCGCCAACGCGTAGGGTCGAAAAATCTTTCGGAAGAACCTTTCTCTCGAATACTCCCAGAGCCGCCCCATCAGATGTTGTTAGTGTCCACGCTTCTGCACTATATAGTAGGACGGGTGCGATAAGTGTCTTAAATAGTCTTATTTTCGTTCGTCAAGAGAAGAGTTTACTTTTCAAATACCTACCTCAACATATTGAGAAATATGGCCATATTAATCAATATTCCTACAAACCATGGCTAACCGTGGTGAAACTCTGATTCCACAAATTCACAAATTTTTACTAACCCCAACGCATATTTTTGGAATTTGTATGGAAAACAACAAGTGCCTGAAAGTATGCACTCACACGTACACAGAAAACCCTCGGCGAACAAAATTGGCCACTTTTTTAACCAATTGTTTGGTGCGCGTGACTCACTGTTTATCCAGATTTTTATCCACTGCTGGTTGGCACAGATGGCATTATTTCCACTATGTGAAATGTGAAATAAAGCCATAGAAATTTGGAAGCCATATATTCACATCGCACAGTAAATCCGCAATAGTCACATTTCAAAATCTGAAAGACTTTGTGCTGAAGGCTTCAGGATAGCGCTCTAATTTTTCAAAAACAAGCACGAATATGCATATGATATTATTAAAAAAAAATCGAATGTAATTATTGGTGGAGGTTTTTTGAAGCGATTTATGGCAAAAAACCATCAAATATTTTTTTGAGCTGTGACTGTTTTTGAATTAGTGTACGATATTTCAATACGAAAAGTAAATTTTTTCCTCTTTCATAATAAAAATTGAAATTTCGAATTATAAAATAGGGCGATTATATTAATGTCAGAGCGTCTCAAGAAAATGATGTTTGATTTATGCGATGTCATCGAGATGTCATGTCATACATAAATCTCACACGTGATATTAAAAAAAGTGCAATAACGCCATAATGGCTTTATTTCACATTCGTTGTGGAAAAAACAGCCACATTGATTAATATGGCCTTATTTCTCAATATGTTGAGAAATAGGGCCGTATGTCTTTACTGCACCCTGCCGCCAACAGGGGCTCGCTGCAAAGACGGAAATGGCCTAACTCTTTGCTTGATGACAGCATCCACTTCGTTTTGCCGTCGTTCATCACCAACCCCATTTTCTCCGCTTTTTTTCCAGTTTCAAGCAGAAGTTACGAAACTATTATCAAGGTCAATGATATTATTGACGTCAGCGTACGCCACAGTTGCACGCGCTTCTAAAATATTGTTCCGGCGTCGTTAAGTTCGGCAGCTTGTATTATTTTCTCCAGCATCAAATGAAAGAAATCGCGCGATAGGGGGTCACCCTGTCTGAAACCTCATTTAATTTCGAACGGCTCGGAGAGTTCCTTCCCAATTATGACCGAGCAGGTGGTGTTGCTCACCGTCATTTTGCACAGCCGTATAAGTTTTACTGGGAAACCAAGTTCAGACATAGCGGCATATAGGCAGCTAATTTTCTTGCTATCGAATACGTCTTAAAAATCAACAAAGAAATGATGTGTGTCAATTATTTTCTCACGAGTCTTTTTAAGCTTTGGTGGTGGACTTACCAGGGCTGAACCCATACTATTAAGATGCAATCAGTCGGTTTACGTCAGGCTTCAGTCTTTCGCACAATACGCTTGATAGAAACTCATACGCGATATTAAAAAAATGCAATAGTTGGCGCAGTTAGCAGGATCGTTATTCTTGTGGATTGGGCAGAGAACAATTGGATTCGAATCTTAAGGCATGCATTCATCCGACAATATTTTGCAGAGAAGCTGATGCATGCGCTTTACCAGGTCTTAGCAGCCGTGCTTGAATAACTCAGCAGACAAACCGAGTTATTACTATTACTTAATAAAATACTAATACCTAAATGTTTTAATTTATATTCTAAAAATAGTTTTTTAGTTGACGTCCTTTGAAAATAGGTTACATTTTCCTATCTACATAGTCGTACTTATATCAACTCCTATACAAGTATGTACTCGTATGTACGTACACGTATGTTTGTTTGTATTTGAACGAATTAGAATATAAACCATGTGACGTTCAAACGAAGAGCCTAATAGTGAGTGAAATCAACATACGGACCATGTTCCCTAATACTTCAGAGCGCTTCACTTCATTTATGACTACTGTATGTAATATGCATGTATAAAAATATATACGTATCTCCAAAGAACGTATAACTATAAGAAGGTCCAAAAGCGAATGCAAGTGGCTGCTGTCAAATTGATGGGAGGCAACTCACCACTGTACCTCCGTGTAATTGTTATACGTTCCTTGATATTTCCCAGTATTTCGTTTTGGTTTTCGTGGAAATTTAGATGTGGTGAAAAGCTTTTAGCATGTTAGCCGAGAGTTGCTGAAAGAGAATTTGTAAAAGTTTGAGGTGAGATTCTTATTTATGTACTCAACTTTTGCCTTGAGTAACCCCTCACCTTGCCATCCTGTGATCTGTTTGGATATTGGTCAGTGATGTGATGTATATTAGGGCTAGCCAAAATAAATGAATTCCAGGCAATCACCAAATAAGAGTTTTTAGTATTAATGGGAAGGTTATGCACATTTTCATTTTGCTCTTGGACTCCTTTGAAAATAATTGTAATTTATCACTAACTAAAATACCAACACGAAATATGGGTTAAATTTAAATGTTGATTAGGAATACTTGCGGAACATATTTTTTTAGGTTTGTTGGTTTTATTGCAAGCCATGTATGAGAAGCAATGTAGACCATTTCTAACTAATCACACCCGAACATTAAAAGTAATTTTTAAAGCCTTTTTATTGACATTTTACCGTGAATTGTTTTTAATGGTTAAACCTAGTACCTAGCCCAAGCATCATTTCAAATCACTTTTTTGATAAATAAAATAGTCGAAGGTTTCTTACCTCATATTACTATCTTTTAATATAGTTTTTCAAGACGTGAAATCAAAGAATTTGGAATTACAGTCGGTGGCAACATTTCTCGCTGAAAAATATTGACAAAGGGATAACATTGAACATTACACCGCGTTACACACATTCTGTCCTATGAACCAAATATACTGTTTCGGAAAGGGGGGAGAAAAAATAAAAATACACGTATCGGCGATTTTCATGTACACGTCAGAATTTTTTTTTTAGTCGTGTGCGACAATTGCTATAGAAATTTATGCAAGTTTACTGATGGAAGGTCAACAATTAATTACGCTGTACCAACAATTTGGCTACCACGTACGGAGCACTGCAAAAAAAAAAAAAAAAAAAAATATTTTTCTGACGTGTACATGAAAGTCGCCGATACACGTGTATTTTTATTTTTTCTCTCCTTTCCGAAAAAGCATATTTGGTTCATAGGACGGAACTAAAGCTCGTTTTTGTAACGCAGTATTAGGAATGTTATTCGCATCAGAAATTGACCTTGAATAACTTGGATGTGGTTAGATAAATGAAAAAACTGATTTTTGTTGGAACGATTTTCCGTCATCCCTTGTCAAGTTTGGTTTTGTGACAAACCGGTTTCGGCGTTCTGCCATTTTCAATGCCTAGCTTCGTTCTGGTCTGTGTCTATCCGCTGCGTTGTTTTTATAGTCCGTGGGTGCTGTGGCAGGTAATGTGACTGACATTATGTTTTCGTGGTCGGTAACGTTAATATGCGTGTGTGTGTGCGCGATATTGATACGTCCGAATTGTTATCTGTCCCAAGGGTTGTTTTTGTAGGTATGTAGACATACCGCTTGTTAGCTAAGCGGTAGGTTGATGTAGGTAGAAATCGGTGATTTTTGCAGATTGGTTCATATTTCGTTTTTGCTTGTTCATTGTTACGTGTTTGGTTGCTGTACCTGCTGGCTTGTGCTGTTTTTTGTAAACTAGTTTTAAGGGTTCAAATATTTCGTCAGAGATAGTGTTGGTTTGTTCGTTTATGATCCTGCCGTCAAATGTTTTTAACTTGTATATCTCCATGTTCTCAAGTACATTGAGCCGCCGGCCTTTTCCTTGTACGTGAAGTATTCGAGCCGTTGTTTTTATGTTAGCTGGGGTGCAGTTGTTTTCAAACATGTGGTTCGCGAAATTAGATTCTGGTATTATGGTGGGTTTTCGTGTTTTTTTGTTGTAGTCCCTGATATGCTCTCGGAATCTTGTGCTTATTTTCCTTCCTGTTTGTCCTATGTAGCTGTATTGACATTCACAAGTAAGCCTATACACTCCGTGTCTGTTGAATGGGTCATCAGAATTAGTGTCGGTTCTTAGTTTTTGTCCGACGTTGTTGGATGTTCTGAATGCTGTGTTAATGTTATATCTTTTAAAGAACTTTGCTAATTTGTACGTCGCTTTTCCAGTGTATGTCATTGCCGTCCAAACCATTGGATTTTCCTCTACGTTTACTCTTTTTTGTGTTCCATGGCTACTTCTGAGTTTATCCACAAGTGCTTTCTTGTATCCATTATTTGCCGCTATGTTATATATTGTATTAAGCTCTCTCCAGTATGCTTCCTGTGTGAGCGGCGTTCTCTGAAGCCTATCCACTAAGTGCCTCAATGCTGCATTTTTGTGCTGTTGCGGATGGTTTGATGTAGAGTGTATAATGGTGTCCGTGGCAGTCGGTTTTCTATAAATGCCGTAGTTGAACCTATTTGTTATTTTGTCAATCCCTATAGTTAGGTCCAGGTAGTTCATTATTCCATCTTTTTCTACTTCCATTGTGAACTCTATGTTGCTATGTTGCCTGTTGAGGAACTCTAGTATTTGCTCTTCGTTATCGTCATTTAGGATGCAGATGATGTCATCCACGTATCTAGCGTAGAATGCCACGCCTAACTTGGTTTTTAACTCCTGTATATATTTTCCTTCCAAGTTTTGCATGAATGTTTCCATGAGAATGGCCGATGTTGGGTTACCCATTCCTAGTCCGTTTGTCTGTCTATATATTTTGTTGTTGAACCGGAAATAGTTTTGCCGCAGCGTTGTTCTTAGCGCGTTGGTAATTTGCGCAGTTTTTACCTTATCTTCAGTTTTGTCCAGTAGTGTTTTGTTGACTATATCCATTGTATCTGTTAGTGGTATTGACGGGTATAAGTCCTTTATGTCAAAGGATACGAGTTTACTGCTCCTTGTGAGTTTAACGGTCTCAAGTCTCTGTAGTAGTTCTATCGTATTGCTTATTGTGTATTCGTGCCCTAGTTTCAGAGTGTCCTTTAAAATCGTTTTTAGATGTTTCGACAGTTTATAACCCGGCGCGGACTTAAAATTAATTATAGGTCTCATCGGCGTATCCTGCTTGTGGATTTTAGGTAACGCAATGAGTGGAGGAGCAGATGGATTCATTTGTGTTAGGGTATATGCCATCCTCTCGTCTATTATTTTGGTAGCATTTTTTATAACCTCTTTAACTTCGGTCTGGTATTTATCCGTGGGGTTATCCCTAATAATGCGGCATTTCATTTCCTCGATGAGCTTCTCTGTCTTTGCTATATATTCATCCTTACTGATTAGCACCGTTGTGTTTCCTTTGTCTGCCTTCGTTGTGACGATGTTGTTATTTTTTAGCTTTCGTTGTAGCCTTTTCAATATTTTCAGCTAAAAAATAACAACATCGTCACAACGAAGGCAGACAAAGGAAACACAACGGTGCTAATCAGTAAGGATGAATATATAGCAAAGACAGAGAAGCTCATCGAGGAAATGAAATGCCGCATTATTAGGGATAACCCCACGGATAAATACCAGACCGAAGTTAAAGAGGTTATAAAAAATGCTACCAAAATAATAGACGAGAGGATGGCATATACCCTAACACAAATGAATCCATCTGCTCCTCCACTCATTGCGTTACCTAAAATCCACAAGCAGGATACGCCGATGAGACCTATAATTAATTTTAAGTCCGCGCCGGGTTATAAACTGTCGAAACATCTAAAAACGATTTTAAAGGACACTCTGAAACTAGGGCACGAATACACAATAAGCAATACGATAGAACTACTACAGAGACTTGAGACCGTTAAACTCACAAGGAGCAGTAAACTCGTATCCTTTGACATAAAGGACTTATACCCGTCAATACCACTAACAGATACAATGGATATAGTCAACAAAACACTACTGGACAAAACTGAAGATAAGGTAAAAACTGCGCAAATTACCAACGCGCTAAGAACAACGCTGCGGCAAAACTATTTCCGGTTCAACAACAAAATATATAGACAGACAAACGGACTAGGAATGGGTAACCCAACATCGGCCATTCTCATGGAAACATTCATGCAAAACTTGGAAGGAAAATATATACAGGAGTTAAAAACCAAGTTAGGCGTGGCATTCTACGCTAGATACGTGGATGACATCATCTGCATCCTAAATGACGATAACGAAGAGCAAATACTAGAGTTCCTCAACAGGCAACATAGCAACATAGAGTTCACAATGGAAGTAGAAAAAGATGGAATAATGAACTACCTGGACCTAACTATAGGGATTGACAAAATAACAAATAGGTTCAACTACGGCATTTATAGAAAACCGACTGCCACGGACACCATTATACACTCTACATCAAACCATTCGCAACAGCACAAAAATACAGCATTGAGGCACTTAGTGGATAGGCTTCAGAGAACGCCGCTCACACAGGAAGCATACTGGAGAGAGCTTAATACAATATATAACATAGCGGCAAATAATGGATACAAGAAAGCACTTGTGGATAAACTCAGAAGTAGCCATGGAACACAAAAAAGAGTAAACGTAGAGGAAAATCCAATGGTTTGGACGGCAATGACATACACTGGAAAAGCGACGTACAAATTAGCAAAGTTCTTAAAAAGATATAACATTAACACAGCATTCAGAACATCCAACAACGTCGGACAAAAACTAAGAACCGACACTAATTCTGATGACCCATTCAACAGACACGGAGTGTATAGGCTTACTTGTGAATGTCAATACAGCTACATAGGACAAACAGGAAGGAAAATAAGCACAAGATTCCGAGAGCATATCAGGGACTACAACAAAAAAACACGAAAACCCACCATAATACCAGAATCTAATTTCGCGAACCACATGTTTGAAAACAACTGCACCCCAGCTAACATAAAAACAACGGCTCGAATACTTCACGTACAAGGAAAAGGCCGGCGGCTCAATGTACTTGAGAACATGGAGATATACAAGTTAAAAACATTTGACGGCAGGATCATAAACGAACAAACCAACACTATCTCTGACGAAATATTTGAACCCTTAAAACTAGTTTACAAAAAACAGCACAAGCCAGCAGGTACAGCAACCAAACACGTAACAATGAACAAGCAAAAACGAAATATGAACCAATCTGCAAAAATCACCGATTTCTACCTACATCAACCTACCGCTTAGCTAACAAGCGGTATGTCTACATACCTACAAAAACAACCCTTGGGACAGATAACAATTCGGACGTATCAATATCGCGCACACACACACGCATATTAACGTTACCTACCACGAAAACATAATGTCAGTCACATTACCTGCCACAGCACCCACGGACTATAAAAACAACGCAGCGGATAGACACAGACCAGAACGAAGCTAGGCATTGAAAATGGCAGAACGCCGAAACCGGTTTGTCACAAAACCAAACTTGACAAGGGATGACGGAAAATCGTTCCAACAAAAATCAGCTTACTACCCTGTCGGAAGATCAACACAACAAAATAAATGAAAAAAGTTTATTAGTGATGCCAATTTATCGGCCCCGCAGGCCAAGAATCAGCTGATACCTCTGCCGATTCCTTAACAGAAACTATCTTAATGCATGTTAATTCATTTATACTTTAAGGAAGGTTCCGGATACCAATTATTTCTCCTGGTACGAATGCGCGACTTTAGATAC
The DNA here is from genome assembly GCA_949987695.1 of Merzomyia westermanni. Classification (NCBI taxonomy): domain Eukaryota; kingdom Metazoa; phylum Arthropoda; class Insecta; order Diptera; family Tephritidae; genus Merzomyia; species Merzomyia westermanni. The sequence continues at coordinate 53,464,861 of OX465288.1, forward strand.
AATATTATACAGGTTTGTATAAACTTTCCGTGGGGCAGCATAAACTGTGCCATTAACAATAAGGTATCAGGTAGTAGTCTTTGCAAAAACCATATATAGCGGCGCCGAACGAGCACTTAGTGTAACACATCAGATCCAATACCGGGTTTTAATTTGCATCAGGAGTATGGGAATGATATAAACAAAGCAAGCAAGAAATTTAACCCAATTATTATATGTTAAAACTTGAAAGAAAAAAAAATGGCCGATGCCTCATACTTTTTAAGTTGAACTTTCAGTTTCCTACGAATATTGGGAAAAAATTGGCTGACATAAAAAACAGCGATGAGCATGTCCTTCCCATTAATACTAGAAACACTTGGTCAGTATGCTCCATTTTTATACCCGCTGTACTAGTCCACAGGGTATTATAGTTTTGTCCATATAACGGTACAAACTAATGACGATAGATATACAGTTCCATATAGCAAAGTTCTTGGAATGAACAAAGGGATCGATTAAGACATGTCTGTCCGTCCGTCCGTGGGCACGATAACTTGAGTAAAAATTTAGATATTTGAATGAAATTCGACACACAGGTTGCTTTCCGGCCATCGTAGGTTGCTATTTAAAACGGGCGAAATCGTACCATAACCACGCCCCTTTTTCGATATAGAAAATTTCGAAAAACTTATAAAATTATTATTATTATTAAAAAGCAGCTACAATAATGAAATTTGGTAGATTCATTAAGTTGGTTGACGGTTTTCCTAAATTTTAAGAAAAGAGGCGTGGCACCGCCCACATATGAACGAACAAATTTTCAAACTTCAAATGTTAATACCTACCGAACCATTTAGGCTAGATCAACGAAATTTGTTTGGAAGTATACTATAGTTGTGGTAAATACACCCATAGAAAATAAGCGAAATCGCTTTTCGACCACGTCTACTTTTTTATAAAAGTTATTTGAAAAGGAGGTTGTTGTTGTGGTAACGACAAAAACACTCCCCGAAGGTTTTGGAAAGGCGGTTGAAATACTTAACTGCCCATATCTCATTGACTGCTACAGGTAAAATGATATAATTTGGCAGTTACCTAAATTTTCTTATTCCTTATATAATAGAGTACGCCCACGGAATATAAGCATAAATCAGTGGACGAAAAAGCTTCCTTTTGGACCACAGTTTTCTAAAAGAGATGTAGGAAACCGCAACATGCCATATCTCCTTTACTGATGCATATAGAATACTAGAATTCCGTAGTTACAATAACCTGCTGATCTTCTTGATGTTTTTTTTTTTTTAAATTTTGGAAAATGGCAGTGGCACCGCCCACATATGCATGAACAAAATGTCAAATTTCAGCTATTATTAACTTCAGAACCGTGTTAAATACAATTACAAAACATGATACGAGGTATACTATCTACGTTCTTCAAAATTATACAAGATGGCGCAAAAGTATTCCTCCTATCAGAAAATGCTATCAATTTTGCGATTGGCCCCTGAAGTCAGTTCTGTTTTGACATTTGTGTAGTAAACACATGCGAAATACACGTTAATAAACAATGTTACGCTACACTGCTCCAGAACGCGGAATATTGCTGACTATTTATTTGACCAATAATCGGTCGGGGCCAAACGGTTACTGTGAATGGTGAGCGCTACAGAGCAATGAACAACGAGTTCTTTTTGCCGCAACTTGATGAATTGGGATTGGAAAACATGTGGTTCCAACAAGACGGTGCAACAGCACACACTGCACGTGCCACAACCGATATGCTGAACATCGGAAGCTTACTTTTGCGCCACCTTGTATATAGCCTATGCTGTGACCAGTGAATCCAAGAATCTACTGTGAAAATTTAATAAAGATCGGTTGAGTACTTTGGACGCACATGGTATACATGAAAATTTTAAAATCAAATGAAAATTTTGTTAGTGGGTCATGAAAATAACCTTAAAAATCAAAGTCAAAAAAATGAAATTTCGCAGGCTCGAAAATTATATTTTTGGGTATGCGTAGTGGAACTTTTTTCCTGAGCCCAAAACCTATCCAAAAATCGATGGCGCGATATCGGTTAATAAATCGACCCAGTCTAATGTACATATTTGTTGTTGATTTTGTTTTTTAGCTCAAAAATACTTCCCAAAGGTTTTGGGGACAATCCTGAGTCCGGTACGCTCCGGTACTCGCTTGCGATACATGCTCGACTGTCGCGTGAGCGATTTGGTATGACCAGTGAGACCTTCTTGGTCATTTCACCCCCTCTTTCCGTAAGGAAGAAGAATATGGGTGAGGAGAGGTGAATCGCCTCATACCCGTCGATCAACCATCAAGTTGCACGTCATTACATGCATGCCTACGTCGGGCATATTCTAACCAGTGATATCGCCAATAGTCGCATTCGCATTCGCATTTGCGAATATTCACATTTTTTTGGACATTCCCATTCGTATTCGCAAAATTTCTGCGAATGTTTTGCGAATATGAATTTAAGAAAAAAGTAATTTGAAGATAATACCAGGTTATTAAGACTAAAATCCATTTATTTGCCATGTTTCTTAATGCATGAAAAAGTAACTCAACTTATAATATATGATCAAACTGAAAATATATTATTGAACGATAAACTATAAATATATTAGTAATCTAAACAAACAAACAAACAATTTGTAGACGCTTAGACAAAAATAGGCCTATCTTAGAAAATAACAATGAGTTAATAATTAAACTTCAGCTAGACAGCTTCAAGGAAAACCCCGTGACTGGCTGGCTTCGTTAATACATATAAACCAATGAATCTGTGATTTGTGTTATTTGGATGATAGAGGAATGCAGATGCGAATTTAAGTTTATAAGACAAACAAATACGTGCCTTAAGTTTCGAATGCTCAATTTTAATAACTGTGATTATTGTCTTTTGGTGTGTGAAAGGAAATTACTTTGGAAATGTGGTTTAAAAACCAAAACTTATAGTTATTTTTGGTAGTTATTTGAAAAGGTGGGTAATTATTTTGCTATTGCTATTGTTTTAATTTGATTGAAAATATCTTAAATTTTGCAATATTCGAACACTGACAATTAAGTTGCATAACCAAAACAAAGATAACAATAGTCATTAGCTGTGTTCGGTGACAAAACTTGCAAAGTGAGAATGACGTAAAACTCTCGCGAAACACCGAACCGGAGTCAGTAAAAACTTGCAGCAAAACATCTGTTGCCATTTTGATTGGTTAATAGCTCAAGTTTTTAAATTTTTGTTGTTACTTTCCCATGTCATGATCAGCTGCTATCACTTGCACATTTTACTGGGTGAAATTCCCCCTGCAGAAACTTGCAACTCTGTCTCTCAATGAAATATCAAAATGCGCTCTCTCCCTGCAAATGTTCTGTGTCACCGAACACTTTCCAGTCAAAATTTTATAAAATTTTTAAAAATTTTATCCTCACCGAACACAGCTACTGCTCTAATTTTATTTATTTCTATCACTGTGCAGTCACAGTTTCGGATCCAAATAGCTGCGACTCAGAAATCATAGTCACAAGACACACTGTCCATAAAAAAACTAACTCTAATTTCAACAGATCGCTGTGAAGATACAGATTTTTTATACCACTTTGGTGCCACTCTTCGGAAAATTAGCGAGCTAGAACTGATTTACTTTCAATTATTTGTGAATTTTATGGGTCATATTATATTATTTAAATTTGTTTGCTTTATTATTGAATGCAAACTACCCTGTGTTATATATATAAAAACTCATCATAGACAACTTCGTAGACGGCGCCATGAAAAATGTTGAGAGGGGTACCCAGGAGCATAGTATATGGAGTACCTTCATCCACTGCCTTCCACTGTCAAACTAGTAGGAGCAAACAATGCCCAGCAGTCTTGGCAACATGTCGATTCGCGAACAAAATGCAAACGAAACGCACGTCCATCGAACGCGACTGCATAGCTCTCCACAATTATCGACAAAACACGACAATTTTAACAAAAACTGAATATTCGCATTCGCGAATATCATAAGTCAATATTCGAATTCGCATTGGCGAATGTTCAAAAAGTGGCATTCGTTACATGACTGATTCTAACCCCGTAACCAGCAGGGGTGTTATGAAGACTTTACAATGGCTGTTCTCGTACATCCACTTTTATGTGGGAAACGGCTCAAACTGTTTTGTTATGTGGACAGTGTACCAAATTTTAAGACTTCCTACCTAGGTGTTTCCACTCGTGATTTTTTTTTTTCAATTTTTCTAAGTGAGATATGCCAATTTGGGGATACAACGACATATATTTTACGTCGAACAAAAATATTTCCAGGTAGGCTTACCATCTCGGATTGTCACTCCATCCTGTTATATATATATATATTTTCATATCTGCCCTTATCTCTAGAAGTAATTAAACATGAATAATGCTGAAGAGTGTTTAGAATAAACTAAATTATAACATAATATGCGTGGCTTTATTGATGGACCTAAATTCTGCGACATTCGTTAAGGAGCCGCCGATATACAAATAAAAAAACGGTAAAACGATGGGAGTAATGCGCTAGAAGAAATTAGATTTTTCATAGAAAATTAAACGGGTGTTAGTGGCGACAGTACTAGTTTTAGCTCAATATCCACGCAATGCTTTCAGCTGCCCCTATTTACATTAGGAAAGCATGGGAGGTGGAAATTACATGGCAATTCGTTCTTAACCGGTCAAACCTCGAACATTGCAAAGGTAGAGTTGCTTTGGCGATTTCATTTCGGATAGTTTAGAGATAGCTCTGGTTGTGGATCAGGGATTATCGACATACGATATTTCAAAGAGTATTTTCACTATAACTTTCCGGTGTGGAACGAGTCACGATCTGTGCAACTCAAGACTGTCTTTTTTGAAAACAGGTTCGCAATTTTACTGCAGGGTGTATGTGTCTACAGTGGATTAGGGTTATACAAAATATAAATGGGTATATAATTATCTCTAATTTAAGAAGTTAACTTCTACTCTACTCCTACCTACCCAGACTGAATCCGAACATGCCCGACATGTGGTCTATCCCTCCATTACTGCAACCATCTTTGTAACTGACTGTTCTAACGCCAATATCACTATGGTTCAACCCTATTGAAACTGTTGAAAATTCTCCGTAAATTATATGCCGATGGGTCAATCTTAAGTAATGTTAGAACAAAAATAACATGTTTTTTTCAATGATGACGGTCCCAGGGTCGCAAAAGACACGTCACAATCATTACTTTGATAATTGGAAGTCAAAAATATTTTGGAAAATACAGGATAGTAATGTCAGTGTTCAAAGTGTATCTTAGAAAAAATTTTTGCAGTTCGGTCAATTTGTCTGAAAGGGATAATAGAACCACCCCAAAAATTTAGAGAAAAGCATTGAATTGATTTGAAAAATTACTATTATATTACTTCTAGGTCAAACGTTGCCTTGCCTAAAACTTTACATGAATAAGTCTAAAAAAATTGCTTGTCCCCTCCTCATCTATCGTTTCATGCTCCATCTCCTTCTTCCTCGGTCTTTTCTCCTTACGCTTTTCTGGATTTCCCTATACTTCAGTTTAACACTCTCCTCCCCCTTTTCCTAACTGTATTTCTTCTTATAAAGAAACCGTGTAGCAAATACTAAATAGATCGTGGACATGGTTGAAGAGTAATATCAATTTAGATTCCACCGGCAGGTATCACGCCCTCTTTTGTCTTAGTCATCATTTTTCTAGGAGTGTTGGAGATACCCCTCATATAACTTTTTCCGGTTTTCAGTATTTTACCATAAGTACTTCCAAAGATATATAATGCGAAAAATCCACCTAAAAGCCACGCCCTCTTCTCCCTCTTACCAGATCATCCACTGGTCCGGATGGTGAATCTTAACCATTCTGAATAAACACAAAAAATGTCATCATTAGGGCTTAACAGCAGCGGTTTATTTTTAGACTCACCAAATACTGGGTTTACTTTAAATTTTCGTTTTTGAAACACAACAATACAATTTTAAAGAATGCAGGCGGTAGCTGGATTTTTATACCTTTCATGAACATGAAATGGTATATTAACTTTGGTCCGATGTTTGTAAGTTTAGAAATATAAGAGATAGACCCACCATTAAGTATACCAAATTGATCAGGACGATGAACTAAGTTGATACAGCCATGCCCGTATGTCCGTCTGTCCGTTAGTCCGTCCGTCCGTCTGTCTGTTTGAACGTAAACTAGTCCCTTAATTTTTAAGATATCTCGATGAAATTTGGCACACGCATGTATTTTTGTATTATATTAGACATTTGTCGGATCCGGTATAATCGGGTCACTATAGCGTATATATCCCATACAACCGATCGTTCAAATAAGAGGATTATGACCATTTCTCCCTCATTTTTAAAGATTAAACATCAAACTTGGTGAGATATTTTCTTATAGATAGCAAAAGATTTCATAAAAAAATCACCAAGATCGGAGCTATATATAGTATATATCCCATACAACCGATCGTTCAGATAAGAGGATTATGGCCATTTATCCCTCATTTTGGAAGATTAAAACTCGAAACTTGGTGAGATATTTGCTTATGGATAGCAAAAGATTTCGTAAAAAAATCACCAAGATCGGAGTTATATATAGTATATATCCCATACAACCGATCGTTCAGATAAGAGGATTATGGCCATTTATCCCTCATTTTGGAAGATAAAAACTTGAAACTTGGTGAGATATTTGCTTACAGATAATAAAAAATTTGGTAAGAAAATGGCTAAGATCGGAGCTATATATAGTATATATCCCATACAACCGATCGTTCAGATGAGAGGATTATGGCCATTTCTCCCTCAACAACAATACGTTTTTAAGTTTGCACGTATTCATGAAAGGTATAAAGCCTTCGGCACAGCCGAAGACAGCGCCGTCCTTACTTGTTTCACTTAAGATCATTTCCAACAAGAACAAATAAGATCACACCGCTTAGAATGCAAGAATTGTATATACCCGTATTGTACCAGAGACGAAAGAGTAATACAGCAAATTAAATTGCCCTCCACTGATCGACATTTAAAGAATATGCATGTATGTATGTATGCTCATATGTTTGCTAGGAAATATTATGATGCAATAAAGTAATTTGGACATTCAATAAATTTTTCCGCAATTTTCAAATAACGTCAAACGCTTCGCCCATTGCATTGTTCAGAGTGCAATGACTGCAATAATAGACATAAGAACATACGTACATACAGACTTGGCTTGAGTACAAAAATTGATATATAAAGGTTCAAGCACAAGTTCAAAGTACTCTTTGAAAAATTGCACACAAGCGAATATAAATTTGTATATTAAATTGACAAAGTGTCTGATATCGGCCGCATAGTTGGGTGGCTTCCCTGCAAAAAACGGAAATACTCCGTTTCATACTCCATAGAATACTCCTAAAGGAGTATCAGAGTACTCCAACACATATCCTCATTCATATAAAAAAGGTGGTCCAATTTACATGGCAATGGTGATTGGATCACCTAATCCATCTCGGAGTACTCCGTTTCTTTGCTTTTGAATACTCTATAGACCACCTACGTGAGAGTACTCCCATGGGATTACTCTATAGAGTATTCAACAGCAAAGCGAGAGCGGGAGTAGGTGGTCCTCAAAAGAACACATACTCCCTTCTCGCTTTTGTCTAGAGTACTCTATAGAGTAAGCTTTTGGCAGCATTTTCAAAGTACTCCAACGTAGGTGCTCTATAGACTATTCAGAAGCAAAGTAAATGGTACTCCGAATAGGATTAGCTGATCCAATCACCGGACATCGCTATGTAAATTGGACCACCTTTTTTATATGAATGAGGATAAGTGTTGGAGTACTCTGATGCTCCAACGTTTTTTACAGGGTTATGACGCCTTTCATATTTTTAGTTAACAGACTCATGCATACACACACACAACTTTACATCCATATCAGTATGTCTCATCGAATACAAGCAATGAACTCACATTGTCATCATATCCATTGTCGCCCACAGTGACAATGGCGTCATTGACGTCGGACAAAATCGCATTCTACCCTTAGATGGTTTGATTTTGTGGGTGCCAATTATCTGTGTTTGTATGTATTTCACCTTGTACGCACAGTTTTTAAGAAAATTTGCTGAAACAATTAAAACCTTATTTGCCAAGTTGGAGTAGACATAAGGCAACCGTCAAATCTATAAAGGGCAAAGCTTTAACTAATCTGTACCGTATTTAAATACATAACCTTCAAATAGTTTAGATACTGTAAATACAATACAAGCTGTTACGGGTTGTTCTTTGAGTGAATCGAGAAGGGTATATGAACGAATTAAAAATGCCGATTGGCAAAAATTTCAACGGTTGACTGACATCAAATAACTCAATCAAAGCGCCGAAGCACGTGAGCAAGGGACTCTCTTCGGTGTGGGGGCTTAACTTTTGGATGAAGATAAACTTTAATTGTACAAATTATTCCTTCTTGACGAGACAAGACAAAATAGAAATAGAATAGCGAAATAGGAAAGGGAAGCAATCGAATACTGAAAAAGAATAAAATAGCAAAGAGTCAAAAGAAAACAAGCAAAAAAAAAATCCGATAAGTTTTGACTTCCCGATTTATGTTGAGGGAAGCTGAAACGTTAATCGAAGATACGTTTTCAGACGACGTAACGTTGAGAAGATTGAGTAAATTCAGTGAACGTTAAGTATTGTTTAAGATCGGTATCATAGAAAGTATGCCATCCCATGTGTAGTCACATTCATCTTAAGGGAAATACTGTTCCCTTTCTTTCTTTTCTTGTTAAAATGATAGGAATATATATATAATCTTATAAATACAAATGAATACATGTGTGTGTTTTATAGGCGCCAAAGTATTGAGCCGATCTTTTTGAAATTTTAATAGTAGATTCTTGGGTTCACTTTGTAAACTAGAGGCTATATAAAATTTTGGACGTTATTGAAATCTGCGTATGTTCCTTAAATTAATTTTGTTGATTAGGAAGTATCTTGTTAATTCGTCTGCTGTCATATTATTATTTAAAGGTAAAGAATTGGACTACATTATATTAACACGAGTGTCTCTCTAAAATGAGGTGATATTACGTTTCAAAAAGAAATTATATCTATTGAATAATAAGAACGTTTAGGCCCACTTGTACAGTGAAAATTTATATGTTTAATTCAGAGTTAGCGTCAAATGGGGGGTTAAACTCACACGTTTTTGACAAATGATTAAATTAACTTTGAGTTAAAAAGATAACTTGCCGTCGTAAAAAGCAAAACCCTGGACTGTAATCCAAAAATGAAGGGAAAATATTTTAAAGATAAGTATAGTGATGGACACAATAAACCAAAAAATATTCATCGAGAGCAATGTTGCATACTGCCAGAAAAGCCATAATTCTGATAGCCTGATAGGTAGCAGAGATTGCCAATTTTCTCTGATGAAAAATCCCAACAGCTTCAGAAATGGATCTATCGGGTTACTCAAAATTTTCCGATTCTATTCAATTAAAACTTTACATAATTAACTAAATCATTAAAAGAAATAAAAACAATAATAAATTTCATAAAAATTATTAATGTTGGTTTCGAGCACATTATACTTTAAAAATGTTAAGGCCGTAAAAACAACATCTCAATTGAATTGTTGGTATACAAAGCATAGTTAAAAGGTTTCTGAGTATGGCATGTGTAGTACAATTACCATTTTTGCCAAAAAGTCACCAGGTTAAATCCCATTTTTGGGGGGGTTTGAACCCACAAAACTCCCCCCGTACGCGCGGAACTGCAAGCGCTAGCAGTGAGGTGCCCTGCGGGTTAGGGGTTTAGAATATGCCCGAGGTAGGCATACCGGTCGTAAGAGGCGACTAATATGCACAAAGGTAATTACGTGAAACTCGATGGCTGATCTACGGATATGATGCCTCTCACCTCTCATTACCCATCTCTCCTTCCTTACGGAAGGAGGGGTGACATGACCTAGAAGGTTCCACTGGTCATAAATCGCTACCACGACAGGCGGGCAGTACCGCAAGGGAGTACCGGAGCGTACCGGGCTCAAATCCGGCCAAGGACTGTTAATTTGACAACACTCTCCAAAACCTTCGGGGAGTGTTTTTGTCGTTACTACAACAACAACAACAACAGGTGCCAATTTGCCGTCTCTTACCTTTGCCCCTACCCTGTCTGTACCTACACCTCCTCCAGGAAGGAATAGGCGAGAGGCTCATGGATAGGTGAACTGGTTCACGGCTGGATCAAAGTTCGGTATTTTTCTGTCAGGAGCTTCATGCAAACAACAAAATAAATTTGCTGAAACATTGTAGTGCCTTTCAAGCAAAAGTTGCGGCAATCAAGGGTGCAGTGTATGAAAGGATTACAGTGCTACTAGGGTTGTGGAATTCAATATTTACTCAGACAGCCAAGTAGCTATTGAGGCTCTGAGCCCCGAATCAGCTTAACAAGCACTGGGCGGATGTTACTATTGCAGGGTCGCAAAATTCTACTTATCAATCTGATAAGCACACTGAGTTTAATAACGCAATATTATCTCACCATTCTCACAAAACACTTTCCAATATGACAAAAAGCTGTGCAATTGAACACAATCTAAAAACCTTTCTAGTTCGTTTTCATTGAAGGTAGATAGTTGGAATCATCGTGAAGGTACTTCACCCTTGCAATTCAAGCGCCCCTACTCTTGAACCCAAAAGCTGGGTCTTTCACGAACTTTAGTTCTGCCAACGTTCATCCACAAAGATCTGACGACATACCATTCGCTGTGACCAAAGTCTGCCCGTCGCTTGTGACGTTTTATTTCTATATATATATTTATATATTAGGGTGGGTCGATTTGTATGGAAGAAAGTTAACCGATATCGCGCCATCGTTTTTTCGATAGGTTTTGGGCTCAGGAAAAAAAAAGGTCCACTACGCATACTTAAAAAAATAAATTTCGAGCCTGCGATTGATTTTTAAGGTTTTTTTCATGACCTACTAAAAACATCTTCATTTGATTTTAAAATTTCAATGACCCTTTCGCCATTTTTTTTAAGGGTTTTTTCAGCATACGATACATGCAAAAATGCTTTCGATGTCCGTTTTTTGAAAAAAAAATATTTTTTGGGTTTTGGGGAGTGTTTTGGTCAAAAAATTTAGCCTTTCGACATTTTTACATGTATGCTGAACGCTCCCCAAAATCCAAAGAATATTTTTTTTTTCAAAAAACTGTTATCGCCAACGTTTTAAGCTGACATTTTTGGGTCGGACAGGGTATACATGAAAATTTTAAAATCAAATGAAAATTTTTTAGTAGTTCATGAAAAAACCTTAAAAATCAAAGTCGAAAAAAAGTAAAAAAATGAAATTTCGCAGGCTCGAAATTTATTTTTTTTCGGTATGCGTAGTGGAACTTATTTCCTGAGCCCAAAACCTATCGACAAATCGATGGCGCGATATCGGTTAATAAATCGACCCATATATATATATATATATATACACAAATCAACAATCTACAGCAACAAGTTTATTCAAAATAAAAATAAAAAATCACTGTCAATGACAAAATATAGCAACAACAAGAAATCATGTTGAGGTTTTTAATTTAATTTGTTTATGCAATGAAACTATATAGAAAATAATGGGAAAGGGAGAACAGACATTCTATTTTAATTAAACTTGTGCTGTTATATACGTATGTATGTATTTATACATGTATGAATTTACAGCCAATACAATTGGACTTTGTAATTCTTAGAAGTATTTTATTCGTCATAGCATATATGCATTCTAATCCATGGGACATAGTTTCATATGTGAAGTCTACTTTTTCACAAGAATATCGAAGAATAGGTAGCTAAAGACAAGTGAGAAATGAGCTGGAACAGGCTATATAGCTTTTATCTTATTTATACTGAGTACATAATGTGCAGATTTTTGACGTTGTCACCCATTTAATTGAAAACATAAGCTCATAACAATCGGTTGTTGGGGGTCATATGTTATTTTAGTCCAATCTTACAGATGTTCATAGCAAACATTATTTATATTATAAAAGCAAAAGCAAATTTTATGGTCCTATGTATTTAATTACATGATTTATAGCACGAAACCCCCTCATCGGCACAATGGATTGTATGAACTTAGGGACTAGTTTACGTTGAAACAGACATACGGCATAGCTAAATCGACTAAGCTCATTTTACTCATCATTACGGTATACTTGTTACTTACAAACATCTAAGCAAAGTGATTGTACCATCTCATATTCTTCTTAGCTGAACTCTTTCGATGGTTTATGAATAAACAATGAATTCTTGTTTAATGAAGACACTAATACACTAATTCGCTTTTACTATTTGCATACATATAGATGTTTTCAAATGTCATAACTTACATTTTCTTTTAAATCCATAAAGACGGCGTTGTGTGAACATTCGTTGTTAGTAAAGACTTCATAACTGTATGATTATTAGCACTATTATAAGATACTCATTATTGTTCTCATTATTATATTTATTAATGTAATCGTTTACAAAGTGTATTTTATAAATTAACATATTCACCGAACTTATTTGTTTTAAATATTTTTAATTATTTGTTGCACTTTCGTACGCGATTCATATATACTTTGACGTTAGTACTTAAATACACAGACAAAATTTCTATAGATATAAATTTTCCAAGAACAATTATTGTGTTAGCCGAAAGGTTTGGAAGTGGCATCGACATTTTTTTGAGTTAGATCCTACAAGGAATTATTAGTTCTATAAGGAAACTATATAAAAGCCGTTGTGATACTTTGTGTCGCGTCACTCACGTTCGTATTCACCACAAAAAAAAACAAACATTCTATTTAGTAAGAATAACATTAGGTTTGGTTAATCAAGTAACTTATTAACGGAGCAGGCTATTCAACTTAAATGTAAAATCGCATAAGCCAGCCTTAATTGAAACACTTTTGAGCGAGAGTAAACAAAATATTACTCATACGCCATGTCGCACAAATATCTTTATTTGAGAATTTCTTTCCTAGTAATTCTTTTGTACTCAAATTTATTTTTACGCGTCTATATAATTATTATTTATTAATTCTTTACTCAATACAAATACGTATATGTATTTTTCCGCACTTCATACTTCGTATTTCAGTTAAATATATTTCAAATTATCAAATTTGTTGGGTATTCCAATTGATTTTGCTTTATTATTCCTGCTATGATTTATTCTTAATAGCTTAGGACGTAAAAGAGCACATGAAATAGTTTACCATTCTCTAATGACTAGCTTCCTTTGCTTACCAGTACAATGTTTTTATATTTAACGTCTATACTTGACTTCGTTAGCCGAACATGCAGATAGATATGGAGAATGAATACGATAAAATATAAGTTATCTAAGTTAATGCTCTCAACTAACTGCTATTTCTACATAGAGGCAATGATAAATTTTGCTAAGTACTTACTAGATACTAGATTGAGAAAAAGAGCGAAAGTGTGGTGAAAAAGAAGAGACGGTGAGGAAAGCGGCTCTCTCGGTGGTGTTTTTGTTTGTTACCACTATTTTATATTTACGTTAGAATATTACCTTTACAGTTTTTATAATGATAAAAACACCGCTTAATGCAGGTTGTGAAATAGTAAGTATTTCTAGGTTTCTAAATTATGCGATATTCTAAGTAAGTATGTACTTGATAGTAAACACCCCATGCATACCAAAAAAGAAAATAATAATAATACATATGTGCCTAGAAGTATGCAGCAATTATTTTTTGCTCGTATTTGCCTACATTGTCATTTCCTTAGCGACGAAGGTATCCCTGAAATTACTAAAAAAGTATAATATCTGAAACTAATAATAATCTATTTTGGATTACAGTAAATGATATAATATTGAGCACCTGTTGTACACAAAAAACATTTGAAAGCCGATTGCTTTTGCAAATCCTTAGTAAATAATCCTACTTTTTCATCAGCATGTTAAAAATACTAGTTGCTTATATGGAAAAAGTACAGTTACCTGACTAGTTGGGCTTAGTGTACAAAGTAGATTTGAAGTAGTTTGCGAAAGCGACTAAATCTTTGTTTTTGCGTTTGGTGTTGTTATCACTGGTTTTCATTGAGTTTTAATTCACCGCCTTTCAAGAAATTTTCTCTTCGAAAATCCAAGTTCAATGTACTGGAAACCACATCCAATTTCATATTATATAAATATTGAGAGTCTACACTGATGATGCATAAGACACAATATGTATTTTTAAAAGAGTTTAATCCATAAAAAAAAAAAAATTAAAAGATGGTCTTTTATGTCTTCATCCTTAGGATTCCCTGAATCAAACTTCATTTAAATTGCTTAATAAGTTACAGAACAATAACGTTTTATAATTTTTGATCATCAAAAACTGTGGCAGCAGTTAACACAGTAAACTTAAGCGTCATAGCATTTTTAGATATTTATAAATCGCAGGTTCTGTGTTCCATGAAAATTTCTATGTACAAAAAGAGGCATCGTTACGAAAGATAAAGGGGTGACGCATGAAATAATTGAAAGCATAGTTCGGTGGCCACGCTTCCTTCTCCAACTAGTCTAAGGCTACAGCAATACCAAAAATTAAAATATTGAGCTCAAGTCTGCCCCTCGTTAGAGTACGAGTATCTCATTATCGCCCAGTCATTTCAAGTTTTTCTTCCTATCTCTTTCTCTCCCATTGTATGCTATTTTTCTTTAACAATTGCTTTCAAAAACAATTGATAAATATAAATGCGAATACAAACCAAAAAAGAGAACGCAACAACAATTCCTTCATGTGAAGGTGTGCTATTAAATGTGTAGGGAGGACACCCTATCAGAAGTACTTCTCTTTCCTATGCATGTTGCAACCTATCTAAATAGGCTAAACTTGCACTTATAGTGCTGGCAAATATAATATACCCAAAATTAAAAAAGCTTTTGTTACTAAAATATATTTATTTACGTGTCTTTTATTACTTTCATTCAAAATATAGCAAAATTTTCAAAAAAAACCACATAAATAAAAGATTCAAAGTTAAAACAAAATCTAGGAAAGTAACTCAGAGCTTGAAAAATTGCCATCAAAATTTTAAACATTTTGGGGAAAGTGTTTAGACGATTTCGGAGCACGCAGTTTTGTAACCCAAGTTGGATATACCTCAATATTTTCCCTGAATTTCCATGCATTCATTCATGTATTATTGATCATGGTTCATAAAGATACATATATATGGACCTGTATAAAGTTGCTGTGCAGACTGCCTTCTTTGTATGACGGGGATAAGGAAACCCATGGCTATCTGAAAAATTGCACAGTTTCAAAATCATTGTATTCGATTTCTTGCACAAATGCACGTCAAACTGTTTATACTTTCATCAAAAAGTGTATCAGTCAAACTCTTTGATTTAGGTAAGGGAGATCTGCGAAATGTCACTGTGTACTATAAAAGACAAAAATTGTAAAAATACATAAAAAGTATCCATATAAAGTAATAAGCTGAAAGTAATAACTAATGGTTTTACATCCCTCAAAGGAGTTGCCGGTAAATTCGAAAGATTACTCCTATGCAATAAAAAAGTCAAAATTGGTGTTCGCCGTAAGTAAATATGATCATGGGACTAAGAATGTTTCTTTGTCAGTCCACGTGTCATATTGATTCTTACTACACATGTATTGGCGATATAGTGTTGGAACTTGCTATAATGTATGAAATATGCGCTCACAGCTAAAACTTTCTCTATTTTGTTATTTCGACCCTTTTACGCGAAGTTATCGAAACGGACATTTTTTCGAAATTTACTTTTTGATACAAATTTGTTATACATCCTTCAGCGTATCACCTGTTAGAATATTTCATTTTAATGTAAATTGCTTTAGATTGTTTTCTGACATGTACAGAGGGGAGTCGCTGTTGCAAACATGCTTCGAAATTGTTATATTGTAGACTAGGAATCCCACAGACATTGCTCTGCCCATCCATTGATTTATCTTCATAACATAAAGTTGTTATTTTTGTTTTACTTCCCACAAGCGTTTGACATCGTCAATAATACGCAGCTGGTTTCTGATCTGGTTGGCTATTCCCTCCCTCCCTGTCTCAAAAGCTAGTTTACCTGAGCAGTCGACAATCGCCTGTTGTGTTCAGAAATAAAAGATAGAATTTATAAATAAGTGCAACATGGTGAGGTCCTATCCCCGCTTGTTTTTACTTGCTACATTTTAAGGCTCCCTTTATTTCCTACTCAGATGTTTGCACAGTAATGATAACTGGTCCTTCCACCGATGAGATGTGCTGCAGAATAAATGGTTATCTTCCGACTTTTCCGGATTTTTCGCCGCACGGTACCTGATATTCCCACCGCCTAAATCTTCTGCCATCCTATTCACGACTTGGACAGAGCAAGTCTGCATAGAATTAGAAATCCACTGTCTTAGAGGTGACTTTTGATAACATTATATTGCCACTAAAGTACAAATTCGCATCTAAATCCTCAAGTCAGTAGCTGACTGCTACGGGATGTCTCTTTATAACACAGAAACATCGTTTAAGCATCATCCTAACAGGCTATGTCTTGAGGCAGCGCTACCCTTGGTCTATAAGGGCAAGAGTCACTCAGACCTTAATTCGATCTGCGTGTTGTAATAGATTAAACTCTTACATATCCATACTTGCTGCATCTATGCCCTTTATGTGGCTCGTGCTCTCAGGATA
The DNA here is from genome assembly GCA_949987695.1 of Merzomyia westermanni. Taxonomy (NCBI): domain Eukaryota; kingdom Metazoa; phylum Arthropoda; class Insecta; order Diptera; family Tephritidae; genus Merzomyia; species Merzomyia westermanni. The sequence continues at coordinate 53,481,590 of OX465288.1, forward strand.
CCAATCATCCGCTCGGCGAAACAGATTCTTCTAACACTAATCTCACTCGAATTCAATGTGTTTTTACTTGTGATGTTATCTGCGGAAATCGAACTAGGAAACTATAGTAGGGAAGAAGAGTACACTACACTATTCTCTCGAACTCGTCATTCGAATTACCAAGTTACAGAACAAAATACTTGCATTTGTCAAACAAATATTTTTATACCTTTCATGAACAGGAAATCGTATTATAACTTTGGTCCGATGTTTGTAAGTATGAGAAGAAGAAGAGATAGACCCACCGAGTATACCGAAATGATGTTGTTGTTGTTGTTGTGGTAACGACAAAAACACTCCCCGAAGGTTTTGGGGAGTATTGTCGAATTAACAGTCCTTGGCCGGATTTGACGCTCCGGTACTCCAGCATCTAGGTCATGTCACCCCTCCTTCCGTAAGGAAGGATAAAGTGGGTAATGAGAGGTGAGAGGCATCGTATCCGTAGATCAACCATCGAGATTACCTTTGTGCATATTAGTCGCCCCTTACTACCGGTATGCCTACCTCGGGCATATTCTAAACCCCTAACCCTCCCATTTTCCAAAATTTAAAAAAGATCATCAGGTTATTGGAATTGCGGAATTCTAGTATTCTATCTGCATCAGTAAAGGAGATATGGCATGTTCCGGTTTAATACCTCTCTTTAAGAAAATTATGCTCCAAATTTGCTTGACTCATAAGTGGGCGGTGCCACACCCACTTTCCAAAATTTAAAAAAGATCATCAGGTTATTGGAACTACGGAATTCTAGTATTCTATTTGCATCAGTGAAGGAGATATGGCATGTTCCGGATTACTACCTCTCTTATAGAAAATTATGGACCAAAAGTGGGCGTGGTCGTCCACGGATTTTTTTTATTTTCCGTGGGCTTACTCTTCATGTCAATAGTATACCTCGTAAAAAGTTTCGTAATTCTATTTTACACCGTTCTGAAGTTATTAACAGCCGAATTTGAAATTTGCTTGACTCATAAGTGGGCGGAGCCACACCCACTTTCCAAAATTTTGCAAAAATCATATAAAGAATAAGAAAATTGAGGTTACTGCCAAACAATATCATTCTAGCTGTATCAGTCAATTCGATATGGGCAGATCAGTATTTCTATCAGATAACTTTTATGAAAAAGTAGGCGTGGTCGAAAAGCGATTTCGCTTCTTTTCTGTGGGTGTGAGTACCATAATCATAGTATACTTTCTAACAAATTTCGTTAGTTCTGTAGTTATTAATTTGAAATTGTGTTTACTCATACGTAAGCGGTGCTACGTCCCTTCTCCAAAAATTTGATCAAATTGTCAATAGGACGACAAACTAAATAAACCTATAAAATTGCGTTATTGTAGCTGCTTTTATTATTGAATTATCTCTTTTAAACGTTTTTCAAAATTTTCGATATCGAAAAAAGGAGCGTGGTTATTTTTCGATTTCGCCCATTTTAAATAGCAACCTACCTTGGCCAGAAAGCAGCCTGTGAACGAAATTTCGTTCAAATAACTCAATTTTTACTCAAGTTATCGTGTCCACGAACGGACATGTCTTAATGGATTCCTATGTTTATTCTAAGAACTTTGATATATGAAACTCCATATCTATCTCCATTATTTTGTAACGTTACAAACCACCATTATATGACCAAAACTATAATACCCTGTGCACTAGGTCACGCTGGTTATAAAAATAATTTAATTTAAGAAGGTTCACTCTAAATCAAATCTGCTAATGCACGTGTACATTTGACTCTTTGACAATTTATTAGGATACCGGAATGTTTTTTATAACTTAAATGTTAGTTATTTTCAAAAGGTTTCAAAACAATTTAATAAGTATTCTATCTAAAATTCAAAAATACGAGTAGTTCATTCTGATGACAGTTGGTTTAACTTAACAGCTCTAAACCACCAATTATCTTCATCAACAGGAGTACAAGTAGAAAAGTATAACTTATCAGTTCGATGCTAAAACGGTAAGAACATTCTATAACTAACTACGAAAACACGGCAATACATTGACAGGACCAATGTCTGTCGGTTCAGCTAGTCTTATAAATAAAAATAAATGTGTTTTTTATAGACGTCTAAAGTACTCAACTGATTTTATTGAAATTTTCACAGTATTTTCTTGTTTCGGAGAAGTGGGCGGTGCCATGCCCCCAGACTATTTAAAATTTCAACTCGTCTTAACTCTGAATGCCTTTGGTCTAAGTTCATGATATTTGGATATATGTGTCCTTTAGTCAAGACTTACATAATTTGGGAAAAGTGAGCGATGCCACTCCCACACATTTTTGTGTGTTGTTCATGTGTTCGTGTACAAAATTTGTAGTCGATCTCTGTGAAGCTACACAGGCCCTATATAGTTTTAGGAAAAGCCCACAGGTTCTATAGAGTTGCAATCCGGCATATCTAGAAAGTTATTTGGCTCAAGTTAATGATATTTTATATATAGATATGTGTTCTATATATCAAAAATACCTTGAAAAATAGAAACCATGGAAATGGGAGAAGAAGGGGAGTAGGAATAGAAATTTGAGATGTAGGCGAGGTGTTAGGGGAAAATGAAGAGGGTAAAGAAGAGTAACGGTGGAGGAAAAGCAAAAGTAGAAAGAAAAGGGAAGATATAAGGAAAAATTAAGAATAAACGCCAAGTGGGGAGAAAAAATAGTACAATTTCTTTAATGTAGACAAGTCAAATTTTAGGCAGGACAACGTCTGCCGGGTCTAATAGTAAATCAATAAAAAGTTATAAAAAATTAAAAAAATGCTCTCCTGTAATATTGGGTTTTTATCTCTAGATTTGATTATTTCTCTGTTCGAAAAACTACTTTTTTTAATTGCTGAATTAATTTACTTTTTTTACGCTTTTGCACCTATTTCACATTTAAATAAAGAAGAAAAAAACGAATAACTCAAATAAATACAAACAAAAAAGGCCTTTGTGTGATTATGACCTATTTACCAATTGTATCATGAGCTATTTCAATGATGTCGTGCCAGCACTGCTAATGACAGCTGGTGACATTGGCGCAAGTTGGAGAGCAACTGTCGGGAGTAGCAGCGTGGTGCAATCATTTATTTACTAGGAATTCATTGAGGGCTGATAAGAAGCCAGTTTGAGTGCGGTGGCATGCATATTTCAAGCACAGCAATGATGTAGAGCGCCGTGGTGAATTTACCTAACCTCGTTTTTCCTCTGTAGCTTTTTTGTTGGCTCCCAACACCCGTTGTTTTCTGCTATTTAATTTGTTCGTTAGCCTTACACATACTTTGCTGTGTTATCTCTCTATGTCTTCTATGCCATTTTATCCTATATCTTTCCTATATCTCAGTTTTCCTTTCTTTCTTAAATTTTCAGTTTTTTGTATTGTACGTATAATTTCGTTTTATTTCGGGCGCTTATGTGTGTTCGGAATTTAATTTTATTTTTCAAGATATGATTTTAAATGCAATATGCAGACAGTCTTGTACATACAAATGTGCTTTAATATTTTGTTTGGCTTTTTAAAAATTCTTCTATGTCCTTTTCTCACTATCGTCAGCATTCCTTGCCTCTATAGCCACACCACAACTACCGCTTTAAATCTATACTTTTCTATGTTTTAATTTATCTAGAGGCCATTATAACCTCAACTCTGGCGTGGCAACATTGACCACTTTTTTCACACACCCAATATTTTTGATTTTAAAAATCGTTTTTCCACTTTATTCGCTATCTTCGTTAGATTCATCATTCCCAAGTATCGGAAGAAGAAAATTTCACGGGCACGTTTTGCGAGTGTATTCGTTAGTGACGACTATCACCTTGCCAGAAGCTTCGTTCTTTTTTTCATTTCATTCAACGTGGCCTTTACTGGAATTTACTTTAATTGATTGCCTGAGTTTTTGGAAAATTAAAAATGCTTGTTGCAAAGAAAAAACTTCAATTATTTCTTCTGAGCCAACTTATTTGCTTGCACACGCCCTTTGTGCTAAATTTACTTTTTTATTGTTAGGGTGGGGGACTCAGATTTTCATGCTAACTAATTTTCTGCAACAAAATCTATACCGAAATGCACTTCTTTTTCAAGTAATTCTTCAATACTTTTTTGAATTTTCACTAATTTTTATAACTTTTGCATACACATTTTTCACATTTCCACCTTTTTTTCTGTGCTTGCGTATTTGCAGATTTACGTATATATACAGCGCTTCTTCTATTTTCCCTTGGCTTTGATATATATGTAAATGTGTATTTGTATGTGAATGTGTCTTTTTATGTATATGTATGTAATGTGAGCAGTTTCTCCTGTGTGTTCCTTGGCAATTAGTTCCTTGAACGCTGAACGAGCGCGCAACGACAACGACGACGACGACACCACTACACGACAATGACTACTGAGCGTTGCTTCGTCATTGCCTGGCTGTTTAAGCTATCAGCCGTTTAGCTTTCGCAAAAGTTTTCCTGCTCCGGAGCTAAGAGCTTGGGCACGAACAACCCAATGTGTCGAGTTGATTCAACAACATAATGTCTGGAAGATGAACCACAGACAGCTGTGGTGAATATTAATACTTGTGAGTTACAATTAAGTGCGACCTCTCTGCCCCATATTATATGCAGTTGGGACAAATAGTCGCAAAGCAGTGTCTCTTAAGCGGTGATGCGTGGGTCACTAATGTTTATGGGAACAGCAACTGGGGTGGAATTAGCTTTATCAGTGGAATTAGCAGACCACAATAGTAATAAAAATTAATAAAACCTAACGACAACTTTGAACTAAAATCTGAATAGCTTTAACCCTCCGTTAGAGTTTTAGGCACCCGGGTGACTTGTTAATTTTGATTTCAAAATTTTTTTTTTGGTCGGCTATAACCTATATAGGAAAAATATTTTTTTGGTTTATTTATATATATATCAAATATATTATATAATCATCATTTAATATATGTAAGTAGGTATATAAAGTGCCCTACAGACCTACTTATAACGAGCTCATAACTGAGAAAAAAGTCCTGTCCATCAAGTCACAAATGACAAAAAAAAAATCTTCATAATACTTATTCTTAACAAAAAAAATATTTCTGATTTATATAGGTTACAGCGACTAATAAAAATGTTTCTCATTTAAATTCGTTAAGGCGACCACAAAAATATTTCTCATGATAATGTTTAATTATCTTATAAATAAAAAGTAAGGAAGTTTAAGTTCGGGTGGAACCGAGCATTATATACCTAGTAGTGATCTATTATGTCATCCCTATTTACGCAGGTCTATTTTAATACTTTCAGTTCGTATTTGCGTTCAAATAGACAGACGGACAGACAGATAGACGTATCGAGAGACGGACATGGCTACATCGACTCAGCTCAAACTGGGATATATGTGTTACTTTGTCAATATCTCCATAATTTTTCAAAAGTGGGCGGTGCCACGCCCACATATTTTGTGTTTTGTTTTACTCTTGAACGTTCACGATAGGTTCAGGAGTTCGCTGGGCACGACACAGTCGGTATATAGCTTTGGGAAAAGCCTCCAGGTTATATAAAGCTGCAGTTCGGTATAGTTAGGAATTTATTTGGTTCAAGTTAATGACATTATATATATATGTGTTCTATGTATCGAAACGTCAAAACAACATTTACCGGGTTTGCTAGTATATTATAAAATGGCGAAAGCAAACAACGAATTAGTTGTTTAATACGATCGGTTCGAAATTACTAATAAATTTATTAAGTTTTCTAGGCTAATCCGATCTAATTTGCATTTAGTGCAAATAAAACATATTTATTTCACTCTTCCATCCCAACATTTCGCTAATGGTTATTAGTATCTTCAGCATTATTTTGTAAAACTGAGATTAGTTTGCGTTCAAATAGACAGACGGGCGGATAGACGGGCATGGCTAAATCGACTCCGCTTATCGTGATGATCATTTCAGTGAACTTTTCTCTTCTTGTTCTCATACTTACATACGAGTACATTTAATGTTTATGAAAGGTATGAAAATCAAAAAAGATATATAATTTCGCTATTGCAGTGGACTATTAATATTTTGCTTGTGTGTTTCCCGATTTGGCTAATTTTTGGCAGGAGTATAATACATACTACTGAGAAGCAGCGGACCAATTTTCATTAAAATATCAAGATTGAATTATAAGCGATTGCCTTTAAAAATAGCAGAAATTTTATGCTGAAAAGTGGGCGGCGCCACGCTTTCTTCAAAATTGACAAACTTCTTTTGCGACCGAGTTTTTCTTAAAAAGCTAATTATGTGTGCAAAATCTGATTGATATAACTTGCTTAGTTGTACAAATATCGCTTTTTAAACAAAAAAGCAAAAGCAAAAACATTTTCAGAACTATGTTAAAAAACTGGGCGTGGGCATTAACCGATTTCGCCCATTTTTACAGCAAACAGTAACCTTTATATATAGCACATTATCATTTCGTTTCGACAAATCAATTTTTGGCGGAGTTATGGCATAAAAAGTTTTGTGGAATAATCCACTATTAAAGGGGCATGGCCACGCCCATTTTCGAAAATTTATATTTTTTGGATTTGTTGGTTTACGGAAACTTTAAAAGTGAAATATAAATGATGTAAAGCTATTTTACGCAAAGTTATTGCCTATTTAATATATCTACGATCCTCTTCTAAATCTTTCATATAAATGTGAGAACATTCCTTGCATACCTGGAAACCTGCGTGCGGAATTTCGTTTGGATATCTTGAACGGTTTTTGATTTATGATTAATATTATTTCTAAATTTGACTTAATCAAAAGTGGGCGGTGCCACTCCCATTTTCAAAAATTTCTTAAAAAATGTATTTTTTGCCTCAATCTCAATGTATCGTATTCACCAAATTTTATCCTCATAGGTGGTTTATGTACTGAGTAATCAATTTTTTTGTGTTTCCGAAAATATTATATACATAAAAGTGGGCGTGGCTATCATCCGATTTCGACCATTTTAAATACCGCTCGGAGATGAGTGTCAAGGAACCCGCATACCAAATTTCATTAAGATATCTCAAAATTTACTCAAGTTATCGTGTTCACAGACGTACGGACGGACGGACATGGCTTAATCAATTTCTCTTTTCGTCCTAAACATTTTGATATATATAAATCAATATCTATCTCTAGGTATAAAAAGAATGTTTGTCTGTGTGTCTTTTATAGGCGTCCAAAGTCTTCAACCGATCTTTATGAAATTCACAATATATACCTGGATTCACTGGTTACAGCATAGGCTATATATAGTTTTCGAAAAGTGGATGGTGCCACGCCCCCAGAATATATAACTTTTTATTCACATACATAAAAATAAATGCATGATTTACATAGATAGAGTAGCGTGAAGAAACAAAGTCGAGCTCTTTTGCAAAACTCTGTACAGTAAAATATCTATCTATTAAACTTATCCCTATAATACGTTATTAAATCGACCTTGTTGTTTGTAAGCTTCATGTGCCTTTCCGCTAGCATACTCGTACATGTATTGTCCCAAAAGGTTTCAGTTTTGTGTAATTTATAGATTGTCACCCCAGGAACTAATAGCTTAACTACCTACACGGTTATGGCCGTTCTGTATCAGAGTTCTCATATTCATTATTTTTTAGCGATAACTAACTATAAAAGGAAGGATAAGTTTTCTTTCACCCTGTTTTTTGAACTAACTTGCGGTCTCGCTCTTAGTTTGGTGTTGAAATCGAGTATGGATAGGAAAACCTAGGAGCTTTGTTCAATTGCATAACTTCACCCCGTCATCGTCAAATTTGTATAGGCAAATACGGTAGACTTGACGGGAGGTATCATTCATTGGCGATTCTGTAACATGATGATCTGGTAGACTTACTGCTGTCAGGCTCCAATCAGCTTATCGACGATGGACTTGAGCTTTCTGCACAAGACGCTAGATAGAACATCATATGCAATATAAGGGAACCTGATTATCAAGTAGTTGGTGCTATCAGACTAACCGCCAATCCTTTGACTGCCCAGACCACTCTTTAGTTCCAGTCTAGAAGCATGCGTTGGTGCGACTATATTTAGCATTGTTTTCCATGTGGGAAATTGCCGTTCTCACGTCATCATAATTGGGTGGTGGATTGCAATAACTCGCAACTACTTATGTCCCTGCAGAAATTCTTTTGGTAGTATTTTCTGGCATTATTCCTGTGTGCTAGCTTATCAAACTCACGCCTTTTGTAGAAGTGTATTCAGAAAATTTTTCGTATTGTTGTTTTTTTGTGGTAACGACAAAAACACTCCCCGAAGGTTTTAGGGAGTGTTGTCGAATTAACAGTCCTTGGCCGGATTTGAACCCGGTACGCTCCGGTACTCCCTTGCGGTACTGCCCGACTGTCGTAGTAGCGATTTATGACCAGTTAAACTTTCTAGGTCATGTCACCCCTCCTTCCGTAAGGAAGGATAAGATGGGTAGAGGCATCATATCCGTAGATCAACCATCGAGTTGCACGTCATTCCCTTTGTGCATATTAGTCGCCTCTTACGACCGGTATGCCTACCTCGGGCATATTTTAAACCCCTAACCCGCAGGGGCAAACATTTGTCGTCATTACCTGTGGGTGACTCCTACTTGAAAGTTGCTTTAGATCTATAGATTTTAATGGGTCTAACTAACTTGATAAAAAGGCATTTTCAAATTAGCTTAACAAATATCTAATTGTGATTTGATATGATTGCTTGAGGGAAGAAACATGAAACTAGATCGAATATCGTTCTACGAAATTAGAAGAATTTAAAATATAGTGTGTGAATAACGGCTTCCGAAATGCTACAAAATCTAATACTTATTGCCATCATGTGGAATAGAAAATAATTAACATATAAAGGGTGTTTTTTAGGGGTATAGAACTTTGAATTGAAATAAAACACAAGAAAATCGTTTTAAGGTCCATCGATTTGGCTTTATTGGAAGGATAATTTTATGCCATTAATGTTTAAATATGATTTCGGGCATGTGGCCGCCGCAGCTGGCTCGAATAAAGCCAATTCTACAGGTCCAATTTTCAACCACTTTTTCGAGCATATGGGGCCGTATGTCGGCAATAACGCCACGAATGTTGGCTTCCAATTCCCCTAACGTTTCTGGTTTGTTGGTGTAGACGAGCGACTTCACATATCCCCAAAGAAAATAATCCAATGGTGTCAAATCACACGACCTTGGTGGCCAATTGACAGGTCCATTCCGCGAAATTATGCGCTCATCGAATGTTTCCTTCAATAAATCGATTGTGACGTGCGCTGTGTGGCATGTAGCGCCGTCTTGTTGGAACCACAACTCATCCACATTCATGCCATCCAATTCGGGAACAAAATAGTCGGTTATCATGGCTCTATACCGGTCTCCATTAACGGTAGCTGCCTCTCCAGCATTATTGCGGAAGAAGTATGGCCCAATGACTCCACCAGCCCATAGAGCACACCAAACAGTCAGTTTTTGTGGATGTAATGGCGTTGCAAGGGTCTCATGTGGATTCTCTTCACTCCAAATGCGGCAATTTTGCTTGTTGACGTAGCCATTCAACCAAAAATGAGCCTCATCACTGAACAAAATTTTGCGATGAAAATCAGCATCGAAATCAATCTCATTTTCGGCCCATACACCAAAATCACGACGCATTGCATGGTCTCGCGGCTTTAATTCTTGCACAAGCTGGATCTTGTAAGGTCGCAAGCCAAGATCTTTGCGCAAAATCTTCCATAAAGTTGATGGACAAAGCTCCAATTGCTGTGCACGGTGGCGAATCGATTCATTCGGGAGACAAGCGCAGCTTCGGCGTGAGGTTTGTGGTAGGAAAGAGACTTCGTCACCGAGTACTGTCGTTCACACCCGTGAATAGGCCACGGTAGGTTTGAGACTAGCCGATAATAAAAAGTAAAATGCCCGAAATCTGGCTATGGTACATGCTTTCTGAAGGCTTTTAGATAATATAAAAGCTTAAATGAAAATTATCCGATCGGCCGTTTTTTTCTTAGGTTGAAAAAAGTAAATTTTTTTATATTTGAGTAGAAAATGGCGTGAACTTTTTGATACCTAGATCTTTGTAGGTGGCTCGAAATATAGAAATGTTTTGGCTGCAGGTAGTTTTTCTTTCAGTCGAAAAACAAGAGTCAACAACATTATTGAAATCTGCAAAACATTTGACATACCTCATGCAGCTGAAATTGTTCGTTTGTTCACAAAGCTGACGTAGAATATCAACTTTGTTAAGCAAAACTTTGCAAGGGTTTCCGGAAAAGCCTGAATTTCCATACATTATCTCTCGACTTACATTGCATTTTTTTGCCCACAGTTCAGCAATGTCTTGAAAGTATTTATGCATATTATCAAATAGGTAGTTTACAACACCTATCCACAAATGTAATTCTGGAGGTGCAATTAAATCAATTATTAATTTATCTTTGTTGTCTGAAATCATAGGGGAATGTGAACAATTATAATAATTTCTGCAATTTCGGTTTTTGCTACCACTATTTTTCCAAGCTTCGAAGTTTGACATGCAACTTCCGATAGTTCGGAGTTCTAATTCATCTTTGGGTGCAATACACCACGTACATGGATAGCTGCTACTATGCGGCATTAATCCAACTAAAATGTTTGTTAGTTTCAGATCAGCTGCAATTGATCCATCAAAATCTTTCAATAGAAACAAATTCCATAAAACAGATAAATTATTATAGTTCTTTTCAGAAAACTCCGTTAATCCAATTAATAACAACTTATTCACTCCCGAATATTTTAAAAATTTTCCAACACTTCCAGTACTATACGAGTACGTCTGTTTTTTCTGATTTTTTTTTGCCCAATAAATCTTGATCATACGACTGAATCGATAAGGTTATTTTAAGGAATCCCCCACCTCTATCTGCACCCAATTTCAAGTGTACATTAGGTACTCCTCGGCTTGTTTTAACGTCCTTGATAAGTTTCTGCACATTCTTGCAAAATACAAGTTCTTCTTCAACAACATACTCTTTTCCTTTTTTCGATACAGTGAACTGGAACTTTTTAACATCGAAATGAGAATCAAGTGAATGATTTAACGTTTGTAACTTTTCTTTGAAGTTTGGTTCGATTATTTTTCTTTTTCTTGTTGACATACGCAGCGACCGAGCAATACCAAGTGTAGAATTTGTTGACAGTCCAATATCAGTACTTATTTGAGACACATCTTTCGCAGATATTAAATATTCTTCTTTTGTTTCATTTGATGAAGAAACAGAACTAACAGTCACTTGAATGGGTTTGTGATCTTTCATAGACAATTTAGTTGCACCTGTGCTTTTTGAGACCTGATTATTCAACTTTTTCGCAATAATATCTGCTGCAAGTTGTTCTTTCTTTTTATTGCTCAAAGAATTTTCAATGGTTAACTCCAAATTATCAACAAGCGTATTTTTTAAACATCGGTGATTTTTACCTCACCTAATTATTGATAAACAACTTGCACATTTACGGTTCAAATAATTTTGTTTACTTTTTTTTTTTTTTGATTTACAATTTACACTCACATGAGGTTCCAGGCCCTAACCGATTGTTACGCGGAATATGGTAGTCGGAATAATCGGGTAATTTACTAGATGCTTCACTGTCACTTTTTTTCTTCAGGTACAACTTGTTTCTACAATTTCCACACAATGCTTTCAGCAACCGCTCATCACTGCTCCTGTACTCTACATGTTCGTTTATTTTCTGTTCCAAAGTAACAGTTATTTCAAACAAATTCTTGTTCTCTGTTTTACACAATAAGCACAGTTTCACCCGATTTCCCGCGTGCGATAACTGACAGTTTTTTTTATGCGTGATTCTCTCTCTCTATGGCGCGATATACAACAGGTATATCATCATAAACCTCATAAGAGATTTTTTGCGCCAAGCTTCTCTTCCAATTTGTGGTGTGCCGATTTGAATTTTCCCTACAAATTGGTGGGACCTACAGTTTTTTGCCGACTCCGAACGGCATCTACAAAGGAGACGAATTTTTGCTGAGAAGCCTGTCATAGCAGAAATACACTCGGAGAGTTTGCCAAACCACTGTCGAGGGGCGACCCCGTTTTTGAAAAACTTTTTTCAAGTCACTTTTGATGTTACCTGTACCAGGGCTCGAACCATGGACCTTCGGTGTGGTAGGCCGGGAACACTACCTTCACACCACGGCGGCCGTGCGTGATTACTTTCATTTTAATACGATGGATAAGCAAGCAATTAGTACACTGACTGTAGCATCTATGGAATCACAATATATATATTTTTAAAAATTTATTGATCTTTACAATGGTAAAATAACATTCGAATGAAAATTTTATTTTGAAAGCTTTCATAAATTTTCAATTACAACAAACTAATTTAATCTTTAAAATTAAAAAATACAAGGTATAAAAAATGAACAAGTAAATAACCCTACAGCATCTTACTATATGGAGCCTCGGCTTACACTAAAATAAACGTGAACAAACTAAATGCTCCAAGCTTACTGTTTACATAAGGCCATTTCGACTTGCCATTTCTCTGCTCGATGCAACCCTGTCAACAGTGTCGTTGTTTTCCCATGCAAATTTTTCGTGGACTAGTGTTATCTTTATAAAAATAATATTTAAACAATGCATCTTTCTGCATATTTGAACTAAAAATTGTTATTTATGTACTATTTTGAACCCGATTATAAAAAATTTACTTTTTTCAACCTAAGAAAAAAACGGGCGATCGGATGATTTTCATTTAAGCTTTTATATTATCTAAAAGCCTTCAGAAATCATGTACCATAGCCAGATTGCGGGCATTTTACTTTTTATTATCGGCTAATCTCAAACCTACCGTGGGGCGTCTCGCCACAATCCGCATAAAAGTACGATTTTTTACCATATCTTTAATCACTCATCATGCATCGATGAAAGAGAAGGGCGACGTGGAAGAAGCATACGAGCACTGCCCCTGTCATAATATCAAAGCCGTGCTTGGCGACCTTAACGCCAGGGTGGGTAAGGAGGGTGCATGCGGCCCCATTCGGAAGTTCAGTCTCCACGATCAGACTTCGCCAAATGGAGGACCTAACATCGACTCTGATCACTACCTAGTAGCAGTCAAGATTCGACCCGCCTCTGGATATCGAAAAGCTGCAATCGCAACAGACCGCCAATTATTTCGCAGGTCGCCTCTCATACATACCTGCTCTCCGAGGACACAATTCAACCTAGTGGAATGCATGAGCAGGGGTATCATATCTCAGGACCACTTCGTACCGCGCCGAAGAAATAATTGGATTCCTGCGAAAGCGAAGAAACAACTGGTATGATGATGAAGAGTGCCGCGCTGCAACAAAAAGAAGGACGAAGCCTACAAAGCAGCGCTGAGTGTGTGTGAACACTACCGCGAGTTGAAGGAGGAAGCACGGTGGCTTTTCCGGGCGAAAAAAGTGAGGCAGACAAGCGTGAAATCAAAGAGCTTGAGATGCTGACCAAAGAAAATAATGCCCGAAAATTCTATCAAAAATTCGGCGATTGACGTACGGTTTTAAACCCGGGCCAAAGCCTGTCAGAATGAGAACGGCGAGTACTCAGAATATGGAGGGATAACTTCTCTGACCTTTTAAAAGGAAAAACTGCTAATAGAAGCATCCCGATCAATAAAGCAGCTGGCGCTGATGGTTTGCCCGCTGAGCTATTAAAACACGGCGGGAAGGAGCCTGTAAGGCGCAGAATATGGTTGGATGAAAGCATGCCTGAAAATTGGAATCTAAGTGTTCTCTGCCCAATCCACAAGAAGAGCGATCCTGCAAACTGCACCAACTATCGCGGAATCAGCCTTTTGAATATCGCATATAAGGTCCTATCAAGCGTATTGTGCGAAAGACTGAAGCCTGATGTGAACAGACTGATTGGACCTTACCAGTGTGGCTTCAGACCTGGTAAATCTACCATCGACCAGATTTTTACAATACGCCAAATCTTGGAAAAAACCCGTGAAAAGAGAATCGACACACATCATCTCTTTGTTGATTTTAAAGCCGCTTTCGGTAGCACGAAAAGGAGCTGCCTATATGCCGTTATGTCTGAATTTGGTTTCCCCGCAAAACTTATACGGCTATGCAAAATTACTTTGAGCAACACCACCAGCTCGGTCAGAATTGGGAAGGACCTCTCCGAGCCGTTCGAAACTGAACGAGTTTTCCCCCTATCGTGCTAGTTCTTTAATTTGATGATGGAGAAAATAATACAAGCTGAAGAACTTAACCGCGCTGGAACAATCTTATAAATAACAAGTAAGGCAGTCTAAGCTCGGGTGGCACAGAACATTATATACCTAGTAGAGATCTATCATGGCATACTAATCTACGCAGGTCTATTTCAATACTTTTCAGTTCGTATTATAAAGCCAGCTGATTGTTTTCAATAAAAACACTTCTGTTATGAGGCTTGAGGGGTGAATTAATTTAAAAAAAACATTAATGTATGGCGCGATATACAACAGGTATATCATCATAAACCTCCTAAGAGATTTTTGCGCCTAGCTTCCCTTCCAATTTGTGGTGTGCCGTTTTGAATTTTTTCCTACAAATTGGCGGGACCTACAGATTTTCGCTGACTTCAAATGGCATCTACAAAGAAGATGAATTTTTGCTGAGAAACCTTCCATGGCAGAAAAACACTCGGAGAGTTTGCCAAACACTGCCGAGGGGTGACCTCGTTTTGAAAAACTTTTTCAAACCACTTTTGATGTTACCTGTCGCAGGACTCGAACCTTGGACCATTGGTGTGGTAGGCCGGCAACACTACCGCCACACCACGGCGGTCGCCATTAATTTATTTGTATATAAATAGCTTTCCTACCAACAACAGCTAACCACATTTTCAAAATACCAATCCAAGAAACGGACTTAAGGTCCGTTGATACAAAAAAATTAAAAGGGCCAACTTGCCCTGGAAAGGAAACACAAAATTGAGTTTTACAATAAGCACTTTATTAAACACTACTTTATTTAACACTACTTTAGTTATCACCAATCTAACCGATCGCAACCGTTCCTTGTCCCGGACTCAACTAACTAGTTCCGTGGCCGCTGCTTCCCTTTATAGCCAATGTCCAGCAGCGGCGTGCGTGTTGCGCAATTGTTGACGGCTCGTTGCTTGTGAATATGTTCCGCCGTTTGTTCCCACAGGTGCGTTATGCATTGATTCTATTTCATAAGCATGTGAAATAGAATTATGCTGACGGTGCGTCTGGAGTAATGCAGTAGCATACGTATTAACTGCTGGTATTGACCATGGCCTTGAATTTGGGTGTTACGTTACCGTGCGACGTGGGAACGTACTTATGCTGACACTGCGGCACGTGTGATGGGTGAGTATGGGACCGTTGTATGTTGTGAAATACAATTGTGATGAGTAGGCAGAATGTGTTGCGATCAAACGTGGGAGCGTTGCAAGGGGTGAGACTGGCGTGTGTTAACTCTTCCCCGCTTAAGGATCTGCGTCCCGCGGATTAGGCAGATGAGGCTTACCCTCGTGTTGCTTCTGTTTAGTAGTGATATCTTTAGCTCAGGGATCTTTACACCGGTCGTTATCTTCTTCCAAATTGTCCAGATGAGTAACGTGACCAGAATAAAAATTATGATTTCAGAGGTAATCAATACGTTGGTCTTCCTTCCGAGAAATTTAAGGAGCTTAATGTTGCCTGTGGTCATTTCGTGAACAAGGTTTATGTTGACTGCCAGAGTTTTGTTCCTGACATTAGTAAGAATGGGCGGTACTAGCTGTACCTCGGATTTGCTTGTACTCCAAAAGGTTTGGTTGTTAATTGTAACGGATTCGTTGTTCATCTGTAATATGAAAGAACCAGTTAAGTACTCAGAGGTTTTACCTGATCCTATACTGCCATTGAAATTGTTGAGGAAAATAGTGTCTTCTTTTATAACTTCAATTCTGGACTCGTTGTAGGTAAGGTAACGACAATTAGCATCTCCCCCTTTGATCAGCCGAGGGAAACAATCTTCTTCTGCAAGTAGGTCGAGCGTCTTTTGCTCACAAATCATAGCTCCTGTAAGATACAAGTTGGCGCAAAAGTAATCCTCCTATCAGAAAATGCTATAAATTTTGCGATTGGCCCCTAAAGTCAGTTCTGTTTTGACATTTGTGTAGTAAACACATGCGAAATACACGTTAATAAACAATGTTACGCTACACTGCTCCAGAACGCGGAATATTGCTGACTATTTATTTGACTAATAATCGGTCGGGGCCAAACGGTTACTGTGAATGGTGAGCGCTACAGAGCAATGATCAACGAGTTCTTTTTGCCGCAACTTGATGAATTGGGACTGGAAAACATGTGGTTCCAACAAGACGGTGCAACAGCACACACTGCACGTGCCACAACCGATATGCTGAACATCGGAAGCTTACTTTTGCTCCACCTTTTATAAGCAGTTTCCCTTGATGCCATATGTTCGCTGTTGGTTTACCAGGATTGTTGAGTAGTTCAATTCAACTTGATGTCCGTGTTGTGTGATAGCTCGGGCGACTAGATGATTGTCCTTGTTTCTGTGACCTTTGGCATCGACACAACGTAGATTACTAGGGTGCCGTTCGTGAAGATTGAGGGTTTGCTATATTCTATGGCCTCGATCACGTTGCTGTAAGGAAGGACCTCGACCTCGCTTATGAGCCTGTTAATTTCCTCTTTGCTTAATAGGTTAGTATTAACTACGCCGGCCTTGGCCATTTGACAAGCACGGACAAGCTCATAAATGTCTTCTTTGAGGATCAATATTTTCCTTTGGATTTCCTGCATGATTTTTCCCATCCTGGTACGTTCATGGACATCATTCGTAACAGAGACGGCTGCGTTGATCACCTGCAACAACTCGTGAGTCGTTTGAAATATTTCAGAGTTTACCTGATATAGTTGCTCAAAAGGGTGTCCTGCCTTTGGAGTACTTGGTCCCAGTCAGTTGCATCGGGCGAGCCGACGATCCATTTCCATGCCGAGCCAATCCAATTGATTGATCGTTTTGTTCGGGTCAGCTCAGGACCTCTCAAATCTTGCAGGTACGTCTTTATTTTTGATAGGTGATAATTTAGCACATCGGTCATTGCGTCGGTTTCATTGAGGTTGGCGATAGCATATTTTAATTTGTCAAAAATTCTGTCACATTTCTCCAGATCTATGCTGTGGATGAGTTTAAAATGCCCGTCTATAATCCAGCCATATCCATCGCGGATCGTTACAATCGGTGAATCGATGCTGAATAAGCTATATGCTTCGGCGGTTGCTCCGAGGACAAGGAATACGAAAATGTTTAGTTTAATATTATGCTTATTTTCGATATGCTTTGGATTGAACATTATTAAAATTCGGTTATCAAATTCTTACTGTAAAATTAGATAGAAATCAACGTTAGTATACAAAATAATGAACAATAGCAAAAAATATTAGTATAAAAGGAACTACGTGTTCTACATGTTTGAGTTACTAGCGGGAATTACTTGACATATAAATTTTTGTGTACATGCTTCTTATTTAGCGATGGAGAAATTCTTTAATTTTTAATACCATTTTTTCAAATTTAACTTGTTTAGCGATTTGCAATTAATGAAAATTTCTTAAGTTCTAATATTATTACTAATGAGTGGAGTCCGGGAAGTTAAGGGCCATGAAGGGTTTTACGGGACGAGGAAGTGATGTTGGGAGTGGAAGTTTCTGACAATTAGTTTTTCAGTTACTGTTAGTTTATTAGAAAGCATTAGTAAGTTAATTTCAGTTACTGTTAGTTTATTAGAAAGCATTAGTAAGTTAATAGTGTTTTGTTAGATTAGTATTGGTTTTTTGTTTATTCTGTTGCGGATTTGTAAGTTAGCTTTTTAGTTTAGTTTGTTAGTATTAGTAAGTTTTCTCGTTTTTCGAGGAATGTTTCCCCTTTTTTTTTTTTTTGCCTTTATTCATTTCCTTTCTTTTCTCCTTTTTCTTTTTTTTCCTCCCCCTTTTTTTTATGTATATTTTCTTTTTCATTTTTTTTTATTTATTTTTTTTTATTATTATTTTTTTATTTTGAGCAGTGCGTACACCATATAATAAGTAAAATGTTTAATTTTGCATCGGAATATAGGCGATTTCCCAGCTGGCGGAAGGGTCGCGGTGATCCCTTTTAGCCATAAGCGTTGATGATTGCAAATGGCCTACTCATGGTACGAGCGCTTCACGTCAATTAAAGCAAAGACCTTGTGGTGGAGTTGAACCACACCGATCGTCGTCATCCGGACCACCGATCTATTTGGAATTGAACCAACATCTGACTTGGATCGGCTGCAAAAGGATTTGCACCCAAGCCCTGGGACCAAAGGATCTAAGCATAGGATTTGCCTTATGACCAATGTTATCTCAGACGTTTTTAACGTCAATTTTATGGAATTTCTTTCCACTTTCGGTTATAATGGTTGCATTTTTATTATTTGCAATATTTTCTCGTTTGTAAATTGGCTTATGTTTGCCTTTAAATTGTTTATTGGCTATGAATACGCCATCTCCAGTTTCGAAGTTTCTGGGCTATGTGCGACGAGCATTAAGCCTGGCATTCCTTGTTTCTTGCTCATGCAATAACAAGGCTTTTATGTTTTCATGAGTTTCTTCTCTAAAATTTGTTAAATTCTGGTAGTTTATTCGGGCAGTTCTATTAAAAAATATGTCAACTGGCTTCTTTTTGGTGACTGAATGTATAGAATTGTTATATCTATCAACAGCGATGGAAACTCTTTCCTTAGGAGAAAGTCTGGTGTTGTCGCCTGAAATGCAGCGATATATTTCAATTATGGTGGAGTGTAATCTTTCGACTTGGCCGTTTGCTTCACTTCGCTGTGTTGGGGTTTGATATATTTCTATATCAAGAGACCTAATATAATTCAACACCAAAGGATTAAGAAGACCTCTCTCGTTATCCATTACCAACATCCTTGGAACTGAAAAATAATGTAATACATCTGTGAGTTTCCTGCGAAGATATATTGAAGATTTATTCTTAATTGGAAATAATTTGGCAAATTTTGAAAATGTATCTATGCAGCTTAAGAATTTCTGCTTCTCAATTTCAAATAGGTCGATATGCAAAATTTCGCAAGGATAGGTTGGTATTGGTGTGGGTTGAATATAGGGTTTTGCTGGGTGTCTGTCTTTCTACTTCGTCCCTCATACACGCTGGGTATGGGTAGCTTTTGCTGTAAATGGGTTCCGAGGTGGATGTTTTTATTTCTGGAAGGATATTTGTATCTACGAGCTCATTCCCGTTTAGGGGTTTAAATAATTCAACATATTTCCTAAGTATAGTATCGACCTTCCCGTGAATTTCAGGAGACAAATCCTTACCTAAAGTGAAATTAGCACTGCTGGACAATCGTGCCCTGAGTGGAATTTTATAGCTATCTATTTTAAGGAAGTTATCCTTTCTGTCTA
Source organism: Merzomyia westermanni (assembly GCA_949987695.1). NCBI lineage: Eukaryota > Metazoa > Arthropoda > Insecta > Diptera > Tephritidae > Merzomyia > Merzomyia westermanni. The sequence continues at coordinate 53,501,070 of OX465288.1, forward strand.
TCAAAGCGCCTAATTCTCTTAAGGTGTCATCTCCAATTATTCCGGAGAATCCACTTAATGTGGGAAGCACGAAGAACTCAAAGTCACTAGGATTGTCGATACTTCTAAATAATTTTAATCGTACCTTTCCTTTTATTGGTACAACACCGCCAACTGAAGTTACGTTAAAGGGTTTATCTACTGGAGTTGTTTTTGTTGCAATGTCCTGCTTAATAAAGTTTTTGTTAGCGCCAGTGTCCACTAAAAAATCCAGTACGCGGCCATCTGGCAACGTATATTCTAGGTATGGAACGCTAGATGACCTGAGGATAAAAAATCCTCGGGTCTCTCCTCATCTACTATCTCCCTTTCACTAGTCTGCTCCTCCTTCCCCTCGTACACTTCCTGTACTGTATGGAAAAGCCTTTGTTGCTTTCTTGGGAGATTATCGGATCCTGCCCCACGTTTGAAGGGGTTGGGGCGATTCATGTAATTTACTTTGCGTGTTTGGACTGAAGGATCCACCTCCATCTTCTCTACTGGTGGGCGTGACGAGGAACTTTGATTGTCACTTTTTCCGAACGGACGATCGTTTCTGGGATATACCGGACGATGGTCTTGAGAGCGCCAAGTAGGCTTTGGTGGCAATTGCGGAGGTTTATTTGAAGAGTAAGGTGTCCTTGGTAAGGTATTGATAGGTACCACCACCCGATTACTGCTGGTGGGGGTGCGAATGGAGAAATTCCTGAAATCGACGTTTTGTATCTCCAGGCACGCTGTATAGGCCTCCGGCAAGGTCTTAGGGCGCTGTATAAGCAACATCCTTGACAAATCTCCATTTAGGCCGCGGATGAACACATCCAATGCGCGGTTGCGGTACGTCTCTATCAGTACTTTTACCGTTTCGTCCGTGTAGGACTCGGTTTTTTTTTTGTTAATGATTAGAGAGAACTGATGGTTCACCTGAGCGTAGAACTCATCAATTCTCTTTCCGTTCTGCCGGAGTTGGTGCAGTTGGTATTCGAGGGTGCGGACATCCCTCTTGTCTGCATAATGCAGAGAAAGGCACTCTTTAATTTTCCCCCAATTGCTATCGAAAATATTATACGAAATTAAAGCGGAATCGGCAGCACCCCTCACTTTTTGCCTAATGTGCTGTAGAATTGCCCGGTACAGGGGCTTGCCCTTAACAATATCGAAGTCTGAGAGAATTACCTCTACGGAATGTACCCACGATACATATTGCACAGGGTTTCCGTCGAAGACCTGCAACTCCTTGACGCAGTCAGGAAGTCGACTGATGTCCCTTACCTCCTCAGTTGGTTCTGGATGGCTGGAGTTTGATGACGTGGCCATCCTTGAGCTTATTGTATCCAGGTGCGTGACCCGTCTTTCAAGGGTGTTCATTTTCTCAAGCAGGGCATTAACAGCGCCTGTTAGATTGGTAACTGTGGCCCTGAGGTCATCCATTCTAAAAGAAAATAAGAAAGGCACAGACAGTTTCAAGTTTACTCACACTACTAGATGTTTGGTCTTTCGTTTTTTACTTTAGCTGTGGCCCTAGAGCCTTTTCCTTTTTTCACTGATTGCCTTTTAGCCTTGATGGCTTCTTTATTTCTTCGCCTTTTAGTGGCTCACTAGTTCCATTTATGCCTTAGCTTTTCCTTAGCTTTCTGGCTTTTCTATTTCTTGCTTTCTCGCTTTTTCCTAAAGCTCTTATACATACACTAGCTGGATAGCTTGAGCTATTTATTTTTACCTTAATCCTTATATTGCCTTTTGGCAGCTTTTTGCTTTCACTCTTTCACTTTCACTTCCTGGTCCCTGCTCGGGCGCCAGAAACGGACTTAAGGTCCGTTGATACAAACAAATTAAAAGGGCCAACTTGCCCTGGAAAAGAAACACAAAATTAAGTTTTACAATAAGCACTTTATTAAACACTACTTTATTTAACACTACTTTAGTTATCACCAATCTAACCGATCGCAACCGTTCCTTGTCCCGGACTCAACTAACTAGTTCCGTGGCCGCTGCTTCCCTTTATAGCCAATGTCCAGCAGCGGCGTGCGTGTTGCGCAATTGTTGACGGCTCGTTGCTTGTGAATATGTTCCGCCGTTTGTTCCCACAGGTGCGTTATGCATTGATTCTATTTCATAAGCATGTGAAATAGAATTATGCTGACGGTGCGTCTGGAGTAATGCAGTAGCATACGTATTAACTGCTGGTATTGACCATGGCCTTGAATTTGGGTGTTACGTTACCGTGCGACGTCGGAACGTACTTATGCTGACACTGCGGCACGTGTGATGGGTGAGTATGGGAGCGTTGTGTGTTGTGAAATACAATTGTGATGAGTAGGCAGAATGTGTTGCGATCAAACGTGGGAGCGTTGCAAGGGGTGAGACTGGCGTGTGTTAACTTCCATGCACATTTTATGTTAAAAAAATTTGCGTTCAAGTAGACAAACAGACAGACAGACGTACGGAGAGGCGGGCATGGCTAAATCGACTCAGCTCATCGTCCCTGCTATTTCAGTTTACTTATTGATGGGCCCATCTCTTTTTCTTCTCCTACTTACAAACAATTCCTGTTCATTTAAGGTATGAAAATCAAAAAAGGTATATAACTTCCCTATTGTAATGGGGTATTTAAAACTGGTCCGGATATTTTACTTGTGTGTTATCCGATATCTCTAATTTTTAGCAGAAGTATACTACATACAATTGAAAATCAGCCGACCAATTTCTATTACAATATCTAGTGGAAGTTACAAGCAATCGCCTTTGAAAGTGGCAGAATTTGTATGCTGAAAAGTGGGCGGCTTATTATGTGTGCAAGATCTTATTGATATATCTTGCATGGTTATAGAAATATTGCGTTTTACATTTGACAAACAAATTTTTTAGAACTATGTGAAAAAACTGGGCGTGGCCGTTAACCGATTCCGCCCATTTTTACAACAAACCTTTACCTTTATATGTGCAATATTTTCGCCAAATATTGTTTCAATAAATCGATTTTTCCGGAGTTATGGCATAAAAAGTTTTATGGAATAATCCACTATCAAAAGGGGCGGGCCACGCCCATTTTCAAAATTTTATGTATTTTGACTTTCTTCCTTCACGGATACTTTGAGAGTGAAATATAAATGACATAAAGCTTTTGTAAGCAAAATTTATTGCCTATTAAATATATGTATGATTCTTTTCAAAATCTTTCGTATAAAAGTGGGCATGTTTCTTAACCGATTTCGCACATACCCCGTATTAATATAAATATGTGTACTAAATTTCGTTTCGATATATTGAACGGTTTTTGATCTATGGTCAATATTATTTCTAAATTTTACTTAATCAAAAGTGGGCGGTGCCACACCCATTTTCAAAAATTTCTTGAAAAATTTATTTTCTGCCTTAACATTAATGAACACACCAAATTTAATCCTTATAAGTGTATGATGTACTGAATAATCACTTTTTTTGTACTTTCGAAAATATTATATACATAAAAGTGGGCGTGGCTATCATCCGATTTCGACCATTTTAAATAGCGCTCGGAGATGAGTGTCAAGGAACCCGCATACCAAATTTCATTAAGATATCTCAAAATTTACTCAAGTTATCGTGTTCACAGACGTACGGACGGACGGACATGGCTTAATCAATTTCTCTTTTCCTCTTCAACATTTTGATATACATACGTCCATATCTATCTCGATCCGTTTATGCCCTTACATACCACCGTTACGCGACTAAAGTTAATATACCTTGTGTGCGTAGCACTATTAGGTGTCTGTGTTTCCTTTATAGGCGTCCAAAGTACTCAACCGCTTTCTATGAAATTATTTTCTTTAAATCACTGGTTAAAGCATAGGCTATATATAGTTTGGAAAAGTGGGTGGTGCCATATAAAATTACAATTCTAAACGTATTTGGTCTAAATTAATGATATTTGGATAAATGTGTCCTTTAGTCAACAGTTACATAATTTTCGGAAAATGTGCGATGCCACGCCCATATTTTTGGTGCTTTGTTTGTGCTTTATTAATGTCCAAAGTTTATAGGCGATCTCTATGAAACTTTCACGATAGGTTTAGAAGTTCAGTGGGTACGACATAGGCTGTATATAGTTTTGAAAAAAGGGCGGTACCATGCCTGCAGGCTATATAAAAATTCATTTTGCCATAACTCTGAATATATTTGGTCTAAACGAATGATATTTGTATATATGTTTCCTTTAGTCAAGATTTGCATAGTTTTGGAAAAGTGAGCGATGCCACGCTCACACATTTTTGTGTGTTGTTTGTCCTTCGTTCATGTACACAATTTATTGTTGTTCTCGCTGGGGACGACACAAGCCATATATAGTTTTTGGAAAAGCCCCCATTTATTTAAAGTAGCAATTCGGCATAGCTAGGAATTAATTTGGTTCAAGTTAAAGATATTTCATTTATAGATATGTGTTCTATATTAAAAAAAAAAACGTTGGAAAAGGTAAGCGGTAACAAGACCAAAAAAAAGGTAAACCGCTAAATCTTCGAAACTATGTACATATCAGTAAGGGTAGAAGGGGAGCAGGAATAGCGAATTTGATAATTGTAGGAGGTGTTAGAGGAAAATTAAGTGGATTGAATAAGCTAACGGAATATATTGGTAGCATAAGAAAAATTAAGAAATAGGAGTAAATTACGATGAAGTGCCACTGGGGAGGGAAGAGAGTACAATTTGTTAAATATCAGCAACTCAAATTGTAGGCAGGACAACGTTTGATGGGTCTGCTAGTATAAATATAAAACCAAATTATTTTATGTTGTATTTCAAGGGTACGGTTACCACTTGGGGTTGCCACCTATCCAATTATAGTTATTTTTTGGTACATCCGCTATTATTTTGAAAACGGCTTAACCCGTTTGGATGAACTTTCGACCATGGGTAGTATGCTATATTTAAAGCTACTTAAGTGTCACTATCAAGTTTTTAAACATTTGAGATTTTTATAAAATTAGTGATATATTCCAATTTTCTACCAAACGAAAGTTTATTTGAGTAGTATTTTTACCAAAATATTTCCCACCTATCGTTTTCACCTCTTCGCATTATATTTAGTTTACAGTCAAGGATTATTTTACAAAGCTTTCTATGTTGAGGACCGTCAGCCTATGAATAGTCTTTCCAAACGTAAGCGCTAGGAGCCGTTATGTTCCTCAAAGGACCCGCCTTGAGCTATGGAATCGTAGCTACGATGGAAGTTTTACCTACAGATACTTTTATTTATTTAGTCTAAACAAGCAAATCTTACAGACTAGACACGCTAAGAGTTGTAAATCTAATATAAAATTACAGGTATGTAGTCGATGTTTTCGGAATGGCCCCGAATCCGAGCAAACACAGTGTAAATTGATTGGGAGGTTGGAAAGGACGAGGTTCCAATCCGCCCATTCTTGAACATTTCATGAGCGTGCAATTCATTGACAATATCGCGCTGAAGACTGCCGCCGCTAATCTATTAAATGCTTTTTTTTTTAAATCTTTGGATACGCGATAAATTGTTGTAATCTAACAGAGTTATTAGGGTTTTAACGAAGTGCTGAGGTTCATTCAAACATAAGATATACTTTTTGATTTTTGTACTCGATATTGAGGTGTAAATTATTTTATCGCTCTAACCAGTAAGAGTGCCACAGCGCAAGTATCACAAAAATCAAGTTTATTTTTTATAATCAGTTTTTTGCGAACAACATTTTATTTTCGATTTTTCGATAAAAAAACCCCAAAACCCGAAAATACAATTTTTGCAAAAAACCGTTATCGCCAACGTTTTTAGCGCATAATTTTAAGTGGGACAGAAAATATGAGACAAATTCGTTTTCATCGAAAACATTTTTGCATGTATACTGAAAAATCCCTTAAAAAAAAAAATTGCGAAAAGGTAAATTTTTTGACCAAACCACTTCCCGAAACCCAAAAAATATTTTTTTTTTTTCAAAAAACTGTTACCGCTAACGTTTTTAGCGAACAATTTTGGGTCGGACAGAGTATACATGCAAATTTTAAAATCAAATTAAATGGGTTTTTAGTGGTCATGAAGAAAACCTTAAAAAACCAAGGTGAAAAAAGTCAAAAAATTTAATTTTGGCAGGCTCGAAAATTACTTTTGGGTATGCGTAGTGGAACTTTTTTTTCCTGAGCCCAAAACATATCGAAAAATCGATGGCGCGATATCGGTTAACTTCCGTCCATACAAATTGACCCATCCTAATCTTTAGTCTGTTGTGTTCCTGTTTTCGTAAAGTGAATACATATATAATTTTACTAAACTGCTGTGCGATGTAGGGTGTGAAATTGTCGAAGTTATCAGACGAAGAAATCCAAGTGATGAAGAAGATTCAAACAGTGAAAATGACGCTGCTTCTCGAAACTAAGAGCCAGACGAAATAAGTCCAGAAGACGGAAATTGGATATCGCAATGCCTTCGAGGTATGGATACGAGTGAAATTTTCTTCAACTAGGTTCATGCTTAAGGAAGGAGAAGATGGGTAATGAGAGGTGAGAGGCATCATGTCCGTAGATCAACCATCGAGTTGCACATCATTACCATTTTGGTAGCCTCCTACAACCGGTATGCCTACCTCGGGCATATCTAAGCCCCTAACTCACAGGGGCTTTCAGCCCCTCCCAATTATTTCTCTATTTTTTCTCTAGAGAAATAATTGACATGATTGTTCAAGAGACGAACCTGTGTGCTCTAAATAGGGCCATCAACTCAAAGTGCAATGTGATTGCCGATGGTATCTGTCAATACACCGGAACTCATTTATATATGTCAATATATCGATACCCGAATTAAGAAAGCTAAGCAATTCGATTGAGCGAATAGCTAAGGCCATGGTTCAATAATAAGGTTATGTCATTTCATCAGCTGATTGAATTTTTTTTGAACACACCGGCGTATACATTGTCAGAAGGAGATGCAAAGGCAGAATATTAAGAACAAACCATAATCATTTACATTTGCTTTTGCATTTTTTCTAATAATAATCGCTTTTCAACCATGCTTGCACCACTCAATTTCTCACAAATGAAAATTTCTATGGGCTCTCTTCCCTTCATTCGTTTACACCAGCCAGTTGCAAAGCGTGGAAGTCGATTGCCCACAAATCATTCGGGAATCAGCAACCATATGGGAGGCGTCGACTTAATGGATGGTTTGATGAGACGATATCATGTGAGTGCCTAGGTAAGTGATTTAATGACGGGCCTTCTTTATCATTTGGCTACCACGAAAGCTTACATTTTTTATAGGCGAAATAATTTGGAGAAGATGAATAATTTCAGGGATATTTCTGACGAAGAAGAAAAAAGTCAGAGCAGCCTGAATTCAGAGCACAAATAGCTTCTGGTCTTGTGATCTGCACTCAAATGAATACGGTGTGTCGTCCATCTTCAACAAGTTAACCACCTACTACATTTAAGGCATCTTTATCTGATTCTCGGAGTGTAGGCACGACAGCTGTGTGTTCTGTTGATATTGTTAGTTTCAACGGCAACACTCATCTTCCGAAATGGCTTGAGAAAAATGGTGCAAATTTAGTAAAAAGTCCCAGACTCAATGTGTCGGCGAAATATGTAATGGCTTCGGGGAATATCATACAAAGAAATAATATTACGTGGCTACATTTTTTTTTGTTCTAACCGACAAGAATGACTGGAGGCACGGTTTCTTATTTCTTACCTGGCAGGCAAAAGAAGCGACATATTGCATTTTTTTGAGTTTATCATGTCTTAATTAAGCCAGAAAAAATGTCCAACCGTTTCTGATCACTATTTAAAGGTTGTTGGTTTGATATTTATTTCTAAACTGGATTCTAGCCTCTTTCCTGATAACGGAAGCACGAAAGGCCTAACTTGGGTTTGGTAAGGCAAAACTGCTGCATGCCTTCTTTTATCTCGGTTCCTCTCCGTTTGGCCTTTGAATAATTCGGCAGGTAGGCTAGTATTTCCGGAGGTGGAATATTGCAGATCTCACTGCATTATAGTGGTTTGGTGATTGGTATGTCGGCTTATCATCTCCCTCGCATGCTAGCAATGAAGAGAAGAGCCTCCTACAAATTTTAAGCACGCTATATACGCTAGCTCCCATTAATGCAACTGCATAAAGTCATCCCGGTCTTGGGAAGCTTCCAAAATCCGCTAAACCCTTTTTTTATTTTTTAGAATTTTCGTGCGGCGAGCCTCTCAAGCTCGTCTTTGTTGGAACCTGGCACTGCAACCACATTAAAGCCCATTAACCTAGGACCTCTAAGAGACGTTACGTAGTGGATACGCCGATCACGATTTGTATATCAAGTTTGGGGGCAGCGACAATATGGTATGGTGTAGGTATATGTAAAAAACAAAAACTAAATGGACCCTTAAATAAATATGAATAAATCATCACGGATTTCGGCGTGCATGTATGTGTGCTCGTACAAAAAATGTGTTGCGAAAGGCATTTATGAATGGAGATTTTCAAGCCCTGCGCCAGAAGCCTATAGAGACTTTTGAATCTCCATAATGTGTGCATGAGGCGGAGTAGATATTGCCGCAAAATTTTAGTTGTTTTTGTATATCTATTAATATGTACGCATCATCTGATAAAAGATTTGTTTATTGATATAGGTTTCGTCAACTATGTTAGCGAGTGTTTCTTGTTGTCTATACATATTTACATACGTAGAAATATCTTTGGGTGACTGACTGTGGTTTGTCTTTGTTTTGGTTAAGAAGTGATATCTCTCTGTTTCGGCTTTCATTGCGGCTTTAAACACTCGCTGACGTCAATGAGCTTTTTCATCGATTTTTCACTCATGCAAAGTTTCTTCTCAAACAATTCTTAAGCCAAATAATAAACGAATGTAGGAATCCTAGTTGGGCTACTACGTTCTAGACAGAAACAAAATAACTGCGCAAACATACATATACATGTACATACCTATAGTTGTTAGTAGTAAATGTATTTTTTGTTGCAAATTATACTCTCATTAAAGTTGCTGGAAAGTCTCTTAAAAGCTGTTTACATTAGCCAATTTCACAGTCAACTTCTCTTTTATTAAAGCAAGTTGCGTAGTGTAAACTGGTCGTGGAACAATTGCATGTAATAAATCGGTACGCAGCCAACTTTGCATCAACATCTCAACATCGTGCTCTACACATAGGTTTTTAAACTCAAAACAGCTGCGTTGAAAAATTGAAGTACGCACAAAGATGCATATGTCTAGTTAATTTTTGTAGACATATTAACACAACCTCCTTTATTCGTTCTACTGTCAGTTACTATTGCTAAACCCCGTTATGGAGCAGAGAATTATACACATCTATTTCTATGCCGTTCTGTTAGCGTGCTCATAATACTCTTATACTTCGCCGGAATCAACAAAATGCTTTACGGAATCAGAAAAAAATTGTATATATATTTCTATATATATTTTGCCAACTTTCAAATTAAAAAAATTATTGTTTGGCTATTATTCTATTAAAGCAAATCCAAGATGCCAAAATTTCTATATATTGAATAACAATAGTAACAAATCCACCAAAGATGACTAGATGTAAAAGTTGTGGCGATGAAACTCACCAATTACTTTACTTTTCTTTCTGCCAGATATTTGCTATTTGTAAACTAACCCTACAATTCTATAAAAAAATACAAAAGAAATAAAAGAGCTTTTAAATATTCCTTAAAGTTGTGTTTTTGTTAGGGAGTTTATAGCATAGGTTATACGACAATGATACACCTATAAAACCTCTATAGCTTATGAATGTCAAAGTACCCTATATTGAATGTTATGTATAAATGAAGCAGTTTCGCCCCTGCTATTGCCAAAGTATACATCTAAGGTAGGAATAATTACATATGTTATTGGTTATCATTTTATTGCTGGCATACGATACCCATGTGAGCGGCTCTAATTGAGAGCACTGATAGGTCAATTCCATACGTAACAGGTAATTTTCTACCTGGAAGATTATCTAACCGAAAATCGTAACCGTTGGCAATTCAGTTCATGTACCGCGATTCTAGCGTACATGGCAACGCTGTCAAAAACAACAGGCGCCAATGGTTAGTTGAAAACTAGCAACTGAAGAAAACACCACGCGTGTGTCGAAACAATTTTTTTGTATATTAATAAAAAACAAAAAACATTTGTAGTTTTATTTTTATATGTCTTGTGAAAAAAGTCGTTTAGCACTAAATAAATTTATCTTAGGGCCTAATTCTCTATTTCGAAACGAACGTTCGCTTCGCCTCAGAGACGAACCGTTCGATTTTTTGCAATATGTAAGACTATCACAGCAACAGAAGAAAATTCTCTCAGCAAAATAAAAGTCAAATAAAATAGATTAGTTGTCATCAAATCCAATTACTGCTCCCAAATTTTAAAATTCAATGGAATAACATGAACCACTTTATGAAACTTTACAGATTCATATTAGTTTCTATATAAATTACATACGGCGATATTCATTTCAGATATGCTCTCCCATTAATTTTTGGCATGACGTGAGAAACAAAAGAGGTGAACGAAAATGATAGAGAATACGCTTAGCTTCCATATACATAAGAACCATTTATTTTTCGACCAAGAAAAGCGATGCAATGGTTTTATTTTCGATATAGACTTCTGTGCGCCGGCGAACGCTGTGTGTTTATATATGTTTGAGCTGTAACTGATCTGACAAACATTACTACGTAAATATTGTTCAAGTGTTATTTGTAGGCACCTGTACTTAATTATTTTCTGGGTATGACCGTAGTTTTGATAGTCCCGCTGTGGTCCTTTGTAGTCGAAAAATTTCGAAAAGGTCCAAATCCCTCTAACTGGCAACACCGGTTGGCGCCATTATATTGCGAACTACAAATTTAGGAATAGTTTGGTTTTATGGTGCTGTGCAACATTATCCGGGCATTGACGCATTGCTGTAATCTGGGCTAGAAAATCGATGCGCCTGACTGCTTTCAATTTTTCCATGTCTGATCATTTAGTTTACTATGAAGTGTAAGTAATTTCATGCTTTTCAAGAAGCAGGCCAACACATATTTGGCATCTTATCGGCACCAAGTTTATCAGCTCTAAAATTATAGCGAAGTATTGCTTCTTGAGAGCAATCTTCGATCGAACGATGAAACAGAGCGGTGCCAGCATACGTCTAATTCGCCACCGCCTCCTGTCTCCAAGCACGTGTAAACTTCATTGTCATGGACCAAACACAATTTCTGCCTTGGCCTATGCCACTTACTAATATGCTTTGAGCATGTAAACATAAACCCTAAATCCAAAACGAACGTAACTTTAAGCGGCCGGGGCTCAAACCCTTCGAGTCTAAACCACTTTCACATAGTCATACGAATAAATTTTTAACTACTACAATGGCCCCCACTCCCCCTCGCGTTCCAAAAATCTGCAGCTCAACTGCAACGGTAAAATATCTTCGACTCCAAAATCAAACATTTTTATTTATTAACTAGCTGACCCGCCGAACTTTGTTCCGCCTTAAAAGCACAAATCATACAGTCACCCTGGGTCACCATTTAGGTCAATAAATTGGGACCCGGGTAAAATATCGAGGTGAAAGATATCTTAAATTTTAGGAGAGACGTCTAGAGAATGAATATTGAAAGTTTCATTCATTTCTATGCAGTCGTTTTTGTGTGACGCGGGCGTTATGGTAAAAAAACCACATTTTTGGTCACATTTTTCCCACATTTTGGTCAATAACTCGGGAACTGGATGAGATATCCAAATAAAAGTTGTCCTAAATTTTAAGTTAGACGTTAAGTGATAGAATGGTGAAAGTTTCATACAATTCCATTCAGTAGTTTTTGCGTGATACGCGCACAATCATACAGACGGACAGACAGTCAGACAGACAGACAGACAAAAATTCTAAAAATTGTAGATTTGAGTTCTGCTGGTCCAATAACGACCTCTCCTATCAGTTTTTCTTGAATATCTTCAATGTACAGACATCGACCTGTTACAATTTTATTATATGTAAAGGTATTAAATTTTCTAGCTGTAAGAGAGATTAGGGCACCATTATTAGCACACTACTTAGGGCCCAAAATCGTGTTATACTCGGAGAATGCAACCCACACAACAAGCTACTTAACTGATCGACAGGAACGAAAAATGGTCCCTTATCCTCCTTATTGTTTAATTTGCAAAAACCCCTCCCTACCAGAGAGAGTAGAGATAGTACTATAATGGCAACGGTGCTGGGCCCTTGAAGCGGTGTGCCCCAAAATAAATGGTGACCTTCTGATCCTATCCAGTTTTTCCACGGTGTGAGATTTGATTTGTCACTGGCTAAATCCTGAGCCACCCCATTCACGACATGGAACGCGCAGGTGAACACGACATTAGACACCGGGTTAATGGTGGTTAGCAACCCTAAAATCTTGGGTGTAATGTTTTAAAACATGCTTACTTTATCGAAAACCAACAAAAAATCCTGCCACTGGAACATCATTTACAAAGCGCAGCAGAAATCCTCAGAGCGCAGGAGCATAATAAGGTGGTCAACAGGCAGTTCCTACTTCATCCATCGGAAATAAGGAGAAATATAGTTTGATCCAGCGGACTCTCCATACAGCAAACTCACTGCGATCAATCATATTCAAGCTGCTGGTTTCCTAGGATTTCTGTTCGAAGATATTCTTTGCAATTTTCGGGAATAGATGTGCCGATTAGGCAGAGCGAAGTATTACTGAAACAACAACAATAATATTGAAATTTTTAAGCTTTGATTATGATTTTAGCCAGCATACAAACCATGAGAAGTGTTGTCCGTAAGGCTTAAAACTGTACAGAAAGCTTTCCAAATGAAGGTAGTAGAAGATACAGCACTAAAAACACACAAATTTGTAATAGATTTGGGGCTTTTTTAACAGGCATGCGCAACACAACGGTGAGGGCATATATTTTGAAATGTCAAATGTGAAAGATGATTGAGAGAAAAAAAGCAAATACCGCTCAAACTCCCCAAAAAAGTATTGTTGTCACCACCATAACAACCCCCAAATAAGGAAATAGCAAAAATGTGAAATACATACACACGAAAGTATTTGGTAAAATACATTTAGATGAATGTACGCATATAATAGTAAAAGTGATCCCTAATAATCAATGCTCATTTCACAATATAAAAGCACCTTTTATATTCCTATTAAGTATTTTGCTACGGCTCACTCACTTAGATTTTATGGGTTTTTAGCACCACCCTCTCATTCAGTTTATATGTACGTGTGCGAATGCGCACCCCCACCATACGCTAACGCCAACGCTTTTACTCTCAATTCGAAAAAATCTCTACAGTATGAAGTGTCTAATGAAATGTCATGAAGAATTCATAAATGTAGGCTTAGCTTATCGAGGCAGACACAGTATTCAGTAAGTTAATTTTTCTAAATTACAGCTTTCAACAAATCTGATTTTCTATTGTTTTACATTTTTGCAGAACATAAACAACGTAGGGCAGAAAACGGTATAGAAATTTTCAATTTAGTTAACAAAGTGCATAAGAACGCCAACTTAAACACGATTTATGCAAAAGTCGAAAATAATCAATTTAATTTAGCATAACTTAAGGCGCCACAAAGGAACTAAAGTTTTTCACGGACCTTTATGTGCTTTCGTGTGTGGAAAACAGAAAAAAGTTTATTTATATAAAACGTGATATTTCGCAAGAGTTCATCATTGATTAAATTCAGGGTGCATTGCAAGAAGGCAAACCACTTATTTTCACAATTTATTTAAGTGTCTAAAGTAACAGTGAATGTGAGAAATACAGAAATTTGTTACAATTTCAGCCATAAAAAACGACGCAGAAATGAATAAATAATAAATAAACGTCTTTAAATTGCCAAATTTAGTGAAATATTTGGTATACTCGATTCACAGCCTTAAAATATACATCGTTTTTTGACAAATGACTGATTGTGGCTTTCGTTTGTATTTCGAAATGGAAAGAATAAAATAAAATAAAATGAAGCAATGTAAAATGAAGGGGGCAAAGTAAATGGCAAAACTAAGTAAATTTATACTTAAAGCAAAGCGGAGGATAAAGAATATGCTGACTCACACCCTGTGTTGTACGAAATAGGGTGGCACAAGTGTTTTATGAGAGTGCTTGAACAACACGTACATATGTAAATGTATGCTAGTAATAAGTACAGCAAGCTTTTTCGTCACGAAAAAGAGCGCAAAAGCACGGAATACGTTTGATTAAAAATATTTTTAATTACTTACCGTATACTCGTAAAAACTGTGCATGTTTGCAGATATTTTTGGAGCAATATTTAATGGAAAATCAATCAATTAATGACTTCAATTATACTTATAAAGTCAGAATAGAACGCTAAGAACAGATGAATAAGAATTAAGAGAAAACTAAGAACAGATAGCTTTTGAAATCAATTCAAACAGTGCTCAAAAGACTACCTAAATATGAAAAAATTGTTTAATTAATTACGATTTTTTTGCCTCTCCGCGTTTGTTTTTATACCTTCCTTAAACATGAAATCGTATTATAACTTTGGTCCGATGTTTGAAAGTATCAGAAGAAGAAGAGATATACTAACTATACCACAATAATCTGGGCGATGAGCTGAGTCGATTTAGCTATGCCCATCTTGCTGTCTGTTTGAACGCAAACTAGTCCCTCAGTTTGGGAGATATCGATGAAATTTGGTTTGTGGCCACCATTTTGTAATATATTAATCATTTGTCGGAACCAACAAGACCACACCAATACAACGCATAGCTTCCATACAATCGATTTTTCCGATAAATGGAGTTTGGGCTATAACTATTGCAATTTAATAGCGAGGAACACAAAATTTGGCAGCTACAGTTGCAAATCATCAATATTGGAGCATATATCGTATAGCACCCACACAACACTTTTTTTGGATCCTTGCTTGTTTATTTTGCTTTTCCTATGTGCAAACATAATTGGAAACACAGAAACCACAAAGATTTTTGTGGCAGGCAACTCCGACTAATTATATGTTTTTCTGCAAATCTGAAGAATGTGTTTTTGTTGGGTTTTACACGAATCCCAGAAACTTGAAAAGTTACTTACTACTCCAATGACACAAAATGCTACTTCTTGGTTGTTATTGACATTATTGCCCATAAGAAGCTCCCTGTAAATTCTACCTTCTCCGCCCTGGACAAAGAAGAGAGATAGTCTTGCGTTAGACCATCACAAGACAAGGTATTTTCCTTAATTAAAAAAAGAATTTCTGAACCTGCGATATTTAGAGACGCCGTTATGAAATTCGTATGTAAAACCAACCCTTGATTCCGAAAGTAGAGGTTATTGTTGATTGTATGGTTTGAGATATTTACGATTCACCTTTATTAAAAAAAAAAAAGATGGATTCACCTAATCATGTGTATCTTATGAACAAATTAGCAAATGGTTTGAAAATTATAAAAGCTAATAAAATTTGCTATAAACAGTGCATACACTACTTTTCACAAGGCTTTGTAGTTTCTGAGAAAATTATTAATAATTACGGATTTTTATCTTTTTTTATGGAAAAATAACAAACAAAAATGAGAAAAATAAGCCATTATCCAAGAAAAGCGATGCCTTAACACAAAAGTTAAACGACCAAATGTATATAGATATATAATAAGTACCCTACAAGTATTGCTATATACATATCGTCGATGACACTGCAAAACCGCTTGAGTGACACTTGTGTCAAAACTTTTGTAGGCCCCTGCCGCCAAGATCTATTCATTTATTCTCAAGAAAACCACTTGTTGGTTTGGAAAACAATTACGCGGTTTTGCAGTGTACGTACGACGATATGTACATATGATACCATAACAATTAGGCAATTCAAAAGGTCTACTATTCGTCGTATGTGATATAATTTTAAAACAATAATATTTTCTTTGTTGTCATTTCTCATACTAAAGTTGAATAGCACAAAGCAATTGAGCAACCTATGTATATCAAGTGTGTTATTTAACTTTTAAATTTTCTAACAACAAGTGAAAGGTTTCAGTAAAACTCAACTTGATGTAAACGAAGATGACATACAACTCAATGTAGTGTTAACAAGAGTTGTATTAAAACAAATTATATATAAGACTATAAGAGACCTTGTGAATTTCCTGAATGTGTGTGAGTTTTATCTTAACTTTATGATCTTATTTTATAATTGAAATAGATATGTGTTTTATTTTGACGCTTATTTAGATTAGGATCGATTTCTCTCATGAGAAATCAACAGTAGTCACCCATCATTGCGACACCCCAGAATCCTTGACACCGACTCTCAATTAATTTCGTTTGCTGATGAAATCTTTCGCCACGCTTGTCACTTTCATCACCAAGATTTGCGGAAAAAAACTTAAATGGGAGTGCATAAAATGAATTTTAAAGACATATTTACGCCTGAAAAGAAAATAAAAAAGTAAATTAGATAAAGAAAGTCTAAAATTTGTCTGGAACTATCTTAAATATGTTTTCTTATTTACCCATTTTCCCATAATTCTTGATTGAGTTGTTCGCTATCATCTCTTAGTTAGGAATTATGCGTTTGCCAAAAAAAGAAGAAACGACATTTTCTCTTTCCGGCCAATCCTTTATGACGTAGTGGTGTTGACGAGCTTGGCTATCCCATTTACGGAGAAAGCAGCAATATTGTGTACCCATTTTGTAGACCGCATAGTATTTCAACGAATTTAAGATCGAAACATATTTTGCAATCATGCTCTTCATATTTGATGAGTTTAAGTAATGTTTTAATAGTCTCGTAGGTTTTCTTCGTGCTGCCGGCATCTGTGATCGGGATAGAAGGCTTTTGGTTGCCAATATGGATCACCTAACTCTTTCAATAAACCAGCAATGTCTTTGCAGTAACAAACACTGTCCTTCTTCGTATAATGCATGAAAAGTAATTCGTGACGAGCTCTATAACATGTTACCTTAATATCGCATGACACGAATTTACATTTTTGCATACGAGAAGCGTGTAGCTTGGCCTTTACCTTGGGTAATTCCAAATCTCTTAGCCAACCACTAAGTTGTACTTGTGACAGAGCGTTTGTCTCGTTTTCCGTTCGAAATTCAGTACAACTTGATGGCGCGCTATCAGATACTTCAGTTGACAATAAAACTGGAACCGGAACTTAAGTGGACTGTAATACTGGCAACGTAACTAGATCCGCAACTTCCGTTGAATTTGTTACTAGCAATGACGCTGTAGATACGCTGACATGTGCTACTTTTCTTGACTTTCCCACACAAAATACATTTGTAGTATAAATATAAGAGTAAGTTGAATAGCAAGTGGGTTCCCTTCACTTTATTTGTGTACTAAACTTCATTTGTTGCCTGAATAGATAGTTGTAGAAATTATTCATCTATCCAGATTCCGATTGAATATATTATATTTAGGCTCAATGCTTACTTATAGTATATATCTTTCAAAAGATTTGATGAAAGCACACATTGCATCCTTTTACCGGTATATTGACCGCAGACGAAACAGAACATATCTGGATAATTGTTGCACACAAACTCTTTCGCCCTTTTATTCTACACTAAAAATCGCCCAGTGGTTGAAACCCAACCACAAAACTTTATTTTATTTTAACTACTTTTAATTTATTTTGTTGTTTTAAATTTTATTCTTATCTTTTCTTCCTTATCCATTCCTACCCTTTCCTTTCATTTTCTTTCCTTTTATTTCCTTTCCATCCCTTTCCTTTGTTTGTTTGTTTGAGTAGCGACAAAAACACTCCCTGAAAGTTTTGACGGATATGAATCAGGTAGGCTTCAGTACTCCCTTGCAGTACATGCTCAACTGTTGCTGGAGCGATTTGTAATGACCAGTTCAACCTTCTAGGTCATGTTATCCCTCCCTTCGTAAGGAAGCAGAGGATAGGTAATGAGAGGCATCATATCCGCAGATCAACCATCGAGTTGCACCAACGGTATGCCTACTTTGGGCATATTCTAAAACCCTAACCGCAAGGGTTTCCTTTCCTTTATTTTCTTATCCTCCCTTTCTTTTCTTTCCTTTCCCTTCCTTCCTTTACTTTCCCTTCCCTTTTTTCCTTTCCTTACCTGCCCTTCCCATCACTTTCTTTTAATAAATTTTGTTTTATTTTTTTTATTAATTTCATTTTATTTCAATTCACACAATCCCAACCACAAATACAAAACTATCTCCCGTGTTGAATACTCTTTATGAATAGTGAACTATTTTATTTTGTAAAAACTATTTGTAGGCATCATCAATGAAGTTTACATACCTGCTCATATTTTACATTGCGTGTTTAATTTCTCCAACAAATCAACTCCTCGTGCTCTTAGAAAAGCTTTTGACACTGTCAGTGTTCAATACAATACCAACAACAAAAATGCATAACACGTTTCCTCACACAACAGCGGATCTACAGTGCGAATACTGGTTTTTCATAGGTCCACTACCAACTCTTCACACTCACAGTTAGATCCGATCACACGAATAATACAATAACATGTATGACATGTCTACGCACACAACTACGGCTCTATAGTGTGAATACTTCCCTGCCAACCAGCAATTGATACAAATCTGGATAAACAATGAGTCGCGCGTACCAAACAAGTGGATAAAAAAGGCGAGGTTTTCTTTTTAACCATGTTGAAAATGTTTTTCCTTGTACGTATGGGTGCATACTTTTAGGCACTTATGGTTTTCCCTACAAATTTCAAAAACATGCGTTGGTGTTAGTACAAATTTGTGAAATTAGAGTTTCACCACGGTTAGCCATGGTTGGTAGGGTTCTTTTCATTTGTCCACTACCAACTCTTCGCACTTACAGTGAGAGCGGATCACATGAGTGATACAACAACATTCACGCAACTCCTGCGCTATAGTATGAATACATGTTTGGTATTTTTCAGTATTAAAATGAATTTTTTTGTTTGATTAATACCTTAGATTTATAGTTTGGCCATAAGGTGGGACAATTTTCCTCACCTTGTGCATTTATATTATAGATTTATTTTTTTAAGTAAGTGGCGGGTTATAAAGAGTATGCGTCGAGCCTTGCAGATATTATGAAGGTTCAAAGCGCAATTTATATTTATACTCAGATCAAGTAAAAATCAAAGCCTGCCTATGTAAAAGGTTCCTTCGTATTACATCGAAAATACCCTGTTATACGCCTTAAAAATATGCTCCTTGCGTCAAATGTACCTGTGTTTGAAATATATATTCATTCGCATTAAAAGTTTTCTGTATCAATAACCCTTCGAAAATGTACTTACGTACTAACTAATATATTTATACTAACACTTCTAAGGCACTTATTATATGGCTTTATTTATTTTATCGTTAATAACTTTTGTAATAATCTATCGATTTTGTTGGACGATAGCTTAATTCTAAAAAATATCTGCAAAAAATAAAATGATTTGGAATCCTTCCACGCAAAGTCCATTTATTTTTATATTTTCCATAAAAAAAAGATAAAACTCCGTGATTATTAATCATTACTTCAGAAACTACAAAGCCTAGCGGAAAGTAGTGTATGTACTGTTTATAAAAATTTTATTGGATCTTCCATTTTTTAAGCCGTTTTGCAGTGGCTAAATTTTTTCAAGAGATATACATGATTAAGTGAAACCATCTTTTTTTTTTAAAACGTTACTATAGAATCAAAATCAGGGGTTGGTTTTACATACGAATTTCATAAAGCAGTCTCTGGTGGAGAAAAAAAGTTCGAATTTGTGAACCAGTGTAATTAATGAATTTTCTGAAAAGAAAGTGCAAACTTTGTAAATCGTTTTTGAACTAAGAATAGTAATATGCTTATGAATCAAGTATATTTAGGGGAATAAATAAAATAAGTTTTAAGTCTTAGCAGTCAGAAAACGGTATATCCTTTGAACAATTGGATACGGTTCTGTGCCTCTTCAACATAGCTGTTTGCAAATATGGTGAATAATAATATTTGCAAAGTTTTGCCTGAAAACGGCAGAAAAAATTGTCGGAAAATGCGAAACTGGAGAATCAAATAATAAACATTTTAAACGAAAAAAGTATGTGTTGATGCGCGATTTAAATCAAAAATTTTGGGAAAAGTACTGCAATTATTACAAGAGTTGAGAAGAGGAATGATCTTAAGATTTACAAACAGCAGGTATCAAAGGAAATTAAAAAAAAATGTTAAAAACCAATGCAGATTGCTGTACTACCGTCTTTGTCAGGAAAAAATATACTGCAACTTCAATAGATAACGAAACCTATGCCAAAATGGTCCCAAAACCTGATTTCGGAGAAAAATTGTTTACTTCACTAGAAGTCGATAATGTTAGTGACAACGAACAATTTGTATGGTTGGAGAAATTTTAAAAGAAAGCTCTTATTTGCATTATATATATTCCTGTGGTTTGAAATCCCCCACTTTTGTTGCAACCGGCCCAATCAACTGCGACATTTATAAGAGTGAATGCCTAAAAATGCGGCTCATACATTTCTAGAAGAAATACCTGACTTGGGGACTTCTCACTACGCTAAACCGACTATTGACTTATTAACACAAAATAATGTCAACCAACTGAGCTACAGTTAAAATAAATTTATTGAATAATGTCAAAGAAGTAAATAACAGTGAAGAGTTCAATATTATTGAAAAATGCTATTAATGTCAAAGAGTGCTAAATTTATTGAAAAATTCTGCTAATGTTATCACCAAAGTGTTGTACAAAACTTTAGGAAGAGACCCGTGATATAGCTGATAATTTGTGTGCACTTTCTTTTCGGAACAACCCTAAATATATAAAGTGTTTTATTAAAATATAAGATTAAGCTAATATACATACATATATACATTCTTTTATTTCTTTTTCAGCGTTTTGATCAGTATACATATCAGTAAACATATCAAGCTTTATAAAAGCAAAAAATAAAAAAGAAGGTTTTAATAAAAGTTAATACGTACATAATACAAGTTTACAACAATTATAAAAACTGTTTTCTTACTCAAAAACTATAAAAAAAAAATATTATTATCAGCATACATATCATGCGTTATGAGCTTTAATACATACTCGTAAAGCTATAAATAGTGTTTTAATTGTGAGAAAAATTGCTATTCCTAGTCAATAATTAAAATCGAAAACAATTTATATCTGAACTATGAACTCTATGAACAAAAATCTAAATACTTAAACATTCAAGGATGACATTTCGTGCGCAAATTTGGAGTTGAAGTTGGTAAGTACAGACTATGGTTAATATTAAAATATTCATCCCTTCACTCGACTAGTCTACCCTACGCATTTTTGCTATTGCTAGGAATTAAAACAAAAAGAACTGTGACGCTCTGGGAATGAAGTGAAAACTGCACCTACTACGAGTGAATTTTTTGAATCGTCCACTAATTTTATTTTATTGTGTAGAAAATACTTTATTCATTATTATGAAGTAAAAAATAAATTTGTGAACATTTCAAAATATTTTTCAAAAACAGCCTATCTCAGAATTTTTTTCAATAACGCCCTGAAAATGTAGTTTCAGTCAGTCAGGGCAGTTTTGCAACACATTTTGAAAATTCGACGACATGGTGTTGCTCGAACAAATTCTCAGATAGGTGGTTTTTGAAAAACATTTTGAAGAAGGTGATCTTCCACTCAGGCGTCGATATATTATTACTTATCTATCAATCTCCAGAACGACTTAGGTTTCTAGAAAATAGTTTTCAGGTGGATTTCAAAGCTGCCTGTCCAATCTTGATGGGCATAAGAACCTGAGGGACCTCAAATAAAAGCTTAGGATATTTATTTATTTATAAGCCTACACATTGAACAAATCTTAGAGACTAGACATGACATATATAAAGTAAAATATAATGAATGAGCTTAGGCGTAATTGCAATGCACACATACATATATAAACAGTAAATTGTTGAGAGTGGGATCGCTCGATACATATTTTAAAGAATATTGTAGGGCTAGTCTTCAGTTGTTCGGATAATGGAGAAGTCCGTATAAAAAATAAACTCAGGATGCGTTCGTTAATGTAGAAGGCGCCTGCAATAACGTTAGGGTTGAAGCGATAGAATCTGGTTTCTACTTCTTAACCCCGAAATATCAGCTGGCCTAGGGAGATAGACGTTACCAGATATGAAGAGGCACAGGATGGAGTGCTCTAACCCTTCTGTGGCTCATCACCATAATTACATCCTAGTATAACTTAACAGCGGCGGTGAGTGAAATCATGGAATAGACGTTAGCGGAACTTAGTGGTCGGACAGAGGAGGGTGGGTTTAGGTTGAATTCCGCCAAGACTAGCCTGCAACTCTTTACGAGGAAGTACTATATAATAAATGGCCAACAATTTACCCTGTCGTCTAGTACAGAGTATCTGGGACTAATAACTCACTGCAAATTTTATTGCAAAGTATGCATTAAGGAGTGGATCCGGGAGGCCTGTATTGCTTTCCAAGCTTGTAAATGGATATTTGGCAACAAATTTTGTCTGAAGAGGATCGTATTATCTTACAAACAGTTCAGCGTGTTGCGAGCATTGGTGCCTGTCGCACTTGCTTCACAGCAGGTCTAAACCCCGTGTAGTCACATACATTACATATACATAACTCCTAGGTAAGTGCGTCAGTCAGGCGGGAATAAAAGCGCTATCTACGCCGCATGCTTCCTCAAAGTTGGAGGGTACATTTAAGAAAGTTATAGACGCACCACCTGTCAGTTTAATAATATCCATTATTTGAGTTCCAGGTCATGGCGGGACCGACAAAATGAGAGGGATGTTGAGCAAGCGCGTAAGGGCTCATCAAATACAAGCGGGGAGATAATCACATTCGAAGTAGGCATACTTAACAAGCCGAAACAGAAATAGAAAACTTCAAAAGCCGTCTGGCCTGACTACAATGAAAAGAGGCCAGAGACCCTTCTGGGTTATACGCACGCAAGTGGAAAGGGTGGACAAGACATATTCAGAGAGACTGTTCATCAGTCATGAGAACGGTTTTAAATAGTTACAAGGTCGAAGCCCTTGTACTTATCTACGTGCACCGATAATTTTAAAGTCAAACTAGTAGTGTAAAATAAGTGAAAACAGTTGATTGCTAGGTCATCTGATATTGATGTCATCATGATATCTGCCCTAAGGAGATAATGCTAAAATTACTTGTGGATGTAGCGATGTCCCAGGATGAGTGCATGCCTGAAGATTGGAATCTAAGTGCTCTCTGCCCAATCCACAAGAGGGATGATGCCGCATACTTGGTAAATCTACCATCGACCAGATTTTTACAATACGCCAAATCTTGAAAAAATCCCGTGAGAAAAAAATGTCCACGCATCACCTCTTCGTTGCCTATGACGTTGAGCTGGCAGCTCTGTCAGAATTGTGAAGGACCTTTCCAATCCGTTTGAAACTAAACGAGGTGTCCGACAGGGTGACCCCCTATCGTGCGATTTATTTAATTTGATGCTGGACAAACTTAATGCTGCGGAACTTAACCGCGTTGAAACAATATTTTTTAACTGTTGGCGTATGCTGGCGACATTGATATGTTTGGTGGCGAACGAGGGCAAAACGAAGTACATGTTGTCATCAAGCAAAGAGTAAGCGCATTTACGTCTTGGCAACCACGCCACTGTTGGCAGCTATAATTTCGACATAATAAAGGACTTCGTTTACCTAGGAACCAGCAATAACACCGAAAATACTGCCAGTCTGGAAATTCAACGAAGAATTACTCTAGCAAACCAATGCTACTTCGGACTGAGTAGGCAATTGAAAAGTAAAGTCCTCTCGACGAACGAAAATAAAACTCTATAAGTCCCTCAAAGCACCCGTCCTGCTATATGGTGCAGAAGCGTGAACACTAACAACATCTGATAGGGCCGCTCTGGGAGTACTCGAGGGAAATGTTCTATGAAAGATTTGTGGACCTCTACACTTTGGCGACGGTTCGAAGAAGATTTATTGATGAGCTCTATGAGTTTTACGCATACGCCGGCATAGTTTAGCTAATTAAATCCCAGCGGAGTCGCTGGCTAGGTCATGTAGTGCTAATGAACGAAGATGCTCCGGCCCACAAGGTATTCTTATCGTCACCCACCGGTGGAAGCAGAGGAAGAGGGAAACCACCACTCCGATGGAAGGACCAAGTGGAGACCGATTTCCGTTCCCGCGGTGTCTCCAATTGGCGCAACGAAGAAACAACTGACGAGCTATGTTGGACTGTCAAAATCGTTCAGGCGGATAGATGACCATTTAAAGAAGATGTTTATTTGGATTCCATTAGCTTAGTAATAATTCCTCCTATCAATGAGAATGAAAATCGACACTGATGATGGCACAACGCCGAAACCGGTTTGTCTCAAACCCAAATTTGACAAGGGATGACGAAAAATCGTTCCAATATACACCTATCAATTCCCTTAAATATATATTTTTCGACTTTTATGTTTAGTTTAAAATGTCATATATTATTAATAGTATTACACGGTATTAGCCGTAGCACTCACACATTTTAACCAAAGCAAGGTAGCAGACCTTAAGTCCATTAATAAATTGGCTTCAGCACCAAAAACTTGAATAAAAAGTGTCCAAGTTAAAATGATGATCTCACGTACATTACATACAATACGAATATGCAATCGAGGACAATGGCGAATTATCATAATAAAAAATACATTTTGTGTAAAATATCCTTTTTTTTGTTTTTTGTTTTAATTATCTTGTAATTGGTATGCAAAAAAGTGAAAGTACAATTTTGGCACCGAAGTACCTTTACCCACTTTAATTCTTTTTTTTGTGGCTTTAATGTGGCATGTTCGCGCTAAATATGGCTATGCATAAAAGTATGTATTTATATATATATTGATGTAAGTACATATATGCAGCGACATACTAACTCGGTTGTCAAGGATTATTTGCACCTTTTTACTTTGTTTTGTGAGTTTTATATTAATGCGGCAAGCCGCAATTGACCGTTAAGTTTTACTTGTCATGGCGCGAACATTCTTACATTAATTTAATACCGAAACTAAGCGGGCGGGCATTATATTATTCTCATTACTTACTGCTTATGGTTGTTAAGTCCATTTACTGGCTAATTGATGCAAATTAGTGCTTTCGCCTGAGAAATAGTATTTACCAGGCTCTTGTCGCAAGTCCTTTCATAACGAAAATACTTCATAAAAAGCTATGATTTTTTACTTATGTCTCAATCTCTTAAAAAAAAATTGATTTGGTCAAATACCCAGTCGAGGGGTGAATAGCGTTATTACTGTAATTGTTTATGAAATAGAAAGTTTCCTAGATCCTCAATTCCTTGTGTACAGAAACATAAATTCTTTGACTGTTAATATGCCACTCGCCACACATTTTTGGAAAATATCAGGGAAAAAGGGAATAGCTTGTAAAAAAATGTATTACCTACTAGAGAGCCCAGCAGACGTTGTCCTGCCCAGAAATTTACCTGCATGGATCTAATAATACTATCCCTTTCCCAATCCCTATCCCTATATAACTTTCACATTTATTCACCTTTTATACCTTCCACAAATAATTCAAGACCAAAATTAACCTAATCGGTCCAGCCGTTCTCGAGTTTTAGGGAGCCTAACGAACAGCAATTAATCTTTATATATATAGACTACTATTATCATTTGAATTCAAATTCATCCACAGCAATTTGGTAAAATGGAAAGATAAGAATTACAATTTGTATAAGGATAAAAAGTTATCACAAGATCACAAAAATTGTCTGAATATGAGTAATTTGTATTTTACTAACTAACTACACAAAATTATAAAGGCTATCTAGCTCTTTCCTAAAGTGCAGTGCATTTTCTAATAGGCCTAGCCTGAGTTCCTAATCCGTATCCTTTATATGAAGAACTGACGCTCAGTTGAGGGTGCGCACCAAGAAGACTAAGGCAATTTAGGGCTTTCATATAAGTTGCTATGCGCTCTCTTTAGTCTTAATGGTCTTATATAAGGCTAAAAGTGTTCTTAATTAGAGTAGGTTTTTAAGTTCAATATTTAGTATTTTTTAGCATACTCTCTAATATATTCTTATTATTTTTTTAAATTATTTATTCTTATCCTTATCCTTACCTTTATCTCCAAAGGACACCCAGACAGACACACATTCATGTGTATTTATTAGATTTATATTTTCGTTTTTGGTTTTTGCAAACTTCCAATAGTACAACTCTTTTCTTTGAGAAAAAAGTCGCTTTCAACATTAACTGAAGCACTCTTTTTACACTATCATCAAAAGTGGGCATGGTTGTTGACCGATTTTGCTCATTTTTACTAGCAACGTTTCTCGTTATTCTTGAAATATATGTGAATAGAATACGTTAACATACATAAATCTATATATATATCTCTACTTGTTTATGGTGTTACACCTAGGTGAATAAAATTAATCTGAGCTATGTTCAGCTATACACAGAAATTAAGATTCTACATTTCTAGCCCTAACAGCCATTTTAGTGTAACCAACAAAAATCAAATTTTACAGGAGGTTTTATAGTTAAAAAATAAAAAAAAATTTAAAGCAAAATGTTACTTACATCATAATTGCCTTTGCTTTATTTTTTTACTGGTACATTTTAGAGTTGAAATATTTTGTGGGATGGTTTCAAATAAACAGAATTATCGATATCTGGCCAAATGCGGATTTTAAGAAATTTGTTGGTTACGCCAAAATTGCGGTTAGGGCTCGATTTATTTATTAGTAATACCATATTTCCGTTTCGAGCCCTACCCGCAATTTTGACGTAACCGAACAAAATTTTACAAATTATAATTTTGACAGATATCGATTGTTGTGTTTATTTTAAACTATCTCACAAAATAGCATAACTATAATAAGTACCATTGCAAAAATAAATCAAAGACAATTATGATGTAAGTTACATTTTCTCTTAACGTTTTTTATACCTTTCATGAACATGAAATGGTATATTGACTTTGGTCCGATGTTTGTAACGTTTAGAAATAAAAGAGATAGACCTACCATTAAGTACACCAAATTGATCAGGACGATGAACTGAGTTGATACAGCCATGTCCGTCTGTCCGTCCGTCTGTTTGAACGCAAACTAGTCCCTCAATTTTTGAGATATCTCTATGAAATTTGGCACATGGATGTATTTTTGTATTATATTAGACATTTGTCGGATCCGATATAATCGGGTCACTATAGCATATATCTCCCATACAAACGATCGTTCAAATAAGAGGATTATGACCATTTCTCCCTCATTTTTAAAGATTAAAACTTGAAACTTGGTGAGATATTTTCTTATGGATAGCAAAAGATTTCGTAAAAAAATCGCTAAGATCGGAGCTATATATAGTATATATGCCATACAACGGATCATTCAGATAAGAGGATTATGACCATTTCTCCCTCATTTTAAAAGATTAAAACTTGAAACTTGGTGAGATACTTGCTTATAGATGGTAAAAGAAAATTAAATGCATTGCTGACAAAGTTTTAGAGAACTTTCAACAATGCGTATTTAAATTTGCACGTATTCATGAAAGGTATAAAGCCTTCGGCACAGCCGAAGACAGCGCCGTCCTTACTTGTTTTTGTTTGTGAATTTTACAGGAGAAAATTTTATTTTTTTTGGCTGCACTAAAATGGCTATTAGGGCTCGATATAATGAAATTGTAATCGACATTTGTAGATTATACATTTTCATTAAAGTAACAAAAGCAAACAGGAAACAATTATGGTAGTGTAAGTTCGGGAGAAACCCAACTTTATATACGTGGTAGTGATTTACTGTGGCATTCATGTACAAATAGCAGAAAAGATATATAAAGTTCTCTTTTGAAGTGGATACTATCTGTTTGACCGCAAAGGATAGTTTGTTTGCTTGCTATCCGATTTAGTTCATGTTTGGCATGTATATTTTATATCAGCATAACATCATTAAAATATCTTCGAAAATAGCAGAACTTTTATACTGAAAGTGGGGAAAGCCACACCACGGCAGAGTTGCCTAAAAGTTTTACTTACTTTAACAAATTCAGTTGCAATACGCAGTTTGTCACATCTTCAATGATTCGCAATATCTATTATTTTTAGTTCTTTATGAACTTCATTTAATATGCTGCCAAGCATACTTAATAATTTTGTTGTTAATAGTTGAGTCCCACGAGAAACCATTTCGACAAACGCTCTGAGACCCATTACCTGAGACCATCCTAAATTTCCACAGCATTATTACAATTGAAAGTTTTATATTCTATGCAAACAAACCGATTAGGGAATAAATTAATTTTGAGTCACATATGATTCATTTAAAAACTGGCCTTGAACTCGTTTATAGTCATGGATACTTAAAAATGTACAGGCCTTACACAAAAACTGAAACTAATTTTATTTTACATAGTTGTAGTGAGAGTATTTATATTAGCCATGAACTTCCGCCAGTGGTCGGCGTTTTGAGTAGATTTTTGGGTATTTTCCAATTGCCACAGAACCAAGAGGTATACAGAAGGCGCTATCAACTTTAGTTTTGAATTTTGTGTGATCGAAACGTATAAAATAAGACAAGATGTATTTGAAAAAAAATAAATGAAATAATAAATAATTCATAATATAAAAGATTTTCTTAGATTTTATAAAAAAAGATAAAATTCTTAATGATGGGCATTTCGTAATAAAACACAAGATGCAAATTGAAAACTTCAGCAAATAATATAATTTCCAATCAAAATAATTACAAATTAAAATTAATTTTTGAAAATAATGCAAACAGAAAAGCGTTCTGTGTTTGCAGTCCTTCCACATAATGCATTGTCCGTGTCCAAACAGAGAAATTCGGAGTTGCTTTTTTTGGCAATTCTCTTTTGGTGTTGCTCAAGTGTTTCCCATGTTGATCAAACACGGTTGATCATGTTTTATACTGACATTCTCTCAATACATACATATGTACTAAGAAAATTTTTACTGCGTTGTACGAATATTTTGAATGAAAAAATGATTTTGGGCTCAAATTAATATAATTGTATTATTTTCTTGGAAATAAGCATTGAAAATCTGTTGATACAATTACTTTTATGTCGTTTATTAATATGTGTGCATGCGAATGTAAAAAAAGGTATGAAGGAAAATGTCAAAATTAATCTGCGGCCAACATAACATAACTGACACTAACGGCAACACAAAGCGTGTTTCGCGAGCACAGGCAACTCGGAACCCGTCCCCTTCCTTCGTCGCCCTCTCTCCCACAAAAAGCAAAAAGCAACTACTTGACGTCAATTTGGATCTGTGTTTGAACACGGACATTACGAAACCGTTACAAGTACTTTATTACCATCTACCATTTCTATGATTTCTGCGTGTAATCGGCTTTGTCTACAAAACGGCCTTGCTTATGGGAAAGTAATATTGGTTGTAAGTTTCTTGGCAACTCTATATGTAAAGGGTGTTTTTTTCAGGGGTATAGAACTTCGAATTGAAATAAAACACAAGAAAATCGTTTTAAGGTCCATCAATTTGGCTTTATTGGAAGGATAATTTTATGCCATTAATGTTTAAATATGATTTCGGGCATGTGGCCGCCGCGGCTGGCTCGAATAAAGCCAATTCTACAGGTCCAATTTTCAACCACTTTTTCGAGCATATGGGGCCGTATGTCGGCAATAACGCCACGAATGTTGGCTTCCAATTCCCCTAACGTTTCTGGTTTGTTGGTGTAGACGAGCGACTTCACATATCCCCAAAGAAAATAATCCAATGGTGTCAAATCACACGACCTTGGTGGCCAATTGACAGGTCCATTCCGCGAAATTATGCGCTCATCGAATGTTTCCTTCAATAAATCGATTGTGACGTGCGCTGTGTGGCATGTAGCGGCGTCTTGTTGGAACCACAACTCATCCACATTCATGCCATCCAATTCGGGAACAAAATAGTCGGTTATCATGGCTCTATACCGGTCTCCATTAACGGTAGCTGCCTCTCCAGCATTATTGCGGAAGAAGTATGGCCCAATGACTCCACCAGCCCATAGAGCACACCAAACAGTCAGTTTTTGTGGATGTAATGGCGTTTCAAGGGTCTCATGTGGATTCTCTTCACTCCAAATGCGGCAATTTTGCTTGTTGACGTAGCCATTCAACCAAAAATGAGCCTCATCACTGAACAAAATTTTGCGATGAAAATCAGCATCGAAATCAATCTCATTTTCGGCCCATACACCAAAATCACGACGCATTGCATGGTCTCGCGGCTTTAATTCTTGCACAAGCTGGATCTTGTAAGGTCGCAAGCCAAGATCTTTGCGCAAAATCTTCCATAAAGTTGATGGACAAAGCTCCAATTGCTGTGCACGGTGGCGAATCGATTCATTCGGGTCCTCTTCAACACTTTGCTCTACAGCGGCAATTGTTTCTTCGGTGCGCACTGTTCGACGTCTCTGCGGATGCGTATTATCAGATAGAGTAAACGTAGTGCGAAAACGATCCATGGTTAACCGAATTAATTGCTCTGATGGACGATTATGTCGACCATAAAATGGACGGAGCTCACGGTAAACTTCGCGAACTGAACCATTATTTTCGAAATAAATTTGCACGATTTGCAAGCGTTGTTCTTTTGTCAACCTGTTCATGATGAAATGGCAAACCAAACTGAACATAAATGACATTAGAGTTGCCAGATTTGACCACAAAATGCCAGTTTTATCTCTATTCGAAAAACAAACCTGTAAAAAAAACACCCTATATAATAACTTGCATATTTGTTTACTTATAATAATTTTGAAAGCTGATTAAACTGTTTATAAAAAACACAATATGGTATTTTTTTTTTCACATGAAAGACTTAAATGTTTATATAAAAAAAATTAAAAAAAAATTTTTTTTCGATTTTTGAGAAATGTAGCGCAATTTGGAAGAAGTGCAACTGGCCAAAGTCCTCAGAGATTATTGTTGAAACTTTGGGCATACATAAATATAAAATTGTAAATAAAAAATGTATATTTTTTTCACTTAATAATTATATATGTACGATATAAATCGAATTAATTCTAAAATTAAATTTCAATTAATCCTGTTTAATCCAAATTAATCTAAAATCTTAATCGAATTAATATTTTAGATTAAATGTATTAATCGTAGGATTTTTTTTCTTAAATAAATTAATCCAAATTAATCCTCATTAATCATGACCAAAATTTAATCCTAATCGATTATTAATCCTAAATTTGAATAACTAATCTTAATTAATCAATTAAAACAAAAACAAAAATATTTTAATTCGATTACTAATCATTAAGATTAATAGTCATTAATTAACAGCTCTGGTTGTAACTGATTCTTGAAGGGAAACTGTCTGCAAAGTGTTGGAGAAGCATTGCATTTTGTAATGTGAATTTTCGCCGCTGGATATTAATCTTTGTTTGAGCGGCGAATAACGTATGTATGTTTGTACGTAATCTTTTTTATAAGGTAAATGCATCTTATAAATTCCGAAAAAAAACGGATCTTTTCGATTATTCCATTCAAATTTTGCAGTTTACAGTAAAAAAGTGCGAAAGTACCATGCATAGCTACTTGCTCGTTGCTGTCTACCAACCGACTCACATACATATCCATTGGATCGTGCGATCAAAGGCCTTTCACCAATTCTTACAATTTTGGCAACCTCTGCTCTTCGTACAGCTTATTAATGTCCTTTATATTTTTCGTCAAATTATTTATAACAAAGCTGTGAACACAGGTCAAAATGATTGATGCGAATATATTCGACCTATGAACTAGGATAGGTCCAATCGGTATAATTCTGAGACTATTTTAAGATGCAAATACATAAACTGAGAATTGTCATTATTCATTTATTTGAATGCAAAATTTTGTTTAAATATTTACCCCTAAGGGATAAGGGAATGTTACCGATGCGGACAGTCAATTTCTGAATATGGCTGAGGTACGCTCTGGTGTTGGACCAACTGTGAAGGGAACAATTTGACCACGTCCAACTTTAAGTTGAGGTTTAAAGTGCATTTAACGATAGTAATACATTATCACGGGTATATTATAAGCCTACAAACCCGCTGATGATGTCTGGGACGTTCTTTCGAAAGTCTGTCGGCTAGGGAATTCGATATATCGTTTATACTTAAGTTTATGCTTGAAAATAAGTGTTTAATATCAGTGCGTTACAAAAACGAGCTTTAAAATAAAAATACATAAAAAAAAAATTCTGACGTGTACATGAAAATCGCCGATACACGTGTATTTTAGTTTTTTCTCTCCTTTCCAAAAAAGTATATTTGGTTCATAGGACAGAATGTGTGTAACGCGGTGTATTGATTGGGTATTAAATATACAACTGGCGTTTATGGAGGATATTGATTAGAAAACCCTGCGAAAAGTACTGATTTTAGTTTTGTAAACAATAATCTCTACTTAATTGAGGAAATATGGCCTATTGGTATGATTTATGATATTCCACTAAGAAATTAGTTTATTAGCATGCCCTTTTAACATAACGTAAGAATGTGAAAAAACAGCTTTAACGCTAAAAGAGCTTTCGCCCATGTGAAAATACCCACCCTAACCGTCAAACCGTGCCTACATACTCGTACAACTGCTCACATTATTCAAGAACTCTCAATCGCTTCTAGCATGTGCATACATTTCTTGGTGTGCTATCTTCCCAAACTGCATTTTAAATTCAGGAACGATTCAAAGTCATAAAATATACATAAGGTTTGCTAAGAGCGAGCGTTTCAATGAAATTCCAGAAATGAAATAAATCGATTTATAATAGCGCTCATTTTATAGTACATTAGTATTTTTTGGCGGCCGCCGTGGTGTGAAAGTAGTGTTGCCGGCCTACCACACCGAAGGTCCATGGTTCGAGCCCTGGTACAGGTAACATCAAAAGTGATTTGAAAAAAGTTTTTCAAAACGGGGTCGCCCCTCGGCAGTGGTTTGGCAAACTCTCCGAGTGTATTTCTGCCATGACAGGCTTCTCAGCAAAAATTCGTCTCCTTTGTAGATGCCGTTCGGAGTCGGCAAAAAAACTGTAGGTCCCACCAATTTGTAGGGAAAATTCAAATCGGCACACCACAAATTGGAAGAGAAGCTTGGCGCAAAAATCTCTTAGGAGGTTTATGATGATATACCTGTTGTATATCGCGCCATAGAGATAGATAGTATTTTTTCAAGCGAATCGTAAATGACAGGAGGTATCGTTCATTCGTTTGATATTTAGGTACGCACCACCATCAATTCATTTGGTAACATGGTTGCTCTGAGTACCATTGCGAAGATACAAGGGATCGACCCACAGCCAATCCAATCAATCAAACGTTGGCTAATCCTGTCAGCATGTGAAGGAATGCGTGAGCGAAACCATTGCGAAAACCCCCCAAACTGAATGTTTTTATCTTTACGCAAACGAACTACATTATAAAAACTTTCAAGAACATGAAACGGTATAATGACTTTGGTCCAAAGTTTGTTGTAAGTATGAGAAGAAAAAGAGATGGGCCCGTAAAAAAGTTCATTGATGCTCTTAGTCGATTTTGACAAGAAAACAAACTAGTCCTTCAGTTTTAGAGATACATTATGGCTAAAATTTATAAAGGAGCTGCCAATTTGTAATATACGGGAAAACCCGACCACGCTTCGCTACGTCTCGGAATTTATAGCAGACTGAGTCAAATTTTAAGGATGATATCACCAAAACTAGTTGAGATATGGAACTCAACCACATCTATAATTGCAGCATTAATTACACCTTTCGTTTGGTACCCATATTGTACTAACACATTTTAGCTCACCCTGGCCCACATCTTGGTCAAGTTATTGAAATAGTGAATACCTTGCATCTTAGCTTAGACTTCTATTTAGAAGTTTTTGATTGATACTGCTGCTTGGGATTCTACGAGTATTGCCTTAATAATGTTCCCCTGTAAATTTTTCTAGAACATCTGCAATTTACATAGATCGACATTTTACAATTGTATTTTATGTAGAGATTAATCACTTGTCGGAAATAAACAAAATCGCACTAATATAAAATATAATCCACATACAAACCCACATAAACAAAGTAGATATAAAATTTTTGATCAAATTTTTATTTTGTAAATTTAAAATTTCGTAGATCTTAAAGTTTTTATATTGAGGAAGAACTTTTATATAAGCGTTGGAAATTGCCCCACTGTCCCCCCTTTCCATCTAGTTAAACATTCTTTTATTGGTACTATTTCAAAAACCAGAAATTGTACCTAAAAAGTATTTGGTTTTTGAGAATTCAGTAATCTATTATGTACATAACTGCAAATCACCGTATTTCGAAATATTTTTTAAAGTAAATAATATTTATTTTAAATCATTTGGCTTTAAGAGTGAAATGCTGATGTTTACAAAAGATCCATAAAAAATGTTTGTGAGTATTTTTCTTTTCAACTTAAAATATTAAAAATTCTTTTCATAAAAGATTTTACATGAGAATGACGACGAAAGAGCATGCTTCTTAACCACTTCCGCATTCTGCATAACACTGTGCTCGATCAAAAAATCAACAGAGAGGAGGCATATCAAGTAAAGATAACTCGAGTATGCTGAGCACGACGGTACTATTCCTTTGTCTAGGTTAGCTCTTGTTTAGGAGATATTGGCCTTTAAAAGTATCTTAGAAAATGGCTGATTTTGGTTTATGAAGGGTTCATATAACTGAAAATTTTTATATGATATCGGAGTAAAAAAACAAAACGTGCATCTTTTTGTAAAGATTATACGTCACAGAAGATATTTCATCAAAAATTTTATTGCAATAGTTAAATAAAATAAAAAATATCTTTGGAATAAAATTTCAGAAAAAACATTTATAAAACGCTTTCTTTGAAAATATTTTATAAACTTACATTAATAAGCTGTTAATTAAGGCACCGGTTTGATTATAAAACTCATATTTTTAAACGAAAAATCAGCACTTTGTCAGTTTAATAATTATTTCAAAAAGCTTTTTTAAAATTTATTTTAAGTTTACTTTGCCTGTTGCGTATTAACACAAATTCTTTGTAGAAAAAAACTGAAATATGACGTTATCAAAAATGTTTTCATATAGGTGATCTACACAATAGAAAATACGTTCTGATAGTTTCCGCTCCACTGCCGGGTTTGAACTAATTAAAAGCGACTAACTAGTTTTTTTTTTTGGCGCTTAAGATCTGGTTCGTAACCGGAAAAGTTTTTTATTAGTTACTGGTTTCCCTGCAAGGACTGTATATATTTACTAAATACTATTCGTTCAACAGTATGTGTATGTAAATATGTATCAGGGAAAACTGCCCATCCATCCATTCCTTCGTTAAATGCGAAACGAGTATGAGCTCACTTTCAATGTATTTGGTGTTGTTGTGCTTCGTTTTTAATTCATTAACCTCTGAAACAGTCGCTCCAATTGAAAGCCGTAAACATTTACTTACACATATACACATACATACAGAAAAATTAACACGGGTATAAAATAAATGAGAAAATGGAAAATGCCTGTTAAATATTGACGACTGATTCCCCAGAGTTCCTTATATGGATATGTATGTATATGTATATGCATCTTTTGATTGGACAGCTGTGTAGTTCCCCGAAATGAGTCGACAGCACTTGTCATTTCAACACACAACGTGTATTTGAATAAGCACGATAGACTATATACACTTTACTTATACTCTAAGGCCCGGTTTTTCAGTCCTTGGTTAAGCTCAGTTTAAACTAAGTTTGCTTAAACTCGGCATAAATTTAAACTCCAGTTAAACTGCAGAGCGGTGTTTCAGTGTGAGTTTAAGGCCGCTTTTAATATTTGCTTTTTATACGGCAACATTGGTTTTTTCTTTATCTAGATACGGCAACAGATAATATTTGTATACATATTCAACCCAATTGCTTCTCCTCAGTATTGTAATAGTTAGCATTTCGCCAATTTCTGCATCACTATAATCACTTTCGTCAGATGATATATCCAGTATTTAATTAAATATAAAAATATCGTCCTTTCTTAATTGCGTTCAGCTTATTGTTTCACAACCAAAACCATCAAATATGCAAAACAGCTGACAGGTTAATTAGAGTTTAACCCTGCCGAATTGACCGCTTAAACTACGTTTAAACTTCGTTTAAAGTTGACTGAAAAACTGCGCAACAAGTTTAAGCTTAGTTTAACTGACAAATTGAGTTAAACTTGTACTGAAAAACCGGGCCTAAGTAGCACTATAAAGCGTCAGCCTTAATCTTACTTATATTATAAATGCGTAAGTTTGTGAGTGAGTGTGTTTGAACCGTTTTCACGCCCAAACTACAGCACCGATCTGTACGAAATTTTGCACACTTTTTTCCCGATGTCTCGGATAGGTAACAGGTTTCTTGAAATCTAAATACCTCACATGGTTATGGAGTTATGGACACTAATGTGACCCAACTAACCCAAAAATGTATTTTATCCAATGAATTTATGCAATTTGGTGCCCTAAAACCTTAAAATGTGCATACAATATGGGTATTGAACGAAAGGGGAAGGCCACAGTATTATTTTGGACTTGCAGTATTTCGATAAATTAATCGATAACTGAGTTATCGATCAGAATGTGGTTGCCCAAAAACCACGAATTTGCATACAATATTGGTATTAAACGAAAGGGGAAGGCCACAGTATTCTTTTGGATCCTGCAATATTTCGATAACTTTATCGATAACTGAGTTATCGGTCAGAAACCCCTGAATTTGCATACAATATGGATATCAAACGAAAGGGGGAAGGCCACAGTATTCTTTTGGACTGCAATATTTCGATCAATTAATCGATAGCTGATTTATCGGTCAGAATGTGGTTACCCTAAAACCCCTAAATTTGCATACAATATGGGTATCAAACGAATGGGGAAGAAATCATTATTCTTTTGGACCCTGAAATATTTCGATAACTTTATCGATAACTGAGTTATCGGTCAGAATGTGGTCGCCCAAAAACCCCTGAATTTGCATACAATATGGATATCAAACGAAAGGGGAAGGCCACAGTATTCTTTTGGACTCTGCAATATTTCGATCAATTAATCGATAACTGAGTTATGGGTCAGAATGTGGTTGCTCCAAAACGCCTAAATTTTGCATACAATATGGGTATCAAACGAAAATGGAAGGCCACAGGTTTCGTTTGGACATTGCAATATTTCGATAAATTTATCGATAACTGAGTTATCGGTCAAAATGTAAAAGCCCTGAAACCTCTAAATTTGCATTAAATATGGATATGACACGAAACGGAAAGATGCATATGGATTTCTCGATATTTCAATAAACTAACCGATAATGCTGTTTTGTTATATAAGTTAATCGATAACTGAGTTATCGGTCAAAACGTGCCTAAAAAATTCATCGCCATATCTACAAAAATACTTTTAAAAACTAATTGCTATGATTTTAAAGTTTAGTTACTATGCATCAAGGCGAATTCATATAAGGTGAGAGCAAGGCGAATTTAGCATGTTCAGAAATGTCAGATAAAAAGAAAATAACGTTCATGTAATGAATTCGCCTTGCTATACATACAATACCAATTTTATTTTGCGTTTTCGGTACTTTTTCTGTCACTTAGGGAAAACAGATTCAAGACGACAACGACGGTGCGGCATCTGTCAAATTATTTTTATACATGTTCTTATGTAGAGGAATTTTTTGAATGCCGCTGTCGCCAGATTAGATCTATTTCTAATTTGACAGCGACGGTCGTGGCGTCCTTTTTTCTCTTTGTGAATTAAATCGAAAATATATGCAAATTGCTTTAAATATGTGTTCAAATTGATTAGTTTTATGTTTTTTTTTTACACATGCAATACTTTTTTCAAAATTTTTTTGCTGTTGTTTGAGCTAATGCAGAACTGTCGTTGCCGCTTTCATTATTATCATGTTGTCGTTGCTTGGCGGAAATTATCGTCAAGCTTCGGTTTTTCGCAGTTGTCGTTCGCAGTCGTCGTTTTGAATGTCGGCCGGGCTATTGTCGTCGTTAATAAATATGAGTAAATCGTCACCTGTCAAACATAAAATCAAATATTTTGAATGAATTTTTTGTAACGTTTGAGCAAAATAGTTGTG
Organism: Merzomyia westermanni; assembly: GCA_949987695.1. Classification (NCBI taxonomy): domain Eukaryota; kingdom Metazoa; phylum Arthropoda; class Insecta; order Diptera; family Tephritidae; genus Merzomyia; species Merzomyia westermanni. The sequence goes on from OX465288.1 coordinate 53,539,221, forward strand.
CATTTTAAAGATATTGATATCGTTTCTGCGGAAAATATCCTTTTAGTAAGTTTAGCAATTCTTCATATTTTGGTTGCTTCGCTGTTTCGTAAAAATTAAACTTTTATGAGTGTTTATATAATAATACAATTTATGAAGCTCTTAAGGTTTGTTCTGTATGTATCTCTTCTTCAATTTGATCTGAAAAATAATTAATAGCTTTGGCTTTTGTTTAGAATCCTGTATTAGAAGTTGGTCCTCTGTGTGAATTTAATTGTTTACAAGTGCTGCTAAGAAATTTTTAATATTTGGTGTGTAACCTGATTATTTAAGGTTTTTTGTATATCATTATTTTAAGGAACATGTGAACTTTAAAACTTATCTGTTTGATAAATAAAAATGTTTTCAAAAGAAGGTTAGTTATTTTGCTTTGTTGCTTACAAAAACGAAAACGTATAAAAGCGGACTGTTTCCATGCATACAATGTACACAAATAAAGCGGGTTAAAACAAATGATCAAATTATTAAAGCGGATTGATACCGATATCTGTTTTATTAAAAAAGTTCTCAAGCGGGTTATGGCGAATGTAATCGTTGCGCATGTTTACAATGAACTGTCATTTTAGTTCTTCTTATTACTTCACTTCCATCATTCTTTGGAATTACATAGTAATTAAGAGTTGCCTTATGGGCGCAAACATACCGGCCGCCTTGAACGACCATTTTAAGTTCAAAATTAAATTCAAAATTCAAATTACATTACTAAAACTATAAGTATTACAAATCAAATATCATTTCTTGTTGGCAAAAGCGTCAGCTTCGCTATAGGACGAACCAATTCGCCATCTGCTGTCTTCAGTCTGACTACGCGTACTTGTCCATCTGCGCCTGGGCAACACTGAATAACTCGTCCAAGTCGCCATTTAGTGGGTGGGACGTTCGCATCATGAATGACGACCACGTCATCTTCTCTTAAATTCTGAGACGGACGAAACCATTTAACTCGTCGCTGCAAGTTGACGAGATATTCGCTTCGCCAGCGAGACCAAAAATGTTGGCGCATTGCACTGATAATTTGCCACCTTTGATGTAATGCCCCTGAGAAATTATCTGTGTCAGGTTCAGGTAACGCCTTAATTGGTTCGCCAATCAAGAAATGGCCAGGTGTGAGAATTTCCAAATCATCTGCATTAGCTGAGTGCCAATATAGCGGTCGTGAATTCACGCATGCTTCCACTTCTGCCAATAGCGTAGAAAATTCTTCATAACTTAATAAATGATTACCGAGAGCGCGCTTTAAGTGGTACTTCACTCTCTTCACCCCAACTTCCCAATAGCCACCCATGTGTGGTGCGCTTGGTGGATTAAAGTGCCATGTTACTTGCATGTTCGCCAAATATGACGTCAGTCTTTCATCTCTCATACAACGTTGGTAAGCAGCGTGTAACTCCCTTTCGGCGCCAACGAAATTAGTGCCGTTGTCCGAATATACGTGCTGACAATAACCTCTTCGATTTACGAATCTTGAAAAAGCTGCAATAAACGTAGGGGAAGAGAGATCTCCACCGCACAAATGAAACTGCAAACGTAAGCCTTGCATGATTTCGCTCCTCTACCTTGGGTAAACTTAATAAAATAGGGTCCCGCAAAGTCTACGGCACTGTGTAGAAAACATCGGGAACTAGTTAGGCGGCTGATTGGCAAATCTGACATTATTTGACCAAGAGGTTGGCGGTTTATGCGTTTGCATTTGGCACATTTATGATAAATAGAACGAACGAGGTTGCGAGCACCCAACACCCAGAAACGACGTTGTAAAATTGTTTGCATGATTTGCGGGCCTGCGTGAAGTGTATTGCGATGAATGTCAAATATAATGATCTTTGCTAGTGATGATTTCTTCGGCAAAATTATAGGGTGTTTGACGTCGGCAGCGACCGAAGCTCTCTTTATTCGCCCGCCAACACGAAGAATCCCATCAGCATCCAAAAACGGTTGAAGCCAGTGATGCGTTGCCCTCTGGCTGTCCGTAGGTTTTTGAGCAGACGGAGAACGTAGGCCATAACTCTTTTGAGCTTGATAAATGAGCTATATCGTGACAACAGCTCCCACTCATCTTCGGTTTGAGTGAGATGTGATGACTTTGTTGATCGCAGTTCAGAGCTAACGATTGGGTTGCGTTTTGTCAGCTGCTCTAAATCCTCTGCTGCTTGATGCTGCCACTGGTTTTCGTTTTCAGCCAACCAATGTGGCCCTTGCCACCACAGATGATGTGCGAGTAGGTTTGACGGAGTCATGCCTCTAGAAGCGCAGTCAGCTGGGTTGTGTTCCGAGCGGACGTGTCTCCAACAGTCAGGAGGTAGAACTTCCTGTACAGCAGCTACGCGATTCGCAACAAAGACAGACCATCGACTTGGGTGACTCTTCAGCCAAGCTAACGTAATAGTAGAGTCAGTCCATGCGTACATTCGTGGCATTTTGCAGTCGAAGCTTAACTGCACCTGTTTGACGAGTTTGGCGCCTAAATGCGCTGCGCATAATTCCAAACGTGGGAGCGTGGTGCTTTTTAAAGGTGCTACCTTGGCCCGAGCGGCGACTAAAATGACCTTAAATTTCCCATCGTATAGTTGCGTGCGACAATAGAGCACGGCGGCGTAAGCACGCTGCGATGCATCAGTAAAAACGTGGTACTCAGCATGATCGACGATGTCACTTGTCCCAATCCAACGATTTAGCTTGAGATCCGTGAGCTTAGGCAGCTGCTGACGATGACGGAGCCACTCTGCAGCGATATCGACAGGCACAGGTTCATCCCAATCAACATCCGCTCGCCAGATTCGTTGAAGCCAAGTTTTAGAAAGAATAGTACAAGGTGCGATTAATCCGAGCGGGTCGAAGATTTTACTTGAGTCTGACAGAAATACTCTTTTCGTAAGAACTGCATTCAGCGGTGCCAGATTCAGCGCAATCGATAAACAATCGTCACTCGTATTCCAAATTGTTCCAAGTGTTCGTACTTCATCGCCGTCAGCCAACAGATGCGTGATTTGTTTCGAAACGTGTGGTATCTTCTCCCATAGTTCGTCGCAATTAGTTGCCCATTTTCGCAGCTCGAAACCGGCGCTAGACAGAACTACGGTTACATCATTTTGTAGCTTGATGAGCTGATCTATCGAATATGAGCCCGTGAGAAGATCATCCATGTAAAAGTCGCGTGTAATAACAGCGGACGCAACTTTATGCGTTTCAGCGGAATCTGACGCGATTTGATGCAGAGATCGTACGGCTAGATGCGAAGCCGAGGCGACCCCGTAGGTTACGCGAAGCATGCGGTAGTCCTGGATGCGTTCAGTTGATGTGTCACGCCAGACTATGCGTTGGTAGTCAGCATCTTGTTCAGCGACGTATACTTGCCGATACATCTTCTCGACGTCGGACATTATGGCGTAGCGATGTGTGCGGAATCGTACCATTATGGAGAACAGGTCCTCTTGTAATTGTGGACCCACCATTAGCGCATCATTTAAGGAAGATCCTGATGATGTTTTCGAGGACGCATTAAACACCACTCTAAGTTTAGTAGTGGAGCTGGTGTTCTTAACAACAGCATGGTGCGGCATGTAGTAACTTGTATGCGGGTGAGCGTCGCCTACGAGTTCCATGTGGCCCATGGTTACGAGTTCACACATAAATTCGACGTATTGACGGCGTAACTCGTCATCAGCAGCGAAACGTTTTTCCATCCTCAGCAAACTTCTTACAGCAATATTTTTCGACTCTCCTAGAGTTACGGATTCCTTAAACGGAAGACGTACGATGTAACGCCCGTCGTCGGCGCGGCGGCAGGACTTGCGGAAATGATTTTCACAAGCCTCCTCTTCAGCGGTTAGATATCGCTTAGGTGGAAACTCTTCAAGCTCCCAGAATTTACTCACCATTCTGACGAGCTGCACATCACAGTGGAGAGACAAGACTCCTGCACCGGGACTTGACGAACGCATAGCCTTTCCGAAAAGGACCCAACCAAAAACTGTGTTTTGTGCCATGGGTGTATCCGGTGGCCCCTTACAGATTCCCGTTAGCAAGAATTGATCCATCTCGTCCATCCCTATTAGGATATCAATAGGACCAGGTTTAGCGAAATGCGGATCTGCAAGCGTAAGATTTCGTAGATGAGGCCAAGAAGACATCTGCACACAAACACTAGGAAGATCGTTTGTAATCTTTGATAGAATTAGCGAATTGATTGTGAAACTCTGATGGAGAGATCGAGGCGCAAGCGATAGGTTTGGCTCACCCTTAACCCTGCCGCCATCTGAGGAACCAATCCCCGTGACATGAGCGGTCGAAGGCTTCCTTGACAGACGAAGGCGTTGTATACAAGCCTCAGTCACGAAGGATGCATGTGAGCCGTTGTCAAACAACACTCGTGCGGGTTGCCATCGCCCTGCGTGGTCTTTCAAATATATTTCAGCGGTTGCCAACAAAATGGCTTTGCCAGCTTCAGCGACGTGAGATGCTACGCAACCAGATTGTGGTGCATCGGAGTTAGCAATAACCATCGGTGTTGTAGTAGTATTATCCGTCGAAGAAGACATACTAACTTTATGCGTGGAAAAATTTCCTTGCTGCTTTACGAATGGAGCAGCGTTTGTATTCAGCTCGGTACTAGTATTGTCTTCTTGGCTGCAGCCATGCAATAATGTGTGGTGTCAACGTTTGCAAATGTTACAGTTCGATGAACTGCGACATTTTGCTTGAAAGTGACCGTTACTTAGACAATTTATGCAAGCGTTATGTTTTTTGACTAATAAAAACCTTGTAGCAGAATTTAGTTTGCGAAATGTGGGACAAGCGTAGGTTTGTGATTGCTGTTGCAATTAAAGCATGAAGCTGCACTGGCTCCAGCATCAACTGAGTTGGATGACGATGAACGTTGCTCACCAATAGCATGAAGCACATTTGTTGTCTTTGTTGCAGATTTGGTTGACGCGCTTGATGCTTGCGTTGACGTTATACCACTCGTTGGTACCATTTCTAATGAACGTGCCCGTGTTTCCAAAAACTCGACTAGTTGTTCAAAGGTAGGTAATATATCTCCTACCAATGACAACTCCCATTGCTTTCTGGTTTCATAAGCCAATTTTGAAACCGTTATGTGCACAAGCCAATCGTCCCAATATTCTACCGGCCGACCTAATGCTTTTAGCGAACCAACATGTTGCATAGTAACATTTAAAACCTGCTTAATTGCCTTGCCAGTATCTCGCGGTGCCTTTTCGATAGCGAAAATTGCTTTGAAATGGCTATCAACCATGACACGCACAACCTTATAACGCGTGGTGAGTAAATCCCACGCGGCATCGTAGTTGCCATCAGAAATTTGTAAACTACTTACAAGTTGTAGCGCCTCACCTTGCAGACAATTGCGTAAATAATGCAGTTTCTGACTAGCAGATAAACTGGCGTTGTTGTGTACGAGAGACTGGAATGCGTCGAAAAATGATAACCAATTTGTAGGGTCACCACTGAAATTTGGTAGCTGCAATTTGGGTAGCTGAACTGGCGATGACGTGAAAGTTGTTGTTGTAGATAAACGTGGGGTCTCAGGAACTCCAATGGGACGTCTAAAATTCGTCTTTGCTATTACGTACTATTCTTCTGCCTGTGTGCGCGATTGCTCTTCAACTGGCGCATTTTCTTCGCCACATGATAATTCGACTTCTTGTTGAGCTTCGCAGAATCTGAGCCACTGCTCCTCGAGAAGCTGCAGATAAGTTTCTGTTGACTCCCTATCTAATGCCAATTCATCTTTTTTGCTAGCCGTGAGATATCTTTTAATTGCATGTAAGGCTGAATCTCTTACCTTTACTTTCGACATGGATGTTGCTGGGGGGTAGTTGATTGTTTGCAAGTTGGGTTATGTTCACACACGTGTACGAATTTGTCGATATGCGCTTAAAAATTGCACATATGTACACAAAAGCGATTGTTTGCTGATTAAACCTATTTTGATGTAGGTTTTCAATGGTTTTAAAAACGATTTCAAAGTTTTTCAAATGTGTTTAGATCGTATTTTGCACTTTGTAAATTAACACGATCCGGCTCGAAGGACCAGTTGTTGCTTACAAAAACGAAAACGTATAAAAGCGGACTGTTTCCATGCATACAATGTACACAAATAAAGCGGGTTAAAACAAATGATCAAATTATTAAAGCGGATTGATACCGATATCTGTTTTATTAAAAAAGTTCTCAAGCGGGTTATGGCGAATGTAATCGTTGCGGATGTTTACAATGAACTGTCATTTTAGTTCTTCTTATTACTTCACTTCCATCATTCTTTGGAATTACATAGTAATTAAGAGTTGCCTTATGGGCGCAAACATGCTTATTTCTTTGATGCGAGCGGAGCCGCGGGTAAATGCTAGTATTTATATAAAGTAGAGCTCTAGATACCCGGGTATCGATCAGTTCGAGTAGCTCAAACTCGGTCGAAACTCGTTCGTTGCTCAAATGTTTGCTCAAAACTTTCCAGCATTTGAGCATTGAATAATTTAAATTTTACAATTTTTATTTGTCAGAAACTGAAAAGTTTTCTACGTATAAAAGAACCATAAAATAAAATATGCGTCACTAGATGGAACCTTGGTGCAATGCAGTATATGCCATGTAATTGTTGATCGGATGCATATATTTTGCTTTTCAATAATGTTGACGCTGTGTATAAAAAATTTTTGAAACCCGAAAGCAAAGTGCTGACAAATTAATCAAAAGAAGTCAAAATAATAAATCTAAATATTGCTCGAATTACTCGGAAAAGCTCGATATGCTCAAGTTCAAGCTCGAAAATTTTCGAGTATTGGGCAACGAGCAGATGTGCGAGTACTCGTTGGTCATATACCCGGGCTGCTCGAAAATGTGCGAGCAAAATCGAGAGCTCTAATATAAAGTACTGTCAGAATATTCATACTTGACCCCCACATGAATTGATTCAAATTTATTTTCAGCTGATGTGAATACAGTAGATTTGAATATTTTACTTGAAATAGAAAATACTTACTTACAAGACGGCAAGTTATCTTTTTAACTCAGGGTTGATTTGAAAGTTTGTAAAAACATTTAACAATTCATTTGACCTTGACTCTGAAGTAAAAATATAAATTTTTTTTGTGCAACTGGTCAGCCATCAGAATATTACAATTACAATTTTCAAAATTCAAATAAGAGAGTCTTAATGATTGAATTAAACAGATTTCATTCATTTTGAATGAAAGCCTACGCACAGCTAACAATCTTTCTTGAAAGCTGTTTTTTTCTGAATAAAATGAAATTTGGGAGGTTGATTCTATATAAGAATTCGGAAAGGCTTTGGACCAGTAGAATGTGGACCAGGATAACCATATAACGTGTTCATACAATATGGGTTTCACACGAAAGGTGTTGATGAGGGTTAAACAAGGAGTGATTATTAGTCCCATATGAGAATCAAGGTTCCGAGATATTAACTGAAATGTGGACTAGGTGTGGCCGTAGGAGGTGCTTGTCTTGTACGATATGGGTATCAAATTTAACGCCCTGATTAGGGTATCAGCAAGCAGTGGTTTTTAGGTCAATACAAGATCTCCTTTCCGAGATATTGACCTAATTATAGACAAGGAATATTGTTAGGCATAGTTTGCAAAAGCAAAAGCGGATGATGAGGAAGTAAGGGAGGGGCACAGGCAGAAGAATATGGATCTAAATGAGAAGGGAGAGAGCTCTTCGGTTGAGAAACTTGTGACGGGTCTGCTAGTTTTGGATAAATCTATTTCTTTCACGTTAAGTTTTGTTTGCAATTTACCTTTTTAAGCCCGGAATATTTCTAAAAATTAAAAAATCCCATTATATTCATAATACATAACTAGACACAGTCCTGGTGTTAATCCAACATTTTTATACCTTTCATGTACATGAAATGGTATTATAACTTTGGTCCGATGGTTGTAAGTATGAGAAGAAGAAGAAATAGACCCACTAAGAAGTATATCGATATGATAAAGACGATGAGCTGAGTCGAGTTAGCTATGTCCGCCTCTCTGCTTGACCCCAAAGTAGTCCTTCAGTCCTGAAATTTGGTATCGGGCCGACATTGTGTATTATAATAATACTTTCTCGGAATCAAATAGATCCCCCAATACAACACATACCCGCATGTGTGTAGTGAGAATCATTAAGATTGAACATATGTATCGTACAGCCCCTATACCAACAATTTTTCCGATAAAATAGGTTTGGGCTATGTATATTTCAATTAACAGGGTAGGACCGTCAAATTTTCACAGTTTTTATTCATTGTAATGAAATATCGGACACCGAAAACCGTGTTGCGTTGTCTGGAATGGTTTTAAGCAGCGCTCTCCTTATATGTTTTTTTATTCATAATTTTGCATGCAAATATTGAAATATACATTCGAATATATGAATATTATCTGTTTTACTTGTTTTTTTTTTTTAAACGGAAAAAAGTAAAAAAAAATTATTTTTTTTTGTATGAAACCCCCATGTACCCTTTATTATAGCTATCTAACATTTACTTTTAAATACATTCACAGAATTGCTTATTCATATCATATCTGATATGTATTTATTTAAAGTCGAAATAAATCCAAACCAATATGATGCGTTCAAATTCGATATGAATGATCCAGTTTCAGTTTAGGATGGATTCAAGCGGACGCTAATTCATACTTTGATCAATAAAGGAAAATATTTTTAAAATTGGATGTTGCAATAGTAATTTTCGCTATTTAGAGGCACATTAACTAATAGATGGAGGAGTAGACGCCACGTCAATAAAAACAACTCCGGCCCGGAGCGTCCTTTCCTTCGATACATGCCATGCTACAAGGGCTATCGCATCTTCTGTCGAACCTGTCCATGATCCCAAGGGATATATATAATAAGATTCTTATAGTTTGTGATCGCTCAATAGCAGCACATTTTGGAAAGAGTGATTGTCCTCTTTATCTAGGCCAGAGGGGACAGAACTTACCTCCTGCTTGTTAAGGCCAATGCTATCATGCTTTTCCGCTTCTTCCTGAAAACCATTTTGTGAGCCTTTGGAGTTAAGAGGATATCAACCGACCGGGTAGTGAACCCTTCACTTAAAATGATTCAAACATGTCAACTATACGCCTTGAAAGGGTTTATCTTGGAAGTCACAAGAAATGATGTCTTCATCAGATTTGGACGTAGTTATTAAACTTGCACAAAGTTTATAAAAATTTAATAAAGTTTTGTAGCAAAGTTCAAAACAAAATTGTGGTACGCATTTCAAGATATTTAAAACTTAACAATAAAATTACAAACAAAAAGAAGTACTAGAGCAATTCATTCTGACTCGCAAATTCCCAGAAAGCCTCTCAAGCTTTTATGGAAAATTATTTTATTTACAAAAACATTTTAATTTTGCTGTATATACAATTATGCAATGGAGTGTATACACTTATTTATGGTTGTTTTGATCTCTATGTTGTTATTTTTCCTTAAAGTAAATACTTATAAATTGTATCAATTGAATTTATTGTTTTCCTTCATAATTATATCCTCAGGCTAAAACTCTTTGCCAGCTCATTTTGTCATCACATTTAAAGTTCGCTGATCTAATTAGGCCATGTGATTATTTTCTTTATTGTTACACAGCGAATTTTCTTTCCGAAGGCGTTTTACATTTGAAATAACAAATTCTTACTGAGATTTTAAGTCTAGGTGCATTGTTGAAAACAATTGTGATAATAACGGTATATGCAGAGTTGTTAAGGAATGCATTCCTTTTCGAATAATTATTCGTTGGATTGCAGATTTTGGATTGCAGCCATATTTTGGAATAAGGAATGCAAATTTGCAGTGATTACTCCTTTTTGTATTCTGGAATAATTATTCCTTTTGCATTCCTCATGTGGAATAAAAAAAATTTTGAAGCATTCCATTTAAAATTGCAATTCATTATAACCCCCGTTGATTTATTTCGTTGCAACGTTATCTTTTACATTTTGAAAATTCAGTTTTGTGAATTACGGAAACGAAACTATTTTGATAATTTTATTTTGTGAACTAACGAAACGAAATAGAATTGTTTCGTTCGTTGAACATTCCTGTTTTGAAGTATTCTCAATTAAACGGATACAGATTCCTAAACTATGCCAAACTTCTTATATTAACAATTTCTTTATGGGAAAGTTATTTCTGAGCAGTGGGTATTTATGGAATGTCCCATTGTTACTGATCAAAAACCCTACAGTAAGTGGTGCTGTGTAAGCGTTTGTATTATCATGACATGCAATGATTCGACGGTTTATGTTGTTCCTTCTGATTTCAGAGATAACTTCAGGCAAATAAATTGGAGTATAGGAACCAGTCAGCATTAAATGTCATTTGATCCTCTACTGAAACAGTCGCAACATGACCCACTTTTCTAAAGAAATAAACAATCATTTTTTTAGGCTTATTTTCGAACAACTAAACTCTGGGTTGCTGTTTAGTTTTATCCTAGATTCGTCACTTTTTACGATGTTATGTACCTAATTCGAAAGGCCCCCTTCGAATTTCTTTAGCATTCCCTTGCAAGACTTGACAAGTGTCTGTGTTTATTCTTCTTTAAAATGATCGGGCAAAATAGTATGCATTTGTTTCGCCGCAATATCTAAGGATGCCTCTATCTCACTATAGGCCACATGCCGATTTGGCAAAATGATTTCACGCACAGCATCAATATTGTAACGAATTCGATGATTCCTGGATTATTAATCTTGGGTTCGATCACTATAGGGTCAAATAAACACACTCACAGATACTTCAACTAATAGCTAGTTTATTTACTAGTAATAAACGCAATACAAATTTAAGAGGTTGGTAACTTCACAGTAGTTCACTGAACAACACTTAAAGATAAACTGATCAACCTGCATTGCTTGTTCACTGCCTTAAATAGTCCGACAGGGTGCTACCCTACGAACCCAGAAGCTTCTTGGTTGTTCGCTCTTCGTGTTCTCGAAGGGTCGGTGTTATTTATTGGCTTCTCCTCTTTGCATCATATTCGTTAACACTTGTGCGATCTACTTGATTCCGCAAAACTTTTGCATTGCCTTCTTATCAGCGATTAGAAGAGTTAAAAATATCCAGGAAGAAGTTGAGTTAGCGTGAATTTCCATCAATCTCTGCATGTTTCCAATGAACTTTTCAAATTAAGTTTTTCAATGGCTTTACATGCACGGTTAAAAATTTGAGTGTAAATTTGAATTTTTCATCCCAGTTATGTCCTCTAAAGCTGGAGTAATTTAAATTTTAAACCAAATTAAGTTTGATAAAATATGTATGTAGTTCAGACAGTTTCAAAATAACCTAAAATTACTCACCGAGTTCATATGCATCCAGTGGGTAGGCATATTTCTTATGAGATAAGTCTCATGAAAATAGTTGCAAGAAATGTTTTAACGAAAATAAGCTAACTTTTAAAAAGGTAATGTACGCTCCGTCAAGCACGTTACTTTCAAGGACATCGCTATAGAGATATTCCTGTATTTTCATGCAGCATATAAGTACAGTGCCAAACTTTACCTTACGAACCAAAATATGCATAAAGTTCTCTTTAGCGATGTGCTACATAAACACAAAATTTTAGACGTGGAATGTAAAGTGAATAAATTAAGCCAAATACATATGCTCGTGCTAGAAAACACATTTTATAATTTAAACATAGACAAGAACAATGGGATTGAATTGAATAAATCAAGCTAGGATATCATTATCAAACTAACGTCAATTGGAAGCACCAAAGAAGTCCAAGTTTTCCTTCACATATTTTTTCCATCTAAGGCCTCACCTTCAACTGCTACCGACACGCTAAATATAAACCCTCCGACAGAATTTGCCTTAAGGGTTGCGGTTCGGCCCTAACCTGCCTTTTTTTCGGGGCGTTACGGCCATATCAATGTCTATAGTTTGATTACTCTTGAACAGTCCACCTGACAAAAAATTTCGTTTCGTATATGCAGATAAATGTTTTTTACTTCAATAGTTTGGCAGTTTTACATTAAAAATTAGACTATCAATGATAGGCCCCTAGAAATTAATATAGGGATCGGTAAATTTTACAGTATTTTTCACAGTAATTTGAAAAAAAAAAAGTTTTTTTATTTGGTCCAGTCTGTATGTGCTTCCATTGTTTGCAACCCAATATACAGCCGTCATGCGGCAAGAATGAAAGAGGTCCAAATGAAGCTTATTGCGTTTGGTTCAGGTGCAAATAATTTTGTTGATCCGATGCCATCTTATATTTCTCGGTGTACGCTAGTCAATCTTGAATCTCTTGAAACATGCACAACTCTTGTTATTAACTGGTTAGACTGCGAAGCGTTCAAAAAAATTTCATACAATCTGTCTAATAGCTGCATTGGTTTGTTTTACCTTTCAATTTGTGCACCACAGGGCTAAATACTTCCTCTTCGACCCTATTCTTCACTCTTTATCGGAACTCAATTAACTCCCGAAAAGGCTAAATATGGATTTCTCTCTGTCTATGGATATGTTCAGTCCCTTCCTAATCTCATTTATCTAGCTAGTTATATTTTTTTAGTTTTAATATTTTTGGTATTTTGGCCGTAATAGACTGAATACCCTAAATTGAATACAGAAAAGTTCTTATATGATCGAAGAATATATACTAATCTCCCCATAAGTCCGACCACACAATAACTGAGGGAACTACTACCCGTCAAAAGAAGGCTGCGTTTTGAATTGTTAGCTAGGACTTCTTTTCCGATATGAAAAGCTTCTCAAAAAAATCCATCTGCCTGAGAGAAAAAAGTTCCCTAAGGTGGAGAGTTGAAGGTTAACTTTGAGGACCAGGAGCATAACCACGTCCATATCTATGCTCATTTAATAGGGTTGGAATTATCTTTGACAGCGCGGCAGCTTCTCTTGGTCCTTTACCTAACTGAAATTTCAAAGAGCGCTTCTCAAATATTTCAACTCATCACGATGTATATAGTAAGATGAGATACCGATATTGGAGAGTTATCTGGGATGTCTCCTTTTGCGACTAGTCACACAAATTTTTTCCGGGTTAAAACTGTCATACATGCATATATTTGCACATATGTACATTAGACTGGGTCGGTCCGGTTTTTAAAACTGATGCGTCAAAGTTTTAGTTTTGAGAAGCTCTATATTTCCTTCTCATGTCCTTTTGACCTCTGAAGTCCTTTTCATATAGTTTCGTCAGCTAACTTAGTTGTTCGCCTTTCAAATATCCTCTTTGTTTCGACAAACGAAACCGCGTTAAAATTCAAGACACTGTCGCCTTTTAACTGATTGATTAAGTTAATAAACAAGGAAGTTATAGAAGTTTCAATATTTATTATATTTAGTATATTGTTTACTTGAACAAATATTTAATCGGTTTTTATATTTGAAGGAAAAATACTACGTCACTTTAAAAGCGAACAGAGTTTACATTGAAAAGCTTCTTAAAATATTACAAGTGTCCGGTTGTGCGTGTATTTTAATCAATATTTTTCAACTAATAAACATAAGTGGGATCAAATAAAATACAACAGCTTTCTCACACAAGCTTCAAATTCATGTCCCGACTTTTGCTACTTTTTCTCCGACCCAGCCTTATGTATATACGCAGTTGTTATTTGCTACATGTTCAGTGCGTTAGAATCACAAGGCGGCTTGGCTAGCGAGCGTTGATGTATTTTGTAGATTGTGGACCTCTTCCATATCATAATTTTACATAGTAGATGTGAAACCTTAACGATGAATGCCAACAGCAAATTGACAATAATTTAACCATGAGAAAGTACATCCTATTGTTTTAGTGCTTCATACCGTAGGCCTGCAATTCGCAGTGGTTGCGCCGTCTTAAATATAGTGAATAGTTCACATATTTTTATAAATTATAAAATTTGTCACATAATTTTTTGGGAGAATCTAAGGAATCGTACCTCTATACTTATAAATGTACTTCTAAAGTGCTGGACTATTTCGTAAAGATTTAAACCAAAAAAAGACATTCCATTGTTTTTCCTTTTCAAAAAGAGAGACCTCAATATGATATTGTTGCACGAAAAATGGGAATGCGCTTATCAAGCCACAAAGACAAATATGGTATACTAGCAACCCGCACCTTGTTTCACACAGGTTGATAATGTTTAAAACAACTTTATAATTGAAACAAAAGTAATTTTTTTCACACTTCAAGTATTGAATGAATAGCCTCTTTCTGGAGATATGGATGAAAATGTGGATTAAAGAACACCAAAATAAAGCGGTTTTGGGGATAATGACCGTAATTTTGAAAAGCGATATGTAGGTAAGGGCGGCGATATGGAGGTTTTAAGAGTGAAATTAGTAAAAAATTGGAGAGTCGTCACACCGTACCTTGCAATTCACACTTCATATCTTTCATTTTGTATTCCCCCATACCGTGAGCAAAGATGTTTACATATCAAAAAGCCAATTTTACATGGGAAACTAACAAACAAAAAAAACCCCTATGAGTTCAGCTATAGGACCCATCTTTGAAATAAAATAAATACTTGGCAAGATTTACCTCCGAGTAGATTAAGGCCGAGCTTCTCTTGCGTTGTGCTCCTTTTTAATTTTTCCTACAAACTGGCGGGTCCCCTACATGTTTTATGCCAACTCCGAACGGCATCTGCTAAGCATATGAATTTTCATGCCAGAAACATACTCGGAGTGTTTGCCAGACCACTGCGGACGGGCGACCCCGCTTAGACAATTTTTTTCTAATTGAAAAAACTGTTTATAAATTTTTGATGATGCTTTGCACGGGGCTTGAACCCAGGACCTTTGGTGTGGTAGGCGGAGCGCGCTGCCACCATACCACGGCGGCCGCCATATTTGGTGAGGATTTTTTCCATCAAAGGTAAGTGTTAAAAAAAGAAACAAACATTTTTTTTGAAGCACTCTAATGTACATATATATTTTTTGCTCTGGAAAGTTGGTCAAATGTCATAGCTGAGAAGAAAATGGTTGAAAAGAAAAACACCTGCCCGGTTTGCTAGTAATTTATAATCTATTTCAATAGCATATTAAAGAACTTACTAAAATTTAGTTAAATTACTAAAATTGAATCGAAAATTCATAGTTAACTGTGGAATGTAAGTTAACTCGCAACTGTGAAAATGGCCCTAAGGAAAATTTGGTTGTAAAATTACACTAAATAATATAAAAAATTGCACTGTGATGTACTTACCACTCAAAAGTCAAATTATTTATTAAATCTGCACTTTTGATTATTAAAAATCACTTCAAAATAAGACTTTATGAACTGCGATCGTTTTAATGTGCTCCCGCAACTAACATACAAATTTTAATAGCATAATTCGTGAAAATCAACGGTTCTTTTTGAAGAAAGATGTTCGTGGTTGCCGAACAAAAAAAATTAAAATGGATCAGTACTCAGTCTTTGGAAATCATCATACAAATTTGGATAAAACAAAATGTTGTAGAATTCAATCTCCCTACTACACAAATAAGTACATATATGCATATATACATACAAACATACGAAAAGATAGTAATTTTGTTTAAACTTTAGGAGTATATATGTATGTTTAAAAATATGCATGCATTCTTTTCCTTTTTTGTTGCATTAATCTGGCACCATGCATAAATATGTATGTGAAGCCGAAATAAAAGCGAAATTATGTAACATACATACATACATACATACGTCCGAAGTGAAGTAACGCTACCGAGCTCTTTCGCGAATTCATCAAATGAATGGCTCACCACAGTAAATATTTCAAAGTTTAACTTCAAGGAAGATTCATTCTAATCGGTTGATTAGGTTATGATGTATGGCTGTGTAAACCAAAAATTTATGTTTTTTTACCCCATATTGCCCGATTTCCAGGCCCCCTTTATATATCCCTTCACATTATATAAAAAAAAGTCCATCTCACACAGCTAAGCTTTAAAATGCAAAAAACCGCTTGCAAATCGGAGCATTCTGTGCGAAGCCAATTCTGTACATAGCTTTTTCGCGACTTTATTTTATAAGTAGTATAGATATACGAGCAGATAATCAGGTACCTATTGAATTAAAAAAAGCGGGGCAAATGCTACCTAGAAACTCAATAAAATTTGCTGGTCTTTTACTGTTGTCGTTGACGATCGGGTTGTAAACGTGTCATAAGCCGATTGAGTACATGTGAAGCCCGAACATAGTTCCTAAGAAAGTGTTTGGCGAGCATTGATGAATTAAATGAAGTATCTGCAGGTATAGTATTAAAAATACCAAATACTGGCTGGCTTGTAGTATAAATTATCTCTCTTCCTATTTATGTAAACGTTCTCCCACTTTTCTTTGAGAATATGTGTGGGACAAAGTGGAGAATCCCTGGAAAAAACGGAAATACTCCGGTACATCATTCAAAGAATACTCCCTAAGGAGTATCAGAGTACTCCAACACTTATCCTCATTCATATAAAAAAGTTAGTCCAATCTACAAGACGATGTTCGCGATTGGATCACTTAATCCTTCTCGGAGTACTCCATAGAGTACCTACGTGAGAGTACTCTCAAAATGCTCGCAAAAGATTAAAGCGAGAGAGGGAGTAGGTGGTCCTCAAAATTACACCTACTCCTCTCGCTTTGGTGTTGAATACTCCATGGAGTAATCTTTTTATAGCATTTTAAAAGTACTCCCACGTAGGTGCTCGATAGAGAACTCAGAAGCAAAGTAATGGAGTAGTCCGAACTGGATTAGGTCATCCAATCCCGGAAATCGCCGTGTAAATTGGACCACCTTTTTTATATGAATGAGGATAAGTGTTAGAGTACTCTGACATTCCATCGTTTTTTTGAAGGGAGCTCCAACATTACACTTGTGTGTTTAGGGGTATTTGTATGAGTAAGCTCAACCTAGCCCAACATATGAAGATTTATAAGTTGAAAATGAAAATATGACTTGACTCTGTACAAGTAGACAACGATTAACACATTCTTACGACCGTGAGCTTCATTAAGGGGTAGAGCAACATCTTCTTCACAACCCAACACATAACCTTTCACACATACACTCACGTGCCAGACTTTCTTGCATTGAACATAATTATTTTCTTTGGAAGCTAAAGTAATTTTACAATGTATTATGTCCCAATTAATTGAATTTTAAATTAGTTTTAAATATTTATGACCACGTAAAACTGTCACTCAAATATGGATACCCAAACTCATACATACATACGTACGCACGTGCACCAAACTCGTTAACCACATTAGGTTAAAATAACGTCAGCCAAGAATAAAGCAGGTCGCACAATCCCAGTTAGCAATTAAATAAGTACAATATGGGCTCAACAAGCGTAGTCTATGAGGAATTTCGACGAAGTTCAGACATCGAAAATTAGTAGAGTATGACGTTTGTTTCGAAGCTTGATTTTAAACAACGATTTCTAATTGATTTTAAGATGCTGCATTCAAAGCTACTTCTTCACCTCAAATATTCCAAAAAAAATACATGAAACTTTTTCTAATATTTTTGAAACTTTTCTTGTATGTACTTTTCTAATGCGCTTTAAGGAGAACAACAGATTGCAAGTTTAGAATTCGGCATTAAATACCGTAATTTTTGAAAACTTTCTTTTGCATACTCCTCCTTCTTGCTGCTTTTGTTCTTTGAGACTGGATCCGGATATCTGCTACGTTTGCAATACTTTTTTTTTAAAATAATTTTCACTTCAAATATTGTTGTTTAATGCAAAATTGCTTACTTTTCCCGCCTCTGATTTCGGGGAACAATTTGGCTACTTTCCCGATTATTATGTAAAGCATGTACCTACCTAGTGAGTATGGTATTGATATCGAATATTTCCATACCAATTTTCAGATCCCTACCAGGGGGAGGTGCCACATCACTTTAGTATTTTCGTCTCTTTTTCTTTCCTAAACTTGCGGGTCTTAATTAGAAACAAACAACCAAAAAGCAGTATTCAATTTGGTTCCGTCCTATTTAAGTTTTAGCGTGACGAACAAACAATGATTAATTTTTATATATATAGATTTGAACTTTCCGACAGATGTCTCTGGTGCATTACAATTTAGCATATTTGCAAAAATTTATATTTGTGTGCGGTAGTATCCAGTACGCATTGTTCTTAATTTATACATATTTTATCAAGGATTGCATCACTAATTAGTACACAATTAATAATAAAACTCACAGCTGTAATAATTTAATAAAGGACAATCATCTCGCCTGTCACACACAGTGCAACGAATATAACAACATTTTTTTAAGTTCGTTTTTAGCCGAATATTATATACTTAGCTGTGAGATTCAGCAATAAAGTTGGAGCTATTTTGTCCTTCATATAAGCTAATATTTAAGTGTAAACTAATATTTAAGCTTTGAAAACTATTGTCATTGAGTTCACTTGTGCTGTAGAGCCTTATTACTAAATCTTAATATGGGAATGGTTAACAAACCGACTGACTTGTTGTTGTTGTTTGTGGCGCCAAAAACACTACACGAAAGTTTTGGGGAGCGTTGCCGAAAGTGAAAGTTCTTTGCCGGATATGAACCCGGTACGCTCCGGTACTCCATTGCGGTACATACCCAACTGTCGTAGGAGCGATTTGGTGGGACCAGTGAAACCTTCTTGGTCATTTCACCCTCTCCTTCCGCAAGGAAGGTGAAGATGGGTAATGTGAGGTGAGAGGCATCATGTCCGTGGATCAACCATCAAGTTGCACGTCATCACCTCGGTGCATTTTAGTTTCTTCCTACGACAGGTAGCCTATCTCGGACATATTCTAACTCCCCTAACTCGCAGGGGAGCCGACTACCTTTGTATTAATCCGTTTCCAATTTAATAAATACCTTAATATATATAATAATAATCTTATAAACATAATAGATGAGAAAGTATGGATGTTTGCATGCCAACTTTATTTTTGTGTTTTAATCTAAGCGAAACGATATGGAATTTCACACTGGGTTAGATTAATGTGGAAAGATCTACATGCCATTTTTTTCTGGGGTCCCTCTCCTTTTTATAGGGCAATTTGGAAAAAGTTGTCCCAATATCAATTTTCTTCACAACGATAAAATCTAGAGCGTTCAAAAAAAGCCCAAGAAAGCATAGTTATTTGCTTTTATAAAAAATATATTATATATTGGGAAAAATATTAAAACTGAGTTTGACAAGTCATCATTTTGAATTTTTTTGAAATGAATTTTTGAAAAAGTAGGAAAGGCTTCTTTTAACTATAAATTAAATTTTTAGATTGTTAGATGCTGAACTCGAATATGCATACAAAAATTGGTCACAGCAGACATTTTTTTTATGCATTACTAAAGAGTATGCCTCTTAGTGCTCTATGCAACTTTTATGAGCGAAAATTTCTTTGGGAAACAAAATTATATGTTCCTGTTTAAAAGAAAGCGGAACATTCCTGCAATTTAAGGTGTTGAGTATGCCTGTCATAAGAGGCGACTAAAATCCGCATTGAGTCCGGTTGCGGGGACACCGAAAATTCTATCTTGGCAAAGGACTGCCGCCCTCGGTATAGCCCTGTTTGGTCCGTCATGTCCCATTCCATGACTGGATTTCGCGACATTCAAAGTTAATGAATGAATTAGATTGTAGGCGTTATATCGAAATACGGCCCCAGGTCACAGGAAATACAATATTAAAAATTAATTACAATCATTTCAGAAATAAGGATTATTTTTACTTTAAAGAAAACTTAAGCATTCTGAATGTTTCATGTCATCGCACTCGTAAAGGCAATTAAGCTGAAAACGTGCAAATATCAAGAGGAAAACAAAACTGTAGAGCACTATCGGTAAAAATGAATGAAAGTAGTGCAATGGAAGCTAAATGTGGGACAGCATTGTTAGCAAACGTGCAATTAGACACTAACCACAACAAAAACGGAATAACAAACGTAGACAACAAACAACAATTGGCCCGACGACTTTTTTGAAATGGCGATGACGGTCGACAAAAATATAAGGTCTAAAATAGGATACGGATTGTGCGGCCGATGGCTGCGTTACGAGCTTTTATACGAGTATAAGTGTGGGAGATATGTTATAGCTGGAAATGCCTCAGTTTATTTCATGAAGTTGGCTTTTCAAAATCAAGTGAATTGATAAAATAATTAAACCATTTGAGGGGAGTCGCATTTATTAGTAGTAAAAGAATTTTAAAAGACTAAAAAATCCACAAGTAAATGCAGACTTTGACTAAAGGTTGTGAAATTATTCGATTATTTGCCTAAATCGGTTAACCGATTAGTAACAGCAATTGTTTTGAAATGTATCTCCATCTCCCCGATGCTAAGTTAATGTAGTTTTCTGCCATAAAGTATTTATTCCAATACCAGCGTCCAATAGCTCGACCTATAGATTGACAGCATTTATTATCGTGCAATGATTAAATAAATTAATAGTATATGTATTCATTAGGGTGGAGTGTCAGTTTTTTTCAAGCCAACTTTACAATTTTCTATATATCTTCTGATTTTCTAAACGCAAGGTTGCACCTTTGAAGAACATAATAGGAAGGTGCGACGACCAACAAACAAACTCAAACAACCCTCGCCGAAGTGGTCGAGATGGTTTCAGAAGGTGGCAATACAGGAGCGTATGGCGTGTACTACGCACGAAGCACTGCCACATCGAAAACCCGGCCTATATCTTCAGGACGTTCTACGCTAACATAAAATAGCAACAACAACTGTTACTACAAAAACAAAAACCCCTGCGGACTGGGAGTTTAGAATATGCCCGAGGTAGGCATACCGCTTGTAAGATGCCTCTCACCCCTCATTGCCCAATCGCTACCATGACAGTCGGGCAGTACCGCAAGGGAGTACCGGAGCTTGCCGGATTCATATCCGGCCAAGGACTGTCAGTTCGACAGCGCTCCCCAAAGCCTTAGGGGAGTATTTTTGTCGTTACAACAACAACAATAACAAAAATATGTTCATCAAGATGATCATCTTTCCTGTTTCTATGTTTTCCGAAACTTTTCACCCACTCAGTATAGGACCCCCAACATATACACATAATTAGCAGACAAGACTTTATCGACTTGAAATACCTTAAGAGTGTAAGGGAACGACAATGGACATCTGACAAAGAAATAATCATTGGGGGCTTTTGTATAAATTATTTGCAAGCAGCTTAAAACCCGGAAATAATTTTCGACATTGATGTGGTGTGAACTTTTCGATAATGGCGGCTTAGCATGCAAAAAAAGCTTAATGTCCTCTTTAGTAATACTCCCATTACTTTTCATAAAATAGATGTATTATATAAATGAACTTGAATACCTCTATCAAAGCATAACTGACGCGAAATATAAGAAAAAATAGAAACTTCTCTCGGCTAAATTGAAAACAATCACGCCTGAAAGATAATTCATAATGCAAGCGACTCGACTTTGGAACTCTCTTTCATAAAATTTAGTATCGACTGCTAACTTATTAACTCTTAGTTCGTAAAACAAGCATGCAAAATCGTGTACTTATTTCTCTGTTCCAACTACTTGTAACAAATTTATTATTTTTATCTCTCTATCTCTATGGCGCGATATACAACAGGTATATCATCATAAACCTCCTAAGAGATTTTTGCGCCAAGCTTCTCTTCCAATTTGTGGTGTGCCGATTTGAATTTTCCCTACAAATTGGTGGGACCTACAGTTTTTTGCCGACTCCGAACGGCATCTACAAAGGAGACGAATTTTTGCTGAGAAGCCTGTCATGGCAGAAATACACTCGGAGAGTTTGCCAAACCACTGCCGAGGGGCGACCCCGTTTTGAAAAACTTTTTTCAAATCACTTTTGATGTTACCTGTACCAGGGCTCGAACCATGGACCTTCGGTGTGGTAGGCCGGCAACACTACCTTCACACCACGGCGGTTATTTATTATTATTATACTATTGCTTAATTTATTATCATTACTGTTTCATTATTATGTTACATGTTAGTACTGAGAAGGTTGACTGTGCTAGGATTGAACTAAGTATCGAGGAAACAAATAAATAAATATCATGAAACAAATTATTATATTCGCACTCTTTGACAATACTCAGTACTAATCAATACAACAGACAAAATATACTGAAATTAATACATAACTGTATCAGAAAGTGCTCGAAACTACGAAACATTATGTGCCATAAGTAATTTACCTTATGTGGGTGGTTTAAACTATATTTATTTAAGTATCTAAATCATATCGATTTTATGTCCATAATTTGTTTGTTTTTCCGCAATGAACCAATTGTTTTTTCTTTCGATTTGTTAACACCCTGCCATAAAGAACGACGACTGCTTTTAGTTTCCATACCACACCTTTGGAAAGAATTGGACGAAAGTGGTATTTGTTATTACCAAATGATGCCATGACAACAACTGGCTAATAACAATGGGAACAATAGCAAATGGTAACACAACACAGTAACATAGAACTCATTTATGGCCAATTGCTAGGATACCTCGTGGGCAACACCCAAAACAATAGTCGCACAGTGAACGTAAAGTAAGGCGCGTGTCTCACAGGCATTAAACCGCTGCCATTTTCTTATTCAATTGTGGAGGTATTCAGTTTCAGCACAATCAAGGGCTTTAAAGTGAAAAAAAACCAATTCCAAAATTTAATACAAATAAAATGTTTAAAAACTACTCTTTGAAACCCTATAAATGTTGACCAAATTGAAAAATCTGAGTTTGATATTTGGCCCTACATTATGTCGTTAGGCCAGACATTATATAAAATATCAAAATTCACAAAGCGTGTTTGCAAAAAGTTGACTAAAAACATTCGTAAATCTAACGAATTTCCCAAGAAATAAATACATATTTCGCGAAACACAATTAGAGCACACAAAGAATCTACTCAGAATTGATTGATTAATTTTTTCATTAGTGTTGCTAATGTGAGTATAATATTGGGTAACTTGGTAAATCAAAATATATGTGCTTATGTACTGGGGGAGACAATTTTTATAATTTTTAAAATCCCGGGCTTATTTCTGAAATTTGTTTATTCGTCATTCTCCGACAGTTTAGCTTGAAAAAGTGACAAAATTATTTGAGAAAGTATCTAACTTTAAAATGAATATTTAGTTAAAACGAAAGTAATAAGAATGCAAAATCAAATATGTAGGTAACCATTTTTTTTATACCTTTCTTTCTTATACCTAACTTTGGTCCAATTTTCGTAAGTGTGAGGAGAAGAAGAGATGGACCCATCAATATGTATACCGATGAACTGAGTCGATTCCGCCATGTTCGTCTGTCTGTTTGAACACAAAGTAGTCCTTCAACAAGATCGGATCATGATAACATATAGCCATCGTAGAAATGATTGCACTGAAAGGAACGAAATTTTTCTAATCCCGAAAATCGCACAATTGCAGGAAATAAATTCGGGAATCTAGGGATTGGCACAATCAAGGGGCATCCCTAATGTATACAGACATATGTACGTAGATTTTAGTACAGGAACAGTAAAGCGCCTGCAAGCACATAGTATGTATACACTGCGTTGAGTTTGTTTAATCGATTTTAGATTCGGTTTTAAACTCCCGTGCCGAAACTTAGCAACACCACCCAGCGCTGTTTCATTAATGAATATTTTAGTATTTATATTCCTAAGCAAAGATGTCGTGAATCCTTCTTTTGCCTGAAAAGAAAATAAATTGAAACGATATTTAAAAATAAATAGATTCAAGTGTCTACCTGTTTTAAATATGAATGAAAGTAGGCGCTTTTTTGGCTTACATAAGTTCTATACTTCAGTAGTGAGTAAGATAACTTAGAATCATCGATGTTGTGGTATCATTTCGTGTGCAGTACAGTCGAGCTAATACTTGATAGTGTCAGTTTTCGAAAGTGTTGCATTCATAATCGGCACAGGTCTGCTTTAACTCATCCCTACAAGACGCTGCTAATCGATGCATCGGATTTTTCATATTGCTGCTTTTAAACTGATGACCACTTTGTTCTACGCCCTGATGACCATTCAGTGCTTCATTTCCGATGACGGCTCATATGATGGCCAGCTGTCTTGTAGGGATCCTTTTAAGACTCATATTCGGAGTGGTAGTTATCTCACATTCCGCAGTTAGCTATCAATTCGCCGTTCTATTGTAGTCCTACGCGAATGGTTTACTGCCTAATGGAATTTCTAACTAGAGTTTAACTCACCAATATTTAATTAATACTCTCCCGGGACCGGGCTTTTGCGGTGGCCCTAGACATTTGGATTATTAGAAAACAATTTGCATGATTATATTATTTTCGCTCAACACTTATTCCACATTCGTTCATGCCTGCTGTACAGTTCGCAACTTCTGCATGAAAAATTTGAATATTCTCACCTTTCATTGGTCTAACGACATTTTCCAAGCACGTCGTGCAGAAGAATACGATTTTGATTTTTCTCAAAATTAGATTTATTAGAGATAATTTCGAAACAGAGTCAGCGCAATCGCACCACGGTTGGCAGTTATGATTTCGAAATAATAAAGGACTTCGTTTACTTGGGAAACACCAACAATAATGTCAGCCTAGAAATCCGACGATGAATTACTCTGCAAACAAATGCTACTTCGGACTGGGTAGGCAATTGAAAAGTAAAGTCCTCTCTTGACGAAAGAAAATAACAGTCTATAAGTCACTTAACGCACCCGTCTTGCTATATGGTGCAGAAGCGTAAACACTAACAACATCTGATGAGGCGGCTCTGGGAGTATTGGGGAGAAAAGTTCTTCGAAAGATTTGTGGACCTCTACGCGTTGCCGATGGCGAGTACCAAAGAAGATTTAATGATAAGCTCTATGAGCTTTACGCAGACGCTGACATAGTTCAGCGAATTAAAGCCTGCCGGATCCGCTGGCTAGGCCACATTGTGCAAATGAACGAAGATGCCCCGGCCCAGTAAGTATTCTTATCATCACCCACCGGTGGAAGCAGAGGAAGAGAGAGACCACCACTCCAAGTGGAGACCGATTTGCGATGCTGCGGTTTCTTCAATTGGCGCAACGAAGAAACGACTGGCGAGCTATGTTGGATGGTCAAAATCACCCAGGCGGTTAGATGACCATTTAAAGAAGAATGACCGATTGGTAGAAGTAGAGCTCCCAGAAAAAAAATTTTTTCTGACACCCATAGTTTTGCTATGTAGTCGAATAATTTACTTTGGAGTATATGATCAATTCGTTCAGCCAGAGTATCTGTTTAACAGCAGATCTATAGCGGCAAATATTATTGCGGTCACCTGACTGAGAAATTCGAGAGTTAACTGTGGATTATAAGTTAACCCGCCAGATTAAAAAAAAATCTGCATTTCAAGTAGAATTAATTAAAAAATAAATATTACTAATGGAATAATCGCAAAAAATTACTGAAACTAAACTGCTAAGTCCAAAAAATTTATGAAAAGCTGCTAACTCCTTATATGTATTTCAATTCAAATTCGGTTCAGAAAAATTAAACTCTGTTAGACGCTTACGGTAACGGGTGCATTCCAAGGTTGGGCATTTTTGCACTACCACTAAATATTCAGTGGTAGTTAAATTCAAAAACCACTATCACTGAAAATTTAGTGATAGTGAAAATCTAATGCCACTATCACTATCCTTTTAGTGATAGTGAAAAAAATTCCATTACCACTAAATTGTGGTAGTGATAGTGAAAAAAATTGCATTATAACTAAAGGGACTACAAATTTTGTAGTGAATCAAGACCTTTATCTAAGAATATTTAAATGTGTTAATGATGTCTGATATTAGTTATCAGCTGGTAATAGTGCTACTGTTACCGACAAAACCAAAATTTTATTAGGTCGCCCTAGTACGTAGGTTTAAAGATCGCCAATAATTATTTGTATATATTTACATACATACCTACGATTCAGTTAAGATCAATAATATTTAAATACATACGTACTTGTACATACATGCAATTTATTGAAAAACAATAGTTTTGCATGTACATACTCAAAGTTGTTTTGCCATTTTTTGTTTGTACCTGTGGATGATTTAAGAGTAATATCGCACCAATTTATGTACATTAGGGTGCCCGTTATTTACTAAGTTGTCTTTTTTGCAATATGATTCTCACTACCACTAAATATTTAGTGATAATGAATTTTTTTTCCACTATCACTAAAAGGATAGTGGTAGTGGTATTGGATTTTCACTATCACTAAATGTTTACTGATAGTGCATTTTTTTTCACTATCACTAAAGGTTTAGTGATAGTGTATTTCCTTTTTCACTACCACTGAGGGGCTAGTGATAGTGAATTTTTTTTCACTATCACTAATATTTAGTGTTAGTTCAACTCATGTTTTAACTATCACTAAAGAAATAGTGGCAGTGAAACGCGTAGTACATTAAATTTTTAGTGCACTATGACCAACCATGGTGCATTCCTTGGTCCCTTTATAATGAATGGCTGAGATCTTGTAAAAACCAGTAGAATGAAACTAACGACCTCTCCTTTGGCTTGGATCCTTGCGATACTCAAGTCCTTGAGCCATGGCGTTTGTACCTGGGGATTGTCTATAAAATAGCTTTTGTGCTGTTTTAGGTACATTTATTCAATTTTCCATATTGAAATCAGAAAACGTCAATTGAATTGCAGAATAGGTAATTGGACTCCAAAATTTGTCATTTGGATTTAAGAACAGTTATCTGGATTTCAGAATAGGCAGTTTGGTTGCAAAGAACTAAAATTGGATTCCAGAATGTGTAAATTGAATTTCAGAAATAGACAATTCGATTTGAACTCTCTCTATGGCGCGATATACAACAGGTATATCATCATAAACCTCCTAAGAGATTTTTGCGCCAAGCTTCTCTTCCAATTTGTGGTGTGCCGATTTGAATTTTCC
The DNA here is from genome assembly GCA_949987695.1 of Merzomyia westermanni. Taxonomy (NCBI): domain Eukaryota; kingdom Metazoa; phylum Arthropoda; class Insecta; order Diptera; family Tephritidae; genus Merzomyia; species Merzomyia westermanni. The sequence continues at coordinate 53,566,138 of OX465288.1, forward strand.
CTACAAATTGGTGGGACCTACAGTTTTTTGCCGACTCCGAACGGCATCTACAAAGGAGACGAATTTTTGCTGAGAAGCCTGTCATGGCAGAAATACACTCGGAGAGTTTGCCAAACCACTGCCGAGGGGCGACCCCGTTTTGAAAAACTTTTTTCAAATCACTTTTGATGTTACCTGTACCAGGGCTCGAACCATGGACCTTCGGTGTGGTAGGCCGGCAACACTACCTTCACACCACGGCGGCCGTTGAGTGTTCTACAGTTGACAAAAATCCCTAATACCATGCGTACAAGGAAACAACAAAATTTTGCAATTTAATTTACCTCAATCAGACTCATTTTTTAAAATCAATAAACTTTTAAGCTCGATTTTCCAGCATTTTCTTTTTATCGCATTCATGCTTCTCTCAAAACGGAGACGATATAACAAAAAAACGTAATAAATAAATTAAAATAAATAACTCAAACAATATTTCCAGTTTTCTGTCAGCACCGCAAAAGGAGAGGCACCTCCTTGATCTGATGGTCTTCGCCAACCTTAAAAACGCCAATCATACCACGAGACGCTTGCGTATCCAAAGTGCTATGATACATCCAATAACCAGGATTACTGCTGTAAAAACGTATGATGGCATAACCAAGCGGTGGCACCTGAACAGTGTCCTTCTCAATGGGAAAATCATCAGTTGAGCGTTGTAGCAGTCCACGTTTGTCAAGATTTTTAATCTATGCGCAAAGACAAACATAAACAATTCAGTAGGATAAGCGCAAGCACTCTCACCTGTTTTATGTCCCCCATACCGCCAAGAACATTCTGTCCAACCAAACGAAAAACGTAACCATGCAGATGCACTGGAATTGACTCATTGTTGTTGTTGACCAAAACAAGCTCAATTGCACGATAAGACGGCAATCGCACCACATTTGTGCAAACACAATCCTGCGTCGCACAATTTTGGCCTTTCGCCAGTAACAGTGAATGATTGCAAAATACACCAACTTCATTGAATAATCCATTCGTTTGCAGAAGTGATATTTTCGACCTCATAAATTTGATGTCATCAATTTTATAGATCGCATCGCTTTCACTGGCAACCGAAGCTCGAGCGCCAAGAATAGTGTAGTGTGTGAGAAATTCAGTGTCACGTGTCCACGGCACTTGCGCCAGCGCACTCAAACCAACTGTAGCGACATTAGTTACCCTGAAATTCGTGCGCGCACAGCCATTTTTAGCAAAAGTTGCGGTTTTCTGCCCCTTCGAGTGAAAGTCACCAAGCACAAAGTACTCATCATGACTGCTATCACAGAAGGAAATTTTCGTCAATGCCTCTTGCGGTATAGCACGACTTGTAGAACCTTTATAGGTCAGTATGGCGCCCTGATAAATATTGTCCAAGGCACATTTCGCATAGCCACGTACTTTTATCCAGTAACTGTGTGCTTGCTGATCCGCCTGCAATACAAAATCAAAACGCTCACCCGAAGCCATAAAGAAGCTATCAGCTAGTATGGGCTCAATATCATTGCCGTCGGTGCTGATCATAAGCATTCTATGATTATCCACAGAAAACTCAATTGGACAATTAAATACACCGTTATAAACGACGCGAAGTCGATAACGTTTGCCATACGTTACTTGTATGCGCTCGTAGCGATGTTGTGGATCGCGATCAGATAGATTTGATACGTGATTTCTACCTTTGCCGTTAATGAGTAAGTTGCGCACACGATTCGAATCATTGTCATAAACATAATCCTGTATCACGATGGTGTGTTCGGGTAAATCAAAGTCGAATAAATACGATTGTGGATCACTTTGCACTGGCTGACGTATCACAAAACTTCCACCAATGCCTACACTACGTTGCAGCCCAACATGGCTATGATACCATAAGCTACCTGCACGTTCTGGTTTGAATTGATAACGATGAGCTTCTGCTGGTTGTATGGGGTATTGCGTGATGTATGGTGCGCCATCCATTTCTGGCGTACGAAACTGCGTTAGACCCTGCCAATGTATGCTGATCGACTCAGTCCAATAGTTGATGACATCAACCACAATGCTGTCTTCGACACACACTTCGATTGGTGGTGCTGGCAGCTGTTGATTGATGGACATTATGGATGTTTGTACTCCATCAGCGTAAATGCATTTGCGGTGGGTCGGGCAGTCGTCTTCGTTGGATACGCAGCGTTCGCATTCCGCGTTCATTGCATGGTATGGATGGACAACCAAACGATAATAACAAGTAAGCGGTTGATTATCACGACAGCGTCGTTGGCACGAATGTCGCCCCTTACCATCTGTGAAATTAAAGGATGTAGCTCTTAATTGGTTATTGTTGTTAGTTGAGTTAAGGCGATGCAATAACTGCTGATAATCGATAGAAAATTTGTGTTCATCTTCGAAATTGAATGCATTCGAACTTAATTCATTGGCGCCTTTTTCTTTTGTTATTTGACTTTCTTGTGGTTTCGCTATTGGTTCTTGGGACATTGACAGGATTGAATGCGTCGATATTATCAATAGCATGACCAAGCGATATTGTAAATATTTGTTCCTCATTGTGAGATTGTCTTCCTCGTACTGGCCAAGCAGCAGTTTATTACGTCGAAAGAAAGTACTCAATGCGATACTTTTGCTTTCACTTGATTTTTTTCTTTTATTTCTTTTAATTTTTGTTACGACATTTACTTGTATATTATGCAGAAACCTCACGCACTGAAATACAATTTCTGTATGGAATTAATAAAAAGGTAGGTGTGATAGTTTGCGCTACTGGCATTTCAGTCAAAAAACCAACCTCACAAGCGCACAGTTTTTGAAGAGCACGTTTTAAGTACCTGACGAACATTTACCGCCGGTTTTGGAACCCACACGTTGCACACAACACAGCATACCTGAATTATTTATTATTCACACGATATGAATTTTTATTAAAAATATATATTTTGAAATCATGAATTTCTAAATTTTTGGAACACCCTATTGTGCATAGCTACATGCTTTTTAATATATATTTGAATATTTATTATATTATACCAAAATGAATTCCGGGGAATAAATTGGTACAAATACACCTATTTTTCTGGATGCTCTAATATACATTTTTTTGCCGAACCCCCTAGTACAAATTTTAATAATTAGGCAAAAATATGAGGGGCTAACCAAGCGACAATTCTAGTTTGCAATAAACAAATATTGCACAAGCAAAGTAACCGGCATTCCAGCAAGCAAAAGGGTCAGCCAACTGGCCAGCTGATCTAAGCAGCGCTAGTACCAATATGTGCGAGCATATGACAGCGGCCGAAAGGGGGCATTCCAGGTGGAAAGGGCGCACACATAAAAAGTTATGGAACTATTAATATAAAGTAAATTATCTTGTATATATATGTGGCAGCATAACTAGTTCATTCCTGTTCATTCTATTATTTTATCAATCAGAGTGATCTGGCAGCACAAAAATCTTATGTTAATATTCGCCCTTATCTTTACACATTTCGTTGCGTTCGATCTTTCTCTTTTGGATATTCACGGAGTCAAGACGTCAAAATATCAATTACGTGTAAATAACATTAAATAGCAAAAATATCTTCATATTATTCGAGTAAGTACCGGCGTATTATTTATACTTTGGTAAGCGTACATCTAATGGTAAGCAACAATACGCCATATATATATCGAGCTACGGTAAATAATATAGTAACCTAAGATTAGGATTTTTTATTGCAAAATAACTGTCCGCCGGCACGCGGACAAGTATAAAAGGGCTACAATTTCGATAAATCAGGGAGAAGCTAGATAGGCATAGTAGCCTGCTGACGCATTGCTCAGCGGTGAAAGAAGTTTCTGGGATTTCCTAACTCACGAACTTTATATTTTATATACAGTAGGGGTTTTCCTAACTTTACTGTTTGGAAGGCTAGTGGTGGTTTCCTACCTCCGCAACCTTTAGGGCCGCTTTCATAAAAGCCGGTAGTTTAATTGAATTTTGTACGGTTGGCTGTCAAATTAATCGCCGATTAGGCTTAACCGGCCTTCATGAAAATGGCCCTTAGAAGATTTATACACAGTGGGGGTTTTTCTAACTCCGCTGTAGGGAAGTTAAGTGGTGGTTTGCTACCTCCACGACCTTTAGTAGAGCAGGGTATCATTAAGGTATACGCGGTGGGTTTTCCTAGCCTCGCCGTATCTGAAGTAGTTCTGAATAAAGTAACACTGAATTACCTAAACGAACATACATTTGGATAAAACTTATTAAAAGGGGGCGGTAGGAGATTTTCTCTACTCCGGCTTGAAAGGAAAAGTCCGTCACAAATGGCGCCCGAGCAGGGACTTGAAAATAGAGTCACATGGTAGATAATTAAAAGCACGAGAATAATTACGGAGGATACAACGGAAAACACACGGAGTCACGTGGTAGATAGCTAAAACACGAGGATAATCGCAAAGGATACAGCGGAGGATACACTGGGGAAACCAAGAATTACGTGAAGAAACAAGTTTACAGAAATCAGCAAGAAACACATAAAGACATAATGGCGAGAGTTACGTGGGTATATTACCTCAACCGCGAGGAGCTGGTAAAATATGCTGCAGAATTTGAACTAGAGGCTAGTGGAACAGTGGAGGAGCTATGAAAGCGCTTGGCGAGCTTCATCCAGTCACAAGGTAGCGAGTCAAGCCTCGAGGCTCGTTTCATCGAATTAGAGGCCCAGCATTCAAAACCAATAACTCCAACACTTGGCGACTAACAAGTGTTACCAGGCAACAGCGGCGTTCCAGCCGCGAATCAAGCGAGGAAGAATCCGGTCGATGCACAGGGGCACGAGGAAGTCGCGCAGCAGCAACCATACGTGATGTACCAGCCCGTATCCCACACGAACATAATGGATCGAGTACGTAAGTGGGGTCTTAAATAAAAATCATGAAAGCGTTCGCTAAATCTAATACCTGTTTCTAATAGAGAATTTTCCAGGGATCAAGAATATACAATTGTTTTTTCAGAAAATTATGGTTTACCAGGTAGAGCCGCTCAAAGTTGACCAATTTTCAACATTAGGAAAAATTTGAAATTTTTCTTCTTTTTCGTTGTATTTAAAATGGTTTTGTGAGTAAGTAAGGCTGCCGGTTGTCGTTTTCTTGTATAGCAATTAAAGATAATTGATTGAAACAAAAAAAAAGTTGTTTTTTTTTTGTTCAAAGTTGGCGGATATACCTGTTTTTCGGCCCTTTTTAAAACTTTGATGGAAAAAAATGTTAAAATATGTGCTCCGGCAAATTAACAGTAGTTATTTGTGAAATATTCAGTTACCTGAATTCATAAAGCCTACCTGCGTCCAGCTGCAACTTCACTTTTTACATCAAATAAAGTTAAGCAACCTTGGGCATAAATACGCGCCTGAGCAGGTATATACAAGGTGGCGCAAAAGTAAGCTTCCGATGTTCAGCATATCGGTTGTGGCACGTGCAGTGTGTGCTGTTGCACCGTCTTGTTGGAACCACATGTTTTCCAATCCCAATTCATCAAGTTGCGGCAAAAAGAACTCGTTGATCATTGCTCTGTAGCGCTCACCATTCACAGTAACCGTTTGGCCCCGACCGATTATTGGTCAAATAAATAGTCAGCAATATTGCGCGTTCTGGAGCAGTGTAGCGTAACATTGTTTATTAACGTATATTTCGCATGTGTTTACTACACAAATGTCAAAACAGAACTGACTTTAGGGGCCAATCGCAAAATTTATAGCATTTTCTGATAGGAGGATTACTTTTGCGCCACCCTGTATAATATCAGTACGGCCGCAAGGTCGTTTTTGTTATTGGAACTTGTTAACAACATATTAACTTTGGTCCAATGTTTGTAACGTTTAGAAATATAAGAGATAGACCCACCATTAAATATACCAAATTGATCAGGACGATGAACTGAGTTGATACAGCCATGTCCGTCCGTCTGTTTGAACGCAAACTAGTCCCTCAATTTTTGAGATATCTCTATGAAATTTGGCACACGGATGTATTTTGTATTATATTAGACATTTGTCGGATCCGGTATAATCAGGTCACTACAGCATATATCTCCCATACAACCGATCGTTCAAATAAGAGGATTATGACCATTTCTCCCTCATTTTTAAAGATTTAAACTTGAAACTTGGTGAGATATTTTCTTATGGATAGCAAAAGATTTCGTAAAAAAATCACAAAGATCGGAGCTATATATAGTATATATCCCATACAACCGATCGTTCAGATAAGAGGATTATGGCCATTTATCCCTCATTTTGGAAGATTAAAACTTGAAACTTGGTGAGATATTTGCTTACAGATAATAAAAAATTTGGTAAAAAAATCGCTAAGAGCGGATCTATATATAGTATATATCCCATACAACCGATCGTTCAGATAAGAGGATTATGGCAATTTCTCCCTCATTTTAAAAGATTAAAACTTGAAACTTGGTGAGATATTTTCTTATGGATATTAAAAGATTTCGTAAAAAACTCACCAAGACGGGAGCTCTATATAGTATATATCCCATACAACCGATCGTTCATGCTGACAAGGTTTTAGAGAAGTTGATTTGGTTTTGTGTTTTTCCGACAGGGTGGATACTGGATTTATATTAGAACGAATTTTCGTTATCCCTTGTCAATTTTGGTTTTGTAACAAACCGGTTTCGGCGAACCACCATCTTCAGTGCTTGATTTCGTTGTGATCTGTGTCTATCCGTTGTCATGCATTTATAGTCTGGATGTCGTATCAGGTAGTATTAGTATTCGTGTATATGAGTCGTGTCTTACGAACGTATCCGAACGGGTACCTGCAATGAGGGTTGTTTTTAACGCTCGTTTATTAGTTGTGGTGTTATATCGGATAATTAGTTTGAGGATGTTAGGTCAGGTAATGTTAAGTGTATACTTAAGGGTGGGGTTTGACGCTCGTCAGTCATGTAGAAGTCATTAGTTATGGTTTTAGATCAGGTAATTAGTTTGAGGATGTTGGGTTAGGTAATGTTAAGTGTATATTTAAGGGTGGGTTTTGACGCTCGTTAGTCATGTAGAAGTCAGTGATTTTTGTTTTCTGATTTGTTTTGTGTGTGTGCTCGTTTATTATTACTCGTTTTGTTATTGTACCTGCGGTGTTGTTTTGTCCTCTGTAAATTAGTTTTAGCGGTTCGAATATTGCGTCAGAAATGGTGTTTGTTTGTTCGTTAATTACTCTCCCGTCAAATGTCTTAAGTTTGTATATTTCCATGTTTTCTAGCACATTTAAGCGCCGCCCTTTTCTTTGTAGTAGCTGATGGGTTCATTTGTGTCAGAGTATGTCCCGTCCTATCGTCTATTATTTTTGTGTCATTCTTAAAGCTGAAGACAGCGCCGTCTTTACTTGTTTTGGTTACGAATTGTATATCTGAAATTCATTTTAATAATTTGAGTAGGTATATAAAGCTATCCATCATACAATGCACATTATCATTCGTCTTTTGGAGATTAAGGAACTTAGTTTACTTAAATAAAGTGAATAGTATTTTTAAATATAGTTCACAGTTTAATATTTAGTCAGATACACTCGAAGCCACTTCTAATATGTATCTAGAAATTCGAAACTATTTGCGGTGTTTAAATCTACAAAGTCAAGACAGGACTTCGTTGAGGCTATTATGAGAGAATTAGCGAGTGAAACAAGCATTAAAGAAAAGGAAGGCCTGGAAGAAAAAATTGGTTTACAATACATTATGATAGAAAGAAAATGGAAGGACGTCTATCGTAACAATTCAAAATTTCTAAGTAAGCATAGAAGAGTGTTCTACCTACACAAGGAAAAGGAAGCTGTCTGATACCACAAAAGCTATGGCAACGACTCATCTTTCAGAAGCACTGGCTATTAAATATAAAAAAGACGAAGAAAACGTGAAATCTCATATAACAGAAGCAGTTGCGGTAGCAAGTCCAGTGCGACTGATGAGGATCAAAAACAGCTTTTCCACACCAAAAAAAGCGCTACCTAGGAAATACACTCCCGAAGAAGCTTTGGCGCTGTTTATAGATCTCGGTTTAACGAAGAAAAAATATATTATATTGCGTAAGTTAATATTGCAACGTAATGCCGATATTTTACCTGGATACAAAAAAATTACTCAAACCAAGAAAGAAGCAGTTCCTCTAAGTCCCAAAATAACCGAAGTATCAGCTGAAACTGAGCTACAAAACCTAATCGATCATACGTCTACACGACTCCTTCAAAGTTTTACTGAAGAAAAGTTGAAATCACTGCCAAAGGAGCTAGCATTGATAACTAAGTGGGGCTGTGATGGATCATCAGGACAAAGCGCATATAAACAAAGAATAAATGTAGACGATGAAACAATTACAGATAGTAATATGTTTATGGCTTCTATTGTTCCATTACGACTAAAAGATGAAGCTTCAGAATATTGGAAAAATCCACGTCCGTCATCAAATATATTGAGCCGCCCGATATTATTTAAATACGAGAAGGAGTCTTCGGAACTCATAAAAGCTACAGTGTGTGATATAAAAAATCAAATTGCCAAATTAGAACCAACAATAATTGAAATTGAAGAGGGGAATGCCATTACAATCTCTCTATCTCTATGGCGCGATATACAACAGGTATATCATCATAAACCTCCTAAGAGATTTTTGCGCCAAGCTTCTCTTCCAATTTGTGGTGTGCCGATTTGAATTTTCCCTGCAAAATGCCATTACAATAAAGCATGATTTTCTTCTAACAATGGTCGATGGAAAAGTTTTGAACTTAATAACAAATACGACATCTACAATGAAATTTCCAATTTGTAAGAAGAGCCAAAAGGACTTTGAAAATCTTGATGATTCTATAACTGACGAACTAAATTATGAGTATGGAATATCTCCTTTGCATGCTAGGATAAGATGTATGAAATTTGTTTTGAAGCTGGCTTATACACTACCACAACAAGGAGAAGTTTTCGACGACAATACAACATGTAAGGAGAAACAAAACAGGAGAAAAAAATAATTCAGGATGCATTCTATAATGAGATTATCCTTAGAGTTGACTCTCCAAAGTATGGATACGGAAATACAAAAGATGGTAACTCCTCAAGAAGATTTTTTGAAAACGATGAAGTGACTGCTCGCATAACATGAGTTGATAGAGATATTGTGAAAAGATTGGGAGTAATTTTAAATGAACCAGTTAATGGATGCATCAAAAGTATCCCGAGAAGAAACTTACACCAACGGTACATAAAATTTTAGCTCATGGAAAAGATTTAATAGAGTACCAGTGCTTACCATTAGGATAATTGTCTGAAGAAGCTCAAGAATGTAAGAACAAGGACTACAAAAGATATAGATGTATGAACACCTGCAAAGTATCACGAGTTAGACAAAACGAAGACCTTTTCAACATGTTAGCTATCTCTTCTGATCCAGTCATATCATCTATGAGGTATGTAAGAACACAAAAAGATCTTACAGATGCGTATAGCTCAGAAATGGTTGCTTTGTTAGATATATGTTCCAGTGACGATTACTATGTTAAGATAAAATAAGTTTCTCACTTCTTATCACAACAATGAAAAAGAGATTTACTATCCAATTTTGTTACTTTAATAAGATATCTATGTACAAGTTAGTTTTTTATTTCAAATAAAAGAATTAATTAATTTAGTAATTTATAAATACATACTTTTCGTTATTGCATTTCTCTAAAGTTTATCAAATTTATTTTAAAGCTTAGGCATTTCGCCTTCAAACGAGTATTAAACTTTTATAGAAATCAACACGTCTATCGAGTTTGGTACAAATTGGTAAAGCGGTTACTAAGATCAAACTTTTTAGCATAAATGGGCAGTGCCACTCCCCTTTTCCAAAATTCGTTGGCTGCTTAATCTTTAGCTCAAATAAAATTTCATTGAACCACGTTCAATAACTTTTAGTTATTAATAAAATACATATTTGGCTTGTAAATTAAAAAAAAACATGTAAAATTTTACGATGAATTTTGAAGCACCTTGTTATTGTGGCACCAAAAACGGACGTTTGAGTTTTATAAGAGTATTGCCATTTAAAAGAAACAATACGTCTATCGATTTTGGTAGTTATTGATTACGTGACTAGTTAGATACAACTTTTTGTCATATGTGGGCAGTACCACGCTATCTTATCAAGATCATTAGTTTATCTTATTTAATGCTTAAATACGTCATTATAAGACAAATCTCATTTTATTTTTTTTATTTTTTACTAAAAACATTTTGTTTTTCCATTTTTCTAAAAATTTTCGACTTTGACGAATTTTTTAGAAGCACCCTGTATCTGTGACATTCTGAGCTTTCACGAAATAAAACTTCAAATAGTTAGCTTTAATTTCCATTTTAAATTTTTAAAATATCTTCATTGGTTCAACAGTTATGATTTTTGCAAAGAAAAAACTCAAAAGGCGCCACTTTGCGACGGCGGCAAGGACCCGCTAGGTTTTATTAAACGGGTGGAGGAGCTGGCCGACAGCTACGAAGTTGGTCGCAACTCCATCCCACGAGCACTACCCGAGCTTTTGAAAGATAAAGCGTTGGTATGGTACCGCAACAACAACCGGCACTGGCAAGAGAGGGAAGCCTTTAAGAAAGACTACCTAAAGTTTTTCCTTAGTTCCAGGTACTTTGAGCATTTGGATGATGAAATCCGGCAGCGAGTCCAGCGACCAGGTGAGGAGTTTAAAGTTTATGTGCTATCGTTACAGGGGTTAATGCGACACGCCGATTACACCGACGACAAGAAGCTGGACAGGATATATAGGAACTCGCGCCGTGAGTACCAGCTGTACGTAAAAAGAAGTGAGTTTAATAGCCTGGAGGGATTGGTCAGCCTGGTCGAGGATTATGAAAACATCACGCCAGAGAAGGAAACACTATAACCAAGAAGAAGACCAGAGGAGAGGTACCAGTACATGCAAGCGGGCGAGAAAAGGAACACCCGAGACAGGAGGCCGCAGGAGCACAGAGTAATGCGACCAGACAACAGCAAGGGACTATAGACCCACGAAGCGGGGAGAGCGGGCAGTTCGCCTATGGGTGCCGCAACGAGCTACGCGACTTTTGTTGACACTGTGGCTAATCGAGCGTGTTGACGCGTGACAGCTGTCGAAGACAGGCGGGAAATAGCCAGAGACCCCATTGATAGCGAGAGGTGGTGTCTCCAACAACGAATCCTCGTGCGTGACAAAAACCCTTAGGGAGACCCAAGGGCGAATCTTGGCTGCTATCACACTGGAGGGACAAGAAATGATTTCATTGATTGATACGGGAGCGACAAGGAGCTTTGTTAACGAGAAGGTAGCCGCGAAGTTGGACACGCGCAGATCCAAGCAGGTAGAGACAAGAGTGATAATGGGTGATGGCAAAGCACATAGGGTAGTTCAAGCGGTAGAGGCGGAGATCAAGTTGGGCGAACAAAGGCATGTGAGTGAGTTGCTAGTTTTACCTGGTGTAGTCCACAGCGTCGTGATCGGGACAGACTATCTGGCAAAGGCTAAGCTGGAGTTAAAGTGTGGCAATGAACCGTTAGAATTGCAAGTGGATGATCAGAAGCAGCCAGCGGCAACATGTACGACGATGGTAGACCAAGGAGAGAGCAAAGGTGGCGAGGGCACCGCGAGGCGTGAACACGAAGTCCCACTAGCGGAGAACAGTACAGACGATGAGGTGAGTAACTTTGTCAAACATAAGTTACAGATTTTTGAAGAGATGTCCCGCGTGTCGAACATAACCACCCACAAGATAGTAATGCGAGATGACCGGCCGATAAAACAAAGGTATTTTCCAAAAAACCCAAAGATGCAAGAGATAATAAACAATGAGATAGACGAGCTAATAGAGAAAGGTTGTACCGAGCCATCCCATAGCCCACACAGAACGGCAAAAGGAGACTCTGCGTCGACTATCGGCAACTCAACGCGCGTTCGGTATCAGATACCTACCCATTGCCCCGAATACAACACATTTTGGATAGACTACGTAGCGCGCGTTTTATGAGCAGCCTGGATCTTAAAAACGGTTATTGGCAAATCCCGATGGAAGAAAGTAGTAAGCAATTCACAGCATTTACGCTACCCGGACGAGGATTGTACCAGTGGAAAGTGATGCCGTTTGGATTACACTCTGTCGCTGCCACATTTCAGAGAGCACTTGATCGAGTCATCGGGTCAGAGCTGGAACCACACGCTTTCGCCTACTTAGACGACACCATAATTACTAGCAATACATTGGAAGAGCATATCACCCCCCTGAAAAAAGTGTTTGAAAGATTACGCCGAGCCAACTTGAAGATCAATCCGGAGAAATATGAGTTTTTTAAGAAAATTGTGAAATATCTAGGTCACGTGGTCAGTGAAGAGGGTATCCATATGGATTCTGACCAAATCGCCGCCATCAAGGAGCTGACGCCACCACAGAACATACGAGAGTAAAGGCGATTTCTAGGAGTAGTTTCGTGGTACCGAAGGTTCGTACCTGATTTTCCACGAGTTGCACACACGCTAACGTCAATGTTGAAAAAAGGAAGGGGGTGGAAATTATGCGAGGAACAGCAGGTGGCATTTGAAGAGTTGAAGAACGCGCTCATACAAGGACCAGCATTGGCGTGCCCAGATTTTTCGAACAGGTTCCGGTTACAGACTGATTCTAGCGATTACGGTCTTGGTGCAGTTCTTACCCAGGGGTTGAATGACGAGGAACGAGTAATAGCCTATGCGAGCCGTCACCTGAATAAGGCCGAAGCAAACTACTCGGCAACGGAAAAGGAGTGTCTAGCCATCGTTTGGGCTGCCACTGAGGCCATATTTGGAGGGGTACAATTTTGCGGTAATCACTGATCACTTGGCTTTGAAATGGTTGAACGCGATCAAGATTGCTCGCTAAATGGGCGCTTGAATTGCAGCAGTACTCTTTCGACGTACAATACCGGAAAGGCAAAATGACAAACCACAGGGCCGACGACGATAGCAACAACACAACACGCGCCATCATTAGCATTGCGTAGTAGAACCCCGAGCGGACATTTCACCGAGGTCCCCGTCGGGGAGCACACAGAGCAACTGGACGTAGTGAGAACAACGCGTCTACATCTCAAGCAGCCCAAGTCACGAAGCAAGGTCAAGCCGATTGTAACACGGTGGAGATATGTGAGTCATTAGCAGTGCCAATTCGAATCCAAATAGCTTAAGGACCTAACGCGCAAGGGTAAGCAACGATCAACAGGTGGTAGGCGGTGACCGGAGTGAGTGGCACGCAGCACAAGTACAAGGAAAAGCCCTAACCATAGATAACGGGATACAGATGGCGATGAACTACGCCAACAACAATGCCAATGCTATAACCTGATGACCGAATTTTGTATAACATTTCATTATAGAACAAGGCCCAGATCGCGAGAGATTATCCCATAGAGAAAAGAAACATCGAATCGAACGTCAGGCGCGAACCCCCTCACCGAACATTCATCAGGCACCGCAAAACAACTACCAGGCGCCAAAAAACATACACACGGTGACACAACTAAGCAGTAGAAATTGGTATACGCTATCCCAATAGAGCATCAGCAGAATCACACAAACAAAGCGCGCTGGAGCATATGAGGAAGTGGAATTATCCTCCAAGAAAAAATACCTAACAAAGAGGACCGCGAAGACAATGCTGCCTGGAAAACCACTGGTAGAAGAACGGCGAGGACGAGTATAAATATGAGGCGCCGACGTGCAAATAATTGAAAAAGTGGGTTATCATGGACAATCGCGCAGTAATAAAGTACACCACCGAAAACGCCAAGGACGGTTCCCTCCGCTTGTGGATCAGGCGCTAAGGCGGCACGACGAGTTCAGTGCGCAACGAAGGCGACACGACAGGGTCAGTGCACGACATTGGAATAACTGCTTGCGAAGAAGAGGTGAGCGACAACGACTTGGCAGGCGCTGAGTAAGACGAGGAGGGCTATACCGGTGACGAGAACGATGCCGACAGTCAAGGCACAGAGGAGTTTGTTTGTTTGATCGAGGGCGAGTCCATCCGGAGTCCCGAATACGAAACGGGCTAGCGAAATTAGGAGCCCGAGCTGCAGCGAAGACGAGTCGTACGACCGTGGACCATTGGTGCGAGAGGCGACACCAATCTCGGTATCCTCAGAGAGTGAGGCAAGTTAGCAAGGCTCCACCGAGGCAGGGCGAGATGTAAATCCTCCAAGAGGACGAGGAAGTTCCAGGCCGTGGGTATATGGATTACACGAGAAGCATAAGGATGAGGATACGGGTATACAACAAGAATTCCACATCCGGGAAGTCAGACCCCCCACCGACCAAGCGATATATATGCGAGGCTATCGAGGGTTCTGACCCGACCGAGAGGAGCGATGTCTTGAGCCTAGCGGCAAGCAACGACATACTGGACACGCGGAGCGGCAACGCGGACACGACCAACAACGACGCAGGGGTATCGCGGGACTTAGTCGGGGAGATTGAGCGATGCCTCCAAGGGTCAACGACAACCACCTTGCCTAATAAGACAGGAGTCGACCCCCCTCCTAAGTACTTTGGTGGCACGTTGAAGAGGCACGAGCGAGGCGAAGGAAGATTACGTTCCACCGGAACGTAGATCCCAATAGGTACAGAGTGAGGATAACGAGGACGGGCCTCGTACCGGTAACCCCCGTTGCGGCAGGTGAGGGGAGAGTGTGAGGACCCAAAACCCCCGGTTTTGGAACCTACACAGCATACCTGAATTATTTATTATTCACACGATATGCATTTTTATTAAAAATATATACTTTGAAATCATGAATTTCTAAATTTTTGAAACACCCAATTGTACATAGCTATATGCTTTTTTATATATATTTATTATATTATACGAAAAGAAATTCGGCGGAATAAATTGGTACAAATACACATAATTTTCTGGATGCTCTAATATACATTTTTTTGCCGAACCCCCTAGTACAAATTTTAATAATCAGCCAAAAATATGAGGGGCTAACCAAGCGACAATTCTAGTTTGCAATAAACAAATATTGCACAAACAAAGTAACCGGCATTCCAGCAAGCAAAAGGGTCAGCCAACTCGAGCAGCGGAGCTTTGTTTACACGCACGCCTACATATTTGGGCAGCCCAATGCAAGCGGACATAGCATAAAGAAGAGAAGGAAAAAGTATTGTTAGCACACGAGCTGATCTAAGCAGCGTTTCCACTAATATGGTAAGCGAGGGGCGAGTTTTTAAAAAAAAGATTTAGCACAAATGCTCGAAAAGAATAAACTTATTCTTGTGAGGCTCAAAACCAAACTGAATTCTTTTCTTTATTTAAAATTAAAAGAAAGTTCAAATGTACAATTACAATAGTGAAAATGCTTACTACTAATTAGCCTGAATTGTTTACTAAAATTTTGTGTTGGCATTTTAACAATAATTTTTTATTGGGCCGGAAGTTGTTTTCTTATTTTGTTATACTTAATATGAACTTATCAATATCGTCTTGTGCTGAGTCTGCACTTACATAGGTTGACGACTTATTGGTAGTTGGGGGGTTATTGGCATTGTACGTAACTACTCCCCCTTTTAGATTAGAATTCTCCTGGATTCTATTATTTAACTGAATTTTTATATATCTGTGTTTAAGTACAATAATCAATATTAGCGTTATTATGACAAAAAAAATTGCTACATTGCATATATAAGATATTTTACTGTGGTATTTTAAATTAAAAATTCTTTTGACATTTATTTTGCTTTCTTCTACTATTTCATCACGTAATCTTTTTAGAAAAATTTGTATTTATTTTATATTTCATGCTTACAATATTTTCTTGTGAATCTTCAATAGAATTTGAAAAGTAGTAATCTTTGATTTTAATTGAACAATTCGTGTATATTATTACATTATTATCATTAATTTGTATTTCATCTTCCATACATGTTTGATTTATTAATAGATTCTCTACGTTTTTTACAATTATTTTATTTATATCTAATTCTATAATTTCCAGCTATTTATTTTTGATCGTTTGATATGAATTCTTTATTACACAATTCGTTGCTGGTTTCATAATTTTTAACTGCTAATTTTCTTCAAATTTAAACATTTTGTTATTATATTCAAATATTTTTTCAATATTGGAATCTATTTCATCGTGCTCTTTATTGGGTATTGGAATGATGTATCTAATATTAACATTTACAAAATTTGTTGGTATTTTGATTCCAAATATTAAATATGTGTTATTGAAAAAGGCTGTTCCTAATTGCATATACTTTTACTTTGTACAGTCAATATCGTATTTTATTATTTTCTCGCTCGTCAAAATATTAGGATGCCAGATATTGTATTCTGATGCTACTATATTGTCTTGAATGTGTTCTATTCTACTTTTTAATAATTGAATTTTAGTTAATTGTTCTAAATATAAATTTCTCTCTGTTCTAACTTACTCCTATCGCTACTTATCGTTTCATGTAACTGTTCAAATGAATTTTCAAAATAGTCATTCATTTCTATTTGTTTATTCATTTTGTCGTCTGATTGAGTAAGATGGTTTTGTATGTTTTGTCTGTCCTCTTCATCCATCGTACCAAATATCCATTTTGATAAAGTATCTACACCGTTAATTAGTCCACGTTTCGGTCTATTTATTCTGGGTATTAAAGTTAATAATTTGTTTCTAGCGTCTAATAATTCTATTTGCAGTAAGTCTTTAAAATTTGATTTCATTAATACATTATTGTCTGTCATTTCATTTAATATATCTTCTATTTTATGTACGTTTATTCTATGTATTACTATTTTCGTGTCCTTAACAATTTGCTCTTCTTTTATCAGAATACCTATAAATCCGTTTTCGTCCTGTATTTTAGTCACATTTAAATTTGCGTTAGTTTGGGGTATCCACATTGCCATCAACAGCGTGAGGATCATCAATATCTGTAAATTTCCGAGGTCGTTTAATATTGCATGGGTGAACATTTTGTAAATGTTTTTTCTTATACCTAGGTTGCTCCTTATGCCTAACTGCTTTGTAATTCCTAATAAATCCCTCTTTCCTTCTTTCGACATAGTTTTCTCTTTTTGCATTGACCCTAGCAATATTTTTCTTTTTAACGATAGTAGGTTTTTCTTTACTTAATTCTGATCTACTTTTTTAATCTGTACCTCGTTCGGTGTGCATTTTATAGCGGAATGCAATCTATCATTATAATTTCTAATAGCTTTATGGATAAGTTGTTTTATTGTTAATTCTTTATTCAATTTGTATAAAATTCTAAATTTTTCTGTTATTGTGTTATGGAACCTTTCTATATCGGAGTTTCCTGTATGACTGTTGGGTTTCGTCAAATGAATTTTGACATTTTCATTGTGCAGAAATTCTTTTATTCTCAAAGTTTTAAATTCATTGTCCGCTACTTATTTCCTTGGTTTCCATAATTTAGAAAAGTGGTTCCAGTTGTTCAATAATCGTTACATGATTTCTGTCATTTAGTGGGTATGCCGCACCAAATTAAGAAAATTTATCTATGTCTGTTAAAAAATGATGTCCTTTTATAACGTAAGTGTCTACATGAATAATGCCATTTTTTTCTATTGGAGTTTCAGTGAGATTAAACTTTGGTTTAACTGGATTTCTATCATATTTCACTTCCTGGCAAGTGTAGCATTGGTTAATTACTATTTGGATAAGTTCCAATAGTTTGGGATAATATATTTTATTTTTTATTTTGTTTGTTGTATACCTGAGTGAAGGCCTTCTCTAACGTGATATAATGATATTTGTTTTACAGCTTCTACTTCTGTTTCTAAATCCTGTGCTCTCATTGTACACTTGAAAAATTATATAGTATTTGAATCATTGGAAAACATTGAAGTTAGTTTTTCCTGTACTATATTGTAGCTATGCGCAGAAATTTCGGAGTATATACCTATAACCCCTTTTTTGATATAATTTCGGAATATTTCTCCTAGTCTATCGAAATCACTTTCTGTTATAAAAATTATTTTTTTTCCATGTAAACATTTAAATTCTTCTACTTTATTATTGGTCAAAATTATTTGTGTTTTATATTTGTTCACAATTTCCTCTTTAATAAAAAAATGGTCCTGCAGGTTTTCTTCTGCTGAATGCATTGTTGCTATTGTTTCGATATCTTCTAAATTATTTTCTTCATTTATACCTGACTGTAAATAATTTTGATTTCCAACAGTAATTTTGTTATCCTTTCCATCAAAATTTCCTTCTTCTGTCAAAATATGTCCCAAAAATTCTGTCTCCTTTTTCATAAAATTACCTTTGTCTACTTGAATTTTTAAATTAGCCTTTTCTAGAACTTTGAAAATTTCCGTTATTGTTTGAACATGTTCCTGTAGGGCTGTACTAAAAATCATCATCATCAAGATATACTACGCATGTTTTATTAATAAAGTCACGTAAAGTTTCATTCATTAGTCTCTGGAATGTTGCAGGTGCGTTTTTCAGTCCAAATGGCATTCTAATAAATTCGTATAGGCCATGTGGTGTGGCAAATGCCGTCTTTTCCCTATCTTGTTCTCGTATTAGAATTTGATGATAACCCTTTGCTAAGTCCAGTGTTGTAAAATATTAAGCTTTTCCTCACTTGTCTAAAATGGACTCAATGTTCGGAAGTGGATACTTGTCGGCTATGGTTACTTCACTCAACTTTCTGTAATCTATGACAATCCTGTATTTTCGTTCTCCTGAATTATATATCTTTTTAGGTACAACAATTAATGGTCTAGAGTATCGTGAACGACTTTTTCTAATAATCCCTTGTTCTTCCATTTCCCTTATTTGTTTTCTAACCTCTGCTTCATGTTGAGGAGGATATCTGTACAATGTACTGTTAATTTGTTCCTCTGTCGTAGTCCTGGGCCTTTACTCTGTAGTTCTATTCGAAAGCAAAAAGCGATTCTAATACACATAGGCACTCTGTAGTTCGTTAGAATTTACTTTAGAAAATATTCCACAATAGTAGGCATCACTGTTTCACAAATTTCAAGCGCAAAGCAAAATACAAAAACACTTTGCATAAATCTCAAGTGCAGTATTAGGCAGCGCAGTTTAACATGTCGCAGTAGCGCAGGTGATAAGAATCCCGACTACCACGCGTGCGGTTGCAGGTTCGAAAGTAAGCACTTGCACAAGTAATTTTAATTCTTTTATTTTATTTTTATTAAATAAAATTAAATTTTTTTAAATATGTAAATACTTCTTATCTGTAAAAATTTTGTTTTCTTGAATTTTTCCAATTTTTTACATAGAATTCGTAAATTATTTTCTGTCAACAGCGATTGCTTAACTCTTTCTGCTATAAAAATTACTTCTTGATGAGAAAAATACTAATTGTTTTATTATAATCATAAGAAAATACATTTTTGTGGATTTCCGTTTGCTAAATTGATTTCGAATAGAATTTTCTAACTTTCGACCATTGTGGCATATGTTTTCGAAGTAGTGAGTAACAAATTTTCTACAATAGAAAGGGGGATAAATCAAATCCGAAGGGAACAGAGTGGAACTCGAACAACGAATCCGTTCTACTCGAAAATTTCTTACAGAGTTCGAATCACTCGAAAGCACACAAATTTTGTTTCGAATAGAACTACAGAGTGAGGGCCCAGATTTCATGTACAACCTTCCTTGTGCTTGTTAACGGATCACCTTCCTTAAACAATAAGGTTTTGAATCTTTTTATAATTTTCCTCATCTCTTCTTTTCCTTCTTTGTTAAAATATTCAAGATTTATTCTGCTCCAGTCAAAATCTTTTGCTTCTAAAGTATGAATTTCAAGATTAGTATATGGATTGTTTTCAAAAAAAGTAATCTTTTCATTAAGTGTTATACATCCATCCACTAAATTTATTGTTGTATTAAAGCAATTCAATAAATCAATAGCTATAATAAAATTATATTTTCTTCCTTTTAATGGAGTTACTTTCCATTTAATTTTTGCATAATTTGGTAGGTTAAATTCCCTAGGTGCCTCTGTCAGCACTTCATATCTAATCACATCATTTTTCGTTATTGTGCTGAACGCAATTGGCTTCTTTAATAAAACTTTTTCAAAATCATTTATACTGCTATCTATTAAGCTTATACTTTCTCCTGTTTCAATTAGAGCTTTATATTCATTTTTTCGAAACCTAAGTGTTATGGTGGGAAGACAGTCCGAGTTGGTCCCTCGAAAAAATTCTCATCATCTACATTTTGATTAACCTCGTTTTCATAATATTAATTCAACTCTTCCTGATTTCTTTCTTTTTCATAATATTCGCAATTGTTTAATTCCTCTTTTCTTTCTTTTTTATAACATTCACAATTATTTAATTCTTTTTTCTTTCAATTTTTTCTAAATTATCAACCTCCATAGGTTCCGTACGGTCTTGCCTAGGTTGATTCCAGCGATTTTGGCCGGAATTTGGCCTAGGGTGTCCTACCTCTTGTGGGCCCCTGTGCTATTGACCTGAATTATATTGATATCCTATATTTTGGTAATTATTATTTTTAGTCAGTGATTGAATATAGATTGAGGACTCTGCCTCCTTTGTAACGACATATTTTCTCTATTCTGATATGCATTTTGTTGATTTTGCTTCACTTGCCCTGAGTTACCTTGCTTGTTGTAGTACGCTTGATTTTGTCTAAAATGACCTGAATTTTGCTCTATATTTTTACTATTGAACTGTGGGGTTTGATTGTAATTCCTATAATCAGTATTTTCATTTCTCTTTGGCGATTCTCTATAGTGTGGTTTTCTTCCCTTTTATTTATTTTTCGGTATTCTGGTCTTATACAAGTATCCTCGAATCTTCTTTGGTTCATGATTGATATGATTTGACCTAGCTCCCTACATTCATAGATTTTGTCCAACAAGGTGTCTTGTGTCATATCTTTTGTTGTATTTACTAGTAAACTATCTATGTTTGTAAGATCAATACCCTGACCTCCCCTGTAGTAAACAATTAGTTCATCTGACTTATATTTAATTTTTTGGATCTCTATCGCTAGTTCACTTACCGAGTTTACCCTCAGCGATGTTATTTTCCTATAGATCTCATGCGGCTCCGTGTCTGGTTTGAACCACATCTTCAGGGTTTCCTTTATGCACTTCCAGTTGTCTGGTTGTGGGATGTTTATAATTGTATTTTTCGCTTCACCCTGTACCACCTTATAGAATATCATCCTTGTTGCTTCTTTCTTTAGGTCCTCGTCTGATATTGTAGACAGTAGGTACTCACTACAGCTGAAGAATGAGTTAACGGATACATCCCCGTATCCTGTGAAGATTGGCAATTGGGCTATGTTTTTGAATAGGCGATCTGTCCTGTTGTAATCAGGGGTTTGTCTGTGTTGTTCCTCAAGATAAGCGTTTCTGAGCTGTTCCAGCTATTGCTCCCTCCTGGCGAGCTCTTCCACCAATTCTAAAGGCGGAATATTAGGTTGGTCTTGAGCCATTCTCCTTATATCAAACTCTTGCTGTCTTCTGGATGTAATTTTGCCTCTTGCTTTGTGGGTGGCGGCTTAAATTTGGTATTAAGCCACTGCACTACCACTTTGTTTAATTTTAAATGTATACATTTATGGGTGGGGGCTATAATTCAATATTATGCCACTGCACTGCCACTTTTTCTTAGAGTTTGTTTGTGGGCAGCAGTTTATAATCACTGTTGCACTCACTTAATTATTTAGTTTCTTATTTCTTTCGGTCAACTCCTGAGTTGGCTACGGAATCGCAGGATTATTTTAGTGTATTATAATTTTTATATTATACCGAAAACCGTTATTCCGATATTTGTTCGTATCGCGATCCTTTTCTTACTAGTAAATGACTAAAGACTGCGCCAATTTCGTCGTGGTAAGCGAGGGGCGAGTTTTTAAAAAAAAGACTTAACACAAATGCTTGAAAAGAATAAACTTATTCTTGTGAGGCTCAAAACCAAACTGAATTCTTTTCTTTATTTAAAATTAAAAGAAATTTCAAATGTACAATTACAATAGTGAAATTGCTTACTACTAATTAGTCTGAATTGTTTACTAAAATTTTGTGTTGGCATTTTAACAATAATTTTTTATTGGGCCGGAAGTTGTTTGCTTATTTTGTTATACTTAATATGAACTTATCAATATCGTCTTGTGCTGAATCTGCACTTACATAGGTTGACGACTTATTGGTAGTTGGGGAGTTATTGGCATTATACGTAACTCGCGAGCATATGATAGCGGGCGAAAGGGGGCATTCCAGGTGGAAAGGGCACACATAAAAAGTTATAGAACTATTAATATAAAGTAAACTATATTGTATATATATATCGAGCTACGGTAAATATACTAACCTAGAACTAGGATTTTTTATGGTAAAATAACTGTCCGCCTGCGCGCGGACAAGTATAAAAGGACGACAATTTCGCTAAGTCAGGGAAAAGCTAGATAGACATAATAGCCTGCTGACGCATTGCTCAGCGGTGAAAGAAGTTCCTGGGATTTCCTAACTCACGAACTTTACATTTTATATACAGTAGGGGTTTTCCTAACTCTACTGTTTGGAAGGCCAGTGGTGGTTTCCTACCTCCGCAACCTTTAGAAGATTTATGCACAGTGGGGTTTTTCTAACTCCGCTGTGGGGTGGTTCGCTACCTCCGCGACCTTTACTAGAGCAGGGTATCATTAACGTATACGCGGTGGGTTTTCCTAGCCTCGCCGTATCTGAAGTAGTTTTGAATAAAGTAACTGAATTAGTCAAACGAACATACATTTGGACAAAACTTATTAAACAGGGTTTCCCTCTTCAAAAGGAGGCGGTAGGAGATTTTCTCTACTCCACAGGAATCCTGGACGGACTGAGCTTAGCCCCGGCTTGAAAGGAAAAGTCCGTTACAACTTTGTAGGATACATTTCCAAGACGCTCGTCCGCTATGGCTTAGTTGGATCAAAAATTTATATATTTTCGCATATTTCTTACAAGGGCACTTCGGAAGTAAATTAGAATAATAATGAAATTATTTTAAGCGGAGATATTGCCTATAATATTCGTATACTTTATTATTATTCTTTTAAATTAAAAGCTGGGCTGGCGATTGTAAGAATCCATAGTGCAACAAACAAAGGTGATATCTCTCTTGACAAATGTCAAGCGAACGCCCTTAGCTGTTTGGAAGGCCATGTTTTATTTTGGAAGTACACGAGAGGGGAGGCATAAAAGAAGACCCTTAGTAAAATAGTACTGAATTTCATACTTTTTAGTCAGTGATTGAATATAGATTGCAGCGAATAAAAACTGATTTTAAATAATTTTAAGAAACTATTTCGTGACTGAGTTTTGCAAATTAACGGTCTCTGCAGCCAGTCTAGGTATATCTTTACGCTTTTTATTACAAACATTTGCATAAAGGTATGAAATATTAACACACTAGTTATATATTGTATACCTCGTATCACATTTCTCAAAGGATAGAGCGGAGCGGTTAATCTACTACAGCAGTCATAAAGTTGGTATAAAAATGTCGACTGTTTTAAGAGGGGAAAGCCTCACAAAGCTCTTTATATGTTGAAAAAGCTATTGAAGTTTACACTTGAAAGCAGGCGCTTCGCACTGCATTTATAAATTCGGGCGTCCTCTAAATTGGAAAGTTTTTCTGATGGTTTGATGCTACGCAATAGTAATATACCATTTGTGTACTTCAGCGGAGAAGTTGCAAGCCTTTTATCTCATAATATCTCTACTTAAGACCCTGACACCGTTAAAGACAGGAGTGGATTTCTTTTTGATCTAAATACAGAAACACTCCCCTAAAACTATACTATCTCGACCCATAAACTTTCATTTTGTTGTTGTGGTAACGATACACCGACAGAGAGTTTGGAGGATGTTTTATGACGTCAGTTATCTCGGCGACCTTACCTGTAAGGCTTTTACAATTCAGCTGGAAAAGCGGAAGTGCGACGGGGGGGGGGTGGTCGTCAGGCTGGGAGTCTAGGACTGCGCACTTTCGAAGTAGGCTAGGTGGCGTACGTAATTTCAGGAGGGCGGCAAAACCGGACCGCTTGGTTTCAGTCTACTGATTTCTGTCGCCATGCTCTGGAGCCAGAAGAAACAGGGGAAATGGGCATGGACGGGGGGAAGGCTGCCGCTTGGAACTGCTTACATCCTGAAAGGACTTGTTACCGGAAAAGTAGCAGGGGATTGCTCTATATGTTGGCGCCGTGGGCCTTCGGTAACAGAAGTAGTATTACCAGTCGTAGATACTATATCAGAGTATGCGCCAGTCTTTCGCTAGGGAATCGCTGACCGTAGGACGCCCCAGGATGTTAACGAGGGGTAAACATTTTAAAGAAACTAATAGGTCTATGGGTCTATTGTGCAAACATCTTCATTCCGATACATAGAACCGGCTGTCGCGGGAATTAATACCTTCGCTTGTATTGCCAAAGAAAAACAATGCAGGAGATTGGTGGATGTTGAATATAGCATCACTCCCCTTTGAGGTACATTTCATCACAAAATAAGGATTCGATTCTAGAATTAAAATAAGGACAAATAACTGCTGTTATACCTGGCGGAATTAAGCTAGCCATATAAAGAGCATAAACCTTGAAGGCATTAGGTTCTCCATGTACGATGTTTGTCAGGAGGCAGGGAAAAAGCTCAAGGTAAAATACTCGTATTATAATTTTTAATTTTGTCAATAAGTGCGTCGAACTGCAGCCATAAAGTCTGCCGGCCACTAGTCCGCATGACTATGGAAAGGTAGTCGTCTAATACCAAAATACCGTCGTTCTCTAGTCAACAATCTACGCTGTTGTTGAACATAGCAAGAAAGATTATACAGTTTCACACAAGCCTGGTTAGGATGGTTTAGCATAACGGCCAGTCATGTACGAGTATTTCGTAAAATTCAAGTCTTAATTCCTGAGTAGCTTGTCATTACTTGCGCGATACTGCTCCGGACAACAGAAGACAGCATACATATATTATAAATAAACATATGCCTGGTTTATGCATTGAACTTTATGAAAAAACCTAATTATTTGACAGTCTTCCGAATGTGAAACATATTTAAAACATTTATTATCTGCCTTAATAAATATCTAAACAAATCTCATTCTCATTCGCAGCGACAAAATTAACAATTTTGCAATTTTATGAAATAAACAAACTTATTATCTGAGAATTGTCACACAATTTTTTAATGGAAAAGTCAACACATAGTAGATTATGAGATAAAAATTATGCCGTTGCACACTTTTTCAGAAAAAATGGTTTTGTATGCTTTATAGTACTTTTTCTAATGAAATATGTTCTGAATAAAAAAGTACTTTTATAAAGAGACAATATTGTAATTACTAGTGGCGTTCAAGATGGTGAAATTAGAGCGAGAAGGTGCGAACCGAGAACACCTTTCAATCTTACACTATGGTAATAATAATAATTTCAACTTTTTTTAAAATTACGATTACTGTAATCGCAATCCTTAACCGATTTCGCCCAGTTTTTCTGCATCACATACCTTGTAACACTTGCAACCTATGCGGCGAATTTTATTATGATATCCTAAAAGTCTTTTGGTTTATGATTAATAACAAAAAAAAAATTTTATGGATGATGCAGTTTCAATCTGGACACCACACATATACATGTATTATGTACTTTATAATCACTTTTATCTCAAAATATTGAACAAGTTATCATGTTCACACACAGGAGAATAAAATTAAAATACTCTGAGTTATGGCGGATTCGAGTTATTTAATCAGGATGCGACCATATACCTTGGACGATCTTATTCTGATGTGTTTTTGCTTAATGTGACTGCTTACATTATCTATAAAGTCCGAATGCTGCATACAGCTGAACTTCTTCTAAACTTCAGCCTTCAAGTTGTAAGCCATTTGCCAAACGAAGTCAGGAAGAATTAACTACAAAATTATAAATTTCATTCATTTACTGACTAGCTGTAGTTCGACAAAAGAGTTTTCAAGCTGCATATGTAATTAAATTGGATATCGGTAGAAGAAATAAAATAAAACTGTGTTTTTAGTAATTTTCATTTAAAATATAGTGAATTAGCGTAACATTTTTTTACGAGTACCTCAAAATTTCCCTTGAATTTTTTGCATTTTGCAGGATGCTGGCTTTTTTTTTCTTTTACAAAATTAATTTTTCTTCCTGCGTTGTATGGAAGAAATCACTCAACAGAATTGACAAAAAAAGTTTTAAAAATTTAGGGAAATTTTTTAACGAGTTAATTGGCTATATTTTAAATGAAAATTATTAAAATCACAGCTTCTATTTCGTCGAACGTTATCCATTTTAATCTCATTACTATTATATTGAACACAGCTGTATTTAGATTTTAGGCAGGGAAGAACAAATGTGTATTTTTATACCCAGCGTGTACTAGTACACAGGGTAATATAGTTTTGGTCATATAATGGGGGTTTGTAACGGCACAAAATAATAGAGATATATATGGAGTTCCATATATCAAAGTTATTAGAATGAACAGAGCAATTCATTAAGACATTTCCGTCTGTCCGTCCGACCGTGGACACGATAACTTGAGTAAAAATTGAGATATTAAAATGAAATTTGACACACAGGTTGCTTTCCGTCCAAGGTAGGATGCTATTTGAAATGGCCGAAACCGAACCATATCCACGCCCCTTTTTTCGATATCGATAATTTCGAAAAACGTATAAAATGGGTTAATTCAATAATAAAAGCAGCTCCAATTATGAAATTTGCTAGGTTTATTCATTTGTTTGTCCCATGGACGCTTTTATCAAATTTATGGAAAGGGACATGGCAACGCCCACATACGAGTGAAGAAATTTTCAATTTAGAATCTTTAGAATCGTTTCTTAACAACTTTATAATCGGTTGCGCTAGTATAACGAAATTTCGTAGGAGGCATACTATTGTTGTGATAAATGCACCCACAGAAAACAAGCGAAATCGCTTTTCGAACATGCCTACTTTTTCACAAAAGTGATATGGAAAGGAGGTAGAAATATAGAATTCCCCATATCTAATGAACTGATACAGGTATAATACAATTTGGTACCGACATCAGTTTTCTTGTTCTTATATGTCTTGCAAAATTTTAGAAAGTGGGCGTGGCAGCGCCTACTTATGAGTCAAGCTAATTTCAAATTCGACTGTTAATAACTTCTGAACGGTGCAAGATAGAGCTACGAAATTTTATACAAGGTATACTATAGACATATAGAGTACGCTAACGGATAATAAGCGAAATCGTTAAACGACCACTTCCACCGGAACATGCCATAGCTCCTTCACTGATGCAGATATAATGCTAGAATTTCGTAGTTACAATGATCTGATGATCTTATTAATGATTTTTCTCAAAATTTGGAAAATGGAAGTGGTACCGCCCACATATAAATGAACAAAATGTCAAATTTCCGCTATTATTAACTTCAGAACCGTTTTAAATAAAATTACGAAACATGATACGAGGTATACTATCTACGCTTTTCAAAATAATATATAGCCTATGCTCGAACCAGTGAATCCAAGAATCTACTGCGAAAACTTCATAAAGATGGGTTGAGTACCTTGAACGCCTATACAAGATTAACATTTTATATAGCATGGGGGCGTGGCACCGCCCACTTTTACAAAATTGTATATACTCTATACTGTAACCAGTAAACGCAAGTATCTATTGTGAAAATTTCACAAAGATCGGTTAAGTGCCTTGGCCGCCAGGCACATGGACACACATCAATTTTTTTATTTATAAGATTGCCCAAAGGGTTGTAAAAACAGATTAAAACCTCTATAGGTCATAACTACACAACAATTTACCACGATTACTTTTACATAGCTTGGTATTTAACGTTCGGTTCCACCCGAACTTAGACTTCCTTACTTGTTTCTTTAATAATTTTGGGTTTTTGCTTTGGTGCAGGTCTGTTTGTAACTAAAGTCGGTAGTATTCGGTACCCTGATTAAGACTTGATACCTACTTCTTTAATAATACGTATAGTTTTCGAGAAAGTGCCAAAAAAACAATTTTTAAGAGGTTAAGACATGTATTGCCCCATATCTTGGTTTCTGTTTACTCTATAAACACAATTTTGATGTCGTTGAAAATACAACATTTGCCGCTTTTACCAGTATACGAAATGTTAATGTATCTTGATAAATGAAAATTTCCTAGTCTCAGCTTAGAAAAGATAAAAGGGGTATTTTGGATGGCCAACAGATAAGAATGTTGATAAATCATACCGGTTTATTAAGTTCAATGGAACTACTTGCGTGGGATTCGTTTTTTGAAGTTGCTAAGAACTTTCTGGGAAATCACAAGTCAAGTTACTACTCTGAGATCGTTAGCAACATGCTAGAGAATTTCAAAAACTTAGGATGGAACAAATTCATCAAAGTCCATTAACTCCACAGTCACCTTGACCAGTTTCCAGAGAATCTTGGTTCCTATAGCGAAGAACAAGTGGAACGGTTTCACCCAGAAACTGTGGAAGAGAGGTACCAAGACCGATGGGATCAGCATATGATGGCTGACTACTGCGAGGGAAGCAACGTGATCGTCCTGCTATACCTTATTCACGAAAATTACGTAAAAGAAAGTTTTTATGTACATAAGAAGTTAATAAATCTTGTTTATGTGTAAATAGATATAAAAAAGTTGTATGACGTTAAAAACACAAATAAAACGAGATTGTTTCGAAATAACTTTACATATACACTGGTTAGCAAATTATTCGAAAAAAACCGTGATTAAAAATTAAAAAATTTACCAATTACTTTGAAACAGTCCAACTTTTTAGAAGAGTAATAATGCATAATTGAACCGACCGGTTCTTCCAGCCCATTGCTCATGTATGCCGCTACCCCGAATTACTGGTTTAGGGAAATTGTGATTTAAAAATTCGCTTTCGATCACGGAACGTATAACGCAATACGACCCATGAATGTTTCACATTATTTTTATAAATGCAAGAGTTATCAAGATAAATTCGGTAATTTTGTTAATAGAATAAAAGAAATATAGTTATGGGTCAATACATGCCTAAAGCTATTAGGAAGAGGTTTTTGGCCCCTATATCGAAAACTATACGTAGCATTAAAAAAAGTATGTATCAAGTTTTATCACAAAAATTCACTGTTAACCAGTGTAATTACTATTTTTTTAAGATTGATCTAATTTTTGCTTTTAAAACTGTGCCAGACTTCTTCTTTCTTTAAATGGTCATCTAACCGCCTGGGCGATTTTGACCGTCCAACATAGCTCGCCAGTCGTTTCTTCGTTGCGCCAACTGGCGCCAATTGGAAACACCGCGGGATCGCAAATCGGTCTCCACTTGGTCCTTCCATCGGAGTGGTGGTCTCCCTCTTCCTCTGCTTCCACCGGCGGGTGCCGATAAGAATACCTTCTGGGCTGGAGCATCTTCGCTCATTCGCACTACGTGGCCTAGCCAGCGAAGCCGCTGTGTTTTAATTCGCTGAACTATGTCGGCGTCTGCGTAAAGTTCATACAGCTCATCATTAAATCTTCTTCGGTACTCGCCGTCGCCAACGCGTAGAGGTCCACAAATCTTTCGAAGAACCTTTCTCTCGAATACTTCCAGAGCCGCCTCATTAGATGTTGTTAGTGTCCACGCTTCTGCACCATATAGCAGGACGGGTGCGAGGAGTGACTTGTAGAGTGTTATTTTCGTTCGTCGAGAGAGGACTTTACTTTCCAATTGTCTACTCAGTCCGAAGTAGCATTTGTTTGCAAGAGTGATTCTTCGTCGGATTTCTAGGCTAACATTATTGTTGGTATTAATGCTGGTTCCCAGGTAAACGAAGTCCTTTACTATTTCGAAATTATTGCTGCCAACAGTGGCTTGGTTGCCAAGGCGCGAATGCGCTGACTCTTTGCATGATGACAGAAGGTACTTCGTTTTGCCCTCGTTCACCACCAATCCCATTTTCTCCGCTTCTTTTTCTAATTTGGAGTAAGCAGAAGTTACGGCGCGGTTGCTAAGGCCAATTATATCAATATCGTCAACATATGCCAACAGTTGCACGCTTTTATAAAATATTGTTCCAGCGCGGTTAAGTTCTGCAGCTTGTATTATTTTCTCCAGCATTAAATTAAAGAAATCGCACGATAGGGGGTCACCCTGTCTGAAACCTCGTTTAGTTTCGAACGGCTCGGAGAGGTACTTCCCAATTTTGACCGAGCTGGCGGTGTTGCTCAAGGTCATTTTGCATAGCCGTATAAGTTTTGCGGGGAAACCAAATTCAGACATAGCGGCATATAGGCAGCTCCTTTTCGTGCTATCGAAAGCGGCTTTAAAATCAACAAAGAGATGATGCGTGTCGATTCTTTTTTCACTAGTTTTTTCCAAGATTTGGCGTACTGTAAAAATCTGGTCGATGGTAGATTTGCCAGGTTTGAAGCCACACTGATAAGGTCCAATCAGTCTGTTCACATCAGGCTTCAGTCTTTCGCAAAATACGCTTGATAGGACTTTATATGCGATATTCAAAAGGCTGATTCCGCGATAGTTGGCGCAGTTTGCAGGATCGCCCTTCTTGTGGATTGGGCAGAGAACACTTAGATTCCAATCTTCAGGCATGCATTCATCCGACCAAATTCTGCATAGAAGCTGATGCATGCGCCTTACCAGCTCCTCGCCTCCGTGTTTGAATAGCTCAGCAGGCATACCATCAGCGCCAGCTGCTTTATTGTTTTTCAATCGGGATATGATATTGCTATTCGCACCTCATTATAGTCGGGTTGTGGAACGTCAATTCCATCATCTTCGATTGTGGGCTCGGGTTCGGCATCTTCTCTGGTTTCTTGCTCAGTTTCTCCATTTAAAAGGGCAGAGAAGTGATCCCTCCATATTCTGAGTGCTCTCTGAACATCGGTCACCAGGTCGCCGTTCTCATTCTTACAGGAGTTTGCCCCGGGTTTGAAACCTTCTGTCATTCGCCGAATTTTTTGATAGAATTTTCGGGCATTATTCCCGTTGGCCAGCATCTCAAGCTCCTTTATTTCAAGATTGATCTAATTTTTGCTTTTAAAACTGTGCCAGACTAATCAAAGCATAAACATTGCTGTGGTTTTCTGATTTCACATTTTACTCGGTAAATACGTGAAAAATGCAAGCAAACTCACCTTTTTCAGTTTACATTCAGAAAGTAGCAATTCATATTTCAGAAAGTTGTCATTTATATTAAGACAATTACAATAGATATTCAGAATTTCCATTACAAATTCAGAAAACTACAGTTCTGAATATGAATTATAATTTTCTAAATATTAATTGAAAATTTCTGAATAATAATTGTTACCGCCGTGGTGTCAAGGTAGTGTTGCCGGCCTACCACACCGAAGAAGTTTTTTTCAAAACGGGGTCGCCCCTCGGCAGTGGTTTGGCAAACTCTCCGAGTGTATTTCTGCCACGACAGGCTTCTCAGCAAAAATTCGTCTCCTTTGTAGATGCCGTTCGGAGTCGGCAAAAAACTGTAGGTCCCACCAATTTGTAGGGAAAATTCAAATCGGCACACCACAAATTGGAAGAGAAGCTTGGCGCAAAAATCTCTTAGGAGGTTTATGATGATATACCTGTTGTATATCGCGCCATAGAGATAGAGAGAATTGTTACTTTCTGCATATATAAACTGAAAATTGTAGAAGTAGACTTCGATAAACAAAAAAAAAAATCACCAAAATCATCGCCTGGGGGTCAGTTCTGGTTTTGCCTTATCGTGAAGTGAAAAGTAAATACGTCAATGCACACGATTTTCGATTCTCGTTTTACTTTAATTTTCGATTTGAAGTAAAGTGAAAAAACTTACCGCCAATATAAATTTGGTGTTAACGTCAAAATTTCAAAAAATCGGATTTTTTACAAATTTAAACGTTTTAAGTGATCAAAATTACTTGTATTCTTACAATTCTATAATAAGCAAGAACAACTTTTGTCAACGCAGTTCAAAATATTCTTCTGCAAACAATTTTCATGGCACATATCAGAAGCGCATTTTAGAGCTCAGTGTAGTGCAGAAAGGAAAGTGTCAAGTGATAACTAAAGTGAAAGATTTTTTTCACTTCACGATAACGCCCAACCGGAATTGAGCCCGTGGACTATTTATAAAAAACTATAAATTGCCAATATTCAAATTAGTTCTGACTGTTTGCATGTTCAGACGCATCACTCAAAAGCTGCTGAATAACGTTTACCGTTGCATTACTAAACGTCTAACTTAAAATTTAAGATACCGTTTATTTCGGGGGTTATCCAGCAATATGTGGAACAGGATGACAGGATGACTCAAAAAACATTGAAATTTTTGATTTTTTACTTAATTTAAAGAAGTAATACAAAAGTATTTTTTCCAACTTATGGTAGATTCTAGAAAACTTTAAAAAAAATGTTTTCTTTTTAAGTACCCCATTTTATAAATTATTTATTTAAATTAAATTAAACTGGTATTTTATTATAAGGTACAAATTCTGCACCCTTGTTAAAATACCAAATTTACAACCCAACCTGATATACATATATAAATATGCACATCTACTATTCCTCTTAAAGATTCCATCGGTTTTCACACTACTATTTGGGATTTGATATCTAAGTACGCGCTTTCAACCTCGCGGCATACGTTCACTTTACTTTCAACAGCTTGTGCTGTCGATTTTTATCGCAGTTGAACTTTGACCTGATTCCAAGAAGACATAGGCTGAAGTGCAAACGAGTAAGCCAGAAATACGGAATTGCAGCAATACCAGCCGCAAGAACCGGAAAAGGAGTCACACACACATACAATTTTGTTAATACCAGCAAAATAGTAGTCATAGACTTATCACGGTTCCATCCATTCATGGATACATGTGTGAGCTTACTCCTGTTGATGAATACATACTACAGTTAAAAGCGGTAACACTTGCTGTAAATTGGTGTGGCAATGTGGCACGGACATTCAAAATTACACCTAATAAGAAAAATTTGTTGTTCTGAGCAGATGCGCCAAGAACCACTATTTTTGCATAACGAAACCCGTATTTGACGCCAATTGAAAAGGAGCTCAAATTATTCTCGAAAATCAATAATTAATCATTATTCCTGCTTTTTATACCTAGCAGTGCTACGCACACAATGTATATTAACTTTAGTTGCGTAACGGTGGTATGTAACGGCATAAACGAATCGAGATAGATATTGACTTACATATATCAAAATATTCAGAAGGAAAAAATAAATTGATTAAGCCATGTCCGTCCGACCGTCAGTCCGTCTGTCTATTAACACGATAACTTAAGTAAATTTTGAAATATCTTAATGAAATTTGGTATGCAGGTTCCTTGGCACTCATCTCCGAGCGCTATTTAAAATGGGCGAAATCGGATGATAGCCACGCCCACTTTTTATACATGTAATATTTTCGAAAGTACAAAAAAATATATTAATCATTACATAATACACTTATAAGGATAAAACTTGGTGTGTACATTAATGTTAAGGCAGAAAATACATTTTTCAAGAAATTTTTGAAAATGGGAGTGACACCGCCCACTTTTGATTAAGTCAGATTTAGAAATATTATTAGTCATAAATCAAAAACCGCACACATATTAACATTAATACAAGGTATGTTACAAAAAAATGGGCGAAATCGGTTAAGATCCACGCCCACTTTTATGCAAAAGATTTTGAAAAGGATCATAGATATATTTAAAAGGCAATAACTTTGCATACAAAAGCTTTACATCATTTATATTTCACTTTAGAAGTGTCCGTCAGCGAAGAAAGTCGAAAAATATAAATTTTTGAAAATTGGAGTGGCCCCGCCCCTTTTATAGTGGATTATTCCACAAACCTTTTTATGCCATAACTCCGGAAAGCATTTATTGGCGAAAATGTTGTACATATAAAGATAAATGTTTGTTGTAAAAATGGGCTAAATCGGTTAACGGCCACGCCCAGTTTTTTTAACATAGTTCTGAAAAATTTGTTTGTAAAATGTAAAACGCGATAGTTTTATAACCATGCAAGCTATATTAATAAGATCTTGAACACATAATAAGCTTTTTAAGCAAAACTCAATCAAAAAAAATGTATGAGTTTTCGGGAAGTAGGCGTGGCGCCGCCCACTTTTCATCATAAAAATTCTGCTAACTTCAAAGGCGATTGCTTGTAGTTTGAGCTAGATATTTCAATCAAAATTGGTCATCTGCTTCTCCATAGTACGTATTATACTTCTGCCAAAAATTAAGCAAATGGGATGACACACAAATAAACTATCCGGGCAAGTATTTAATACGCCACTGCAATAGGGAAGTTATATACCTTTTTTGATTTTCATACCTGCCATGAACATAAAATGTTTGAAAGAATGAAGAAGAGATGTGCCCATCAATAAATAAACTGAAATAATAAGGACGTTGAGCTGAGTCGATTTAGCAATGTCCGTCTCTCCCATCTGCCTTGGTTCGGCAAACTCTCCGAGTGTCTTTCTGCTATGGAAGGCTTCTCAGCAAAAATGCATCTCCTTTGTAGATGCCATTTGAAGTCAGCGAAAATCTGTAGGTCCCGCCAATTTGTAGGAAAAAATTCAAAACGGCACACCACAAATTGGAAGGGAAGCTAGGCGCAAAAATCTCTTAGGAGGTTTATGATGATATACCTGTTGTATATCGCGCCATACATTAAGGTTTTTTTAAAATTAATTTACCCCTCAAGCCTCATAACAGAAGTGTTTTTATTGAAAACAATCAGCTGGCTATATAATACGAGCTGAAAAGTATTAAAATAGACCTGCGTAAATTGGTATGACATAATAGATCACTAATAGGTATACATATAATGTTCGATTCCACCCGAACTTAGACTTCCTTACTTGTTATATATAATTATTAATTCATTCAACCACATTCCGTTTAACATGTAACTTGGAAGGTGAGGTACGTACATATCTTTAATCATCTCTTTTGAATACAACTTACATGCTCCAAGACTTTAAAATAGCAAAACAGTCCCCAGCTATGTCAGCGAGACTACTAGATCTACTTAAAAATAGTTGTCCAGTTTAAGTATCATCTGTGGCCTGTGACCGGAGGCCTTTTAATTATTTTCAATTAAAAATGACCCCTAAAATTGAGCTATACCATTTGAACCAATTTGGTATATATCTGAAATCTCTCATGGTAAAAATACCTGTTGTTATATGGAAAAATGTCTTCTTTTCCTTATTCCTTAATCATCCTTATTTTTGACAATAGATGAAACGTGTAAGGTGTTACACATATTTTTATAACATACATATTACGCCTGTTGATGTGGATATATTGCGATAAAACTAGTTTCCTTTTTCATCCTGGTACTAGTACTTAGCCAAACGTTTTTGTCCTAGTTATTCGTATTCGCGCAGGGCCTTCACTATATACGTACATCAATTTGAACATATGAGAATGTTGTGAATAAATATCAAAAAGATACGAATGTTAGAAGTTGAATAAAAGCGATTACCAAAAGGCGTTGTAAGGTGAGTGAATAGGTGAACGAGTTTGCTAATAGCCCCAAGCGAATACGACGAATACCAATAGACGCAGATATAAAGCAGATTGCACAAAGGAAAAGTGCATAGATTGCATGTGCATATCGGTGGTGACATTGCAAAACCGCGGAAGTGATATCTCAGTTTGGCTGTTTTTCAACTACAAATTGCTTAAATTAAAGGCAAATAATGACTTTATGGAAAAAGTTTCCATCAATATCGATTCTTTTATTTATTTTCTAAGCCAACATGTAGTTTTCCTGAGAATAAATTAATGGATCTTAATGGCAAGAACCTATGAAAGTTTTTGGCACAAATGTTTGCATTTATGCGTTTTGCATTTAAAGTAGTACAACATAAAAGGGAAAAAAGCTCGGTCTCGATATGGTGCCAAAATATTATTATATCTAGGATTCTGGTAGCAGTGTCTCAAAAACGAAAAATGCGAAAAGGCAATTAAAATGGAAATGTGACCAAAATTTTGTGCAAAAAAATTCGTGAGTACTAATTACTCGTGGAGTTTGATATATAAACATATGTATCCTGTATATAAATTTTAGTAAATTAGGCCTCGCCCAGTGGACGAATTTCAAGCAGAAAACTTTAATTTATTTTAGTTATTGGCTACTTCTTTCTTGGCCTTCTTTGCTTTTCTTCTCTGCTGTAACTTTACCTTATTATAATTTTATTTTATATGATTTTCTCTTCTTTCACCAGTCTCCTTTTCTTTCCTTTCCTTGCCTGTCTTTTACTTAATTTCCTTTTCCTTCCTTCCCTTTCCTTGTCTTTCCTTTCTTTTGCTTTACTTTTCTTTCCTTTCCTTTTATTTACCTTCCTCCCCTTTACTTTCCTTTACCGTCCTTTCCTTTCAATTAATTTCTTTCCAGTTATCACAGTTCCTTTAAATGAATTTAATTTAATTAAAAATTATTTTATTTGGTTTTTAGTATGTTATTTTATTTTTATTTAATTTTGTTTTACTTTATTTACTTTTATTTTTATTTTATTTTATTTTATATTAGTTAATTTTTTTGCATTTGATTTTATAAGTATAACAACAAAGATTACACAAACAAAACAAATTAAATACCATCAAGAACAATCACTTATTTTGTTTTGTAAGCACTGTGTTTATTTATGATAAACACAGTTCCGCTCGTCTTTTTGCCGATTGATATCGTGTCACGATTACCGAATAATAACAATCAGCAAAGCACTTGCTTAAACACACACCCACATAACCAGAGCGTCACACACATATCACCAAAGCAGTCAACCAAGATCCTATACACGCATGCTAAGCCAAATTTCACTTACACCTCAGTTATGCACATACACAACATCAACAACAAGGCACAGACAGAGACGCTCGCAAATCTTACGCGAAATTTCGCAGCCCTACCGAGCTCAAAGGTGCTTACACTTACGCTTACAAGCGGCGACGAGTAACTTTTCTGGACAGCCGCTACCCGGCCCAAAGATGTTTACACATCAAAAATATATCGAGGTTGCCACACCTTATGTTTAATTAAAGATTCAAGAGTTTAACCCTCCAATATTGGGAGGTTAAAATGGAGTTAAATCCACAAGAAAATTGAAAAACGAGAGTTAACTGTTTTACGTAAATTATCCCGGCACTGTGAAAATGCTCCTTAAAGTTATAAAATATACATATCGTCGGTGAGACTGCAACACCGTGTATTCGTCTTAAAATGAAGCGTTTTATAGCCTAAAATGGCAATGGTAACTCTTTTTGTTAGCATTCACATTTATTTATATTCAAAGTAAACCCAGAAAAATGTAGACAAGCTTACAATCGAAAAGTATTCTTCATTAATTTTACCACGTCTACTTTTAATGCTACTATAGTATCTTTAAAGCTTTATTTTTTAGATATTAAGTATACATGATTCGGTGATCTCACCGAAAACGCAACCGATATAATTTTTATTTCTTAACCCGTGGTGTCTTTTTCACAGGAGTAACTTAAAAGCTAATTTGTATCTAGGTTTTATCAATAGTTGGCTTGGTTCAAAGGGGGATGCGTTTAGGGTAATGTGGCTTATGCCACGAATTAAGAAATCTCAATTACTGCTAATGTTAGCTTTGTAACACAAGAAGCGCGAGATATATCACAGTTTAAATAACATCGGTATGTACTGTTCCGAAAGTTCATATGGTATTTTCCTGAAGATAGTTTTAATCGGAAAACCCAATTTCGAACAAGTTTATACCTCGAAGCTATCGAAAGGACCGTTTACCAATTCGATTCAGATGCTCAATTATCAGAGCCTCCTTCCGTGCAGCGAATATACTGGTATAAACACCTGATAGAAAATGAATAACTCAGCTTACAGCTGAAGGAAAGAATGCTATCTCCTGGGCCACGTTGAGATCGAATACCAAAAGAAGAGTATACCCGGGTTACCATAATTTGTAGAGAGAAGGAAAAACATTTCAGAAAGAAAAAGTAGCACCGGAAAAGCGTGAGTTGAAAGAGCTTGATCTACTAGTCAAAAAGTTTCCAAAAACTCTATAAAAACGTCAGCTAGCTAGGAAAATTTAGACGTCTTAGAATATATTGTACTTTGATTTTTGAAGAAATAATTTCATTTAAATCAGAGAAATCGAGCAACCTACAGAAGATGATGGGCTTAATGTGAAAGCAAGGTGGAGTTAAGTTGTTAAAGCCCATGCATCAACTTTCGTGAAAAGTATGGTCTGGCCAGTGCATGACTGACAATTCACCTCACATTACAAGAAATTAGATCCTGTAAAATGTCCATGCTATGCCAGAATCAGGCTTTTTAGTATGGCATACATGGTTAACTAGGCCTTTATATCCTAGTAGGTATATCGGGCAAAACTATTATTTTTATTATAAAGGTTCTAATAGGTGTACAGTACTAATGACTGAAAATCGCTATATCAGTGATTCTTCAGACTTCCTATATTTACTATCAACACGATTTACAATGCTCCTTAGATCTTGCAAAATAACGAAAGCAGCTGCCGAATGTATGGAAATTGGTTGCGTCTAAGATGCTTTGTCTAACTTAATATTTCTTCATTGGGATGAGAAGGAATCTATCCTAGCCGTTTAAGGACAAACATGGTTAAATGAAGGTTTAAAAATTCTTTTCAAATGCGTAAGTGGCGTATAAAGTGAAATTCTTAAGCGCCTGATAAGCTCAAGCGGCTTGTTGTGCAGTTCTTATATAATTTCCCATATCCATGTCTTATATTAAAATAGTACTTTTTTAAGTTGAAAGTTTCAATTACTTTAATTAAAATTTTTTTTATGACTTTCGTCCTAAAAGGTGCAAAAAATATATTCATACGCTTTAACCCGAATCTTCCCACGATTACCATATGGTAATGCAAACATGCCGTTGCAATTTTACGTATTATGTCTGAAGTAAATAACAAAAACAAAAAAGAATAACTGTATTTCACGCAGAATAAATGCAGCTCACGAAAAAACATAAGTTTTTTGTTATTTTTAGTGCAGCTAGCAAAGCTATAAGACGTCAAAGTCAGGTGAAAAAAAAAGTGAATTATTGTGGTTTTTTAACATGGCACGTCGGTAAGTATATGAATAACTTTTTGATTTTTTGATATATTTCCAAAAAAATTACATCAGTTGGTAGCTAATGAAATAAACTAGTAAATGCAAGTTTAGTTTTGTTTGAAATTTGATTTTTTGTGTAACTTTTTTGTATTTTACTCAAGGCGTTACCATATGGTAACCGTGGGACGTCTAGGGTACAGGGTTTTAGTTACCTTTGGTGTAGTTTTTTTTGAGATCTTTGATCATATTTATTGATATTTTGTGAATTACAGCGGTTTATCGTTGCAAGAAATGCTTGATTTCATTCAAGAACTCGATGAAGCAGAAGATCAAAATCAACTGTGTGATATTCCAACCACTCTTTATATCGAGCCTCCTGTGGATGGCAACGAATCTGGCGAAGATGACGCTGAAGATGATTGTGCGGGCATTCCAGATAATGTTTGCCCGGCTCAGCTAAGAGGTGGCTGCGAAGTTGTTATGGCTAGTGGGCGACGTATGCAAGGTTTCGATGAAGAGGAGGATATGGGAGGCATGTTTAGAGACGGTATAAGAATACCATCATTTTAATCTTATAAACCCTAAATTTTTCAGCACCAAATCCAGGAGATTTGCCTGTTATTGAGGTTGAAGACACTTTTAGTGAGATGGAGGATGAAGAAACAACGGCTAATAGTTCAGAATCTCCAATGAGGAAGCGCTTACGTAAAATTTAACCGAAACCTTCAAACGTTGCACTGCCATCAGGAAACATGGAAACTGTATTTGAATGGGTCAAGAAGAAATCGTCATCTCTAATTCTAATTTTTCCAAGCGCAAATTACGAAGATTGTCGCCATTCACTGCCACACGAACAGTTTGAAAAATTTTTTGATGACACATTATTGGAACATATTTGCGAACAAAGTGCGTTATATTCGGTGGAACAGAATAGACCGAACCCAAATATAACAGTCAGCGAACTTAGAGCATTCATAGGCATATTGATCGTCACTGGCTACAATTATCACTCCAATTACAAACATTT
Source organism: Merzomyia westermanni (assembly GCA_949987695.1). NCBI lineage: Eukaryota > Metazoa > Arthropoda > Insecta > Diptera > Tephritidae > Merzomyia > Merzomyia westermanni. The sequence continues at coordinate 53,606,337 of OX465288.1, forward strand.
GTGGAGTCAGGATGAAGACATTCGGAACAATCTTGTCAGTAACACCATGCGTCGGAATCGTTTTCAAGAGATTTTGCAAAATCTCCACTTCGAAGAAAATTCCAAGGCTTCTTCAAAAGACGGCCCAAATCCTGACAAAATGTGGAAACTGCGTCCTCTTACGGATCATTTGAAAGCAAAAATGATAGAAAATTTCCATCCGGAACAAAATCTTTCTTTCGGCGAAAGTATGATATCCTATTTTGGTAAACATGGATGCAAGCAATTTATAAAGGGCAAGCCATTACGATTTGGATATAAAGTCTGGTCCCTATGCACTCCATCTGGTTATTTGGTGAATTTTGAAATTTACCAGGGGAAGAATCCTCGATCGAATTTGGAGTACGAAGCAAAGTTTGGAAAATGCGCCGCTCCTTTAGTCAGCATGATCGACGATTTTCCTGATGAATTGAAATCGCTGTCACTCCACTTTTATTTCGATAACCTGTTTACTAGTTATCCTCTGTTGGCATATCTCAAGTCATGCGGATATAATGGTACTGGAACAATCCGAGAAAACAGAATTCCAGCAAGCTGTCCACTAGTGCATAAAAAAGACTTCAAGTCAATGGAAAGAGGTTACTCTGAATCAATTGAAATGAAAAGCACTGGTATTTGTTTGGTGAAATGGAAAGATAACAATGCTGTCTGCATGTTATCTACCTGCTTTGGTGAGGATCCGAAATCAATGGCACAGCGTTATTCGAAGGCAAGTGGATCGAAAATAAATGTACCCCGTCCTTGCGCAATCACGGAATATAATAAATTTATGTGCGGAGTAGACCGATTAGATCAAAATCTATCCCTGCACCGCATCGCATACAGGGGAAAAAAGTGATGGTCTAGCATTTTTACCTGGCTGTTAGATGCTTGTATTCAAAATGCATGGCAACTTTACCGAAAAGATCAACATATCAGTCAGTTAGAATTTCGACGACAACTTGCAGTATACTACTGCAAACACTATGGTATACCGCCCAAAAGTCCTGGACCTGCGCCCTTTCACAGATATGCATACCAACCAGGTCGAGTTGAACATACTCTGCGCTATGATCAGGTTGGACATTTTGTGGTACCATCAAATCGTAGGCATTGTGCCGGTGACGGATGCAGAGTTAATGGACGAACTGCATGTGGTAAATGCAACGTAGGACTTTGCGTACAATGTTTTGCTCAGTACCACACAAAACCATGATAAATTTCAGTTCAAAAATGTTTTTTTTTTTTCATTGTCGTGAATTCATTTATTTTACTTATTTTTTAAATAAAAATGTTTGAAAACAGTTATTTTTTGAAAAATTAAAAATAAAACGACATTCGAAAACCATTTTGTCTTTCATTAAAAACATGTACCCTAGAGGTCCCACGAGTACCATATGGTAACGCTAGTTTTCCGCATTTTCCGGAAAATCGAAGCGAGGAAAATGAAAATGGACTTTATTTTCGTGCTCAGGAGATCGAAATACATAAGTATACAACATTTCACAAAAATCCAAAACAAAAAAAGTTATGGGACTTCCCGGGTTAAAGCTACTTAGATCTCCATATGTATGTAAATACTTCTATAAGCATATGTATACACATATTCCAGGGGGTCAATTCTGGTTTAGCGGTATCGTGAAGTGAAAAGTAAATACGTTAGTTCACCATAATTGTCGATTCTCGTTTTATTTTAAATATTCGATTTGTGGAAAGTGGAAAAAGTTAACGCGAATAAAAATTTTGTGCAGACATCAAATTTTCAAAAATTTCAAACATCGCATTTTTTACAAATATAAAGGTTTTACAGTGGTAAAAGTCCCTTTTATTCTAACAATTCTATAATAAACTTTCATCTAGCAAGAACAAATTGTGTCAACGCAATTCAAAATGTTCTTCAGCAAACAGTTTTCACCGCATATACTCGTATCAGAATCGCATTTAAGAGATCAGTGAAGGAAAGAAAGGAAAGCGTCAAGTTATAACTAAAGTGAAAAGATTTTTTTCACTTCACGATAACGCAAAACCAGAATGGACCCCCAGGATTCTTTAAGAAATAAAAAACTTTATTTAACAAAAACAAAGCTCTCACCGGGAACCGCTGTGAAGTGGTCAGCCTGAGTGATGTGCTTAAATTCAAATGAAGTCATTCATTTTATGCTGTTGCCTACATTTAGGCGTTTAAAAAGCTTTCGAGAAAATATAGCATGGCGTAAAGCAAGCAATTTAGGTACCACAACAGGTAATTTAGAGCTACTCTACCTACGTATCTAAACTCAAATATATGTATTTTGTACGTCGGCTTAGGTGCAAATAAGGCAACAAGCTAACATACACACTTATGCATTGAGGAATTCAAAGCTCTAAAGAAATTTCAACCACATACCTATTCGAAAATATTCCACATCTGTAAGACTCTATGAAAATTGCTGCATCACACAAACTAATTTAACTCCAAGAACCACATTTTGAACGAATTGTCGGCAAGTGCCTCTTTTTTGTGGTGATATGAAATTTGTAAACAAAAACTAAAAAAAAGGCGTAACACATACAATCACATGGCAGTACCTCTGCGCCCTTTCATTTCTTATCTATGTATGTATCTAACTATTCATTCAACCTATGGAAAATAACGCTGCCGCACCCCTTTCCAATTGCACATTTCCGTCGACCAAAAAGCAGTCTATTCTAAGTGCCACTGCAACTACGATGAAAAAATATATAACTTTTACACATGCAATAAGGGTGTATATGTCTGTACGAGTATATATGTACTATGTGCAGCTAGTTTGAACAGTAAGAACGACGAACCTTTGCTGTTTCCACCTTATGGCACTAAAACTTCATAAAAAATTTAACAACATATGGTAAATTTCCGCAGAGAAATGAAAATGACCAAACTATGTATATACTAGCAGCGGTATAGGGATCGGCCGGCCATACTTATTCTAAGAAAAAAACCCATATTTCAAAGTAATACATTAAACACAAATACTGTTACACTTGCCCATGTGAGAAGACACCAGCTGGTAGAATGACATCGTTTGTCCATTGAAAATAGTTGGGGGGAAAAAATTGCATTGTTTAAGGGAAAGCAAAAAGTAATTTCTGGCAACTTAAACAATTGAAGAAGCAACACTGGATATCTTATTTGCTCTGCTTCAACACTGACCACCAGTGGGAGTAGGGCAATCGGCTTCAAATATTTCAGGTGATGCGGACCTACGGTGCAAGCAACATATTATTTTACAGAATGCCAATGCCGCTGTGTCAGCCGTTACGCTCTAAAAGTGCAATATATTTCAAATACTTGCATAATTCATGTGGTATGCGCATGCCTTGGGCGAATATATGTAATAGACTGATCTGAAAATAAATTTCCTTTTTAATTATAATAATATTGTTTCTGAGTTGTGAAGAAAAAATACTGCAAAGGCTTTAGACCTTAATTTAAATCATTGTGAATCTAGATTTGTTAGGACTGCGTTTGTTTTTCCTTTAAAATTACCAAACTACTGTATATAAATATAAAGCAAATTAAATTACCCACAAAACAGTTGTGTGAGGAAATTTTCTCAGGTGGGCCGTTCCAGAGCAAGCCTTTAAGATTGGTATGGTTTTCTAATTTTACGTTTATTTTTTTGGAAATTTAAGGTCGGAAAATTTAACAGTTGTAATCTAAAAGAAAGACGTGTTAGTTACTCTATTTATAACTTAAGAACGGCTGAACCGATTTGGCTGAAAATTGGTAGGCAGGTAGCTTAGAGCCATGTAACCAGGGACCGACTTATTCCAAAAGTTTTTATTTATGGTGCGATCTGCTTTAAGTTTGGTACATTGGTAGCCCTTTAGTTTTATTAAAATTATTTATTCGGTTTTTCCCGGGATGTGAACCAGGGACCGACCTACTTGAATTTTTTTTTAAAGTGCGATTTGCTTAAAATTTGGAATATTGGTAGCCCTTTGCCTTTATTAATATTTGTGTTGAGTATGAATATATGCCCATAGCATGGCAACACGGACAAATGTCATTCTTCTATGTATCCATACTCTGACATTCTTTGTTAGCTTTAAGGCAACATACACTTGTAATAATGAATACTCCTTCTTTGCTGAACCTTCTACTAATAAACATCACAATTTGAAACTCTTTTTTTCCGGGAAGTGGACCAGGGACTTACCGCTTTGAAGGTTTTCCATTTATGGTGCAATTTGGTTGAAATTCGGTATATTGGTAGCCCTTACCTATCTCTATTAGTACAAAAATGAAGGTGTGTCTCTCTGTGTGGCCGGGTATCTTTTATAAGCGTCCAAAGCAGTCAACCGCTCTTTATGATACTTTCACAGTAGGTAAGTGGGCTTAATGGGTACAGCATAGACTGTATGTAGTTTTAAAAAAGTTTGCTGTGCCATGCCTCCAGGCTATATGCCTTCGAATGGATATATGTGTCTTTTAGTCAGAAAAGTGTAAGGAGTAATAAGTAAGGGCAGGAAGAATAATAAGAAGGGAGATGAATATTGGGGGTGGTTGAAGAAGAGAGAAATAAAGAGGTAAGGCAGTAATATTGGTCAAAATAAATTTCTGAGCAGGGTGACGTGTGCCGTGTCTGCCTAGTATCTATATATTTTGAAAATAATAATTTTTTTTTGACCCATTCTAATACGTATGCACGTTCATTAGGATGGCTATTTCCTCGAATAAAAGTTTTTGAAAAGTTTAGCGTTTTAACCCTGTTAGGGCAAGTATAAGTGTGCTTTCAATGTTCATAAATACAAGGTGGCGCAAAAGTAAGCTTCCGATGTTCAGCATATCGGTTGTGGCACGTGCAGTGTGTGCTGTTGCACCGTCTTGTTGGAACCAAATGTTTTCCAATCCCAATTCATCAAGTTGCGGCAAAAAGAACTCGTTGATCATTGCTCTGTAGCGCTCACCATTCACAGTAACCGTTTGGCCCCGACCGATTATTGGTCAAATAAATAGTCAGCAATATTCCGCGTTCTGGAGCAGTGTAGCGTAACATTGTTTATTAACGTGTATTTCGCATGTGTTTACTACACAAATGTCAAAACAGAACTGACTTTAGGGGCCAATCGCAAAATTTATAGCATCTTCTGATAGCAGGACTACTTTTGCGCCACCTTGTACATTTAAAATGGATCTTGTTCTATTCGGGAGGATATGGCATACTCTTAAACTCAAATAAAGTTTATGTAGAGGCTAAATATCGGTATCGGTATGAAGTCTGAACGCTACAGACATTACTTATAAAGGCTGAGTCCAATTTTAATCATTACATCTCCGAAACCAGTTGAAGTATGGACGTGTTGTGACGTTTTTAATCATAAGCGCGTTAACATACATACAGACCTACAAACAGCCAGGCAAACATTCTCAACAATTTTTCTTTGCTCAATAATGATCTCTTCTATCCATTTTTCTTGATAACGGCAATGTACAGACCTCGATTACAATGTTGTTATATGTAGGCCTCGGCGCACACAAGGGGGGTTTTGAACATATCTTAAGAAATAACTGACACTGTACGTCAGAAAGCCGGCAAAATTTTAGTACAATATTAATATCACTCTTTTCAGCTTTGAAACTATGCAAGCTCCTAACGCTTTAAACAGACTCCCGGCCCATGGAAACAGGAAAATTTAATTTTTTTTCCTAAATGTTAAATTTTTGTAACACCCATTATAAGTATTATATTTCCGGCCGCGCCCTGATTCCAGCTCATTGGCAATCAAAAGTAAATCACCTCACAAAGCATCAGACCATGGAAATACTACTTATACGCTTTCAACCGGAACGAAAATAATAACTTTAATCACGCAAATTATGTGCAAAGAGTAAAACTGAAGCGGAAACAAAAAAAAAAAAATTAGATCAGTGAGACAACTGACAATAAAAATGGGAAACTAATCGAGACAAAGCATTCAGAAAATAGATAACAGAGCGTCATTAGTGCCACGTTTCTGCTTTATTTTGCTATAATTTTAACTTACTACACTCTGCGCTCAACTCGCCAGCACGCTTCAAAGTTTTGAAATAATTTTTCTCGCTCAACATTTCACTCTGCGCTCCTTCAGATTCTTACCACATCAGCTATCCAACCGCACGAATCGCAAAGCTTATATACATACATACATTCTTTAAACAATTTTATACCCAGCTGGAATTTGTAACAGAACAACATGGATATAGAGTTCCATATAACAAAGTTATTGGGATGAATACATTAACCGATGAATCCGTCCGAAACCTCACCTACATTATTATTATGATTATTTCTATCAGACCCGCAGAACCAAAAATTTACTTACCTCATATTTCGCTCCTATTCATCTGCACTCCATCTCCAGCCTCTTCCAAATATTCTTCTCCCACCTCGTCTCCCTTTCAATAGCTCTAACTCACAATCTAATCCTTATCACGCTCCAAATATTAGAAAGCTGGTATAAATAGCGGAAACATAGCGAATTTAGGGGTATGGCAACGCAATAAATGTACATTTTTAAAGGAACTACAATCATTTTGAGCTGTCTTTGTCCGAAAAATCCATCTAGTTTCTAAACTACTTGTTTTTTCAGTAATTCATATTTTCTGTCAAGAGCGCTTTGGTGAGCCAACCAAAAAGTTCTAGACCTTAACCTAGAGGTTTAAGGGTTTAGAATGTGCCGGAGGGTGGCATACCGGTCGTAAGAGGCGACTAGGTAAGGGCAACTCGATGGTTTATCTACAGATATGATGACTCTCACTTCTCATTACCATCCTCAGGGGCCCCGAAGGACCGACAAATTCCCTCACGTTTATTCTACAAACATTTTTGTCAGACACATTACACAAAAAAATTTTATAAAAATTAATCAATCTAAGTTATACCTAAGGTTATGTACTTTTTATGTTTACGGTGGAAAATTAAAGCAAGCGTAAGGTGTTGTTAGTCTTTTCTAGGCTGCCAACAACAACCCAAAACACAAAAAATTATAACAGCATTTTTTGAATTGGAAGATCTTGAGACCGCTCTTCTGAAATCTAGAATGCTCTTTTGGGAATTATGAATAAAACAAGTCAAAGTTTACTGACTAGCACTATGGCTAAGGACGTTGTAGCAAAGCTGATAACCCATAATAAAGAAGACAAACAAAATTTTATAATTCGCTTTCTCTACATTTAAAAAGGGACCTAAATTCGTATGTGCCATAGGGCCCCAGAATGGTTAAAGACGGCCCTGCCGCAAGGGAGTACCGGATCGTACCGGGCTCATATCCCAAAACCTTCGGGGAGTGTTTATTCGTTACAAACAACAAACATCATCTAGACCTTAAAATGTGTTCTGCAAGGTGGTCTTTCTGTTCATTTCTTTAATGTCCTTGATGAACTAGAACCTATAGCAACAAAACTTTGTTTTTGGCTTCCAGTTGGTTGATCGATTTTAAGCACGTATGCATCGTTATAGAAAATTCTGTAAATTCAGGAACTAATTTTCTCTAAAATACTCAGTATATTTTAGAACCCCTGGCATCAATCAATAAAGTATTTTATAGGGGAAGATTTGCTCCACAGCTGGGTATATAACGTTTGCCCGAACTTACTACTCCTTAGTTGTCTTTTTCACTCTTTTTTTTGTTGGTAGCTTTCAAGTTCGCTATCTGACTTGCAAGTTTTTTGAATTGTTGCTATGTTGACCAGTGTATAAGTTCTTTTTTTGCTTTTGTAATAAATACTTTGAATAACTTCAATTGGCATAAGTGAGGGCAGGTCCATTGCAGCAACTTAGTATAGATACATACATACATTAATACATATATATGTATACATAGCTAACTTATTGCTCTAATGCCACAGTAAAAGTTCATGCCGCAATTTGTGGTCGATTGCGTAAAGTGGCGAAAACTTTTGTATTTTTGAATGCCACTAAATTTTGCAATAATATTATTAATGCTTATTAGCAGAACTTTAATACTTTTCCTGTTTTTGTTTTACAGAATTAATGACTATAAAACGCAGCTAGTTCCAACTGAAAATAACAACAACGATAAGCAAGAAAAGTTTATCTGAGGTGAGTGCAATTTTTACATATTTTGAACTGACTTCAATGTGTTTCGTTCCTTATGATCGCCAATGGTTTTTGTATCAAGTTTTAATATTTGGATGTCTTGTTATTAGTGGTGGAAAACTATGGGTGATACTGCCGTTAGTCAGATATTGGCATCGATATTTTCTACTCACATCTTGCGAAAATTAGTTGTGATATGGCAATGATATATGACAAAACCAGAACAAATACACTGGAAAAATTGTATGTCTTTTTGAATTTTCATCGTCCAATACGCCTACCTTGTGTTGTAGTTGAATTTAAAGAAGTCATAAAGGCAAAAAAAATCAATGAAACCCGTCACAGTTCTGGTTCATTACTACAAAAATTACCTGCAACTTTAACATTGTGTTGTCATTGCAGGTGACTAATTGCCACCTTATAGACTTTTGGGGAAAAACTGTGATAGGTTGCAAGAACTGGTTCAGACTGTGATGGTCCCGTAAAGCAGTGATTTGACAAAACTGTGAAAAAAGGTGTTTGGGCTCTAATTTCAACGGTTAAACTGGTATTCCGGAACCAATACCCACTATTTGCCGGAAGGATACAGCTTTGGGCTCTAAAGAAATATTAGTCCCGATAAAAATGATATACTTACTAACATTTTCACGTACAAAATTCCTCCACCCCTTCTCCTTCACCGCAATTAAGTATGTACATACATACTCTAAGGTATATTCAGAAAATATTTTTCATGTACATGAAATGGTAAAATGATTTGGATCCGATGCTGTAGAACACAGAGAAAGCATTTAAATGCCTTGGTTATATGCAAAGGATATAATGAGATTAAAATAAATTCTCTAGTTTTGAAGTAGACGAAAGTTCGTATTCGAAACATTTAAAATATAAGGGACTAAACTCTGCAATAATTTACACCATTTTGTGTGCCCGATTTAACAGCAATCGCTACCAAGTTGAGCCAAAATGTCATGAACGCAGCCCAACGTACACGAGTTCTTTCTAATGTACAAACCTATGAGCCCTCAAATACAATGTGCTGCCAACATTAAGGCAAAACGCAAACAACTTTGTCATTACTTGCTATTGACTTAAATAATTCGAACAACGAATGCGCAGATTTTACTCCCAACTTGTACTTTTCTAATATGAGTTTCTCACTTGAATCCGGTTTCGTGCGAAAATAAACTGGTTTACAATTTTTTCGCAATTTGATTTTCTCATTGTTGTTATCTTTACATTGTGTTGTTGAACGTTTCATGTTACTTTGTTCCATTTATTTTAAAATTTCGCGTGTGAACTTGGACTGATCATTAAATTTTGATACTATTTTAGCTTTTAATAGTTTGGCTTGAATTATAAGTGCCTATGAAGAGAAAGAAAAGTCTGTGTTTTTGCTAGCTATTGTCATTATGAGTACATTAAGTAAATATTTGGACATAGATTTGGCAGTTGCGCATAGACTGCAGACTTTGACCGGTATGTAAAAGACCTAATGATCAGTGCAATAATCTGATTAATATTATAAGTATAAATATGTATCACGACAGAAGTGGATTTAGGCGGTTAGCCTATAGCATGAAAGATCTACGGTCTATTTCTTTTTGAAAAGTGGGAGTCCCACGCACCCTTAAGTATTGCCGCTTAAAAAAAGTGGACTCAATAACAAATTTCTCAGCAACGCTAAAAGCTATTATTTACCAATACAAAAAGATCGGATAGTGGTAAAAATGTCAGAACTAAGTGCTATAAAAGGTTTTTGAAAAACATAATTTTTGCATTTTTGCCGTTTAATCTATAATATAAATGCGAAAGTTGAGTTGAAATTGTCCCACTTTATGGCCAAACTATACATTTAAGGTATTAGCAATTGTACGAGGTGTGTTCAAAAAGTATCGCGAATTTTGAATTTTCGCTGGTTACGTAAATATATTCGCATCTCGAATTTTTTGTGGCGTTATGTTGGTACTCATGTCTCTCACTTATGCCGACAAGCTCGGCCATTTTGAATGTTCAGTTAATTGTTGACAGCTGCTTTGCTTGCACGTGTTTTGGATCGTCTTCGATTTTTACCTATTCAAAAAAATGGATCAAAGAACCTGTATCAAATTTTGTGTGAAAAACGAAATTAAGTGCGCGGATGCATTCCGAATGTTGACTGTGGCATACGGAGAAGCTACCTTGGACCGTGGCTACCTTGGCCGCCGTGGTGTGAAGGTAGTGTTGCCTGCCTACCACACCGAAGGTCCATGGTTCGAGCCCTGGTACAGGTAACATCAAAAGTGATTTGAAAAAAGTTTTTCAAAACGGGGTCGCCCCTCGATAGTGGTTTGGCAAACTCTCCGAGTGTATTTCTGCCATGACAGGCTTCTCAGAAAAAATTCGTCTCCTTTGTAGATGCCGTTCGGAGTCGGCAAAAAACTGTAGGTCCCACCAATTTGTAGGGAAAATTCAAATCGGCACACCACAAATTGGAAGAGAAGCTTGGCGCAAAAATCTCTTAGGAGGTTTATGATGATATACTTGTTGTATATTGCGCCATAGAGAGAGAGACCTTGGACCGAAGCAACGTTTATCGGTGGTACAAAATGTTCTCAGAAGGCCGAGAAGATGTGAACGACGAAGAGCGTGCCGGACGCCCGAGCACTTCAACAACAGACGAAAAAATTAATGAAGTGGAGAAAGTGGTATTGGCCAATCGTCGAATCACCGTTAGAGAAGTTGCTGAGGACCTTAACATATCGATTGGCTCGTGCCATTCGATTTTTATCAATGATTTGGGCATGAGACGGGTCGCCGCGAAATTCGTACCAAAATTGCTCAATTGTGACCAAAAACAGCATCGCATGAACATTGCTAATGAGATGTTAAACTCTGTCCGCGACGACCCAAATTTGCTCCAGAGGGTTATAACTGGTGACGAATCGTGGGTTTATGGTTATGACGTGGAAACCAAAGCTCAATCATCTCAATGGAAGCTGCCGCACGAACCAAGACCGAAAAAAGCGCGCCAAGTTCGGTCGAATGTGAAAGTTTTGCTGACAGTTTTCTTCGATTACAGGGGCGTGGTGCATCATGAGTTCTTGCCACAGGGAAAAACGGTCAATAAGGAATATTACCTGCAAGTTATGCGCAATTTGCGCGAAGCAATCCGCCAGAAACGCCCGGATTTGTGGAAGAACAAAAATTGGCTTTTGCACCACGATAACGCCCCTGCTCACGCATCGTTGCTTGTGCGAGACTTTTTGGCCAAAAACAACACACTAATGATGCCGCAGCCACCGTATTCCCCAGATCTGGCCCCCTGTGACACAAAATTCGCGATTCTTTTTGAACACACCTCGTATATATATGGATAGGTATGGCCAAACTGCAGTACCGTCAATCGAAAAAATTAAAAAAAAAATTTATTATAATAATGAAAAATTAGTTTAAAAATGGCCGTAGTAGTGTGAGTTGACATTTCATGCATGTTTTTGTGTTACTCGTGTGGTCGGCTCTCACTGTGAGAGCGAAGAATTGGTAGTGGACCAATGAAAAACAAGTATTCGCACTATAGAGCCTCTGTTGTGTGAGCAAACGTGTCATCCATTTTTGATTTAGTTGTTGTTATTGTACTGATCACTGGTTATGATGCCCAGTGTCAGGAGCCCTTCTGAGAGCACGAAGATTTGCTTTGTTGGAAAGATTTGGAAAGCAATGTTAAACATAAGCAAATATGTAAACTTCAAGGATGATACAAAGTGTTCACAAAAACTAAATAATTGATTACTCATAAGAAGCACCGGAGTTAGTTTTGTTTTTGTATTTGTTGTTGGGTTAGTGTGAAGTTAAATAAAATAAATAAGAAACATAAAACACAATTTATTAAAAAACAGTGAAAGGAAGGACAGAAAAGGAACGGAACGGAAAGAAAAGGAAAGGAAACGAAAAAAAGGAAAGAAAAGGAGAGGAGAGAAAAGGAATGGAAAGGATAGGAAATTAAATGAAATGAAAGGAAAGGAATGGAAAGGAAATGAAACGATAATAAAGGAAAGGAACAGATAAGAAATGGAAGGAAGTGAAAGGACAGAAAAGCAAAGGAAAGGATAGAAAAGGAAAGGAAAGAAGAGGAAAGGAAAGAAAGGAAAGAAGAGGAAAGGAAAGGAAAGGAAAGAAAAGGAAAGTAAGGGGTATAAAAGAAATGGAAAGGGAAGGAATGAATAAGCAAAAACGATATCAATAAAATAGAAAAAAATAAAATAAATTAAAAATAATTAAAATAAAGTAAAGTTTTGTGGTTAAATTTCAACGACTAGTTATTAAAAAAGTGCGAAATATTGATTTTCCCAAATATGCATAAAATAAGAGTTTATATCTCTTGGTGATAGGTGTAACTTTAATGCGGGCAAATGTCTTTGTAAATAGTACTATTGGGAAAAAAAATGATTTCTTAATAACTACTCAATAACAAGGCAGAATTTAGCTGTGAAGGGTGGTATATCTCACTGTACGCCCTAAGGATAGCGGGTTTATATACTATATCACGAACTTAACGATAAAGTTCTTAACATTTTTATCAAGCAACATTTTTTGCTTCACTTTCTCCGTGCAAACAAAGCCGCGGGTAAAGGCTAGTCTAAAGAATTATTTATATAATATGAAAAAATCAGCTTAAAAGTAACACTACTACTAATTCCAAACATGTATTCATACTATAGACCATTTTTTGTATGAGTACACACGCCATGCATGCTTACTTGAGTTGATGTTATTATAAAAATTGCTGACGGGCATCGTGTGAGCGATATCTTAAGCCAACAATACTGTGACGAATTCGATGATTCCTTAATTATCAATCCTGGGTTCGATCACTATAAAGTCGAATAAACACACGCACAGATATTGTAAGTAATAGCTAGTTTTATTTACTAGTAATAAACGCAATACAAATTCCCGAGTTTGGTTACTCCACAGTAGTTCACTGTACAATACTTGAATACAAACTGATCAGCCTGCCTTGCTTGGTCACTGCCTTATATAGTCCGACAGGGTGCTTGCCTACGCACCGAGAGCTTTCTTGGTTGTTCGCTTTTCGTGTTCTGGAAGGGTCGGTGTTATTTATTAGCATCTCCTCCTTGCATCGTATTCGCAAACACTCGCGCCATCTCTCTTCCACTTCCTAGTTACACGCTTGCATGCATAAGCGTAGCCATCGTTATCTCAGTTGTGTTAACTAGTGGTGGGAGTGTTATTGAGTTAGGGATGGTACATGCTTGAGAATAATCGCCACACTGCCCTCCACCTAAGTCTGATCGTCCCGATCAGACACATTTCCCAAACCAAACGCTGCTAGACGCTCAATGGTTGGCACTGCTTTGCCAAACCTCATTTCCTCCAGGGATTGAAACTCCGACATCAATCCTCTCCTGCAGAGATTCCCACAATGCATTGCAGTGTCACATATTCCAACCACTTTGTCCGTTCTTAATCTCGAATAGATTTGTGCCTTCACTTTCGTTCCCGATGGTACCCGGCAAACATTCCTGCAACTCGTTTCTTCAGGATTCCGTTCCGTTCTCTCATGCCCATTGCACTGTTTCACATTATCCACTAAGTTGCGTTGCTTCCTCGGAACATGACCACCAGATGTTCGTCTTTTATCCTCAGCACACTCCGCACACTTAGTAATCCATTTCCTCACAGTTTGTTTGCAACCGATCCAATAGAACCGCCGCTTTACCTCTTGCAGCGTTTTCTTTATTCCCATGTGCCTTCCATCTGGGCAACTATGCGACGCTTTGATAACATCTGGAATTCTTGCCTTGGGAACAACAATAAGTGGTCGATGATTCTTGCCATCTTCACTTTCCCATTTCCGATGCAAACAACCAGATATTAGCTTCAAACTACTCCATTGTGCCCAGTATGCTTTTGCAGTACGACTCTCTGCTACCATCTCTTCTCTTCCTGGCTGTTTGTTTTCCTTTATTCCTTTCAACACACGTGCTAAATCTGGATCTTCCTCCTGGCCTTGCCGAATCTTCTTCAGGAGGCACCTGTCCATGAAAGCCTTTGGTCGAGGAGCTACCGGTGCTTTACGAGGCTTCTGTTGCTTCATCTTCAAGATCACTCCCTTGGTGGTATAGCCACTATTGTGTCCAAAGACCAGAGGAACTTTTTGGCCGTTGTAAGTCATAACCCTGTTCCTTACGTTGATGTGAATGTCTCTCTCAGCCAAGAAGTCAACGCCAATGATGACTTCGTCGACAATATTCGCTACCAAACAGTTGTGATAAGTAGCTACATTCCCAATCACAATCTTACATGTCACCTCTCCCAGGACTTGCTTGCTTTCACCAGTTACTGTCCACAATTTAGCTTTCCGCAATAGTCTCACCTTCCCGCTGACCAAGTCACTCCGAATGATGGAATGTGATGCACCCGTATCCACAGTCAGCAAGCGCTCTTTCCCGTCCACGTTGCCTTCAACAGTAACATTACCCGTTTTCCGTTCGAGTTGTGACACAGAGATTATAGGGCATTCATCTTGCTCCTCTTCTCCAGCTTTGCGTTTACTTCCACTTAAATTGCCAGGATTACTGGAGCCAGTGCCGCAATAACGTGCTATGTGACCTGGTTTTCCGCACTTAAAGCATTTAATGGCACCATCACTTTTTTTCTGTACTCCGTTCAACGCTTCCAAAATTTTGTCTACCCAAGCCGGAGTGTCCACTTCTACGCGATGAGCCTTGTATGTAGGTTTACTCAAAAGCGAGACTGTTTCCTGCGTCAGAGCATGCGATACCGTTTCAGCGAATGTCCTTTTGGGGTTTGCATATGTGGCCCGCTTCGTCTCCACATCGCGTATTCCATTTATGAAACACTGGATTTTCACCCTCTCCGTATATTCTACAGGTGCGTCTGCATTTGCTAGATGGGCCAACCTCTCGATATCCGATGCAAATTCCTGCAATGTCTCATTAGCCTTCTGACAGCGATTCTGTAGCTCTATTTGGTATATCTGTTTTCGATGTTCGCTACCATAGCGTCTCTCAACTGCACCCATCAATGCTTCATAATTATTGCGTTCACCGTCTGGAATCGTCTGTAAGATTTCGGCTGCAGGACCCTTCAATGCCACGAACAGTGCAGCAACTTTGTCTTCAGTGCCCCAATTATTCACCGCTGCCGTCTTCTCAAACTGTAGCTTAAATACCTGGAAAGGAACAGAACCATCAAATGACGGGGATTTTACCTTGGGAGTATTCGCTGAAGCAGATGGACGGTTCAGTTGCAACTCCTGGATACGGCCCCTTAACGCATCTACCTCGGTCTCTATTTTATCTTGAAATTGTGCAATTATTGCATCTTGTGCTTCCAACTGCGATGACATATACGCCTTTTGTTCTTCCAGTTGAGCGGAGAGCTGTGATGAAATATTGGCCGAAATTTGAGACGACATTTCTATAATACGAGTCTCTTGGGCCTCCATTCGACATGCAATGTGTGTTTTCTGTTCTTCCAGCTGAGATGCCATTCGAGATGTAATACGCGTCTCTTGTTCTTCCATTTTAGTGGACATCTGAGTTAATACAGCCAATATCATGTTTGTGTCCACAGTTGCTCCTGGATTCGGAGACTCCTTTTTTTCTTCCATTTTTGTCGGTGCCTCCTCCACAAGATGAAAAACATGATCATCAACGTTGATTCCTTCTGCTTCCATAGCCTCTCGCAATCGTGACTGTAACTCTGATTTATTGCCTGTAGTGTTTAGTCCGCGTTGTTCCAACTCATTTTTGAGTTGCTGAATCTTTAATTCAGTCAGCTTCGCCATGTCCTTGTTATCCTTGAAATCACTGGTATTTATTCAACAATACCGCTTCTGACACCAATTGTGACGAATTCGATGATTCCTTAATTATCAATCCTGGGTTCGATCACTATAAAGTCGAATAAACACACGCACAGATATTGTAAGTAATAGCTAGTTTTATTTACTAGTAATAAACGCAATACAAATTCCCGAGTTTGGTTACTCCACAGTAGTTCACTGTACAATACTTGAATACAAACTGATCAGCCTGCCTTGCTTGGTCACTGCCTTATATAGTCCGACAGGGTGCTTGCCTACGCACCGAGAGCTTTCTTGGTTGTTCGCTTTTCGTGTTCTGGAAGGGTCGGTGTTATTTATTAGCATCTCCTCCTTGCATCGTATTCGCAAACACTCGCGCCATCTCTCTTCCACTTCCTAGTTACACGCTTGCATGCATAAGCGTAGCCATCGTTATCTCAGTTGTGTTAACTAGTGGTGGGAGTGTTATTGAGTTAGGGATGGTACATGCTTGAGAATAATCGCCACAATACAAAACGTGAGCGTATGTTAACTTCATTGAAAATACAAACTGTGTACGAAAACAAAATAAGAGATTATTCATGTTGAATGTATTTTAGCTAATAATACTCAGCACAGGACATAATTTTGCTTTTTAGTTAGTAAAATCAAAGATAATAAAATAACATAAATTTTAAATTGAAAAGAAAGAAAATCCACTAAAGTTAAGGCAAGGTGAAGAATAGATAGGGTGGAAAGGAAAGGAAATAAAGAAAAGGAAGGTAAGGAAGAAGAATATTTAATAAATGAAAGGAGCAACAAAGAAAGGTCAAAGAAGCGGAAAGTAAAGGAAAGGAAAATAAGAAAATGTTAAAATAAAATAATATTTTTTGTTTGAATTTCCTACCATTTTGCTATTGATTCTGTTGAAAACTGCAAAACTACGGGCTTAAATTACGAATAGATTACGACCGCATAGTGTTGAGTTCTTTTTGGCAACGTCAATTCGTGTGAAGGTTTCAACAGCAATATTTTCCCTCTTTCAATCATTCCTTCTTGGAAGCCACCCAATCATTACTCTTCGTGATGATAGCCATCCATTTCGGTACTAATTGTGACCACACGAAATGTATTGAGAGTACTGCAATGCATATACTGAGGGCCGGTTTCAGCTCGACTTAACTAATACATTCCTTCGTGTATGGCCTTACATGCCCATTTCGCACTGGGGTATTGGGATGCGCAGGGTTGTGTGGTATGAAAAAATACTACTATGCATAAAACAGCTGTTCGGGTTGTTGTGTTCAAAATTATTTAAGTCGCTCAGTTGGTGAAACCCAAAAGTAAGTTAGTCTCGAATCTGTGCTAACTTAAGTCATGACTTAGTTTTAGTCTTAGTCGCGTTGGTGAAACCGGCCTTGAGTATCTTTCCAGCACCCATATTCGGAAGCAGGTAAAAATACGATTCAAGCCGGGCGCGTCTCACATTGGGATTTGGCGCTAATCTACTTCCTGGATTTGAGCAAAGCTGAGTTTCTTGCCACGTGGAGTTCGAAAATGATAGGAGTGTCCAGTGGTATATTTTCTTATGGCCCAGGCGATCAAGTACAAACATGTTTGATCTACGTTTGTATTTTATAGGTGAGCCTAAACATGACAGGAACATAAGCGTCTCATATATCAATAAACAAGTGATGCGAGTGATAATTCTTATGTTATTCAGCTGCCAACTGCTGATATAAACACGTTTACGAGCATTCTCAACAAAGTAGGTCCCAAATATACAAATAAATTTTAATCCCGTACTAAATATCAAAAGATCTATGAGAATTCATAAAGGAAAGGACATCTCAGCCCACAATGACCTAAATTAAAGATCATACACCTGGTTATATTGATGCAACAAAACACCGTAAACTTGAGTGAAATCACTTTATGTTTACCGCAACATTGATTAGACTGGAATTAGCTGTAACAGTTAGGAAGTAGCTTCTGCAAGCAGAACAGTCCAAAAGCGTATTCAACACAAAGGTGAGTTTTCAAAGCATGAAAGAATGTGGTAATTATCATAGTTCACAACACAACAAGAGTATGAGGGGCATTCCGCGCAACAATATCAAACTTTCTATATCGCGTATTACCAATAATAATAATGATTACCTCCGATTTCAATGCTCGTCTGCAAATTGGAATGTATTATCGACTTTGGCTACGCCGAATTATAACACCAAAGACTAGAAAAACGCCTATTCATTACCAATTAAAATATAAATGAATAGTTCCAGTTATCATGACTCGGAAAGACATGCTCTGCACTCATAAAAATGGTTAAAACCGTCGAAAACAAGCAAAAATAAACAAAAAATTTTTTCTGCCGTTATTCGAAGAACGTTTAAGTTTTTAGTCTGTTTGAAACCTATTTTAAATTTAAATAAAGAGAAATTTAAAATTTTAGTAGGTAAATTAAAACTTTCGAATTTGGTAAAACCGACGAATTTCGTAAAATTTAAGCACAAAATTTGAACCGTGTAGTAACAATGGGTGATCGGAAAATCGCCTTATTTCAGTTGCTATCAAGCGATATATTGCGGTAGAAGCTTAAGATTGGGCATTCAGCCATCGACATTGTTTAAAACAAAAAAAATCAAGTAAGGAAAGCGCTTTATACCTTTCAAGAATACGCAACGCGGTTTTAAGTGTCCAATCCTTACTTACAGTAAGTACAAACTCTGCAAAATTTGATGGTCTTACCCTGTTAATTTAAAGATACAAAGCCCAAGCCCCTTTTATCGGTAAAATGTATTGTATGAGGGCTAAACGATATATTGGTGAGATGTTGATGATTTTCACTACAGACATTACATATGTAATAAGTACTGTCGACGCCAAGTTTTGTGTTCCTCACTAATAAATTTCAAGAGTTATAGCTAAACCGTATTTATCGGAACAATCGATTGTATGGGGGATATGCGTTGTACTGGTGTGGTCTTGTTGGTTCCGACAAATGTTTAATATATTACAAAATAGCGCCGTCATACCAAAAGTTAGCGATATCTCTCTAAAACTGAGGGACTAGTTTGCTTTCAATTAGACAGACAGACGGACCGTGATCATTTCGGCAGACTTATTGGTGGGTCTATCCCTTTTCCTTCTCATACTTACTAACATCGGACCAAAGTTATAATACCACTTGATGTTAATGAAAGGTATAAAAAGACTTGTGCGACCTTGCTTACCGTGCACATCAGAGACTCTCTTTATTTTGTAAAGAAGGACTTTTTACATAAGTATCTGAACTCATACTTGAGTTATATTGTAAACTAGAAAACGCGATGACGCTTCGGTGCGCCGCAGAACTCAAAGAAGACTGAGTTCAATTTTAATCGTCATATCTCCGAAAGTTAAGATGTGGAACTTTATCATATCGCTTATCGGAGCACTCATCGGCACCTTTCGTTTGATACCCATATTTTACTAAGACATTTTAGCACGCCTTGGTCCACATATTGGTCGGTAACTCCGAAACAGGCGGTGTTATCGAAATAATGAATCTACGGAATTTTAAGTTAGACGTATAGTAATGCAACGTCGAAAGTGCCATTTAATTTATTCGGAAGTTCTTGAGTGGTTCGCGCCCAAACATACCGGCAGTCAAAAATTCCACAAATTGTTGATTTGGATTCTATTGGCTTCTAAAAATTTTCCGTGAATAATTGCAATGTATAGACATCGACCTTTTACAATTTTATTATATTGAAATATTGCTTAAAAATATGAAAGATTTCAAACACGAAACTCTATGTTCATAAAGTCTACATTTTTTTCATTGAAATTAAAAACTAAAGCTAACTGTTTTTTATTCAATCAGCAAACATAGGGCGTTTCCGAATTAAGAATAGGTGGTACCCTCCTCGACACATTCATTTTATTCCTAACCAACTACTACCTAAAAATATACTTATAGGTAGCGCTACCTAGGTGAATAAGCCCTGCAGTCAAGTGCCAAACTGGTTAGTAAACATTCTAGTTCATTAACTAGAATTTCGTGGGCTTATTCATACCAGTTTTAGCGACTGCAACGTATCCGCTATCATAAGCAGCAACAACACCCTAAAATTGTCGATACATACATACACGAGGGCAAAGGAAAACAATTCAGTGTTCGCCGCAATCGTTGAGTTAACGACGCCGTCCTACATTTTAAAAATCTATTCAACTAATATTCTGAGTTTTTAAATATTCATTTAATTAAATGATAGTTCTGCTAGTTTAAAAATTTCGTGGTTTAAATAGTACATTTGGGTTGCAGATCTTGTACGTATGTGCATGTGAAAAAATATAAGAAATGTTCAAATGAAACCTTGAAGAAAAGTGAAAACGAAACGATCATTTGTCAAATCAATTGTGTAAGAAATAACATTTCTTTTTGGAATAATTTAAGTAACCTTTTTGTAATAAAAAAGTTTTCAAGTATTCATGAAACGAGCTCAAGGCCAAGAATAATAATTTTTCACTTTTGGAATTTTATGAAAATTATTATTGTTTTTATTTATTAATAATCATTTTAATTAATTATTAAAAGTTTTTTGGATTGAATAGAGTAGGAAAAATGTTTAGAGACAACTGCCATAGCTTTTCTTATAGATCCATTTCGGAAGCTGCTAGACTTCACTCATCAGAGAAATTTTGGCACGCATTGCTAACCATTAAGCTAACAATACGCTGGTTTTGATGTCATCTAAACTCCTAGTTCTATTCATCTTTTTACCATATGCATGAACCACTTCCGCCATTTGACAGTTAGTAGTGTGATCATGATGGATTTTTGACAGCTCTGTTTTATCATCAGAACTGCCTTTCCGTGTGCTCTCGGTTTTTGTTATTGCTTTTTTTAAAATGTACAGGCCGTAAATCAACAAAAATTGTTGGTATAAAAAAAGCAATAAAAAAGTTTTCGAAAAATTCACAAAAGAAATATTGAATTGTCGTTATTTTTCAGGGTTGATTTATTTCGATTGTGAAATGCAGTTTTCATAAATAAAATAACAATGAATCTCCAACGGAATCTGGTAAAAGCTGCAATAACGAAATTGGCGAGCAGAGGCATATAAAATAACGAGGTGGTTAAAATAATACTTTTTAAAAATTTTGTTACTATGAATTTACACATTATGTAGTGGAATTTTCTAAGCGAGTTATCTGCATGGTTATTTGCAAAGAACTCCGAAACTTTATATTTTAACCATGAACAGCTAATCTTTCTTGAATTTCCTTAATTTAATGTAAAGATGTTTGTACATGTATGGAGTTGATTCTATCTTCGCCACCAAATAAAAATTTTTTTTTGCCTAAATACGATTGATATATTTATCCTGAATAGATAAAAAAAATAAAAAAATTGCATATTCCCATAGGTCAGTTGCTATGTTAATTTTTCTAACCAAGTAAAGCGCAATTATTATTAAAAAAAATCAATAAAAAAATTCTGAGAGTTTTTTTTTGTTCATACTCTCCCTACGATTGTGTGCTATATCATTCTACCGCTAGGAATTCGGGAGTGAGTACCTCTATGCCACACTTCAGGGTCATCTGCATGTAGTTAACTTGAAAATTTAGTGGTGCTGTAAAATCTTAAATTTTTTGGGTAGGGTAAGCCCTTTTTCAATTAAGGTGACGATGGTTTTTTCAAAGAGATTTTCAAAAAGAAAGCAATCGCTCTGTTTTGAGAATAAGATCCGTTGTTGTCATATTTACGCATATACGGCAAATCGTAGTTTTAAAGATGCCTTTACAAAATGTGTGTTGCAACCCTTTTCTAAAAAAAAACATATGCGTGTGCGTACAAATCTTTACTTAGTGAAAAAGAATTGTGATACGAGATTTGCCAATTTAATCGGGAAATACATCTGCTTATCATGTACAGCAGTTGTATACAAAAGCAGTTATATTGTGCAGTTAAAAGAATGTGAAAATTCCAATATTGTGTACAACCGATGACGACGATGTCGACGATGTCGACAGTTCTTATAGTGATAGCCTGTATGTTCCTGAAAATTGCAAAGAGGCTGGCACCGAAGAGGTAATGTCCCTAGTAAAGTCGATCACAAGATCATCTGGAAAAAAGCTTAAATTGGAAATCTCTGGTGAAATGAAAATAAAAATTGCTGAAGTGTCGAGCAAAATTCAATCGCAACTTAGTTGTGAAAGGTCTTTGGAAACGATTCAGAAGGAAGCAGGGGCTCATGATTTGAAAATCGCACTTATGAAGAAACCTTCGAAATCCGAAAAGATTTTTCTTTTAACAACAATTTCTGTAGAATTAAGCGTACATAAGACTGCAAAAATCTTTGGTGTTTCTCGTCGTTTAGTAGCTCGTGCAAAGAAACTACGTCAAAACAATGGATACGCATCGCATACCGATTCGAAACTTGGGCGCCACATGGACCAGTCCGTAGTAGAAAATGTTAAAAATTTCTACTTAAGAGATGAAATAAGTCGTGTTTTACCAGGTAGAAGAGACTCAAAATCAGTGGTTTTGGAAGGAAAACGCCAACATGTCACGGTAAATTTAGCTTTGGAAAATAATAATCTTTTAATATATATAGAGTTTGATACACCCTATATTTATTAATGGCAGAAACGATTACTGGTGGGCAACTTAAATGAGTTGCACTGCCGCTTTTTGAAGGAATTTCCTCAGATGCAAATCTCTTTGACCAAATTTCAAATCTTAAAGCCACCTCAATGTGTTTTAGTTGGAGCCAAAAGTAATCATAATGTTTGTGTGTGCAAAATACACCAAAATATTAGGCTAAAAATTCAGGCTCTAAGGCAGGAATTATTAAAGAAAAAAATTGATTTCTCGGCAAATTATCACTATTGGATTGAAAAAATTGTTTGCGGTGACTCTAGTTCAGAATGTTTCTTATTAAATTGTAAAAAATGCCCTGGTCCAGAAAAAATTTTGAATGAAGTCAATTCAAAATTGACTAACCACAGCATTAACGATATATCATTTCACCAGTGGCTCTCGATTGATCGGTATGTACTTAAAGTATATGGTATTCATTAGGAACCTCTAACACTGTATTGTTATTGTTTTGTAGGTGTGAGTTTTCAATCGTCACGGAATCAAGCGGAGTTTTTATGGAAAATATTAAAAAGGATTTGCTCATACTGGTAAAGCACGATTATATTGCTAAATCTCAGGTGGAGCATTTGGGAAATCTGAAAGTTACCATGGGAGAAGGCGAATTTATATTACTGAGGATTTTTCGGAAAATTATACTTTCAAAATTCAAAATGAAATTCAGGCGCAACATTGGCTTAAAGATCAAGTGACGCTTCATGTCCACTTTGTTTACTATAGAAAAGAAGGTATTTTATACAACAAAAACTTTGTAATGCTCTCGGAAAATTTACAGCATGACTCCGTAGCCGTCCATTTGTTTAATGGAAAATTAATTTCTCGGTTAAAAGAGGAATTTGGTGAAAGCAATTTAAAAAAAATTTATTATTTTTCGGATGGAGCTTCGTCCCAATACAAAAACAAGTACAATTTACTTAACTTACTTCACCATAAAAATGATTTCGGCATTGATGCGGAGTGGCGCTTGCGATGGAATAGGAGGCACAGTCAAAAGACATGCTTATTTTACGGCCTTGCAAAAAGATATTGACCTGCTTTTGACGACTCCAAAGCAATTGTACGACTGGGCTAAACACTTTTTCAAAAATATTAATTTTTATCTGTTCACAAACGAAGAACATGAAAATCATTGAAGCTATTTGGAACAGCGATTTTCCAAAGCCAAAACAATAAAAGATACGCGATCGTTTCATTGTTATCAGCCCAAAAACTACAATACCTTGATGTGCAATATTGTTTCTGGACAAAAAAAAAAGCAATCCGCCGCAATAAGAGGGCTAAAGATATTTTTTACTACTATATAATAAAATATAAAAATAATTGAAAAACTGAAATAAATGATGGACTATGTTATATACCAACGTGTTTTACCATGTTCGCCAATGGCAATATACAAAACTATTCATAAAAAATATCAGTCCTATTTGGAAAAAAAAAAAATCTCACAATTTTTTTTTAAATTTGTTTATAATTACTTGGTTAGAAAAATTAACATAGCAACTGACCTATGGGAATATGCAATATTTTTATTTTTTGTATCTATTCAGGATAAATATATCAATCGTATTCAGGCAAAAAAAAATTTTAATTTGGTGGCGAAGGTTTTTTTATTTTTATTTGTTTAAAAAAATTGTTACTATTTTCCACAAATTAAGCACTATTTTAAAAATTATGCTTACATTTAAAAGTGTGACTATTATTTAATGTTCATACCGAATTTCAGCTAAATCCACCAATCGAAACGGAAAATAATTAGTTTTAAAGATTTTGAGTCTTAAAAATTCAATAATCAATATCTTATATAACAATAATTAAAAAAAAAAAAACTTCAGAATCTGATTTTTTAAGCAAAAATCTACAATATTAGCAACTTTTCTGGTATAAGAATTACTATCAAAAAAAAAGTGGCTCAATTCAGATAATTTGAGCCGTATATGATGACTAGTATGTCAGCTGGTATATTGACTGACTGGTATGCCAATTGCCATTTCGTAGGAAATCGCCATGTTAAAAATACCAGTTGCTAATATGGAAAAATTACAGAACTCGAACTAGTTGACCCGGTTTTGCAAACTAGTATTTGACTAGTATAGAACTAGTAGGATTGACTGCAGGGAGCGTAGAGGGTGAGGAATTCTTGTCGAACGTGTTTGGGTTATGTACGATGGAAGTAACATTAAGTCAGTAACAACATTATTAAATTTTGATGACAGCCCTTCTAAAAAAATAAGTATTAGATACTACTACTGAGCAAAATCAATTAAAAATTTTGTGATGGTAGCGTTATGTACTGAGAACACATTGCGCTGTTGTTGGTACATATGGCTTTTACAAGAATGTACTTTACAGAACTGTTTGATATTAACGCTAGCTAGCAACCCTTCCAAAAATACTGAAAACCTATGTAAAATTAATCTCGCTTTGCAACCTTTAACAAAAGTAGATTGCACAATTCTTGGAGCCTTTTGTAAGGCAGTTATTTATTAACATAAAATTTAAATATATACGAAAAAAGCTAGTTAAAAGTTATACGATAAATGAAAGCGATATACACATGATATGCGACTTGGCGTGGAACGTCCCATATTCACATAAAGGGTGTTTTTTTTAGGGGTATAGAGCTTCGAATTGAAATAAAACACAAGAAAATCGTTTTAAGGTCCATCAATTTGGCTTTATTGGAAGGATAATTTTATGCCATTAATGTTTAAATATGATTTCGGGCATGTGGCCGCCGCGGCTGGCTCGAATAAAGCCAATTCTACAGGTCCAATTTTCAACCACTTTTTCGAGCATATGGGGCCGTATGTCGGCAATAACGCCACGAATGTTGGCTTCCAATTCCCCTAACGTTTCTGGTTTGTTGGTGTAGACGAGCGACTTCACATATCCCCAAAGAAAATAATCCAATGGTGTCAAATCACACGACCTTGGTGGCCAATTGACAGGTCCATTCCGCGAAATTATGCGCTCATCGAATGTTTCCTTCAATAAATCGATTGTGACGTGCGCTGTGTGGCATGTAGCGCCGTCTTGTTGGAACCACAACTCATCCACATTCATGCCATCCAATTCGGGAACAAAATAGTCGGTTATCATGGCTCTATACCGGTCTCCATTAACGGTAGCTGCCTCTCCAGCATTATTGCGGAAGAAGTATGGCCCAATGACTCCACCAGCCCATAGAGCACACCAAACAGTCAGTTTTTGTGGATGTAATGGCGTTTCAAGGGTCTCATGTGGCCATTCAACCAAAAATGAGCCTCATCACTGAACAAAATTTTGCGATGAAAATCAGCATCGAAATCAATCTCATTTTCGGCCCATACACCAAAATCACGACGCATTGCATGGTCTCGCGGCTTTAATTCTTGCACAAGCTGGATCTTGTAAGGTCGCAAGCCAAGATCTTTGCGCAAAATCTTCCATAAAGTTGATGGACAAAGCTCCAATTGCTGTGCACGGTGGCGAATCGATTCATTCGGGTCCTCTTCAACACTTTGCTCTACAGCGGCAATTGTTTCTTCGGTGCGCACTGTTCGACGTCTCTGCGGATGCGTATTATCACATAGAGTAAACGTAGTGCGAAAACGATCCATGGTTAACCGAATTAATTGCTCTGATGGACGATTATGTCGACCATAAAATGGACGGAGCTCACGGTAAACTTCGCGAACTGAACCATTATTTTCGAAATAAATTTGCACGATTTGCAAGCGTTGTTCTTTTGTCAACCTGTTCATGATGAAATGGCAAACCAAACTGAACATAAATGACATTAGAGTTGCCAGATTTGACCACAAAATGCCAGTTTTATCTCTATTCGAAAAACAAACCTGTAAAAAAAACACCCTGTATATGCGTTTTTCTCATTGTATGCAACCGTAATCGCCAGGATATAGAAGATGCAACGTCGTCGGTAACAACAACAAAGCTGTTATCTTTCTACTCCCTTGTTGCAGAACTCGGGTGGCCACAAGAAATGCATTGGTTTGGTTGGCAGTAAATTTGCAAAATTTGCATTCTGTTAACTGGGAATTTTGGGAAAAGTTGAACCTGCAACACATATACATACATACATTTGTAGATGCAACGATGACGATGTTGCCGCAGTAACATCATTGGCAATAACTTGCTTTTTGTTTTTGAAGTTGAGTGTGACGTCAAAACCGGGATTTTCGCTATTGCTGAAATTGGCGTTCGCCCTACTGGTCTATATTTACAGGGGAACATGCACATACCTTCTTACATGGGAACGAAATTTTAGTGCAGCAGCAATCAAAATCTGGCTTTGTTATGCTGCTATTACCACCCAATGCGGCTTACACGAGCGTATGTATGCATGTATGTATGTGAGTAAACGGTCCAGTGCGCTATATCACACGCTATGTTTGTTGTTGTTATTGCTGCAAAACCAAAATCTGGTTTCCATGCTAGTGGCGTTTGAGGGGGTGGCAACATGATATATACAAAAATACATATCTAAATAATAATAGCATCTAACTGTTGTTGTTTACGGCAACACGTTATATTAATTCGCTTGCATTTGTTCGCACTTACTCCATGGATAAGTACATTGGTTGCTCTACCCACTGATTTTTGGGTGCACGTATGTGGCTCATATGGCGGTATGTGTGGGGTTTGATTAGGTTCGTTGTGCCGCTGAAATGCTTGTTTGTTGCTTGTTATTATGAACTTTTTTTGTATGCCACGACTGAGATTAGCCGAAATGTGAATGCAAGCGTGGCTTACCGCATGCAGAATGTTAGGTACGTACATATTCGATGCAGTGCGACAAACTTAACCGTATAACTGCAACTAATGCAGCGACACTCTGAGTATAGAAAGAACCGGTTAGACTATAGCGTTTTCGGTTTTGGTACTAATGCTTATATTGAGTCATCTTAAGAGGCGGTCAAGTATGTCTCTGAATTCGTTCCCGACAATCATATACATAGGTATGAAACATAAAATTCAAAAATCACTTGCTTATTATGAGATGTATGAGCTCTAATTCAACGAATTAAAACCCAGCGCCTACGTTGACGTAAAAAAGATGATCCGCCCCGGTAGGTATTCTTGTCAGAACCCAATCAAGGCCACCGAAGGTCCAAGGTTCGGGTCCTCGAAAAGGTAACATCAAAAGTGGTTTGAAAAAGTTTTTTTTGTGCTATTCGATTTTTCTTAGACTAGCTTTTGGTTCTAACAAACAAATAATGTACCGAATCCCGTTATCTGGCTCTTCGGCGCTATGCATCACTTACTGCAACCGCCGGCCAACAGTCGCCACAAAGACACAAACTTCTACCACTCCACTCATCATATCCAATAAACTAATTTATGCATTTAGAGCTTATACATAGTTGGTTGGCCAATGGCGTGCAATGTAAAGTGGATGTGGATTAAAATTTTTTCTTTAAACGAGATTGAAAAACCGCATGGCTGCGATTCATAAAATTAAGTGCATAAACGTTCAATAAGTTGACTGCAATGAGATTATCTCCTTTTTAGTGATTTTTATGATCATCGGGTAAAAAATGTCACAAGTTAGATACAATTGAACACCTCATTTGCAGGATTTTGTGCGTATTTCCATTTTGAACTGCCTGAGTACTTTTATGTTCGATGGAAATATTTCTCCATAATAAAGCAGCGAGGAGATATCAACTAGTTTGAACCTAGGCCTCAAACATACGTGTCGCAGATAGTATTTAACTGATAACAAAACCACACCATATTTACTCATCATAATGACGTATTAATAGCACCATGGAGGTAAAGCATCTCTTTACCAGATTTGTTTATCATGTTGTAGATTTTAAAGAGGAGAGGATCCTAATTTTCCTCCAATTTGTGATTAATGACTGCTGAGAAGCTTTTCGCGGCATAAATACATTAAGAGGGATCCATCTTTAAGTATGTTGTAGAATTCAAAATCAGAAAAGCTCGTTTGATATATGAAGACCTGGATCCGTAGTAAACAACATTTCATGTATGAGATAATAAAGGAAGTCCCCGAATACCTCAAAGGGCAGTAGAGGGCAACTCGGATGAAAAAATGGGTGTAAAACTATTTACACACTGCAGCTGAAAACCTACAGTTTCACAAAAATCACTTTTGGCCAATCTTGATTTTAGTCAACTGTTAGGTAACACAGAACACCAGGGACCCTCGATAATCATTATTTTTATATTTTTAACGAAAAAAATCAAAAGCTTCCCAGTATCGGAGGACAGTTTAAAGTATATGAAAGTGCATGTCTCGTCATGCTCAACGGAAATCTAAATTTATTGAAGAAAATTTGAGCGACACCTATATAAATTACACATAATCAATCTTTTTTGAGTTTTTATATTTTTGATCAGAAATAATCATCATTTTTTAAGTTTTATTTTTTTTGCTCGAAAATAAAACTCATGTTTGTAATGAAAGTAAAACTTATTCCTTGGTCGGTATTTTATCCTTCAAGAATAAAAATTAAAATTTAATCTTTAATTTTTTCACAGTTCGAAAATCTCAAAGAGCCTTTTTGCATGCCAACCTATAAACATATACATATGTATGTGTCTATAAATATGTCTTAATTATTGAGTACATATGTTGACGAGATTAAACTAACCAATATTTATGATCAATTACTTGCAAAAAAGGCGCAGCGGCTTTTTGAGTTTTTCGATCCATGAAAAAAAATTAAAACTCAAAATTTTATATTTTTTCTGGAAGGATAAAATATCGCTCAAGGAATAAGTATTATTTTTGTTTGAGTTTTATTTTCTATCAGAAAAAATAAGATTCAAAAATAAACATTATCCCTAATCAAAAAAATAAAACTTGAAGATACCTATTATTGTTGATTTTTATTTAAAAAAATCTGAAAATAATGATCAAATAGCGAGTTTTATAATAAAACTCATAACAGTAACGGTCCCTGCAGAACACTTGAGGCAATTTAAGGTTTATTATTCATACTAAAATTTTGAGCATATACCAACTGTAATTTTAGTTTTAAGAACAAATTAATTCATTTTATTTATTTTAATATTCATCAGTTAAATTCATTTCTAATTAGTATAATTTTAAACATTATACTGACCATTTGTCAAAATAGCAACTCATATTCGTCAAACCATTGTCTAACCTTAATAGCAACTAGATATGTCTTTTATTTTAGGTTTGACCCCAAAAAATTTAATTTTTTTATTTTTTACAGTTATCGTTTTGAATAATTTTTGCTATAATGAAATACTTGAGGGTATTGACAAATTGTATGTGAATAATTCGAATCTGAATTAGTAAATTTCGAAAATTATCGCTTTGTTAACTATTTAAAAATTATTATCTTAAATGATTTTCACTGCATTTAATTATTTATAATATATTTTTACTAATACATACGTCAAATATGTATTTTTGTAACCAAAAATCGATTATTTCATTTACAAATCGAGTTTTCACAAAATTATTTATTTTTAAAAAAGAAAACGATTATTAAGCATTTGATTTCGACTCGAGGACACATCGCTATCGGCAATACACACCTATACATTATTGGTCCGACGCTGTAACAGCTGCCATGATTGAGATCCAAAACGATGACGTAAACGTTTGCATGTAGAATTTCTGAAACATAAAATAAAAATGTAGCGACAATTATCCTCCACCGGTGTTGACCTCGTCTCACTTACGAAATATGGCGTACACCATAGCCATAGCTCCACGCAGGGCTGAATAATAATATGACGTAACATAAATTTTTAAAGCCAACCCAAACCGAACTTCTGTTAATTAAGGCCGAATCCAAACTGAACATTTTAAATAATCACTGAACTTTTTAAAATTTTGTGCTTTATTATTGTTTTAAATCACATTAATTTCAGTTCATAACATAAACGCTGCAATACAATAGATTATTGGCATTTTCTCCTTGCAGCCGATTTCGTCTATCGGTATAAAGCTGACCTGCAGCACTGAACAATTGTTGACTAGACACACTCGATGGGGGAGCAGTTAACAATTTCAATGCAGTTTTTTTAACAGAAAATGAGGGCTTTTATACTAATGCTCAAAAATATTACAATTCCTTAGTAGCAGATTTTCATCTAGAGAAGTATCCAATTTCGTAGAATTTGAAAATAATTTTATCAAGTATATGTCACTTCTCATACAAGTTTAAGAGCTTTATTTGGTTTAAGTTAATAAGAGTATACATCGCCGAAGCCTAAGTACTACTCTAGTCAAATTCAGTCGAAACAAGCTTTTTCTAATTTGAAGATGGAGATGACACTTCAAGAATGTGCATACTGGCTTATCAGGACGAAGTTGTGTTACAACAAAAATTCTAAAAAGTGGCCTAGTCTCTCAAGATGCGAGTGTTGGTACGTATTGGATATAGGTGGGACTTTTTGTCTTTTGTATATAATTGTGGAAAAATATGTGCTTGTTGCTACACTCATGTATATCGACCCTAACTATTCCATCATCGTTTGTATACTACATTTAGTAAATATTATTTTTGAGGAGATACTTATCTTCATACTTTTAATTATTATGGAACCGGAATAGTCCAGCAGAGATAGGTTTTTTTCCGTGCTGTTTTTATGGTTTGTCGATTTCTACTACTAAGGGTAAACAATTTTAAAAATCAAATTATTATTTTGGTAGTTTATAAAAAAACATTCAGGGAGACTTGAGTGACATGGATACGGATGACAAGCTCAGATTATGATATTAATATCTAAAACTTAAGTAGAAATAGTTTTCGTTTTACTTATATGTAGGAAGAGATACACATACATATGTTCTTGTGTAGATAAATCATTAGAAAGGGCAATACGCGTATTTAAAAATCTTAGCTTGCGAAAATATAATCATAAAAAAACAATGCGTGAACAAAAACAATTGAACATCATGAGGCATTGTCGAAATAAACAACAAAAAGTCTCTCAATGGTTTGTTGTTTTCTCCTACTTTGTCATCTTAAGAGGAGTAAAAGCGAAGATTTCCCAGTATCACTCTTTCGACTTCAAGTTTTTGTCTGAAAAATGTGTATTATGAAACGGGCACCATATTTAAGTTACCTAAGACGAGACTCATTACTTTTTCCAAGCATAAATTAATGGGCCTTTTAAAGTTTTGGTATTTAGTAATTTTAACAATATTAGCCCTGCTTTTTTATACACCCATATACATCTGCGTTTACGACTAGGAAAACGATCATCAGCAAGTGCGCATGATCCATAAAACTATTTGTCCGCACTGCTCCTCAAATGTCAGACGAACGGATATTTGTGTATGAAGTAAAGCAACCCGCGTCCATACATATACTTCCTCTGTTGGTATTAAGCTTTTGATAAGGGGACGTACTTGGAAGTACTGATTTTATCCGCCACTATTTCGTAATATCAGATAAAGTTGTGCGCTTAGCAGTCCATACAACTATTAAGCGCAAGCGCATATGCGTGTAAAAAAACTGAGCTCCCAGAGAAGGCCGCTAATAATTATTTTGAAAGTCCTAGCGACAATAAACTGTCGAATAAGGTGGACATCGATCCTGGGCTGGCCGCTTACTAACCTGACCCCATGTCCACTTGTCCAGAAACACGGTACGGATAGCTAGCGAAATTCCATGGATAGTACCTTATCGTACGTCCAGTTCACATGCCCCTGCTTATCACAAAGTAGTTTATAAACCGTCTGCTGTTTGCGTTCATAGCTTTAATCGCCGCTTGCTAAGCATCCCATTTACCGCATCCCTTATGGTGGCGACTTCCACCTGGTGGCGGTACAATGGTCGGGCTACGTAAATTTGCTGCTCACTCAGCTCGCAACTCTAACAGATAAGAGTTCGCCAGTTGCCTCTCTGGATGCGTTTACTCGCATTGATTTAAAAATATTTTTTTCTGACTTTATAATCGCCCTACAGTCAACTGCCAAACTAGTCAGCAAACATTATAGTCCATTAACTAGAATTCTGTGGGCGTATTCATACCAGTCTGAGTGACTTCAACGTTTCCACTAACATAAGTCGCAACAAGCTTCCAAAACTGTCGATATATATATACAGATGGATTAGATTCTATTTGACATTAACATTTTCTTAAATTTTATACAAAATGTTTCAATCAATTATGAAACTCATTCAAATAAATATAGTTTAAAAAAACTTAAAAACACGCTTTTAGAATAGGATAAACTAAAAAGTATAAAACATACCAAATTTCAAGTAAATCGAGCCATTTTTACGATAGTTTAGAATGGGGCGGTCCTGAGTCCATTTCCCTAATAAAAAAACTTTACAGAAACACTCTCCGGGCTCCTACTAATCTATCCTGAAAATTTGAAGAGAATCAGCTAAGTAGTTTTGGAGTCCATAAACCACATACGCCACAACGAAAGAGAGTTACATACAACCCCACAAACATACAAGTGAAGCTAATATAAGCGTGTTAAAAGAAGAAATTTACTTTTTATAAATATTTTCTAAAGGTAAAATTGCTATGAATAGCGAGTATATTATTATTGAAATTTATTCAATTGTTCAATATAGTGAAGTAATATTTATTTTGATAG
The DNA here is from genome assembly GCA_949987695.1 of Merzomyia westermanni. Taxonomy (NCBI): domain Eukaryota; kingdom Metazoa; phylum Arthropoda; class Insecta; order Diptera; family Tephritidae; genus Merzomyia; species Merzomyia westermanni. The sequence continues at coordinate 53,639,450 of OX465288.1, forward strand.
ACACATATTTTATATCAATCTGAGGACACCACCATGTTATATCTCTATAGTTGCTAATATAGAAATAAAACAGAACTTCGAGTGGTTAATGTTAAACTAGTATACAACTAGTAGTTTTGACTCTAACTTATCAATGGAAAATTGTATAAATATTCCGAACTGTAAAAAATTTCAAACCGTAATTTATATCACTATCCCGAGCTAGAACAAAATAAATGAATTTAGTTAAAGCGGACATCCTAATATAGATATTTGTACAAGTCAGTACGAGCCTAAGAAGTGGCAGAGTGCCCAGCAGCAATATGAGAAAGATAGCAACCAAGTTGAAACAGTAGCCATGGCAGAATTTGCTAAATTGACTTAAAGTGGTGCTGGACACTGCACTTTGACCGTAAGACAAAGCAAGTCAGATGATGATTAACAGATGAGGCGAGAACAAGCGGGCGAACGTAAACTGTCTCCAAGTCGCTGTATACACAATGCACACAACTTGTCGAACAGGCTGTAAAAGTTTGCTTAGTTATGCAGATGACTTTGGGGCCCCAACAACGGGGTGGATAAATGGATATGCGAGTGTGCTCTAAGTCAAGTTGCGCTCAAGTCTGGGGAAATGCGAACAATTAATGAAGAATGCTAAAAAATACAAAATTAATCATACATTTTTTATCAGGTTTGTTTTGTGCGAGAATGTTGCAAGTTGCATCTAAGAGTAGCAACATAACACGGGTAGATATTTAAATAGATACGAGCATATGAGGCTTTGTTGAAAATCTTTTCAAGCAGAAGAGAATTTAAGAATGTACATACATATGTCATAATTATTTATGAATGAGCTAAAAACATACATAGCTCATGCTAAACAAAGTGAAATTGATTATCATTTCCGAGTTGGAAATATAAATAAAAGCGCTGAAGGCGCTTTATACTGAGGATTTTAAATTGTTGATTGAAAACTCAGTGCTAACTCTTCAGTTCAAGGTTGGGGGAAATTGAAATGCCCGACTGCCGGCGCTTTTACCTTCTAGTCGCAGTGTTGCTAACTCTTTCGCAAGATCTTCTGTTGTAGGTTCTGGTAGGTCACAAATAAAGTTAAATGCCCTTTACTTTGTATTTAACCTTAAATTATTGCATCTGACGCGGTGATGCGCTAAATATTTTCCCGGATATTTAAGTTTGTTCGGCCTTCATACGTAAAGACACAAAGTAAGCACTAAATTAAACTTGCTGCGAATGTTATTTTTATTGCTTGATGAGTGCTAATACATATTCATGTTTTCTTAAAGAAACTAATGCATTTACACTTTGAGTCATCCAGTATTTGCGGATAATTCGTAACTGGATGTCAATTACTTCATTTTTAATAATCCTAAACTAGAGCGTTCGGTGATGGTGATGCCATTATTATTGTTTGCTCTTCGAAACAGACCAGCGGACTTTATAAGAGAATTTCTGTCATGACAAATATCAACCTACCAAAACTGGTAATTGACCTTCATGTTGACAGCATTATCTCAAGGGTCTTTTTCGAGTTGTGAGGAAGGGAACATAAAATTTGGAAGTTGGGTCGCGGATGCGTCATAGTTGAAAGAGAATATTGGGTTGCTCGGGATGTATTCGGGCAGGCGCTCAAGGTACATAAAAAGTTCCTCTATCACTGTAGGGATGCCCTCCACTACGGCTATCTTAGAGAATTTAGCTTACAGGGTCGCTTTCATAAAAGCTGGTTCAATTATTTCTTTCCTGCTATTGCTTGGACGCCGATTCCTTGAATTAACCATTTCGCTTTCTCAAAACCAGATAGGATTATCACCAATCGATTACTGTGAATAAATTAAGAAAAAATTGCATTTTGAATAGGTAAAACAGGGCGTGTTCGTAAATGCAGTATGCGCAGTGTTGCAAATCCAAATAATAATTACTAGAAATAATTGCACAAAGAAAAATAATTAAAAAGGGCTTGGTTGTGAAATCCGGACCTTTATATTTTACATAGTTTAGGAAAAGGAAAGATTTTTTCTGTATGTACGCATACTACATTGCCGAACACGATCACAACCACAGTTGTCTGATGACAGTTTTTGATCGGTTATCAGCTAATTTGTTGTCTATTGCCAGTTAAGTTAATCGGTGGTTAACTGACTGGATAGTGCTAACAGCCTATTGTGAAAACGGGGATAGTGGGATAGCCTAGCGGCAGAACTAATTGATCACAGCTTAACAGTGGTGGAGTCTAAGTTAATATGGGAATGACTTACCAAGCTACTGAATGACTCTAGGCATCTTCTAATAAAAGTATCTGGTTGCCGGACCATATCAGCATGCCTTGCACCTGCACCTGTTTATAGCACAGATGGGATTAGAATGAGCTGAGCAGACGCTGAGGCGAAGGGCAAGAGCTCAGCCGAACTTATTGTGCTCACTGAAGTTCATTTATTTACGCTTATTACTGCATCAGACTTTGTGCAATAAAACTCCGTGAAGTGCTGCTAAACTTACTTAAAATACCTCGACTGCATTGGAAAATAAACATAAACTGTTAAAGTAGCTTAGTCGCTAGTTGATTTTCATTATTTCATCAATTCGGCTAACCATTTCGCCTCTAATTTCTTTTAAAAAGTGTTCTATCACGGAACGTATGATACGTAAGTTTGCATACCCAGAGTAGATTTTGTGTTTTTTATTGACAAATCGCACCGTGATATGAATTTATTTTAAACATTTAAATTTGCCATGAAACAGGTTTTCACTGCGTCAATTTTTCCGCCCGCCGATCCAATCGTTTCATCACATATCCGCTAGCTTGCTCATTAGCCCACACATCCGTTTCCGCTTTTAACAGCTTTATTGTTGTTAATGCATTTGCAATCGGCTATGAATTAACCAAAAACAGCAATACAAAACGAGACAGTACAAAAAGTAATTTAAAACTCACAACAACCTGATTACTTTATGACTCTGGCGTTGTCACCATTGTTTAAGTCGCACCTTAATTTTAATTACCATCGACGTTATTAAAAGAGGGATCATACGCATTTAGCCATAAGAGTATGTGTTCGCTACCTTTAACCAAGTTTAAAACTAATCGGTTACCCATGCGAAGTTATAGTCCGCATGATATTTGATTACGAAGTGCATTCGAACGCGTTCACTTCTCCTCTACACCAAACTAAATTCAATGTAAACAAAGCTGAATTTTCAGGATTGCTCCTCGAATCGGAGTTGGAGTGTGGCGTTTCATTCTGACCAGCTTCAAAAAGATGCCGGAAATTTACTAGCGATTTTATTAAAGCCAACAATAACAAGTAAGCAGTGCGCTCTCTTCGACTGTGCGGAACTCTTCATACCTTTCATGAATAAGTATCACGGTATCTAGTGTCCGATTCTTATTTCAAATAAGAAAAACCTTTGCGAAATTTGACGGTCTTAACCTATTGCTTTAAAGATAAATATCCCAAATTATTTTATCGGAACAAACGATTGTATGGGAGCTATATGTAATGTTGCTCCAATCTAATTTTCACAAGCTTCATTGCATATATAATTAGTACAAAATCTGCAAAATTTCACGTTCCTAGCTATTTAATTGCAAGAGTTATAGCCCAAAACCCGTTTATCGATTACCTTATGATGGTCCGATCTTGTTGGTTCCGACAAATCTCTACATATAATAAAATTATAAAATTTCTGTTCATTGCAGATATTTAAGAAAAATCGATAGCAGGGATCATTATTAAGCCAATAGAAGCCAAATCAACTGTTTTTAGAATTTTTGTCTGTCTGTCTGTATGTTTGGGCGCATCACTCAGAAACTGCTGAATGGAATTGAATGGAACTTTTACCGTTGTATTAGTAGACGTTTAACTTAAGACATCACCTGGTCCGATAGCTCGACCAGTTTAGGAGATATCGAACAATGTTTGGACGAAGGTGACCAAAAATGTTTTTAGTACAATATGGGTATCCCACGATAGGTAAATAATGAATGCTGCAATAAGCGATGTAATTAAGTTCCATATATTATCTGGTATTGGTTATAATGATTAAAATCGGGCTCAGTATATTATTAGTTCTGAGACGCAGCGAAGCGAGCGGGGTTTATTAGTAATTAATATTCATAATATTGTGGCGATTATTCTCAAGCATGTACCATTCATAACTCAATAAAACTCCCACCACTAGTTAAACACAACAGAGATAACGATGGCTACTCTTAAGCGTGCAAGCGTGTAACTAGGAAGAGGAAGAGAGATGGCGCGAGTGTTTGCGAATACGATGCAAAGAGGAGATGCCAATAAATAACACCGATCCTTCGAGAACACGAAGAGCGAATAACCAAGAAAGTTCTCGGTGCGTAGGCAAGCACCCTGTTGGACTATATAAGGCAGTGACCAAGCAAGGCGGGTTGATCAGTTTATTTTCAAGTGTTATTCAGTGAACTACTGCGAAGTTACCAAACTCTTAAATTTGTATTGCGCTTATTACTAGTATATAAAACTAGCTATTAGTTACAATATCTGTGCATGTGTTTATTTGAATTTATAGTGATCGAACCCAGGATTGATAGTCAAGGAATCATCGAATTCGTTGAGTTGAAATTGTCCCACTTTATAGCCAAAGTATGCATTGAAGGTATTAACAATTGAATATGTATGGATAAGTATGGATAAGTATGGCCAAACTGCAATACCGTAAATCAAAAAAGCTTAAAAAAAAATTATTATAATATAGAAAAATTTGTTTAAAAATAACACCAACACCAATGCGAAACATGTATTGACACTATAGAGCCGTAGTTGTGTAAGTAGACATGTCATGCATGTTTTTGTATTACTCGCGTGAACGGCTCTCACTGTGAGTGCGAAAAGTTGGTAGTGCACCAATGAAAAACAAGTATTCGCACTATAGAGCCTCTGTTGTGTGAGTAAACGTGTCATGGATTTTTGCTTTAGTTGTTTTTATTAGATGTGTTCGTGTAAAAGTCCACTAACAATTATCCAGCAACGAGATTTTCTCGAATTATTAATGATGCTCTCACGCTGAGAGATGATTGCAAACTTTTACACGAACGCTAACTTTTGCAAAAAGTTTCAAGCTTGAGCGTCAGCTGATCACCACAGTGCAGCAGACAAACAAAATTGCAACATTGTGAGAATAAAAATATTTTTTTTTTTCATTTTAGAGTGCTATTTTCAACTAAACTATGCACAAAAACTAGAAACATACGCAAATTAAAACATGCAATTGAACTGTTTTGTGGAATAAAACACAACCATGTGTCACAATCAGCTGATTTCGTTGATTGCATATTCTTGCTGGCCGAAATTTATCCAGCAAGAACTCGTAACTTCTGCGAAATTCAAATGTCATATTGCTCTCTCAATTTCCTCTCACTTGCAATTTTTTTAGACATCACGAACCCGATATAGACACAAATCCTGATAATTAGTAACAATTTGTAACAATTATTTGCATCACGAACGGACCTATTGTATTGGTCACTAACTACGATGCCCAGGAACAGCGGCTCTCCTGAGAGCACGAAAAGTTGCTTTGTTGGAGACATTAAACAAGCAATGTAAAATATGAGCAAATATGTAAACTTCATTGCTGATACCTACAAACAGTATTTACAAAAACAAAACAAGTAAGGAAGTCTAAGTTCTGGTGGAACCGAACAATATATACTTAGTATTTATAAAATTGCGACCCCATACCAAATTTCATCGAGATGTCTCTAAAACTGAGGGACTAGTTTACGTTCAAGCAGACAGACGGACGGGCATGGCTGAACCGACTCAGCTCGTCGCCCTGATCATTTCGGTATACATATTGGTGGGTCTATCTCTTCTTCTTCTCATACTTACAAAAATGGGACCAGAGTTATAATACCATTTCAAACTTACATATGTAAGGTATAAAAAGCGGATGAAAAATTGCTCATGCGAATCGGAACATTAACTCAAGCTCAGTGAATCTAAATCTGCCCCGAAATCGTCCAAAAATTTTCTTAAATGACTGAATAATTGATTTGAATTGAAATTTTAATCTTTATTTTGTAATTTTAGTTTATTTGTGATTTTCTATTCACTCGTCACTCAAGTTTTCTAAAAAACACCCATCTCACGTATTAACAGTGAATTGCAGCCGCTCAAAACTTCTTACTGGGTTAATATATTTTTCATGTACTAATAAAAGTTAGCATGCTAGTGCTTTATGGAAACTGTAGGATCATACACCAGCACATATTTAGTATGTGCCTAGATATACATTATTTAGCTTAACTACCACTCATACTGCGCTTGTCTAAATAATAAACAATGTGTAAAACAATGTTATAAAAAAATAGTCCGAAGGGGCGCAGACAAGTGTCTAAATAAATGGGCAGCCGACTGTGACCGACTGTTTGATGGACGGGTACTCAGGTGTGACGAATAATTACGCGAAATAATGTTTTGCTTGCCGGAAAGGAAGAAGTTCATTAAAACAAAGAAAATAATAAAAAATAATACAAATAAATTAAACATGCTAGCAAAAATATACATACAAACGTTAATATGTTCATACATACATACGTAAATAAGCATTGACACATGGCTTATACATATGTACAGTCTGATTGCTTTCATTAGAACAAGCACAAAACTTTGCACGATAGAATCCATTTTTGTGAATAACATGTGAGTACCTGAGCTCAGAATTTATAAGTTTACCTACAGCTTTTAAGCTTTTGATTTTGATACTTTCATCCAAACAGCGTAGAAATAGCTTCAAATTAGATCCATTGAACTGTAGTTTTCTGTAAGCATTCAGCACACATATGTACATATGTAGGTTATGATAACTCACGATCAAAAGAAAATCAGTTCAATAGGAATTTCAAAACTGATAACATTTTCAAATTGCCGTCAAACGCAAATACCCAGGTGTTTGCATGTTGCGGCCGCCGTGGTGTGGCGGTAGTGTTACCGGCCTACCACACCGAAGGTCCAAGGTTTGAGTCCTGGGAAAGGCAACATCAAAAATGCATTCCCCAATAGATCCCACCAATTTGTAGGAAAAAATTCAAATCAGTAAACCACAAATTGGAAGAGAAGCTCGGCGCAAAAATCTTTTAGGAGGCTTATGTTGATATACCTGTTGTATATCGCGCCATACATTTATTTATTTTTTTGTAGCGATCCCTCATCGAATGAATCGAACCAAGTTTCATGATTCCATCTTAAAGAGGTTTAGAGCTATTAACCTTGGAAATTTTCAAATTTTCCCACCTATATGTGAATTTTATATAAGTTTAAATTTTAAAAAATCATTAATTGAGGTGAATATAGTTTCCAACTGTTCCCAATGAATTATCATATTTGATACATTTTCCAAATCAAAAATAGGGCCGAGTTTATCATTCGATTTTCCCGATTTACTTTGGCAACCTTCCTCAATTTCTACTGAGGTCAACGCGTGCACAGCCGTGGCTCAAACGATTTATCTTTCATCTTAAGAACTCCCATTTGTGGTTTCTGTTTCTTCGATATGTGGAACTCTATAATTATCTCGATCCTGTTTCGATTCTTCAGTTGATCATCTTTCACCGCAAGTATCTAGACAATGGAAGCCATCGAAGCATGCATTGCTATTTTTCGCTCCATTTAAGGCATATAAATTACATATAATCAATCTTTTTTGAGTTTTATTTTTTTTGATCAGAAATAATCATACTTTTTTTAGTTTTATTTTTTTTTATTGAAAAAAACAACTCAAACATGAGTAATGAAAGTAAAACTTATTAATTGAGCGGTATTTTATCCTTCAAGAATAAAAATTAAAATTTAATCTTTAATTTTTTCACAGTTCGAAAAACTCAAAAAGCCTTTTTGCATGCCAACCTATGTACATATACATATGTATGTGTGTATAAATATGTTTTAATTTTTAAGTACATATGTTGACGAGATTATACCAAACAATGTTTATGATCAATTACTTGCCAAAAAGTTGAAAAGTGAGTTTTTCGATCCGTGAAAAAAATTAAAACTCAAAAAATAAACATTATCCTCAATTAAAAAAATAAAACTTCAACCTAATATTGTTGACTTTTATTAAAAAAAAACTGAAAATAATTATCAAATAGCGAGTTTTATAATAAAACTCATAACAGTTACAGTCCCTGATTTTAGGGCAATTATTAGTACAGGGTGTTTTTTTTACAGGTTTGTTTTTCGAAAAGAGATAAAACTGGCATTTTGTGGGCAAATCTGGCAACTCTAATGTCATTTATGTTCAGTTTGGTTTGCCATTTCATCATGAACAGGTTGACAAAAGAACAACGCTTGTAAATCGTGCAAATTTATTTCGAAAATATTGGTTCAGTTCGCGAAGTTTACCGTGAGCTCCGTCCATTTTATGGTCGACATAATCGTCCATCAGAGCAATTAATTCGGTTAACCATGGATCGTTTTCGCACTACGTTTACTCTATGTGATAATACGCATCCGCAGAGACGTCGAACAGTGCGCACCGAAGAAACAATTGCCGCTGTAGAGCAAAGTGTTGAAGAGGACCCGAATGAATCGATTCGCCACCGTGCACAGCAATTGGAGCTTTGTCCATCAACTTTATGGAAGATTTTGCGCAAAGATCTTGGCTTGCGACCTTACAAGATCCAGCTTGTGCAAGAATTAAAGCCGCGAGACCATGCAATGCGTCGTGATTTTGGTGTATGGGCCGAAAATGAGATTGATTTCGATGCTGATTTTCATCGCAAAATTTTGTTCAGTGATGAGGCTCATTTTTGGTTGAATGGCCACATGAGACCCTTGAAACGCCATTACATCCACAAAAACTGACTGTTTGGTGTGCTCTATGGGCTGGTGGAGTCATTGGGCCATACTTCTTCCGCAATAATGCTGGAGAGGCAGCTACCGTCAATGGAGACCGGTATAGAGCCATGATAACCGACTATTTTGTTCGCGAATTGGATGGCATGAATGTGGATGAGTTGTGGTTCCAACAAGACGGCGCTACATGCCACACAGCGCACGTCACAATCGATTTATTGAAGGAAACATTCGATGAGCGCAAAATTTGGGGAATGGACCTGTCAATTGGCCACCAAGGTCGTGTGATTTGACACCATTGGATTATTTTCTTTGGGGATATGTGAAGTCGCTCGTCTACACCAACAAACCAGAAACGTTAGGGGAATTGGAAGCCAACATTCGTGGCGTTATTGCCGACATACGGCCCCATATGCTCGAAAGAGTGGTTGAAAATTGGACCTGTAGAATTGGCTTTATTCGAGCCAGCCGCGGCGGCCACATGCCCGAAATCATATTTAAACATTAATGGCATAAAATTATCCTTCCAATAAAGCCAAATTGATGGACCTTAAAACGATTTTCTTGTGTTTTATTTCAATTCGAAGTTCTATACCCCTAAAAAAAACACTCTTTACATCGTTGCACTTACGACTTCTCTAATATTTTATACAAAAATGTACAATTTCAAGAAAATTTGAAATGAATTCCTATAACTTACCTAAATAAGTTTCTTGCCGTAGTTTCAGTATCAATTTCAAGTTTTTAATGCCAGTGTTAATAAAACATACATATATGTATGGATGGATAAATTATTTAAAGGAAAAGTGTTAGATGCATTAAACTAAAACAATGATTTTCCTTTACGTCAATGTGTTTTTGTAGTCTTTAATAGAGACCTCCCCTTATGTGTATACAATTTTTTTTTACTGGTTTTGTTTTAAAATGAATTTCGGAAAAAAACGCAAATACAGTTTAAAGCAACTTTCAACCCACAACCACAGTCTACAGAGTAAACCCGCCCTTAACTGAAACCTAAATAAATTAATGAAGAAAGTTAACAAAACAAAAACTGTCCACAAAATTAAGTCAAATGAAAAATATTAAGTCAACACACTCACGTGAGCTTCAAACAATATGTACATAAAACATACACCTGTTGTTGTTGTTGCTAGCAGTGCTTCGTGTGTGTTACCGGCAGAGAAAGTAATTCCTAGTTTATATTTAGATCTAAAGTGCTCAATAAGACCGAGTTCGATAGTAACTAAATTTTTCAGTACTCTAATGAGTAACCGTCACAAGGCACTGTGAATTGTATTTGTAAAAAATTAGTTTTCGTAGTATGTCTTTTTTTGAAAAAACTTTAGTGTTACAATTCAATTTTTTATTTTATATCGTTACATATCGTCGCTTTGTCGGTAAAAGATGCTAACTCCATTCAGCAAAATTTTTTCGAAGAACACAAAATACCATTGAGTAGTAAGTAAACATTTCCTGCAGTCAACTGCCAAAGTAGTCAGTAAATATACTAGTTCATAAACTAGAATTTCTTGGGCTTATTCAAACGTTTCCACTATCATAAGTACTCCAGCGGAGAAGAAAACAATTAAATATTCGGGCAGCAATCATTCAGTTAACTGAGCTTTTTAAGATTAATTTATTTAAATTAAAGATAAAACTTTCAAATAAATAATATTTTTATAGTGAAATCATAATCCACTTGACAATTATCAGTTCGCGGGTAAGGATCTTAGGAAACAAAAGAAAAATCGGGGACACATAGGAGGGTGTGGAACTTGGCTAGGAATTCGTCGCTCGGTAAGCAAAAATTAAGATGTTTGTCCAACCCAATATTAAGTTTGGTTGCTAAAGCAATTTAAGCTCGCCCTTGGTTGTTATTGCTTGTTACCACAGGAGCACTTGAAACCCTACATTCACTCGACGAGGTTGAAAGCATTTGACCGAAGTAATTCTCTCGTTCAGTGAACTGATTCATTCAATTAAACTAGTTCGTTCGCCAACTACACAACTCTAATTTGTAATCTAATTTGAAAATTTTCGAGCATTTTTTAACCCAAATTTAACTAACCTACTATGAAGTGGTACAGCAACTGGTATGCTACTAACGCATATATGATCCAGTATGTAAACTGGTATTTTCTTGATCTATGTAATGACTGGTATGCCAACTGGTATTATACTGATGTGTATAATGACTAGTATGTCAGTGCTATATTGCCGATGCAGAGGGTGACTTGTATGCCAATTAGCAGATCCGGAAAATTGTCATAAGAGCAGTTGCTAATATGGGAAAATTGCAGAAGTTAAACAAGTTCATCAGTTTGGTAAACTAGTATTTGACTAGTAGATTTGATTGAAGGGCTGAAATTTTCAAAATGTATGAAAAATGTGAGAATAATTTTTAATTGGATTTTTTTTAAATACGACTTAATGATTTTGTTGGAACACATAATTTTTTCCACCATAGATTGCAGAATTCCCTCACCTTCCTAGCAGCAATGGTTTTTAGAATTTGTGACTGTCTGTATGTTTGTTTGCACAACACTCAGTCTAAAGTGTTTTTTTAGGACCATTTTACTGCAAGGAAATAATTTAGTCCTACTGAGTACTGCGGCGGCACTGCAATTTGATCAAATACTTGTATACAAAATGAAATTTGAAGATGTCGACGCACATAAATGCGTATGTTTAATTTCAATTACAGCAGTAGAAAACGAAAGTTCTTTGAATTTCTACCTGTTTTTCTGTATGCGCATTAGGGTGGGTCGATTTGTATGGACGAAAGTTAACCGATATCGCGCCATCGATTTTTCCATAGGTTTTGGGCTCAGAAAAAAAAATTTCACTACGCATACCCAAAAAATAATTATCGAGCCTACGAAATTTCATTTTTTTGACTTTTTTCGACTTTGATTTTTACGGTGTTTTTCATGACTTACTAAAAAAATGTTTCTTTTATTTTAAAATTTTCATGTATACCCCGTTCGACCCAAAAATGTCCTTTTAAAACGTTGGCGATAACAGTTTTTTGAAAAAAAAATATTTTTTTGGGTTTTGGGCATAAAAATTTACCCTTTCCCCATTTGTTTTTAAGGGATTTTTCAGCATACATGCAAAAATTTTTTCGATGAAAAAGTATTTGTCTCATATTTCCTGTCCCACTAAAAAGTATGCGCTAAAAACTTTGGCGATAACGGTTTTTTGAAAAAAAAATTTTTTTTCGGGGTTTGGGACTTGTTTTGGTCGAAAAATCGACTTTTACAAAACCCGAAAAAAAAAATTTTTTTTCAAAAAACTGTTATCGCCAACGTTTTTAGCGCATAATTTTAAGTGGGACAGGAATTATTTTTTTGGGTATGCGTAGTGGAACTTTTTTTTCCTGAGCCCAAAACCTACCGAAAAATCGATGGCGCGCTATCGGTTAATAAATCGACCCAGTCTAATGCGCATGCAGCAATACCTACTTCACCATTGTATTGCTGAAGGTTTACCTTGAAATATATGATTAATTTTTCTGTTGCTGCTAGATATACTGTTTTTATTTGGGTGCGTGGCAAAGCCTCACACAACGCGTCTTATGTTTTTTAAGGAGAATTGATTGAAGTGAAATTTGAAATAAAGTTTACATATTAAGTTGAAACAAGTTAGGAGAGCGCTGTCCTCGGCTGTGCCGAAGGCTCTATATCTTTCATGAATACTCATCACAATTTTAACCGTGCGATTCTTATTTACACTAACTACAAACTGTGCTATGTACAATGGTGGCTAGATGCTATTTTTGTCCAATATCACTAATTTTCACTAGATTATCTACAAAAGCTGCAAAAGTTAAATTTCCTAGCTATTTATTTCTAAGACTTATAGCCTGAACCCCTTTTATCGGAGCAATCTAGATTAGGGTTGAACAAACATTCAATATCGCCCATTTTTTTACAGCGATTGGTGAATGGCCAATTTTAACAGTAATCGAAATAATCCAACGTCGAAAGCTATCTTAGAGGTGCAGAGATATTCAGAACTAGGAACCATTTCTAGAAAATCAGATACGCCTCGAAAATCAATGCATGTTTCAAGTACTATCCGAGGTCCCCAAAAAACTCAGTGTTCTTTAGACGTTAGTTCCATGTGAGCGCATTTTCTCAATGGCTTGGTTGGTCCGAACAGATAGACGATCACAATAGAGTCCTAAGGAAACGGAGATGTTACTCTTTTTAAATTCGAACTCGAAGTATTCTGTGTCAGAATAAGGACTTGTATGTACATATAAAATATTTATTGTTAAGATATGAATTTCTAATAATTATCTTATTAAAAATATAGTCCCGCGTATGTTCAATTTACAAATAATTTCATACCTAGTAGCTTTTAGATTTGTCAACTAAACCCAAGACAGCCTGAAACAGTGATTCAAATCACTGGTATATATAACAGTGATTTGCAAATCATAGTAGCATTTTACACAGTGATTGGAAAGTCACCGTTTTGCTCACCACTAATCGAGATATATCTAAAACTGAGGGACTGGTCTGCGGTCAAACAGAAAGACAGACAGACGTACGGACGGATATGGCTAAACCGAGTTAGCTCATAATAATTACTAGGTAAAATATCTAACTATCGAAAAACTGCATCAGAACGTACTAGTTCTCAGAGGAAATTTATGAAGTAGTTCAAAACTATACAATGTTATTATCAATATGTAGAAATTTAGTATGGTTCGGAACCGAAGAATTGTACCAAATTTTGTTTTATCACATATGTCGTACAAATGGTTGACCGTGTGGTGAATCCGACAGTACGAAAGAGGAACCAGTCCAGAACAAGGGATTTTTAATAAAGGGTTCATATGCATACAAGTGTATTTTCGAAATGTATGCATGTGTCTATTAATTTTTCTACCCAACTTACATTGCGTATGTGTACAGGGTGGCTGATGAATTTTGCTACATTAAGAAACTCAAATAATTTTTTTTTCAGTGTATGGAATTCATTTTTCCTTTATTCATGTTAAAGCTCATTAAATTTTATTAAATATAGCTTAATTAGTTTTAAAAATAATGGAATTTAAATGCCCCCCCTGCTCGTCGATGCATGTGCGGCATCTTACCAAAAAGTTGTTCATTACTGCTTGGAGAGTTGAAACAGGAATAGCCGCAATTGTTTCTCGAATGGGTTGCCTTAGTTCATTCAAATTTGTTGGTTTTGCTTTGAAGACTTCCTGTTTGCAATAACCCCACAAGAAAAAGTCAGGTGCAGTAAGGTCAGGCGACCTGGGTGGCCAACGGAATATGGAGTTTCTGGATATCAGCTTATTGGGAAATTTTCGTCGCAATTCTGTCATAACAGGTTGGGCTATATGAGGAGCTGCACCATCTTGCTGAAACCACACAGAGTTGAAATTCTCATTCGGCGTAATTCTGGATAGAAAAACTCTCTCAACATGCTCAAGTAACGGTCTCCAGTAACCGTAACGGTGTGACCGTTTTCTTCGAAGAAGTAGGGCCCGACAATGCAGCGTGATTAAACTGCACACCACACTGTGACACGAAGTGGATGCAATTCCGTCTCATGGAGTATCTGTGGGTTGGAAGCACTCCATATTCGACAATTTTGTTTGTTTATGTTGCCGTTTAAATCGAAATGGGCCTCGTCAGACATGAAAAGACAGTTCAACATGTGTCCATCCTCTTCCACCATTTGAAGCATCTTCTGGCAAAATTCCAAGCGAATCGGCAAGTCTGCAGCGTTCAGTTTGTTGGCCATTTGAATTTTATATGGGAATAAGTCCAAATCTTTGTGCATAATTGACTGTAATGACTGTCTGCTTATACCCATTTGAGCAGATAAGCTTCTTGTCGAAACACGTGGATTGTTTTGTATGGCAGCAGCTACAGCAGCGATTGTTTCCTCCGTTCGAACTGAAGGGTTTCGATGGTAAGGTCTTCTGTTGACTGTCCCATGCTCGGAAAAAATGTTTACAAGTCTTATTATGGTCCATCTGCTCGGAGGATTGCCGCCAAACGTGCGCCTATACTCTCTTTGAACCGAAACTACGGACTCCAGTGCGTGATAGCGGCGGACAATCCAAATTCTTGTTTCAGTGTCCCAGTTATCCATTTTTGTTAAATGTAAAAGTCAATCTGCAAAATAAAAAAAAAATTAACCAGATTCATTAAATAGAAAAAAAGTTATTTAATTTTTTTTTGGTAGCGGCTTTCATCAGCCACCCTGTATTTATATTCCTTCGCTAAACAGTTTTACTTACTTTTCGCCTCCTGATGTCGTTTACAGGCGCTATTAAGTAAACACCTGCTTAATGCGTTAGTCAATGGCGATGTGGTCATAATTAATTTTCAGCCCTTCTACATGCCGCTTAAATGCGAACATCTCTTTAGAATTGAAATTGCAATCAATCTCTTTAGCTCAAGTTAAGAGTGTAACGAAGTGGAATCTAAGAGAAAAATTAACTAAAATCCATCAAAAGTATGTTTATATTTTGTAATTAGCGCTACACATTCCATTTATGAGCAATTGCTCCGCGGTACAACAGATCAATTGAAAATCCGTGGCTTTAAATCCTGTCACATATTTAGTAGACTTTCGAATACGAATATCCAGAGTCAGCTCCACTGGTTTCAGTATAAAAGTCCTGACTCAATAAGTGAATAATCTCCTTATATGATAAAGTTAGATTTTTTTTAATATTTCGAATTTTTTTAGGCTCTTTCGAGATTAATAAAATAATCTAAATACTTTGGTCGGCGAAATCACAATTTTTCCTAACCTAACGATATAGTACTGATCCATTTTGGGTAAATGGATCAGTACTATATCGGTATCAAACGAAAGGTGCTTATAGGTGTTGCATTAAGCGATGTGATTAAATTCCATGCCTCAACTAGTTGCATGGTTTTCAGGTGGTTTTCAGAATTACTTTTTGCGCAATGCCCTAATAAATCTCGAAAGATTTCGGGAAAAAGTGTTTTTCGCCAGAACGCCGTATTTATTACAATCACTTGAATGGGAAAATGTAAGTCATGTCAAAAGGGTTTAACTCAATAATATTATCGATAATATTTTTGCCGACTTTGTTTGGCAGCACCAAGGGGCATTAGTAAGTAGAAAAACAAAACGTCTGTTAAATGTTCAGATGTTATATGACACCGAGGACACGAAATAAGCGAATGAATATATGAAATCAAATATTGATTAAACAATTATTTTCTCTTTTTTTGATGGCGAAATGCACGCTAAGTTTTATGCACACCAATTTACATGAAATAATAGTGAAAACTTTTATAAAAGCATGACGCAATCACGATGACTGACAAAAAATACAAACAAATTTCTGATGGTTTTATTGTGATTACATTTTGTCAGGATATTGAAGTTGACAACGAAGTACATAAAAAATTGTTTGTTATAAATAATAACAAATAATAACTAAGTATGTACCCTGCAACGTAAAACAATATACTGTTACAAAATTGACCAGTTTAAAACTATAGTTTCCTAACATGGATCGAACTAGTCCGAAAAAATTCAACGTTTCCCATTAATGAATCTAAGATTGTTTATCGCTCTTTTTGGCATCATGTCGGCTATTTGAGCCACATACTTCTCCAATAGCTGGCGATATTTATAAATTTTTACATGTTATTTCTGAATTAGTATTTGTTCATATTTGAACTAGTATGATACTGGTATATTTCAAGCCGAAATATGACATTTGAAAATGAAAAGTTGTTTACTGTATTAAACAGTCTTTGCTTCTGCACGACTTTAAGCTAACTATAAGCCAACTTCTTCAAAGCAGATTAAAGTTAACTGTATTGAGATAAATTTTACTTGACTTCTTTAATTTGGCTTTTAGCTAGCTACTTCGCCCTATATTAAAATTGTAGATATAGAAATAGTTGGGGTGGGCTTTATGTAAATACCCTGTTTTACTTTTTATGCCTTTTACATGCAAACCGCTGGGAATTATTCAATGAAACTTGGCATAAATGTTCATGAAGAGGTCCTTTCAATAGATTTATTAATTTTAATAGTTATTTAAATATATTATTTCCAGAAATTGTTAAAATATGTATATGCACTAACAACACAAATCTTTGGCCAATTAATGCATTTCACCCCTTATATTTGCACACATATATAATCTTCACACCGTTCGCATTGATTTTAATTAAATTTTATTGATTTGTTTTCTTCATTTTAGAAAGTAATTGCATATTTAATATTGTTTAGTTTTCACCTACACTCCTTTTGAAGATAGCCGAAAGTGTAAGTCGATGAATATGTACATATGTGAAAACGTGATGCCAGACTTATACATTATAAATAGAACACAAAAGCGAAAAATATCCTGCGAAAGATAGCCTGCGGCGGAAATTACATAAATTTTTCCTTAACATAAAAAATTATGGTGGTTGTTTCCTTTAGAAGACAAGTGCTAAAACACGTCCGAAATTATCGGGAAAGGTATCAAAAGACGCGCTTTGACCTCGGTAACAATAATCCGGAAGCGGATTTTCGAGTTTATCAGTTTCAGTGAAGAGATATTAGCAATCAAAGTTGAAAATTTTCTGTCATTTTCATGTGGTTGTTGTAATTACAGATCATGATGTACCGAAAAGTGTGGTCTACGCAGAAATACTGTGGACCGCGTAGCCGGTGTTGCACCGGCTAAGGGTTATTTTTTTGAAACGCTGCCGCAGGCCGCCTACGCAAATGGTGTTCTGCACATAAATACCTTGGATCAAGCCAACTATTTGGGATCGGACCTGGGTCATTTTTGGGTTTTTCGCGAATAACTTTTCACTGAAACAAAAAATTTTAAATCCGCTTTCGGATTGTTGATACCGAAGTCAAATCGAGTTGTTTGATACCTCTCCTGATATTTTTGGACTATTTTAATATCTTTTGGTATTGTAGTATAAAAATGTTAAAATTTTTATGTGGCGCAATTAGCATACAATTTTCAATAACATCAAAAATAATTAGAGTTAATTTTTTTGTATTAAATCGCGAGATTTTGATAACAAAAATAAAAAATTTTATGCTATATAAAATCCCGCACTCTCATGTGAAAAATTATGACCCTTTTTTTTATAACCATGTGGCATCATTTCACACGTCTAACAATACATCTCTGTTCAACTCTAGTAAAAAGAACATTTTTTAACATTTGTGTAAATAAATGCTAATTCGAGTATATTTTATTAAAAAACGTATATTTTCAATTGCATAATCACTAATATATGTTTAAGATACTAAATATTCATGCTATTTATATGTTTTGTGTGCTCATATTTGTTTTACACCGCATAGTTTAAGCATTTTTTTCAGTGAATTTTTGCAACTTTAATAACAAATTATTAATAAACTATTGACTTCCTAGACAAACAGAGACCAGTTTTGTGAAGGGTTTGACCCCCCTAACCCTCCGAAAAAGCCATTTTTTCTAGTCGTAGGGCATTTAGGTAAAATTTTCCCAATAGTTGTGTTGTTATGAAGAATCGTTGGAAGTTAACGCTATTTAAAGTTATTTACGTTAACAAAAAAAATAAAGCAAAGTATAATCTGAAAGATTTGTACATTTCTTTAAGGTTAGCTAAAAGACAGCCCAGAAAAATATTTTAAAAGTAGTAACCGTAATTGTCGAATGTTTTTCTTCTGTATGAATTTGTAGCAAGCTCAAGGTCAGTATAAAAAAATTGAGCAAAAGTCAAAATTTTGGTTAAAAAAAGTTCCGACTGGGTAGTTATGAGGTAGTTCACAACTACTTTTTCTGACTGCTATGTACAAATATGTGTATGTGTGTACAACAATAATAATAATATCGCAAATTATTGATAAGCTATGGTGAATGGGTACATTAGCTTAAATGATTGTTTGATCGATGCGAACAATCGGTTCTAACTACATGCCAGCCTAAATTTAATGGAATCAGAATAAGTTTGGTATCTTGCCATCAACATAAGCCGACTAATATAAATAAGACTAAAAGAACAGCAACAAAAATAAGTTATTAGCCGAATTAAACAATTTGTTTCGTGGGCTTGTTTATTCGCTACTTTGTACATGCTCCTGCCTCTCGCTATCAACATATGTAGATATTCAAGAAACATCAAAATAATAAAAAACGAGTTTTGTATACTTACATATCTACATACTCGTACATATGCATATGGGTAGGAGGCAGCAAACTGTCATAGAATTTATTTAGATTCAAATATACTAGTTAAGAAGACGGCCCTTGCAAAGCACTAGAGAAATACAGTTTCCTGATCATTCGGGATTTATGAAAGCAGATGCTTTTCAACTCTAGGAAGGGTTACTTTAAGATCTTCTAATAAAAAAATAGTGTTGTTGGCATTGGCGGTTGGAACTCCGGACAGAATTTTTTTCTAGCTATATATTAGATGAATATTCCAGTGGTAAAATTTGAATTTTAAATAATCTCGTAAATAAAAATGAATGTTTATCAATGTTTTTTTTATAGGCGTTCAAAGTACTGAACGGCCCTAGATTCGTTTGTTTACTGGGTACAGTATGAGCTGTATATAATTTTGATATAGTGTGCGGTGCCACGCCCCCATGTTAGATGAAATTTCAGTTTATCATAGCTCTGAAAGTATTTGGTTTAAACTGATGATATTTGGATATATGTGTCCTCTACTAAATATTTATACAGTCTTAGAAAATTGGACGGGCTGTTTGTCCTCTATTGAGGCCCAAACTTTATCGTCGATCTTCTTACACTTTCACTGTGAGTTCAAGGATCCGAAAAGCCCTCTGCCTATATAAAGCTGCAATTCGCCATACCTAGGAATTTATTATGTTCAAGTTAATGATATTTAATATAAAGATATTTGGTCATTGTATCAAAAAAATAATTAACTTAGAAAAAGTTAATTCGCTTTGTGCATATCAGTGACAGCAGAGGGAAAGGGAGCAGAAGGGGAGTAGCAAGAGTGAATGGGCGATGTAGAGGAAAATTAATACGAAAAAGAAGAGGAGGTGTGGGGAAAATTAAAAGCAGAAAAAATTAGAAAGAAAGGGAGAAATGAAGAGGAAGCGCCAATTCGGGAGGGAAGAGAGTACAATTTTTCAAAGGTGGCTGCTAGTCATAAATAAATACTTTCAAACATTCATATAGAAACAAATACTTCAATGATCCACGACCTATCGGGGTTCTCTTAATTTTTCTCTTCTTTGCCCCATCTCCTTTACTGCATAGAAATAATTTGTACCCCCGTAGAAAGTGACTACAACATAAACCACAAAACGGAACAGAAACTCGACCTTAATCTCTTCGGAGGTATGTCGCTTCAAATTATTATTTTTCGATTTTGGATCCACTGCTATTACACATAACTACTGGGATCTGGCTTTGAACAAATTTATTAAAATTAATTAAATTGGTTAATTGATATTAGAGCGAAATTACAACGATTTGCACAGCGATGGTATGGGATGACATATTTCAAAGTTACCAACTTCTCATCAGACCCCTTCAAGGACACTGGGATACGAACCCAAGTGCCTGGATCAAAGACGCTGTCAGAGTATTCTAACAATTAAGCTATGGTGCCATGTAGCGTTACGATGCATTTTTCCTCTAATGTGCCATTTCTTTACTTTATTCCTTTTATGCATTCTTTGGTACATACATCGTATATGTTAACTCAAGAAAATTGGAATATTTTTAGGCTTGTTCATGGAACAGCTTAGATACAGACGAGATTTTTGAATATCACCATTTCCGTGTTATTTGTTATGCACCCTAACTATAATATAAATGCGCAAATTGAGGGAAATTGTCCCACTTTATGGCCAAACTATACATTTAAGTTATTAACAATTGAATATGTATGGATAGGTATGGCCAAACTGCAGTACCGTCAATCAAAAAAACTAAAAAAAAGTTTATCATAATATAGAAAAATTAGTTTAAAAATGACACCAACACAAATGCCAAACATGTATTGACACTATAGAGCCGCAGTTGTGTGAGTAGACATGTCCCCTGCAAAAAACGGAAATACTCCTTTTCATACTCTTAAAGGAGTATCAGAGTACTCCAACACATATCCTCATTCATATAAAATATGTGGTCCAATTTACATGGAAATGTCTGGTGATTGGATCACCTAATACATCTTGGAGTACTCCCTTTCTTTGCTTTTGAATACTCTATAGACCAGAGATGTAAAAGAATGCACTATCGTGCAATGATTTATCGTAAAATGATTGCAGCCATTTTTTGAATTCTTCATTTTGTGACTTCAAATTCTTTTTTCATAAATTTTTTGGTTATTCATGTATTGCATTCATTGAATAAAAAGTCTCACTGAAGTCAATTGAAGTCAGTTGGAGTCATATGGAGTCATTTGAAGTCAATTTACCTGTGGCATACGAGACGTGATCGCAAACTATTTTTACTCAAACAATACTTATTAAACTGTAAAATATATTATATAAATAATTAATTATGGATCTTGTTAGTGCTCTTTGTGAAAAGTTAACATTTTTTAGCCAATGTACCGCTAATCATCAGCTAATGGAAAAGTGCATGCATAAAAATGGTAATTTTCAGACCGTAGCGATGCACACTCATATCTTTATCATTACAATTCCTCGCTACGCAACAACAACAAGCATCACTCAGCAGCCTTCGATTGGGAATCGCTCTTTCTCCGTTACACTTCTCATTGAGATAGCGCGTTTTTCAGTCAAATTTTGAAAATGCTGCCAAAAGATTACTCTAGAGAGTATTCTAGACGAAAGCGAGAAGGGAGTATGTGTTCTTTTGACGACCACCTACTCCCACTCTCGCTTTGCTCCAACGTAGGTGCTCTATAGACTATTCGGAAGCAAAGTAAATGGTACTCCGGGTAAGATTAGGTGATCCAATCACCGGATATCGCTATGTAAATTGGACCACCTTTTTTATATGAATGAGGATAAGTGTTGGAGTACTCTGATGCTCCATCGTTTTTTACAGGGTCATGCCTGTTTTTGTATTACTCGCGTGATCGGCTCTCACTGTGAGTGCGAAGAGTTGGTAGTGAGCCTATGAAAAACCAGTATTCACACTGTAAAGGCTCTGTTGTGTTGTTGGAAACATTAAACAAGCAATGTCAAATATGAACAAATATGTAAACTTCATTGATCATACAAATAGTGTTTTGAACAAAATATTTGATTATTCATAGTATTCAGCACCGGAGCTAGTTTTGTTTTTATATTTGTGGTTGGGTTTGTGTGAATTGAAATTAAATAAGAAAAATAAAACAAAATTTATTAAAAGAAAGGAAAATAAAGGAAATTCCTGCCGGTTAGGGGTTAGAATACGCCCAAGGTAGGTATATCTGTCGTAAGAGGTTACTAAAATACACTAAGGTAGTGACGTGTAATTCGATGGTTGATCTACGGACATGATGCCTCTCATTTCCCATTGCCTATCTTCTGCTTTCTTACGGAGAGGGGGATGACATGACCTAGAAGGTTACACTGGTCACACTAAATCGCTCCAGCAACAGTCGGGCATGTACCGCAAGGGAGTACCGGAGCGTCCCGGGTTCATATCCGGAAAAGGACTGTCACTTTCAACAACACCCCCAAAACCTTCGGGGTGTGTTTCTGTCGCTATTCAAACAAACAAACAAAGGAAAGGAACGGGAAGGAATGGATAAGCAAGAAAAGATAACAATAAAATAGAAAACAATAAAATAACTTAAAAATAGTTAAAATAAAATAAAGTTATGTGGTTGAATTTCAACCACTGGGCGATCTCTAGTATCAATTAACAAACATACATTAAAAATTTCGAGCACTGCTCCAACAACAATTACATTTATTTATATAAGAAAAAAATATTTGCAGAAACAAACATACTTTACTACGTTGTAAATTAGTTAAGTAATGAACAATTATATTGACTGTAAATGTTGGTTATTACCCAACACTAGTAAAGTTGCAACCTTCGAGCCTTGTAGAAGAGTTTTGGGAGCTCATAATGACAACTCTTTCTCTGCCATACCTAAACACGATAAACAAATCGGGTGTTGTTTATTTAAAAAAAAGCTGTATGTACAAAACAAGTAGTCATGGGATCTCTAAAGCTACCCGCGAGGAAGTACATCAAGTGCACACATCCGTCTCTCTCATTACCAGCTCAAGCAAAAGAACACTGCGTCTGACAAAAGCAGTTGAAACTCCTAAACATACCGACACCCAGCTAAGAATAACTTAGTTGCTGAAAAACTAGCCAACCAAAGAAATAAATAATATTGTTAAACGCAAATAAGAGAAGTACCCAAAAGTGCTGAGAATCCAGCCAACTAATGTTTTTGACCAACAGTGAATTTCTTTCTACTTAAATCTATTTATGGTTGTAACCAACTTACATGCATACTGCAATACGATATCCTGAAAAAAAAATCGGAAAGAGAGAAGAAAAATCCAAATACACCAATACCCTGCAGTCAATACAACTAGTTTTACACTAGTTTGCCAAACCGTCTCAACTAGTTCAACTGCGATGCCCTACGACGTGGCAATTATCCGCTTCTGCGTCAGCAATATACCAATTCACATACTAGTCAGTACATACACCAGTATCATACCAGCTGTCATACTAGTCAGCCTATGCATTAGTATCAAACTAGTTACTGTACCACTTCGTAGTAGGTTAGTTCATTTTGAGGTGAAAAATACAAAAAAATTTTGAAAATTACATTACAAACCATTTTATTGAAAGTTCAGTCATCAGATATAAAATATCTGTCCCAAAATAAATATTACTTCATCATATTGAACAATTGAAACAAATTTCAATAAAACTGTAGTCCCTATTCATATCAACTTAACCATTGGCAAACACTTATAAAAAGTAACTTTTTTTTTTTTAAATAGGCCTTTTTTGAATCAATTTTATAAGTAATTTCACAGGCATACATTTTTATACCTAGTAGTGCTACGCCTAACGGTGGTATGTAACGGCATAAAGGGATCGAGATAGATATTGAAAATGTTCAGGAGGAAAAATTAAATTAATTAAGCCATCACCGTACGTACGTCCGTCTGTTAACACGATAAATTGAGTAAATTTTGAGATGTCTTAATGATCTTGGCACTCATTTCCGAGGGCTATTTAAAATGGTCGAAATCGGATGATACATAGAATATTTTCGAAACTACGAAAAAAGTGATTATTCAGTACATAATACACTTGTAAGGATACAATTTTAATTGATTTGATTTTCTGTTTTTCCGACATTGTGGATATTAGATGTATATTTCAATGATTTGTCATCATCCCTTGTCAATTTTTGTTTTGTTACAAGCCGGTTTCGGCGATCCGCCATCTTCAGTGTATGTTTTTGTCCTGTAAAATTTGGTGTGTACATTAATGTTAAGGCAGAAAATACATTTTTCCACTTTTGATTAAATCAAATTTATAAATAATATTAATCATAAATCAAAAACTGTTCAAGATATCGAAACGAAATTTAGCGCACATATTTATATTAATACAAGGCCCACCTTTATAACTTTGCCTACAAAAGCTGTATATCATTTCTATTTCACTTTCAAAGTGTCCGTGAACGAAGAAAGTCGAAAAATATAAATTTTTTTAAATATACGTGGCCCCGCCCCTTTTATAGTGGATCTTCCACAAAACTTTTTATCACAACTCCAGAAAAAATTAATTTATCGAAACGATATTGCGACAATATTGTACATATAAGGGTTAATGTTTGTTGTAAAAATGGGAAAAATCTGTCAAGGGCCACGCCCAGTTTTTTAATTTAGTTCTGAAAAATTTGTTTGTAAAATGTAAAACGCGATATTTTTATAACCATGCAAGCTATATCAATAAGATCTTGCACACGTAATAAGCTTTTTAAGCAAAACTCCACCACAAAAAAATTTTATGAATTTGTGCGTGGCGCCGCCCACTTTTCAGCATAAATATTCTGCTACTTTCAAAGGCGATTGGTTGTAGTTTGAACTAGATATTTCAATCAAAATTGGTCAGCTGCTTTTCAATAGTACTAGCTGGACCCGTGCGCTCCTTGCGCAAAAAAAAAAAACCAAAATGGTTTGAAACCTTTTGTTAGTCCAGGTCCAGGATTTTTCAAACCTTTTTCTCAAATTATAAAAAAAGATTTTCAGATACACTTGTTGTGAGACCACAAAAAATTGTTATTCTATACCACAGCACGTAACTGCTAATATAGGTCCAAAAATCTCGGGAAAGGTATCAAACGATGCGTTTTGATCTCTGTATCAATAATCCGAAAGCGGAAATTAAATAATTTGTTTCAGTGAAAAGTTATTAGTAAAAAACCCAAAAATTGCCTAGGTCCGATCCCAAATAGGGGACTTGATCCGAGGTATTTATGTGCACAACACCTTTCTGCGTAGGCTTCAAAAAAATAACCTTAGCCGGTCCAACACCGGCTACGCGGTCCACAATATTTCTGCACAGAACACATTTCTGCACTTTTCGGTACACCCTAATCTGTGATTACAACAACCACATGAAAATGACAGAAAAATTTCAACTTTAATTGCAAATATCTCTGAACAGACATAAAATATCGAATTTCCGCTTTCGGATTATTGATACGAAGGTTAAAACCCGTCGTTTGAAACCTTTACCGATATTTTTGGACCTATATTAGCAGTTACGTGCTGTCGTATAGAATTACCCAACAAATTATACAAATATGCGCAAACAGCTATTTGAAATTCCACCACTTATATTACATTCACATTGAGCCATAAACTTGAGTTGATTGCCAACATCAATATGAATTAACTCAAAAAATGTCCCTTTAACTCGAGTTTATGACCCAGTGTGAACGCAGTCTTATTCACTTATTTTAGCAATGTTCAAGTGTAGATGGCGCGCTCGCCTTTAATAATTCTAGCACTGTTCAGTCTTACTATTCAACTGTAGATGTCGCGAGGCATATGAATGTCACAGTCACAATAGCGTTGCAGTACAAATTAATTTTTTTGTGCATTCACAATCGTTTATTTTAAAGAATTTGTTTTATAAAATACGCTTAAACAAAAGCACTCCGCTAATTAAAACATGGTTTCGCATGTAGAGCTAACCCCCACCTTTGAAACGATACCTTATTTATTAATATTGGTTTCAAATGAGAGCAGAAAATTAGGAAATAACACAAAAAGACCTTACAGAAATAATATATATGATGTAGTATACTGCTGCCAAAAATTAAGCAAATCGGATAACACAAGTAAAATATCGGGGCAAGTTGTTAATACCCCACTGCAATAGGGAAGTTATATACCTTTTTTGATTTTCATACCTTTAATGAACATGAAATGTTTATATGTATGAGAAGAAGAAGAGATGGGCCCATCATTAACACTGCGTTACAAAAACGAGCTTTAGTTCTGTCCTATGAACCAAATATACTTTTTCAGAATCTTTTTTTTATGTATAAAGAATAAAGCTCGTAGTGTCCCTCTGTCCGCCTGTGTGAAAGACTTTGGATCGATTTTTAACCCTTTTTCCGTGATCCAATCGAGCTGAGTTTTTGCAGGCAGACTCCTGGAAATGTCTGTATCACGTAATTTTTTTTTAAAAATTGATTTTTATCAATTCCCAGATTTTCCTGAATTTAAAAAAAAAAAAATTTGTTTCACTTTTTTCGGCATAACTTGAAGGGACTCCAAATTTTCAAACTTCTAAAACGTCCCGAAAAAAAAATTGTTTTTCGACCCATCCTTCTCCATATATTTGTAGTTTATCAATAGTAACTTTTTAACACTAAACTGTTTATGACTTTTACAACACTTACCACTGGTATGACAGATGAAACATTGAAATGCACGATCAATATTGCATCATTTAAATTCGTTTAATTTATTGTTTGATACAACACACTCTCTGCCGTTTGTGTGTTTGTTCCGATCAGCTGACAGTTGCGCTACTAAGAGACGTATACATTGACAATTGTTTTAAGTTCTGTTGTGCGAAAACGTATTTCTATATATTTCATCTGAGAAAAAATGCACTGCCCGACTCGAAATAACTTTTGTTACGTTTGTGGCTTATTCGCACCAAGTAAAAATCACAGGCGGACAGACGGACACTACGAGCCTTATACTTTATACATAAAAAAAAATTCTGAGGTGTACATACATGAAAATCACCGATACACTTGTATTTTTATTTTTCTCCCCTTTCCGAAAAAGTATATTTGGTTCAAAGGGCAGAATGTGTGTAATGCGGTGTAAGTAACTGAGATAATAAGGACGATGAGATGAATCGATTTAGCAATGTCCGTCTCTCCGCCCATCTGTCTGTCTGTCTGTCTGTCTATTGGAACTTAAATTTTTAAACATAAAATGTGCATGTATTGGTATTTTGAAAAAATGTGGTTAGCAGTGGTTGGTAAAGAAGCTTGTTATATACAAATAAATTAATGGCGCCCACAGTGGTGTGGCGGTAGTGTTGCCGGCCTACCACACCGAAGGTCCAAGGTTCGAGTCCTGGGAGAGGTAACATCAAAAGTGGTTTGAAAAGGTTTTTCCAAAGGTTGTATATCGCGCCATACATTTATATTTTTTAAAATTAATTTACCCTTCAAAACTCATAACAGAAGTGGCTTTATTGAAAACAATCAGTTGGCTTTATAATACGGACTGAAAAGTATTAAAACAGACCGGTAGAAATTGTATGCCATAATAGATCACTACTAGGTAAATAATGTTCGGTTCCACCTGAACTTAGACTTCCTTACGTGTTAAATTTTCTTAAAACATAATTGAATATTAATATTAATCTCAGATAGAATCTAGTCCTTACTTGTAAGAATATCTTTCAAGGAAAGCTTAGCTCTTTATAACCCCTCGTTTATACAGTTCTAGTATATATTGTACAATTTCATAGTAACTAAATTCTTTAAAAAGTGCTATTCCTAACCACCTTTTTATAGTATGTATCTGTGCTCGCAGCTGCTAAACTATTCACTCAGAAATTAACTGTCATTTTATTTATGAAAACTGCATTTCACAATCATAATAGATCAATCCTGAAAAATAACAACAATACAATATTTCTATCATGCATTTGTTGTCAACTTTTTCTTCAGCAAAAGGTTACTTTGATTATTCCAAAAATAAATGTTATTTACTGGCACAATTGCTTTGACAAATTCTCAAATAAGCCTCGAAATTCTAGTCAATGAACTAGAATGTTTACTTGCTACTTTGGCAATTGACTGCAAGGTAGTAACAACAACAGACGCAAGAAAAATAGTCAGTAAAGAACTAAGAGCTGCTACTAGCGTTTCGAAAAGTTGCACTGACGTGTAGCAAAATGTTTCCGAAGCTAAACTAAGCCAAGCCAAGCCATTTTAGTTTGGCCAAAAGTGCGTCAAGCCAATTTTCAGTCAAGTGCAGGTGGAAAGTTGCAGTACAATCAACATAGCGTCATTGCAACAGTACATTCCACGTAATGTAATGTAATCGCGTCGTCGGAGGAGCTGGTTTTGGTGGTATGACGGGGACGAAATGTATTCATTTACTTACTGTGTTACATTTGTCTAAAATATAAATAAAGTTGAGTTGAAATTGAAATTTCGTAGTACAGCAACAACAATAGCAAAACCTTAAGTTGCATATGGAATGGGAATGTCAAAGTAACATACTTAAAGTCGTTTGAGGGTGGAAAAGTGCAAGTGGAATCTGAGAGCCAGTGAATTCGTAAAAAGTGTTTTTAAGAATAAATTGTGCTGAAATGGACCATAGAAGACAAAACACAGGCAGATATGTATATATGTGTGCTACGGACTTAAATGACTTTAAAGAAACTTACATCCAATGGGGTCAAGTTAATAAATTTGGAGCTAGTCTTCTCAAGCGTGTTAGCTTTTTCTACACGTTTAAGGAATATTAAGTTTCGCTATTCAAGTTTAACAGGAAATTTAAGGTTACATGAAATGCTAAATGTAGTAAGACTCTAAAGGTAATATCCTTTTGGAATGCCAATACGTTCATAAACAACTTTTTTATTCATAACTATTTCACATCATTTTATATTTACAGCATCCGATATCGAGCACGCCATCGTAAATTATTGAGATCTATAGGGAAACTCATGAGTACACGCAAAATACTTGCAAAGCTCCTAAACAATGTTAACCTGACAAAGTCTTACGAAAACTGTTGTATTTATGAATGAATCGCTATATTTAGTGAGCAGACTTTCTATAGGAATTGAACAAAAGATATGTAAATTTGAAAATAATAATGTTTTGATTTTTAGTTCGCACTGCTTTAAAAAGTGTGTAAAGTTTTGTTTAAACTATTGAAGATATTTTTATATTTTTTTAATTTTTGTTACGCTTCATTTACCCTGTGAGCCTATATAGTTACTAGAATACCCTGACAAGCTTCGCTGCGTCTCATAACTGAGACTGATTTTAGTATTATATCTCCAAAACCAGTGAGATATCGAAATTAATCAAATCGTTCTTGCAAAACTCATCAGCACCTTTCCGACTTACACAGTTTAGGTCACCCCTGGACCACATATTGGTCGATAACTCCGAAACCGGTTGAGCTATTGAAATAAGCGATATCTATGATATTAATGCCTTAAATTAAACACCAAACATACAGACAGACAGGCACACATATTTCTAAAAATAGTTGCTGTGGATTCCATTGTCTTAATATTGACACCTGTTATAAATTTTTCTTGAATATCTGCAATGTACAGATATTGAATTACAAATTACAATTCAACCATATAATTAAAACTTCTATATTGGCTCTAAGAGCTAATACCGTTAGAAAACATTACAGTACAGATATATTATTTTTCAGCGAGGAAGCCAAATATAATAATTCAAAAAGTCATGAGCGTTAATAAAAAAATTTTACTAAAGTGGTATGAGAAACAATTTAAATTTTAATGATATTTTGATATTATACGCAGTTAAACATTCATATAAATAAAAAAAGGAACCATGTCCAAGGTATGTTGCATGCGCTCTAACAGAAGATAAACGAATATTACACAGGTGAGGAAACACAATTTGATAAAAAGTCCCTGGGTGACAGACCTTAGCTCGTTCTCTGAGTGATCGTGCACAACAATAATAACAACAATAGCTCGTTGTGAGTATTCTTGGCATCATAATATGTACCCAAATATATAATTAAGTTCGATTCCAACCTTTTGAAACATGCCTTGTGTTTAATAAATAACATGGTTCAATATAACAGATAAGAACGTAGCACGTTATATAATTCAACATCGATTGTCGTTTTCCAAATAGTAGCATATATTCCAAAACACAAGAACAACTGCTTTAAAGTTATTAGCTAAACACATAATTAAGGCGAATTAAAATTTTGGCAACAACCATGAACGGCCAAACCTAGGATAAAACAAAAGTGCTTTGGTTGTTTTACCTATTTTTCAAAAGTTTCTTAAACTTTCTTTAAATACAGTTGGGGCCTTATAAATGGAATCAGCTACTGGATTCCTTTGACAGTTTTTAAAATTTTTTTCTTATAAATATACACATACACAATGGGAAGATACATTACCGCCAATATAGAAGTAATACATACATGATTTTAAAATATATAATACAATATTTTTACACTTCGCAAACAATGTCTTATTGGGTAGATAGATCTTAATTAGCAGGACTGCGCAATTCCTATACACTTGAAGCACTTGTGTTTTGCCCTTAAATATAGGCACAGATACAAATTTACTCTTTGAATACAAAAATAATTTTTCAAAGCACTTTCATAACGGCCTTCACATATAAATACAATTCATATGAAAGTGCCTGAGTTTCTTATGAAAGTGCGAAACAAAAACAATTTGGTTTGAAATAGAAATTAACACTAACAAATTGACAATGAAAATTTTTTTCAAATAATGAGGCACTGAGAAAGATGTATGGAATGTACTCGAATTTAATTGATTAAAAAATTAAAACATATGGGAGAGGAATTTCGAAGAATTTTGATGCATTAAACCATTTTCCAAGTCT
Source organism: Merzomyia westermanni (assembly GCA_949987695.1). Taxonomy (NCBI): domain Eukaryota; kingdom Metazoa; phylum Arthropoda; class Insecta; order Diptera; family Tephritidae; genus Merzomyia; species Merzomyia westermanni. The sequence continues at coordinate 53,670,354 of OX465288.1, forward strand.
TATAAGAAACACAAAAAGGTCTAAATGAGCATAAACTTGGTTCAAAAAGCAATTAAAATGAGGCTGGTTCAAAACGGTCTGAAAATAGGTGATCGCAACCGTAACTAGGGCAGCTGGGTATAAAAATAGAATTCCCTCAGAAAAGTCGCAAGGACTATTCCTTGGTATACCAAAAAAATACCAGCTTATTTCAATAGGTAACTTTTAGATGGAGACAGAATGAAACTTGGTATACTAATTTCAGTTGGCACAGGAAATTTGGTTACCCAAACTGTGTGGAATCGAGACGTAACCACGCCTAACTTTTATATGTGTATGAAATATTCTATCAAAATCTCTGATAGTTCTGAATTAACTTGCAGCTTTAACTGAAACCTTTAGCGGTATAAATTTCAAGAGAATCCCCGCACAACCACTTTTTTGTTATAATTGTCGAAATTGTGCTGCTTGAATTACATAGCTAAAATTTGCAGGAATAATCTTCGTAATTGAAAAACAAATAAATTCTTAATTAGTGGAATCCATTAACTTTATGTAACCTATAACGGCCTGAACTGATCTTGCTTGGAACCGGACTCGTAATTAAACTTTTTTTTTTTGCGATATCTCCAAAACATTTTCAAATTTTTTTTTTTGTGCTTACGATATATTCAAAACATTTTCGAATTTTTTTGTGCTTACTCAGTTTGAAAAAGAAAATGTCAGTGTATACATATTTTTGTACATGTATTGTGATTTACCCTTCCATATAAAATATTTTGAGTACCACTGTTAATTAGCAATACATTTTTGGGATGATAACTCATATTTTTGTTTCGTTAAGAAATTTTAAACAGCTTTTTCGGTAACAAAATTAATTGTTGAAAACACAAAAAATATATATTTTTTTTCAAATTGCTTTTTTGCTATGGAAAAACGGGTTAGTTGACGAGTAGTGTTTATAGGTCCACTTAAAATACACCTTCGTTTTACTTTTACATAAAAATGGGGTGTATACCGAACTAAAATAAAAAGTAATAATTAGTGTAATTAAAACTTGCATACATATATTCACCTGTGATAACAGACAGGCCTACACAAAGGTAATATACCAAAATACTTACTCTTTATTTATATTTTAGCGCATTGCATATGCTCATGAATGTACTTGTAAGTATGTATATATAAATGTGTGGGCATTTGCCATTCTAAAAGATAAAAGTTAATGCAGAGCATATACTTTGTTTGCACCACCAAACAAAGAGAATGTGGAACGTAAATAAAAAGTGCTCTCTTCACAATTTATCTGCCAAATGTGAAAATCACAACAAATACGCCGATGAAAATCGGTATGTAGAAGTAGAGTGTGAAGCAACGGGTTGCCGTTTTAAAAGTATGCGAAGAGAAAATGTAAATTTAGTATTAGACTTTAAAACACAAAAAAAAAAAATTTTTTTTAAATGATATTTAATTTTGTATGTAATATATAGATATTTTTAAATAAATATAACACTTCTCAGAAGATATTTCGTTAAAAATATCAACTTTCGGATTGTTTTGAACATCAATTCTGAGAAACAAAGGCATAATAAGAGCCGCAAGTCATTCCTGCTTAGCAATTTCTGACGTTATTTGAAAACAAAAAACACAACAAAAAGAGGCGACATAGAAGTAAAATTATGTGTGATTCGAGGAAGTGTTTCAAGACTTAAACATTTTCAGCCTATAGGGTAAATTTATATTTTAAGTGGATTTCACCAATATTTTCAAAAATTTTAAGTTAGAGGTTTTATTTATTATTCTCAAGTAATAACAATTTGACTACTAAATACAAAAAGTAGTTTGTAGTATATAACGAAAGTGACTTCAAGAACTTAACCAAACAGCTGAGCGCCAACTGCTGTAGGTAATAGTGGGGCAAATAAATACTTACATATATACAAACATGAATACTTGGTATGTGCTCACACAAAATAACGAAATACCGGAGCAACGGCTACGAACGAGGGAGCGAGTATAACCGAATTAACTTAACGGTGACAGCGATGTAAAAGGCCGAATATGCGAGCAAATGCGATGAAGTGTATCCGATAGATGCTTTAGATGGCGCATTCACATTTGAAGGTTTGCACTCGCACTCGTTGTGTACAGCTTGTCGTAGATAATTTATCCGTCGCAGTCAAGCAAGCCGCCAGTCAAGTGTCAGATACGAAGTTATTCAGCTGAGTGTGCGGAAGAAAACTATTCACATTCTCATATAATAGCTTTTTACTACGAGTAGTAAAGTTCAATATTAACTACCGTTTTAAATGTGACAGGAGAAAAAATTAAATACAAATATAATTACGATACATACTTGCATATACATATCTGCATATTAAAGATAATATAAGAAGAAGTGTGAACAGTAAGCAGAGTGACAAAGTGAAAATTTGAAAATCAACGCCACTGTGCGCCGTTAAAAGTTTATTAAAAAAACGTTTACAAAGCAAAATATTTAAAAAACAAGACATCAATTAAACTTAATACAGAAAATTTTAAGTGTTGTATATTTACTTTAACAGTATACAAATTAAATAGTGCTAAACCAAAGTTTAAAGTTAAGATTAAAGTAAGTTTTATACATTAAAAAGAATCTGGCTTAAAACCAATAAATTTAAATATTTTAAATAAAATTAAATTTATAATGAAAGTTTTATAAAAAAATTAAAAAACAACAAAAAATCTTAATTTTACTAAACTAGAAATATATATTTTTGTTGTGTTTGTTTCAAACCTCAATAAACAAATTTAATACACAACCACAGTTATAGCCATCATAAATTTGTGCTGATTTTTGATGTCTCATGAAGAATAATTTATTTTTTAAAAACCTACCTACCAATTGCACAAACAACATGTACCCGTATGTCTAAATCTGTTAAAACAATTGGAAGTGTTATTACTCATATATACAAGAAAAAGCCTTCAATTACGGCATTTTAAAGTCAAGGATTTTACGGCGCGTTTGATGCGCTTCAAAAAATAGTTACAAGTTCATGTGAACACACATATACATATGTATGAATTCGTGCATGTTTCTCCCCGCCACAATTATAATCAATCATTTTTTTAAAGGCATATTTCTCTTAACTCAGCTTTAAAGCACCCAACTTTACCACGTATGTGTTCTGGTGTGTGTGTGTCCGTGACTGTATTAGTGATCCAGTTGATTGCCGTGCTTTGTTGCCACGGTCTAGCGATATTGGAAAAACACATAAGAATAAAAAAAAAATTTGTAACATAATTAATTAGTAATTAAGCCTGGAATGTTTTTAAACTAACGTACATACATATCTGCGTTCGTGATTGAGAATAGTTGGTGAATGTATACATATTCAAAGATAAAAGTAATTTGGAGCGTGTCTAATTATAGCGAAACAAATCCGTTCTCTATGGAAATGTTTTTTTTTTCTGAATTATAGTATTTGAAAGGCGCTACCATCAAAAACTATTCATCGACAAGTTAATTATTGACATTGTGCCGCTGGACACCTGTCTTGTGATAATGGGCCTATTTATTTACTCTGTAATTTCCTGTTTTGAAGTTTTCTGTAGGAAATTTATTAAATTCACAGCGACGGGAAAGACACGAAAGTTCGGTTTAACTGTTTGAATTGATTGAAATTTCATACAAATAATTACTCCTTGGAAACCAATTTTTAAGATACAAAACATCTGTCAAGAGGACGAATCGTATTAGTATTTCCAGTCACCCCATATATGTTTGTGTCCAATAGAGACTAAATTGATATATATTAATAATGACTATAATAATAATTTGGCGATAGGATATCAAGGCCGGCTACAAAATTGGAAGAGAAGAAGTTTACCGTGTGCTGCTCCTTATTTTTTGCCAAATTGCTTGGACCTCCACGTTGTATGACGATTTAGATTGGGATCTCAGAGACACTTGTTCTGATCTGAACATCTGATCTTCCCCGTCCCATCACATGAATCAGGGGCTTTTGACCTACCACACCCCGCAGGCCGCCAATATAACATACGAACTTTTGAAAACAGTAGTGGTTTGGAAAAAGCAGTGGTCTAATTGACAAAATTATTTCCGAAACTTATCAGACAATGCACAATATATGCACGCTAATGAGATTGCTTTAATAAAGGGTTATTATTCTTCACGTGAGTGTCGCTTCTAAGAGTACAATATGGGGAAGTAAATTGCCTTATTATATGCTTTTGATGGAATGCACTAACAACCGAAGTAAATACCTACATGTGTCAGAAGGTTAAGAAGAAATCAAATATGTATATATTTTTGTTTATGGCATAATCACAACCTGAATCCATTGATAATATTGCATTTTCTATTTTGAAAGCTTTTGACTTACTTCATTCTATCTTGAACATTCGTAGAGCTATTTCCCATGGAGACGTGAGCGGTTCCATGCTCGTTTTCCAAAAACCCTTAGCCTGTTTCATTAGTGAACTATGTCAGTATATGTGTTTCTTGGAATTTTAGATATCGAAAAATAGGGTGCAGTTATAACAACCTTCCTTGGATGAATGGAAACCTGCGTAGCATTTTTCAATCGAATCCTCTATTCGTCTTTTGCTATATGAAACCATTACAAACACCCGTTATTCGGACGAAGTTATAATACTCTAGTGGATTTCCTGCTCACAAGATATTAAGTAACACCGGATGTTATTAGCGCGAGACCTCATTAGTACCAAAAGACAAAGACTCGATACTAGGAAATTAGATTAAAACAAATAAGGAAAGCGCTGTATTCGGCTGTGAAGAAGGTTTTATACCTTTCATGAAAACGCATCGAGGGTTTAAGTGTCCGATCTTTATTCACAATAAACACAAACAGAGCTAAATTTAACGGTCTTACCCCGATAATTGAAATATACATATCCCAAAACCCGCTTATCGGCACAATCGATTGTATGGGAGCTATATGTTGTATTGGTCCAATCTTACCGATCTTCACCACACACATTACATATCTAATATGTACACTAGCTGCAAATTGTATGTTCCTAGCTATTAAACTGCAAGAGTTATAAACCAAAACCTGTTTATCGGAATAATCGATTCTATGGGGACTATACGAGTATGTTGTATTGTTCGAATCTGATTAATATATTACGAAGTGGCGGCCCCTTACAAAATTGCAGCCAGATAACTCTAAAACTCAGGGAATAGTTTACGATCAAACAGACAGACAGACAGACAATGCTATATCGACTCAGCTCATTGCCCTGATCATTGCGCTATGCTTATTGGTGGGCCTATCTCTTCTTATTTTTATACTTATAAACATCGGACCAAAGTTATAATACCATTTCATGTTCATGAAAGGTATACAAATAATTTGGCGCTATATCTTCCAATATTTTCCTACAATTAAGGAACATCTTGGGGCCTGTTTTTTGCTGGGTAACTTTTCATGGCAGAAATATTCTCGAGTGCTGGTTAGCGACCCTGTTTAGAAAATCTCTGTTTCTAAAGAATTTTGGATAGTTAAGGGACATAAGCTGGCATCATCCGTAAATAAAGTAGTGCCGTAACTAAATAAAATAGTGCCAAGTAGTGAGCCTCTAAAAGAACACTAAAAAAAAAGAAAATCAAAATTTCAGTAATAATGGGGTTATAAAATAAATTTGAGCTGAGAAAGGTATAATATTTGAAAGTTATACCGTATGGGTCATGGCGCGAAAACTATACACTTCCTATTTCAAAATTTGCTTCATATCTGAAAGAAAATTCAATACATATTTAGCTGAGATTTTTTTGAAATAGGCTGATCTTCCCCTCAGCCAACGATATAGAGATGCAATAGAAGTTCTTATTTTATTAGTGGCCAGCTTGATGGGACATCATCATCCTTCAGACGGCATAACTCACAAATTTTCTGTTGAATGCTGCTGGTTCTAAAGCTACCTAACTATAATGCTAGTTCCCTAATATACTCACCTGGTATTAATCAAAGCCCCAACTACAAATAATAAAAATTATAAATTTTTGAATATTGTAAGACAAAAAAATATTTAGTAAGTGTTGTATGTGTACGTACTATATATGTATGTACAACTACTACTTTGTGACATCATAATTTCGCGCAGTGTAAACTATTCATATCATGGAGAAACTCATCTAAAAATGTAAGTATTTATTACGGCAAGCGTGCTCGTCTCGCCATATTCGTATAATTACAACCTACTACTTTATTGCAAAACGTCGCCCACATGTTATTTACTTAGTTGATGTATCGAGCTTAGGTATTAAAAACTTAAGTTTTGCTAGTTTCTTGACACCGACTGCAAACTCGATTTCTACAAAATAATAACAATTTAATGTAAGCATGTAACTAAAAGGGAGACTGATTTGAATAAAAATATATAAAAACAAAAGTGAGACAACGCGAGATAAATGTAGACATTTTGATGTTGAAAAGACTTTGGCGGAAAGTTAATTTAATTCTATATACATCGCCTCTTTGCATCACAATCACCATTTTAAAAACCAACATTTTAATATTATAGTAAATACAGTAGAAGCAAGTAATGAAGTCTAAGTTTCGGGTGGAACCGAACATTATATACCTAGTAGTGATCTATTATGGCATACCAATTTACGCAGGTCTATTTCAATACTATTCAGTCCGTATTGTAAAGCCAGCTGATCGTTTTCAATAAAAACACTTCTGTTTTGAGGGGTAAACTAATTTTAAAAAAATATAAATGTTTGACGCGATATACAACAGGTGTATCATCATAAACCTCCTAAGAGATTTTTGCGCCGAGCTTCCAATTTATGGTGTGCCGTTTTGAATTTTTTCCTACAAATTGGCGGGACCTACAGATTTTTGCCGAACGGCATCTAAAATGAGATTTATTTTTGGTGAGAAGCCTTTCACGGCAGAAAGACACTCGAAGAGTTTGGCAAACCAATGCCGAGGGGCGACCCCGTTTTGAGAAACTTTTTCAAATCACTTTTGATGTTACCTGTCCCAGGACTCGAACCTTGGACCTTCGGTGTGGTAGGCCGGCAACACTACCGCCACACCCCGGCTGCCTCCATTAATTTAATTGTATATAAATAGCTTCCCTACAAACAACTGCTAACCCCATTTTTTCAAAATACCAATACATGCACATTTTATGTGTGAAAAATTTGCGTTCAAATAGACAGACGGGCAGACAGACAGACGGACGGAGAGACGGACATTGCTAAATCGACTCAGGTCATCGTCCTTATTATTTCAGTTTACTTATTGGTGGCCCCATCGCGTCTTCTTCTCAAACTTACAAACATTTCAAGTTCATTAAAGGTATGAAAAGCAAAAAAGATATTTAACTTCCCTATTGCAATGGGGTATTAACAACTTGCCCGAATATTTTACTTGTGTGTTATCCGATTTGCTTAATTTTTGGAAGGAATATACTACAGGGTGGCTAATGAAAGCCGCTACCAAAAAAAAATTAAATAACTTTTTTTCTATTTAATGAATCTGGTTAATTTTTTTTTTATTTTGCAGATTGACTTTTACATTTAACAAAAATGGATAACTGGGACACTGAAACAAGAGTTTGGATTGTCCGCCGCTATCACGCACTGGAGTCCGTAGTTTCGGTTCAAAGAGAGTATAGGCGCACGTTTGGCAGCAATCCTCCGAGCAGATGGACCATAATAAGACTTGTAAACAATTTTGCCGAGCATGGGACAGTCAACAGAAGACCTTACCATCGAAACCCTTCAGTTCGAACGGAGGAAACAATCGCTGCTGTAGCTGCTGCCATACAAAACAATCCACGTGTTTCGACAAGAAGCTTATCTGCTCAAATGGGTGTAAGCAGACAGTCATTACAGTCAATTATGCACAAAGATTTGGACTTATTCCCATATAAAATTCAAATGGCCAACAAACTGAACGCTGCAGACTTGCCGATTCGCTTGGAATTTTGCCAGAAGATGCTTCAAATGGTGGAAGAGGATGGAAACATGTTGAACTGTCTTTTCATGTCTGACGAGGCCCATTTCGATTTAAACGGCAACATAAACAAACAAAATTGTCGAATATGGAGTGCTTCCAACCCACAGATACTCCATGAGACGGAATTGCATCCACTTCGTGTCACAGTGTGGTGTGCAGTTTAATCACGCTGCATTGTCGGGCCCTACTTCTTCGAAGAAAACGGTCACACCGTTACGGTTACTGGAGACCGTTACTTGAGCATGTTGAGAGAGTTTTTCTATCCAGAATTACGCCGAATGAGAATTTCTTTCAACTCTGTGTGGTTTCAGCAAGATGGTGCAGCTCCTCACATAGCCCAACCTGTTATGACAGAATTGCGACGAAAATTTCCCAATAAGCTGATATCCAGAAACTCCACATTCCGTTGGCCACCCAGGTCGCCTGACCTTACTGCACCTGACTTTTTCTTGTGGGGTTATTGCAAACAGGAAGTCTTCAAAGCAAAACCAACAAATTTGAATGAACAAAGGCAATCCATTCGAGAAACAATTGCGGCTATTCCTGTCTCAACTCTCCAAGCAGTAATGAACAACTTTTTGGTAAGATGCCGCACATGCATCGACGAGCAGGGGGGGCATTTAAATTCCATTATTTTTAAAACTAATTAAGCTATATTTAATAAAATTTAATGAGCTTTAATATGAATAAAAGAAAAATGAATTCCATACACTGAAAAAAAAATTATTTGAGTTTCTTAATGTAGCAAAATTCATCAGCCACCCTGTACATACTATTGAAAAGCAGCTGACCAATTTTGATTGAAATATCTAGGTCAAACTACAAACAATCGCCTTTGAAAATAGCAGAATTTATATGCTGCAAAGTGGCCGGTGCCACGCCTACTTGCGATTGAGTTTTACTTAAAAAGCTTACTGCGTGTGCAAGATCTTATTGATTTAGCTTGCATGGCTATAAAAATATTGCTATTTTAAAAAACTGGGCGTGGCCGTTCACCGATTTCGCCCATTTTTACAACAAACATTAACCCTTATATGTACAACATTTTCGCCAAATATCGTTTCGATAAATCAATTTTTTCTGAAGTTGTGATAAAAAGTTTTGTGGAATAATCGACTATAAAAGGGGCGGGGCCACGCCCATTTTCGAAAATTTTTATTTTTAAACTTTCTTCAAAGTGAAATATAAATGATATAAAGCTTTTGCCTATTAAATATATCTATGATCCTTTTCAAAATCTTTCGTATAAAAGTGGGCGTGGACCTTAACCGACTTCGCCCATTTTTTTCCGGAACATACCTTGTATTAATATAAATATGTATGCTAAATTTCGTTTCGATATCTTGAACGGTTTTCTAAAATTTTCAAAGCAGCTCTGAGTCTCAAAAAACGGAAAAAGGTTTGGTCTGTGTTTACTAGAAGGGGCCTGGTCTACATAAAACTCAGCAAAAATCACGATCCACGTCCAATCAACTCCCTGGATATGCTTAAAGAGCTTGAAAACTTCAATCCAGAAAGCGACCGATCCTTTCGTGAAGAAGAGAACACTTGTGACGACCATGGGGTTGCTCCGAATGAACAATAACTTCTATCTTAACCATCTATGCATATACTTCTTTTCTTCTATGTTCCGTTCTTATCTACTCATGTACTTTATTTCAATAGGTTACTCGTTAAGTAAATATTTAATATTGTCAGTATTTTCTAGCAGTGTGAATTCAACGTTACTGTTTTTAAGTCCTTTTAATGGCTATGTCAAATTTTAACGTTATGAGTTCCAAAGACTCTACGTATACTATGTTGCGTGTTCTTGGTAAGCAGGCAATGGGGCTCAAAATAATTCATATAAACGCCCAGAGTTTATATAAAAAGATTGATGAATTTAGATACTTTTTTGAAAATTCTTCAATTGACGTTCTTTGTGTATCCGAAACTTGGTTTACGTGTCGCCATAGTAACGGTTTGTTGAAAGTAAGTGGTTACCAATTGTTCAGAGCTGATCGCGAAGGTCATGGCGGTGGTGTTGCGGTTTATGTAAAAGATAGCTTGTCCTGTAGACTACGTTGTATTTCTGGAGGGGGTGATTCGGTTGAATATGTGTTTATTGAGATACTTTCAGACCCTAATAAGCTTCTTATTGGATGTGTATATCGCCCCAATCGTCAAGTAAACTTCTCGGATTTCACTGAATTCATTCAGCCACTCCTTTGCAGCTACACTAATATTATAATTGCCGGTGATTTCAACAGCATTTTGCTTGTAGACACCGGGTTAAAACTAAGAATGGAATCACTTGGACTCTATCCTGTGAACGCCTCCTCGCCTACGCACTTCACTCGTACTAGCAGCACTCTCCTTGATCTTTACTTTGTAAGCGACCTCCAAAAATCCCTTCACTACAACCAATTATCTGCTTCTGGTTTCTCGAAGCACGACTTAATTTTCATGATATATGACTTCCGGGCAATAGGACCACCTGGCCCCGTGACCTATCGTGACTTTAATAGGATTAATTATGAGTCGCTGTCAGCTGCGTTAGAGTCGGTGGAGTGGAGCCTCATCCGGAATTTCGTTTCTGTTGAAGAACAAACATGCTTTCTACAAGTTAAAATTAGCTGGCTCTTTGATTCCTATGTCCCTTTAAAAACGAAAATAGTTAATCGGTGCAGTAGGCCCTGGTTCACTGCCAATCTTAAACATTTAATTTATATGCGCAATAAAGCTTATACGCGTTGGAAGAGGTATCGCACTGCTGAAACATTAATACAATTTAAGTCGGCCCAAATCACTGTAACGAAGGCAATTAAAAGAGCGAAAACTTTATTTTACAATGAGAAGTTTAGCCTTGCTATGAACTCGCGCCAAACTTGGAATACTATAAGGACAATTGGCGTAGGAAAGACTAAGGAAAGAGATCCTCTTTTCTCTAATTTAGATGAAATGAACGTAAATTTTGTTTCCTTGCCTGTATCTAATCCTCCTGTACCTCTCTATAGTTATTCTGACCTTGTAAATGATGGCATCAGTCCTCTTGAATTTGTGGGTGTTGATGACTGTGACGTAGTCGAAGCCATCCTTTCTGTCAAGTCCAACGCTATTGGTTTTGATGGAACCAGTGCCAAGTTTCTTAAAATTATCCTGCCAAAGATTTTGCCTCACGTGACCTACCTAGTAAACTCTATTCTAACGACCTGTGTTTTTCCGACGTGCTGGAAAGTCGCTAAGATTATTCCTGTGCATAAGAAAAATAATGAATTCAGACCCATTGCTATCTTGCATTTTCTATCAAAAGTTATGGAGCGTATCATGCATAAACAGATTATGTCATATGTTCATGCAAACCGCCTTCTCACGGACCATCAGTCTGGTTTCAGACCGAAACGAAGTTGCATTTCGGCACTTTTGGAAGTAATCGAAAGCATTCGAATGGAAATTGATGGTAATTGTCTAGCTTTTCTTACTCTTCTCGACCATTCCAAGGCATTTGACTCGGTTCATCATGAGCTTTTATGTTGCAAGCTGAAAAACCTGTTTAATTTCTCCTGTCATGCCGTTGCTTTGATTAGGTCTTACTTACTTACCAGATCGCAGGCTGTATGTGCTGGAGGCAAAACGTCTAATTTCGTACCTGTGCTCAGGGGTATTCCACAAGGTTCAATCCTAGGCCCTTTGTTGTTTGTACTATATGTTAATGACTTACCTAATACCCTGCAACATTGCAATGTGCATATTTATGCTGACGATGTCCAATTGTATATGTCCTGTCCACCTGATCGTATTCGTACGTGTCTAAATGAACTCAATTCCGACCTGATGCGAGTAGGTGCATGGGCATCTGCAAATGGTTTATCAATTAATCCTGGAAAATCTAAATGTATTGTCATTCGCAGAAAATCCTTCAATACACAAGACCTGGATAAAGTGATGCTGGGCGGTTCTGTTATACAATATGTTGATACTGCGAAAAATCTCGGTTTAGTATTCAACAAAACTCTGACATGGAATGGAATTTTTAGTGCAATTGGCAAAGTGTATGGAATGCTCCGCACACTATGGTTAGCTCAGTATTTCACTCCTTTACACATCAGACTTCTTCTTGCTAAAGCGTACTTGATACCCACGCTACTGTATGGTTGTGAGATTTATGCTAGTTGTGACTCTTAATGTAGAAACAAGCTTAATTTTATTTATAACAACATTGCCAGATATGTATTTGGGCTAAACCGATCTGACCATGTGTCTGCGTATGCTGAAAAATTGTTAAACATTTCTTTCGACAATTTGTTAAAAGTCAGAACTCTGCTGTTCATACACAAAATAACTCATACAAAGGAACCGAACTATTTATATCAAAGGCTTCAGTTTCTACAGTCTTCAAGGTCTACATTGCTTGTTTACACTAAACACAGAACTCTGACATCCGAGCGTCAATTTTTCATTAATGCGGTTCGTCTTTGGAACTCACTACCATCCAGATTAAGGCTTCTTACAAATCCACTGCTTTTTAGAAAAGAAGTTACCAATTATTACAATAATCGCTAATTATTCCAGCTCTATTGTATATGCATTTCCTCATTTCCTTATTATAGTCATTAAGTTATTCAACTATTGTAATTTCCTTTTCCACCTATCTTTCCTGTTTTCCTCTTTTATTTATTTATCTTTTTTCTTTTTTTTTCTTCCCCTCTCTATGTTATATGTTAGAACTCTCAGAACATTTAGCTTTAATTTTAATTCTATCATACGTGACTGGCACTGTTAATAATTTTTTCCAAAATTGTTGCGCTAGGGTGACTCATAATAAATTTGATTTGATTTGACTTAATCAAAAGCGGGCGGTGCCACGCCTATTTTCAAAAATTTATATTTTCCAACTTTCTTCATTCACGGACACTTCTAAAGTGAAATATAACTGATATAAAGCTTTTGTATGCAAAGTTATTGCCTTTTAAATATATCTATGATCCTTTTCAAAATCTTTCGTATAAAAGTGGAGGTGGATCTTAACCGATTTCGACATTTTTTTTTTTGTAACATACCTTGTATTAATTTTAATATGTACTAAATAATCACTTTTTTTGTATTTTCGAAAATAGTCTAGATATAAAAAGTGGGCGTGGCTATCATCCGATTTCGCCCATTTTAAATAGCCCTCGGAGATGAGTGCCAAGGAACCTGCATACCAAATTTCATTAAAATTTTACTCAAGTTATCGTGTTAACAGGCGGACGGACGAACGGACGGACATGGCTTCATCAATTTCTTTTTTCTTCTTGAACATATTGATATATATAAGTCAATATCTATCTCGATCCGTTTATGCCGTTACATACCACCGTTACGCGACTAAAGTTAATATACCTTGTGTGCGTATTACTACTAGGTATACAAATTTGGAGAATAAGTAAGGTAAAAGTTGTATAAAAATGCAATACAATTACAATATTTTTTGCTAAACTGTTTTTGCCCGAAATAATATTACCTAGTACTTAGAAAAGTCTGTAGCCGGGAAAGTTTTATTTAAAGTCGACTTAAAATTTTAGTTGGTACTTTTGTGTCATTTATTATGTGAACCTGGATAGTCCGGTTGTCAAACATTTTGAAACATATGATTCAAGATGTTTACTAAATATATATGTATACATGCTTGAATTTTAAAGATCCAATAGACGACAACACTTAGTTTGAGATTTTAAAGAATGAAGAAATACTGACCGTAAAATGGGAGTTGCCATGCCCTTTTTTGATATTTCTAAATTTTCATACTTGTGACCCTAATATTTCTCTCAATTTGAGTGAATTTTCTGCAGACATATATCAGTAATCCTGGTGGATGAAGATTAGATAATTTTTCAAGCCTCCCGAACTGTGGGTCAAAAACGATTTTGATATCAATAAGAGAGTAAGATACGTTTGCTAGGGAATTTCATGGTTTACATTTTTTAACTATATTAACGCACTTCTACAATGGACCGAATCCTTCCACAATTACATTCAATTTTTTAAAAACTTTCTAAAATTTTATTTTTCTTTGCACGTAATACTGTTTATTTTGGCTCATAGCAATTTTTTTTGCATAAAATACTAACCGAGCATAGACTTTTTGAAATTTTGTTCGCCAAGTCGTTTCAGAAGAAATGAACGTCATAAATCCGATGTGTTCGTAACCTTCGAATGAGGTCCATAAAGCTAGCAGAGCAAAGTTAGCAGAACAAAAAAAAAAACTTATGGAAAATTAAGTGCTCAAAAGGTGATAATTAAGTGCTCTAATCCCAAAAAAAGTGCTCTTCTATTTTTTCCAAAAAATGATGTTCTGCTAGCTTTAGGCTAAACCTAACAGAGCAGTATACGTAAACAGGCAAAAGAGACGATACATCAAAAGTTGTTATGCAGAAATTTAGTGCTCGATAAGGTGCTCCAGAAAAACCCTACCCCAAAAAAATAGCTCCCCTTTTTTTAAAAAAAAAATTGATGTTCTGCTAGCTTTAGGCTAAACATAACAGAGCAGTATACGTAAACAGGCAAAAGAGACGATACATCAAAAGTTGTTATGCAGAAATTTAGTGCTCGATAAGGTGCTCCAGAAAAACCCTACCCCAAAAAATAGCTCCCCTTTTTTTAAAAAAAAAATTGATGTTCTGCTAGCTTTAGGCTAAACCTAACAGAGCAGTATACGTAAACAGGCAAAAGAGACGATACATCAAAAGTTGTTATGCAGAAATTTAGTGCTCGATAAGCTGCTCCAGAAAAACCCTACCCCAAAAAAATAGCTCCCCTTTTTTTAAAAAAAAACTGATGTTCTGCTAGCTTTAGGCTAAACCTAGCAGAGCAGTATAGATAAACAGTCAAAAGAGACGATACATCAAAAGTTGTTATGCAGAAATTTAGTGCTCGATAAGGTGCTCCAGAAAAAACCCTACCATAAAAAAATAGCTCCCCTTTTTTTAAAAAAAACTGATGTTCTGCTAGCTTTAGGCTAAACCTAGCAGAGCAGTATACGTAAACAGTCAAAAGAGACGATACATGAAAAGTTGTTATGCAGAAATTTAGTGCTCGATAAGGTGCTCCAGAAAACCCCTACCCCAAAAAAATAGCTCCCCTTTTTTTAAAAAAAACTGATGTTCTGCTAGCTTTAGGCTAAACCTAACAGAGCAGTATACGTAAACAGTCAAAAGAGACGATACATCAAAAGTTTTATGCAGAAATTTAGTGCTCAATAAGGTGCTCCAGAAAAACCCTACGCCAAAAAAATAGCTCCCCTGTTTTTAAAAAAAAATTGATGTTCTGCTAGCTTTAGGCTAAACCTAGCAGAGCAGTATAGATAAACAGTCAAAAAAGACGATACATCAAAAGTTGTTATGCAGAAATTTAGTGCTCAATAAGGTGCTCCAGAAAAACCCTACCCCAAAAAAATAGCTCCCCTTTTTTTTAAAAAAAAAATTGATGTTCTGCTAGCTTTAGGCTAAACCTAACAGAGCAGTATACGTAAACAGGCAAAAGAGACGATACATCAAAAGTTGTTATGCAGAAATTTAGTGCTCGATAAGGTGCTCCAGAAAAACCCTACCCCAAAAAAATAGCTCAACTTTTTTTAAAAAAAAAATTGATGTTCTGCTAGCTTTAGGCTAAACCTAGCAGAGCAGTATAGATAAACAGTCAAAAGAGACGATACATCAAAAGTTGTTATGCAGAAATTTAGTGCTCGATAAGGTGCTCCAAAAAAAACCCTACCATAAAAAAATAGCTCCCCTTTTTTTAAAAAAAACTGATGTTCTGCTAGCTTTAGGCTAAACCTAGCAGAGCAGTATACGTAAACAGTCAAAAGAGACGATACATGAAAAGTTGTTATGCAGAGATTTAGTGCGCGATAAGGTGCTCCAGAAAAACCCTACCCCAAAAAAATAGCTCCCCTTTTTTTAAAAAAAACTGATGTTCTGCTAGCTTTAGGCTAAACCTAACAGAGCAGTATACGTAAACAGTCAAAAGAGACGATACATCAAAAGTTTTATGCAGAAATTTAGTGCTCAATAAGGTGCTCCAGAAAAACCCTACGCCAAAAAAATAGCTCCCCTGTTTTTAAAAAAAAATTGATGTTCTGCTAGCTTTAGGCTAAACCTAGCAGAGCAGTATAGATAAACAGTCAAAAAAGACGATACATCAAAAGTTGTTATGCAGAAATTTAGTGCTCAATAAGGTGCTCCAGAAAAACCCTACCCCAAAAAAATAGCTCCCCTTTTTTTAAAAAAAAAATTGATGTTCTGCTAGCTTTAGGCTAAACCTAACAGAGCAGTATACGTAAACAGGCAAAAGAGACGATACATCAAAAGTTGTTATGCAGAAATTTAGTGCTCGATAAGGTGCTCCAGAAAAACCCTACCCCAAAAAAATAGCTCCCCTTTTTTTAAAAAAAAAATTGATGTTCTGCTAGCTTTAGGCTAAACCTAGCAGAGCAGTATAGATAAACAGTCAAAAGAGACGATACATCAAAAGTTGTTATGCAGAAATTTAGTGCTCGATAAGGTGCTCCAGAAAAAACCCTACCATAAAAAAATAGCTCCCCTTTTTTTAAAAAAAACTGATGTTCTGCTAGCTTTGGGCTAAACCTAGCAGAGCAGTATACGTAAACAGTCAAAAGAGACGATACATGAAAAGTTTTTATGCAGAAATTTAGTGCTCGATAAGGTGCTCCAGAAAACCCCTACCCCAAAAAAATAGCTCCCCTTTTTTTAAAAAAAAAACTGATGTTCTGCTAGCTTTAGGCTAAACCTAGCAGAGCAGTATACGTAAACAGTCAAAAGAGACGATACATCAAAAGTTGTTATGCAGAAATTTAGTGCTCGATAAGGTGCTCCAGAAAAACCCTACCCCAAAAAAATAGCTCCCCTTTTTTTAAAAAAAAAATTGATGTTCTGCTAGCTTTAGGCTAAACCTAGCAGAGCAGTATAGATAAACAGTCAAAAGAGACGATACATCAAAAGTTGTTATGCAGAAATTTAGTGCTCAATAAGGTGCTCCAGAAAAACCCTACGCCAAAAAAATATCTCCCTTGTCTTTAAAAAAAAATTGATGTTCTGCTAGCTTTAGGCTAAACCTAGCAGAGCAGTATAGATAAACAGTCAAAAGAGACGATACATCAAAAGTTGTTATGCAGAAATTTAGTGCTCAATAAGGTGCTCCAGAAAAACCCTACCCAAAAGAAATAGCTCCCCTTTTTTTAAGAAAAAATTGATGTTCTGCTAGCTTTAGGCTAAACCTAGCAGAGCAGTATACGTAAACAGTCAAAAGAGACGATACATCAAAAGTTGTTATGCAGAAATTTAGTGCTCAATAAGGTGCTCCAGAAAAACCCTACCCCAAAAAAATAGCTACCCTTTTTTAAAAAAAAAAATTGATGTTCTGCTAGCTTTAGGCTAAACCTAGCAGAGCAGTATACGTAAACAGTCAAAAGAGACGATACATCAAAAGTTGTTATGCAGAAATTTAGTGCTCGATAAGGTGCTCCAGAAAAACCCTACCCCAAAAAAATAGCTCCCCTTTTTTTAAAAAAAAAATTGATGTTCTGCTAGCTTTAAGCTAAACCTAGCAGAGCAGTATACGTAAACAGTCAAAAGACACGATACACTAAAAGTTGTTATGCAGAAATTTAGTGCTCAATAAGGTGCTCCAGAAAAACCCTACCCAAAAAAAATTGCTCCCCTTTTTTAAAAAAAAAATTGATGTTCTGCTAGCTTTAAGCTAAACCTAGCAGAGCAGTATACGTAAACAGTCAAAAGACACGATACACTAAAAGTTGTTATGCAGAAATTTAGTGCTCAATAAGGTGGTCCAGAAAAACCCTACCCAGGCTAGGCTAGGCTAACCCTAGCAGAGCAGTATACGTAAACAGTCAAAAGAGACGATACATCAAAAGTTGTTATGCAGAAATTTAGTGCTCAATAAGGTGCTCCAGAAAAACCCTACCCCAAAAAAATAGCTCTCCTTTTTTTAAAAAAAAATTGATGTTCTGCTAGCTTTAGGCTAAACCTAGCAGAGCAGTATAGATAAACAGTCAAAAGAGACGATACATCAAAAGTTGTTATGCAGAAATTTAGTGCTCAATAAGGTGTTCCAGAAAAACCCTACCCCAAAAAATTAGCTCCCCTTTTTTTAAAAAAAAATTGATGTTCTGCTAGCTTTAGGCTAAACCTAGCAGAGCAGTATACGTAAACAGTCAAAAGAGACGATACATGAAAAGTTGTTATGCAGAAATTTAGTGCTCGATAAGGTGCTCCAGAAAAACCCTACCCCAAAAAAATAGCTCCCCTTTTTTTAAAAAAAAACTGATGTTCTGCTAGCTTTAGGCTAAACCTAGCAGAGCAGTATACGTAAACAGTCAAAAGAGACGATACATCAAAAGTTGTTATGCAGAAATTTAGTGCTCGATAAGGTGCTCCAGAAAAACCCTACCCCAAAAAAGTAGCTCCCCTTTTTAAAAAAAAAAAAATTGATGTTCTGCTAGCTTTAGGCTAAACCTAGCAGAGCAGTATAGATAAACAGTCAAAAGA
Source organism: Merzomyia westermanni (assembly GCA_949987695.1). Classification (NCBI taxonomy): domain Eukaryota; kingdom Metazoa; phylum Arthropoda; class Insecta; order Diptera; family Tephritidae; genus Merzomyia; species Merzomyia westermanni. The sequence continues at coordinate 53,688,880 of OX465288.1, forward strand.
GACGATACATCAAAAGTTGTTATGCAGAAATTTAGTGCTCAATAAGGTGCTCCAGAAAAACCCTACCCAAAAAAAATAGCTCCCCTTTTTTAAAAAAAAAATTGATGTTCTGCTAGCTTTAGGCTAAACCTAGCAGAGCAGTATAGATAACCAGTCAAAAGAGACGATACATCAAAAGTTGTTATGCAGAAATTTAGTGCTCAATAAGGTGTTCCAGAAAAACCCTACCCCAAAAAATTAGCTCCCCTTTTTTAAAAAAAAAATTGATGTTCTGCTAGCTTTAGGCTAAACCTTGCAGAGCAGTATAGATAAACAGTCAAAAGAGACGATACATCAAAAGTTGTTATGCAGAAATTTAGTGCTCAATAAGGTGCTCCAGAAAAACCCTACCCAAAAAAAATAGCTCCCCTTTTTTTAAAAAAAAATTGATGTTCTGCTAGCTTTAGGCTAAACCTAGCAGAGCAGTATAGATAAACAGTCAAAAGAGACGATACATCAAAAGTTGTTATGCAGAAATTTAGTGCTCAATAAAGTGTTCCAGAAAAACCCTACCCCAAAAAATTAGCTCCCCTTTTTTAAAAAAAAAATTGATGTTCTGCTAGCTTTAGGCTAAACCTTGCAGAGCAGTATAGATAAACAGTCAAAAGAGACGATACATCAAAAGTTGTTATGCAGAAATTTAGTGCTCAATAAGGTGCTCCAGAAAAACCCTACCCAAAAAAAATAGCTCCCCTTTTTTTAAAAAAAAATTGATGTTCTGCTAGCTTTAGGCTAAACCTAGCAGAGCAGTATAGATAAACAGTCAAAAGAGACGATACATCAAAAGTTGTTATGCAGAAATTTAGTGCTCAATAAGGTGTTCCAGAAAAACCCTACCCCAAAAAATTAGCTCCCCTTTTTTAAAAAAAAAATTGATGTTCTGCTAGCTTTAGGCTAAACCTAGCAGAGCAGTATACGTAAACAGTCAAAAGAGACGATACATGAAAAGTTGTTATGCAGAAATTTAGTGCTTGATAAGGTGCTCCAGAAAAACCCTACCCCAAAAAAATAGCTCCCCTTTTTTTAAAAAAAAACTGATGTTCTGCTAGCTTCAGGCTAAACCTAGCAGAGCAGTATACGTAAACAGTCAAAAGAGACGATACATCAAAAGTTGTTATGCAGAAATTTAGTGCTTGATAAGGTGCTCCAGAAAAACCCTACCCCAAAAAAATAGCTCCCCTTTTTTTAAAAAAAAACTGATGTTCTGCTAGCTTTAGGCTAAACCTAGCAGAGCAGTATACGTAAACAGTCAAAAGAGACGATACATCAAAAGTTGTTATGCAGAAATTTAGTGCTCGATAAGGTGCTCCAGAAAAACCCTACCCCAAAAAAATAGCTCCCCTTTTTTAAAAAAAAAAATTGATGTTCTGCTAGCTTTAGGCTAAACCTAGCAGAGCAGTATAGATAAACAGTCAAAAGGGACGATACATCAAAAGTTGTTATGCAGAAATTTAGTGCTCAATAAGGTGCTCCAGAAAACCCCTACGCCAAAAAAATAGCTCCCCTGTCTTTAAAAAAAAATTGATGTTCTGCTAGCTTTAGGCTAAACCTTGCAGAGCAGTATAGATAAACAGTCAAAAGAGACGATACATCAAAAGTTGTTATGCAGAAATTTAGTGCTCAATAAGGTGTTCCAGAAAACCCCTACGCCAAAAAAATAGCTCCCCTGTCTTTAAAAAAAAATTGATGTTCTGCTAGCTTTAGGCTAAACCTTGCAGAGCAGTATAGATAAACAGTCAAAAGAGACGATACATCAAAAGTTGTTATGCAGAAATTTAGTGCTCAATAAGGTGTTCCAGAAAACCCCTACGCCAAAAAAATAGCTCCCCTGTCTTTAAAAAAAAATTGATGTTCTGCTAGCTTTAGGCTAAACCTTGCAGAGCAGTATAGATAAACAGTCAAAAGACACGATACACTAAAAGTTGTTATGCAGAAATTTAGTGCTCAATAAGGTGCTCCAGAAAAACCCTACCCAAAAAAAATTGCTCCCCTTTTTTTAAAAAAAAATTGATGTTCTGCTAGCTTTAGGCTAAACCTAGCAGAGCAGTATAGATAAACAGTCAAAAGAGACGATACATCAAAAGTTGTTATGCAGAAATTTAGTGCTCAATAAGGTGCTCCAGAAAAACCCTACCCAAAAAAAATTGCTCCCCTTTTTTAAAAAAAAAATTGATGTTCTGCTAGCTTTAGGCTAAACCTTGCAGAGCAGTATAGATAAACAGTCAAAAGAGACGATACATCAAAAGTTGTTATGCAGAAATTTAGTGCTCAATGAGGTGCTCCAGAAAAACCCTACCCAAAAAAAATAGCTCCCCTTTTTTTAAAAAAAAATTGATGTTCTGCTAGCTTTAGGCTAAACCTAGCAGAGCAGTATACGTAAACAGTCAAAAGACACGATACATCAAAAGTTGCTATGCAGAAATTTAGTGCTCAATAAGGTGCTCCAGAAAAACCCTACCCCAAAAAAATAGCTCCCCTTTTTTTAAAAAAAAAATAGATGTTCTGCTAGCTTTAAGCTAAACCTAGCAGAGCAGTATACGTAAACAGTCAAAAGACACGATACACTAAAAGTTGTTATGCAGAAATTTAGTGCTCAATAAGGTGCTCCAGAAAAACCCTACCCAAAAAAAATTGCTCCCCTTTTTTTAAAAAAAAATTGATGTTCTGCTAGCTTTAGGCTAAACCTAGCAGAGCAGTATAGATAAACAGTCAAAAGAGACGATACATCAAAAGTTGTTATGCAGAAATTTAGTGCTCAATAAGGTGCTCCAGAAAAACCCTACCCAAAAAAAATTGCTCCCCTTTTTTTAAAAAAAAATTGATGTTCTGCTAGCTTTAGGCTAAACCTAGCAGAGCAGTATAGATAAACAGTCAAAAGAGACGATACACCAAAAGTTGGTATGCAGAAATTTAGTGCTCAATAAGGTGCTCCAGAAAAACCCTACCCCAAAAAAATAGCTCCCCTTTTTTAAAAAAAAAATTGATGTTCTGCTAGCTTTAGGCTAAACCTAGCAGAGCAGTATACGTAAACAGTCAAAAGAGACGATACACTAAAAGTTGTTATGCAGAAATTTAGTGCTCAATAAGATGCTCCAGAAAAACCCTACCCAAAAAAAATTGCTCCTCTTTTTTTAAAAAAAAATTGACGTTCTGCTAGCTTTAGGCTAAACCTAGCAGAGCAGTATACGTAAACAGTCAAAAGAGACGATACACTAAAAGTTGTTATGCAGAAATTTAATGCTCAATAAGGTGCTCCAGAAAAACCCTACCCCAAAAAAATAGCTCCCCTTTTTTTAAAAAAAAAATTGATGTTCTGCTAGCTTTAGGCTAAACCTAGCAGAGCAGTATAGATAAACAGTCAAAAGAGACGATACATCAAAAGTTGTTATGCAGAAATTTAGTGCTCAATAAGGTGCTCCAGAAAAACCCTACCCCAAAAAAATAGCTCCCCTGTTTTTAAAAAAAAATTGATGTTCTGCTAGCTTTAGGCTAAACCTAGCAGAGCAGTATAGACAAACAGTCAAAAGAGACGATACATCAAAAGTTGTTATGCAGAAATTTAGTGCTCAACATGCATTTGTACAAAACCATTCAGTTAGGATGGTGACAACGTTTGTTGTTATACCCCACACACTTGTTACTCAAGCTGACCAGCTATGATCGCTACTGCATTTGCTACTGTTTAGCCTAAAGCTAGCAGAACATCAATTTTTTTTTTTAAACAAGTAAGGAAGTCTAAGTTCGGGTGGAACCGAACATTATATACCTAGTAGTGATTTTTTATGGCATCCCAATTTACGCAGGTCTATATTAATACTTTCAGTTCGTATTTGCGTTCAAATAGACAGACGGACAGACAGATAGACGTATCGAGACACGGACATCGCTAGATCGACTCAGCTCATCCTCCCGATCATTTTCGTGAACTTTTCTCTTCTTGTTCTCATACTTACATACATTTAATGTTTATGAAAGGTATTAAAATCAAAAAAGATATATGTGACCTGGTCTACGAAAAGGGAGCTAACGTGCGAAAACTAGTTTTCTGGGAAACAGCTGTTAAAAATAAACAACTCGTTTCGCAGTTTCTCGTTATCTCATTAATTGTTCTCCTTTCCAGAGGCTTCAAGGACGTCCAGTAAGTGTTGTTTTTGGTCGGAATATTATTATAGTTCATCGTGTAAGTTGCTAGTGTGGAACATTTAAAAAAGTAATACTGAAGAAGTGACGTTTACTCTAATACTGCGCAGCTGCTGTTGTCTTGTTTTCATTCGTCTCTCTTTCCGGAGGGAACTTTCAAACAAGTTTTTACTTTTTGGATTCTACCACGCGATTTGGCTAATTTTTGACAGGAGTATAATACATACTACTGAGAAGCAGCTGACCAATTTTCATTGAAATATCAAAATCGAATTATAAGCGATTGCCTTTGAAAATAGCAGAAATTTTATGCAGAAAAGTGCGCGGCGCCACGCCTACTTCTTCGAAATTTAAAAAATTTTTTTGCGGCCGAGTTTTTCTTAAAAAGCTTATTATGTGTGCAAAATCTAATTGATATAACTTGCTTAGTTGTAGAAATATCACTCTTTAAATTTAAAAAAAAAAAATTTCAGAACTATGTTAAAAAACTGGGCGTGGACATTAACCGATTTCGTCCAATTTTACAGCAAACAGTTACCTTTATATATAGAACATTATCACCAAATTTCGTTTCCACAAATTAATTTTTGGCGGAGTTATGGCATAAAAAGTTTTGTGTAATAGTCCATTATAAAATGGGCGGGGTTACGCCCATTTTCGAAAATTTTAAGTTTTTGGATTTCTTTGTTTACGGAAACTTTAAAACTGGAATATAAATGATGTAAAGCTATTTTACGCAAAGTTATTGCCTATTTAATATATCTACGATCCTTTTCAAAATCTTTCATATAAAAGTGGGCGTAGACCTTGATCGATCCCGCCCATTTTTTCCTGGAACATTCCTTGCATACCTGCAAACGTGCGTGCTGAATTTCGTTTCGATACCTTGAACGGTTTCTGATGTATGATTAGTATTATTTCTAAATTTGACTTAATAAAAAGTGGGCGGTGCCACGCCCATTTTCAAAAACTTCTTGAAAAATTTATTTTATGCATCAATCTCAATATATTCACCATATTTTATCCATATAGGTGTATTATGTACTGAGTAATCACTTTTTTTGTGTTTTCGAAAATATTTTATATATAAAAGGTGGGCGTGGCTATCATCCATTTTAAATAGCGCTCGGAGATGAGTGCCAAGGAACCCGCATACCAAATTTAATTAAGATATCTCAAAATTTACTCAAGTTATCGTGTTCACAGACGGACGGACGGACGGACGGACATGACTTAATCAATTTCTCTCTTCGTCCTGAACATTTTGATGTACTCGTATATAAGTCAATATCTTTCTCGATCCGTTAATGCCGTTACGCACTGCCGTTACGCGACTAAGTTATACCTTGTGTGCGAAGCACTACTAGGTATAAAAAGGGAGCTATTTTTTTGGGGTAGGGGTTTTCTGGAGCACCTTATTGAGCACTAAATTTCTGCATAACAACTTTTGATGTATCGTCTCTTTTGACTGTTTACGTATACTGCTCTGCTAGGTTTAGCCTAATGCTAGCAGAAGATCAATTTTTTTTTAAATAAAGGGGAGCTATTTTTTTTGAGGTAGCGTTTTTCTGGAGCACCTTATCGAGCACTAAATTTCTGCATAACAACTTTTGATGTATCGTCTCTTTTGACTGTTTACGTATACTGCTCTGCTAGGTTTAGCCTAAAGCTAGCAGAACATCCATTTTTTTTAAAAAAAGGGGAGCTATTTTTTTGGGGTAGGGTTTTTCTGGAGCACCTTATCGAGCACTAAATTTCTGCATAACAACTTTTGATGTATCGTCTCTTTTGACTGTTTACGTATACTGCTCTGCTAGGTTTAGCCTAAAGCTAGCAGAACATAAATTTTTTTTTAAAGGAAGGGGAGCTATTTTTTTGGGGTAGGGTTTTTCTGGAGCACCTTATTGAGCACTAAATTTCTGCATAACAACTTTTGATGTATCGTCTCTTTTGACTGTTTATCTATACTGCTCTGCTAGGTTTAGCCTAAAGCTAGCAGAACATAACTTTTTTTTTAAAAAAAGGGCAGCTATTTTTTTGGGTTAGGGTTTTTCTGGAGCACCTTATTGAGCACTAAATTTCTGCATAACAACTTTTGATGTATCGTCTCTTTTGACTGTTTATTTACTGCTCTGCTGGGTTTAGCCTAAAGCTAGCAGAACATAAATTTTTTTTTAATAAAAGGGAGCTATTTTTTTGGGGTAGGGTTTTTCTGGAGCACCTTATTGAGCACTAAATTTCTGCATAACAACTTTTGATGTATCGTCTCTTTTGACTGTTTACGTATACTGCTCTGCTAGGTTTAGCCTAATGCTAGCAGAAGATCAATTTTTTTTTAAATAAAGGGGAGCTATTTTTTTTGAGGTAGCGTTTTTCTGGAGCACCTTATCGAGCACTAAATTTCTGCATAACAACTTTTGATGTATCGTCTCTTTTGACTGTTTACGTATACTGCTCTGCTAGGTTTAGCCTGAAGCTAGCAGAACATAAATTTTTTTTTAATAAAAGGGAGCTATTTTTTTGGGGTAGGGGTTTTCTGGAGCACCTTATTGAGCACTAAATTTCTGCATAACAACTTTTGATGTATCGTCTCTTTTGACTGTTTACGTATACTGCTCTGCTAGGTTTAGCCTAATGCTAGCAGAAGATCAATTTTTTTTTAAATAAAGGGGAGCTATTTTTTTTGAGGTAGCGTTTTTCTGGAGCACCTTATCGAGCACTAAATTTCTGCATAACAACTTTTGATGTATCGTCTCTTTTGACTGTTTACGTATACTGCTCTGCTAGGTTTAGCCTGAAGCTAGCAGAACATAAATTTTTTTTTAATAAAAGGGAGCTATTTTTTTGGGGTAGGGTTTTTCTGGAGCACCTTATTGAGCACTAAATTTCTGCATAACAACTTTTGATGTATCGTCTCTTTTGACTGTTTACGTATACTGCTCTGCTAGCTTTAGCCTAAAGCTAGCAGAACATCATTTTTTGGAAAAAATAGAAGAGCACTTTGTTTGGGATTAGGGCACTTAATTAGCACCTTTTGAGCACCTAATTTTCCATAAACTTTGTTCTGCTAGCTTTATGGACCTATTCGAATGGCTGTTTGCTACTATTCCTTGAATGCGTACTTATTTTTTATCTGACTGACCCATTAAGCTCCTCCTCTTTCTCTCTACTGAAAATAGGCTTCAAGAATTTGTGTTGCTGTTGAAATAACCAATTAATTTACATTTTGTGAGGAAAGCTTCGGCATTAAAATAGAAATTTCACGAAATTATAAATTAGCTTTTTACGAACTCTCCTTGGGCCTTTTTTCTTTCACTTTGATGCTAGATTTGGTTTGCTTAATTAAAGAAAATGTTTTAACGAAAATCACCTGAAGAAACTAAAAGAACCTACAGTTTTGTTTGCCTAGCTTCAAGCAACGTATTCACATACATTTGACAGTGAAAATATCTTAATGGCTTTTCTGTGTATACACAAATAGCTACTACAATATATATTGGGGACTATCAGCTATTCCGACGGAACTGTAAATGGGGGCAATGTAACTGATCATGAGAGAATTTAATGGATTTAATCGAAATTTGGATGTGAATTTCGATAAAGTCGATAAAGATCGCAAAACTCTATTACAATTATTCCCCGCCGGCAGTTCCGGCGGAATAAATAATAAACCTCGTGGATGCATACAATATAATAGTAATGAAATTAAAATGAATATTGTTCGACCAAATAAGAAGAAGCTGTGATTTGAGTAGTTTTCCTTTAAAATTTTCTAAAAATTATTGAAATTTTGATGTAAAGTTTGAAATTTCTTTTTATTTGTCTTCTGTTACGGAATTCGCTATATATTATTTCGTAGATCGATATCAAATTTAATTTCACTACTATTATATTGAACACAATTGTATATACATAAACGTATATATAATGGCAACTTTGAACAAAATAAATTTTCCAGAATATGGAAAACGCCCTGATGTTGTACCAAACAAGTAGACCAAAGCTTGTGTACTCGTAAATACATATACATATATTTACTTATATTTACAAAGAGAAAATCTAAAAATATTTTCCATACAAATCAAAAATGTTATTTCGAAATCGTGATCGCGTGCAAAGCTAAAGCAGTAAGCAAATAAATTGAAATTCCGTACCGGTTGCTGGAAAATTATCCGAATAAAAAAAAAATAGAAAAAGCATAGAAACAAACAGCTTCAAAATAGAATAGTAAAAAGCTTGAATTTACAAGTACAACAACCATTACCCTACATACATACAATACCTTTGCATGCTATTACATACTTAGACTTACTTAAAGTAACTACCCTGCAGTGAAATATCACACTAGTCAGTAAACATACTAGTATCCAACTATAATTTTCTGGTTGAAATCATAATAGTCAGAAAAAGTTCAATCGATACTAGTATACTACTACAATTTTCATAGTATTTGTTTAAGCGACATAAGCTGTAATTATTTCTTTCGTTGATTTCATTTGCATTGCATGCGATTGTAATTCACAAATAGCTTATGAAATATTCCAAAGATTTAGTTTATGTTTTGCAATCCCAAATCGGGTTTTTCACAGCGAAAATGATGAAAAATTAAAATTATGTATTGATGAGTAAATTCTCTTATTTGAATCCGTGCTAGAGGTTTTGGTCCACTTTTGGACTAGTAATCGTTTATCTTTTTCGAACTAGTATGATACTGGTATGATTAGACTGCAATTTTACTAGTACATTTCCTTCCATTTTGAACTACTATGAAACTGGTATTTTACGAGTATGATACTAGTATATTTCCCTATATATAAACTAGTATTTCATGAGTAGCAAATGACTGGTATGTTCTGGTCGAAATCTGATAATTGACATCTAGTAGGACATCACCATGTTAAAAATACCAGTTGCTTATATGGAAATATGACAGTTTGGTGTGGTTTGTGCATATACTAGTTGTAAAGTAGTTTGCAACTAGTTGGTTTGACTGCAGGCTACATACAAACATACATAGTACATTTTGATTTGGTCTGATTGTTTCTTTGCAAGCACAACTGCCGGTGCAGCTAGTGGATAGATTTATTGGCTCACTCGCAAAGGGGGTTTAGCTTGATACCTGGCGCAGTCTGAGATTAACATATGGCTCATAATGTTCGGGCATCGGCCCCCCATCTGCGTGTAATAGACGGCTACGTAATAGAAGGTCCGCCAAACTGGGATAAAAGCTCGGCCTAAACCTTGTCAGAGTTCAAATTCAAATTATAATTATAAATGCATAAACGAATATATGTACATATATACAAAACTATGAGCGAAAAACATATTTACGTCAAGTACCAGTATGACCGACCGACTGTATGCTTACTCTTGAATAATATGGTTTTATTTTATGCCACAATCAAACAACTAACGAACGGTCAGTTGAGAACGACGCAATGTGGAAGTAATTAAGTCTTAATTAAAGTAAGCAACAACACTAACAAATGTTTTCATATATGCGAATATACTTTTATAGTTATAAAAAGTAATACATAGTAATATCTAACTATGTATAATATTCTTTGTAAACGTATTTAATGTGTATACATACATATACACATATGTACATATAGAGAAACATATACAGAAACCTGTACACAGAAATTGGCGGGAACTTTAGAGGTATGTACGTAAGTGATCGCATTTCAAAATATAAATGTTGAACGGAAGGCGCTGTTGGAGAAATCTCATGAATTTTATAAATTTAACGCGCAAATCCATAGTAACCCTGTAGAGACAAACTCTAGTTCTGAACTGTGCATTCGGAACCACGATGTTTACACCTCTTAACATACGCTGTAAACTGGGTATTCAATTAATCTGCCGTACTTAACTGAAATGAATATTCTTGTTGGGCAATATTCTGTTCAATATATCTAAATCTAATTCAAAGACAGCAGAAAATTTCAAACATTTTACAAAGTACTTATTTTTTAAATAATTCAGAGGCTTTTATAGACTATAACATTTAACTTCATATTTTAATTTTCTTTGTTCAAGCCTGATCTGCTTAGTTAAAACTGGGATGACTAATCTATTTATTGATGCTTCTTTAACTGACAATAATTTTTGGAAACTGTCAATTAATAATTTACTAAAATTATATGAAACAAGTAAGGAAAGGGCTGTATTCAACTGTGCCGAAGACTTTATACCTTCATGAATACGCATCACCGATATAAGTGCCCGATCCTCACAATTAGTACAAACTCTGCAAAACTGTTAATTTAGAGATACATAGCCCAAAACCCATTTGTCGAAATTATCGATTATATGGGAGCTATATGTTGTGTTGGTCCGATCTGTGTGATTTTCACTATACACATTACATATCTGAAAAGTACTAAACCTGCAAAAATTTACGTTCCAGGCTTATTAATTGCAAAATTTATAGCCCAAAACCCATTTGTCGAAATTATCGATTCTATGGGAGCTATATGTTATTTTGGTCCAATCTGGATGATTTTCACTACACACATTACATAGATAATATGTACTAAACTGCAAAATTTTACGTTCCTAGCTTAATGCTTTACAAAATGACTGCCTCTTACCAAATTTCATCGAGATATCTCTAAAACTGAGGGACTAGTTTGCGTTCAAACAGACAGACAGAGGGCAGACGAACGGATGGACATGGCTAAGCCAACTCAGCTAATTATTGGTGGGTCTATCCATTCTTCTTTTCATACTTACAAACATCTGACCAAAGTTATAATACCATTTCATGTTCATGAAAGGTATAAAAACTATACTAAGAAAACAATAAAATTAATTAAATCAAAAGTAATGACAAAAAATTCTTTACTTCTGATAATGAGTTGGTTTTCGTTTTTTTAGGTTTTTTTCTTTTTAATAATTGCGAGCTATCTTGATTTGCTTAAATTACTTGGAGAATAGTTATTAAAATGGAAAACCATGATGAATGGCTTCGCAAGAAATTCATAGATAAAATTCGTAGTCATTACTAGTAATCATCAGTTTACAAGTCGTCTTCAAATGTAAAGATTAAACAATTCCATTTTAGTGGTTGCAACTTACAAATATTCTTTGTAAAATATAAAAATAAAAACTCAAATTGAAACAAAAAAGATTCTTCGATAAAGGACATTGTTAGGAGAATGATTTTTGATACAATTCAAAATGCCTAGTAATGGCTACTCAACTGACCTGCTTGAACTAGTGAAAATCTAGTTACAATCAAACCATTTCTTATGCAGCACTTTAGGAATTTATCTCACTAGTTACTGATTTGGCTGCAGGGAGCTTGTGAGAGGGAAAACTACTTCGATACATATGTTTGTATTAAGATTAGGGATGTTGCGAATAATCGGAATTCATGATTACATTTTTTTGTGGAAGAGTTATTTAAAATCAAGGAAAGTAAACAAAAAACATAAGCGCGAACTATTAATGACTAAGTTAATCTAAATTTCTCTAACCTTTGATGTTTTCAAACGCCATATAGTTTATTTGGTTGTAGATAATCATTAGTAAAGACATTATAGTCGTGCTTGTAGTTTATTACTTTAAATGAGCTATTATTATATATTTGTATATCCACGCTATTTATCTCGGAAACGGCTTAGACGATGTGGATTTAGTGAAACTATATATAAACTAGCTGGACCCGTGCGCTCCTTGCGCAAAAAAAAAAAACCAAAATGGTTTGAAACCTTTTGTTAGTCCAGGTCCAGGATTTTTCAAACCTTTTTCTCAAATTATAAAAAAAGATTTTCAGCTACACTTGTTGTGAGACCACAAAAAATGGTAATTCTATACCACAGCACGTAACTGCTAATATAGATCCAAAAATCTCGAGAAAGGTATCAAACGACGCGTTTTGATCTCTGTATCAATAATCCGAAAGCGGAAATTAAATAATTTGTTTCAGTGAAAAGTTATTAGTAAAAAACCCAAAAATTGCCTAGGTCCGATCCCAAATAGGGGACTTGATCCGAGGTATTTATGTGCACAACACCTTTCTGCGTAGGCTTCAAAAAAATAACCTTAGCCGGTCCAACACCGGCTACGCGGTCCACAATATTTCTGCACAGAACACATTTCTGCACTTTTCGGTACACCCTAATCTGTGATTACAACAACCACATGAAAATGACAGAAAAATTTCAACTTTAATTGCAAATATCTCTGAACAGACATAAAATATCGAATTTCCGCTTTCGGATTATTGATACGAAGGTTAAAACCCGTCGTTTGAAACCTTTACCGATATTTTTGGACCTATATTAGCAGTTACGTGCTGTCGTATAGAATTACCCAACAAATTATACAAATATGCGCAAACAGCTATTTGAAATTCCACCACTTATATTACATTCACATTGAGCCATAAACTTGAGTTGATTGCCAACATCAATACGAATTAACTCAAAAAATGTCCCTTTAACTTGAGTTTATGACCCAGTGTGAACGCAGTCTTATTCACTTATTTTAGCAATGTTCAAGTGTAGATGGCGCGCTCGCCTTTAATTATTCTAGCACTGTTCAGTCTTACTATTCAACTGTAGATTTCGCGAGGCATATGAATGTCACAGTCACAATAGCGTTGCAGTAGAAATTGATTTTTTTGTGCATTCACAATCGTTTATTTTAAAGAATTTATTTTTATAAAATACGCTTAAACAAAAGCACTCCGCTAATTAAAACATGGTTTCGCATGTAGAGCTAACCCCCACCTTTAAAACGATACCTTATTTATTAATATTGGTTCCAAATGAGAGCAGAAAATTAGGAAATAACACAAAAAGACCTTACAGAAATAATATATATGATATCTGCTTAGTATCTGCAACAAATTAAATTATATGACAAACTCGAAAAATGCCTAGTAAGGCGGTGTCGTTTAAATAGTTTTCAAGCTAATAGCGAAAGTAAAAAAATGTATACGTTGTCCTAGGCGGAAGTTCTCTTTTCTCTTTATGGCGCGATATACAACAGGTATATCATCATAAACCTCCTAAGAGATTTTTGCGCCAAGCTTCTCTCCCAATTTGTGGTGTGCCGATTTGACCTACAGTTTTTTGCCGACTCCGAACGGCATCTACAAAGGAGACGAATTTTTGCTGAGAAGCCTGTCATGGCAGAAATACACTCGGAGTATTTGCCAAACCACTGCCGAGGGGCGACCCCGTTTTGAAAAACTTTTTTCAAATCACTTTTGATGTTACCTGTACCAGGGCTCGAACCATGGACCTTCGGTGTGGTAGGCCGGCAACACTACCTCCACACCACGGCGGCCGCGGCGGAAGTTCTACCTAGCAATATTTTTAATTTATTCGTTCCATATCTAAGATTTTCGTGAAACCTTTTTACATAAACTGAAGATAAGTTAGCTTATTCACATGATTTTATGATTACTAATATAGTAAAAGACTTTTAAGAATAGACAGGCTGTGGAATAAAAAGTAGCGAGAAGAAGTATGTCGACTAAGAGTTTACAAAGTCCATAACTGAAATTCCACATTCGTAGAAGCTCTAGTACACACACACACTCAATTGCAGGCATAGAATTTAGTCTACCTTAATAAGTATAGTTGTAATAGACCCCTTGGAGAACCTCCTTGGCTTCCAAAGTGGCTTCAAGCTCACTTGTAAAATATACAGCAAAGTCATAAAAATTAGCTACAGAAGTTGCAAACTCTTATTTAATTTTTGTCCAGTCATTAAATCTTAAAAATTAATTAGGTTCCACATTTCGAATTAAAAAATATAATAATGACTGGAACAACTAAGCGAGAGAAGAGTTTGGGAAAGCATATAGTCTTAAAATATAAACAAAGCTATAGATCAAGTTGAGAATTAAGTAACCTTTTTGCATGCCTACGCTTTAGTTTAATTAAAATTATATGACAGATATTTCTTTGCATTTTAGTGTTATATTAATTTCTTTCAATGAAAACTTCTAACCTGTGCTTAGGAAAAAAGAGATGCGGTCTAATATACTAATCGAAAAATTAGTGGGTTCTATGTAATAAAATGACTAGGCTCCTATGACGCGGTTCGCTGATCAAAATATTCGTACATATCGTATCTACATTCATATTATGGACTCCATGCACATATACAGATGTGTTAAATATAATAATACAAATTTCAAAGTTTGCACAAAGTTTAGGAAAGTTAATTAAAGTTAAAAAAATGGTTATCAAATCTGCAAACAATTTTTGGAAGAATTTCTTGACAATTTTTGAGTAGACCAATCAATTTTAGTATGATAGTGGCATTTTTTAAATTTTAATTAACTTTCCTGAACTTTGTTGGCTTTAAAATTTTCTTTTAAATAAAAATTATTAAAAACACGGCTTCTTTTTATTTCGTCGAACCATATTCCTTTTAATTTTCCTACTATTATATTGAACACAGCTGTACGTAGTTGTGTATCAACGCCACCGCGATAAAAGCTACTAGGTTAATTCTTCACTCCAAACGACTTAGTGCTGCTGGAATTTTGGCATATTTCTGCACTTGGTATTGGAAGAAAATATGTATATAATTTAGCGAATCCGGAGCAGTTTTTGACTGATAGAGGCGTCTCAGCCGCCGATAGAGGTAGAATAACACCATAAATTGGAAAGAGAAGCTCGTGCATATATATCTCACTCTAACTTATTATTATTATTACTTATGTTAATAACCGAAGACCAGTGTCGGCGAATATTCCCACGGCTGATACCCGTAGTGTTACATACTTCAATGACTAGGGCATTATCCTATCAAGGGAGACTTAACAGGGCTAAGTACTGCTGCAACATCACCAACCCGGTTATTCTAAAGGCAGAGAGAGTATCAAGAAAGGTACTTTAAAAACCTGGTACTCTCACATTTTTTACAACTTTTTGGAAAATCTCTTGATAACTACGCCCATTTTTCATATATTGTGGCTGATTAACCCTTATCACCCTACTAAATTCGAAAGAGATTGTTGACTAATAATAGCCTTATGTGTAAATTATCAAACCGTTACCGTGAGGGGCGTGGCGGTCTTAAATAATCTGTCTCCAACAGGCAGCGATATCTATCTATGTAACGATATCTGCATTATTTTTAATGTTATGGTTACTTGAAAACATCTTCCTTTCGCGTTGTCATATGGCATCCCCAGGGTGTTTCGAGTTAAATGGTAGTACTAAAATTTTTCCTAAAACTCTTACTGAGTTGACAAAACCTTCAATTTCAAATGGATCGACAGAGCCGCATCTTTTAATATACGGAAGCTCACAACCCTTTTATAAGTGTTTTTGACTCTTAAGATTAACTTTTTCCATCCCGCCAACATTTTTACAAACAAATCAGATGAACAAGCAAATTGCAGCAGCAAAAGTTAACACGAAGAACTGTGCAAGTAACAAATTAATTTAAGTGAATGAACGGGCTAAAGAAAGACAAAAGGAAAGGATTGCGAAGAACCGAAAGCGTTGCAACGGCTGGGAAACATTGTATTTCCGACGACGCAACTGTGCATAGTAACTGTTGGTGTTTTTTTTTTGTTATGATAAATACACAAAATTTCAACCAAGTTCACTTACATAACTGCCAACGAAGCCATTAAGCGGCTTGGGAGTTAGCCATCTGACTGCTTCACAGGTCAGGTTGGTGTTATTCTACGAACAATTGCTTTAATTTGGGTATAGGACGCCGCAGCTCTCTACATTTAGCGTTCACCTATATTTCTTTTTATTTTGTCTACAGTTGTTGGATGGACTGGAATTAGTTAACGCTTATTTGAAGCAGCCTTAAAATGTTTGACCTCAGTTATGCATAGGTATTAAGGACACTATCAATTTGGTTTTATGGCATTGGTGTACGTTCACATCAAACTGGAAAGCGATAGCTGTTGGTGGTTTTCGTGGACACTTAGGATTGCCATCTACATCAGCTTATTTCTTGGAAGTGCACGTGTTTATCCTATTGGTTGACTTCAATGCGAACTATTAAGTATATTAGAAGATCTTAACCTACCTTTAAAACCCTGAATACGTAGGTTATCCGCTTAGTTTTTAGTTACTAAACTCAGCTTGGTACTTACGTTCTTCAAGTTAAGCTCAAGATCTTCATCGATCCAATAGGTGTTCTTTCCTTTATTTTACCCCCTTTTGTTTTGTTGATTTTAAATATGATCATTCCAATGTACATCGACTTCTTTTATCCATATTTTTAATAAATGGGTCCCGCCTCACAGACACCCATCTATTTACTTTAACTCGCAAATCTAAACTAAGGTAGGTCTAAAAAAATTCTAAGGCAAAGTTATAGTCAGTAGTTTCCGAAAAGAGTGTGATTCTTCGCACATTTAAATGAAGTTTTTCAAAGATCGCGCGGCTATTTAACACTAATTTCCTATGAGCAATCCTTTTTACAAGCTTCTTAAGCGTTTCTGGCGTTTGAAACTTCAGCTCGGTTTTTAACTGTATAAATATCACAAGCAAATTAAGTGAATTCTGGAAGGCCCAAGGGGCTAGTCGCGAAGCTCTGCCTTTAAGGCTTTCAAAAAAAATAGCTCAGCACTGGGGTTAAGTAGTTTTCAAACACCGATGGGCAGTTTCCATTCGCAGCAAATGCTCTTTAAATAAATAATCTAGATGATTTTCTATTATATTTAAATTTTAGTCACAATCAACGTTAAATGATAAGAGCTGTGGTAATCAAAATGCATTCCACTCAAAAAATTTTTCTGTTCGAATATGTATCGGACCCTAAATCAAAAACCTTCTCGAAGGTAGGAAGAGTAAGATCATTTAGAAAATAAAAGTAAGCATAGGTTGGGTCCTTTTTTAATGAGAGACTTATACCAAGAAAGCGACTTAAAATTTGTTTGAGTTGCGATTGCTTTTTTACCTAGGGTGTGATATGTACTAGTTTTAGGTGACAGTTTGCTGATAAATAATTTAACAAACAACAAGAATTGCCGGGATTTCAGCTTTTAAAATTCTTGATCAATTTAAGTGAGTCGGTAATCAATTATTTCATACCCTCGGCATACATTTTTTGGTTGTCAGTATGTAGCACGTGAAGCCAAGGCGTGTACATTTGCGTAATTAAAATTCTGTTGTCGTAATTCTACAAATCTTTCAAGTTTGTCACTTTTACTTTCATTCGTATGTAGATTTTTTTCTATATATGTAAATGATTTTTTGTATTGTTACACTTTGAAGGTCGCCTAAAAGTATTAAAAATTTCGGAGCTAAAATAAACTTCAAACCAGCTTTTTATTAAATCATGAGAGCAATTTATTAAATTCGAGAGGGCGTAAAATGCGTTTAGATACTACTTCATTTGAGAACTCATTGTAATTAATTTTTAATAGTAGTTTTTTTTTACCGATAATTCAAGATCAAAAGAGCTATCCGTGTTTACAGTTTCTGAAGTACAGTTTATGCTTTCTGAAGTACAATTGATTATTCTGAAGTACATCTTACATCTTCTGAAGTGCAATTTACTGTTTCTGAAATAAAATTGTTTATTCTGAAGTACATTTTACAGTTTCAGAAGTAAAATTGATTATTCTGAAGTACATTTTAAAGTTTCTGAAACACAAATGACTATTCTGAAATAGATTTTACGGTTTCTGAAGAACATTTTACGCTTTCTGAAGTACACTTGGAAAAGGTGTAATACTTGAGCATAAATATGGAACTTTTTTTGCTGACCTAACCAAATTTTTTTTTAAATTTAAGCTATTTTAGTTTCCGAGAAAATGAGTGTGATAAAAAGAGTTTCCGACGTGCTTCGTATCAGAACCGAGTGCTCTCCCACTGCTCTACGATACTGGCAAAGAAAAGGGGCTTAAGTGTATTTAGTGCCTTGAAAATATTCAATTGGTTAACTTTGTTGTGCGCATTTTGACTTGACAATTTGAAAACCCATTTAAAAGCCCTCTCTAAATAGTGTCTAGCAAAATCTCTTCACATTAAGGGAAAAAAGTGGAAGATTTTGGTGGATTTGCCCCTATAACCAGTTCTCGCCAATCAATGGGTAATTAATCACTGAAATCCATGCGCAGTCCGGTTGCCGAATTTCTCTATAACTTATTTGGTTAAAATGTACAAATCAGTAATTGTGATGAAGGCGAAAACAAAAATCCATCAACGTGGATCTGCAAAATGTATTAGACAAATCTTTTGGCGATTTGCGCTACTCGTGATTATCTTTGTTTCTTTTTTTTTAACAAAATTGCAGAGGGAAATAATAAAAAAAATAAATTCGATAATTTCAAAATCCGCTTAAAATCTATGTTTGAATATTTAACTTAAACTCAATTGTTGCTTCGTTTGAACGAAAGTAAAAAATAACTTAAATAATTAAAACGAAAATGTTGTTATAACAAATATGAGTGGTTTAATCTAAGATCGAAAATCAGCACAAATTCATACTGAGCTTTTAGAAAAAAAATACAGTGTCTAACTATTTACATCTATATGTAGCATTGAAACTAATATTTAATTTTTATTTTTTTTTCTATTTTCAGTTACGTAATTTCAAATTTCAATTTAAACTGTGAAATAGAATTACTCATTCAAACTATTAAGAAAATAGACCATATCATACATACCAAAAAAAAGCTAAGCTTACCACAAAGTATTTCTTGTAAATTGTGATAGAAATCAATAAACATAGTGAAAAATATTTTCATCTAAGAAAAAAGTAAAATAAGTGAAAAACTTTAAATATAATCAAAAACATAAATACTACTGTTTGTGCAAGAAAAAAAAATTTTAAAAGTGAAAATAAAAAACAATGCAAAATAATAATTGGCTTGCCGATAGTTGATGTGAAAGAAAAATATTCCAAATTATTAATACTTAAATGCAAGTAAATGGATATGCTAAAAAATTAAAGTAAACCTATTCGAATTGGAAGTGAAAAAATTGGTAAAGCACAAAACCAAAATAAAATCGAAACGATTGTACGCATTACGATTTAAAAGCGGATTAAATTTGTGAAATTTTCAGGTTGGCAAACGAAGAAGCAGCAGTTAGTATGTTGTATTGGAATAATCAAGAATAAATGGTAAATAATTTAGTTAAGTTAGCTTTAGAACAGAATCACTTACTTTAAAATGAAAATATCTGAAATTTACTAAGTGGCTAGGTTATCGAAACCACTTTGTAATCCTCCCTCTGAACTATATATACATATGTACATGCAAACATATGAGGGATTCTATCCGAATTTTGATTTTACTAAATTGCAAATTCTGAGGTTTTAAATAAGCAAACATTTAGTTTTATAGGGTGTGCGGTAAATATACCAAAAGACACATCCTAAAATTAAAAATTAAACAAAATAAGCTGCTAAAAATGATGTTTGATTTTTCATGGCGTTTTACAACCATGAAACTACGCACGCAAAAATCAAGTCAGCTTCGTATCGGATGGCATATTTGTTTATTTTCAAAACGATGAAGTCAAGTCGCATCTGCAGCTTAATTGCTGTTCCCAATAAATCGCCTTTTTGTTTGTTACAGCTCAAAGAGTGAAAAATCATATAAACAACCATAACAATTGAACAAGTGAATGCCGCTCTTTGCTAAGTCGACAGTTGCAAAGAGGAGTGCATTTTCAACAAAATTTCTTCATGTGTGTTTGATAATTTAAAACTTTCCTATGTCTAACCTTAGATATAAAGTTATTACAAGAGGAAGCCACACAAGAGGATTGAAGTTATTCTACTATTGTGGCTAAGGGGGAAGTGAAAGCAGTGTTAAGTAATCTAAAGATTTCGAATAAAATTTTCCTCCCCTATCCTCGTCCTCTTGCCAGAAACTTTTATGTGCAATTTTTTCGATTTTAAGTTGATAACATCCCAGGATCAATCATAAATAATTTTCTACAATCTACTAAAATCCGAAGTACCATGCTTAGAAGGGAACCGCAATATTTTGCAATCTAAGTAACCTCAATCAGTCAAAATATACTGATTTTTCAAAAGAACTTCAAACTTGATTTCCCAACATTTTTTGTCGCATTCATGCTTCTGGCGGGAGACCGACATATTCATACAATTGTATTTTATTATGTGTAAGAATGTATGTTAAAGTGTAAGTTATAAATAATCAGAGTTCACTTTAATTGACTTCATAAAATTAAATAATGTTTGCGTTGATATTGTTTTTTGCTTTGATCGCCCTGGTTGATTCATACTCAGCTGGTTTAGCTAATTTTTAAGTCACAGAAAATTAATAAAAAAAATATTTTTAATACTTGTTCATAAAAGATATGGTCCATTGTTTTTAATGAATTTAATGAACTATTCTGGCTATCGATACCAAACTTTTGTCGATAGTTTTGTAATGATAGTTTTAGCGATCAAGAATGGGAACCCAATATCGTATCGAGCGGAAGGAGCATGAAAAAGAAGAATAGTCATTAAGTATTTGTTGAACCTTTTACTATTGTTACTACTTAAATATAGCTCCAACTGGAAACACCGCCGCAAAGCGTTCTCTACTTGGTGCTTCTTTCGGAGTGGGGGTAAAAATTTATTTCGCAATCATGGCAACCGTGTGATGTGTTATTGTTCAAATACGGGTGAAGTTTGAGTCTGTAGAGTTTTTGCGAAAACGATAATGTAAAGTAGTAATTGAACGTTACTTTTAAGGTCCAAAATAGATGTGCGCTGGAGTTAATTAATAAAACTGCTATAATGCATTAACTGATTTGAGTTGATACTCACCACAAAAAACATTCATCGCTAATTTAATCTCAGATATATATCAATGTCTTGTACTTGAATTTACTCAAGTACTTTTGTTATCAATGCAACAAAACAAACAAAATTAGGATCACATCTAGCCACTGGCTAATAAAGATTACGTTGACACTTTGTAACAGTTAGGCAAGCACGCGCGACCGGACGATAAGCTCCCAATCGAATATTTAAAAAATGTGCTTACAAAGTGAAACATAAACAAAATATACTTTATATATAGAACCCGTCGTGGAATTCTCTAATTTTTCAATCATTTCATAAAAAACGAAAGACGAATATCTTAGGGTTGCAGCTGCATTTCATGTAGCGGTTTCTCCCGAATTGAAGATGCTGAACCTTAAATCGATAGTACCAACGAAAACTCTTTAGGCAAAACTAGAAATATCGCATCGCTCAAAAATCTTAAAGTGCCAAAGATCTTAAATAAGGGTTAACCAAATATTTATGACTATAATTGAGATCAAGGCGAAGCAAAGGGTAAAAATCTGGATACACATTTAATCACGCGAGTTACATTCCATTAATCCCCACTCACTCCCATTTTCAAACTTCCCCCAAATATGTTCTCTTTAGTTCTCTTAATGTTTAATAATTCGTGGTTTCACAGTTAGTAAATAAGACTTTGTATATATAAGCCTTGCTTTGACTAGGCTAAGTTCTATTTGGATTAAACAACGAAGACGTAAGTTTAAAATCGATGTTTTATTTAATATCAAAGTGGGTTTAAATCTACGAAGTTATTTCGCGTACCGAAAAAGGGGATAAAATATTGGGGAGTTTTGTTAGGAGAGGTTCACTTTTTAACCATGTTGAAATAGCTTCTCAGTGCCAAAAACAATGAAGGCTGTCAGACCAGGTTAAGCAATATCAACATGATTAAAAAGTGAACTTCTCCGAACAAGAGTACCCACTTTATCGGTTCGAACATCTCACTGTTTATCCAGATTGTTACCCATTGGTGGTTGACAGGGTCGGTTTGTATGAATATGTGTGTGTAATAAAAATCACAAGTTTATCGGAAGCCAATAATATTAATAATAATACCGACAAATGATAAGGAATGAAGTAAGCTCGTACGTATTTCAAGTGTTTTAAAGTAAAAACATATCTACAGCTAGTAAAATACATAAAACGTTCAAAACAGCCCAATGGTCTTGGATATACTAAAGTGCTGCATAGGTGTTTGACAAAGCTATATTTTAGGTGCTGGGTCAGGGTTTTTCGATACTGATAAAAGTTAACAAACAAAAATCAACTTGACTATGTTAAGTTTTACAATTAACCTTAGCACGAGACTTCAGACTTTTTGCTATATTCAGGCGCATTCATATCTATAGAGGTTGAAAAGAAACACTTGATTGCCTTTAAAAATATTTTTTTATCATTTATTGGAGCTTAACTGCCTATGCTTTCTTTTTCTCTCAATTCCTAGTTACAAACATAACCGGTAAATTATAACAATGTGTAATCAAACTTAAAAAAACTGCAAATATGCAAGAGATTTTAAACTTTAGAACAAAAAGTCATAACTTAAGATAAGTTGTTTGGCAAATTTCCAATAATAATTGTTAGTACAGTTAGTACATACATACATGTCTATACTCGACTTTACAAAATACTCATTAGAGGGCTGCCGTAGTAAAAATGAATGAAACCAAGTTCAAAAGTTCATGGTTTATAAAAATTAGTTTATATCGGATATCAAAGCAACGCTATTGTTAAATATTCAATGGTTTATCCACATTACTGATTCTGGCAAGAGGGCGATGATATATATAAATACAATAAAATATTAGAAGAACATCACATTTGATAGATGCAGGCCTAGAACTGTTAAAACTTACTGACGTCTATGAAATTTGTATTTACCATGTCATATAATGCATTGACTCAGCTTTTTATTTTCTACCCGTGAATTATATTTTGAATAAACAACACTGCTTTGTTATCTCGGAACACCTACAGCAATACAAATGTAATTTGAAATAAATGGAAATTATTTTACGCTGATAAGATTCGTTTCACTTATCTGTCTGGCAACAAAAAATGTTACCTTTTTTCAAACATTTACACCCATATATGTATGTATATATGTAACAACGTGATATCTTTATATATAACTATATGAACTGAGGTGAAACAATTTGTTATGTGTCACAGAGCGAATCGCTCTACCGGTTTTCACAAAATTTAGAAGTCGAGGTAGACGTGAATATTGGGGGAACACATAACCCAATAACGCTTAAACGTACCAGATAATAGGCGTAAATAGTTTTTTGTTATGCCTACATCTGGAAGTGTGAACATTTTGATTTTATTCCAATTTTTTAATTTGTGGTTCCAAAAACCTGGACACTTACAGAAAGCCATAAGTCAGTTCCTTGATATAGTTGTTGAAGAATTAAAACATTTTTTTTTTGTTTGATCAGGGCACTGTATTGCTATATATAAAACATACAGAATTACTTGCTATCATTTTTGGAACTCAACAGAACATTGAGCTCTATTCATCCATACAGAGCACTTTTATATATTGTTAAATTGGTAACGATATTTTGATTATTGAGCCTTCTTACCTCGAGTGTAATAAGAAGTTCGTTTGCTTAAACCGATTGGAACTAACAACAATCGTCACTTTCAATTTGGAACAATGTCTGTGGGCTCATATATACATACATGCATATGTACTGAGGAACTGTTTGCTTCAAATTTCCTGGGGTTAGTTAAGAGGTCACATCTTCTAATTCAATTAAAAGTAATTACAGCGCTCAGTGCCACACACACTAAATGAATGCCAATAAATTTTAATTAAATATCTGAACAATTTTTCTCAGCTATTTACTTCAACTTGTGCCACTTTTCGACGTTATACGGGCAAATCCAGAAAACCTTCTACTTTTTCGATATTCTATAGCTCTATCAAATGGATCAGGTGAATCTGAGTTATACAGTCATAACTTTCTTTTTGAATTAGAAAAAAATAGGTCCCGCCGTCAAGCAGACACCGGGTTGTCTTCGAACCAAAATGATAAGGGATGACGAAAAGCGTAAATAGAAAATTTTCTAAAATGAAAAATCTCTGTAATTTTTAGAAATGATGTATCAACTGGTCTTGAGTTCGTAAAAGCTAACAGAAATATGTGAAATAGTTTTTTTCTTTTCATTCATTTACCATACATTTGGTAATATAATGTGTACAAGTATACATATAGATAGAGTTTGCTCTATTAATTCCTTTTGTTTATACTACGCTTTATTCGATCCATAATAGTCCCTTGTATACTTGGTAGGGATAATTTGTTTGGTGTAATTATATGAGTAGGACGACATACTTATCTGGCGTACGATGGTTTTTCCACAGGACATGTTCAAACAAATGTGAACATTTCAAACCAATGTAAACAGTTCAAGCGATATCTGATCGCAGTAGCATGCTCCTATGCGACTCATCGCGTATTCCTCCTAAAGTAATCGCATTTCTCGCAGTGTACTAAAGTCACATTCAATTGATTGATATGAACGTGGTGGCGCGCCACCAACAGCAAACTTAAGCCACAATAATTGGTCACTGGTTATGAACGTCTTGTCTTCAAGCAATTAGCACAATTTCAATACAATCATACATTAATACTAGGGTCCTTGCGAATATTCCCAATAAACAATGAAGTAAGTTAGTTTATTAAATAATATTTTCCAAACGTTGAAATCAATGTTTTCCAAACGAAAATATGTTTTCACAATTGTATGATAGCTTTGGGGAAGTAACTTGGGATGAAGTTTCTAAAAGGTAAACATTTTGGCAGTTTTCAAAAATTAATTTTTTAAGACTTTCCTGATTTCTTTAACGTTTTGGAAATATTCAAACATAATCGAATGGGTTTATTAAACCATGTCTTATATATTCAAAAGGAGTGTGTGGAAACGCAGTAGAAGCTTGTTGGAAATCGAGAAGTTAAGTGGCTTTGACAATGCAGCTCCTTCTTGCAATGGATGACAACTGCAGTCCGGATTGTGAAGCTCAGAATCAACAAGGTTATTTTATTAAAATTGCATATTTATACACAGCTGTGTTCACATTAATAGTACTGAAATTTCAAAGTATACGCAAAGTTCCGAAAGGTTAATTAAATTTTAAAAAATTGGCATTAAAACCTGCAAAAGTTCGGCAGAGTTTCTAAAAAACATTTGAGTACGCTGGTTTTTAGACCAATCAATTTTAGTATAATAATATGCAAGAACTTCTTCGAACATTTTTTCGAATTTTCAGAATTTAACAAAATTAAATTTAGTGTGGAAGAAAATTTTGAACAGCGGCTCTCTTCAATCTCTCTCTAACTACCTTCGTTATACCTGAGATATGGAAACAAGCGATTGTAGTTCCCCTATTAAAACCAGGGAAGCCGGCGAACCTAGGAGAGTCTTATCGTCCGATATCCCTCCTTTCGCCGGTAGCGAAATTGCTAGAGTCCATTCTGCTTCCTTACTTCGTTACAAATGTAAAATTGGCCGATCATCAACATGGTTTTCGCAAAAATCACAGCACGACATCCGCTTTGAACGCCATTACAACGCAGATTAACAACGGTTTGAATCAAAATCCACCAAACCATAGGACGGTTCTCGTGGCACTTGATCTGTCAAATGCATTTGACACGGTCAATCACGCCAGTCTCCTCCGACATCTGGATGAGACACCGCTACCTGCCAATGGTCGACAGGCAACAGTCAAATTTAGGAACAAGAAATCTAGACCACGAAGAATAAAACAAGGGGTGCCGCAAGGTGGTGTTCTCTCTCCCCTCTTGTTTAATTTCTATATTTCGAGACTTCCCCCCCCCACCAGAGGGAGTCTCCATTGTTTCCTACGCTGACGACTGCACGATAATGGCCTCGGGCAAGGGTCCCTCCATTGATGAACTCTGTATTAGAATCAACAGTTACCTCCATGACCTTTCCAGCTTCTTCACCGAGCGTAATCTGACCCTGTCCCCGACTAAATCTACGGCGACCCTGCATGGAATGCGCAGATGGGGCAAGAGTTAAATGTCCACATAGATGGAGTACCTCTACCTACTGTCAACCACCCAAAAATCTTGGGTGTGACATTTGACAACGGCCTCGCCTTCGCTGGTCATGCCACCGAAATAGCCTCAAAGGTACAGAGCCGCAATAAGATCCTCAAGTCACTGGCCGGCAGTACTTGGGGAAAAGACAAAGAAAAATTGCTTGCTACATATAAGGCTATTGGCGGGCCGGTTATTGACTATGCTGCGCCTATATGGTCGCCCAACCTTTCTGACACCAACTGGAGGAAATTGCAAGTCTGCCAAAACACCGCCATCAGAACTGCTACGGGATGCCTGCTTATGTCATCTGAGTCTCACCTCCATCAAGAGGCAAAATTGCTCAATGTTCAAGAGCACGCGGAACTCTTGAGTAGACAGTTCCTTCTGAACTGTCATAAACCTAGTCATCCAAACCGACATCTTTTGGATGTAGCACCGCCCCCCAGAGACATAAGGAGACATCTCCGTAAGCATTACGATGAGATCCGGCATCATATCTCTTTGCCGTTTGATCTGCGGAACCATAGACGGACTATAAATGACCTCCACACTGAGTCGGTAGACAGATCCCTCAGATCTCGGCCTGTGAATCCCGTTATTAATACTCAACCACCTGATTTGGCTAAAGAGGAGCGTGT
This sequence comes from Merzomyia westermanni, assembly GCA_949987695.1. Classification (NCBI taxonomy): domain Eukaryota; kingdom Metazoa; phylum Arthropoda; class Insecta; order Diptera; family Tephritidae; genus Merzomyia; species Merzomyia westermanni. Next base: position 53,715,536 of record OX465288.1, read on the forward strand.
ACTTCCGAGGGAGACTAGAGTCATACTAGCACAACTTCGCTCTGGATATTGTAATAGGTTAAACTCTTACTTATCCAGACTGAACCCCAACATACCAAATACATGCCCTGCATGTGGTATGACCCCTCATGATACCATACATCTCTTTTCCTGTTCAGTTGAACCCACTCTTCTAACACCCACATCACTCTGGTCCAACCCTGTGGAAACTGCGCGTTTCCTCGGACTTCCGTTAGAAGAGCCTGATGACAATTTAGAGTGATCGAGCCCATTGGGCAGGGCGAAGCACTGTTAACAACAACAACAACAAAAACTAAAATTGTCTGGACTATAAAATTGGTACATAACGGTTGTTATGGAAATTAAGTATAGGTCGTATTTAACCATTAGCATTGTACACGAATAACCATTATCAAGATTTTTATTTTTTTTTTGTCATTTTTGACTAGATGGACAGGATTTGAAGTAGGTCTGTATAGATTTTTATATACTTACATAAGTATATTAAATAATAACTTTATCCTGAAAACGAATGTTAGCATAACAAATTTGGAATTTAATATACATATCTGATGTATGTATATATAAAATGACCAAAACAAACAAAAAAATTTTGATAATGGTTATATAACCAAAAAAATATTTCTTATAATAATGGTTAAAGATTCCCAAATAGTTTAAAGGTCATTTTTCGCGGCCGCCGTGGCGTGGCGGTAGTGTTGCTGTCCTACCACACCGAAATTTCAAGGTTCGAGCTCTGGTAGAGGTAACATTAAAGTGGTTTGGAAAAGTTTTTTCAAAACTAGGTCGCCCCTTGGCAGTGGCTTGGCAAACTCTCTATTTTCTGCCATGGAAGGCTTCTCAGCAAAAATTCATCTGCTTTGCAGATGCCGTTCGAAATCGGCTTAAAACTGTAGGTCCCACCAATTGGTAGAGAAGTTCGGCCCTAATTTCCTCAGGAGGTGTATATAGCGCTAATTATTTATTTTATTTTTTTTTTCGCTCCCTCCCAATTTCTGCCAATTTCTAAAATGTAGTGAACTTTCCTGAACTTTGTGTGAACTTTGAAATATTATTTTATGTAGTTTCTGTTATACAATTCGCTCTATTTTAAATGGAAATTTTTAAAAACACAGCTTCTTCTTATTTTGTCCAACGATATCTTATTGATTTCACTACGATTGTTGTGAACAGTATGTCTTACTATTATACTACCCAGTTGATTAAATTAAAAATATGTTGATTACATTTCTTTTGTAAATTACTTCCTTAATTAATATTTACTTTATTATACTTAAATTTTAAAAAAATATAAATTGTATTGAAGTAAATATAAAATATATTCGAAAATAACTATAATAATTTATTTAATAAAAAGTTGATAATAAACCAATTTTATTTTTTATGAATATGGGGGTAATTATATAATTTCTTATGGCGTTTTCTTTTGAAAAAAAAATGTTACCCTGTTGGTTATTATCATCTCTCTATCTGTCAGGTTTGTTTGCTCCCTTAAAAAATACTTTGTTATGATTGATCAGGACGCCACTATCTACAAAATCAGCCATTTTGCAAAGCGCCAGGTTACCTAGGTCAAGAGATTAAATTTAAGAGGGTAACACTAGGGTAACATTTTTTATTGAAAAGAAAACGCCATTAATAAATGTATCTATTTTTTAGTCCTCTCCCCTTTAAGTTTTTCAACCAATTCTACGTTAGTGAAATCTCCAATTCTTACTGTACAGGGTGGCTAATGAAAGCCGCTACCAAAAAAAAATTAAATAACTTTTTTTCTATTTAATGAATGTGGTTAATTTTTTTTTTATTTTGCAGATTGACTTTTACATTTAACAAAAATGGATAACTGGGACACTGAAACAAGAATTTGGATTGTCCGCCGCTATCACGCACTGGAGTCCGTAGTTTCGGTTCCAAGAGAGTATAGGCGCACGTTTGGCGGCAATCCTCCGAGCAGATGGACCATAATAAGACTTGTAAACAATTTTGCCGAGCATGGGACAGTCAACAGAAGACCTTACCATCGAAACCCTTCAGTTCGAACGGAGGAAACAATCGCTGCTGTAGCTGCTGCCATACAAAACAATCCACGTGTTTCGACAAGAAGCTTATCTGCTCAAATGGGTGTAAGCAGACAGTCATTACAGTCAATTATGCACAAAGATTTGGACTTATTCCCATATAAAATTCAAATGGCCAACAAACTGAACGCTGCAGACTTGCCGATTCGCTTGGAATTTCGCCAGAAGATGCTTCAAATGGTCGAAGAGGATGGAAACATGTTGAACTGTCTTTTCATGTCTGACGAGGCTCATTTCGATTTAAACGGCAACATAAACAAACAAAATTGTCGAATATGGAGTGCTTCCAACCCACAGATACTCCATGAGACGGAATTGCATCCACTTCGTGTCACAGTGTGGTGTGCAGTTTCATCTTCGAAGAAAACGGTCACACCGTTACGGTTACTGGAGACCGTTACTTGAGCATGTTGAGAGAGTTTTTCTATCCAGAACTACGCCGAATGAGAATTTCTTTCAACTCTGTGTGGTTTCAGCAAGATGGTGCAGCTCCTCATATAGCCCAACCTGTTATGACAGAATTGCGACGAAAATTTCCCAATAAGCTGATATCCAGAAACTCCACATTCCGTTGGCCACCCAGGTCGCCTGACCTTACTGCACCTGACTTTTTCTTGTGGGGTTATTGCAAACAGGAAGTCTTCAAAGCAAAACCAACAAATTTGAATGAACTAAGGCAATCCATTCGAGAAACAATTGCGGCTATTCCTGTCTCAACTCTCCAAGCAGTAATGAACAACTTTTTGGTAAGATGCCGCACATGCATCGACGAGCAGGGGGGCATTTAAATTCCATTATTTTTAAAACTAATTAAGCTATATTTAATAAAATTTAATGGGCTTTAACATGAATAAAAGAAAAATGAATTCCATACACTGAAAAAAAAATTATTTGAGTTTCTTAATGTAGCAAAATTCATCAGCCACCCTGTATATATGTATGTATGTATGTGTATGTATACAATTCAATTCTCTAATGGCGGTAATTGCAATTTCAGCCAGCATTGTTTTCTTTTTTTATATCGAACAAAACAAACATTTTGGGACAAAGTTGTAATATAGTAGTTTATCCATTCATTGCACTTCCGAGATAGAACTTCAGCTCATTGACGGCAGGCTTCAGTCTGCGGTAATTGGTACGATTTGTAGGAGAGCACACTTATGGCATTTTCTTTTCTAGAAAAATTTTACCCCGGTATTACCGTCTCAAATTGTAGCTCTTGATCTATCTAACCTGACGCTCTGCAAAAGGGCTGATTCGGGGAGGCTTGTGCTGATCCGATCATACATTTTGTGCACAACCCAATACAGTTCCTGGTGATTTGTGATTCCTATCACGGAATATTCTCAGGAGTTACAGTGAGGTTTCCACCGTTATCAAATCGGGTTAATAAACTCGTCTTTAAAAAGCACATTACAGTAGTTTACCAATTAAATTCTACGGACTATGTAGGTATTTATCTTTTCATGCATACAATGGTAGCTTGTGTGAACTCCAAGTCAAATTTTATCATTTGATCTTTATTACACATTACTGTTGTTGTTTTTGTAAACATATATCTATGTATGTATTCGTATGAGTTCTTTGTCTGAGCTTATCGGACTTCTCTACGAGAACAAACATTAAGTAAAGAATTTTCCCTTAGTGTACTCTCTTTTAATTTACTGCAATTCATCCCGCTGTTTGGCTAGTGTCAGTAATAAATTGCATTTGCACCGCTCTGGACGATTTGGAAATTTTCTAAAGTTATTCACAACTAGTAAACAAACACAAAATCACGCACATTCGTCTGCACATTTTATGTTGTAAATGTTTGATTGCTTTGAAAGTTTAATTGACTTTGCATTGTTTGGGGCGTGAATCGAGTTTACAGCGTAGGTCAATCCACTGCATTTTCCATTTGGTTGAATGTGACTTTTGACCAAATGGTGCAGAGTAGTGCATAGTAACGCTTATATGACCTATAACTGATAGATGTATATTGGAACGATTTTTCGTCATCCCTTGTCAAATTTGGTTTTGAGACAAACCGGCTTCGGCGTTGTGCCATCATCAGTGTCGATTTTCGTTCTGATCTGTTGTGGTCGTTTGTCTTGTATTTATAGTAGGTAGCAGGTAACGTCAGCATGGGTGTCTGTTTGTGTACGTGTGTGCATGTGTTGTGTGTGTACATTCAGAAACGGGGGTGGTTTGCATCGATCGGTTTTTTTGTGGTTGACTGCGGCAGGTAAAAGTTGGTGATTTTTGTTGTTTGACCTTTTTTGCTTGTTTGTTGTTTTTGATCTTTTGCTGTTTTGTGCTTATTTGTCGGTGCGTGTGTGTTTGTTGTACCTGAGTGGTTGCTTTGTTTTTTGTAAACCAATTTTAAAGGTTCAAATATTGTGTCGGAAACAGTGTTTGTCTGTTCGTTTATTATTCTACCGTCGAATGTTTTTTGTTTGTAGATTTCCATGTTTTCGAGTACGTTCAGACGTCTGCCTTTTGCTTGTACATGTAGGACCTTGACTGTTTTTTTGATGTTTCCGGGGGGGCATTTATTCTCAGCCATGTGATTCGCAAAGTTGGACTCTGGTATGAAGGTTGGAGTCCGTATCTTTTTGTTGTAATCTCTAATGTGTTCTCTGAACCTCGTTCTTACTTGTCGTCCGGTTTGTCCTATGTAACTTTGCTGGCATTCACAAGTGAGCTTGTATACACCATGGCTGCTAAATGGATCTTCTGAGTTAGTTTTGGTTCTTAGCTTCCGTCCTAAATTGTTCGATGTTTTGAACGCTGTGTTGATGTTGTATTTTCTAAGGAAATTTGCTAATTTATATGTTGCCCTTCCAGTATATGTCATTGTCGTCCAGGTTTGTGTACTTTCTTCTCCATTTTTTCTTTTTTGTTCTCTAAGGTCTCTCCTGAGTTTATCTACTAGTGCTTTTTTATATTCGTTGTTTGTAGCGATGGTATATATTATTCCAAGCTCTCTTCTATATGCTTCTTGTGTAAGAGGTGTTCTTTCCAATCTTTGTACTAAGTGCCTTAGCGCTGCATTTTTATGTTGTTGTGGGTGGTTCGAAGTATTATGTATTATTGTGTCGGTGGCCGTTGGTTTCCTATACATGTCGTAGTTGAATTTATTGCTAGCTTTATGATACTGAATAAATGAATTTGAAAAGTAAATGCAATTAACGAATCTGCTCACAGTTCATGTAACTGCACTGTTTTAATCACATTTTTCTTCACATTTATTGATTGATACCTGGCCGCTCTAACGAGTTTACCGTATCCAAAATATTTCGGTAGTCATCGTTTAGAAGCACCATTGCAGCAAAGGATAAACGCGTACATACATTTCGTCTGATGTTTCACACAAGATGTGTCACTGCTTTTCTACAGGATATGTATCCAAAGTCTTTTGAGAAAGATATAAGCAAATGTTGTTAATAAAATTCTGTTTGAATGTTAGGTATAAATCAGTTATATCAATACATACACTGAAGATTTGTGCTGGTGTGAAAATATGCAAAGTTGCAAAGTACTTTAATAATTTCAGTGAAAATCAATTTTTTACTTTTTTTGAAGCATTCTTATATACATATACTGTAGATTTTGAAAGCTTACAGGGTATTAAAACATTCTGCATGTCAGTTACATAGAGTGCATGTTTAGAAAAAAGTTCAGCAGAAATGTTCCAAGCTCATTTAGAAAGATTTGTGTTTATTTATTTATTTATTTAATATATTTAGACATAGTAGTTTTTTTTTTAATTTCGTTCCAGTCGATGTTAAATTTAGCTTATTTTATTGATACAAACAGCTCTAACCTTAATTAAACCAGCTTCACTGTCAAAAGTCCTCCGTGAACTGCTTGGCGAACTTATTTTAATTGTGCACAGTATGACAGGTTTGAAAACCTTAGCTCCCGGGATAGGAAAAAATAGAAGAAATGAGATCTGAAGGTCTGTCGAGACCGGCCAACCACACATCTAGCGCGACTGCAGTGGAAGCTACCCCTCGAACCTTCTAGTCGTGCTTATAAAGAATATAATTGAGTTATGGCCGTAAAAACTGATCATCTTACAAAATTAATCGAGCAATTGTCATTTGAAATAGACATAAAAGATAAAGATGAAGATCGGAATATACTCATAATCTGGCCATTCTTAGCACAGGGTGACTAACAAAACTCTTCTTAGCTAACATTGTGAGATTACTAAGAGTACTTTTATGTTTAAATGTTTAAATGAATATATGCATGTAAGTTCCTTTCTATGTGCCCATATATATGTTTTCGTCTGTCACTGCAACATTTTAAACCATTTTTCCGCTGAATTGCAGTTCAGTGCCCTTTCGTGTGCAGAGTTCACGTGAGAAACCATGCTCGCTTTTACTAGTAAAACATATATGAATGCACGTGTTTTTATGTATGTACGTATATGCTTATGAGTGGGAACATAAAAATTTTGATATGAACATATTTTAGTTGTAATACTTTGGAAAATGTTATCAGCTGCCGGCCAAACGGCCAAACACAAATGCACCTGAAGCATATGACCATAAGGTAATAATCGTTTTAGGGACAAACGGTGTTCACCCTCACACCTACATCCGTTTAGTAACGCCATTAAACTATACCCAACAGAAAAACTCGAACATATTAGAATTACATTTGGTTGGTGTTTGTATGTAAGCACGAGAATGTATAGTGTCTGCGCCCCAAAAATTAATACTTTATATAAGGCTACTTAGGGCTGAAACAATTAAGAAGTCCCTCACGAGGAGCATTTATCATATCGTCCTGCTACAGTGAGTAGCGACATTTAACGATAATCTGTATGATAGACTTCGACATAAATAGTTTAAAGATTTAAAATCCATCTCCTCCGTTGGTAATGCCATGTTCTGCGAATAAATTGAGATGCACCACTTAACAAAAATACGGCAGATATAACATGTCAAGTAAGGCTTTTATAAGGTCTTCAATTATGAGTAATACAGTTATTAGAAGAGGCTACATTGAATGCACCTAAATTATTACGAGGTTAATCGCTATCCGTAGTAAGCAGAGCTTTCGTATTAAGCGTTTATTGGTTCATCTTAAACAATTTTTTTGCGGGGTATATTTTATCCTTTTCCCTTAATGGGCTAGGCCTTGTTCAGTTTGAACATTTTATATCTTATGTTGGCACGCAACTCGAAAATTAGTGGTAAGTGGTTTATTTATGTTGTACGTGTTGTTGCCACATCAAAGTCTGCAGCAAACGCGTCCTTTCAACCCTAAACTGACATGCACCCTTCTCGCGTTGCAGCAATGCAATACTGCAGTTTAAATACGAAACTTTGTCGTTAGACATGCTCTGAAGGTAAAAAAAAAGTATCAAGGGACAGGCTACAAACCGTTTCGGAACATAACTACTCCAGTTGCACGCTTCTTAAGAGTAACCACGCAGTGAGCCATTTCTTTTTTGGTAACGCTAAACTCGTACCGAAAACCACTTTGTAGAAATGGTTCGCTTGGGTTTAAAATAAAAATGCATTAAGCATGTAGAAAACTTTTACACATAGTATTGGAAAGCTTTAATTTAAGCTCTTTAATATCAAAACCAGCATAACGGGTGAAACATTTCAGTGTTTGATTATTCCTGAAAATTAAAGATGTTAAGTTTCGCGCAAAATCCTAGCAATTTCATATCGCATCTTGCTGTACTTGATATGAAATCGCCACAAAACTGCATATCCGTAACAGTTTCAGAATGTTTAGAAAAAGCTTTGAGATATACATATGTTTTCAAATTCAACGTCTCAAAATTGTTAAGGAACGAAAAATTCAAGTTCAAACAATATTTGGTTTCCATTTTAGAATTGAAAAACATAAATGATACTTTTTTAAAGGGCTTTTTAATACTCCTCTTATTCCATCTCAAACTAGTTGAATAGTTGCGCTCAAGTTTGCGAAATATAGTTTTTTAAGAGCTACATGCCATTCATTGCTCCCACAAAATGTGCTAGTTTCGTTAAGCTTTACTAACAAATATGACATAGAAACACCTTTTAAAGCGGCACACCTATCACCAATATGTCAATTATACGTTTGTGTGAGTATTATATTCGTCTCTCTATGATGTCGATGCATACAAAAGTTCATAACAGCCAGGAGCGTCGGTGGCCAAACGAGGGATCCTGCATTCATTTACTCTCTTATTAATTCCTTTCAGCAAAATGTCATGAAACTAAGCCTTTAAAGTATAGAACGTATTTTACTAAACACAGATATAAATATTGTGCACTTAGATCGATTGTTTCCTATTTTAAACTACATCTGAATACATACATATGTATGCAGGTCATTAGAAGTTGAATTAATGAAAAAAATTTCTATTTCAACTTAAACATTTTACGGCATGAGTCAAAAACTGATGTCAGTCTTCACTCACTGGAACCGTGTAAAATGTACTCAACCTTCATATCGTAAATTAGTCAGCAATTGTAATAGTGATAGTGACCCATATCCCTTACATAATTTACAAATTAATGAGTTTATATCCCTTACATAATTTACAAATTAATGATTTTATAGATGAAATCCATTGAAAAGTTGATGCTTTTGCTCCTACGAAATAAACTGCGTTTTCGCTGAGATCTTATTGAAAGTTTAAAAAATTCTAATCCAAGCGGGCCCCATAGCCACACCGGCCTTAGTGCAACTTTGTCGGCTGAATTGTTCTGCTAATGACGAACCTGACGAAAACGGTTACGTAATAGTCTGATGTCCTGCTGTCCTGTTCGAATATGGCGTGCGTGACCGATTGCGATTTAGGGTGTTTCACGGGACAATTACTCTTCGTACAATTTTATCTACTTACATATACACCTAGGTGTATATGATAATGTTTATTATATAATTTTGTGCATTAAAATGATCATCTGGTCGAAATGCATAAAAACGGCTGCCATTTTGAAATCCAAATTTATTTAGTTTGAGTTTGAGCCTTTTGTCATACTAAAGGAGCTGTACCTTGATATTGCTGTAAAATTTAAAAACAAAAATTATAGTTCAATTACATACACTACTAGCAGACCCGGAAAACGTTGTCATATTATATCTATATTCATCTGCCTGCCCCACTTCTCTTTTTTCTTCATCCGCTTTTCCTCTTTCATATCGTCTATCTCTTATTCTTCTTACCCTATCCCACAATACAATGTAATAAAAACTCAACAAAATTGCGAAATCGTGACCTCTCAGCTGCCCTCATTTTTGGCGAGAGAAGGTCCAAGAAAGTACTTTTTACAGATTAGAAATCGGGTCAGCAGTTTTGGTGCAATTTATACACCGTTTTGGACGGTAGATCGAGTTCTCATATAATGAACTTTTATTTTATCTCTTGTAAAAGCGAATTTTTTTTACTCCTTTGACGCCCTTAATGATCGGTGCACCAAGGCGACCACCTCACCGTATTTGACACAGCTGATGTGTATATGCCGCATGTACTTTAATCGCATTTACCTCTAACCTAGTCAAACCAAGCATACATTGCAGCATTTCTTGGACATGTGAGATGCTTAAAATTTTGCTAAATCTGCATATTTGTCCAACACGCATCTTGTGTGGGGTACTTGAGTTTACATGCATATTCACTGCGGCGCTTAACAGAAGTTGCTGACAAAAAAAAGATGTCACATTCAACGTAATTGACTAACCCTCTTGAGTTAAGCTAACCTTTTGATCCAACAACAAACAAATATGCACTAATAACCAAGTAAGCTATTAGGGAATACGATATTGGGGAAGAGCAAAGCCAAAATGTTTACAAAACCATAATGAACAGTAGTTGAATGGAGGATACAACACCACCCTACCCATGGCAGACTTAAACTAATGGCAGCTAGCTCATCTTTGGCACGTCCATGATTTGCACACGGTACCGTTATACGCTTGAATGTATTGCTCTGTGTGTATGTGTGTCTGTCAATCACAGTACTTTATAGCAGTGCAACCAAAATTCATAGTGGAACAACACTTAAGCCTTGTTGCTCGTTGTGGTGACTCAAGATGAACATGAAAACTAGTTCTTTCAAGAGGATTCTTAGATGAAAAAACAAAATATAAAAAAACTGGAACAGTGCCTGACGAGAACTCGAGCAACGACAACAAAATTTACCAAAAGCACGAGTACAAAGATACACACATATGCACATCCAAAGGCTTATGGACAAGGTGTAATTTCAGTGCGAAAGGATATGCCAGCCGCAACGCGTGTTCAGGTGGAAGGATACGTTGTGTGCTGCATTCGAGATTTACCCCTAACATAAATGGTCCGATTGAGTGGATCCTAGCATCTGTGTGTGTGTCTATGAGTGCGTCAGAGCCTTACTGTGCTGTGTACATGGAAGCAATTAATGCAGCGAAAGGTGTGTAGCATGTAGTTTACAAAAAAAGAAAATAAGAGGAAAAAACGATGACAAAAATAGCACACCAACAATATAAGTGTAGTGTAACAACGAGAAACGGTTAATATAAGTATGTATGCATTTACTTTGAGCACCTTTTGCTCATCCTTCTGAGGGCAATTTAAAGTTTTTCGATTAAGAAACAAATTAATTTATTCTTTAAAACGAATTTAAGCTAAAAGTGCAAATTTATTGGAAGAAAATCATAAAAAGTAAACAATGTAAAACCCACTTTGCGTCAAAGTTTTTAGAGAATTGTTCCTACATGTGCTACAACTGAATTAAATAGCTATGAAAATCATGAAGAATAAGAAATGGAATTCTATTAGGAAAGCTGATTTACAAGAGTTTATTCCAACTAATTTTTTACCATATCAAATTCTTCGTTCCTTGCATTTACTATAAATTAACTATACAAATATTGATGTATGGAAATTTTCAGCCAAAAGTTAGCTCTGTCAAAATCATTGCTGCATTTTGTTTTATGTGCCTATCTTTTTTTTTAATGTATATTTTTACCGGGTTTGAAATCTTATAACTTTTGGTATTTAAAAGAGTTTTACGTTCCACAGGAAGGTACACCAGAATAGAAAACTGCCAAAAAATTCCGTCAAGTCATACAATTTCTTTTATTTGATCACCTTTTATAACTAACTAGAGGAACCGACAGAATTTGTCCTGCCCAGATATTTACCTGAATGGATCTAGAATTATTGGCATTTCCTATCCCTATCATTATCTCTATCACTATCCCTATCCCTATTCCCATTTCTATCCCTATCCCTATCCCTATAGATGTAACTGGTTCACACACACACAATTCTACTTCACTATCGATCGATCCATTATTGAGCTTTTCTAACAAAAAAAATAATTATAAAAATTCGGGAATTTTTCGGAAATTTTATTGGGTATTCTCCTATTCTGGTCAGAGAACAATCTAAATGAGTGTCAATCATCCAAATCGGTGCAGGCGTTCTTGAGTTATGAGCGTTGGAACTAACGTCACTTTCTTTTATATATATAGATTAAGTTTCAGCTATAAAATTAAAGAAAATGTTATCAGCAAAATCAGTCCACCCCAAAGTTCAACAGATTTTTGCAAATTTCGAAAAATTAGGAATGCAATGTTTGATGTATATTGGAACGATTTTTCGTCATCCCTTGTCAAATTTGGTTTTGAGACAAACCGGTTTCGGCGTTGTGCCATCATCAGTGTCGATTTTCGTTCTCGTTTGACAAGGGATGACGAAAAATCGTTCCAATATACATCAATCATTCACCCTGTCGGAAAAACAACAAAACAAAATAAAAAAATGCAATGTTTCTTTATTCCAGCCAACCATATTAACTGTTATTTATGCTATATAATTATTTCAAAAAGCATATATATCAAACACGTAAAAAAAAATAAAGATATTACCTTCATATAAACTCGAACTTTGAACCTCTGCCTTAAAAAATTCAAATTTAAACTTATTTACAGTTTTCATGCGATTATAGTACGTAATTATATTTTATTAGTTCTGTAATCTGGTTATAATTTAAACTAAACATTACTAATAAGTAAATATATTTCTCTTTTCTATTTTAGGTTAATGGTCAATCAATTTTCGCTTTATAAATTGTAAGTTTATAGTAATTATTAACTAGCTAAATATGTATTCAATTATTCAATCCTAGGCGGTTAGCCGCCTAGAAAATTTTGATACTTGCCTCATAAATGTTTTTCCTTGGATACTAGCAGAAAGAACCATACATCTTTTGGAGAACTTTGCTTTAAAGTACTCAAAATACCATCCCATCTACTGATGAGAAACTTACAATCCAAAATAGACCTTGATGGCAATCGTGTCACGACTATCGAGCTAGTATTTGAGCATACCGGAATAATATTAGATAAAGGACTGTCATTTCGGAAACTTACCACAAATCCTTCAAACTAAGGTTGCTCTAACCAGGAATGCACATTTTTATTGGTTTTTACAATCCCGAAATTTCCAGGAGATGGTTTTACAATCCAAGGAAACAAATAATTACTTTTTAAATAGGTTTTCTTTTATTTACAACGGAAGTTGTTTTATATGTAAAGAAATTAATATTAATCATATGTCAAATTCTTTCTCAAATGTTTTGTATTTTTCAAGCAAATTCTTCAAATTGTTTATGCAATTTTTAAAATTGATCATCTTCATAGACACCCTTTTTTATAAAAAAAATGTGTGTCATATTTTTGTTTGTCAGGTTGATAAATGCAAAATTCATTTGGAATATTGGGTTTTTTTTATGTTTCAAATAGGTGTTAACTCAGTTATTGTTATAAAAGATGAACATTTAAATAAAAAAGAAAATCGAATATTGAATAAACAAATGGAAAAATTCCGATAGAGAGTGCGGTATATCCACAGCTTGTTGCTAGTTGCACAACAACAAAAATCACATATATTTAGTTCGTAGTAACATTTTTCCAATCCTGAAACCCCGGCATTGTCAAAAAGAAAACATACCTAGAGTGAACACATTGTGCCTCAATACTATTTATATCATACTAAACGTCTATCCGCCCTTCTACAACTTTTGCAAATTTTTCTGCCAGTTATTAAACCATTGCTCACGTAATAAATGTTTAAGAAATAATTCACTTTCGATACTTAAATACATTTTACCCTGATACCTCACACATTTTGTTTAATAATAGATTTTAGTTTTAAGGTTAAGACTCGAATGGTAATTACTTTCTAGTATATATCTACCTACGAGTTGATTCGCAATTATCTCATGCATGGGCACATACTATGGTAAAAAAAGTGTCTGTTTCTATGTAATATTTTTTCTAACATTCATTCTGCCTTCTATTTCGCAATTTCATGCCATTTTTGTACTTTTTCGCATATGATTTTTCCCTTTCTGACCTTTAATGTCATAGCTGGAAGTAATAGAGTACAAGTGTATGGGTTGGGACATACGTGTATTACTGATATATTTACTTATGAATGAATATCCACATAAGAAACACATACATTTCTAATAAAAAATAAAGAAAAAGCAGTTGCCTGCAACATTTTGAAACCCCTGGGTGTGCTGCTTCTAATTTTCCGAGGCAATAAAGCTTTTTCTTTGCAGAAATATACGCGGAAGGCTTCCCACCACTTCCTTCTTCAATTTTGCATGTCCCCGTACTTGAACCAGGGACCTTCCTGTACAATTGACCAGCACACTTACTCTAAACTAAGGTAGCCGATTTCTTAAAAGCAAAAGGCTACCCCGTGCCAGTTACCAAGGAAATCAGTTGACTTAATATCGAGTATAAGGTTCCATGTAGTATATTATGCGATGGACACCCTGTAGAGTTGATAAGTCTACAGCCGACCGCATCAAGCAGGTGAAATGACTCTTAAAGTATTCGAGATAATTGTTATCTTTATTGTTATTCTAAATACGGATATAAATCAAGCGTGAGTTGGAATAAAAAAGTAAAGAATGGCTGGCCCCCCTCGGTGTTTCAATTGACACCATTTAAAGCTAAGAAGGAATAACTTAGGTTCTTTGCTACCAGACAGGCAAACTACTTCTGGTGTTAAGTGCCAGCTGATGACGATGATTTCCTACAGGGTATACTTAAAACACACATAAAAACTCATATTTGTATACTTAGCACGAATCGTATTCGAGCCCATTTGGTATAGAATCTGTTCAGGTGTCTAATTTCGCCAAGCATCGATTTGCTTTATTCATTTTTGTTGTTGTTTTATTATGTGTATTTCCGTTCAATAAACACAAAAAATAATAATCAAGCGCTACAAGAAAATGTATAAAAACAACAAAATAATACAAGGAAAATGAAAGGGCACTTATGAAGCAATAGTTTCAGGTGACGGGTAATATAAAGCGCAACGAAGTTTGAGGGGAGGAAGGTAAGTACTATGTGGTTGCGAAATAGCGACGTAAACTTGATGTTTGCTTGCATAAGACAAATACGAATACGAAATTTGAGTCGAATAATATTGGTGGTAGCTCATTAGGGAGCGCAGCGGGCTGGGCTTGAACAAAATGAGCAACTTAATAAGTGTAGCCAACGTAGACTATCTCAGTGACTCAAGCAAAGGGTGACTCGTGTTGTTGTTGGTTTTTATATACTAAACCAACTTGGCAGCCATGTCACTGTTGATAGTTACAAATTTGAAACTGTGAGGGACTTCTTATATTTGGGAACCAGCGTTAAATCCGAAAATAATGTCAGTCAAGAAATTCAACGAAGAATCACTTTCGCCAACTAGTCAAAATCGCCTAGGCGGTTAAACGCTAATAAATGGAAGCAACGTAAAATATTAGAACGTAGGGTTATTCTAAAATAATAGATGTTTGCTCCCGAATTCTCACATTAGGTAATAGTTCCTATTGTTCCAATTGCTTGTGCTTTAACCCCGAGCAGATCAGCTTTTCTATAAAGATGGTTTTTAAGTGCAGTAAGGTCATGCCCAGAAACAATCAATTTGCATCCTCCGCCATTGTAAGGTACTGGATCTTAACTATCATATTCCCAACAACCATTTCCCTCTTATTGTATGCCACCCTTTACTTAATAAAACTCACTATTTGGTATGTGTACCAAATCAGGGATAGAGATGTGTTTTACAACATTTTTCTTCCAATCCTTTTCCAAAATGTTGAGTAAATTTGAGTCCAAACTTCAGGAATGCGAAAAGAGAAACTCTCCCTGGGATTTTTTTAGAGGATTATTACCGAATTTAAAGTGGGAATCGTTAGCGTTTTTATCTGTGGAGTGAGGTCGTCAAATTGCTAAAAACCGAGTTCCGTGGTTAGTTTAGGTAACATCGTACATAAAGACTTTTGTCCGAAACCCCGATGCCGCTCGGAGCTGATAGAGTTTTCAAGACAAAATTTATGTAAAAAAGCACTACCTGGGCCACTCTGTATGTACAAAACAGTTTTGCATACTTATTATCGTTCGTGATGCATTCGTCTCAGCTACAATTCTTTCACCTCTATTCTTTCGCCGGGTTTTTACAAATAAAACTTTTGCCACTTTTGTTGGCTGAAACCTGAAACAGTATATAGCAACAAAACTCACAAGAAAACAAATAAGAAAAACGCTGTTTTTGGCTGTGCCAGAGGCTTTATACCTTTCATTAATACGCCACACGGCTTTTAGTTCGATCCTTTTTTACAATAAGCCCAGGCATCTGCAAAAAAGACCTTGTTTATCGGAAAATGGGTTGTATGGGGGCTATGTGATATATTGGTCCGATCTTACTGACCTCACTACGCATCCAATTAGCTCAAAATCTGCAAAATTTTAAGTTTCTAGCTTTATAATTGCAAGAGGTATAGCCCAAACCCCATTTATCGGAACAATCGATTGTATGGGAGCTATGGGTTGTATTGGTCCGATCTTGTTGCTTTCGACAAACAGACGGACATGGCTAAATCGACTCAACTCATCGCCCTGGTAGTTTCAGTATACTTATTGGATGGTCTATCTCTTCTTCTTCTCATACTTACAATTATCAGACCAAAGTTATAATACCATTTCATGTTCATGAAGGGTATAAAAACAAAAGACCTCGTCAGAAAGGTGAACAAAAAAATATTTCAATGAAAAGTGGCAATTGCTCGGATTGCTTGCCGCTGCCACACCGATGTAACAATGACACTGGCTATAAACCACAGCAACAAAAGAAGTCAAACAGCAGTTATAGTGGTGAAAAAAAAACATGTCAATAGCTCTGCTTCTCCTTTCCCATGAGTTTTTTGTTGTTTTCTATATGTGAATTTGGCTCTTTCTTTTGTGTCTTTCGTTTGTTATTGGAATGTTTGTGTATTTCATAGCAATTGTTGCTGCATGTTCTCAAAAAGAAATAAGAAAATACGCCAAAATAAAGAAGAATGAAATTACAAAAACAACAGCATCCAAAGTATGAAGCATATTAGCACATGGGGTCAAAAATTATTTTTACAGACATTGTTGCACTCAAGTCAACTGGGTGCTAAGTGTACTCGCTCAGTTTTCACATACAAGTCGTTGGGGCGAAGCCACTGAACTTATACGACGAAAATTTGTGATTGTACGGATACCAAATTCTTCATTTATGTTGTGATATTACTATTGGCCTAGCAACTCTTTGCTCTCTATTGCTATGTATACTCAATGTTCACAAATGTTTTCTGACACTCATCCGGCAGAGGACTGTCCTGATAGGTAGCACTCGCCTAACCATTTGGGGAGGGTTTTGCCGTTATTCAGACAAACAAACAAGCAAATACCCAAATCCCGGAATTTGAAAATCAGATCCCGGAAGTCTCGCGCTTGCACAAATGTAAAAAATTAGCAACCCTAGTCAGAATTTCTGCCACTTGTCTAGGTGCCACTCTAAAAAATATAATTTCAATGGATCCCCCATGAGGTTCTGTTTCATAAAACACTCTGTTACTTCATTCGCTTTTATTCGCATTTTCGTTAAAAAATATACATAAATGTGTATAACAAATCGAATATGTTAATCATCAATGATCTTGGTTAACGGTGGCTACAATCATACAAAATATTGAGGAAAATCTTGCCCCAGAGCACTACGAAGAAAGGTGGGAGCAAAATAAACAAAGCGTCTCAACTAATGTTGGTGATGCAATATGCAAAGCGGCCAACAAAAGCAAATAAACTCAAACACACAGCCTTACATGGACGTATGTACGTAGTTATAGTCTTTTAACCACAAACAAAGTATTCAGTCATTAAAAAAATATAGCACAATCATGAAATATCAGATTTTCATTGTTTCACGCTTACGTTAACACGCTCACGTTCTTCTAAAAAAAACCTGAGCCATGAAATGCTTTTCTTACTTTAGAAAATACTACAATGGGTTTGTCGACAGGGACGGTTTCATGCAGTTAATCGAAGCTAAAAATTTTTTTCTCATGGCTGATTTGAGACTAGTATGATGAGATGCAATCGCCAAACTTTT
Source organism: Merzomyia westermanni (assembly GCA_949987695.1). Taxonomy (NCBI): domain Eukaryota; kingdom Metazoa; phylum Arthropoda; class Insecta; order Diptera; family Tephritidae; genus Merzomyia; species Merzomyia westermanni. Next base: position 53,733,056 of record OX465288.1, read on the forward strand.
CACAATTTCATCCTCATCTTAGCAAGCTGGCTACATAAAAGGCAATTAGACGAACGGTCCAGAACCACACATCACATGCAGGAAGTGTCCGACATGCCGTGAAAGCGGCTTCAGGGCTGCTAGTACGTCCTATCACCATGCGATTAAAAAATTTCACTTACACAGTAAGAAGAAATATCAATGTTAAAGAGCACATTGAAACAGCATATATTCGTCCTGTTAGAAGATTTTGGTGATTAAATGAAGAGTGGACCGCCTAAGTGCGAAGTAATGTCACAACAACAACGTTCACCTCCAAAAAAAGTGGTATGGAAACGCCTTTACCGGAAGAGGCACATCAAACGGTGGCTCTACATGGTATAAAATCCCAGAATCATTCAGGTATTGAAGAAATTAACAGCAAAGGATAGTTGCTCGATGGTTTTCAGTACATAAATTAGTTAACCAATTCACGATGTAGTCATCTGGTCTTCAGCGGTTTGTTTCATTCCCTTATCCAAGCTCATGTGAAGATTGCTGGGTAGGTTCAAACATATTTTTTCATTTTCACTAACACCTCCACTGCATTTCAAGTTTACTCTCCCTACTCCCCTTCTTCTCACTTTTCCTTTGCTGATGCTGATATCTACATAGCTTCAAAGATATAAAAAATTAACTTTTATTTATATACATATTTATTTTTTGCAAGCTTTCTGCTTTGATATAGAGACCATTAGTATCATTAACTTGAACAAATATAGAGGCGGAGTGCACTTAATAGACTTTAAATGTTTTGTCAATTGCAGAACTTCCATTTGGGGTTCCAAAAATTGATAGCCTTAGTTTGGAAGCGTAGACTCCGCCTTCATATTTTCAAAACTCAGAAATTGATTACAATTGGTATGATTAAAATTTCAAAACTAAAACTCACAAATACCATGTCTTTGTTTATGGACAAATTTGCGGCCGTTTTTTGGCGACATAAATAAAGGGTGTTTTTTTCAGGGGTAAAGAACTTCAAATTGAAATAAAACACAAGAAAATCGTTTTAAGGTCCATCAATTTGGCTTTATTGGAAGGATAATTTTATGCCATTAATGTTTAAATATGATTTCGGGCATGTGGCCGCCGCGGCTGGCTCGAATAAAGCCAATTCTACAGGTCCAATTTTCAACCACTTTTTCGAGCATATGGGGCCGTATGTCGGCAATAACGCCACGAATGTTGGCTTCCAATTCCCCTAACGTTTCTGGTTTGTTGGTGTAGACGAGCGACTTCACATATCCCCAAAGAAAATAATCCAATGGTGTCAAATCACACGACCTTGGTGGCCAATTGACAGGTCCATTCCGCGAAATTATGCGCTCATCGAATGTTTCCTTCAATAAATCGATTGTGACGTGCGCTGTGTGGCATGTAGCGCCGTCTTGTTGGAACCACAACTCATCCACATTCATGCCATCCAATTCGGGAACAAAATAGTCGGTTATCATGGCTCTATACCGGTCTCCATTAACGGTAGCTGCCTCTCCAGCATTATTGCGGAAGAAGTATGGCCCAATGACTCCACCAGCCCATAGAGCACACCAAACAGTCAGTTTTTGTGGATGTAATGGCGTTTCAAGGGTCTCATGTGGATTCTCTTCACTCCAAATGCGGCAATTTTGCTTGTTGACGTAGCCATTCAACCAAAAATGAGCCTCATCACTGAACAAAATTTTGCGATGAAAATCAGCATCGAAATCAATCTCATTTTCGGCCCATACACCAAAATCACGACGCATTGCATGGTCTCGCGGCTTTAATTCTTGCACAAGCTGGATCTTGTAAGGTCGCAAGCCAAGATCTTTGCGCAAAATCTTCCATAAAGTTGATGGACAAAGCTCCAATTGCTGTGCACGGTGGCGAATCGATTCATTCGGGTCCTCTTCAACACTTTGCTCTACAGCGGCAATTGTTTCTTCGGTGCGCACTGTTCGACGTCTCTGCGGATGCGTATTATCACATAGAGTAAACGTAGTGCGAAAACGATCCATGGTTAACCGAATTAATTGCTCTGATGGACGATTATGTCGACCATAAAATGGACGGAGCTCACGGTAAACTTCCCGAACTGAACCATTATTTTCGAAATAAATTTGCACGATTTGCAAGCGTTGTTCTTTTGTCAACCTGTTCATGATGAAATGGCAAACCACACTGAACATAAAGGACATTAGAATTGCCAGATTTGACCACAAAATACCAGTTTTATCTCTATTCGAAAAACAAACCTGTAAAAAAAACACGCTATACAAGGTGGCGCAAAAGTAAGCTTCCGATGTTCAGCATATCGGTTGTGGCACGTGCAGTGTGTGCTGTTGCACCGTCTTGTTGGAACCACATGTTTTCCAATCCCAATTCATCAAGTTGCGCAAAAAGAACTCGTTGATCATAGCTCTGTAGCGCTCACCATTCACAGTAACCGTTTGGCCCCGACCGATTATTGGTCAAATAAATAGTCAGCAATATTCCGCGTTCTGGAGCAGTGTAGCGTAACATTGTTTATTAACGTGTATTTCGGATGTGTTTACTACACAAATGTCAAAACAGAACTGACTTTAGGGGCCAATCGCAAAATTTATAGCATTTTCTGATAGGAGGATTACTTTTGCGTTACCCTGTATAAAGGTAGTCCTTAAAATGGCTTTATTAAGCTTTCATTTACTGTTTTTAGTGCTACTTACAAAAAGGCAGTTGCAATTGTGATTATTTTAGTTTTAGATGCATATGTGTTAATTTTAGAGCCTACTTTGCATTCAAAGGTTCGAGTTCTCTAGTATGGACGAGTAACAGCAGCACAGTTACACCATACTAACTGATACTAGTTATAAGTGGATATATGTTCTGTAATGTGGGTGGGCATACGTCAAGATTAAAGTCATTAGCTCACCGGGAAGTTACTGAAAAACCTAAGGCAAGATTTCCCCCATTTAGACCTATCGCGAGCAGTGCGCCACCTAGCGGAATTTTATTTTCAGCAAATCATACTTACATCCTCTCCTAACCTACGTGCCGTGGGTCACCAGGAAATTAGTTAAAAGTCGATCGCGAAATTCCCAGCTTTTAACAAATTTTCCAAGCGAAATTTTTGATAAAATATTGCTTTGTCACCGAGTTCAATTTTGATTTCTAGAAATTATATTGGCATAGTGTTCTGAACTATGTCCTAAGTTTCAAGTCCTTAGGTCATCAGGAAGTGAGTTAAAAATAGATCGGAAAACTTCCAAATTCAAACGAATTTTGCATTGTCACCGGGTTCTGAACTAAGTGATAAGTTTTGAGTTTCCCCCACGCTTTTCAGCGACTTTTTTCGTTCACATTACATTGCCACGGAGTTCGGTACTATATTACAAGTTTCAAGTGTCTAGCTCAACGGGAAGTTACCTAAAAAGAAATGAGCGGACAAACCAGAAAGGGACTGAATATAAAGGTAGTAATAATAAAAACGAAATTAATCAGGAGGTGTCAGATATGTAGATTTTAACTTGCGCTGAAATCAAAGAAGAATAAGTTAATTTTAGGTTTCAAGATTTATGGCTTAAAGTTCAACAAACTACTTTAGTTGAAAAGTAGTTTGGCGACTTAAGAAATAAGTAGTAATAAATATTATAAAACGTGTTTCTGCATACACTAGTATGCTGGTAAATTAATAACGATAATAATAATAGCAATTTTACGCAAAATGTTGCAGAGGCCATTAAAGTATCTGCCTTGGTGGTCACACCAATTTTGAGAAATTAAAAGGCACCAACGAATTGGAGAGCACTGACGGATGGACCATTTGACATAATATTTTTTATGGTGGACGATAACGATTTCTTTGATAGCTATTTTGGTCTAGTAACGGTTTTATGACAAATAACTAAAATAACCCTAAAGAAAATTGGACTAGCTCAGAACTATCCCTGGGCTAAACCTGACGACTGTCCACTTTTACATGGCGGTGGCAATTGCCCCCCAGTGCATTACTTTGCAACTCGTTCTGAACCGGTTTTCATTCCGACAGTTCTAAGATAGCTTGGCTTTAGCTAGTTCTCAACCTGTGCCATTTAGGAAACTTTGGGGGAAGTTTTGGTTGTGGATGCATAATTATCGATATCCGATATTTCAAACTGTCTTTGAACTATCAGTTTTGTAACCGGCACAGAACGATTCACAAAGCGTGTAACTCAAGACTGTGTATTTCGCAGGGAAGGGACGGGTTACATTCCCCGTAGGATCTTCTGCTATAGCAACACCTATGCGACTTAGTCTGATGAAAACTCGTTTCTGTTTTCAATATAGTATTATAACTATATCCTATATATGTTGTTGCTTTTAAATTTTTCCGCTAAAATAAAAATAGTAACACTGTTGTAGTTGAAAATCCGACAGACATAATACAGGTCATTTGTAGATAATTTAGATACGCTGAATCCAATGGTGCAAACCGTTTTGCAAAGTTAGCTAAAAAAAAATTTATTTGTTCCTTTAAAAACTCTGTAAAACCACCAACGCCTCAAGAGAAAAAATAATTTTTCTAAGCTAACTTTTTAAACAGATTAACACCATTGTATTCATTATATAGAAATTACCTATCGTTAGTCTGTCGGATAAAAAAAATTGAGAAAACTACAACAGTGTAATTGAATAATAATATTATCATTTACTTCGACGGTAGCTTTAAATTTTATTTGTAGGCTTCCTTATTTTGGTCTGCTGAAAATAAAAAATTTTGTAAATAGGTTTATATTTGAGGGAGATAGGGACTGGTACGTGAAATTTAACGTCACATAATTTGCAAAAAACTAGTCAATTAATTCTGTTCTATCATTGAAGACATTCATACCTGTCGCAACAACGATTTTGCCTTTTAGCACTGCTCTATTGAGCATATAATTTCTCTTGATAATATTTTAATGAGCCAACCCAAGTAATTTAAGTTTCTACCAAGAAATAAAAATTTCTTAAACGGAAAAAACCATCCTACAAGTTGAACTCTTTTCGGCCTTCACACATAGATAATTGGCTCAACAAAAAGAGCATACATTTAAGCTCTCTCCCTTTACAGACCACTAACGTCAATACCATTAACAAATCATAACAAAGCCTACCAACGTTCCATGTGTAACACTTAGGCCATTTCAGCACGGTGTTGTGGATTGAAAAGCCACATAGAAAGCATGTTCCTTTTATGATGAAGAGGAGCAGAGATAACCGTATTAAATAAAAAAGCTTATTTCATACTTATAGGAGTTAAAAGTACTTATAAGAGTTGAAATAACCCGTTTGGGTAGAACGTGGATAGGTCCTTTCGTACCCGTTTGGGTATAAATCCGTACAATTGGTCTCTCCATAAGACATGCTCAAACTTAATGTGAACAGTTGAACCTATACAAAGTGTTAAGAACTGGCAGTAGTCGCATCTTCCTTTACGACTCATTCCGGATGCCTCTTAGACTAATCAGTTTTTTTTTTTGCAGGGTTCTTCTGGGCGTGGAGTACAAAGAGGAGAAGTGATACTCATTTTGATCTTCAGGGAGTTTGCATCATAAAATTTGTTCCGAAACATTGAACATTGACTCTAATATCTCCGCAATAACTGTGCTAGAGTTTTTTGTCAGTTTCGTAAATATTTTAAGTTAATGGAAGGTCTATAACTATATAAACTGCTAGCAAAAGCGTTCTCTTTAGGCATTTACCTGTTTAGAGATGCCTACCGTAGTAATAGTCGCCTCCAATTTTTTTTTGACTTGAAAAGATATTACATACAAATACGTGTAAATCAAGGGGCAGAATGCCTGAATAACATTTTGCAATTTATCATGTTCGATTTCTACGTTTAATTATGAGTTTAGTACTCGCGGAACTTATTCCTTAAGTCATTAAATGGTCATGGAAATGTTTATTTTAAGCATCCTTACATATGATAAAAATGCAGACATTGAAAACAAAGCATAGAGTTACATAAGGCAAAACAACAGTTTTAGAATATGTATAACCATCATTACCCTTAAGCAAATAAGTGCGCAAACACTTCTACATAAGACATACAAATACAAAGAAGCATGCCTACAGTTATGTGAACAAATATGAAATGTTGAGTCTAAATTTGGATGTAAAAAAATATACTTTCATGGTATGATATTATTTACAAGTCATTAGAATAGCACGCGCTAAGTGTTTAAACGCCTGCAAGTATTCCTCGCTAAAGGTCTATATGTACTTTTACATCACTTCGACAGACATCTAAACATGCACTGCGTCACGCTAAGCAATTGCAATTTCAGTTAGAAAGTAGTGTGCGCGAAGTGAATCCTCTCTCAGTCACTTTTGCTGCAATACTTCAAATACGAATTGTCTATAAGCGTTGAGATATGCAGCATAGAAGTGGATATGTACATATGTATGTATGTATATATGGCACCATGTTTGAAGATGAATATTTCACTTGTAAAGTAATCATCTCATTTTCTTGTTTGTCTCAATTTACGTTTATGCTCTAGTTATCCTGACGTAAATACATATCGCAATGACAGCTGCCACCAAGTAAATAAGTACGTACGACACGATAGCGCACCAACATTATTTCTTTTATTTGAATGTTGGTTGGCTTAGCATTCGCAATGCTATTTAGTTACACAAATCAAAAAATTTCATTCGTTTTGCACATTGTCTTCACTTTTGTTGTTATTTTTTGTTTTGAGCACACACTACATTTCATATTTGGGCATAATGCAATCAAATTTTTAGTGCACCAAGAGGCTTTGACCTTTTAGAAATTTTTTGGTGTGAAAAAATTAACGTTATAGTTTTGATTTCGGCTACCATAATCCAGAAATGTATGTATCACTAGCAGACCCGGCACACGTTGTCCTGCCTAAAATTTGACTTGCCTGCATTTAACAAATTGTACTCTTTTCCCTCCCTCCTGGGCGCTGCTTCTACATTTATCCTTATATCTTCCGTTTCTTTTTACTCTTTCTTTACCCCACCCCCATACACCGTTACTCTTCTCTACCCTCTTTTTTTGTGCTCTACCACCACCTCTATATCTCAAATTTCTATTCCTGCTCCCCGTCTTCTCCCATTTCTTCTGCGGATACTGATATGTACATAGAAGATATAGCGAATTAACTTTTATTTGATCCTGGTACCGCTTTCTGTTTCCAAGGTATTTTTGATGTATAGAACACAAATCTATGTATAAAATCTCATTAACTTGAACTAAATATATTCGTAGCTATGCCGAATTGCTACTTTAAATAGCCTGGGGACTTTTCCAAAACTATATATTGCCCGTGTCGTACCCACCGAACTTCTACATCTATCGTGAAAGTTTCATAGAGATCGACTGTAAACTTTGGACATTAATGAAGCAGAAACAAAACACAAAAAATGTGGGCATCGCCCACTTCTCCAAAATTATGTAAATCTTGACGAGCTCAAACAAGAGTAAAATACGATTATATGTTTCAAACAGATTGAGTTTTATCCTACCACGGCCTTTACGAAAACTTTTGTAAAAAGTGAGGAGTATTTCTCGCTCACATCCCAAATGTGGATCAAGCATCTATATAATAATTTGAAATTCTGAGATAAGAAAAATTCAAAGATAACTAGGCCTATATCTTTAAATTTCTACCTTATTCAATGTCAACATCTTATACATGGGTATATAATTAAACATATAATTAAATATATAAATTATATATTACTCTTGTTGAGTTACCCTACTGACTAATTGATAATAGTGACATTTACGCCCTAATTCTAGTGCGGTAACAACATTGATTTTACGGGCAGATAAATAGTTTAGAAACTTTTACACCCCTTTGGTATTCTGCCGGCTTAAGTTGCAGTACAATTTCGTAACCACCAAAATAGGTGGTTACGTCGCGTAACCGCAAAAAATTGCACGTATTTTGTAAATATTTTTGTGGAGAGAAGATGCCTCTAATTTTGTACACATACTAGTTCACAAGAATTAATATTAATAAAGAATATAAGCACTTTTGTACACGACGTTTCGTTCGCGTTTGCATTTTATTCTCTATTGCGCATTGTTTGTTTTTGACAGCGTTGCCATGTACGCTAGAATCGCTGTTACATGAACTGCATTGCCAACGGTTACGACTTTCGGTTAGATAGTCTTCCAGGTACGAAATTGCCGGTTACGCACAGAATTGACCCGTTAAAGCAAAAATAATGTCTTCTAAGTACAACTACGTATAATATATGAAAATTAATATCTCGAAACAAAATGTTCCCTCTTGATATGATAAGATAAAACGGTAAAGATATGTAGGATACAGCAAGTGGGTATAAACACTTTTTACCTTTCCAACCATATCAATTTACCGCAACTTGAACAAATATCTTTTCTTTATATCTTACTTTGCTGATAGTTAATCGAAGTAAAATTTTCTGCTTCAGTTTTTGTTGCTGCATTTTCACCATAATACTTTTACTAAGAGTATATATTTACATACATCTTATATATAAATAGACAAGATGAATGCAATGTAGAACCGTTTTCTGCTAAACTATAATTCTAAGGTATACAAATTATATATGTATAGGTAGGAAATTTTGAGTTGTACTCTTATCCGTAAATAAAAAAAATGTAAAAAATCATTTTAATATAAAAAATGTAACATAAAAGTTACACCACTACACATTTACTTATTCACACTATAGACACGCTGTGTGTGTGTACTTGCTTTTTGTGTACTGTGCTGAATCGTGAGCATGGCCGAGGAGTTGCTTTGTAGGAAAAAATTAAGAGCCGTAGTAGTGTGAGTAGACTTGCCATGCATGTTTTTGTGTTATTCGTGTGGTCGGCTCTCACTGTGAGTGCGAAGAGTTGGTAGTGGACCAATGAAAAATAAGTATTCGCACTATAGATACTCTGTTGTGTCATGCATTTTTGCTTTAGTTGTTGTTATTGTATTGATTACAGGCTACGATGCCCAGTGTCAGCTGCTCTCCTGAGAGCACGAAAAGTTGCTTTGTTGGATACATTAAACAAGCAATGTAAAATATGAGCAAATATGTAAAATTCATTGCTGATACCTACAAACAGGGTTTACAAAAATAAAATAAATGATTACTCATAAAGAGTATTAAACACCGAAGAAAATTAAAGCAAAATAGAGGAAAGGAAAAGAAAGGAAAGAAAAGGAAAAGGAAAGGAAGGAAAGGGAAGGGAAGGGAATGGAAAGGATGGGAAAGAAAGGAAAATTAAAGGAAAGAAAGGAATGGTAAGGAAATGAAAGGAAGGGAAGGGAAAGGGAATTAAAGGAAAGGTAAGAAAACGAAGGGGAAAGCAAGAAAACAAAAGGAAGGGAAGGGAAAGGAAAAGAAGTTTGAGGAAAGTAAAAAATAAAATAAGAGAGTAAAAAAAGAAATCAAGGAAAATAAAAATATGTTAGAGGAAAGGAACGACATAGAAAGGAAGAAAAAAAGGCGGATAAAATATACCCACAGCAAAAAAATAAAATAAAATAAAGTTTATTGGTTGAATTTCAACCTCTGGGCGAACTCTAGTATGTATAAACGTGCACTGATTTTACGCAATTTAGCAAAATACCGTCATGACGTTGCAACAAAGGGAGAGTGTAAATAATACCTAAAAGCAAACTCACTTTTTTAATAACATGTTTAGAGATATGAATTTGCATGTTTTGAAATTGAGCTGAACATGCAGCACAGGAGAGCTTAGTTGGGCACAATGCACTAAAATATTTTCCACTCCTTTTTAACAATCAAACCCCTTTTTGTCAGTCGTTAGTTAAACTCAGGTTAAACCAAGTTTTCTTAAACTCAGATGAAATTTAAACTGCATTTAAACTGAAAAAGGTGGTTTCAGTGAGCTTTTGATGCCGCTATTACGATTTCCTTTCTTGGTAGGCAACACTGATTTTCTGCACCTAGCTAAGATAATAGCTGACATTTGTTGACATGCTTCACGATAAGTAGAGTTTAACTTTGGCTGATCGGCCGCTTAAACTTCGTTCGAAGTTGACTGGAAAAGTGAATAGTCAGGTTAATCTTAGTTTAATTAAAAAATGAAGCTGAATTTGTTAAGTTACATTCCTACTATCACCAACGAGTGACATCGTGGTCTGCCTATCCTATAATTGATGGTCCCCTCACCCAAGGAACGAATAAGACTGTCATAAAGTCAGCGATTCCACTCGGAAGTCTCTATTGTGTTTAGATAGCCCAAAGTGCCTGACCAGTGCAATTGTCAAACACCATTCAACGACTCTACTTTAAGTATTTTCCAGCCTGTAGCTGCCTGCTTATGACGGAGTGGGAGTGTAACTGCATTATTCCAATTTAGGCCCCTTCCACAATTAGGAAATTAGGAACGCACGCTCACTTTAAGACGGGTATACACAATATTAAAACCCGAAAACCTGTTTTCATCAAAAGTTCAGTCGGTAAAAACCCTTTGGGGCCGATTTGAGCCCCAAAACCCCCCGTGCGTATGGGCCTAGTTAATCCCGATGTATTCGAAAATCCTTATAGCAAACCAACGCTCACCTTGGATTCCCACTGACAGAATAGCACCGAAAGTTTAGTGATCTAAAAAGTAGAGTTTCTGTTAAAAAACTACCCACAAATTAAATATTCAATGGGTTTTATAATAACCTCAATAATATAGTTGTGAAACATAAAAATATCAGGTCCTTTTGTTAGCTGAGCGAAATATAGCGCTAGCTCGACTTGTTCGGGACCCAGGTGGTATTGAAAATAAAACCCACGATTTCCGAAACTTTGCTGTTTATTTTTTTTGTTCCGCCAAGCAGTTACCCTTTTATGAGGCGATTCTGCTATCTTTTGCGCCTTTGCTATCTGTTTATTTGTATTTTTGTGTGCACAATTTTCTGATACTTGTATATATCCTGTTCACATTGACTCAGCATGTATTTATCACACGGCTAAACATTTTAGCCTAGATTTAAAACTTTTTTGGCCTACATACGAGGTGTGTTCAAAAAGTATCGAGGTGTGTTCAAAAGTATTTTGTGTTTTTTCAAAAATTATTTATTTATTCATGAATATCTATTTTGTCCCCTTCAAAGTAATCCCCATGAGATATTATACACTTGTGCCAACGGTTTTTCCAATCTTCGAAGCACTTCAAAAAATCATTTTTTTGTATCTTGTTCAGCTCCTCCTTCGATGCCGTCTTTATCTCGTCAAGAGAAGCGTAACGTCGTCCTTTCATGGGCCTCTTCAGTTTAGGGAACAAGAAAAAGTCACAGGGTGCCAGATCTGGGGAATACGGTGGCTGCGGCATCATTAGTGTGTTGTTTTTGGCCAAAAAGTCGCGCACAAGCAACGATGCGTGAGCAGGGGCGTTATCGTGGTGCATAAGCCAATTTTTGTTCTTCTTTGCACATCTTCTCGGCCTTCTGAGAACATTTTGTACCACCGATAAACGTTGCTTCGGTCCAAGGTAGCTTCTCCGTATGCCACAGTCAACATTCGGAATGCATCCGCGCACTTAATTTCGTTTTTCACACAAAATTTGATACAGGTTCTTTGATCCATTTTTTTGAATAGGTAAAAATCGAAGACGATCTAAAACACGTGCAAGCAAAGCAGCTGTCAACAATTAACTGAACATTCAAAATGGCCGAGCTTGTCGGCATAAGTGAGAGACTTGAGTACCAACATAACGCCACAAAAAATTCGAAATTCGAATATACGTAACCAGCGAAAATTCAAAATTCGCGATACGTTTTGAACACACCTCGTATATGTCCAAACCAAATTTGGTTTAGAACTTAAATTCTGCTAGTTTTCGACAAAATGAGCATGAAGAAAAGAGTTAAAATTTAAACCCGAAATGTTTAACAATTAAAAAACACATCAAAAATATTTTTATGGGCTATCAGGATTCGAGCAGACGCTCGTATCAGAGCCGTCTGCTCTACCCACTGAGCTACACATCACACAAAACTGTTCAGGGAAAAATTCAAAGCCTTGAAAAAAGTGTCAGAAATTTATGAAAATAATTTTAGACGTTTTTTTAAATCTAAAGCGCGAGAAAATGAAAATTGAAAAGTTTGGAATTTATTACAAAAAAGTTTAAAAAATTGCTTAAACCGACTAATGGTTTAAAATTTATGCTCAAATTTTTAGCAGTGCAGTTATTTTCGAACAAGTAAAGGCTAGTTACAAATAAATTTACAAATGCATGTATGTATGTGCGTGAATATGCATTGCACCTTATTTCTTATTTTTTTGTTCGAAGATTTCATTTCATAACTCTTTCTGTTCCCTTTTTGTGGGCGTCTCAGATTACATGCCGGTGGTGCCATTACACAAAACCTTTTCTTTATCCTACTTTAGTTTGTAATGAGGGCTGATGGTTGTTGATACTGCTTCATGTGGCTGAACACTCTATAATAAAGAGGTTGGTGGTCCCTGCTTGATTGGTGCGAGTTTGAATGTCTTGTTTCGTGCTTGTGCTACCGTTACTTCCTTTTTTCTTTCGACTATAGGTTTTATGTGTGCTTCTTTCGGGCATTTCATTTAACTTTTTGTCTGCATATCTTTAAATAATATTTATATAGACGTATGTACGTATGTATATTGCTCCTTTTCATTGATAGTACTGGTTTTATTGTCAATAAAAATCGAAGGCAAAGTAATTCAAACAACTGTTTCAAATTTAATTTCTGTGAAGATGGGAGCTTTTGCTTGAAAAAGTTGTATGTAACCAGGCATATACTGAAAAATTCACAGCCCCCGTACACGTCTCAAACTATTTTTTTTTTATTATTCTTGGAGGCTATATCGCTCGTTTGGTATCTGCTAATGCGGATGATTCTTCAACACTTTTAACGAAAAGTAGTTGGTTTTGTTGTAGCAAAATCATCAGGAAAGAGTGGGAGAAATTATCTTCCCATTATATATCAGTAGATAGTTGAGAAGTAAAGTCAGCAATTGATTACAACATCAGCGATAACTGGTGAGCTTTTCTGTCAAACAAGAATTGTATAGCAAATAAGATGGCTAGTGCTTAGTCGCCGTTGTATGTAGTGCAAATTAGAGAGCTCATTTAGCAGATATAAACTCACTAGATTTCTGTTTTTGGGAGAACGTTTACGATCAGAACTATGCTTATTAATTTTGTGTATTGCAATGAATGTGGGTGCTTTTAGGACCACCTACTCCATCTCTCGCTTTGTTGTTGAATACTCCATGGAGTAGTCTTTTGGGAGAATTTTTATAGTACTCTCACGTAGGTGCTCAGAAGCAAAGAAATGCTATACTCTGAGATGGAGTAGGTGATCCAATCCTCGGGCATAACAATGTCCTTTTTTATATGAGTGAGGATAAGTGCTGGAGTGCTCTGATACTTCTTAAGTAGTATTCTTTAGATGGTTGAATGGAATATTTCCGTTTTTTTGCAGGGTTGCTACAGTTTTGTTATAAGTACCGATGTATAGTTTGCTGCATATTGTATGTAGGCGGAGAAAGCACTATACCATGTCAGTGCTCATTTTAAACCCGTTAATTAGTGGCTTTCTAAGCCCTTAGTCATGAAATCTTTAGCTTCTGGTTTGGGGTGTACCTTAAAGTTGTGCTTGTGCTGTCTTATACATTAAAATTTTTGTATTGTTTAGGGATGGCAATCAATGGATCACGTGCTTCTTCTGTGCCAAAAATCCCGGGGTTTTGTTTCTTATCTATCATGAGCTTGTCTAGCAACTAACAAAAAACTGTGAGCTTACCCCACACTATCGAATATCCGATTTTTGTATTATTTTCATTTAAATATAATATCTTCCATAATAAAAATGTGTTGACACTTATTTAAAGCTTAAAGAAGGTGTCTTTTCTCATTTGAATTTTAAGTTTGTCGTCCTGATAAAAACCATTTTTTTTTTTAAATTTGGGTTCATAAAGATTTTAAAAATGCAAAAGAAATTTTCAACTTTAGAGATTTGGTACAAAAATTCAAAAAATTTAAAAAAAATTTCCCGCAGTTGTTTGACGTTCCTTTATTATTAACAAGGTACGAAAGCAATTAAAAAAAAAAACGAACACAAGATTGTGAACAATAAGAGCCGCTTTCATAAAAGCCGGTTAACGCTAACCGGGGTTTAATTGACGTATTTTGTACGGTTGGCTGTCAAATTAATCGCCGATTAGGCTTAACCGGCCCTCAATGTTTTAACTTCATTTTTTAGCGACAAAAAAAGGTTTAAAATAGAAAAGATTTTTTAGAATTTTTTTTGCGGACATCATTTTCCTGATATATGGCTAAAATTTTTCCAAAATAAATTCTAAAAACCAACTAATTTTTTATTAGGAAAGTATTAGATTTTTTTCTATACCTGAATTCAGTCGATTCCTACCTACGGGTTCGTCAATTTTGACTTTAGAGTTTTTGAGAATTCGGAATTTAAAAAAGGGGTTGACATTAAATTCAAAGCTTATAGGTCACTAGAAGTTAAGCAAGTGAAAAATTTATATAAGACAATAACATAAATAATCGCTCACTAGTTTCACCACGCCTTTTGTAACCTTGCTTGACAATCTTCGATGAAAATTAGCCATGTTACCATATTGTAAACAAAAGTATGTGTCCAGATAATGAAGTAAAAAACTATAAAAAAAAATCGCGTCCGGCTTTTAAATCACTTTCTGTTCCGATTACGGTTGCGGTGTTGGCGTCAGTCCTTGATTTTTAATGAGGTAAATAAAAAAAAAAACATTAAAAAAACTATCTTTTTTTTTTTAAATATTACATTTTTTTTAATAAATATCTTGAATAGCGAATACCACAATCTCGGAACGAATCCTGCGATTATAAAATCAGACCCCGATTTCCCGGGATTTGTTACAAACAAAAAATGTCATTCCTAGTATGTACGAGTGCATGGTAAATACTATAAATTACATTAACTTACTGAGATGCCTGCATGGTTTTCGGCTGCATATTCGTAATAACTTATCCATACAAGCAACCTTTGGCGATGCCTTTTTTAGAATAATTTTTGACGCAGGTGTAAACTGCTGCATCCCACTTGTGCGCAGCTCAGTAGTATTTCTATTTATGGCGTTTAGAAATATTTTTTTCACTTATCTTGTTCTAGTAAATGCATCCTAAGTACAATTAAAAAGCATTTACCACAAAAATAGTAGCTATCGTAGAGCAAAAATGTGCGTTGCGCATACAGTTCAGATACATTTCCATGTGCCTATGTCCAAAGTAACATTCATTGGCAAGGGTAGTTCTGGATTACTGTGATTAACAGATTCGTACCAACAAGATTTGCCAACAACTCTAGTCCTAGCCTATTAGATCTCATTATTACATCTAGCTCCGATCGTGTCCTAAAATTTGACCAAATGTTCTTTATATCGGATCATGACCTAGTATTTTGTTCACTAGATGTGTCGTTCAATTGTCCACTTAATAGTAGTACCGTTGTGTATCGTGATTTGAGGCCTGTAAACGGTTGTATGAGTACGCAGGTCTTAAATATAAATGCACACCTGTTCAAGTCAGAGCTGGGCCAAAATTGTTACGGCAATAAAATGATTCCTATTGCAGTTATTCTTAACTGGCTAAGGGGCGCTGGAAGCATGAATTTTTTAAGTATGTGGTTTCTGCCATCAGCTGCAC
Source organism: Merzomyia westermanni (assembly GCA_949987695.1). Lineage (NCBI taxonomy): Eukaryota > Metazoa > Arthropoda > Insecta > Diptera > Tephritidae > Merzomyia > Merzomyia westermanni. The sequence goes on from OX465288.1 coordinate 53,748,714, forward strand.
AACTTTATACGGTTTGAAGTTGTTTTTATATACATTTTAGATAGTTAGCTTTGTGATCTGGGATTTTTAAAGCAACGAGCATTTCGAAGTTTACTCAGTTTTAAAATGTACGCTTCTGTTATACTAACCTTACTTTTCCGAAAGCTTCACGATTATGTGATATTAGTTAAAAACATTTAAATGTAAACTATTGTGCATGTATTAATTCGCCCATATGAACATTTATAACCACATTTGCTCCTAAGCGCATATGTTCGCTGCATATGCCAATACTCGCATAACTCCAAAAAGTATTTCATAATAATATATTTGTACTCTTTCTACACTATTCTTTGGCGCCCTTTCAAGCCTGCGATGTACATATATATGTGCATATACGAGTTTCAGACATCACCTGTTCGCTTTTTTAATGGTCACACATATCAAAGTAAGCATGGGCACTTCCACTCATGTGTAACTGATCCCTGACAATTTTTTTAAATCTCTTTACACAGAATATTGGAAGGTTGGTAAATTTGTTTATATTATCAGGCGGAAATCGATGGCAGAATTTCTGGTTTCCTATTGCCCATGACGTCATTTAAAAAGACCTGAATACCGAAATATGCATCCCGTTAAAATGATGAAGGACTTAGTACGAACCTAGATCCTTGGTTTTAAATTTGTAGGAGGCTGTGGTGATTATTTAGAGTAGTGTGATCTTGAACAGTCTTAAAGCTCGATATGAAATGCATTACTGAACCAAAGTAAGCGTAACGCCGCCAACTTGATTGCAATAATTTTTATTGTGGTCCTTCAGTTGTAATCTGCGTCGTATGCCAAAGGTCACGATAAATAAGTATGGTTTTGTAAGATAAACTTTGAACTCAATGACGAGCTTCTTTGAACACTTGAATAATAATTACTGTTTGAATAAAAGAGTGTTTGTACATTGGCATGTTTTTTCACTATAGAAATAATAGCCAACACTTTTAGAAATCTGCATGTTTGTACACGCATCAATAAAAAACTGCCTAATGTTATTGAATACACTTTTCCCTTATGTATTGCTAGTTGGCTCGCTTATGGCATAGGAAATATTTGGTTTTCACTGTAAACCAAAATGTTGTCTCTAACATAACTTCAGCCACCATGGAAATCTCCTTATATCTTATACATACTTATGTATATAAATATATACAAACAAAAAAATTGTATTTGTACGACTGCGCCACCGTCTGAGGGGTCACCTCTTGACTTTCCGCGTACATATGTTGTAGCATTTTGCTTATGTTTCCTTTTTCCGACACAGCCGGCTTTTGTTCACTTAGTCATAGCTTTGGTAAAATTTACCTGTTTGCCTGGAGAATTGTTTCCCTTCATATCATTCTTTTCTTTATATTCGCTTAAAGTGAATGTTTCTAGCTGTGAGTTACTGCTGTTCATGCAACTCGAACTTTGATGTTCATTAGGGCGGCTCTTGTCATTCTGTGTTTCATACGCCAATTGGTCTATGAGAAAATAATGTTGGAAAATAGAAAACTATCAACCTGTATAACTTTCCATTCCTAGTTTGATTTAATAACAATACAGATTCATAGTGTTTTCAACATTTAAGTGATTGTAATGAAAGATTTTGCGGCAACATACGTATATAGGTAAACGATTTTGACCTTCCAACAAAGCGCGCCATTAGACTCTATATTTTGCCAGCTGACGCCAAGGGATCGCAGATCGTTTTCCACTTGGTCTTTCCAAAGTAGTGGGGGCCCCCTTTTTCTCTGCTTTCATAGGTGGAAACGGACAAGAATGGCGAAGCTAACGTAGGCGCTGGGTTTCAATTCGTTGGACAATGTCGATGTCTTCGTAGAGGTCATAAAACCCATCAATAAATCTTCGTCGATAAACACCGTCAGCTTCGCGTATAGGCCCATAAATCCTTATAAGAACCTTTCTCTCGAATACTCCAAGGTCGACTCATCAGATGTTGTTAGTGTCCACTCTTCTGCTCCATATTACAGGACGGTTATTATGGGCGACTTGTAGAGTCCAAAGTAACATTCATTGGCAAGGGTAGTTCTGGATTACTGTGATTAACAGATTCGTACCAACAAGATTTGCCAACAACTCTAGTCCTAGCTTATTAGATCTCATTATTACATCTGGCTCCGATCATGTCCTAAAATTTGACCAAATGTTCTTTATATCGGATCATGACCTAGTATTTTGTTCACTAGATGTGTCGTTCAATTGTCCACTTAATAGTAGTACTGTTGTGTATCGTGATTTGAAGTCTGTAAACGTGAGTGATCTCCATTGTAGTGCCTTGAATGTTAACTGGGCTGAATGTTGGTTTTTTGAGAGTGTCGACCAAAAACTCGATTTTTTGAATAAAACAGTGATTAAATTAATCAATGAACATGTTCCTCTTCGCACTGTCAAGTCCCTGAACACATCTTGTCCATGGTATAGCAATTAAGTGAGGTCAGCTATTAAAACTCGTAACAAACTTTATGCCAGATGGAGAAGAATAAGAACTGCGTTCGCTTGGCTACAGTATAAAGTTGCAAGAAACAAAGCAACTACCATAATAAGAAACTCGAAGCGATGGTACTGTGAGGCCAAACTGAAGGCATCCCTGCCAGCAAAACATCTCTGGAAAAATCTGAAAAAGCTGAATGTGCATGGAAAAGTTGAAGATGTGTGCAAAATTTCTCCAGATATTCTCAATGACTATTTCACAAGTGCTAGCAGAAATATGCACAGGCCCCCAAATCTAGATTTTGTCGATAATTTCAGTCCAACTGAAAAATTTAAATTTGAGGGAGTAACTGAGTCTGACGTTCTTAAATCACTCATCACGATCAAATCAAACGCAATAGGCAATGATGGGATATCTCTTAGGTTTGTGAAACTAGTGTTGCCTTTTGTATTAGGAATTCTTACTCATGTTATAAATCACTGCTTCACAACTGCGTATTTTCCTACGGAGAGGAAAAAGGCTGTCATTATTCCAGTACAGAAAAAGAATAATGCCACCAATCCCTGTGATTATAGACCAATCAGTATTTTGCCAGCCTTTTCGAAAATATGTGAGTCCCTAATGGCAACGCAAATTTCCACTTTCATTAAAAGGAATTATTTCCTATCCCCCCTGCTCAACAGCTATGATGAAAGTAACGGATGACATAAGGATACCGTTCGATAATGGACATCTCACTCTTCTTTGCCTTCTTGACTTTTCTAAGGCTTTTGATTTGGTAAATCATGACCTCCTTTGTAAAAAACTGAAATAGGGTTTTGGGTTTTCAGACAACTCTTTTAAACTTGTGGCAAGCTACCTTGCTGGAAGAACTCAAAAAGTGACCTGCAATAATGAATCATCTATGCCTAGTATCGTTACCACTGGTGTGCCCCAGGGATCTGTTCTTGGTCTGCTTTTGTTTAGTCTTTTTGTTAATGATGTATCCTCTGTCTGTCAGTACGTTAATGCCCACGCTTATGCTGATGACCTTCAGCTATATCTGTCTAGTCGTGTTGGTCTTGTGGAGGATCTGTGTTACAAAATTAACTGTGATCTTTCTGCGATTTCACAATTGGCCTCTGATAATTGCCTTTTTCTAAATGCTTCTAAGTCGTATGTGTTGCCGATAAGTAATAGTGTGGTTCACGTGGAAGACATTCCAAAATTGTGTATTGGCAACAGCGCTTTAACATTTACTGAGAAGGTGCGAAACTTGGGATTTATTGTGAATTCCTCGTTGAGTTGCTCTGACCACATTAATAAACTAGCTAGTAATGTGTATATTATTCTACGAAGATTGCGTATGTCATCTTCATTTACGCCTTTAGAGACGAGAAAGAACTTAGCTATCCAAATTATCTTGCCCCATATTACGTATTCTGAGCTTGTATATAGCAAACTGGATTCTATATCTTCCCACAAAATTGATGTTGCTTTCAATAACGTTACGCGTTACGTTTGTCGTATAAAGAGATATGACCATATCTCCGCTTGGAAAACTAAAATTTTGGGATGCACCATTTTTGATTACCTGGCGGCAAGAAATTGCATATTTATTTACAAACTTCTTGAATACAAAACTCCAGGGTACCTTTACGAGAAACTAAAACCAGCAAGGTCTAAAAGACATCATAGCTTGATCACTTCTAAATACTCCTATTTGTCTTCATCAAGATTGTTCTTTGTAAATGCAGTGAGGCTCTGGAATTCCATTCCAGAACATGTCAAAGCTGTTTTGAGTAAGTGCAACTACAAAAGGGTAATTCACAATTACTTTAATTCTACAGGGTGATAATGATAGCGATTTAACTGGTTGATTTTCTTCTTTTGTCTGTCCTTTTCTATATTGTAACTTGATCCTCGACCTAGTTGAAAGTTTAAAATAAAAAAACTCTATTGTATTTAAGAAGACGTAACATCTTGCTTACTGGTTATAATATTAGCTTTAAGATTCATTTAATTTATATAGATTTAATGTTTAAATTTGTTCAATTTTCATTAAGCTGATGTATTTTAAAAGACATAAGTCTTACAATATGCCCTTCTGTTCTAAATAAATAAATAAATAAATAAAATATTTAAAATATTTCTAAGCTGACATTATTGTTGATGGTAATGCTGGCTCCCAGGTAAAATAAGCCCTCTACTATTTCAACAGTCCAGTGCCAACAGTGGCGTGGGTGCCAAGGCGCGAATGCTCGGACTTTTTGCATGATAACAGAAGGTACTTCGTTTTGTCCTCGTTCACCTCCAAACCCACTTTTTTCGCTTCTTTCTTCAATTTGGAGTAGGCAGAACTTACGAAGCGGTTTTTTGAGCCAACGATGTCAACCAATGTCATCGGCATACGCCCGCAATTGCACGCTATTGTACAGGGTGGCGCAAAAGTAATCCTCCTATCAGAAAATGCTATAAATTTTGCGATTGGCCCCTAAAGTCAGTTCTGTTTTGACATTTGTGTAGTAAACACATGCGAAATACACGTTAATAAACAATGTTACGCTACACTGTTCCAGAACGCGGAATATTCCTGACTATTTACTTGACCAATAATCGGTCGGGGCCAAACGGTTACTGTGAATGGTGAGCGCTACAGAGCAATGTCAACGAGTTCTTTTTGCCGCAACTTGATGAATTGGGATTGGAAAACATGTGGTTCCAACAAGACCGTGCAACAGCACACACTGCACGTGCCACAACCGATATGCTGAACATCGGAAGCTTACTTTTGCGCCACCTTGTAATAGATAGTTCCTGAGCGGTGAAGTTCTGCAAGAAATCGCACGAAAAGGGGGCACTCTGTTTGAAACCTCGTTTAATTTCGAACGCCTCGGAGAGGTCTTTTCCAATTCTGACCGAAGTGGTGGTGTTGCTCACCGTACTTTTGCACAGCCGTGAAAGTTTTACTGTGCAACCAAATTCAGACATAGCAGCTTATTGGCAGTTCCCTTTTGCGCAACAAGGGGTGATGTGTGTCAGCTCTTTGCTTACCGCTTTTTTTTATTCAAGATTTGGCGCAGAGTGAAAATCTGGTCGATATTAGATTTACCAGTCTGTGATCTACTTCCACAGCTAATTTTCATTTGTCACTTTAGGTGCTTGAGATAAAGAAAGAGGCTTCCCTGACTTTGTTGCTGATAAACTTTTGAGAGTAAATAAATTGTAGCCTATGACTGGAGAGCGGTGGGTAGTTATCGTATATAGGTAATGCGGGTTATAGCCTTGATATTTATTTTGTCATGAAATTTTCTGGATTATCTATCAGCGCAATTCTAAATAAAAATTCCGCACATATCTTTCCCCTCTCTCATTCCTCTTATTGTGAATCAAAAATCCTTACGAGTTCCTTCATTTCTCCCTTTCCTCTAATTCTAAAAAATGTTCGAAAAAGTGAAAACCAGTTAGCGAGAAAAGGCATTTTTAAGGAATTCTTTCACTAGCTAAACTGAAATAATAACGCTGAAAATTCCTTCCATTTTTATAGGAAAAATACTAATTTGCGTAAGCATATACTGAAACAAAAAAATAATTTTGTTCCAATACTATGTATTTTAGATCGAAAAGTACAAATAAACAACAAATAGGGCTGTTGATGCAAGGCCATCATGAAATTGTATTTTGAGTTGTTGAGTGTGCGACGTAAGAAGATCCGGGCTTATTTACTCTATAATACTTCTTAAATTTACAAACGCCAGAAAGTAATTGAAATAAACAAACAAAAATATGTAGACAACGTTTGTGGCAACTTAAGCGTATTTGTTCTATCGCGCAAGCTTGTCCTCATAATCCTGTGTTTATTTTCTTGCAGCTCTTACTCGGTGTATTTTCCGCAAATATTTTATATAAACAGCAATACTAAACGTTGTTTTACATTTTCTCTCTTAATTTGAAACGAATTATTCACAATATTTATAATATTAAATTTAAATAAATAATAAAATTAAATCTTTTATAAGGACAATTTAACATATAAATAACTATTTTTACAACTTTTTAAAAATCCAAAAATTTCGAAATTATTAACTATAATTATAAAAATAAATTAAAAAAAAATAGTTAATAATTTCGAAATTTTTAATCACAAATTATTCATAATATAAAATATAAGTTTAATAACTATTAATATAAATACCATTATAATTATTAATTAATAACATTTTTTAATTAAAAATAAAATATCTCCCAAAAAAAAATTCAATAAATTATTTCTTATATTTAACCCCTAATTAAAATATAAAAAATAACTTATTGAAATTTAAAATAATAAATTAATACACAACTAAAATTTAATTTGAAAAATAGTTAATAATTTCGAAATTTTCTTATTTATTTACAACAAATTAATTCTAAATAAAACTTAAAATTTAAGTATAATATTAAATTTAAATAAATAATAAAATTAAAAATAAAATTTTTATAAGGACAATTTAACATATAAATAACTATTTTTACAACTTTTTAAAAATCCAAAAATTTCGAAATTATTAACTATAATTATAAAAATAAATTTAAAAAAAATAGTTAATAATTTCGAAATTTTTAATCACAAATTATTCATAATACAAAATATAAATTTAATAACTATTAATATAAATACCACTATAATTATTAATTAATAACATTTTTTAATTAAAAATAAAATATCTCCCATAAAAAAAAATTCAATAAATTATTTCTTATATTTAACCCCTAATTAAAATATAAAAAATAACTTATTGAAATTTAAAATAATAAATTAATAAATAACTAAAATTTAATTTAAAAAATAGTTAATAATTTTGAAATTTTCTTATTTATTTATAACAAATTAATTCTAAATAAAACTTAAAGTTTAAGTATAATATTAAATTTAAATAAATAATAAAATTGAAGATAAAATTTTTATAAAACAATTTAACATATAAATAATTATTTTTACAATTTTTTAAAAATCCAAAAATTTCGAAATTTTTCAAGTTTTTTTTTTTTTAATAAAAAAAAATTTCTGAATTTTGAAAAATTTTTCGAAATTTTTAGAAAATAGTTAATAATTGAATTTACATTCCATAATTATTAATTAATTTTGATTCAAATTTTTAATTATAATGAAAATTAATCTATTTTTATAAAAAATTTCACGATAGTCAAGAGATATACTATAGAGATCAATAAATATCTATATGTATATAAATATTTAATTAATTAATTTAAATTTCTTTTTACACATTTAGAAATGCGCCAATTGTCACAACAGGTGATTTCGAAAATTCGAAATTCCTGTTCCCCAATTATTCTTCCCCATAAGAGAACATTATTGTAGGAATTTTTAGAATATTAAGAATTGGACGGTATGTTTATATAACCCTAAAGTATAGAAAATAGTGACGAACAGTGGTTATAGATACACAAAGAAATGGTGAAAGTTATATTTACTCTTACTAAAATTACGTTCTACTTTCGTTAATTCCGGGTTAAATTAATCTAACCAGTTTTAACTTCAACTTGTATTTGAGGGGTTAAGCTTTCGAGATTCTTTTGTATTTGTCTTGAAGAAATAAATTGCCTTATTGTGAGATTCTAAACCCCCAAACGTTAACGCTTAAGATCATAAAGATTTATTGGTTTCTGAATGACATCTGCTAAGGCTAAGAAGTTTTTCATAATAAAAATACAATCAGAGGGTTTTTCGAGCACTGCCGAGTGGAGAACGCTTTGCTGAGGCATTTTCATATGTTATATGTCTTGAACGTAAGACCTTCGTTATGGTAGGCAAAATATGTACATTTGTTAAACACAGAAATCAGAATTTTTTCAAGTCCCCCCAAGAAATATCTTTTTACTTTTAACACATTTTATTTATATAAATCTGTTCTCACTCTTGTCCATGGCGAAATTATACATGGTGGTAGCGAGCGAATTCAATTCGGCATACACACAAACTTCACATATTTTGTTTTTGTTTTCTCGTTATCATATTAAAGAAGGGCGAATTCATTGGGAATGTCAAAGCCAAGGCGAATATATAGATGGTGATGGCAAAGCGAATTCAAGCATATTCGCCTCAGATTTTTGTACCCGAGAATGTCAAAGTGAAGAAGAATAATAAATGACAATCAAACGGACGAGCAATGTCTGTTTACGTTGCAGAAAACCAAAAATGCATATAGTTGTGTTTTAAAAGTGTTATGTAAGTTTTATTTTAATAGTGATAATGTGAAGTGCTTTCATATTGAAGAAAATGTAGGGCAATATTGTACATCCAACGTCAACTGTAAAAACTGCACTAGAAATGTCGATATTGGTACCTAGAGACGCGTTTCGCTCCCAGGAACCTTAATTGGTAATTGTTTCCTTTAGGAGACAACTGCTAAAAAACGTCCGAAACTATCGGGAAAGGTATCAAAAGACGCGTTTTGACCTCGGTAACAAGAATCAGGAAGCGGATTTTCGAGTTTTTGTTTCAGTGAAGAGATATTTGCAATCAAAGTGGAAATTTTTCTGTAATTTTTATGTCGTTGTTGTAATCACAGATTAGGGTGTACGGAAAAGTGCAAAAAGTGTTTTCTGCGAAGAACTACTGTCAAAACGCGTTGTTTGATACCCCTCCCGATATTTTCGGACGTGTTTTAGCAGTTGTCTCCTAAAGGAAACAATTACCAATATTTTTAGTATTTTGCTATTAAAATATAAAATTGGATACACATCGCATTTGTACTAGTAGCCGTTTCATCATCATGGATAGCAGTAATACTCGTATGTACATATACATATTTGTCATTAGTAACATTTTACAAGTTGGTTCAATGCCTGCTTTTACTCGAAAAATTGTCGATAATGATATCAGAAGACGTGTCTTGACGCCGGTGTCAATAATCTGAAAGCGGAAAATAGAAATTGTATTTCTGTGAAAAGTTATCGGCAAAAAACTCTCCTAAATTTTTGATGAAAACTAGGCATTGTAAAATGGTAACTTGACAATTGACACACATATATATTCTTTCTTATATATATTTTTAATGCAGGTGAGCAGTCTTGAATCTCCTGTAGTTGTTGTTGTAGCAATGCTTCACTCTATCTAGTCCTCATTTTCTGTTGATCAGATGAATAGATGGTTGGATTCATTTGGACACACACCACCGGCTGGGCAAACATTTGGCATACCAAGGTTTAGTCTGGAAAGGTAAGACTTTAATATCTTACAGTATCCAGAACAAAGATGAGAACTCTTGTCCCTCTAGGCAGATCACGTTCTTCTTCATCAACAGGTGGAGTTTGTGCCTGAATGAGGGCCTTCACTGGGCGACAGTTGACAAAGGAGTTTACCGACGGATGTTGTTGAGCGCTTATCGATGTACGGAGATATTTCCTTATTTCCTTGGAGGCGGATTATCTTGTAACCCTGTCTAACTCTATATGTTACATCTAGCATTACTTTCTATGGTCGTATAGCAAGATGAGTACCCCAAATAAATGTAAAGCAACGGGATCAGACGGTTTCTGTGTGTATTTAAATTTTATTTAAATTTTATTTCTTTACAACGAAATTTAAAATTTTTCTCAATGGTTTCTTCTGTTAATAAAACACAAAACACAGTGAAAAAAATTAAAAATGTAGTACTACAAAAATATAGCCACACAATACTCCTTCAATAACTTTTGCTTGCATCTTACAACGATTTTCGGTAATTGTTTCCTTTAGGAGACAACTGCTGAAACACGTCCAAAAATGTCGGGAGAGGTATCAAACAACGCGTTATGACTTCGATATCAACAATCCGAAAGCGGAAATTAAATAATTTGTTTCGGTGAATAGTTATTAGCAAAAAACACAAAAATGGCCAGGTCCTATCCCAAATAGGGGGCTTGATCCAAGGTACTTATGTGCAAAACACCTTACTGCGTAGGCGGCCTTCGGTCGCGCTTCAAAAAAAAATAACCCTTAGCCGGTCCAACACCGGCTACGCGGTCCACAATATTTCTGCGCAGAACACATTTCTGCACTTTTCGGTACACCCTAATCTATGATTACAACAACCACATGAAAATTTTCAACTTTAATTGCAAATATCTCTGAACATACATAAAATATCGAATTTCCGCTTTCGGATTATTGATACGGAGGTTAAAACCCGTCCTTTGATACATTTCCCGATATTTTTGGACGTGTTTTAGCAGTTGTCTCCTAAAGGAAACAATTACCCGATTTTCGTATGTCTTGCATGAAATTTAAGTCACAAACACACAATTTAATCATTTCTTTTATTAATTTATTAGATTTTTATGTGTATAATATGAAAAACTCCTAGCATTTTCAATGTAAGCAAATTGTTTCAGATTTTCTCTTACTGACATTCGCAAGTACCACTGCAGGGGAAGAACAAGCAATCAGCTGTTTCTATGCCATCACCAGGTATATGAATTCGCCTTGGTCAAAGCAAGACAAACTGATATAAGAGTAAATGCTATAAATGTCAAAACGCATTTCAGTTAAAATCAACTTTCTGACCAAAACAATGACAATTGTGAAAAAATTGCTTAGGGCAGTGAAAAGTTATTATAACTACTAAAAATTTACTGTGGTCGAATGATTTATGTGCAGAATATCGTTGTGCGTTGGTGGCCTTCTGACGCGAACCAAAAAAGTGTGTGCATATGGCATATTACGAATAACTTTTCACTGAAACAAAAAATCGAATACCCGCTTTCGGATTGTTGATACCGAGGTCAAAACGCGTTGTTTGATATATCTCCCGGCATTTTTGGACGTGTTTTATGAGTTGACTTCTAAAGGAAACAATTACCGAACAATGTGTTTACTTTGAACCACAACAATATAAATATTTGTAAATAGACATATGTTAACAAACAATGAAACAAATTTGACATCCCCAGTGCGTAAGGCGAATTTCGCCAGGAAGAACTGGCAATCATATGATCGGAAGGTGCCACCTTTATAAACTCGCCTTTCTCTTGTCCCACAGTGCTTTCCTGTTCCCCTTTCAAATATTTCGTTGGCTTAGACGGCATGCGGTTACAATAAACAAAGCCAACTCACTTGCACAATTCTTTGGCTTCGCACAAGCAATGACGCTTCTATTGTGTCAGCTGAGCTCAAAAAGAATTCTTACATGTGCCAGTTGCAAGTTTTATTGTATTGTACGATTACATTTACTCGCTTTTCTCTTCTGACTGTTGTTCATATGTTCGGCTCAATAGCGTCTGTGTGAGTGAGCATTTATTTGCCAACACAGACACCAATGGACTGCCATTGTGGTCCGCCTTAACGGCAGGTGTTTTCTAGGCATGGCTCAATAATATATGGTTAACGCAATCAGCCAACAACACGAAATTACCGTTTGACGTCGTTTAATTCTTGTGTCAAAGTGCACATGTGAGAGGGAACGCGCAATAACGATCCGCCTATTTTCTAAGCTTTCCACCGATAACATACGCACATAAATCACAAAATTTCTTAAAATGTTATCACAAAGCACTCGTTAAATATCAATTCACAGCGAATTTGTATTTAAATAAAATAAAACACGAAGCGCACTCAATAGCTTTTCCATGAACTCTAAACAAAGAATGTAAACAGAAAACAAAGATATGATAGTTTGACATAAAGTGTGGATGAGGAAGAAGAAGACGCTATGTCATCTACGACAACCATATAAATTATTTAATAATGTTTCCTGGGCACACTTTATCTATGAAATCGACACGATTGTGTTGCCACCGGTGTTGCCGCGGCCTTCGAAAAAAGTGTATCAGTTTCTGAACAAAAAATTTATCAAAATGTATCAAAAGAATAAATATCAAATAATTTTTTAATTGTTACCTAATTAGCTCATAATACCCATTTTTTGTCGAAATCCATGTTTATTGAGGAAAAATTTATTGAAATAACAATATTCCAATGGAAATATCTGAAAATTTTTTAAATCGTTTCTTTTGAATATGTATAAACCTTTGTAGTAAAAAGTTGTATTTACATTTCTTAAATCGTTTCATGAAATACATATTTTTACACTTTTAAGCATGATGAGACCATATCAGGTGAAAGCATTGGCTAAGCTGATTGGCACTTGATTTGACAGTACAATCATCTCTCAGTGTGATTTTGACTTCAAACCCGAGAATTAGCAAAACAACATGCAATATATGCCTCTACGAGTATGTACAAGGTGGCGCAAAAGTAAGCTTCCGATGTTCAGCATATCGGTTGTGGCACGTGCAGTGTGTGCTGTTGCACCGTCTTGTTGGAACCACATGTTTTCCAATCCCAATTCATCAAGTTGCGGCAAAAAGAACTCGTTGATCATTGCTCTGTAGCGCTGACCATTCACAGTAACCGTTTGGCCCCGACCGATTATTGGTCAAATAAATAGTCAGCAATATTCCGCGTTCTGGAGCAGTGTAGCGTAACATTGTTTATTAACGTGTATTTCGCATGTGTTTACTACACAAATGTCAAAACAGAACTGACTTTAGGGGCCAATCGCAAAATTTATAGCATTTTCTGATAGGAGGATTACTTTTGCGCCACCTTGTACATACATATGCCTTCCACCTGTAACTATTGTTCCGCCATGCTAACAAATGCTGTCAAAATTCAACAATCAAGCAGTAATGTGCTTCTCGTACAAAAAAACTTTAGCTCGGATAAGGTTGAAATCAGTCTTCTTACCAATAAGGCATTCACACATAAGGCAAAATAAAAGTTTTTTCCAAAATATTTTCTTTTTTTCTTTATGGCGCGATATACAACAGGTATATCATCATAAACCTCCTAAGAGATTTTTGCGCCAAGCTTCTCTTCCAATTTGTGGTGTGCCGATTTGAATTTTCCCTACAAATTGGTGGGACCTACAGTTTTTTGCCGACTCCGAACGGCATCTACAAAGGAGACGAATTTTTTCTGAGAAGCCTGTCATGGCAGAAATACACTCGGAGAGTTTGCCAAACCACTGCCGAGGGGCGACCCCGTTTTGAAAAACTTTTTTCAAATCACTTTTGATGTTACCTGTACCAGGGCTCGAACCATGGACCTTCGGTGTGGTAGGCCGGCAACATTACCTTCACACCACGGCGGCCGCCGTGTCAACTCTTTGCTTACCGCTTTTTTTTGTTCAAGATTTGGCGCAGAGTGAAAATCTGGTCGATATTAGATTTACCAGTCTGTGATCTACTTCCACAGCTAATTTTCATTTGTCACTTTAGGTGCTTGAGATAAAGAAAGAGGCTTCCCAGACTTTGTTGCTGATAAACTTTTGAGAGTAAATAAATTGTAGCTTATGACTGGAGAGCGGTGGGTAGTTATATAGGTAACCCGCATAGCCTTGATATTTAATTTGTCATGAAATTTTTTGGATTCTCTATCAGCGCAATTCTAAATAAAAATTCCGCACATATCTTTCCCCTCTCTCATTCCTCTTATTGTGAATCAAAAATCCTTAGGAGTTCCTTCATTTCTCCCTTTCCTCTAATTCTAAAAAATGTTCGAAAAAGTGAAAACCAGTTAAGCGAGAAAAGGCATTTTTAAGGAATTCTTTTACTAGCTAAACTGAAATAATAACGCTGAAAATTCTTCCATTTTTATAGGAAAAATACGAATTTGCGTAAGCATATACTGAAACAAAAAAATAATTTTGTTCCAATACTATGTATTTTAGATCGAAAAGTACAAATAAACAATTAATAGGGCTGTTGATGCAAGGCCATCATGAAATTGTATTTTGAGTTGTTGAGTGTGCGACGTAAGAAGATCCGGGCTTATTTACTCTATAATACTTCTTAAATTTACAAACGCCAGAAAGTAACTGAAATAAACAAACAAAAATATGTAGACAACGTTTGTGGCAACTTAAGCGTATTTGTTCTATCGCGCAAGCTTGTCCTCATAATCGTGTGTTTATTTTCTTGTAGCTCTTACTCGGTGTATTTTCCGCAAATAATTTATATAAACAGCAATACTAAACGTTGTTTTACATTTTCTCTCTTAATTTGAAACGATTTATTCACAATATTTACGGTTTTAAATTTCTTTTTACAAATTTAGAAATGCGCCAATTGTCACAACAGGTGATTTCGAAAATTCGAAATTCCTGTTCCCCAATTATTCTTCCCCCTAAGAGAACATTATTGTAGGAATTTTTAGAATATTAAGAATTGGACTGTATGTTTATATGAACAAGAGTGACCCTAAAGTATAGAAAATAGTGACGAACAGTGGTTATAGATACACAAAGAAATGGTGAAAGTTATATTTACTTCTACTAAAATTACGTTCTACTTTCGTTGATTCCGGGTTAAATTAATCTAACCAGTTTTAACTTCAACTTGTATTTAGGGGTTAAGCTTTCGAGATTCTTTTGTATTTGTCTTGAAGAAATAAATTGCCTTATTGTGAGATTCTAAACCCCCAAACGTTAACGCTTAAGATCATAAAGATTTATTGGTTTCTGAATGACATCTGCTAAGGCTAAGAAGTTTTTCATAATAAAAATACAATCAGAGGGTTTTTCGAGCACTGCCGAGTGGAGAACGCTTTGCTGAGGCATTTTCATATGTTATATGTCTTGAACGTAAGACCTTCGTTATGGTAGGCAAAATATGTACATGTGTTAAACACAGAAATCAGAACTTTTTCAAGTCCCCCCAAGAAATAGCATTTTACTTTTAACACATTCTATTCATATAAATCTGTTCTCACTCCTGTCCATGGCGAAATTATACATGGTGGTAGCGAGCGAATCAATTCGGCATACACACAAACTTCACATATTTTGTTTTTGTTTTCTCGCACTGGGAATGTCAAACAAAGTATCATATTAACGAAGGGCGAATTCATTGGGAATGTCAAAGCAAGACAAACTGATATAAGAGTAAATGCTATAAATGTCAAAACGCATTTCAGTTAAAATCAACTTTCTGACCAAAACAATGACAATTGTGAAAAAATTGCTTAGGGCAGTGAAAAGTTATTATAAATACTAAAAATTTACTGTGGTCGAATGATTTATGTGCAGAATATCGTTGTGCGTTGGTGGTCTTCTGACGCGAACCAAAAAAGTGTGTGCATATGGCATATTACGAATAACTTTTCACTGAAACAAAAAATCGAATACCCGCTTTCGGATTGTTGATACCGGGGTCAAAACGCGTTGTTTGATATATCTCCCGGCATTTTTGGACGTGTTTTAGGAGTTGACTTCTAAAGGAAACAATTACCGAACAATGTGTTTACTTTGAACCACAACAATATAAATCATATATATTATTTCTGTAAGGTCTTTTTGTGTTATTTCCTAATTTTCTGCTCTCATTTGGAACCAATATTAATAAATAAGGTATCGTTTTAAAGGTGGGGGTTAGCTCTACGTGCGAAACCATGTTTTAATTAGCGGAGTGCTTTAAAATAAACGATTGTGAATGCACAAAAAAATCAATTTGTACTGCAACGCTATTGTGACTGTGACATTCATATGCCTCGCGACATCTACAGTTGAATAGTAAGACTGAACAGTGCTAGAATAACTAAAGGCGAGCGCGCCATCTACACTTGAACATTGCTAAAATAAGTGAATAAGACTGCGTTCACACTGGGTCATAAACTCGAGTTAAATGGACATTTTTTGAGTTAATTCATATTGATGTTGGCAATCAACTGAAGTTTATGGCTCAATGTGAATGTAATATAAGTGGTGGAATTTCAAATAGCTGTTTGCGCATATTTGTATAATGTTTTGGGTAATTCTATACGACAGCACGTAACTGCTAATATAGGTCCAAAAATATCGGGAAAGGTATCAAACGACGGGTTTTAACCTTCGTATCAATAATCCGAAAGCGGAAATTCGATATTTTATGTCTGTTCAGAGATATTTGTAATTAAAGTTGAAATTTTTCTGTCATTTTCATGTGGTTGTTGTAATCACAGATTAGGGTGTACCGAAAAGTGCAGAAATGTGTTCTGTGCAGAAATATTGTGGACCGCATAGCCGGTGTTGGACCGGCTAAGGTTATTTTTTTGAAGCCTACGCAGAAAGGTGTTGTGCACATAAATACCTCGGATCAAGTCCCCTATTTGGGATCGGACCTAGGCAATTTTTGGGTTTTTTACTAATAACTTTGCACTGAAACAAATTATTTAATTTCCGCTTTCGGATTATTGATACAGAGATTGGACCTGTATTAGCAGTTACGTGCTGTCGTAGAGAATTACCATTTTTTGTGGTCTCACAACAAGTGTAGCTGAAAATCTTTTTTTATAATTTGAGAAAAAGGTTTCACACCATTTTGGTTTTTTTTTTTTTTGCGCAAGGAGCGCACGGGTCCAGCTAGTATTTGTAAATAGACATATGTAAACAAACAATGAAACAAATTTGACATCCCCAGTGCGTAAGGCGAATTTCGCCAGGAAGAACAAGCAATCATATGATCGGAAGATGCCACCTTTATAAATTCGCCTTGCTCTTGTCCCACAGTGTTTTCCTGTTCGCCTTTTAAATATTTCGTTGGCTTAGACGGCATGCGGTTACAATAAACAAAGCCAACTCACTTGCACAATTCTTTGGCTTCGCACAAGCATTGACGCTTCTATTGTGTCAGCTGAGCTCAAAAAGAATTCTTACATGTGCCAGTAGCAAGTCATGCCTTCTTTGTTATTGTTTTATTGTATTGTACGATTACATTTACTCGCTTTTCTGTTCTGACTGTTGTTCATATTTTCGGCTCAATAGCGTCTGTGTGAGTGAGCATTTATTTGCCAACACAGACACCAATGGACTGCCATTGTGGTCCGCCTTAACGGCAGGTGTTTTCTAGGCATGGTTCAATAATATATGGTTAACGCAATCAGCCAACAACACGAAATTACCGTTTGACGTCGTTTAATTCTTGTGTCAAAGTGCACATGTGAGAGGGAACGCGCAATAACGATCCGCCTATTTTCTAAGCTTTCCACCGATAACATACGCACATAAATCACAAAGTTTCTTAAAATGTTATCACAAAGCACTCGTTAAATATCAATTCACAGCGAATTTGTATTTAAATAAAATAAAACACGAAGCGCACTCAATAGCTTTTCCATGAACTCTAAACAAAGAATGTAAACAAAAAACAAAGATATGATAGTTTGACATAAAGTGTGGACGAGGAAGAAGAAGACGCTATGTCATCTACGACAACCATATAAATTATTTAATAATGTTTCCTGGGCACACTTTATCTATGAAATCGACACGATTGTGTTGCCACCGGTGTTGCCGCGGCCTTCGAAAAAAGTGTATCAGTTTCTGAACAAAAAATTTATCAAAATGTATCAAAAGAATAAATATCAAATAATTTTTTAATTGTTACTTAATTAGCTCATAATACCCATTTTTTGTCGAAATCCATGTTTATTGAGGAAAAATTTATTGAAACAACAATATTCCAATGGAAATATCTGAAAATTTTTTAAATCGTTTCTTTTGAATATATACCTTTGTAGTAAAAAGTTGTATTTACATTTCTTAAATCGTTTCATGAAATACATATTTTTACACTTTTAAGCATGATGGGACCATATCAGGTGAAAGCATTGGCTAAGCTGATTGCCACTTGATTTGACAGTACAATCATCTCTCAGTGTGATTTTAACTTCAAACCCGAGAATTAGCAAAACAACATGCAATATATGCCTCTATGTACAAGGTGGCGCAAAAGTAAGCTTCCGATGTTCAGCATATCGGTTGTGGCACGTGCAGTGTGTGCTGTTGCACCGTCTTGTTGGAACCACATGTTTTCCAATCCCAATTCATCAAGTTGCGGCAAAAAGAACTCGTTGATCATTGCTCTGTAGCGCTCACCATTCACAGTAACCGTTTGGCCCCGACCGATTATTGGTCAAATAAATAGTCAGCAATATTCCGCGTTCTGGAGCAGTGTAGCGTAACATTGTTTATTAACGTGTATTTCGCATGTGTTTACTACACAAATGTCAAAACAGAACTGACTTTAGGGGCCAATCGCTAAATTTATAGCATTTTCTGATAGGAAGATTACTTTTGCGCCACCTTGTACATTCATATGCCTACCACCTGTAACTATTGTTCCGCCATGCTAACAAATGCTGTCAAAATTCAACAATCAAGCAGTAATGTGCTTCTCGTACAAAAAAACTTTAGCTCGGATAAGGTTGAAATCAGTCTTCTTACCAATAAGGCATTCACACATAAGGCAAAATAAAAGTTTTTTCCAAAATATTTAGTCCGACTTTATTTGATAAATAAATCATTAAACTTTCTCATTGACTCTTAAATTTTGTCTTCTGATTAGAGGAACACTCGGTCCCATGAAGTCCCCTATAAGCGGATTGAACTGTATTGTAAGAGCGGTCACTGGCAGTAAGTCCAGAATGCGGATGTAACTGACTGTAACTTAAAGTGTCACGTTGACTTACTTTTCCCTCAAAATAAGTGATCAATACAATAATTTAAGAGGTCTAAGAGCTCACATCATATTTGTCTGTTGAGTAAAGATGTACTTATATACCGTGTTTTCATGATATGGGTATGTATGTTTTTATACCTAGTAGTGTTACGCACATAAGGTATATTAACTTTAGTCTAACGGTGGTATGTAAAGGTATAAGCGGATCGAGATAGATATTGACTTATATATATCAAAACGTTCAGGAGGAAAAAACAAATTAATTAAGCCATGTCCGTCCGTCCGTCGGTCTGTTAGCACGATAGCTTGAGTAAATTTTGGGATATCTTAATAACATTTGGTATGCAAGCTCCTTAGCACTCATCTCCGAGGGCTGTTTAAAATGGGCGAAACCGAATGATAGCCACGACACTTTTTATATATATAATATTTTCAAAAATACAAAAAAAGTGATTATTCAGTTCTAAATAAGGATTAAATTTTTTGTGTACATTAATATTAAGGCAGAAAATAAAATTTTCAAGAAATTTTTAAAAATAGGTGTGGCACCGCTCACTTTTGAATAAGTCAAATTTCGAAACAATATTAATCACAAATCAAAAAGCGTTCAAGATATCAAAACATTTATACGTTTCAAACGGTTAATAACCACGCCCACTTTTATACGAAAGATTTTGAAAAAGATCACAGATATATTTAATAGGCAATAACTTAGCGTGCAAAAGCTCTATATCATTTCAATTTCACTTTCAAAGTGTCAGTGAAGGAAGAAAGTCGAAAAATATAAGTTTTTGAAAATGTGCGTGGCCTCTCCCCTTTTATAGTGGATTATTCCACAAAACTTTTTATGCCATAACTCTGTCAAAAATTGATTTATCTAAACGATAAAATGTCGTACATATAAAGGTAAATGTTTATTGTAAAAATGGTTTTTTAATATAGTTCCCAAAAGTTGTTTGTAAAATGTAAAATGCCATATTTTTATAACCATGGAAGCTGTATCAATAAGATCTGGCACACATAATAAGCTTTTTAAGAAAACTCAACCGCAAACGAATTTTGTGATTTTTTTGGAAGTAGGCGTGGCACCACTTTTCAGCATAAAAATTCTTCTACTTTCAAAAGCGATTGCTTGTAATTTCAACTACATATTTCAATCAAAATTGGTCATCTGCTTCTCCATAGTACGTAGAATACTGTTGCTAAAAATTAAGCAAATCGGATAACACAAGTAAAATATCCGGGCAAGTTGTTAATACCCCACTGCAATAGGGAAGTTATATATATACTTTTTTTGAATTTCATACCTTCAATGAACATGAAATGTTTGTAAGTATGAGAACAAGAAGAGATGGGCCCATCAATAAGAATTGAAATACTAAGGACGATGACCTGAGTCGATTAAGCCATGTCCGTCCCCCGTCCGTATGTCTGTATGTGTGTCTGTGTGTCTGTCGGTCTGTCTATCTGTCCGTCTGGCTGTTGGAACGCAAATTCGTCAAACATAAAATGTGCATGTATTGGTATTTTGAAAAAATGTGTTTAGCAGTTGTTGGTAGGGAAGCTATTTATATACAAATAAATCAATGGCGACGCCGTGGTGTGGCGGTAGTGTTGCCGGCTGGGACCGAAGGTCCAAGGTTCGAGTCCTGGGACCGGTAATATTAAAAGTGGTTTGAAAAAGTTTTTTAAAACGGGGTCGCCCCTCGGCAATGGTTTGGCAAACTCTCCGAGTGTCTTTCTGATATGGAAGGCTTCTCAGTAAAAATTCATCTCCTTTGTAGATGCCGTTCGAAGTCGGCAAAAATCTGAAGGTCCCGCGAATTTGTAGGAAAAAATTCAAAACTGCACACCACAAAGTGGAAGGGAAGCTCGGCGCAAAAATCTCTTAGGAGGTTTATGATGATATATATGTTGTATATCGCGCCATACATTTATATTTTTGTTTTAAATTAATTTACCCTTCAAAACTCATGACAGAAGTGTTTTTTATTGAAAACAGTCAGCTGGCTTTATAATACGAGATGAAATGTATTAAAATAGACCTGCGTAAATTGGTATGCCATAATAGATCACTACTAGGTGTATAATGTTCGGTTCCACCCGAACTTAGACTTCCTTACTTGTTTATCATTTAAATGTTTCCTAAAAATTTATAACTTTTGTAATATTTTGCTTCCACACAGAAAACGTTAATCTAGGTTTCGAAACAACAACCGAAAAATAGGCTTTTTTAAAGTTAGTACGGGTGCATGCTCCTAAAAATAGGTCTGGTTTGGCTCATTCGTAAACCAAACTTGTGCGGTAATTACAAAAGAAGTCGAATTTAGATAAGCCTTAGCTTGGTCAATATTTCAGAAAAAAGTATGTCTATCTAAGAAAGTGTACATAATACTATGTGGGTAGGAATACTCGTATACCAATTTTAACTGAGGCATTCGAAATTTTCTCTGGCCTATTCCATTTTGTTAAAGGAATTATTTGAAGACAAATTGAACACAAAGATATATTTACTTATTTCTTTTTTATATTATAAAGTTTACATAATAATACAACTTATTATACGAACTAAATAAGATATATTTAGAGAATAACCTCCTATAGCTGGAGAATGTTAACTCCTTAACAGTTTTAGTAAAGTTTCCCAACCTTTGCCTCAATTTAATTGAAAGTCAAGTATTTTGAAAATTTTGGCTATTTTCACTGATACATCATCTTCAAGTTTCAATGAGAGGAAATAAGGAATTTCAATACCTTATGATACCATATCGATACTTTTGTCATCAGACACCGAATTTTAAACTCTATATTTTTTATAATGACATTGAATCGCGTTAAATGACGAGTTCTTTCTCAAGTATTATAGTGTATAATCTTTCCTAGCCATTTTCGAACATAAACTTTCTCGTTAATTTCTGCCGTCTTAACCCTAACCCTCTCTTGTTTTGGGAAAAAATTTATTGGATTTTCATTGCTAAATAATCCTAATCTCACTTTTTGGACTAAGTTGTGGTGATTCTTTGTCATATATCGTCCTAATATTTGTTCCTTGGTCTGCAACTAGGGACATTACCTATTAGATAATTCTAATGTCGGCATCTCTGGAATGCAAGTATGCGCAAATCCCAGTGTATTTTCAATTAAAAAAAATACAGGTTTTTGCTGTCCACAATAGACAGCTATACATAGTATTTAATCGTGGTATATAAAACAAGATCTGGTCATAACCGCTGTCTACCGTACGTGTTTCTCCGGCTCCCATTAGATATAGATTTTATCAGCTTTATACTGCTTCGTAGCTCTATAAAACCAATTTATCTTGTAAAGTAGGAATTGAAATATTTATCATTGGCTCGTATTGTAGTTATGTTAGGTACCCGATATTTTTAGAGAAAGTACTAGCTGTTGTCTCAACATTTTTCTATGCAAATTTATAGAAAAGTTATTAGCACGCTGACCATCGCCTAACTTAGAAATGAAGAAATTTACGTTTGGATAAACTACTGTAAATGACTTCAATGCATATACGTTGAAAAGAAATCTTGTGGACCTTAAAAACCCTTTTACTAACCTATCGTTATCATTAGTGGGTTATTGCAACTTGGCACAAATATTTGGAACAAAATTGTATAAAATTTGTTCTTATTTCAAATTATCTCTGCTTTTGGAGAATCTTGGTTGTGAAATTATTTTCTATGCCAAGCAAAGTTGACATTTTTCGGAGAATTGTTTTGACTATTTCGTTTGTCATTAATATTAGTTGTTAGGTAGGGTGCTTTGAATTCGAAGTACCAACTAAAGAGGAAGTAATATGCCCACGTACTTTTCTGTGCTTTTTAAGCATGAAGCTTTATGGAGAATTGTATCTAAAGTTTCATTGCTTTACTAAAATGAACAGAAGATTCGTTTTAGGAAATGTATGCGAATCCTCGATATATCTTTATTAGCAATAAAAATTATACAATCTGTAAAGAATTTTTATTTTGCATACTTTTAGATCAGTCATCTCAACAATTGATTTCAGTAATACATTTTAGACCATTCGTCTTCGCACTCATGAATTCACAAAAAAAAAACTTAGCAAGTTTTATTCAATTTTTATATCAACTTACATATATGTACGCAGTGGTCTACTACTTTGTAGACGATATGTACATGTCCATCTATTTGCTTAACTAAAGATTTTCTGCATGGAATCAGCAAAAATTAAGTATTTCACGAATGTACTCAGGCGTAAGTCTGGCAGCTTTCAGTTTCGTTGGTAACACACTCTCCATTGCAGAAGTATGGTCGTTCTTGGGTTTGCAATGTTTTGTTAGCTTTTGTTATGAATTCGACAGATCACACATTCAAACAATCTTCCATTCTACTAACACCCTCATAGATTTCAACATTTTTTACCCAAAATCCTGTTCCCCCATTGAATATTTATTTGAAATACCAACACAAATTCATTCGCCCACTTCTTCCCGTCCAGTTTTTTGCGGATTACTCTTTGGTCGGTGGGTGACTTGCACAATAGCGAGCGAGTTAGTTCATCGTATACACTGGCCACTTTATTGTTTATGCATTTGTCTGTGTTGCGGGTTCCTCTGTCGTAGTGAGTCTGGCAAATTCTAAGCCAAAAGATAATCAACTTTCAAATCTTTCACCCAAACAAGAAGACATAAGCACTGCCATGCATTGATTGTATGGAAATGTAAATGAAAAGCTCCATATACAAACAATGAACGGTGGACTGGAATTTGGATGAAATTAGCTTCAAATTTAATTTGGAACATTTTCTAGTAAAGCTTGAGGTAAGCGGTCTTGTATCAGCATATCTGCAAACTTTGAAAATTCAATATTGCGATCATCATTTTGAAAAGTTCCATTTAGTTCATAGTTAAGTTTTTTGTATAACCTTTTCATAAAGGAATTTTAAAGAAAATGTGATATACTAATAATAATTTGACGTGTTCTATTACAGATTTAATAATTTTACAAAACGATAACAGTTTCCTGGAGTACTTACTTACTTATTACCTGGGCGACTGAGCTTTGCTCGGCATTTTCATAGGTTGCCATACAATTTATTGTGCTTTATATACTCTGCTTGTTTGAATGAATAATTTTACTTCCTAGCAGTAGAGCTTTTCAAAAAGAGATTTTAATGATACATAATATTTTTTTTATTAGTGACAAAGTTTGAATACACATAATTAATACACTCCTTGGTGGCTGCTAAAAAAAAGTTTGACCATATTTTCGACAAGTCTTTACAAGATTTCTTGCTGAATTGTACGGTTAAAGGCTGTCGATTGTTATGATAGAAATATCCATAAAATTTTTATATTTAATGCATATGAAATCTAAGCCAACACTTCGATCCATACCGTGTTTCTCTGATTTTCTTTAAAAATAATGACTTAACGTATTTGGTCGCTTAACTCTTGAAAAGGCCACATATAACACACCATGCATGAACATCGATGCATTTAGATCCACTCGGATAAACTCAAGAGTTGGTCCCTGAGCTTAATGCGCAGTCATGGCATATGTTGACCTTACTGGAAATTTATGGCGTTGCATGGTACACCCTAGCGGCCCCTTGGATGAGTTTGATTTTCGGTATATGTCGTTCTTTGCCGGATTTTTGTTGTCTCCTTAAAAGGTATAAGATATAATAAGCTTAGATGACAACCATAAATGGCAACCGTACTTAGAAAGCTTTTTTTTTTTACTACGCAGAAAACTACCTCTACAAAAAATCAGATAGGTGGAAGCGCCGTCAAAACATCCAATGTGGCAACACCTCGGTAAAAATTCTTATAATATGGTACCCTATGAACATATCAAATTTCATCAAAATCGGTTTAGCTGTTGTCGAAACATTCTAAATATAAAAGTATACAAGAATAGATCGTTAAAATTTATAACATATAATAAGGCCAGGTGGCAACAATAAGTGGAAACCCTACTTAGAATTATTTTTTTAATACGCAGAAATATTTTGATGTGGCAACACCTAGGTAAAAATTCTTAGAATGTAATACACTATATACATACCAAATTCCATCCAAATCGGTTTAGCGGTTTTCGAGATAGTCTGGATATACAAATATCTAAACATACAAATATACAAAAATAGTTCGTTTAAAGTTATAAGATAAAGTAAGTTTATACCAATCAGTGATTTCTGCAATGCTGCGAGTAAAAAATATTCTGACTACCTCAAATATTTGAGGTAAGCTACGTACACGTGTACATGCGCGATGGACCATGCATTGCGAAATAAATCCCAATGGTTACTGTTAGTAATTTCACAAGATTGGTTGCCTCTTATTTTTGCTTCCGATTTGAGCGACGGCATGAATAAGATTATATTTATTTTGTGTTTCCCTTCGGTCGGGACTTTATTTCATTCTCTCACACCAAACTTATCTTTCAGCATTTTTGGTATAAATTGAATATCTCTATTGACTACAACAGCAAATCACTTGGGTTATGTATAGGTTTGTACATATATATGATTGTATATATTAATTAGTTTGGCCAAAAGTTTTTGCGTTAAGAAATATTTCGCGCTCTTTTTTACTTGTCTACCAACGAAATCTAAAACCCCATTTTAATCAATGCTTTTCTCCTTTTATGTTCATTTCAGGTGCATACTCACCTTAACCCTGCATCACTCAAGAGCTAAAATATAACAAATGTAAGTTTCCGCATTATTTGTGCTAAGGTATGAGTAGAGTTCGAGCTGCTTAAACGACACACCCAATCCAGGAACTGTCGTCAAATCGGGTCGATAATGCATTTGTTGTGAGAAAATCTTCTGGAATATATGGTTCACGTCTAGTGAGGACAGACCGCATCCATAAAATGCATTAGGCATGAATGGTGATGCAGATATCATAGTGGGGCCAACCGGAGCATATCTGCGTCAAACAGCTATCTTATGTGTTACTGGGCCTCATCATAATCCTGTTGCACGATTATAGAGAGTCACGAAATATTAGTTTTCAAGAATGTAACATATGATTATTGATCATGTCCTTTCATTAGTGGTATTTTACCATTCAAAGAGTATGACCTTACAATAATAAGAACCAATCGCTTGCTCCCTGCCTGTAATCATATTTCCGCCTGTGCCTGAGAATCTTCAATCACTCTCATTAAGGCATAGGTAACCTAACCGTTGTTGTCCCAGGTAAACGAAGTACTTTACTATAGCAACAGTGACCAAACAGAAAATGTGCTGACCCTTTGTCCAATCGCAGGTGCCAGAGTTACATTTTTTTTAACTTAACCAGGCCCTGTCTTAAAAGCATTGGCAAGCTGGCTAGGGCCTGTGTATGCGTTCTTTGGCAGGCCCATAATTTTAAGCGGTAAAATGTAGCCAGACCCTAGGCAAAATATAACACATTTTCTACCCGGGATAAAAGTGTTTAGTACCTCGTTTATGTTTCTCTTATATTAAAATTTAACATTCTAATGAATTCGTGTAGTAAACAAAAATATTTCAATAGCTAGCAACAAATTGAAGCCACTGTATTTTTAGCCTTGAAAAATCAAAGCTCTCAACAAAATGATCAAAATCTACTCACCCCGAAAAAGGTTTAAAATTTGAAAAGATTAATTGCATCTATTTAATTTCGAGCACTAACACTAACTACATACTAACTATCCATCCCCGTTAGTCCATCTTATCTCTGGCAGTATAAAAGGTAAAAACACATGCGAGCTTTACTTTTAGAAGCAAGCCAAGTAAAAGGCAAAACCGTGTGCATTGGCATGCTAAAGGAGAATGTTGGTGTGTGGGCAGTTAGTTGGGCGATAGTTTAGTAATGTACAACCATAATAAAAGGACGATTGATAAGAAGCTAACAAGGTTGTAAAGACACTTTGGGGGAGCTACAACTTGCTTGTAAAGGGCAAATTTAACTTGGGAATTCTATTGCTTTATCGACTCGTTGGCTTAGTAACAAGTCTTACTCTATGGGTAACTGCGGATATGTAGATAGTAAGTTGTGAATGGACTTTGATTGGCATTAATTGAAACTACTAGACTACAGATATCAACACCACCAAAAATTTAATAAGGGGTTAGAAAGTATATCCTGCTTCCAAACCTGAAGGTGGCATTATCTGACAAAGGTCCTGAGAAAATGCACCCAACAACACTTGCATGAAACAACAGAAAAAATATGCAATAATAAAAAAAAATATACACTGGTGGGAAAAATAATAGACACATAATTAAAAATGGGTTTATTCGTAAAATATATGTGTTTACGTCTTTTTTATAATGTAATCCAAAATATAGGAATATTTATAACAGAAACTACATGCATAAATAAAATTTTCAAAGCTTACACAAAGTTTAGGAAAGTAAATCAAAATTTGAAAAATTGCAATCAAAATTTTCAACTTTTTGGGCAGAATTTTTAGAAAATTTAAAAGTACACAGCTTTGTAGCTCATTCCATTTTAGTAAAGTAATTGTCAAGTTAGAAGCACCTTAAAAGATTCCCAGAATTTTTAGAATTTATTGTGATGAGGGTATTGAATTTTTCTTCCATATAACGCATGAGCAAAATGCAATTTTTCTATGATAGTGTATAGAAGAAAATACATAACTGATCAAATGAAGTTATTTTAAGAGAAAAAAATATTTTAACTAGGTCAAGTAGAATTCAAAAAATGTTCTTGGTACTATTTTTGTAATGTAAGTAAAATTATTTTGCATTAGAAATTTTGCGTTCCGATTATTTCGGTGCCTTTTACGGGTTTGGACCAAAAAAGAATTTTCCTTTTAACAATTTTTCATTTAAGTATTCATGAAACGAGCTCAAAGACAAGAATAATAATTATTCACTTTTTCAATTTTTATGAAAATTATTATTGTTTTTATTATACCTAGTAGTAGCAACGGCAGTATGTAACGGCATTAACGGATCGCGATAGATATGGACTTATATATATCAAAATGTTCAGGACGAAAAGAGAAATTGATTAAGCCATGTCCGTCCGTCCGTCCGTCCGTCTGTGAACACAATAACTTGAGTAAATTTTGAGATATCTTACTGAAATTTGGTATGCGGGTTCCTTGGCACTCATCTCCGAGCGCTATTTAAAATGGGCGAAATCGGATGATAGCCACCCCACTTTTTATATATATAATATTTTCGAAAACACAAAAAAAGTGATTACTCAGTACATAATACACCTATAAGGATAAAATTTGGTGAATACATTGAGATTGATCCACAAAATAAATTTTTCAAGAAGTTTTTGAAAATGGGCGTGGCACCGCCCACTTTTTATTAAGTCAAATTTAGAAATAATATCAATCATAAATCAGAAACCGTTCAAGATATCGAAACGAAATTCAGCACGCAGGTTTGCAGGTATGCAAGGAATGTTCCAGGAAAAAATGGGCGGGATCGGTTAAGGTCTACGCCCACTTTTATATGAAAGATTTTGAAGAGGATCGTAGATATATTAAATAGGCAATAACTTTGCGTAAAATATCTTTACATCATTTATATTTCACTTTTAAAGTTTGATAGTGGACTATTCCACAAAACTTTTTATGCCATAACTCCGCCAAAAATTGATCTGTTGAAACGAAATTTCGGGATAATATTCTATATATAAAGGTAACTGTTCGTTGTAAAAATGGGCGAAATAGGTTAATGGCCGCGCCCAGTTTTTTAACATAGTTCTGAAATTTTTTTTTTTGCAAAATTTAAAAAGCGATATTTCTCCAACTAAGCAAGTTATATCAATTAAATTTTGCACACATAATAAGCTTTTTAAGAAAAACTGGGCCGCAAACAAATTTTGTCAACTTTGAAGAAGAAGGCGTGGCGCCGCCCACTTTTCAGCACAAAATTTCTGCTATTTTCAAAGGCAATCGCTTATAATTCGATTTTGATATTTCAATGAAAATTGATCAGCTGCTTCTCTGTAGTATGTTTTATACGCCTATCAAAAATGAGCCAAATCAGGAAACACAAAAGCGAAATATTCGAGCACGTACTTAGTAGCGCACTGCAATAGCGAAGTTATATATCTTTTTTAATTTTCATACCTTTCATAAACATTAAATGTATGTAAGTATGAGAACAAGAAGATAAAATTCACTAAAATGATCAGCACGATGAGCGGAGTCGATATAGCCATGCCCGTCTCTCCGTCCGTCTGTCTGTCTCTCCGTCTGTCTATTTGAACGCAAACTAGTCTTTCAGTTTTACAAAAGAATGCTGAAATTCGTTGTTTGCTTTTTCCATTTTATATTATAAATACTAGCAAACCCGGTATACGTTGTTTTGACGTTTTGATACATAGAACACATCTATATATAAAATGTCATTAACTTGAACCAAATAAACTCCTAACTATACCGAACTGCAGCTTTATATAACTTGGGGGCTTTTCCAAAAGTGTATGCAGACTGTGTCGTGCCCAGCGAACTCCTGAACATATCATGGAATTTCAAGAGCAAAACAAAACACAAAATATGTGGGCGTGGCACCGCCCACTTTTGAAAAATTATGTAGATATTGACTAAGGGACACATATATCCAAATTTCATTAATTTAGACCAAAAAAGTTCGGAGTTATGACGAATTGAAATTGTATATAGCCTGGGGGCGTGGCTCCGCCTACTTTTCCAAAAATATATATTGTCTATGCTGTACCCAGTGAATACAAGTATATACTGTGAAAATTTCATAAAGATCGGTTGAGTTCTTTGGCGCCTATAAAAGACACCCTTTTTTATACCTAGTAGTGCTTCGCACACAAGGTATATTACTTCATTCGGCATAAACGAATCGAGATATATATTTATTAATGTATTTCAGGATGAAAAGTAAAATATCCGTGCAAGTAGTTAATACCCCACTGCAAAAGCGAAGTTGCATATCTTTTTTGATATTCATTCCTTTCATGAACATGAAATGTTTGTAGGTATACTGAAATGGTCAGGAGGATGAGCTGAGTCGATGTAGCCATCCGTCTTCCGATACGTCTGTCTGTCTGTTCGTCGGTCTATTTGAACGCAAATACGAACTGGAAGTATTAAAATAGACCTGCGTAAATTGGGATGACATAATAGATCACTACTAGGTATATAATGATAGGTTCCACCCGAACTTAGACTTTCTTACTTGTTTTTTTAATAATCATTTTTAATTAATTATAAAAATTTTTTTAATTGAATAGATTAGGAAAAATATTTAGAGACAACTGCCATAGCTTTTCGTATAGATCCATTTCGGAAGCTGCTAAGCTTCTTCATCAGAGAAATTTTGATACGCATTGCTAGCCCTTAAGCTAACAATACGCTGGTTTTGCTGTCACCTAAACTCCTAGTTCTGTTCTTCTTTACCATATGCATGAACCACTTGCGCCATTTGACAGTTAGTAGTGTGATCATGATGGATTTTTTGACAGATCGGTTTTATCAGCCTTACCGCGTGACTTTAAATGACATCAAAACCAGCGTACTCTATTGGTGGGGAAATTCCTGAACATTATCTGCAAACTGTTAAGGCTACGAAACCCCCATCTGCCGCCATGTGAATACATAGGGGCAGTGATCACTTAACATGAAACGTTATCTATCCATAAATGTTTTACCCTTCTTAGGACTGCTACATCAAGCTACCAAGATGTTTTCCCAGTTTCAACAGTTTAAAGCATTTTAAACTCTTCGTCTGAGAACGAGAATATATTTCTGATTCTATGTAACCCGAATTGATAATCTAAATATTTTACGTAGAAAAAAGGAAGACAATGACTTCGAAATTTAGGGTTGGGTAGCATGTGTTTTAGAGTTGGGCATTTCCTTTCAATTTAAAGATCGAACGAGCTAATTATTTCTTTAAAAGCGAACTAGGTCGTTCACTTCGTTCAGTCATTCAGCCGTTCAGTACTAAGTTTTCTTTTCAATCAGTTTATATAGCCATACGATGGCCAACGATGGTTAGAAACTCGGGTAGGAGTTAACTGTCCGGTAAGTAAAATTGATTGTGGTAATAAGATCCAATGTCGACTAACTTAAGCTGTTTTTACAAACCAATATTGAGTTGGGTTGACACAGCAAATTTTAGTTCGCCTTGTTGTTGTTGTTGTTCACTGCCAAAGGAGCATTGGACTACTTACTTTAGCGTCCATACACAAAGATGGTGCAACTTTGCCAATCATTGAACGAGGTTGAAAACATTTGAACGATGTAGTTCGTTCGTTCACCGAACTGAGTCGTTCAAATGAACTAGTTCGTTCGCGAACTACATATCTCTAGTGTGTTTACAAAAAAATCTTCGTACCTTTGTTGTGCTTAAATTCTCTTTGATGTATGTAAATAAAACATAGGTATGTAGTGTATCTCTGTTTGAAAGAAAAAGTTTCAATTATCAATGGATTAGTTCAGCGAGGTTCCTTAGCCTCCCTGGTCAAAATAAAAACCCAATAAGCAAGTACACAGATTTTTATAACGTTTTTTTGGATCAGCTGTTTTCGCTCATAACTAAGGTTTAAAGAGAGAAAGAGATCTGAAGTGATCCTTGTTTTTTTTATTCAAACTGTTAAATGAATGGCTGGCTCACGAAATCAACTTTTTTTTACTTACTAAGATTTATAAATCCGAAAGCATAACAAGTAATAATTCTCACATGGAGCCCTCGCTGTGCGCTGCCGCAACTATGAATAATAGACGAACCATAAATGATAAACGAAGAAGGAGAATTGCCTGAAAAGCTTCAAAAAAAGTGGTACATGGGAAAAAGTGTTTAAACCCTTAATTGTCTTCGGGAAGATTAATTAGATGAAAACTGTAAATAAAAAAAATAAAAACAAAAAGTATTCGTTCTTATTTAACCGGCTAAAAGATGGCAAACAAACAGGAAGTACTATAAAGAAAGCGTGATAGAAGTTTGTGTGCATGTTCACAGGTCATTTTTAACATTTCCATCTTTTTATTTATCATAGTAATTTTTTTAATTACCTTTATGTGAATTTTAATGTTATGTTGCTATGGTAAGCTAAATTTACTGCAGGCAATAAACTACACGGGGAGCAATCTGAATTGTTGCGAAGAAAATTAATTTTATTCGTATAATAGTTTTAATAAATTAAGCAAGCCGCCGTGGTGTGAAGGTAGTGTTGCCGGCCTACCACACCGAAGGTCCAGGGTTCGAGCCCTGGTACAGGTAACATCAAAAGTGATTTGAAAAAAGTTTTTCAAAACGGGGTCGCCTCTCGGCATTGGTTTGGCAAACTCTCCGAGTGTATTTCTGCCATGACAGGCTTCTCAGCAAAAATTCGTCTCCTTTGTAGATGCCGTTCGGAGTCGGCAAAAAACTGTAGGTCCCACCAATTTGTAGGGAAAATTCAAATCGGCACACCACAAATTGGAAGAGAAGCTTGGCGCAAAAATCTCTTAGGAGGTTTATGATGATATACCTGTTGTATATCGCGCCATAGAGATAGATTATTTTAGAAAGCCTCTCGGCACTGTTTTTAAGTATTTCTGGCACTATTTAGTGTATGGTTAGAAATTTTGGAATAAATCTGAAACTAAATTGTACTGCAAATGTTACCAAACAAAAATCGGGGTAAACCTAAGCTATTCAGATTTTCCAAAAAATTAGTTTTTATAGACATACGGCAGTAACTGTAACCTGGAAAGTAATTACACCTACATAACAGACAAAGTGGGCCTAACTATAAATACGAACATAGCCGTAACCATAATCGTAATGCTAACCACAACTTAACTGCAAAAACATTTTATAAGAATAATCACCAATATAAGACTTATTTTTAGGAAGCTTTAATTTGAAACAGCTCTTGATATTTGACCTCGAATGAATTCTTGCAACATTCCAAATAAAACGGATTTATAACTTATGAAAAACGTGCGACAAATACATACATACATACATTAGTCTGTGCATGTTATGTTCGTTGAATTTTTAATGGATTCTATTGCGAATTGAAAGAGCAGGCAGAATCCAAAACGACTGTTGTTTCACCTAAATGAATTTGGCCAAAACCCAACTGTTGACTAAGGAAGTAAAATCCCAATGCTCATTTAATGTGTCGCTAATGTCGCTTATGTACATAAAAGCTTCTATGCAATGGCGTAGCCAATATTTCTGGAAGGTGTGGGTACAACGATATTTAATATAACATATGTAGTTATATTAACTGATGCTACCAGATAACTGCTAAATGTCCCCAATAAATTTATTTTCATTTCAATTGTTTATATAACAGGCAGGTTTGCTGCTGAAACTAGTGAGCCGAATTTTTGTATACACCTTTATGACGGCGTTGTAATGAAGATGTAAAAAATCTAAATTGACATCGTGGCGGCATAACAAGTTTTAAGGGTCAAAACGTCAAGAAAATCAGTTTTTCGCAAATATCTTGCAACCTGTTCCATCTATTGAAAAGCTTTAATTTACAATTGATTTGTTGCGAAGTTTAGACAGGTTCTTTCTCTGTGCATCATAACAAAGCGTATGCCAACAAGTTGATTTTCGCAGTACATTTTGCAAAAAAAAGTTATTTATGGAAAATAAAATTGTTTGCTGGATTTTAGTAGAACGTTATGTTTCGCTTAATGTTTGTTCTAGCGATTCTTTGGTAAACAGGATTAGCCCCTCAAAAATTGGCGTCGAAATAGTCCTATACATTTTCCTTATTGCGTTAGATTGGTGATTAAAGTGCTTAAAATGGCTGGACTATCTAAACAATAATAATAAAATACAAGTCAGGAAGTTTAATCTCGGGTGTAACCAAACAGTAGATTTTCGGTTTAACCGGTTACAACATAGGCTATATATAATTTTGTAAAACTGTTCGGTACTACGGCCCTATGCTATATAAAATTACAATTGGTCAGAACTATGAATGCACTTGTTTTAAATTAAAGATATTTCGAGGTATGTGTCTTTTGATCTATTTTACACAATTTTAGAAAAGTGGGCGGTGGCACGCCTACATGTTTTTGCATGTTGTTTGTCCCTTATTGACGTCCACACTTCATCCCCGATTTTTATGATACTTTTACAGTGCGTTCAGGGGTCCTCTGTATATAAAAAAAAACTTAAAAAAAAAGTGGGCTGTACTAAATGTTCAATGATCAGGGTATTGTAAATATCAAACTGTAGCATTCTATCTGCATCATGATTTCCTAACACCCTTTTAAAAAACTTGAGTACAAAAGTGGGCGGGATCGCCCACCGATTTTTCTTATTTTCAGTGGGCGTACTCTACACGGTTCTTAAACTATTAACAGTCGAATTTGAAAAATGCTTGACTCATAAGTGGGCGGTGCCTTGCCCACTTTCAAGAATTTTTCAAAAATCGTATAAAGAATAAGAAAGTTGAGGTAACTGGCAAATTATATCATTCTACCTGTATCAGTCAATGAGATACGAGCAATTTAGCATTTATACCTCGATTTCGTTTATTTTCTACAGATGTACATATGTATCACAACAATAAAAAATAAAAAATAAAATTTTATTTGATGAGTGAGAAATTAGAGTGATGAGTGAAATATTATTGGTTATTCAAAAAATTTTGGATAAAAAAAATTGAAAAAGCTTTTAAGAAAATGGAAAAATAGCACATCTAGATATATTTCATGATTTAATTACAAGAAGGTTGACACGCCCATTTTCTGGGTTTCTTTTGCCAACGAAAAAAAAGTAGGACTATTTTTTTCATTTGTCGAGGAAATGGTACAAGAAAAATCAAAAAAGTAGGAAATTAGTAGTAATAGATTTTGTAAGGTCAACTAAATACAACATCAAAACATGTCATCCCATACTATCACGGAATAAATCGTTGTAACTTTTCAGGGCATAAAACAAACGCACATAGTCTACCAAGTGTATAGTAAAGTGATAAGTTTCAATAAGATAGGTTTGGCTCCTATTATTCATGCAAACTTAAAACAGAAGTTGACTTAAAACTCTTGATTTATATATAAGTTAAGCCAGAACTCATTATCAAACCCAGAGAATAGTAGTAAATTTTTGTTAAAAACAAGACTTCGAATCACATAAGGAACAGCTTTGAAGTCACGATAGACCTTAGTAAGTATGCAGTAGTGCAAATTAATCTATTTTCTGAAACCAACTTATTTAAAATTTTGTATAATATTACATTTTTAACTACTATTTTTACATAATTTCGATAAAATGCAACCCAGAATGTAAATGACATTTCAAGCAGCAAAATGGCGGCAATTGTCAAAATATGTCATTAGAGACCTAACCTTCTAGTTATTGAATCATGGATATATTTAAAATTTTTATTTGTTATTTTTTCGTCACTCATATTTGAAAACGCCCATTCCTGATGTCACTACCAAATTTAGTTATTCTGAAGTTGATAACAGTCGAAATTTGAAAATTTGTTAACTCATATGTGGGCTGTGCGCCATACGGTAAAATCATCAACAGAATGATCAATTTATTGAAGCTACCAAATTTCATTATTGTAGCTGCTTTTATTATTGAATAATCTCATTTTATAAGTTTTTCCAAATTTTCGATATCTAAAAAGGGGTGTGGTTATGGTTCAATTTCGCCCGTTTTATATAGCAACCTACCTTGGCCGGAAAGCAATCTGTGTGCCAAATTTCATTCAAATACCTCATTTTTTACTGAAATTATCGTGTCCACGGACGGCCGGATGGACATGTCTTAATCGATTCTTTTGTTCATTCTAAGAACTTTGCTATATGGAACTCTGTGTCTCTCTCCGTTAAATGGACACAACTATAATACCCGGTGTACTAATACAGCTGGTTCACTTCTTAAGGGAGAATCTATGCCCCCAATAACTCCCCACCTGGGTCTACTACATAATGCATGCATATTCCTTTGTAATTTTTTTACTCGAATTCTATGTAATGTTTTTAGATTAATAAAAACATATGTGCACAACAACAACAAATTCAAATCATCAAATGACAGTGCATATTTCCCTAGTGACCTGAGTTGAGGTGCAGCTTGACAACAATTTCCATTAACAAAACTCATTGCCATGTATTTAAGGCAAAAACATAAAATTTACTTCCGTGCGAATGAGAATGCAATAAAAATTCAGGAGCAGTAAAAGTGGGATATATGCAGGTTAATAAAACATTGGCAAACACAAACTTAAACACCATAAAAGAAGAAAAGCGAGATATATATATTTTTTGTGTGAGCTCTGCGTAGCTACAAGTATTCCGGGATTAATGCAGTTCGTTCCCAACGGTTAAAACGCCTATTTAAAACCAAAATTAACAAGTAAGGAAGTCTAAGTTAGGGTGGAACCGAACATTATATACCTAGTAGTGATCTATTATGTCATCCCAATTTACGCAGGTCTAATTTAATACTTTCAGTTCGTTTTTGCGTTCAAACAGACAGACGGACTGACAGATAGACGTATCGAGAGACGGACACGTCTACATCGACTCAGCTCATCCTCCTGATCATTTCAGTATACGTACAAACATTTCATGTTCATGAAAGGTATGAAAATGAAAAAAGATATACAACTTCGCTTTTGCAGTGGGGTATTAACTACTTGCCCGGATATTTTACTTTTCATCCTGCACGTTTTGATATACATTAATAAATATATATCTCGATTCGTTTATGCCGAAAGTAATATAGCTTGTGTGCGTAACAAAAATAGATATAAAAAAGGGTGTCTTTCATAGGCGCCAAAGAACTCAACCGATCTTTATGGAATTTTCACAATATATACTTGGGTTCACTGGGTACAGCATAGTTTTGGAAAAGCAGGCGGAGCCACGCCCCCAGGCTATATAAAGTTTCAATTCGTCATAACTCATAACTTTTAGGGTCTAAATTAATGAAATTTGGATATATGTGTCACTTAGTCAATACCTACATAATTTTTCAAAAGTGGGCGGTGACACGCCCACATATTTTGTGTTTAGTTTTGCTCTTGAGCTTTCACGATAGGTTCAGGAGTTCGCTGGGCACGACACAGTCTGTATATAGCTCCCAGATTATATAAAGCTGCAGTTCGGTATAG
Source organism: Merzomyia westermanni (assembly GCA_949987695.1). NCBI lineage: Eukaryota > Metazoa > Arthropoda > Insecta > Diptera > Tephritidae > Merzomyia > Merzomyia westermanni. Next base: position 53,785,695 of record OX465288.1, read on the forward strand.
TTAGGAGTTTATTTGGTTCAAGTTAATGACATTTTATATATAGATGTGTTCTATGTATCAAAACGTCAAAACAACGTCTGTCGGGTTTTGCTAGTATATTATAAAACGGTGAAAGCAAACCACGAATTTCAGCATTCTTTGGTAAAACTGAGAGACTAGTTTGCGTTCAAATAGACAGACGGACAGACAGACAGACGGACGGAGAGACGGGCACGGCTAAATCGACTCCGCTCATCGTGCTGCTCATTTTAGTGAACTTTTCTCTTCTTGTTCTCATACTTACATACATTTAATTGTTATGAAAGGTATGACAATCAAAAAAGATATACAACTTCGTTATTGCAGTTGGATATTAACTACGTGCCCGAATATTTTGGTTGTGTGTTTTCCGATTTCGCTAATTTTTGGCAGGAGTATAATACATACTACTGAGAAGCAGCTGACCAATTTTCATAGAAATATCAAGATTGAATTATAAGCGATTGCCTTTGAAAAATGCAGACATTTTATGCTGAAAAGTGGGCGGCGCCACACCTACTTCTTCAAAATTGACATAATTTTTTGCGGCCCAGTTTTTCTTAGAAAGCTTATTATCTGTGCAAAATCTGATTGATATAACTTGCTTAGTTGTAGAAATATCGCTCTTTAAATTTTACAAAAAAAAATTTCAGAACTATGTTAAAAAACTGGGCGCGTACATTAACCGATTTCGCCCATTTTTACAACGAACAGTTACCTTTAAATATAGAACATTATCCCGAAATTTCGTTTCGACAGATCAATTTTTGGCGGAGTTATGGCATAAAAAGTTTTGTGGAATAGTCCACTATCAAACTTTAAAAGTGAAATATAAATGATGTAAAGATATTTTAGGCAAAGTTATTGCCTATTTAGTATATCTACGATCCTCTTCAAAATCTTTCATATAAAAGTGGGTGTGGACCTTAACCGATTCCGCCCATTTTTACGTGGAACATTCCTTGCATACCTGAAAACCTGCGTGTTGAATTTCATTTCGATATCTTGAACGGTTTTTGATTTATGATTAATATTATTTCTAAATATGACTTAATCAAAAGTTGGCGGTGCCACGCCCATTTTCAAAAATTTCTTGAAAAATTTATTTTATGCCTCAATCTCAATGTAGTCACCAAACTTTATCCTTATAGGTGTATTATGTACTGAGTAATCACTTTTTTTGTGTTTTCGAAAATATTCTATATATAAAAAGTGGGCGTGGCTATCATCCGATTTCGCCCATTTTAAATAGCGCTCGGAGATGAGTGAAAAGGAACCCGCATGCCAAATTTCATTAAGATATCTCAAAATTTACTCAAGTTATTGTGTTCACAGACGGACGGACGGACGGACAGACGGACATGGCTTAATCAATTTCTTTTTTCCTCCTGAACGTGTTGATATATATAAGTCAATATCTATCTCGATCCGTTTATGCCGTTACGTACTGCCGTTAGGCGACTAAAGTTAATATACCTTGTGTGCGTAGCACTACCAGGTATAAAGACAAGCAAAAACACCGGTAAACAAAAAATTTAAATGCCCGAAGCCTTAATTGAAATAACGACTGCTAACTGAAAAACACTATCCAAGCAAAGAGCATCAAATCAAGCAACAGTATTTCCCAAACAAGAGTGGGAGCCACCCCCGCAGCTTTATCAGCCAAAGTTGCCACCACTCTAAAATTCTGGCGTTGTTAGCAAATTTGTTTTGCTGTCGCTTGTATTCCCATGACGTATGTTGTTCATGTGAGTATATCAACGCTGACTCTGCTGCAGCAGCACGTGTGGTTCGTAGCATTAACTAAAGCTAACAGCATTTATCTTGTTGCGGTGGTGTACACAGACTCGCACATACGCAAGTCCATATTGCTTGTTGCCAGCAAATATTGCTGCTCACTGCTGTCGCCCAAATGGCTGCCATTTGCTACAGCTGTTACTGCCTATATCGTTGCAAGAACTAAGCGAGTTTTTATGTTGTTGAGACAATACATGCGTAACATGAACAGCTCAACACCTATGTACATATATACATATGTATTGCAATAAATATTTCTACACATACATACTTCATAAATGAGCACTAAGTTTATACTATAGAGCTCGACGTCTGTCCGGTGCGTTTGTGACACGAATGAAAAGGTCAATGAGGCATCCATTTGGTAGTCAACACAGTCAAATTTACTATGCGAACACACGGTCGTAGATATGGCAAGGCTCATCAAACGATAAAAAAAACTGCCAAATTCTCGAAGGCAAGGTTGGACTTATAGCCCTATTTCCATGTGTCTTGCTTTTAGAAATTTGAGGTGTTTCCCGAGCTCAATAGAAAATAGAACGAAATGCTCCCAAAGAAGGGTTTTCGCAGGAATTGGATCTGCTGCGGCAGTGCGGTGGACCATCATGCATAAGATGCTCTACCCTTTATCCTGCTCCCGGAAGATTGCAGCTGCATCAGAACAGATACTATGATGATTCAGCTTCCTTATTTGTAACTAGGAGAGCCACGCATACACTGTACAGGACTGCAAACACCCATTATAAGGATAGTTAACCCTGTGCTGATGGATGTGACCCCTGATAAGTCCCAAGGGCGCAATGACCTTCTCCGCATCTGAGACATCAAGAGCCGATCCCCGTCCGGGCAATTTATAGGGCATTTCGTTTTCCTGTATTTTACGTTGTCCTGGGACCCATATCAAAGAAACAATGTATTGACCTCCCCTTCTTGGTCCAGTCTCTGCACCATGTCGACGTCAGAGAAGATTGCTATCCTTTGGCCGGCTGAGTCCGCATGCAATAATCATATGCATGACTCCTGAATAAGGCAGATATCGGATTGAAATACGCTCTCTGAGGCCAAGGAGCTGCATAGATCAGGACATGGAGAGAAGTGAGTGTCCTGAGGCAAATATAGACCCTTTTTATTTTAATAATGCTAACGTTCAGTAGAATACTCGTGTGGCACTTTTTTCAGAAGCCTCATTTCTAGACTTATAATTGGGCCCCCAGATGTTGTTTCCTTTTTGAATGGAGTCTACGTATAGCATGATCTAATTGCACCACAGGCAGATCGCCGAGCGACTTACTTCTTTGCACACCTCCCCCACATTTTACTTAGTATTCTTTTGCAGGCATACCGAGCCACAAATGCAATCATATGCCCAACTTATTCCACTTTGGGCATAAAAGGAAGTCTGTTTATGCCCATCCACTAAGCAACCTAAATAGACTATGCGTCTATGCGTCTAACAGTAGTTAACGAAATAGTTTGTCTATGATATATAAGCTGTAGTCTCACTAGCTCGACAATTTGGGATTATATTTCTACTGCATAATTGACCCTATCTAGTTCATAACAGAGTCTTCAACAAAAAAGGCATACAGAGCACTTTTTATCGCTTCCACAGGCTCGCATAATCTATGCCTCTTTCGTGAACGTATATCGTTAAGCATTGTTACATACTCAGTAGATCATAACAAAAACAGTGGCAATTGATATGGAAAAATTTTTCGAATTATTAAAATCATACCTGAAGATATGTATTGTCACAATTATAACAATTGTCATTGAGTTGAATTTTGTTATAGTTCAAGCATAATGCTTTAGATGTAATTTATATAGGTTTCGGTCGAATTTTCTACAGATTTCTTTGAGCATGCACGGTCACATATTTTAGACTGTCCTCCGATTGGGAAGCCTTTGCTTTTTTAAAATTAAAAATATAAAAATTATAATTACAGGGGGTTCCTGATACCTACCGGAGTTGTATTTTAAGCCCCTAAACCGCTGGGGTAATTAGTGAACACGTATAGCTGTCTCCAAGAATTAGGCTGTACGCAACAATCGATTCTGAATCACTTCACTTCTGATATCACTATATTTCCTATGGACATCCCCTTAATTAATGTTTAATGGATGCACATAATTTAATAGTTTACATTTGAATGCAAGCTCATATCCCATTCTGTTCGGCTACGCCCATGTGTAAGTTTAATATATGGGGATGAGGCGTGCAGCATGCGGCATGTGACATTTGGAGTGCGCCAAGAAGTACGCTCACTAATTCACCGAGTTGTCTGTTAAAACAGGCACTGTGGGTTAAAATGTCCCAAAAACTAAACTCATGCACGTGACTGCGGTCTAAAAAAACTAATTCAATTCACAATACCTCTTGCTAAAATATGATATTCGTATTTTGGGATTTAAAAGTACATATTTAGAATAGAGGTATTAGCGATTCCGTTCCCTTTGGGCCAATCCCAGCAGAACAAATTTGGTACCAGTAGATTTCTCCTGGCATTCATATTCATTCGGATAGCGTTAAGATAAATTGTGTTTAAAATTGCAAAGTAAACCTGCTTTTACAACTTACTGAAATCATTTCTGAAAATGTATGCAATTTACCCCAGTGTGCATAATTCGTAGTCCCTGCCCAAAATCGCGCTTTTATCTACCCTTTGAGTAGCTGCCGAAATGTAGTTAACATTTTGAACACCAGCAAAATGGTATTTGTCAATATGAGGCTTATGATTCGCTTAGTTTGTTCATTTGAAATTGGATGGCTTTTAATTGAGGGTGTTAAAGTGTTGGGCATGGGCCTGGCAAATTGGATAAACATCAAACTTAAATGAATGTGTAGGAAAAGAGAGGGGAATGGGAATGAAGTGCAGACGCGTCGAGTACTTTCGAATGATTGATAATTCTGCGAAGTGAGTATTTGTTGTTGCATCGTAAATATACAAAATCTAACTGAACCGCCTAAAATGGGAGATTTATGAAAAGTTGATACGAGTTTTAGAACAGCATTGGTTGGCAAATTGAATGCAGAAACTCGTTGAAATCATTTTTCTCTTGAGTTAGGTGTTTTTCCTAATTGAGGGTATCATCTTATTAGTTTATTTTTTAGGCGCTGCCATGTAAGAAGAACTGAGGAAGAAATGTTTTTGCACATACGTTTAGTGAATGAAGTGCGACCGTTATATAGCACAGAAGTAGGTGTTAAAACTATCGATTTTATGAGAAATAAAGGCTGGGTTTGACAGAATTGAATTCACCTGCAGTAGTTCGAATCTTGCATCCGCCGAACCTTTTTGCAGGATTTCCCGCAATTCTTTTGCTAAATTTAGCAGTTTTGATGAATTTCGTATTGAAGTTTATTTCACTTTAACTTTAATCACATTTGGTGGCACAAAAATATATAACTTTTTTTTAAATAATCCCACAAAAACCTTCGAGTAGCTAAAATACAAGTAAATTGCCTTATAAAAAAAACTTCACGCTGATTTCAATAGCACATAGCAGCTATAAAAGCGATACGCTTCTGAAAAGCAAACCTGATGCCAGTGTATCTGGAGCAATTGAAGTAATCATCGCTGCTTTCAAGTGCAAAATCAAGTACCGTTGTGCCAATATAACAATTCTGATTGAGTCTACTCGAATTGTACTTAAGAGCAACCGGAAAGTACATATATTCCGAAAACCAAAAATCCTAAGCTGCTGAATCTGCGCTCGCCTTTATTGCACGCTGCTGGGTGAGCTTCCTTTCCAATGACAGCAAACATACATCCTTAGTTATACTTTACGTAAAGTACAACAACAACTACAAAGTATCCGTTTGATTTTATGCCACCCCGTAGGGAAAACCTGCAGTTCCAGTGCATTTGGTACCATTGCAAGTTCGTCGTCAAACCCTTTTACATGCGTTCAGCTGGCGAATTCAACATGGCGATGTCCTAGGTAGGGGAACCAGACATTTTTCATATTTGGTAATTTGAAGAATTCAAAACCTTTTATAGAACATAACATTTATCTTCATATTTTTATTTTATTTGTTCAAAATTTACCTTCTTGACTAGTAGTCGATGCAAGATATATTTCTTTAATTGGCAATGATTATTTCAATTGATTTCAGAAGCAACAAAACAAACAAAACAGTCAAAAATAATGAAACGAAAAAACTAAAAAAACCATTACTTTCAGTTATTTTTGATAAAATTTTTTTTATTTCGTTATTCTATCTAAACAGTTGGAAAGTAATCGTTAAAAATGGAAAATGTAAATAATGGTCATACAAGAAAATAAACAATTAATCCGGCAATCATTACGACTTATGATCATTATTTAACAATTTATAGATATTGATTGTAAAATATAAAAATAAATACTTAAATTTTAACAATATCTAAATGATTTTCTATGCGGAACATTATAAGAAGAATGACTTCTTCAAATACAATTCAAAATACCCAGTAATGGTTACGCCCTGTTTTGAAATAGTGAAAATGTAGTAATAGAATTTGTTCTTATACGCCATTTAGATCTAGTTCTGAACCAGATGTCACTAGTTACTGAGTGCCCTGCAGGAATATCCAGGTAAATTGCATACATATATGTACGTACGTATGCATATATGTGTTATTGTGTGGTAAAGCAGTCGATTGAGAGAAGAAAACCAAATGTTTTAACTTTTTTCTCGCGAATTCTTTGCGGTTTACTACAACCAACAAGATTTTCCCCCCTTGCCTTCATTATGCGAGCTACATAGGGTAGGGAGTGTGTTGTAGCAATTGCTCCCCAATCATTGTCAATATTTGCTTTTGCTATCGGGCTAGTTTTGCTGAAGTAAACCGACATTATGACAGTCGATTTAAAGATGTCGCAACTGAGTTGTGGTTGATTATGCTTTGGGAAAAATAAGGGACGGTCGCAGAGACAGACAGACGAACTTCAATCGTACGGAAATGCAATTCAAATGGCAGTTACAGGTAAACACAATTTGATGATGAAATTTTATTGTTTTTGTGGTTATATCGTAACAAAAACTGTTTGCTTCCTTTCAATAGCTATGTAAGTTATTGCATTGGTTTCAACATACATTATATCTGATCGGTTTATTTCTGCATAACTAACTGAATTTGCATTGTTGGATTATATAAATACGTTTGTTTGTCAATACAAATTCCACACGGTGGACGGAGAAGCCATGCCTAGGACTGATAAGATTTTAATAAAACTACTAAACCATAGTACTATTATTTATACTGAATCAGAAAGGCTGCTGCGTAGTAGCTAACAAACTCTTTAATTTCCTAAAAATACGAAGAACACTTTAGCAAAAGTCATTGTTCAAATTAAATCAGATGCAACTTTCAAAGAGAATTTACTGCTGATTCGAATAATAGTAAAGACTAAATTTGGGAGACCACCGAAACCGGTTTGACACAAGCAGTAAATTTTACACAGAGATTACTGTTTTTCCAATGCCGTGTATATTAATTTGTGGCAAAAAATTCAAGATTGTACTCATCATAATCATTGCTCATGGCATGACTCCTATTCAAGTTACTAAGAATTCTCCCTCTCCTTTGTTAACAAAGCTGGACGTCGACGTTGCCCGACAGTTGCAGGGCCATATTTTTGGCACCGTCTCTCTTTTTGGGTTTCACTAGCTATTAAATTAAGAAGAAGATTGTGAGTGAAACTTGTTATATACATACATTGGGCATCGATATGCGCGGCAGTGCCATACCAAATGTAGGTTCCGCCAACGGAAGTTGGATCAGAAGCTCTTCGCCGGTTTGAAAACAACTTTTGATAGGACGATTACATCCTGATTTGTCTTCGCTATAAAGCTGGTACGGTTCTTCCAAGTATAGCTTTAGCAGCGAACATATTATCAGCGTAGAAATTTAGCGGAAAATTACTATAAGCAAGTTCTGCTTTGCTTTGACTATGCAATTTAAAAGTAAGATCTACTTTCGACTGACAAAAGTTCAAGCCGGAAAAGTCTTTCACATTACTTTTCTTGATATATGCCTCCAAATCAGGGCCCTCAGGGGAGCCGACCTTTAAAGAATTTAAGAGAATAGTTCAGAGGAGCTCTAAAGGGTTTACACAAACTTAGCATAAAGCTGCGCATAAAAGCCAAACAACTTCGGTGCGTGAACTTCCAGAAATTGACGTTCCTACAGATCATTTTAGTTATTTGTACCACATGTACAAGAAACACAGGTTGGGTATTTAATTGTTCGCCTAATTATGCCTTTTATGAACATGAAATGGTATATTAACTTTGGTCCGATGTTTGTAACGTTTAGAAATATAAGAGATAGACCCACCATTAAGTATACCAAATTGATCAGGACGATGAACTGAGTTGATACAGCCATGTCCGTCTGTCCGTCCGTCTGTTTGAACGCAAACTAGTCCCTCAATTTTTGAGGTATCTCGATGAAAGTTGGCACACGGATGTATTTTTGTATTATATTAGACATTTGTTGGATCCGGTATAATCGGGTCACTATAGCATATATCTCCCATACAACCGATCGTTCAAATATGAGGATTATGACCATTTCTCCCTCATTTTGGAAGATTAAAACTTGAAACTTGGTGAGATATTTTCTTATGGATAGCAAAAGATATCGTAAAAAAGTCAGCAAGATCAGAGCTATATATAGTATATTTCCCATACAACCGATCGTTCAGATAAGAGGATTATGGCCATTTCTCCCTCATTTTAAAAGATTAAAACTTGAAACTTGGTGATATATTTTCCTATGGATATTAAAAGATTTCTGAAAAAAATCACCAAGATGGGAGCTCTATATAGTATATATCCTATACAACCGATCGTTCATGCTGACAAAGTTTTAGAGAACTTTAAACAATGCGTATTTAAGTTTGCACGTATTCATGAAAGGTATAAAGCCTTCGGCACAGCCGAAGACAGCGCCGTCCTTACTTGTTTTTTTATTATTTTTATACCCAGCGTGTAGTAGTACACGGGGTATTATAGTTTGGTCATTTAACGGTGGTTGGTAACGGTACAAAACATTAGAAATAGATATGGCGTTCCATATATCAAAGTTCTTAGAATAAACGGAGGAATTCATTAAGACATGTCCTTCCGTCCGTGGACGCGATAACTTGAATAAAAATTTAGATATTTTAATGAAATTTGGCAAACAGGTGGCTTTCCGGCCAAGGTAGGTTGCTATTTAAAATAGGCGAAATTTAAACATATCCACGCACCTTTTTTCGATATCGAAAATTTTGAAAAACGTATAAAATGGGTCAATTCAATAATAAAAGCAGCTCCAATTATAATTTTTTGCTAGATTTATTAATTTGGTTGTCCCACTGACGATTTCATAAAATTTTCGGAAAAGGGGTGTGGCACCGCCAACATATGAGTAAAGAAATTTTCAAACTCTGACTGTTAATAACTTCAGAACCATTTACGCTAGTATAACGAATTTCGTAGGAGGCATACTATTGTTGTGATAAATGCACCCACAGAAAACAAGCGAAATCGATTTTCGACCATGCCTAATTTTCCATAAAAGTTATATGGAAAGGAGTTAGAAATATTGATCTGCCCATATCTTATTGCCTTATACAGGTAGAATGATATAATTTTGCAGTTGCCTCAATTTTCTTTTTCTTTATAAGATTATTGCAACATTTTTGCACCGCCCAGTTATGAGGCAAGCAAATTTCAAATTCGACTGTTTATAACTTCAGAACGGTGTAAGCTAGAATTACGAAACTTTATACGAGGTATACTACAGACATCTAGAGTACGCCCACGAAAAAAAAGCAACATCGGTGGACGACCACGCCCACTTTTGCCATATCTCCTTTACTGATGCAGATAGAATGCTAGAATTTTGTAGTTACAATAACCTGATGATCTTATTAATGATTTTTTTTTAATTTTGGAAAACGAGAGTGGCACCGCTCGCATATAAATGAACAAAATGTCAAATTTCAGCTATTATTAACGTCAGAACTGTGTTAAATAAAATTATGAGACATGATACGAGGTATACTGTCTACGTTTTTCAAAATTATATATAGCCTATGCTGTAACCAGTGAATCCAAGAATCTACTGTGAAAATTTCATAAAGATCGGTTGAGTACCTTGGACGCCTATACAAGATTAAAATTGTATATAGCCTGGGGGCACCGCCCACTTTTCCAAATTTCAGCTATAATTAACTCCAGAACCGTGTTAAATCAAATTACGATACATGCTACGAGGTATACTGTCTACGGTTTTCAAAATCATATATAGCCTATACTATAACTAGTGAACCCAAGAATCTACTGTGAAAATTTCCTAAAGATCGGTTAAGTACTTTGGACGCAAGACACACAGACACACATTCATATTTATTTTTTAAGATTGCCCACATGGTAGTAGAAAAAGTTCAAACCCTCTATAGGTCATAACTCCACAACAATTTAGCAATTTACTACGACGATTTTTACACAGCTGGGTATTTAATGTTCGGTTCCACCCGAACTTAGACTTGTTTCTCTCTTTTCTGAAAACTCAAATTTCAATTCCAATGTACTACAATTGCGCATGTTTGTTGTGCTATTGAAAAATTTTCATTTTGTGAAAAGGGAGTAAAGAAAACTAAGCATTGAGACAAACAAAATAAAACAAAAGGAAATCGTATATAAAACAATCCGCCATGCCGCGGCAATGGCAATAAGTCAAGTAAAAGTTGAGTTCACTGCAGCGATTAAGTGTTTTCCACAGTGGAGATCAGGGAAAAAGCAGTGCCATATTTGATACCCATAATCCAGTATTAAATAAAATATAGTTTGAGAATTGAGGGTCTCCTCAGCGAAGCTTTCTTCTTCTAACTGGTATAGTTGTGGAAGGCGGCCTAAGTGGAAAAACAGTATAATCAATAGTGGAGGTATCTCTGGATATGAGAACATCAAACATGGGATATGATACAAACACTTCGAAATTACCATACAACCCAAGTTTCGTCCACGGAAAATCCAATGTGATCCGAGTAATTTTCAGAAAAACTATTTTTACTAAAAAATTAAGTGAAGTTATTAAAAACAAGTAAGGAAGTCTAAGTTAGGGTGAAACCTTATATTAAATACCCAGCTGTGTAAAAGTGTTTCGTGGTGAATTGGTAAATTGTTGTTGTTGTTTATTATCTGTGGGCGTACTCTACATGTCTATAGTATACCTCGTATTAAGTTTCGTAATTCTGTCTTACACCGTTCTGAAGTTATCAAAAGTCGAATTTGAAATTTGCTAGACTCATAAGTGGGCGGTGCCACTTTCCAAAATTTTGCAAAAATCACACAAAAAATAAGAAAATTGATGTAAGTACCAAATTATATTATACCTGTATCAGTTAATTAGATATGGGCAGTTCAATATTTCTACCTCCTTTCCATATAACTTTTATGAAAAAGTGATTTCGCTTATTTTCTATGGGTGCATTTATAACAACAATACTGTGCCTCCTACGAAATTTCGTTATACTAGCGTAAACGGTTTTATAAAATCGTCAATGGGACAACCAAATTAATAAATGTAGCAAAGTGTCATCATTGGAGCTGCTTTTATTATTGAATTAACCCATTTTATACGTTTTTCGAAATTTTCGATATCGACAAAAGGGGCGTGGGTATGGTTCGATTTCGAGTTGAAGTTCTTCCAAAAAACTTGATTTGTGTTTGCAAAGAATTGAGTTCTGCTATTTTTTTAACTCCACTGTGCTTACCTACGGGAAATCGGAATTTATTCCTAAATGAACAGAAACAAAAAGAGGAATGTGAAAATATGCGGGAGTATCAGAGAGTGGAGTTCACTAACAAGAGTCTAGATCTATACATTTTTGTACATGTTTATGTGTATATACGTGACAGAGTTTCGCTGGCACCTTTAAAGGCGAAACTAGCTCGAGAGTTCAACAAAGCCCATCACTGTGACCGCGCTCTATCTTTTCAACTGCGCAGATGTAACCGCTTGTTCGTTTATTTCGTACACCGAGATTTCTTTGTTGCTTGTTATGTTTTATTTATTGGAAAAGCGTTTATGTACAAACATACTAGGATGGAGTTAAATGCGAAATATAATTTCCTATTTTTCCTCTTTTAAGTGAATTAAGAAAAAAAGTTAAAATTAAACAAGTGAGGAAGTCTAAGTTCGGGTGGAACCGAACAATAAATACCCAGCTGTGTAAACGTGGTCCTGGTTAACTGCTAAATTGTTGTGAAGTTCTGACATAAAGAGGTTTTACACTTTTTTTACTACCATGTGGGCAATACCAGGCTCGTTCTGTTTAGTTATTTCAATCTTATAAATAAAAATGAATGTGTGTCTGTGTGTCTGGCGTCCAAAGTACTTAACCGATCTTTATGAAATATTCGTAGATTCTTGGATTCACTGGTTACAGCATAGGCTATATATAATTTTGAAAAACGTTGATAGTATACCTCGTATCATGTCTCGTAATTTTATTTAACACGGTTCTGAAGTTAATTATAGCTGAAATTTGACATTTTGTTCATTTATATGTGGGCGGTGCCACCTCCATTTTCCAAATTTCAAAAAAAATCATTAATAAGATCATCAGGTTATTGTAACTACGAAATTCTAGCATTCTATCTACATCAGTGAAGGAGATATGGCATGTTCCGGGTTCCTAGTCCTCTTTTAGAAAACTTTGGTCCAAAAGTGGGCGTGGTCGTCCACCGATGTTGCTTTTTTTCGTGGGCGTACTCTAGATGTCTTTAGTATACCTCGTATCAAGTTTCGTAATTCTATTTTACACCGTTCTGAAGTTATTAACAATCGAATTTGAAATTTGCTTGACTTATAAGTGGGCGGTGCCACACCCACTTTCCAAAATTTTACAAAAACCTTATAAAGAATAAGGAAATTTAGGTAACTGCGAAATTATATTATTCTACCTGTATCAGTCAATAAGATATGCGCAGATCAATGTTTCTAACTCCCTTCCATATAACTTTTATGAAAAATTAGGCATGATCGAAAAGCGATTTCGCTGGTTTTCTGTGGGTGCATTTATCACAACAAAAGTATGCCTCTTTCAAAATTCGTTATACTAGCGTAAACGGTTCTGAAGTTATTAACAGTCAGAGTTTGAAAATTTCTTCACTCATATATGGGCGGTGCCACCCCACTTTTCCAAAAATGTGATGAAATCGTCAGTGGGACAACCAAATTAATAAATCTAGCAGAAAAGCATCATTGGAGCTGCTGTTATTATTGAATAAACCCATTTTATACGTTTTTCGAAATTTTCGATATCGTGGTTTTGTTTCGATTTCGCCTATTTTAAATAGCAACCTACCTTGGCCGGAAAGCAATCTGTGTGCCAAATTTCAATAAAATATTTCAATTTTTACTCAAGTTATCGTGTCCACGGACGGACGGACGGACATGTCTTAATGGATTCCTCTGTTCATTCTAAGAACTTTGATATATGGAACTATATATCTATCTCAATTAATTTGTACCGTTACAAACCCCCCGTTATATGACGAAAACTATAATACCCTTTGGTGTAATACCCGCTGGGTGTAAAAATTGTGTAAGATAACTGAAATTAAGTTTTCTGGTTAATCTCCCCAGTCACTCTGCCACAGTAAAATGCGCGAAAGACTAATTTCTCTTTATAAATAAATTTCGCCAATGGGCTAAAAGAGAAAGAGTTTCCAGAATTTCGCTCCACACTAGTACATATTAACTACTACTTCCAATTTCTTGCATTTAAATTTCTTTTCCACTATGAAAAGCACAATACGGAAAGCGAAGAGGGAAAACATGGAAATAACAGTCATTGGAGGCATGTTGTTGCTGTTCTAGCTTTCCTCCGTGGTGGCATGTAGATCAGCTGCAGTACGATCGGTGCAACACGTTGCAGCTTACTAGAATACAGGAAAGACATACAACAGAAGTGCAAGTAATTGACGATAGTCTGCTAGCAAACTTTGCTAAGTCGTAAAAGGGCGCTCTTACTAGCCTTTTTTATTTTTGTTTTTTATTTTGTTATTTGAAAAATATAGGGAAAGTTAAAACCCGCTAAAAGACAGCGACCTCAGCCGTAATCTTTTGTTACAGAGTTGCCAATAACACGTCCTATGGTGAATAAAGGGAAAAGTAATAGATTTAAATTTTTTTTCTTGACCTTTACGAATTTGATTGTCTTAGTTTGGGGACGTGGACTCCACCTTTTAAATTTCCAAATTCCCTAAATTTATTAAAAATGATATGATTAAAATTTCGAAATCAAGACTCACAATTACCATGTCTTTGTACAAAGACCAATTTTGATGCTACATTTTAACGACATTAATATAAAGGTACTCTTTGAATTTTTCTTATTATATTTTTATTATAAAATTTTTAGTACCGCCTCACTCGCAGAGGAGTTTGTTGAAAATTGATCGCAAGATTCCCCAGTTTGCATCGTGTCCTGAAATATGTGTCAAGCACAATGCCGACAGATGGTTGTTAAAATTCGATTGCAAGATTCCTAATTTGAAATAAATTTTCTAAATAGCTCGATCCGTGCCACGCCTAACGGATGTTTTCACTTGCATTGCATTTTTACAGGGTTCTAAAATCGGTTACAAGTTTCAAGCCGCTAGCTCAGTGACCGACAAACAAGAAAGGGACTTAACATAAAAGTAGTAATAATAATTCAGTACAACTTTTTAAACTTTTTTATTGTGTCCCTATATAGCAAATGTTTCCAAAATAATGTGTTATAAAGATTTGGTTAATCGTGGCAACAGGTAGTAAAGGCCAAATTGATATGTTTTTAATTTTTCAGTAAAGCATTTTAAAAGTTAAAATTGTAGTGTAAACTCATAGATTTGAAATATGGGTTTTTGTTAATGAACACCACATTTATATGATAATAGATTTGTGTACGGAGAACACATTTTCGTCCTGTCTTAAGTTTGGCTCTTATTGCTTGTGTTCCTTGATATGATAATAATATGAAAATGCTTGCTGCCAATATACTTAATTTGATAAATATTCATGTAAAAAGCCATTCAAGCCATAAAATTGATGAAGCGACATCATTGTCAATGTTGTTTGATTGTTGATATTGATATGTTTGTAAAACTGTATGTACATACTACCCAAGTAAAAATATCTGTGTTACATAAGGCCATAACGCTTACAATAAAGCCATGAAATTAAGAAGTGTATCAGATAACCTCATGGATGATACGTCTGGGCAAATAAGGCTTACAGAAGGCATTGAGTTAATTTATTATTTAATAAAATATTGCAATAGAGTCATTAAATTAGTCTTGCATAGCATGACCTTTGACGCACTAAAATGGCGGCTTCCAAAATAGTGTATATATTCAATTGAAGTAAAAGTGACTTATGATCGTTTAGTTACCTGTTCACTTATTTTCACTCTTCCGTAGTTATTAACGGCCTAAGTTTTAAAATTGGTTCAATCTCGGGGGTACGCCTATTTTCCAGAGTTTTGGAAAAAATCACTTATAGGATAATCAAGTTAATATATGTAGCTAAAAATCCTCAATCCGTTATCTTACTTTTATGATTTTCGATATCGAAAATCGAGGCCCGTTATTTGCCTGTATAACGAAACTTCTTTCAACTGTCTTAAATTTTACTCAAGTTACAGTGTGCACAGATCATATTTATATGGAACCCTACATCTACATCGATTCCTTAATGCATAGTCGGTGACTTGGATATAATACAATGATATGAGATTGGAGGCGATACAGAAACACAAAGCTGCTAGCGATGCACTTTTTTTGCACCATAGCAATGATGCAAATTGACAAATACTTTTCTATAATAATTGCTCAAAACAACCTGAGAACGAGTATAATGAACACGACTGGCGCAACTTTCGCTGAGCAGCTTATACCTATATCGAGTACGAAAGGAATGTACTGTTTGTTTAACATTTATCGATAATAATAGCGATATCGCAATTGAAGCGTTCGCCCATTTTCCTACAACTACTCTGTAGTACTTGCTGTGTTCAATATAAAATGAGTACGCAGTTCTGTAGACCAATCAATTTTAGTATAACATTGTGCAATTTAGAACTCGCTAAAAATTTCCCTGTATTTTCATAAATTTTTTCGTCAAGGGTGTTGAGTGATTTCTTCCATGTAACGCATAACCAAAAACTAATTTAGTATGGAAAAAAATATCCATCTTAAAATTCAGGAGGACGTTTTAGGTACTTCTAACTTGCACATTATTGTTATTAAAATCGAATATGCTATACAACCGCTCATTCAAAAATTTTCTCAAAATTCTGGCCAAAAATATTGAAATTTTGATGTAAATTTTTAAAAGCTTAATTAACTTTCCTGAACTTAGTGTAAACTTTGAAATTTCTTTTTATGTGGTTTCTGTTATGGAATTCGCTATGTTTTAAATGAAAATTATTAAAAACATAGCTTCTTTTTATTTCGTCGAAAGATGTCTATAATATAAATGCGCAAGTTGAGGCAAATTGTCCCACTCTATGGCCAAACTATACATTTAAGGTATTAAAAAATAAATATGTATGGATAAGTTTGACCAAACTGCAGTGCCGTCAATCAAAAAAACTTGAAAAAAAATGTATTTGTTATTATTTATTATAATATCGAAAATTAATTTAAAAATGACACCAGCACAAATGCCAAACATGTATTCACACTAGAGCCGTAGTTATGTCAGTAAACGTGTCGTGCATTTTTTCTTTAGTTGTTGTCTTTATAATACGAACTGAAAAGTATTAACATTGGAGTGCGCGCGCGGCCTACTATAGTAGACCACGGTTACATTTTTGTTGATAACTCAACAGCGTGGTATGGTAGAGCGGCGCAGTTCCAAGAAAGCCATCTCCATTAAACTTGTCGGCAAGTCAGTACCGTGAGTATTTCTGTGGATTAGCGGAAAAATCTCGGGCTATTTTAAAATGGTCTACCATAGTAGGCCACGCGTGCTTTGGTGTAAAAAAGGGGGCGCGTGTACTCTAGTGTTAAAATAGACCTGCGCAGATTGGTATGTCATAGATCTTATAGATCACTACTGGGAATATAATTTTGGGTTTCACCCGAACTTATACTTCCTTACTTGTTTTATTTTTATTTCCTTTGCGT
The DNA here is from genome assembly GCA_949987695.1 of Merzomyia westermanni. NCBI lineage: Eukaryota > Metazoa > Arthropoda > Insecta > Diptera > Tephritidae > Merzomyia > Merzomyia westermanni. Next base: position 53,802,667 of record OX465288.1, read on the forward strand.
ACGTCTTGCTAAGCATGATGCGATTTTGTCTTGTATCTATAGTAAAAGCAATCTGATTGATAGTTGACATCCCAACAGACCATCACCAAAGCGAGTTGCAATAGGATTTTCCACGAAGTTTATGGAAAGGTCCATTGTAAGTATTGCAAGAAGTACCACATATGGTAAGCTTACAAGTAAGCTGATTCCGAAGTGCAATTACTAGCATGCGTGTTATCATTAAGAGTTTTGAAATTTGCTTGAAATACCTTTACCCATTTGTTTATAAACAAATTTGTTAATGCTCGTTCGTGATATTCTATTCAACGTTCTCTATTGGACAGAATTCCTGGGGTAAGGCTCACTATAAATAATTCTATTGTTGTATTCCAATGCTGTACGCGATTGATGAATAAAGCCTTCAAATTTTATATGTCTATGGGAGAGCCACGCTCACGTAAGGTTCTATGCAACGGCTTAGTCAACAAGTCCAAACATACTTCCACAAACAAAAAAATGTCCGTGGTATGTTCTAAAAATAACATGAACGTTGCATTAGCATAAAAATGCATGCCTGTCTGTAATTGGTCTGTAATTGGCAGTAATATTTGGTTTCGGATTTTTTTAAAAAATCTTCTCTCAGCTCAACTCACTTAATGTGTTGATAATATCTTCTACAATATTATGTAATATTTTTTGATTCTGAGTAGTTTTGTTGTGCTGCCTGCACAATCACTTTCGTACATTTTGCATTGAAGTGGAGTAATTCATTTAAGCAGGATATTTACATTTGTATATCCACTTCAGTTACGAAAATAAATTTTGTATTTCCAAAGATGTTGGACATTTACTGTCAATGGACCACTTCCTTCCTTTGTTGCGTTTCTTTGTTTCAAAGAGTTTAGCTGCTGACGTTTTTCACTGCTACTTATTGTCATATCAATGATCACTTCAGTCAAGCTTAAGGCAAACACGCGAAGCTTTTTGAATACTCCTTACTGATTATATAATACAAGTACCTACAAATATTAACATAAGTACATACTGCATAAGTTTCTTTGAAGTGTGCACATTAGGGTGTCTGACCTAACACAGTAAGGTTTTTTCAAAGGAGTTATAAAATTGAGAACTATGTGTTATTTTTTTGGTAAATATGTGTTTGCAAACGTTTCCATCGAGCAAAGTGATTATTTGTAAAAATAATTTTAAAACCATATATAAATTTACACCACCGTCAAATTATAGGGTTTTTTTTTAATTAATCTTACATTAAAGACTTACATAAGTCTAAAATGGTTTTGCACATATCTTGACTAAAAGGTTAGAGGAAAACAAAAAATACTTTTTTTTTGGAAGAACATGCTAAACTACTCGTGAATATTTCTCACCAGCCTTTAGTTACATTATTTTTTAAGTGTGTCTAAACTGTGGATTTCACCTGTATTTAAATTGCTTTATATTAAATTATTGCATTCTTTTTAAACTATTTGTTTTTCTATTCATTTATTTAATTAAATATTTGTTCAGTAATGGGCGTAGAATTTTTATATACAGGCTACGTGGGCCCTCAAAACTGTTGTATTATTTCATATAAATAAGCATATTTTGTATTGAAGAATTTTTTGAAATCATGCAATTTAATTTATTTAACCATTTTGTGCAAGTGAAACTATTTTCTTTTAAAGTACACTCAAATATGGATACAGATATATAATAATGTATGTACAAGGTGGCGCAAAAGTAAGCTTACGATGTTCAGCATATCGGTTGTGGCACGTGCAGTGTGTGCTGTTGCACCGTCTTGTTGGAACCACATGTTTTCCAATCCCAATTCATGAAGTTGCGGCAAAAAGAACTCGTTGATCATTGCTCTGTAGCGCTCACCATTCACAGTAACCGTTTGGCCCCGACCGATTATTGGTCAAATAAATAGTCAGCAATTTTCCGCATTCTAGAGCAGTTAGCGTAACATTGTTTATTAGCGTGTATTTCGCATGTGTTTACTACACAAATGTCAAAACAGAACTGACTTTAGGGGCCAATCGCAAAATTTATAGTATTTTCTGATAGGAGGATTACTTTTATAACACTACTCTAATATTAAGAAGGTAAAAAAGTTTACAGAATATCCTGTGTAGATTGAAATAAGATAGTTAGAGAAGTGTTTTTCGTATATCAAAAAAAACTCGGACGAAAACAATTAAAAGCCATAATGAGTTCCATAGCTTGATAGCACTGACGAGAAACGTTCTTGATGATGAGAGATATTTACAGCGGGAAACGATGACGTTACAGGTTCTGTCAGACTTCGCAAAACATAAATTTCGGAATACGGGTCTGGTTGCTTTTCGTAAACTAATTTATGTAAGAAAATCAAGTTGCGATAGTTTAGGAAAATCGTAAGACCGCAGTATAGTATTTTAAAAGAAAACCCTGATATATGTTAAAATTTTCGCTTCGATAAGATATATCTCGCACAATTGTTCAAAGCAATTTCCTTGCCTCGCAATCAATATTACCAAACGAAATGTAAAAACTATGAGTGCTCTGACTAACACTAATTTTACACTGGAAGGAACGAAGTCGGCTGTGTACCATAATTTCCTTAACAAAAAATAAATGTTTGACAAAATATAGTTCATATGATCATTACGACCAAGATGAGAGTTTAATCCCTGAGAATAACCCTAGACTACTAACAACCGAAGCATAGTTGATGGTTATATCCCTTAGATTACCGCTGGAAAATTCGTTACAAGTTGCGAAGAATGCGAAATACAAATGGCTTTTGTTTTGGTAGCATTTAAATTTAAATTATTTTCTCTCGTCCACGAAGATATGCCTTCGAGATCCTCGTTGATCCTGTAGGCCAAAGCATCTAATAACCTAATTTGACGAGATAAATATATTTGTGCATCGTCAGCATGTCAATATCTCGAAACAGATACTGAACAAAATTGGTCAAAGTATAGAACCCTGAGGCACCCCCGGGTAAAGATACTTCGTCTCAGAGCAACCACTTTTAAATAATACCTTCTGTCACCTATTTCTAAGATAGTATTGGTGTAATCTTGGGGCACTTGCGGAGAATCCAAAGTAATGTTGTAATTTATATAAAAGTGTAGAATGATCAACTGTATCAAAGGCTTTAGAAACGTCTTAAAGTGTGTTACGATCGATGTTTACAAAGGGTTAATTAGTGCAAGTTAGAGCTCATTAAACACGTCATCGACACCACTCGGTGTGACATTCCCAGCTGTTAAAAACTAGGGGGGAAAAAAATAAAGTTATAAACGCAGCCAACTTTCCATTTCCGCCTTTTCGATCCAGCCAGCAGCCGCAGCAGCACGAGGAAAAGAAACAAAAATATATAAAGATTTCAATTTTGGACAGGTAACTAGTTGACAAAAAAATAAAAAAAATAAATAATAATTGGTTGGCAATGCACTAACGCGAGCGCTTACGTTTAGGTTGTTACGCATTCGTTCCACGTGCAATCTAAAGCGGGGTGAGACAAAGAGCGAGCACCCATAATATATGCCAACAACGTTGTTAAGTCAATCGCTCATCGCAGTAGGAGACTTTTTCACTCATCAGCGGCTATCGCTGCTCCGTTCTTCATCGAATCCACGTCGGAGTGAATCATCCATACTGGAATCGGTAACTTAACAAATTTTTCGTCCAGGCTGCGTGGGAGCGAAGCAAAAACAAAATCTGGGCGCATAGAGTCAGCAACGTAGTCAGTGCCCTAATTTTTGTCGCTGTCAGGTAGTCCAAAGCTGTATTCAAAGGTAACTCAGAATAATAACATAACCGAGACGAAAATAAGAACGTCCGTGTGGCCGCAACCTCTTTGCCATCGAGCGAGGAGCGATCCACTCGAAATTGAGTGCAAGCAGCGAAACCACTCCAATAATAACCATTGCACCTACATACATACGAGTACATACACCTTCGTGCTACCGTTAGTACCACATATGAATGCAAAGTTAGAGTATTTATAATTTATATTACATAAAAGGTGTAAAAGAAAGTTGTAAAATAGCCAAAACCCTGGCAAAGAAGAGAGAGGGGCAGAGGCACAAAATACAAGTGGGTGTCTGACGTACGTTGTGCTGAGTGTCAGCGTAATTCTCAGGGCGCGTTGGGCAATTAGAGAGGCTGAGGATAGTGCATAGAGGTGTGGAGATTTTGCGCAGTGAGCTGCCCAAATCTGTTAGCTTATCGCTGAGGCGCCTTAGGTTTGAGTTGATAATGGGTAAGGTTGAGTAGTGACAACTTGCAAAGCTGCGGGAACACCCCTGGTACCCCATCCCTTTACTTGCGAGAGGCGTTCGAGAATACCATTTGCCCAACTGAAATTTTATATCTCTGCCCAGGTAAATAAACGGCCTGTGTTTAGTGCACGTAAATGGACGTGTAGTACATAGGCGCGTATATAAATGAACTATTTAGAATAAGAACACAAAGAGACACAATAAAAATGATAGTATAGAAGGTAGAAGGAAATCATATGTTATAAAAAGAGCGAAGTGAAATCACGTAGAGAGTAAACAAAAAGCGCGAGGAAGGCATAGAATGTAAGCAAATGTGAGAAATTGTAGAGACAGGTAGTGAAAATAAGAATTATCAAAGATTCCTGGAAAATGAATTATTAATAAATAATGAATTGCTAAACGAATCAAATTGAGTGTGTGTGCGGAGAAGGGACAGCTGGATGATCGGCGATGCAGAAGGTGGGACGGGTTATATGAAATGAGTGGCTAATGGCATAAGGGGATTTTGGCTGAAATAGGGTCTGACCAGACGAGGCCATGGTCAGAAATGGAAAGGGTAGGACAGCGAATTGGCCGGCTTCAGGATTCCAGAAGCGAATCGCATAGAGAAGAGGGGCCAACAGTGGCCGGTGAGCCACTTGGTTGAGTTGCGTAAGGAAAGAGAAAAGGGGGGGATAACTTGAATTCGGATTTGCAGCGGATGGGTGGGGAAAAGGTTCGGTAGGTCATCTACCAAAGGGGTACGATTTTTCTATTGTTCTCGCGGCATGTGTACCATCTAGTGATCACCAAATAACGCCACCCCGATCCGGCGAGCTGAGCTGAACGGAATGCGAGCGTACCCGGGTGTATCACGGCGATTTAGTCTAAAGCGGTGCCGCATAAGTAGCAGAGAGGTAACAAGTGTCAACACACTCAGATCACCCCTTGAGTAAAGCCGATGCTCGACTATGTCTGGCCCTATAGCCAGACCGGAATTAGTAGATTATTCTTGCTAAGGTATTCAGTAGTAGTGGGACTATTTTCGAATAATTTTCGAATAAATTTCGAATAAATACTATTCGAATAAACGAATAAAAATATTCGTTTAAAAAAATTCGAGTAGTATTTGTTCGAATAATTTATCCATTTATTCGAATAGTGGTATTCGAATAGTTGTATTGAAATGCGAAGGACTTTGGAAGCGAAATTCACTGTCTTCATCGCTTGAGCATGCATTGACGTTTTGTATGAATATTTGCGTGTACAAATATGTGCATAAGCTCTAGTGATATTTGTTCAACTATTCGAGTAACTATTATTCGAATAAAAGTATAAATTATTCGAATAAATATTATTCGAATTTTTTATAGGCTTCGAATAAAGAGATTTTTTATTCTAACAGTCCCATGCCTAGCATTCGGTGATCTGGACCACAGCTAACTTTTCCCAGATTTTAGAAAGAGCGGGTAATATCTATAGCAAAAACTTTGTTGACTGCATTTTCTATTGGTAATTTAAAAATTCAGTTTAGAACCGTTTATTTATACACACATTTTATTCAACATTTTTGTGTATTATTAAACAGGTGTCGTTTATTGAATTTTGATTTCCTACCTTCAGTATTGAATGTGTGTGTACTTATATACAGCTGAAAATTTGGTAAACAATTACAATAGAAAGTTGTTAAGAAAGCGGAAATAATGGCGTGTCCAATCTTTTCAGATCAGTTATGCATAACATTTTTACAAAGCCGGAACCGAACTTTTTTCACAGTAACTCTTAGATTAAAATCGGTGTGCGGTAAAAATAGAAGCGTTCCTTCATATGGGAATGTATTATTTTCTTATGCAAACAATGATTATGTGTTGTTTATATTCCATAGCGGTAAAAGCTGCTTACTCTATTAACGAACATTTTCACAATGGCACGGTTAACTAACATTCCACAGTTAGCTACAGATTCGCAATTTTATTTTAGCTATTTTGCTAAATGTTTACGGTCCAACGACGCTAGACAATTTTTAATTTTTAACCAGAGCTTGAATCGCCTAGTTAACTCAACAAGGAAACTGAAAAACAAGAGTTAACTGTGGAATTTAGGTTTACTCGCTACTTACTGATTCTGATTATTGAACAAATAATTTTTTTCACCAGCAAAAGCAGAAAACTCCCACCTTTTGAGTGAAAAGTGCAGAATCGACTTAGTTGAATACTTGCTTGAAACCATGGATAACTAGATATGAAATGCCATGATCCCAAGCATAAACCTTTCGATTATGACACGGCAGGGGAATTTCAAAATCCGTTACTAAGAGACATAATGCCAAGCTAAGAGATGTGATAACTACCCTTAATAACGCGATCCAAGACCCGTTATGGTATCTGCAATTTTTCTGAACAGAACGCAATCTTCTAGAGGTGGCCTTCGGCTGAGCCAAAGACTTCAAGATACATTCAATAATGCCAAGTTCTTACTCATAATCCATAGTCTCTAACAGGGGATTTATCCCCCAGGAATTCATTGTCCAGACTGCCAAATACTGGGGAGTTAAAATTAAAAACTCTTGCTTACTTTTGGTTCAGTTTAAGGCTGAATATAGTTGGACTTCGGAAAGAGTATTTATCAATTATTGACTTAAGCTAATTAATAAATTAATTGTTATGTGAGATTTAAAAACAAGTAGACTGAGACAAATAAAACAATAATTTAGTAATGATTTTCTGAATGTTGTAACTGAAAATAAGTACAAAAGTTTAAGTTCTTCTAAAAATAGCGTTCTTTTAATAATGACTAAAGCGGGTGCTGCTATATCTATTCAAGAAAGGAATAAGTTTCTTACTTGAAAAACGTCTCCCTTAAAAAAGTTGAAAAATATATTTTAAGAACCCACCGAAAAGATAGTCGTTATTAAAAGAAAATACTGAGGTATGAAGAAAACCTATTTTTCTTATTGCTAAGAAATCTTTTTAACACATCAATTAAACAACAAAACTAAATAAGTTCTTCATAAATAATTAATTATATCCGCACTTACGTCCACGAAGTTCAAAAATATGACATTCGTAACATCTCAAGTAAGCACAAATTTAAATATTTAAACCTTACATTGTAAGGGTGTATAAATGTAGCCTTAAGGTAGCTTGTTCGCTATGGTTGTAGCAGTGAAACAAGCAAACATTCATTTTCTACAAACAAAGCCCGAAAGTTAATTGCAATAATAATGGCATCCGAGTATTATGAATGAAAAATATTGAAAACAAATTAAATCGCAACTGCGTTGTCCTATCGCCTCCACAAATAAATGTACAATGTAAACAGTAAATATTTATATATGTATGCTTAAATACTTGTGGACCTTAAAGTAGTTACGAAATTATGTAGGTATGTAAATAGGCGCCTTAAAGATTCCTCCCAAGAGCAGTTTTCATGATACCTGATATTTAATATTAACTAGAGGGACCGGCAGACTTTGTCCTGCCCAGATATTTATCTGAATGGATCTAGAAATATTGGCTTTTCCTATCCCTATCGTTATCTCTATCACTATCCTATAACTATTCACACACACACAATTCCACTTCATCATCGATCGACCCATTATTGAGCTTTTCTAACAAAAAAAAAAATTATAAAAATTCGCACCATACAACATGTTGGGAAAATAAAATTATTTCAGGAATTTTTCAGAAATTTTATAGGGTATTCTCCTATTCTGGTCAGAGAACAATCTAAATTAGTGTGAATCATCCAAATCGGTGCAGGCGTTCTTGAGTTATGAGCGTTGGAACTAAAGTCACTTTCTTTTATATATATAGATAGATTATGAAGTTTTATGAAAGATAAGTCTGAAGAAAACTTTGAACTGATATACTACTTGAAAAGTGCTTTCCCAACCGTTTATTCGCAAATATCATAAGATTGCATGTTCAAGTTAATTGCATGGAAGAAGATATGTTAGCTGTTTCGAGACTAAATTTCTTCACGCTTTTTTACCGGGAGTGGAATTTGAACCCGCACTCGTAATTCAGTGATCATTTGCATGTTGCTAATGTTGTTCTTTTTCTAACAGTTCTTCGCCTTTCTTAATCGATATGTTCATTCCCTTTCAACGGATGTCCTAGGAAAATGAGTTTGGTTATAAGTAGTTTGATGTAAGAAGAATCTGGTCATTTGACCAATTTAGAATGGAATTTTTCAAAGCGCAAGGGGGTACACGGCATTGCATTTTTGTACGTAAAATAATTTTTTTGTTATTGTTGCTGTACTTAAACCGTTTCTTTTTGCACATTTAAAAAAAGTTCTGTAAGCAGCCAACAATTCTTTATAAATATTTAATGCTATTCCTAGCAAATACGAATACTGAAGTTTTTTACATAAATTCAAAATATCTGTGGCAATAAATAAAAAAAAGTAGAGCGCTTTAAAAGTTGAAATTGTAGTGTATTTGTATGGAGTTGAGATATGGGTTTTTCTTCATAAAATCCACAAATTTTGAGCAAAAGCCTTGAAAATTTGTGTGATCAGAGACACAATTCTGATAATATCTCATTTTTGTTCTGTCTTGTGTTTAGCTTTTCTCGCTTATCGCCACAGATATAGATACTCCCATGCATATAAATCAGAGGTGTGAAGTTCGCGAACGAACTAGTTCAATTGAACGAATCAATAACTTTGCTTTAGCAATAAAATTGCTTTAGCAACCAAACGCAATAATGGGTTGGAAAAACAGCTTATGTGATTCATAAAATTGGCATTGGCGCTTGACCACAGTAATGTTTGCTTACCGAGCGAAGAATTTCTACCGCTTTTTCTTTTGTTTCCTCAGTTCCTTACCCATGAATTTATAGCATGCGATGTTTTGCTTTGTTCTTCTTCGATGCTCGACGCATCCATTGCTTTTTGATTGAACGGTCGAACGACTGAACGAAGTGAGCGACTAGTTCACTTTTGAAAAAGAACTAGTTCGTTCGATCATTCAATTGAATGAAATTGCCCAACTCTAATATGTATGCATGTAATTTAATGAATAACTGATAAAAAATGAGAGTAAAACTAACGAATATTAAAAAACAATATATGAAAATCAATATTTTCTAAAAGTTGGAATAGTGCTCAAGGTTTTAAATGGGTGGTGGGTTGTTGCTTTACAATGTGTCTTCATCCGTACAGATTCCAATTCGTCGATGATGCAAACAACAGCCAAACACGTCATAATGAAAACGATGAGTTCATATGCAATGAGTGCATAACAATAAGCTAAAATTTTATTAAAATGAGATTGCAAAGCAAATATGTGCATACTGAGGAGGTGGGACACCCTCGCATACGATTATTGAATTCACCCTTGACAGTAAGACTTTTGATATGGTATCAGCGTTGAGACTGTGCGACAGCAGTATGAATGGTTCAAGGCGCATAAAATCGTCTTTAATGAGGTTCGAAGCGATATAGTTTTACATACAATATCCTAAAAGCATACATGATATTTCATAATAAACAACATGAAAACACTCTTTCAGGCTTGATGAAATGTTAAATTGGATTTTCAGCTGTGTTTATTTTTCCATAATAGTAGTAAAGCTGGTTGTAAAATATATGTCATTGTAAATAAGTAAGAAACATTAGCCATACCGCCGATAGATATATTTCCAGCTGGTATAGAAACTGACAGTGCGAAGCAAATACCGTAAAACAAATGATCCGCTATAATGCTGAGAATAACAAAGTCAATGAAGGACAATAATCTAATGACATACAAACGACCGCTAGGTATCCACAGAGAGACTGAACTGCCCTCAATAAGGCACACTTGTTATCAAGGTCCTTCACATACGAGGTGTGTTCAAAAAGTATCGCGAATTTTGTGTTTTTTCAAAAATTATTTATTTATTCATGAATATTTGTCCCCTTCAAAGTAATCCCCATGAGATATTATACACTTGTGCCAACGGTTTTTCCAATCTTCGAAGCACTTCAAAAAATCATTTTTTTGTATCTTGTTCAGCTCCTCCTTCGATGCCGTCTTTATCTCGTCAAGAGAAGCGTAACGTCGTCCTTTCATGGGCCTCTTCAGTTTAGGGAACAAGAAAAAGTCACAGGGGGCCAGATCTGGGGAATACGGTGGCTGCGGCATCATTAGTGTGTTGTTTTTGGCCAAAAAGTCTCGCACAAGCAACGATGCGTGAGCAGGGGCGTTATCGTGGTGCAAAAGCCAATTTTTGTTCTTCTTTGCACATCTTCTCGGCCTTCTGAGTACATTTTGTACCACCGATAAACGTTGCTTCGGTCCAAGGTAGCTTCTCCGTAGGCCACAGTCAACATTCGGAATGCATCCGCGCACTTAATTTCGTTTTTCACACAAAATTTGATACAGGTTCTTTGATCCATTTTTTTGAATAGGTAAAAATCGAAGACGATCCAAAACACGTGCAAGCAAAGCAGCTGTCAACAATTAACTGAACATTCAAAATGGCCGAGCTTGTCGGCATAAGTGAGAGACATGAGTACCAACATAACGCCACAAAAAATTCGAAATTCGAATATACGTAAACCAGCGAAAATTCAAAATTCGCGATACTTTTTGAACACACCTCGTATATGAATCAATTAATTTGCACTTAAACCTGATTATTAATGAGTCTTAATCATCTGCGTTCTTTCTAGGTAGCTAGGTAGATATTTACACAGTACAACAAGTTTAGATATTTTTTAAAACAATCCCATTATTTTTAGAAATAGTAATTTGTGCAGACAGTTTTTTCTTTACATACTCATAGTCCACAAATTATTTTTTTATTGGTCTTAAAGGTTAGGGGGCTACACGATCTTACCAGAAGTAAATAACAAGCAAAACAACAAATTTTACAGTCACAAGGGAAGTCCATAAATCACGTGAGCCATTTTTCAAGCATTTTTAACTCCCCCCTTCCCCCTCGTTTTTTTGGTGTTGTTTTAACGACAAAAACACTCCCCGAAGGATTTGGTAGGCGTTGTCGAAAGTGACAGTCCCCTGCCGGAAAAGAACCCGGTACGCTCTACGCTCCGGCACACCTTTGCGGTTCATGCCCGACTGTTGGGGGAGCGATTTGCTGTAACCAGTGCAACCTTCTAGGTCATCTCATTCCGTTAAGAAGTAAAAGATTGGTAATAAGAGGTGAGAGGCATCAAATCAGTAGATCAGCCATCAAGTTGCACGTCGTTACTTCTGTACATTTTAGTCGCCTCTTACGACAGGTATGCCTACCTCGGGCATATTCTAAACCCCTAACCCGCCAGGGCGCCCTCCCCCCTTTGCTGAAACTTAGTGACGTGTGCTTAAGCCCCCGCATTAAGTGAGATTTACGCTAAACTTGTTTGAAACTAAATGCATTTTGTTTATTTTTGATAAAAAATAAAAATATTCAGGGCATTTGAATTAAACAAAATTGATTAATTGAAAAAATCATTTCTACGCCAGTTTTTAAGATCTTACCAGAAATTGCTGCTACCGGAGATATTTGTTTCGTCTGAAACCGCCGCACAGAAGACTCTAGCTGTTTAACCTAAAAAACTCTGGTTTGAGTGTAGCAGGCCTCAATAACAATAGGTCCTAAAACATGTTCCAGCAGAAAGCCCATACACAAAGTATGCAAATATGGTCAGTGGTGCCTTTAAGCGCGTATCAGAGCAGCCGCAAACAAATGAAAGATTTTCTTCAATCCATTAACTATAATAGCGTCAAGGTGAGACTGAAGATGAAGGAAACCGATTACTCTCAAATAAGCTTCTCATTTTGAGGGTCTTATTTAATGCTGCCACACAAAATGTCTTTCTCTTCCTTGTCGCGGCTGTAATAATCCCATGTGATTAGGCAGTGTTTACAAAAAGGTACACGGTTGCTCAAGAGTAGGACATTGTGTTAAGACGCTTTAAGCTAGGTGGTTTGTTTCAATTAATAAGGAAGTGTATAAAAGCACAGGAGTTTGGGGAAGTCGGAAAATATGGTTGAGGTTGCACGCAGAAGTATATTATATTATAAAGTAATTAGTTTTGTAAATTTAGATAACCCATTGTGTGGCTAAGGATAATTAGCACGTCATTTGCTATAACTTTTACTAATTTATTTATTTGTTTTATTTTTTTTCAGGAATTTTGAAGTTTCCCTGAAACAAACTATTCACTTTTCATACAAATTAAAAAATTCTTTTGTGAAGGGTGACTGTTACGGCTTTCCAGAATCAAAAATTGCTAGTGAAGTGGATTTCGTGATTTTTGGAAGCAGAGATACATAAACAGAAACGTCTACAAAACCGCACAACATCACTCCCCTAATCAAAGGTTTCCATAAAAGCCATCACCATTTCGTCGATTGCGATTAAGCGCAGGCCAACGCTGCCGCAAACGCCAGCGAGTGCCCCTCAGGTGTTATCGCCCAAGCGACAGTGCGCCACCGCTGTTTCGGTTATACCTGCTGCAGCTGCTGCCCAATTGACACCACAAATTCAGTACGCCGCAACACCCGCCGCTGCAGTCGCCTTGAAGGCCGGCCATCAACTTACTTATAATCCCGCCGCTGTAGCTGCACAGTACGCAGCCACTGCCGCCGTTAATTCGCATACACACCACCACTCAACACAGATTGCAGCTGCAGCTGCACACGCTGCCGCCACAGCCCAACAGCAACGTATTGCCGTCGCTGCTCAACCTTATCACCCCTCGGCTGCTGCATTTTTGAATCAGCATTTACATTCAGTTGCAGCCGCATCACATTCGTTTTCACCGGCCGCAGCGGCTGCTATTGCTGCTGCTCACCAGCAGCACGTCGTTTTACAACAACAACAGCATCACATTAATCAACAACACGCCTATCAACAACAACAGCAGTCACTGCGACAGCAGCTGCATCAACAACAACAGGCTCAGCAGCAACAGTTGCAACAGAAATACCATCAACAACAACAGAATTTGCTTGCAAGTAGCTCAACTCCGACCAGCACACATATCACTGGCTCTCAAAGTAATAGTCAAGCAACACTCAATTCTATAGTTACCACATCGAGTACAACAACAACAGCAGCCACAAGTGCACCTACCAGTGGGGCAGCACAAATAGTATCAGCTGCATCTGCAGCAATCAATTCGATTAGCGAGTCTTCTTCGCAATCGAGTTCGCCCACTGCATCAAGTACACCGTCACCGCCGGCAGCGTTAACAGCAAAAAGTACTCACGACAGCAACAGCAACGCACTCTGTAATAGCCCAAATAGCACTTGTAGTAACAACAACAAAACTATTACCTGCAGCACCCCTACGATGGAAAACCAAATGGCACTAGCACCCCTGGGACTATCACAAAGCATGGACTCAGTGAATACGGCAAGCAACGAAGAAGAGGTAAGTGAAGAAGCCTCGATTAAGTACTCATTTTATATTTCATTCAAGCAAAATGGTCTTTGAACATCTAGTTAACAGTAATATAAGGTAGGTAAATTGATAAGAAAAAAATATATGTACAACCCTTAACATTTCTCTGAATTACTGAAAATCAACTAGTAATGGTCCGCTCACTTCAAACAATTATACCGAAGTCAGCAGTTTATAACGAGAAAATGTAAGTTTATATTGAGAAAAAACAGTACATTAAGAGAAATTTTAATTGACAAAAATATAAATTCATAATGAGAAATATACGCCCTTTCTCTTTATTGAAGCAGGCTAAGTTTCAATTAAAGAAAATAAATATTGCATTAGTGGGCATGGGTACGCGTGAAAAGAGTGCTTTACTTGGAAAATGCGATAGATGGAGCCGGAGACTGCGCAAAAGCTATACAGCACACAACGCAGATGTGCTAAACTTAATGTGAAGAATTTCATATCAAAACCTATAAAAAAAGGCACCTCTCAGATTTTGATAAATTTTTACAGACAGCTATATCTTTCCTATACAAACACAACTTAATTTTCTAGAAATTGCATTTTTAAATAGTTATGGCAAGGTATCGAAATATCTGAAAAGTTACGGTAATAAGTACTTTGAAGCTGGCTCAACCGATTTCAAAGATCTTTGCATCATAATAAAGGTAATTAAATCAGCTTTCGAAAAAAACACTGTAAAAATTTAATATTACACCGAAAAGTTTTTTTTAATAAAAATAAAATTTTAAACTGAGAAAACACTCAAAGGCCAAGTTTTAGGAAGGTATATTTAATAAATATAACAAATCTAAACACTAAAATTAATTTTTTAAACATCTATTTTCTTAAAAGATTTAAAAAAAAGAGACAATACAAAACAGAAGCATAATATTTTAACACAAAAACAACATGCAAAAATGTGGACAAAATGCATTGTAAGCAAAACATTTAAATTACTATTTTTTATTTATGTACATATGTATGTATGTATAAGCACAGCTAAAGATGTGAGTTGAGCTATTGCATTTTGTCAACACTTTTACATGTTGTTTTTATGTTGAAAAACTATGAATTCGTTTTGTATTGTTTTTTGCAGTCCTGATAATGACTTCAGACTGACGTCGAAATTTTGCATTAAATATCAACATCGAAACCAGTTGTTTTATTTAAAATCAAGCCTTGAGCTCAACAAGTATGTAAATCATATTTATTTATTAACGGCCACAAACCTTATCAATAATTTCCTTAAAAAAATGTTTTAAAAAAAAAAAGCCATTTTAGTTTTCAGATATGTTATATATATAAATAGACCTTTGTAAAAAGTTTTTTTTTAAAGCCTTTGGCCTTTGAAGTGTTTTCCCTGTTAAAAATTTTAATTTTAACAAAAAATTTTCCGTGTAATATAAAATTTGTATAGTGTATATATTCGAAAGCTGATAAATACATTTCTAATGGTAAAAAGATCTTCGAACCGTAGTAATCACAGCTTAAGAGTACCTATTATCGTCATTTTTCAGATAAAACGCCATTTTAGTTTTTAGATATGTTATATATATTAAATAGACCTTTAAAAAAAAATTTGTTTAAAACACTTGGCCTTTGAAATTTAATTTTTCTGAAAAAAAATTTTGTTAGTGCAATATAAAATTGCAGTGTATATTTTCGAAAGCTGATTTAAGTACCTTTCTAATGGTACAACGATCTTTGAGCCTTTCTGTAGTTATCACAGCTTAAAAGTACCGATACCGGCCACGGCCACAATTTTTCAAAAATAAAATTTCTAAGAATTAGCCGGTGCTTGTATAGGTGTAATATAGTTGCATGCAAAATTTCATCAAAATCTAAGGTGGTTGGGTTCAATGCGTATCGATTTTGATATGAAATAAATCATGTATGATAAGCTAGCTGGGGTGTTAGAATGGTGGCGATGTTAAAGTACTTGCATATTGATTAAGTTTTTTTGCACTACATACATAAGAAATCTTACCTACCACTTTTGAGGTACTAAAGCCTGGGCGCATAATTTACTCCTGGCACAATGATTATTCGAGTAATTTAATTCACTATAAGTTTCTACTTTCTCAATATAAACTTACATATTATCATTATCAATTAATATATTCTCAATATAAACTTGCATTTGCAAATTATATTTTCTGAATATCAAGTTATGTTATCAAATTGTGTTTTCTCAATATGATCCTACATTTCTCATTATTAACTTTTTTCCCAACTTAAATTTGAAAAAGTGTATACAGTTTGGATAAGCCTTTCAGAGTTTCCAGCGATACTCAAACGGAATTACCCTCACCTTGCTTTGCGGAAGAAGTATAAATAAAGTAGTTCTATCAAGTACGGAAAGGGCTGTTTGGAATAGTAAAGTTCAATTCATGAACTCTCTTACTTAGTTTAATGACTTCCCCAAACACCAATTTTTATGTACTTTCCTAAAATGTTTCCGAATATTAGTTAAGCCCTTTTTCAAATCAAATAAGTTTGAACTTATGAGGGTGGTGCTACATTGTTAAATAGGAATATTCTGCTGGTTTCAAGCCAATTAACTGAATAAATTTGAAATAAAACGTCCAAACTGCAGCCCTTTAGCAGCTAAATACTGTGAAGATAGTGTAGTCCGTTGGCGGCCGCCGTGGTGTGAAGGTAGTGTTGCCGGCCTACCACACCGAAGGTCCATGGTTCGAGCCCTGGTACAGGTAACATCAAAAGTGATTTGAAAAAAGTTTTTCAAAAAACGAGGTCGCCCCTCGGCAGTGGTTTGGCAAACTCTCCGAGTGTATTTCTGCCATGACAGGCTTCTCAGCAAAAATTCGTCTCCTTTGTAGATGCCGTTCGGAGTCGGCAAAAAACTGTAGGTCCCACCAATTTGTAGGGAAAATTCAAACCGGCACACCACAAATTGGAAGAGAAGCTTGGCGCAAAAATCTCTTAGGAGGTTTATGATGATATACCTGTTGTATATCGCGCCATAGAGAGAGAGAGAGTGTAGTCCGTAGCTTCTAAAGGTCAACTCATGATAGATGACATAACTCGTGTTTTTTAAAAGTGCAAAGCGATTTGGCAAATATTTTTACCAAACACAAAATTAGAGAGGGCTTTATTTTTCAACTGTATATTCACTAAATAAAAAAATAAATAATATATATATTCAGTCTAAGGTTTTGCCTAAGGCCTTATTTCTAAATTATATTTTTGGGTTGAAATTATTTTCTCTGTTAACAGGCCAAGGTTTAATAGGGAAATATGCCTGAATGCTGGGGTTAGTAAACTTGCTTGCGCAACAGAAATACTACAACATCTGCTAGAATTTATTTATGTAACTTGAGTTTAGAGCATGGTGCGGTATCAAACGGCACTCTACTGTTTGTAGAATACACCCACTTCTTCATCTTTCTCTCTATAATTGTCTAACTCGAAGTCAATACATTGTCCACCAAATCTAGGGTATTCAACTTTAAGAAAATTACATATAGGACGCCTTACGAAGTCGTTATAAAACTGAATCAGGTCCATGCCATAGTGGGGTTGTAAGAATATCCCTCCCAAATTGTTTAGTACTTGCAAGGAAGAGGATCGCGTTCACCAGCATTTCATAGAGTTAGTAAGAGCGTTCAGTAGTTTTGCAATGCCGTATACAAAGTTCTAAAAATATCAACACACCCATATAATCTGCCATCTCTGCCGATTAAAGTCAAATATATGTGACCAACTACCGGTGTATTCCCGAATGCACACTGGATCAAAAAAGAGAAAGAAGAGATGAAAAGAGAAAGCAAACCAGTGTCAGTGTTCACAAAAGATGCTCAAGTTAAAGAAACTAAAATCTGATTAAAGCTGACACCGCGCCAATAGTGGGTTTACCAGAAGGCTTTAGTTACAACAAATTTGACTTTATCTCTTGTTGGTAATGGACATTTATGCGCTCACCAACAGCACCAAATGTCGGCGACAACATTCTACTACTTCGCCAAGAGCTATATAACTTCTAACACAACAAACAAGTAAAATAAAACTGAAGTGACAAGCCTTACCTTTAGTTTAGTGTTCGATGTTGTGACACTAACTTTGTTTGCTTCTTCTTTGCTTGTCACATTTAAAACAAACTTTTTATTTGAATATTGTTTGAGAGTCAGACAGGTACTGAGGGAGCGGTCGCCGTACATTTACGGATGCTTAGTTCAACTAACAACAAAATATATATCCGCATGAAAGCGTAAAAATAGTAAAGTATAGCTGGTAGTAGCTTTTATCAATAGCCATAAACAAAAATTACTACTGTCACTTGCAACAAACATTTGCCTGACACCTGCCGTTTTCTACTTTGAAGTAAAAATTATTTAGATATTGAAATTTTAATTACTTTTAGCTCTCCTTTCCTACTTCTGCTTCGTAATTCTTACATTTCTAACAACCCAAACAACTTTTTCAAGAGCACGGTGTGGTCATGAGACATATAAGGTCAGAAATCAAATGACAACTTCAAATTCAAAAGTTGTTTGTCTCTCTGCCTCTAACCTAGGGCACAGATTGTTTGGTTTTGGCATTATTTCCGTTTCCTGTTGAAAAGTTTTCGACTACTTGATTTTCAAACTTCAGTTACCGGTGCGGCAAAAGTCTGTGTACTTGATTGCTTGTGATCATGACAATTCCAAAGAATCTTGGGCATGTTGCGTATTTGTCGCGTGTGCAGGAGTAATCGTTTCAATCATCTTCTAAATGAAAATGTGTGGGAGTGTTTGTCCTTGATAAATGCAGAAGGTCTTCAAAAGATCGCTATGAAATTTTGACTGTAGCTTCATTTGGTAACAGGGTGCAGCATGTGCATAACTTTATAAAAGTCGACGGTGCAACGCTCCCAGGTAATATATTTCTCATAATTCCGAAGCTATATAGTCAATATGAATGATACTTGATACATGTGTCCTACATGCCAAGCTGTTCCGTGCTGCGTATTACAGGAAATGAAGATGAAAAGAACTAATAACAAGTACAGGTAGATAAATCGTAAGTAACGAAGGAGAAGAAAGGAACACTTGGCGGATGTGGGACCCCAGATAGTTAGGGGTATAATTCTTAAGTGCGAATGTAATGGTTTAATGAGGCGCAAAGTGCGGCTAAAACATAAATTTAAAATACCAAAAATAATTCCAAATATTCAGGTCAATAGCTTGACATCAATGAGGTATAAATTGAACGCATAATGAAAACGGTGCCCTAACATTGCGTTTTTGGCGGGAAACTTGCAGGCGTGCACTCAAACTCTAAAGGGTATCAAAAGCGTAAAGATTACCATTAAAATGTAAAGCACGTTTCAAAGATCTTAAGTGGCACCTTCGCTTCACTGCATTCATTTACTCTAGTTTCCACTTAACGGAAATTGTCTTTACTTTACTATGCTTCCATTTTAATGTAAAAACTCGCGTCACTTGCGTTAAAGCATCTTTATGGCTTGTTGTAAGGCGATTGGTGGCAAAAGATGTGTAAGTAATTGTAAGTTTGATTGGATTCTGGAAACTTGTTGGTACCAAATGGCCTTGAAGGTAGAGATCGATAAAACCAAGAAATTGGAAGAGGATGTTTAACCCGACGCTTGATTCGCTAAACTTTATATGAACAATGGTTTTAAATTCTCAATGGATGGCGACCGTTTCTTTTAACATAATCCGAGTAATAAGCAGGGGTATCTTCAGGAAAAGCAAGTATAGTACTCTCTTGAACATATTGAGAGTACAACTACAATTCTTACAGCAAAAAATAGTAGGTATCGTTTATATCGGCTGTCACTCGAGCAAAACGAATTGTGATAGGTACCTTCTAGACATGGAAGGAGATTTCGATAATGTGTTCAAAGTTGATCGAAAAAACTTTTCTGGGTACTGGGAATGTTAATGGCTAGGTGGTCCGAACCATGCGAACTAGGTTAAAACTCAAGTAAAACGCGTTCTGTGACTATGACGAAGCGACTTTTTACAATTTCAGGATGTTATATCGAAGAAACCCAAAGTTCTCAAATAAAAAATAAAAAAAATAAAAAAAAAATTATAGTAAAGATATGGATTCCGCTGTATAAGTTTCACTAAACCTTCACTTATATATTATTATTTTGGATGTTTTATGGAAAAAAAAACTTTGTATGGGTCTGTTGCGTTCCTGAAAACCCAAAAAAGGCTACATACGGTTGTTTTTGGTTATTTCAACATTTAAAAACGTATAATAATAATAATAACAACAATAATAATAATGATTATTTCGCCCGAGATATATCTTCTAGGAGTTTAAGATCCAGCTTGTTTTCCTGATTTGCTCTGTACTGCTTTCAAATCTACCAGCAAATTGGAGGGACGTGTATGTTCTATTTCGATTCTTAACTGGATCTACTACAGCAGATAAAATTTTACTGACAAGCTATTTCATGGCAAGCAACGCCATATCCAGAATTTATTTTATTATTATTTTTTATTTTTTTGTTTTCAATTTTATTAAACTTAATACAAAAGAAATATTTCAGATGAACAACCATAGCCAAAGTAATCTTTAAGCTTTGCTTGATCAAAGTTGACATTTTTAAAAACTTAGATAACCATAAAGGTTATTGCTTTAGCTTTCCATTGGTGTGTAAGTCGTTAAAATGCTACCAAAATTGTAGATGTAGCGGTAATTTGTCTCTTAGCTTAAGATTGTTTGCGATTATTGGACAAACGAAAGCAGCTAGACCCAACAAAGTTGGTATTTTGAATTTGATCGTTGGAAATATATTAAAAATTATTCTGATAAATGACAATGCTTGAGTGCAACAGCTTAGAACGCAGCACATTACCCAAGTTCAGAATTTTATCCATATTTTTTAATCGAATTTTGAGATAGGAATTTATGTGGGAAGGAATTAATATAATAAGCCATATAATTAAGATGGGGTGGCAACTCCACTGAACCTTTTTTCAACGGCAACATCTAAGTGTAAAAGCTTATTAGTAGCATATTACGTTTGGTGAAAGTTGAGGGGATGATGTCTTACGTAGTTTATGGAAAAAGTTCCCATCAATATCGACTCTTTTAATTATTTTCCAAACCAACATGTATTTTTCTTGACAATTAATGAATAGATATAAATGGCATGGTCCTATGAAAGTTTTTGACACAAATGTAGCTTACGCAGTTTTACATTTCTGCGTTACGCCAATTTGAAGTGTCACCGACGATATGAAGATCGTTCTGTCGTGTCCAAGCTCCCGTGTACCTAATAAGAAAGATACTAGTACATGGTTATGGAATAATGCAGCTCCCTACCTAAATTTAATAGTACAAACGTCTTAAAGTAACCCATACAACTGAAGCGACTAAGATTAACAACAGCATTTCAGTGAAACTTAAAATATTTAGTCATTCGTATCATTTATTATACACTTTCGCGCTATATCCAAATATCCTTTCGCAAAAGTGCAGTACTCATAGCCAATGCAAGATTACAAGCTTTCAATAAGGAAATACAGCAAAGTACTTAAGCACAATTGCATAATACCAAACGAGTATCTATCACATACAAATAAAGCAAAGAGGGCAAAAAAAAAAAAAAAGACCTACCGAACAAAAATTTCTGAGAAAACTCGTGAAAAATCGTGAGAGTCGGCGGTAAATGGAAGAAAGAAAGCTGTTTATTAAAATAGAAATGTGTTGTTGGAAGGGAGGAAAGCGCAGAAAAATGTTGTGAGTTATTAAAATGGACGCAACATTACACCAAAAACGTTTTTAAAAGAAAAATTAAAGTTATTATAAAGAAATACAAATTAAATTAAGATGGCAAAATAAAAGAAAACAAATTTGTTTAACAGCTCGGGAAAATTAAGATCGATGGAATTGATTTTCCATCTTTATACTATGGGGAAACATTTAACTTTAATTTAGACTCATCACAAACAATAATTGCGCGTCCACAAAGAGAAGAAAAAACAGATTCAGAAGTAATCTTTTATCCCAACTATAATTCAAGTGAAGATCGTTGATATGTAAATTTTTTTAAATAAGTAATAGAGTTTCAGTAAGGTACGGTTAATTTAGCCATTTTTCTCAGCTTTACATAGCAGACAGGTTGAATTAAAAATTATTTATAGCGTAGAAATATCCTTTATATAAGTTTATAACCGTTTTGAAACTCTTTTATGTAAAACGTCCTGGTGTTTACAGGTTTCGTCCATTTTTTTCTGTCACATTTGGTAAGTGCTATCTATGTGTAAAATTTTATAACATTTACTTAATCAAAAGTGGGCGATGCCGCACCCATTTTTTTTACCTGATTTTAAATTATTTAAAATTTTCCAGAATTAGAGCTATAACATGACATGCGAATAAAGCTCAAAGCGAATCGATATTTAAAGCAACACAAACTATAAAGTGAATGTAGAACGTGATTAGAAAGTAAATTAAAACAAGACATCTGAATTCATGACGACGATTGTAAGTGCTTAATTGCTTCCTTTTCTCATTCGAGATTTTTAAGAATATTTGCAAGTATGCAAAATAATTATAAGAGTCTGCTTCTTCTGTTGGATTCTATTTAAATTGTCAGTCATCATATCCTCCCGGCATCAATACATATGCAAATATATTCACAACTACTTAAATTTCTAAGATTGTTGTGAGTTGCCTTGCCTTTCACTTTCGTTCTTATGAACGTAGCTTTATAGACTTTTTCCACTCATAACACAAACGAAAACACTTGAAACTGAGAATAAGAAAGTGCTGGATGATAAAGTGTATAACGTGGGGTTTGAGCCAACAACCTGCAAGCCAACAGAAGTGCCCCATTTAAATTTCTTTTCACCGCAAGTGCTTGTATAGAACAGCACTTCGTTCAAGCTCATATTTACAACGTTGTTATGAGATGAAGTCGAATACTTTTGCAACTTCATTTGTTCGCGCCTGCTTTGTCCACCGTGCTCATGATGTCCTCATGCCTTAACAAGCTGCCAATGTATTTAAGTCGACGTTGTGCCTAACACGAAGTTACATATCCTGGGGCTGTCACTTTGGGTCTCAACCCCAATGTTTTTTTTTTTGTTTTTTCTCTGTTTATTATCTACTGTTTTATTATTCTTTTAACTGGTTTACTTACTGACTGCTGTTCGCGCAACCTGCTGCAAAAATTCTATATTGTAAGTGCGTATACTTGTACCAGTATGTTCACGCAGTCTGTACGACCGAGGGGAATAACAAACGTTCGACTCGTTGATCAGGAAAAAAATTAAAAATAATCCATAATAATAATAATAATAAATTAACTTTAAGATTATATTCCCATCTAGGAAGAACTGGAAAGAAGAGGAGTTCACTCAGAGATTCGACATTTCAGTTTGCACTCCCGGAATTTTCGTTATCTATGCGTCTCCCAGACTAAGCGATTGTACTTTAATCCGAAATCTGCGCTATCCAGGAGGTATGCAGGGCATTATTGTGTGCGGACATCGCCAATAATAGGACAGCAAGTTTCTGCGACAAACAGGCGGCTCGTCGGCTCTCGGACCAGCAACAATTACATTGAGGCTGGTTATTAGCGGTAATGCGCTGTTTCTATACCACATCTCGTGAATCAACCTATGAAAACTATAAAAAAAGCTGAGTTTTGAAAAACCGTGGTTGGACCCCCGTTCCAAAAATTTTAGAAGCTACCCGGCTTAATATAACTAAGCTCGGAGGGGCTCCCAAAGAGGGATTTCCCTAGAAATTTCATTCTGGTCCGCTATGCGCTGAGGTACGAGGTATTATGCTCCAAATCCATCCGTGGGCGTGGGCCCCCATAGTCCGATTCCAGTGAGCACAGCATCTAATCTGAAAAGGTCCCTTCTACACTCTGCACGACTGCAAACGCTTCCGCCTATCTTTAGCCTCGCTAAACCAGTGCTGAGAGATCCGACCCTTAAGAAGTCTCAGGGGTGCAAGGACCCCCTTCGCCTCTTAAACATCACAAGCCGACCCACGAGACACGATATGTCGACTCGCCAAGTTCATGGTCCGCTCCCTACACTGAATAAACAGGTGCAGACTTAGCAGGTCAAAAGTGTATTTGTGGGTAATTTATGATAAAAAGGCCAAATAAGCCTGCATGCCTCGCATATGTAAAGACCCGACAAAATCACATTTGCCTGTTATTTATTACTTTGCGCACCTCCTGCAGAACGCATCTTGTATACAATTGCTTTCAATAACCCTTTGTCCAGGCACCTATGTAAGGCTGCAGCTAAGTGCCGGATTAACTTTTTTAGAGATCTGCGGCATTCAGTGCAGGACTTGACGGATGAATACAAACTTATTAATACTCAATATTCCCGATGCAATGGAGGTATTCAAGTCTTGTACATTTTGCAATTGGTCTTTGTATCCTTCATAGATCTTGCATCGTGCCCTACAAGAGAGCTGATCTTATGAAGGTCCTCTTCTACTTTATAGTTTAACATCTAGTGTCTTGTTGTTCTTGTAGAATGACTGTCACGGGGACGATTTGTTTTTCTTGCTTTTCTTAAAATGAAGCTATTAGTTATTAGGGAATTAAAGTTGACGGTTGATAGCAAGGTCAGCCACCGAGTTGTACTTTAGCAAATATTAGGCGACACCAACTACACGAACTTAGGTTAGAACGCTCTTATGGACACCTCGCTACACAATGATAAAACACCAGGATAGTTTTTTCTTAGAAATATACGCCTTTAATTCTTTCGGAAATCGCA
Source organism: Merzomyia westermanni (assembly GCA_949987695.1). Classification (NCBI taxonomy): domain Eukaryota; kingdom Metazoa; phylum Arthropoda; class Insecta; order Diptera; family Tephritidae; genus Merzomyia; species Merzomyia westermanni. The sequence continues at coordinate 53,827,031 of OX465288.1, forward strand.
CTTTTGAAAAAAAAATGTTTCCCGGTCAAAAATTACAAAGGGTGCAATTTCGAACTTCAAAAGCTCATAACTAAGATAGTCCCTATCCTTTTTAATTACATATGTCTCAATCTCATCTAAAAAACTGGTTTGGTGCAATACCCAGAAACAATTTGATTCTTGTGTAAAAAATTTACAGCTGTCAGCTGAAAAAAGAAGAAGAAATAAGTAGCCTAACAAGGGTGTATTATTATTATGTAGCCGAGTGTACCTGTATATATACATACGTGCAACTAGAGCAATTCATACAATCTGCATTCGCATCCCAGTAGAACTTGAAGCAAGATCTCCCCAAGCGATGAATAAGAGAGTGCTACCTTTGCCATCCTTTTGGAACAATGAAAGATAATTTTTTCGTTTTCTGTTCTTATGCTGCTCTGTGTGGAGGAAAAAGAGAGATATTCCCATATTTCTACACTCTGTGCTCTGAGTTAACTAATAAAGCATTGTTCCCTTCTGTATATATTTGGGGAAATTTCTCCAACTTCTACTCCCGGCTAACAACTTTTTGAGTACAACGAATTTCTCTGTCAACAAAAGAAAAAAAACTTCAACAAAAGAAAAAGTTTCGATACCATTTGTGAACTTTTTTATATGACTGTTTTTGTGCCTTTTTCTAAAATTTACCCCTTTTTGCTGGTATGTGAGGCATTTGCATTGCTTCCATTCCTTTATTTGCTTCCATAGAAGGATTGAGGCATGATTCTACAAAGAACTTTCGTTTTTAGGAGGAATATGAAATGACTCCCCCATTACTCTCCTGGGACGTCTTCTAAAATTCTCCAACACTCCCCTATTACTTGATTACGATACATAAACAAGTAAAAACAAAAACTTCATTATTGTTTTTTGGAAGGTGAAAGGGAGTTTTTCTATTACTCGCCCTCCTAGGACATGCAATGTTAAAAGAGAGTACACAAAATTATATGGTTATACACAGAAGTATAGGGAGTAATAAAGAGTAATAAGGAGTAATCCAATACTGTCAAGGGGGTACTCTGGGATTAATAAAATGATGATCCCTCATTCTACTGGGATGCAACTCTCAGTGCCGTACTTTCAACATGAACATGAATAAATAAGTCAATTAAAAAAGTATGACAGAGGTTGATTGTAGATAAATATTTTACTAGGCGTTTGCCCTATCGTCCCTTTCCAGCGCCCTCAGTCATATTTACCTCATGTCGTTTCTCAACACTCAACTCATTCAGCCAGTCACTGTCATTTTGTTGGCTTTTCCTGATTTTCATCTGTTGTTGATTTGAAAACGTGTGCAAGTGTGTATGTATGTGTAAGTAATGCACAAATATACAAAAGCCTTTACATTTTTATATCAATCTTGCAACATTTTAATTTAAGTCCTTTATGAATGTTTAATAGGCTACCGAGCAAGCATTGATTTATGGGCGAAAGTGTCGACGACAATACTGCCATAGCAATCTTATGAAAGCAGAAAACGCTTTCGAAAAACCAGCACCCTTGTGAGTGTGCGAGAATGTGGTTGACGGAATTGAATGTAGGTTTTTTGTTCATTTTGTGAGTTTTTTATTTAACATAGATGAACCATTTGAATTTTATGTGTACAATAGCCAAACATTTTAGGGATTTAAGTGTGCTTTGCAGTACAATTGAATTGATTTTTATACTTAGTAGTGCTACGCACATAAGGTATATTAACTTTAGTCGCCTAACGGTGGTATGTAAAGGCATAAACGGATCGAGATAGATATTGACCTATACATATCAAAATATTCAGGAGGAAAAAAGAAATTGATTAAGCCATGTCCGTCCGTTGTTGTTGTTGTTGTGGTACCGACAAAAACAATCCCGAAGGGTTTGGGGAGAGTTGTCGAATAAATAGTCCTTGGCCGGATTTGAACCCGGTACGTTCCGGTACTGCCGGACTGTCGTAGTAGCGATTTATGACCAGTGAAACCTTTTAGGTCATCTCACCCCGCCCTTCGTAAGGAAGGATCAGATGGGTAATGAGAGGCATCATATCCGTAGATCAACCATCGAGTTGCACGTCATTACCTTGGTGCATATTAGTCGTCTCTTACGACCGGTATGCCTCCCTCGGGCATATTCTAACCCATTTTGATTAAGTCAAATTTAGAAACAATATTAATTATAAATCAAAAACCGCACACATTTTTACATTACTAGGAGGTATATTCCGGAAAAAAATGGGCGAAAGCGGTTAAGGTGCACGCCCACTTTTATTCGAAAGATTTTGAAAAGGATCATAGATATATTTAATTGGCAATAACTTTCCGTACAAAAGCTTTATATAATTTCTATTTCACTTTCAAAGTGTCCGTGAACGAAGAAAGTCGAAAAATAAAAATTTTTGAAAATAGGCGTGGCCCCTCCCTTTTTATAGTGGATTATTCCACAAAACTTTTTATGTCATACCTCCGCTAAAAATTGATTTATCGAAACGATAAAATGTCGTGCATATAAAGGTAAATGTTTATTGTAAAAATGGGTGAAATCGGTCAACGGCCACGCCTAGTGTTTTTAACATACTTCTAAAAAATTGTTTGTAAATTGTAAAATGCGATATTTTTATAACCATGGAAGCTATATCAATAAGATCTTGCACACATAATAAGCTTTTTAAGAAAAACCCAACCTCGGTCTGTCTGTCTGTCCGTCTGTCTATTGGAATGCAAATTCGTCTAACATAAAATGTGCATGTATTGGTATTTTGAAAAACTGTGTTTGGGAGTTGTTGGTAGGGAAGCTATTTATATACACATAAATCAATAGCGACGCCGTGGTGTGGCGGTAGTGTTGCCAGCCTACCACACCGAAGGTCCAAAAGTGGTTTGAAAAAGTTTTTCATTACGGGGTCGCCCCTCGGCAGTGGTTTGGCAAACTCTCCGAGTTCTCAGCAAAAATTCATCCCCTTTGTAGATGCCGTTCTAAGTCGGCAAAAATCTGTAGGTCCCGCCAGTTTTTAGGAAAAAAATCAAACTGGAAGGGAAGGTCGGCGCAAAAATCTCTCAGAAGGTTTATGATAATATACCTGTTGTATATCGCGCCATACATTTATATTTCTTTTTAAATTAATTTACCCGTCAAAACTCATGACAGAAGTGTTTTTATTGAAAACAATCAGCTGGCTTTATAATACGAACTGAAAAGTATTAAAATAGACCTGCGTGAATTGGTATGCCATAATAGATCACTACTTAGGCATTTAATGTTCGGTTCGAACCTAACTTAGACTTCCTTACTTGTTTATCATATAAATGTATGTATAAAGGTATGCAACGAATGTTCCAGGAAAAAATGGGCGGGATCGGTTAATAACCACGCCCACTTTTATACGAAAGATTTTGAAAAGGATCATAGATATATTTTATAGGCAATAACTTTGCTTACAAAAGCTTTATATCACATCTATTTTACATTCAAAGTGTATGTGAACGAAGAAAGTCGAAAAATATAAATTTTTAAAAATGGGCGTGGCCCCTCCCCTTTTATAGTGGATTATTCCACAAAACTTTTTATGCCATAACTCCGTCAAAAATTGATTTATCGAAACCATATTTGGCAAAAATGTTAAATATATAAAGGAAAATGTTTGTTGAAAAAATTAGGGAAATCTGTCAACGGCCACGCCCAGTTTTTGAACATAGTTCTGAAAAATTTGTTAGTTAAATGTAAAATGCGATATTTCTATAACCATGCAAGCTATATCAATAAGATATTGCACACATAATAAGGTTTTAAAGCAAAACTCGACTGCAAAAAAAAATTTTGTGCATAAAAATTCTAGTATTTTCCGAGGCGATTGCTTGTAGTTTCAACTAGATATTTCAATCAAAATTGGTCAGCTCCCTCTCAATGGTATGTAATATACACCTGCCAAAAATTAGGTAAATCGGATAACACACAAGTAAAATATCCGGGCAAGTGGTTAATACCCCACTGAAGAGGCCCATGAAAGGACGACGTTACGCTTCTCTTGACGAGATAAAGACGGCATCGAAGGAGGAGCTGAACAAGATACAAAAAAATGATTTTTTGAAGTGCTTCGAAGATTGGAAAAACCGTTGGCACAAGTGTATAATATCTCATGGGGATTACTTTGAAGGGGACAAAGTAGATATTCATGAATAAATTAATAATTTTGAAAAAACACAAAATTCGCGATACTTTTTGAACACACCTCGTATAGTTATATCGTATACCTTTTTTGAACATGAGATGTTTGTAAGTAGGAGAAGAAGAAGAGATGGGGCCATCAATAAGTAAACTGAAATAATGAGTCGATTTAGCAATGTCCGTCTCTCCGTCCGTCTGTTCGTCTGTCTATTTGAACACATAACAGTAGTGTTGCCGGCCTACCCCATCGAAGGTCCAAGGTTCGAGTGCTGGGACAAGTAACATCAAAAGTGGTTTGAAAAAGTTTTTCAAAACGGGGTCGCCCCTGGGCAGTGGTTTGGCAGTGTCTTTCTGCCATGGAAGATTTCTCAGCAAAAATTCATCTCCTTTGTAGATGCCGTTCGAAGTCGGCAAAAATCTGTAGGTCCCTCCAATTTGTAGGAAAAAATTGAAAACGGCACACCTCAAATTGGAAGGGAAGCTCGACGTAAACAACTTTTAGGAGGTTTATGGTGATACATTTATATTTTTTTTTTAATTAAATTACCCGTCAAAACTCATGACAGAATTTTTTTTATTTAAAACAAACAGCTGGCTTTATAATATGAACTGAAAAGTATTAAAATAGACCTGCGTAAATTGGTATGCCATAATAGATCACTACTTAGGCATTTAATGTTCGATTCGAGCCTAACTTAGACTTACTTGTTTTTTTTCTTTTTTTTTTGTTGCAAAAAATTGTTTCTTCCTACATTATTTCTCAATAACTTCCTAAGAGAAACAACTATACAACGAACACACACATAAATATACATGTAACGACACTTATTGTATTTTTATGTATTGTATCCCACACAATTGGACCACGCCTTCTTCCACCACCTGGTGTAGGTAGAAGGACTTCGGGGTTGGAGTAATATAACATTATATCAATGTTGATATTACCATCGTTGACATCAACAAAAGGTCTTCAGATCACTCTTCACTTCAATAATTCAAAGCGTTTCCTGCAGTTTAGAGCTACACACTTCGTGAATCGTTCTGTACTGGCTGCAAAACTGATAGATAAAAGGTTCTTTATACATATATAGGGTATCGATAGTAACTCATCCGTCACCAGAACTGCCCGATTGGCGGCGATTGAGGACTAGCCAAAGCGAAGTCATCTTAGAACCGTCCCAAGCGGAACGAGTTGCCAAGTAATGAACTGGGCGACAATCGCCACCGCCATGTAAAACTGGGCAGTGGAAAGCATTGCCTCGGTATTGAGCTAGAACTAGTAGAGTCATTAAATGGCTTAATTCTGGGATAGTTCTGAGATAGTCCAATTTGTTTGCACCTTATACAGCAGCAGTAGTTTGATGAGTTCTAGAGTGAGAGGTCTGAGTGACAGACCACTTTATCGCTCAATCACAAACTACTCCAAAATGACATTTGGTAGGAGGACGAATTCTTCATTGCATTTTCAGACTGCAAGTAACCCATTAAGTAGTTCCTCTGATCCAATAATAATGGTGATGGGTATTTCGCACAATAACCTAAAAAGGACCTTATATGCTATATTGAAGATAGTGTTTCTGTAATAATTGGCACTATTTCCGAGGTAGCTTTTTGTATTGAATTGGCGGATCACACTTATTGATATTAAAACTGGAAAATTGGTGGCAGGAATTCCCCAGACCAAATTCCGTACCACCTTTTTAGCATGATAATTGATTGGCTCGGCAGCTAATCCATCAGTTCTCCCGTCATTGTTTCCATCATCTCCTCCGCAACAGCACTTTTCGATCGTGGACAGCAGACGTAACATGAAGCTCTAAGTGCCAAGTGCACACTTCGTTTATGGGATGAAATAACATTTAACACATCTTATTATCCCTAAAAAAGCTTTACAAAACCCACTGTGTCCAGACAGTGTGGTAATTCTTCATATTGTGCCAGTACTACTACGTGAGCAATATCGTCGGATTACCCACCTCTAGATATTTTTATCAATACGAGTATATATACTTTAAATGCGGTTCCTGAAATTAAAATGAAGTCAGCTACATATAACCTTGACACAAAAAAAACTCCTATTCTTTCTTACTTAGAGCAAATCCATGCAAGTTGCTGATTGGGCATGCTCACAAACCCTCATCTTTGAAAACAAAATAATCCTGCCAGGCCTCTAGGAACTTGCTTTCATATACCTCTTCCACTCGAGCTCGTTACATGTACTTTGAATTAAATCTTTCTTTGGAGGTTTTTCCATCATGAAACATTTCTTTTTTAGGCGCACGCATAAGTACATCTTCATATCTCTCTTTTACATATATATACAAAAGAAATCCTCAAAATCGCACATTTTTCTATGAATTAGTGACACACATAGATATCCTTTTGCGTACGAGCACAATTTCTACACCAAATACTCAAGCAAATATCTACGTGTGGCTAACCACCAAAAAATTGTCTACTTTTATACGTCAATAGATTAACAGCTACATAATAATCAAATAAAATCAGTTAATGTTTTGTTTTAAGTTTTGTATTAAACATTTTTTTCGGCTTTTAAAGCTTTTAATTAAGGTGACGACATTCATCTCAAGACTAAATTTAAAACTAAGCTTATGAATTAATTTGAGCTATAAACAAAAGGGAGAAAAGAGGAATGCTGAAAAAGGAACTAACGGACCTTCCCAGAGGGAGAGGAACTATAACATGTAAACATAACTACTTGTTATGAGTAAGGGTAAGGGCTGATAATAAAAGCTGTGAACGTATGTTTAAAGCTTTGAGGTGTAAAATTTAAACTAGTGTAGTTTTCTATAGTATGATGAATCGGGTTTCAATTCCCAACCAGGAATGTCTAACCAATTAGGAAAGTTGTGGCAGTTTCCAGGATTCGAAGTCCCGTGCTCCGGATCAGAGTAGACTGCTCCACTCGCTGAACTACGACACACATACAAGGTGGCGCAAAAGTAATCCTCCTATCAGAAAATGCTATAAATTTTGCGATTGGCCCCTAAAGTCAGTTCTGTTTTGACATTTGTGGAGAAAACACATGCGAAATACACGTTAATAAACAATGTTACGCTACACTGCTCCAGAACGCGGAATATTGCTGACTATTTATTTGACCAATAATCGGTCGGTGAAAAACGGTTACTGCGCAAAAGTAATCCTTCTATCAGAAAATGCTATAAATTTTGCGATTGGCCCTAAAGTCAGTTCTGTTTTGACATTTGTGTAGTAAACACATGCGAAATACACGTTAATAAACAATGTTACGCTACACTGCTCCAGAACACGGAATATTGCTGACTATTTATTTGACCAATAATCGGTCGGGGCCAAACGGTTACTGTGAATGGTGAGCGCTACAGAGCAATGATCAACGAGTTCTTTTTGCCGCAACTTGATGAATTGGGATTGGAAAACATGTGGTTCCAACAAGACGGTGCAACAGCACACACTGCACGTGCCACAACCGATATGCTGAACATCGGAAGCTTACTTTTGCGCCACCTTGTACAAATATTTAGAGAAAAATTCATTGACTTTAAAAGCTTTCAGAAAAGTTAATAATACCTAAATGCGTCTGCTCTTAAGCTTTGGTTTCCACGAAAGCGGTGCCGCAATACAGCACTCGTAATATTGCGGTGAGGTACGTTGTCAAAAAGGCTAGAATGTGAAAGTCATAACGTGGTATCTACCGGCAAGGTAAAACGTTCTTCCACGTTTTCTCTTACCGTCATTTTCAATACTCAAAATCACTTTACAAAACAACAACTCTCACATTTTTGTTGTTTTGAAAATAAATTTAATAAAACATAAACGCAGTCAAAATAGTACCATTAGTTGGAATTGACCACAACGATTTGTCTGAGTTTACAACAGAGCGGTGATGCTAACGACGATGACTACAAATTCTACACCTTTCAATTCCCTACTAGAAATGTTTGCTTTCTTTCTGTTTTAATAAAAATCTATAATCTTAAAGCGGTTCTTAAACTAAACCAAAAATTGTAAACATTCTGCCGATAATAGCAGTATTTTTTTTCCGAAACTCATTGAACTTTTTTCTAATCATTTTTATAAGTGCAGTATTTACGGGTAGAGCTAGCGATTCTAATCTTTGAAATTTAGGCTTATATTTTTCACCATTTACAGCCACTTACACTATTGTTTGGTAAATATTTCTGCAACTCTAATTTCGCGTATTCGGGTGACAAACTTACACATCTCGAGAGTGTGTATTTTTAGCGTTTGTTAGCTTTAGGCTTTGTTTGTTTGTGTAAGTTTTTTTTATTTTGAATCGTGTTGGCTGGATGCTTGACTGACATTTTCCCAATGTACGAGGTGTGTTCAAAAAGTATCGCGAATTTTGTGTTTTTTCAAAAATTATTTATTTATTCATGAATATCTATTTTGTCCCCTTCAAAGTAATCCCCATGAGATATTATACACTTGTGCCAACGGTTTTTCCAATCTTCGAAGCACTTCAAAAAATCATTTTTTTGTATCTTGTTCAGCTCCTCCTTCGATGCCGTCTTTATCTCGTCAAGAGAAGCGTAACGTCGTCCTTTCATGGGCCTCTTCAGTTTAGGGAACAAGAAAAAGTCACAGGGGGACAGATCTGGGAATACGGTGGCTGCGGCATCATTAGTGTGTTGTTTTTGGCCAAAAAGTCGCGCACAAGCAACGATGCGTTATCGTGGTGCAAAAGCCAATTTTTGTTCTTCCACAAATCCGGGCGTTTCTGGTGGATTGCTTAGCGCAAATTGCGCATAACTTGCAGGTAATATTCCTTATTGACCGTTCTTCCCTGTGGCAAGAACTCATGATGCACCACGCCCCTGCAATCGAAGAAAACTGTCAGCAAAACTTTCACATTCGACCGAACTTGGCGCGCTTTTTTCGGTCTTGGTTCGTGCGGCAGCTTCCATTGAGATGATTGAGCTTTGGTTTCCACGTCATAACCATAAACCCACGATTCGTCACCAGTTATGCCCCTCTGGAGCAAATTTGGGTCGTCGCGGACAGAGTTTAACATCTCATTAGCAATGTTTATGCGATGCTGTTTTTGGTCACAATTGAGCAATTTTGAGGTAAAAATCGAAGACGATCCAAAACACGTGCAAGCAAAGCAGCTGCCAACAATTAACTGAACATTCAAAATGGCCGAACTTGTCGGCATAAGTGAGAGACATGAGTACCAAGATAACGCCACAAAAAATTCGAAATTCGAATATACGTAACCAGCGAAAATTCAAAATTCGCGATACTTTTTGAACACACCTCGTATGTGTAGGTATGTTTGTGCTTGAGTGGGTGAATGTTGAATATATACTTTCAATCGTGCTTGTGCTGATGCGGAAAATTTCTTTCCTGGCAACTTAAGTGCAAACTCTTTAACGCATTCAGGACGTGCCGCCTTCTCACCATCGACGTTTTTCGAGTTTTGGTAGCATGCATGAAAGGAAATGTTACGATTTTCAGTGCGATCGTATGGGTTGATGACTTGCGGTACTTAATAAAAGAATTTTGCAAATGAATTAAAGCTAAATATGAATGTGTGCATATATACGAATATAGATATGTATAATATATGTTTTAGCACCTGACTTAGTATATAGATAAATGTTGAGCTTCATTGTAAAGTTTATAGGCCACGTTTCCTATTCATTCAATATTTTTCAAATTGCAGTTAGAGAAATAATACAATTTGTGTCTTTATATCCAGCACAGTGTGTTCTAAATAGATACTGCATTGGCATTTTGCAGCAAAAAAATACACATTTTTGTGGTCTGCCAGGTCGGGTGTGAATAGGCACACATGCTGGGCTGAAACGCTTTTTCAATTCGCAGAGCATGACCAATCCAGGAAAGCCGTTGACATTTAATTCGGTGTACATGCTCATATATCTTTCTCATTACTTATGTAAATATAAATCTGCGTAATAGTAGAAATGAAGTTCTGTTAAAAAATTTGTAATGCTAATGTAATTGAAATTCCACTCCAAAGCAACTTAGAATGGTTATAGGATAGGTAGACTAAAACAAAATTTTGGGCCGTAATGAAAGGCAGCTCCACGAAAACATTTTGCATTAGGGCTCATGGAAATGAAATTTCACTCCCAGTAAGCCTTAAGCGGTAAATTAACCGTTTAATGCATTAAAGTGGCTGATTACATAAGTCACCGTGACACTTTCCGTCGCAGTGGCTCACATTCACTTTCACCCTTATGTAATACCAAGCAAACTGCCATTTACTGACAGTCACTGAAGGGAGCGAATGCCTTTATATAATAATTGTTTTTCTTTGGCTTCCTTAATGCATATCTACTTGTAATTTGCAATAACCTTCTTCTAAATATTTAAAACGCCTTTGTTGTCCACTCTCACATACATTTTTGGTCGTCCTTAGGAGGTTGAATTGAACAACTTAATAGAAATAAATGTGCAAAATTAAATTGCTAGGTAAAGGGCGTTGCGGCGCACAGTGTCGCAATCCAATAGAGACTGCGCTAAAAATAGTAAGTCAATCTAAGCCAGAAAAATATAGAATAAGATGAAAACAGGACCATTATCACGCCCCTTCGCTACTGGGCAGGTAAGCTAAAAATTATCCGAGTTTGTTGATACTTAGTACTTTGCTTTATAGTCTTAAAAACTAAAATTGGAATGTAAAAACTCCCATCGCATGTATAACGGTTAGAAAAAAGTGACATATGCCCTCGGTCACCATTGTGTTAGTTATTGTTTACTGTATCAGTGATTCGTAACACCGTTAAGTAGCCGATAATTAATGTTTTTTAGGAGCAGACAAATCCATAAATCGCTTTCGGTCCAAATTTGACATTTTCTGATAAAACTGAATTAATATGTTTAAAGTAGAGCATAAGAGAATGTAGCTTTATATGTATTAAACGAGATACTCATGTAGTATTATTAAGAAAGTGTTTAAGATACCAAAATACTATTACCAATCGTTAGGCCTTAAAATATTTTTAAAAGCTCACCTTTTTTTTCATTTTTGGCCGCTTTGGGACGTTGTTCAACGTAATATCTATTAGTATTGCGTCTTTTCCAAGTTGTCCAGTGTAACCCTAAATTCATAATTACTTTACTTAGTTAAAATCATTGCATCCTCTCTCTTTCTTCCTTTCGCTCATTCGACGTCATCCTGCTCAAATAAAATAAAAAGTCTCGTTATTGCTGATTCTTACTCCTCCCCGTGCTGTTGTACAAGGTGGCGCAAAAGTAATCCTCCTATCAGAAAATGCTATACATTTTGCGATTGGCCCCTAAAGTCAGTTCTGTTTTGACATTTGTGTAGTAAACAAATGCGAAATACACGTTAATAAACAATGTTACGCTACACTGCTCCAGAACGCGGAATATTGCTGACTATTTATTTGACCAATAATCGGTCGGTGAAAAACGGTTACTGCGCAAAAGTAATCCTCCTATCAGAAAATGCTATAAATTTTGCGATTGGCCCCTAAAGTCAGTTCTGTTTTGACATTTGTGTAGTAAACACATGCGAAATACACGTAAATAAACAATGGTGCGCTACACTGCTCCAGAACGCGGAATATTGCTGACTATTTATTTGACCAATAATCGGTCGGGGCCAAACGGTTACTGTGAATGGTGAGCGCTACAGAGCAATGATCAACGAGTTCTTTTTGCCGCAACTTGATGAATTGGAATTGGAAAACATGTGGTTCCAACAAGACGGTGCAACAGCACACACTGCACGTGCCACAACCGATATGCTGAACATCGGAAGCTTACTTTTGCGCCACCTTGTATCATGCGCATGGGACCGTCAAGAACTGTGCAGCAACTCATAAATCACCTAAAAATCCAAATAATACACGGTATTATAAATGGTGTTTTGAGTGAGGTTAGCTTATTGGAAAGTGTTGGTTGAAAAATAAATATTAAGTACATGTGTAGTTATGTAGATATACGAGTATTTGCATATTGCACTTACAGTAGCTGAAGATGAGGGGGTCGATTCTCGAAATTGTGCAATAAGAGCAAGTAGATTTTAAAATAAAACAAGTTAGGAAAGTGCTGTCTGCGGCTGTGACGGAGGCTTTATACCTTTCATGAATACGCATTACGTTTTTAAATGTCCGATTCTTTCTTTCAAAAAGTATAAACTCTGCAAAAATTTTGATGGTCTTACCCTTTTAATTTAAAGATACAAAGCCCAAGCCCCGTTTATCGGAAAAATATGTTGTATGGGGGCTATACGATATATTGGTCCAATCATGAAGATTTTCACTAGACACATTACATATGTAATAAGTACTGCAGCTGCCAAATTTGTGTTCCTTGCTATTAAATTGCAATAGTTATAGCCCAAACCCCATTTATCAAAACAATCGATTGTATGGGAACAATATGTTATGTAGGTCCGATCTGGATGAATATACCGTTCATTAACATGAAATGGTATAATAATTTTCTGATATTTGCAGAAGAGGTGAACCCATCCAACCTAGCCCCTTAATTTTAGAAATAACTGGATGAAATTTGGTACGCGAGTACTATTGAATGATATATTTATCATTTGGATGGGACCAGTATAACATATATCCCCTCATACAAACTCCAGTAATTAAAAAGTTAGGAACGTAAAATTTAGCAACTTTTGCTCTTAATATGTGCGTGAGTGGTAGTGAAAAAGTAAGATTGGACCACTATAACATGTAGCACTGATACCAACAGTTGCGTGTTGTCTCCAAGCTGCATGTGGCAAATACGTGATTCTTTGCGTCCAAGTTTGTCATTGCTAAAGCTATAGACAATATAGAAACTCCTAAACCTTTTCTCACATTATATACTACTACAAAAAAACCTTTTGCCCTTTGAAATAAATAAAATGTACTACACACTGCGATACACACAGTTCTAACAAAATATGACTGTTATAATTTACATGGCATTGGCCCTCAACTTTGACATTGTCCAAAAGAACCATAGTGTAGTGGAGCGGTGGACAGTAGCTCAACGACGTAAAGCTGCATATGAAACTGTCTGCTGATCTTTAGTACGCTCGGCTGTGGCAACAGCTCTCGGCAATCAATATTATACCCAACGACGTAAATTAAAATTCGAGGCAAATTTCTCCCTCGCTACCGCTGGTGCGGTCAGAATAACCCTTTCAATTAGCTATCATCGATGTAACGAATAAAAAAGTCTCAATATGAAAGAAATATTTCTCTGTTGACCAAATTTGTTGTTTTTCACCGTTTTAATAAATTGTAAAGTGTTTTAAGCACAAATTAAAGGTAAATTTTCTACGCAAGGGCCGAAAATGATTGGGTTCCTCCGCAAAGGCATCGACGTTTTGTGTTCTTTGTCACACGCAAATAATTTTTGTGGCGTCCTCCCACTTTCTTCTGCTTCATAGATGTCCTAAATTGAGCAAGGCATGAAAACTTTCTTTACTTTATTTAAGAGGCTTCCTCTTTTCTATTGTACGCTTTGTACAGTTGTTCCTCAGTAGTAGCAGAGTTTGCACTCCGCATGTTGTGTCATCACTGACACGTAAGTCACACAAATCAGCAATCAAACAAATGAAAATAAACTAAAAATTTATTTCAGCCCATGGCGTGCAAATAACAGCCCACGAAGGACACTAAAACACGTCATGTTAGGCTGTACAATTTGGCATATATTTTCTAGGGAATCCATAAAGCTGCCCACATTGAATTTAAGTAGCTGTAAATTTGACACTTTTAGGGTATTTGCAGTTTGAATTTCGTGTGAGGGAAGTGATTATACGGAATTATATCTTTACCATTATATCAATTAAATAACATGCAGTAGCCTATACAAACCTGTTTTGTGCGACATTTGCAAGAGTGGGCAATTGAAATATTTTATCTTTCTACTTTCACAAAAAAAACTCTACTCCGATGTGCAGCAGCGGTCTGCTTAACGGGTTGGATTCAAAACATATGTAAAAATAATCCAGATCCGCGATTCCGAGCCGAACTTTACGAATGATATGATAACTTGACTTGTTCATGTTCAAGCTGAATGAATACGACTTCAGGCTGAGTTACCTTAACTTGAACTGAGTTCTTTTGTGAACTATCAATAATTTGTCGAAACCAATGAAGGTATACATCATAGAGTTGAGATAAATGGGACTTCTCAGCATAATCATTGTAGATTGATAATTAGGATTGTGATGATTCGTGGGCGCTAAAGATATTCTGAGAAAACTACCACATAAATACCCAATTAATTCAGACATTTGACAGGAATTTGTGTGGGGGCTTAAATTAGCTCTCAGGTATTATAATTCTATCCAAATGACGATGATTTGTAACGGCATAAAAGAAACGAGATAGATATAGGGTTCATTATGAAGAAGTTATTATAATGAATAATTAAATTGATTAAGCCATGTCCGTCTGTGAGTCTATGCGTATAATAACTTGAGTAAAAATTTGGATATTTGCATGAAATCTAGGATACATAATACTTATCTCTCCCTGAAGCTTGCTATTGAAAATATCGAAGATTTAAAAAAATATATATATATGTAATAACATAATTTTTTTGGATGATGCAGCTATAATGCAAAAGTTCTGTAGCTTGACTTGGTTGTCCTGTTAATTATTTTCCCCCTATGAGAGAATATATTTTAAAATTTCGCCTGCTTATAAATTCGAGAGCACCACTTCTCATTGTTTCGTAGTAGAACATTTATTGATTTATTTATAAGTTCCAATACCTACATATATTCTCCTATTAAAAATCGCTCAGGCGGCTAGATGATCATTTAAAGAAGATGAGTTTTTGTGCTCGGTGCTAAACTCAACTGCGATATTTAATGTTAGGTATATTGCTTTAATCGTTACATACCTACTTTTAAGTGACAGAGGTAAGCCACAATTCTCAGAAGGTTTTTCTATGCGCTTAGAGCTTATATATCTCACAAATCTTTTACACAAGAAAATTTTATATTCACACAAAACCCCGAAACCTTAGCGAGTAAATTCGACTAATGCAAAAAGCTTGTATCCCTCAACGAACAAAAACAATACAAAGCTTCCCCCATTTGTTTTTTAAAAATAAGCGAAAAGTGCAAAGAGGTTGGTAGAAAGATTTTGTTGGGAAAGAACTCAATTAATTTTTCTGTACTGCAAATTGCTGCTCGAACATATTTAATTGTACTTAATTTGCTGCCATTGCCACTAGCCTAGCTGAGCTTTTCAGCAATTCAATAGGTCACAACCAGTAAATATATGTATTTTCTCACTCCTACATATCTACGAAAAATATAAATTTCAAAATAGCAAAACCATGTACTGTCTTGCTCTGTTTCTTCCTTTCATGGTTTATGTATTGTATTTTAAAGTTTTTAATGCGAAATGTCAATTCTCATAAAGTCAAGCGACGACAGTTAAATTAAGCGAGTGACTTATGCTAAATGGCTTTTTGAAGTGTAGGCGTAAAATCGAAATGAATGGTTTTATCATTAATTCAGGTTTCAACTTTTTTCTTTTATAAAAAACATTATTCCAAGCGTCAATAATTGACAAGAGCAAGTTATGACTTCTTGTGTTTAGATACAGAGGAATTTTGTGTATTCGGATTGCAAGCCAGGTTTCCTTTTCTTAATCGCCATAGTGTAAAGCTCGGAAATGATATTGAAATGAAGGAATAAAGTGGAGCCATCTGGGCAAACTTGTTTATATCAAAATACTTGCTCTACGGTATTTATTAAATTTCTTATGAAATTTGTCAATATTAACAAGTAACAAGGAACGGAACATTATCTACATAGTAGTGATCTATTATGGCATCACCATTTACGCAGGTCTATTTTTATACTCTTCAGTTCGTATTATAAAGCCAAGTGATTGCTCTTAATAAAAACAGAAGTTATCTGTAAAACTGAGAGACTCTCTCTCTATGGCGCGATATACAACAGGTATATCATCATAAACCTCCTAAGAGATTTTTGCGCCAAGCTTCTCTTCCAATTTGTGGTGTGCCGATTTGAATTTTCCCTACAAATTGGTGGGACCTACAGTTTTTTGTCGACTCCGAACGGCATCTACAAAGGAGACGAATTTTTGCTGAGAAGCCTGTCATGACAGAAATACACTCGGAGAGTTTGCCAAACCACTGCCGAGGGGCGACCCCGTTTTGAAAAACTTTTTTCAAATCACTTTTGATGTTACCTGTACCAGGGCTTGAACCATGGACCTTCGGTGTGGTAGGCCGGCAACACTACCTTCACACCACTGAGAGACTAGTTTGCGTTAAAATAGACAGACGGACGGGAAGACGGGCATAGCTAAATTGGCTCAGATCATCGTCCTGATCATTCCAGTATACTTATTGATGGGCCCATCTATTCCTCTTCTCATACTTACAAGCATTTCATATTCATGAAAGATATGAAAATCATAAAAGATACATAGCTTCCCTATTGCAGTGCGGTATTAACTACCTCCCCAAATACTTTGTTTGTGTGTTATCCGGTTTGCTTAATTTTTGGCAGAAGCAATCGCCTTTGAAAATAGCAGAACTTTTATGTTGAAAAATGGGCGATGCCACTCCTACATCCCCAAGATCCACAAAACTTTCTTTGCGGTCGAGTTAAGCTTAAAAAGCTTATTATGTGTGCCAGATCTTCTTCGTTCGTGAAATAGAAATGTTATAAAGCTTGACTTGGTTTTTAGAAAAACTATTGCCTATAATATATATCTATGATCCTTTTTAAAATCTTTCATATAAATATGATTAGCAGTATTTCTAAAAAACAGTAGGCGGTGCCACGCCCATTTTCAAACATTTATTTTAAAAATCTATTTTCTGTCTTCATGATAATTTGCACACCAAATTGTATCCTTATAGGTTTATTTTGTACTGAGTAATGACTTTTTTGTATTGTCGAAAATTTTCTATGTTTAAACAGTGGCTGGGGTTATCATCTGATTTCACTCATTTTAAATAGCGCTCGGAGATGAGTGCCAAGGAACCTGCATGCCAAATGTCACTAATATATTTCAAAATTTACTCAAGTTATCGTGGACATGGCTTAATCAATTACTCTTTTCCTCCTATACATTTTGATATACATAAGTCAATATATATCTTGATCCGTTTATGACGTTACAAACTAGCGTTTGCCGAATAAAATTAATATAGCTAGGTATAAAAAGGTCCCTGAATAGCCACAACAGCGTTCAAATATTTAGGTTTGAATTTTCTAATCAGCTGGCAGTCTGGTGGCCTGGTGTCTCTTTATGCTATAATTTCGGGCTGCTCGTAAGTAAAGCCGACAGGCCTACCTGCGGAAACCATATTTCACATATTTGTTCTGATCATCCGTATCATCGATGTGGACGTAGGTAGCGGAGATGTAGGTTGAAGAACCTCGCATTGATGCAGATCTTGGTTCACTGCAGACAACGATTATAAGAATCCAGCTTATCATCAGCGCTCAGTTGCTTTTAACAATTTTAATAGGCACTGAATAATGTTAGATTTGCATTAGTGAACACCCCATAATACATAGTCTACATACTTATTTTTTAACCCATATTGAATCAAAGATGCTTCTAAAATAGAGATTTATAAATTCGTTAGGCATTAATTTCAATGTCAACGAATTGAAGTAGAAAAAGTATCTCAAAATTTAAACCACTCCAAAAGTTCCAATTTCCATGTAAAGTTTAAAGTAGAATGATTGTTGAACGAATTCCCAAAGAGAATGATTCACTAAAATTATATAAATTATAACTTGTTATAATAAGGGGGAAACTAAATAGTCTTAGTGGAGGCCAGAAAAATTTGCAAACGATGTTTCCTTTTGGGAATTACTTGCTATCTCTGCCTTTTGCTTCACATTGCTTCTATTCACTCCAAACAGCTCATCTATTCTAAATTTTATTCACATTTATAACATTTTTAGGTGTGTTATTTATACATACACAAATACATACATTACTACTCTTACAAACATACATAGTAAACTTCATAAAATATATTGCGTGCTTTGAGGCGCGCTGCCAGCGTGTTTGAAAAAACTGCAATGTGAAAGGGTAATAGGTTTGATATCGGATTTTATGGGTATGCGGTTGCATGCTGAAGGCTACATCACAGTCAGGTAAAATAACAAAAAAGCTGTTTGCTACTCTATTTACCCCGCACAATAGCCTTACTTTCAAACACGCACAAGCAAAAACAAAAAAATCGATGTGCATGAATTTGTTGCGTTAAAGCTGTGAGTTGGCTTATGTGGGTGTGGGGATTCGTAAAGAGTTTTCTTGCTGGCCTACAGCTCCCTGAAGAGCTTGACTGTTTTGAGCTTGTTGTTTTTCTTCCTTGTCAGATCAAAGCGAGACTATTAAAGCGTGGTCAGCAGTGTACAGGCAGTCGGCGTGTGGGTAATGTAGTATGTTTAATGGATTACCAGTGCTCCAAAGTTTGAGTGCTGCTATGAGAGAAATACTAAAAAATATGGGCTTAAAAACTATTCGCTTGAAAGAACTATGGTATTATTAGTCAGTGTTGGCGAGGGAAAAGTTTTCTTCAGGCAAACGTAATTTGATAATGCATTTAGCAAAACGCACGAGATCGATAAACTTAATGAGTGTAGTAAAAAAGCCATTTAATGCTGCTCTTATTTATTTTTATTTCTCATAACTTTGTAGTGGTAAGCGATGCAAGTGAGGCCCAGTGTGACCAGGTTAGCCTTTTCGAGGCTAGATTTAGCCTTTTTTGTCCTTTAGCCTCATAATTTTGGTTTTAACTTCGTGGCTTTTTTCTATCCTATTTTTACTCCAAATCTTTTCTGGACCCAACGCCATATTTTCATACATTTTCAAGGAATATATAAAATTAAAGTTGAATGAAGGTGGTATTGATGATAAAATACAGAAAGTTATTCGTAAAAATTGTCAACTATTTTTAATGGAGTTGATAACCCAATTGCAACATCACCTACCTGATAATATGAAATCTTTACAAAAGATACTTTTTTTCAGTTGATAGTTCTTTGAATGTATTTTCTGAAAATTCTAGGTATTCTCCAAGTCAAGTAGCACTGATTGAGCTGCAGTGGCGAAAGCAAATAACCGTACAGTGGACAATTGTGGCCTCTACCATTGAATTTTGAAAATTCATTAAACGAACCCCTTTTTTTAGAACTGGTCGAGTTCGTATTTAGCTTTTTGGTATAACCTTTCAGTAATTCGGAGGTTGAAAGAATTTTTTGAGCCATGAACATTTTAAAAACTAAGTTAAGGAACAGATTAAAAATTAAAATTCTTAGCTCGCTGCTTAATATTAGATGGTCGTTAAAACGCTTATCCAACTGTTGGACTAATTTTGAAATTACCGATGATCTCATCTATATGATAAATACCCAAACTTTGTACGCAGACTCAAGCTCTTCTGAAGCTCGAAGAAAATATTATGAAATTAATTAGTTCCTAGTGATTTTTCTATAGTAAGTATTTCTTTGAAAAAATTCCTAGTCATGGTAAATGTGCCTGATATGTGTTGATGTAAGAATAGTTCCTTTAAACTATGTCTACAGCTTTATATACAAATTGTTTAAGCTAAAATAAAAAAGTTGAAATGGATTTCGTAAAAAAATTTCTGATTTTTTTTAGCTTTCGTTTTTTTTCTTAATTTTCTGACGTTTTTTTCCGAATTAGCCTATTATTTCAAATCAAACAATGTTGTTTAAGTAGGAATAGCATTTATAAAAAAAAGACTTAGAGTGTTGTAATATGAAACTAAATATTTGTAAAGAATTTGTATTCAGATGTAGTTTGAATGAAAAATCCTTTTCGACTGGCTCAACATCACCTAGTCCCTAAAAGGAATTGTATGTTTACTATGAGATCCCCAAACATTTTTTTTTGTTGCATATACGGCCAGTAGTCCTGCATTATTAAATTGTTGACATGTTTGTATGTACATTATTGTGTGAATTATCAACACATACTTTTGATGTGTGACTTTCTTCGGTCGGTATTTTGCAACGTAGCGAGTTGCGAATAACGCGCCTGCTTTAAGCGCCATTAGACACCAAGAGAAAGACTCAGAAAATAGACGTAAACCAAATCAGAACAACAAAATCGTAGGAAATGTTGAAGGAAAATTAAACTTAAAATTAATTACCTAAACACGGCTTCCGGGTATAACAGTTTTGTGCAATCTTTTACAAGAAGTTCGCAGAACTAAAACAAATGAATGATAAATGCATACATAAATTTCTTAAAAATTAAACAATTTGTTTTAAAATTAATTAAGTTATTTTTAAATGATTTTCCGTGGTTATCAACTTAGGTTTGGGGCGGAACCCGCTCCGATTTTATAGAAGCTCAGAGCTCAGCCACTATAGAAATCCTAATACAATAGAATTGTAAATACTAGTAACATTTCATAAATCATTGAATTGCATCAATGCATATGAAAAATGTTTAGAACTAAACGCATAACTGTATGTGCAAAGATTAGTAGTTGCCACTGGCGATTGTGCCCATGGCAACAGTCACCTTCCGCTATATATTCTACTCCTACTCGCATTCTCGTTAAGCTACCCAGTAGTCAATTCTCCTACTTTTATACTAGTCAAATACTAGTTTGCGAAACCGGCTCAACTAGTTCGGGTTCCGTAATTTTTCCATATTAGCAACTGGTATTTTTAACACGGCGATGTCCTACGAAATGGCAACTGTCCGCTTCTGCATCAGCACCATACCAGTTGACATGCTAGTCAGTATATACACCAGTATTATACCAGTTGAATTGCTAGTCTATCATACCAGCCGTCATACTAGTAAGCCTATGCCTCAGTATCAAACCAGTTACTGTACCACTTCATAGTAGGTTGGTTCTTTTTGGTTTGAAAAATACAAGAAAACTGCAAAATTACATTACAAACCACTTTATTGAAAATTCAGTCATCAGATATAAAATATGTATCAAAATAAATATTACTTCTCTACATAGAACCATGGGAAGAAATTTCTATCAAAATATAGTCTCACACATCACGGCATACTTCTTTAAATTTTTTTGAAAGATTTTGTGAAAAATTTATAAATTTATATATTCATCTCAGATAGAATCTAATCCATACTTCTAAAAATAACTTTCAAGGAAACATTAGCTTTTTATGGTGAAAATTATAAGTTTCGGAGTTCTTTGCAAATAACCATGCAGGTAACTCGCTTATTGTAGTACATAATGTGCAAGTTCTTAGTAACTAAATTTTTAAAAAGTGATATTTTAGCCACCTTGTTATCATGTGTCCCTGCTCGCCACTTTCGTTGTTGCAGCTTCTAAACGATTCCGTTGGAGATCCACTGTTATTTTAATTATGAAAACTGCATTTTACAATAAGTCAACTCTGAAAATAACAACAATTTAATATTTGTTGAAAACTTCTTCTTCGGAAAAAGGTTACCTTAATTAATAAAATGTTATTTACTTACACAATTGCTTTGACAAATGATCGCTTTGTTTCCACTTTTCTTCGAGGTTTCATTTGAGCACTGCTTACTCGTTGTTGCTTTGCTAATGCGCCTCTATTGCAGTAGCGACATCGCAAAAAATAAGGGTAATTTTGTTGACATGCAAGTACGTACATGATCTGCAACCCAAACGTACTATTGGTATACGAAACTCTCAAAAAGATTATGATATCACTACAAAAACTACTATTCACAATAAAGTTTTATATTAAATTTAAATACATAAATTAATATTTGAAAACTAGGAATATAAGTTAAAAAGAAAATTAAAATGTAGAACGGCGATGTATACTGAACGATTGCTGTCCGAATACTGAATTCTAATCTTCCTCGTTCGTGTATGTACTCGTATGTAGCTATCGACAGTGCTGGAGGGTTGTTGCTACTTATGATAGCGGAAACGTTGCAGTCGCTCAGATTGGTATGAATAATCCCACGAAATTCTAGTTAATGAACTAGAATGTTTACTAACCAGTTTGGCAGTTGACTACAGAGTACCTACAACTTTTGCAAGTATTTCCTTATCAGGGTTGGGTAACTTTGAATAAAAAACTTTTAAAATAAAAATTTAAATTTTATTTGTTATTTAAAAAAAATTTGAGTAATGAGTGAAATGTTATTGGTTATTCAAAAGTTTTAAATAAAAAATAAAATTCCAATTTTTATTCAAGCTTTTGAAAATGCAAAATAACACATCGAGCTACAGCAAAATTATACCCGTATGTGCATATAGACATAATGCGTATTTGTAAAGATTTTTGTTTGGTTATTTCTGGATAAATTAAGATGCACTGAGTTGATTTGATTAAATTTCGGGATCAATGCTGTACAAATTCAATTTTTTTTAATTAAAAAAAAATTTTTATTTGTTATTTTTTCATCACTCGTCAATAAAATTTTTGAAAACGCCCACTCCTGTTCCTTATTTTGTAGTTGTTTCGTGGTTTCGAGTGGGGGATCACTTATACATTTTTTTGGGTTTTTATAATTATTTTTCCTTTGAAATCGTTGTCTTCTGATTTTTAATATCACTTGCTATCAATTGGTGAAGTTACTTTCCGGAAAATTCGCGGTTTACTCACTTTTAAATACAGTGAGATAGATTTAAAAAAGTAATGTAGTTTCTTCAACGGAACGCAGCTAGGAAGTATTCAAACAAAGCATTTCCATAGTATCTTCCATCGTTTTATGTTGTCGGCAATTAGTCCGAGAGCCGAACTCTTTCACAGTCGTATAGACATCTGTAATTTACATCAATCCACATTAAAAATAAGAAACACCACAAATCGATGATCTATGGCACTATTACTAGTATGTACACCCAGACAACGGAATATCTTACGGTTGTAGCACCTTCCAGGTGAAGGGCGTCTAATAAAAGCGTTGGGCGCAACTAAGTGGACGGGTTTGAATTTTAACTAGTTATCCTAATTCAGATTCGCATAAATTTTTATTCGATATTTTGTGATATTTTTAAGTGATATTTTGCAAACACTAATTCTTAAATCATAAATTACTTATGGGTATTTCTCTTTTTTTTTTACTTGCAGGTATGTATTCCACAAATACGGTAAATGGGATCATTTTAAACTTATAACTATGTAAGTTGTAAATAATTAAAAATTATTAACAGATGAAACAACAAAACGCGCCCATCGACATCTGCATAAAGCGTATAGCATTTCTTAATATATCGGGATTAGATGAAATTTTAAAGCGGACTTTCGGTTAAAAAAAAATTGCTGTTATGCTCATTGCTGTATTTCAGTTTAGCAAACTTTTCAACTGATTACCTGAGTCTTTTGCAATTTAATTTTCAGGAATACTATGCATGCTTTTGGTTCTTTCCATTTTCATTAAGACTAACAATTTTAAGTGAGATTCCACTTTCATCTGCGCTCAAATTATTTAGTGAAATCACCCTCTTATTATCATTGCATTTAATTTTGAGTAAAGACTACCTTTTATTAGCGCTAACCCTTGTTTTTAATAAGATGTAAATTCCAATACTTTTCAGATTTTTATTTAGAGGAGATTTTTCTGCGTCAGCATTAATGAAAACTGAAGTTCACACATTTGTATTCCCGTTTAATGGAATTTAGGTTTCGAAGCAACAATTGTTAGCGAAATTTTATTTCTATTTAATTTTTATGAGATAAAATTACAAAAGTTTTCACAGCGATGGTTTGGATGACAGGTTTCGATGTCACCAGCTTCTAATCAGGCCCCTAATGGATATATACTGGCACTGAAACTGCTCATCTATTATATATGTATACATTTATGTATATGTATATATAGTAACCATAATGAAAATTGTTCAAATGGATTATGAAAACCATTTCTTATAAGTAATTAAGCGGTTAAATGAACTGTTGACGATCATTATGATAATTTGTACTGCTAATATAATGAGCAAACCCAATGTGGACTGCAATAACAATTATAATAATTGCGGGGCGTATCCACTCAGGCATTTCCGACATGCGTTGGATGGTCTTCAATGGTTATGTAGTTTGTCTCGTGTACTGCTGGTTATATTACACATTCATTTGAAAACTATAGTTTACTTATGTGACAAATATGGCTCCTGCATTCCGAGTAGAATGTGAACGCAATTATTTTACACATGAATTTATGTATGCATACAGAACTTTCCACCACATTATTTTCGGTAATTACAAAGCAAATCCTTATATCCCCCTCATTGCTGGCAAATGCCCTGTTTTAAGCCGACAAGTTTTCTTTCCATATACCAATTGCTGCGAAGTAGGGTCATTGAAATATTTATTTACAATTTTATGGCTATCCTTTTGCAATATTAATTTTTCGAATGTCGTATAACCTAGCTCTTTACTTTCAGAAATAATGGAAATCCATCGTTTATTTCACAAAAAAGTTAAATGATCAAAATAATCTATACTCTAGCCGAACGTGCGAAAATCTTAGCTCCTGTGAACCTGGCTTCGTTCTATATTCCCTTTTTCTTAGACACATAATTGGCTGGTAATGGTTGGAAACACTAAATTACAAACAAGTTTTACACCTGGTCCTAACGTCGGGTTGTTTTACTTCCGATGAATGCCGACAAGAATATCTTCTAGGCCAAATAATCTTCTTTCATAGGCTTAATACCTTTTTAAAAAGTGGAGATCGCCTATTTTTTAAAATTAGTGGCCTTGGTTTTAATACGTTGAACTTTATCGATGTTTCGTGCTATTTTTTTTTCGAATTTACACTCAGTTTTGGAAAAAATGCCGAATAATCGAACACCCTATAGGATAGTAACTTTAGCAACGGACCAGGTGGAAAATTACCTTACCGTGGCCACATATGAGGTTGTGTATTGGAATTTTCCCTTCTAATTCTACATTATTTATTCGGCACGCACACAGTTTTGCGCTGTGACACGCGAATCAGTAATGAAATGTACAATATAAACTTGTACAACTCCACATACCAAATATGAATATGGTCGCAAAATACAAAACTAGGTTGAACTTTAACCATTTAATATTTGAAACTCAAAATTTTCGATTTTCGAGATTTTTTGATGCACCAAAATAAACGACTGCTTGGGTGCTTTTGAATCGCATATTTAGAGCTGAATTCTATGAAAACAATACAACTTTGAAAAAATTTAGTTTTGAATAACATTTGTACTCAACTCTGTTTTGAATATTTCAATAAGCATACTACTTAAACCCAGTCAAGATTTTGTGATTATTTTTATATATTTTTGACGAGATCTACAACTTGAGATATATCTTTCAGAAACACATAGTGCTAATATAACTATGTATTTACCTTTCACGGCAACTTCATTGCTTCTCCCTTGGCATCAGGCGCTGCAGAATTTCAACTCATTTGTGAGGTTCGATTTTCATATCTAACAAATTATGTGAAATTCTAAACCGCCCGATACATCCAAAAGGCGAGTTATGGAGTTTACGCTTAAACCCCCCTATAAGGCAACAGAAAACTTGTGTGGATAGGTTATAAGGTATACGTTGGATAGATAGTATATCTTTCTGTTCGAATTTATCTTAATAAGGATAATCTGTAGCAGACAATTCAAATATACGTCTCTTACAAGGCCAATCTTCAAATCTTAACTTGGCACTAGTAATTTGTTTAGCGTAGCTCTATGTTTACCTGTCAAAATATTCACAATCATAAACCAGCCAGAACGGAGTCCTTAAGTGGTGGGTTTTTGTTTATTACCAGCTCACTTAGAGGCGCGAAGTCAGCGCATTTTACATGATATAATAACGGTTGGATATAAGACTAAGTTAATCCATTATCTCTAATTTAATCCCCCCTATCGAGCGAATTCTTTAATTTAATGCTGGAGAAAATAATACAAGCTGCAGAACTTAACCGCGCTGGAACAATATTATAAAAGCGTGCAACTGTTAGCATATTCTTGGCCTTAACAACCGCGCCGTAACTTCTGCTTACTCCAAATTAGAAAAAGAAGCGGTGAAAATGTGATTGGTGGTGAACGAGGGCAAAACGAGGTACCTTCTGTCATCATGCAAAGAATCAGCGCATTCGCGCCTTGGCAACCAAGCCACTGTTGTCAGCAATAATTTCGAAATAGTGAAGGACTTCGGTTACCTGTGAACCAGCATTAACACCAACAATAATGTTAGCCTCGAAATCCGACGAAGAATTACTCTTGCAAACAAATGCTACTTCGGAATGAGTAGGCAATTGAAAAGTAAAGTCCTCTCTCGACGAACGAAAATAACACTCTACAAGTCACTCATCGCACGCGTCCTGCTATATGGTGCAGAAGCGTGGACACTAACAGCATTTGATCAGGCGGCTCTGGGAGTATTCGAGAGAAAGGTTCTTCGAAAGATTTGTGGACCTCTACGCGTCGGCGACGGCGAGTACCGAAGAAGATTTAATGATGAGCTGTATGAACTTTACGCAGACGCCGACATAGTTCAGCGAATTAAAACACAGCGGCTTCGCTGGCTAGGCTACGTAGTACAAATGAGCGAAGATGCTCCAACCCAGAATGTATTCTTATCGGCACCCGCCGGTGGAAGCAGAGCAAGAGGGAGAACACCACTCCGATGGAAGGACCAAGTGGATACCGATTTGTGATCCCGCGGTGTTTCCAATTGCCGCCAGTTGGCGCAACGAAGAAACGACTGGCGAGCTATGTTGGACGGTCAAAATCGCCCGGGCGGTTAGATCACCATTTTAAGAAGAAAGAAGAAGAAAATTAGTCATATGTAGAGCCTACTCCCCTCTCAATCACTTCATATCGACGCTTTTATGAGTGATTTAAACGTTACTGTTAATATGCACATTATTGGAGACGGCCGACAATAATAATAGGAGCAACATCAGGTTGATTCAAAACTCCTTATCAGGGAATTAGGTTGAAACTCAAAAATATTACAAGATATGGCGTTTTTGAACCGGCTGCGGAAATATGTTGAACTTTCACTAATTGAACGATTTGTTCCAAAGTTGTTTAGTTCAATCTATACTCTCTGATACATCTCACTCATTCGGACTCATTCGCTACTTTTAATTATGAAAGCTCCGGGTTTATTTTTTTTATTTGTACTTAAAGTTTCTTCTATCTGTAGTTTGTTCTGTTTTTGAAATTTTCCTCCGCAAATAATGTTGAAGTACAAATTGAGTCAAAAGTTGTTTTTTGTAAAGTAAGAGTACTAGTGGCCGTGTTTACTCAGAACTGCTATGTACTGGAATAACAACACTTGGGTTAGTAGATCCCGAGTAATTTTGGTACGTTGAACCGCCTTTTCTCTTTGAACTTAAGCTAGTTTATTCATTGATTGTGAAGATATGTGGAGAACCTGAAGAAACAAATTAATGTGGGAGGAATGAGAATTCAAAAACTCTCTCCTGTTGCATGAATCTGTACCTCTTTCGTCAATTACTGTTTTACCTTCAGAAATTTAAGTAGAAGTTATTCGTAGCTTTTCTTAATTCGTATTTGAAGCAGACTTATTTTTAAGAAAATCGGTCTTTATTCGCCGGTGGAATCCAGCGAAAAGGTTTTGCGTAACGAAAGCTAATGTTTCATACATTTTTAGTAATTGGAAATTTTTGGGAAGAGCCTCCCTTGCAGTTGCTGAGCGACATTTAGCATCCGCTTGGCTTCATAAAGTAAATTTTGTAGCAGTAATTTCTTGTTCATTGGAGTCTATAACTTTCTTGAGGTCACAATACCTTCAAACAACTCCTAGTCTTAATGGAAGACCCTGTGTTTATGCTACTACTTGCGTGATAATATACAAACATCCATTAATTTTAATTAACTTTACATATCATGCCATCGCACATACCTCTACGTTAACCTTCACGCTTGGGAGCGCCTACAAATGCTTATTGTTGTGGGTGAAATATGTATGTACATAAGTATGTATGAACCTGAGTATACTGCAAAAATCGTTGACATTACTCGTTTGTGTCATATTTGCGCCATACATAGTACTCCCTCTTTCATACAGTAACGGACCACTGGAGGTCTCCTCTGTAAATTAAAGTTAGAAAATGACAACAGGTTTTGGAACTTTTGTCTGACTGTATGTTCGCACTCACATCACTCAAAAATTGTTGCATAGATTTGAACTCCGTTTTCACCGAAATTTATAACTTAACTTTAGAACACTTTCGAATTGTAGGGCATTTTTTATTCCCGCATAAGACAGTTGTGAATGAAAAATGGCACAAGACATACTAGTGTTGATAGACTTAGAAAACTAAGACATTTTATCTGAAGCATTTGGTATATCCTTTCTTTGGATTTATTTAAATGTAATGAAAAATACTAATTTGTTTTATTTCAATATTTTCATTTAAATATTTTGTATTCTCTTCATTTTGCCTTGATTTTTCTAATTCTAAAGATATCATAACACTAAGTTCTTATAAAAGGGCCTATTCCGAAATCTCATGAATTTCTACAAAAATCTTCATTTACATACATGTATGTATTTTAATATACAGATTACGTATGTAGTAAATCTTGATATGTTCAAAATTTACAAATTGTTTCTATGAGCCTTTCAAATTTTGGTTTGATAGTACTGTCGATGACACTACAAAAACACGCAAAGCATAAATGCAAAACCGCGTAAGTGATATCTCAGTTTGGCTGTTTTTGAACTACAAATTGCTTTATTTCGTGACGAATAATGACTTTATGGAAAAAGTTCCTTCAAGATCAATTCTTTTAATTAGTTTCCTAACCAACATGTAGTTTCCTGAGAATAAATTAATAGATCTTAATGGCAGGGGATAAGAAAGTTTTTAAACAAAATTAGCTTACGCAGTTTTGCATTTGTATATTACGCGGTTTTGCAGTGTCACCGGCGATATGAATATTGTATTTCCATCAGCCTATTACGCAGAACTATCAGCATGCAAAATATTCAAGGAAGTGGAAAAAATGGATTTCAATTAAGAATTGTTATACTGCTACTTGCGTATAATCTTGAGAGTTTCAACAGTTGTATTGATATTATATAGTGATATGGTATTGATAATTCTCATTGTACACATGGAACTCTTTAAATTGATGAGTTTTACCGAAACATCCCTCAACCTGAGCAATTGCTTGTATTTCCTTTATAGTTTGAGCGTGCTCTGTATGTGACAATTAGGCCCGGTTTTTCAGTACAAGTTTAACTCAATTTGTCAGTTAAACTAAGCTTAAACTTGTTACGCAGTTTTTCAGTCAACTTTAAACGAAGTTTAAACGTAGTTTAAGCGGTCAATTCGGCAGGGTTAAACTCTAGTTAACCTGTCAGCTGTTTTGCATATTTGATGGTTTTGGTTGTGAAACAATAAGCTGAACGCAATTAAGAAAGGACGATATTTTTATATTTAATTAAATACTGGATATATCATCTGACGAAAGTGATTGTAGTGATGCAGAAATTGGCGAAATGCTAACTATTACAATACTGAGGAGAAGCAATGGCGTTGAATATGTATACAAATATTATCTGCTGCCGTATCTAGATAAAGAAAAAACCAATGTCGCCGTATAAAAAGCAAATCTTAAAACCGGCCTTAAACTCACACTGAAAAACAGCTCTGCAGTTTAACTGGAGTTTAAATTTATACCGAGTTTAAGCAGACTTAGTTTAAACTGAGCTTAACCAAGGACTGAAAAACCGGGCCTTAGTGTGTACAGACGATTCCCGTATTAAAGAACTTGTGGGTACCAACCGAATGCAATGTTGCTAATATTATTTCTCAGAAAAACGTTATTGTAGTAGCAAGTTTTTTTTCCTGAGCTCATTTTTCACTTTTCCCGCTAACGCCTTGCTACTCAAATTACAGCAAACCACAGGCTGCTCATTCGTAGATACTAACAATCTACGAACACTCAACCTACAACTAAACAACAAGGGTATTATTTACGAACACACATACCTACATACAAATTAACATATTCACGTTTACTAAGATTAAGTTTCTAATAAAACAAATGAATAAAATGTTACATAACTAATGTGCTAATATTCATTTATTTATAAAGTCACAAAGGAGCCAAAAGTTTATAGATAATAAAATCAAATGATGTTAAATGAAATAAGATGTGTTGTATATATGTATGTAAATTTGTAAATTTTTAAATTAATCAATTTAAATGTTAAACGTTAAATATAACTGCAATGTCCAAAAAGCGTTGTATGTATTGATTTAAATTATCTATTAATGTTTGTTTTGTTTTATGTCCTATATTTGTATGTGAAAATATATAGTATCCCTGAAGAAGATGCGATAATGCGTCGAAACCCGTGGGAGGAAAAGAAAAACTTTTGATTTTTGCCTTGTGCAGATCGGACGAATAAGATCTAAAGAACCACAAAAATAGGAAAGTACTGGCCCAATACTAATTTAAATAAAATTAAATAAGGTGTAGTACTCGCATATACCCAACTTGAAATGCTCATTTGGAAATATCCTATGATATTTATAATATGTATTTTTTCTTGCGGGGAAAAATGTTTCCCTTTAAAAAATTATAAAAAATGAGAGCAAAAGTGCATGCGTATTTTAATGATTTGCATTTCACACTCGGTATTAAAAATGGTTGCAATGTTCACGCTGTTGTTGTTTTACAGCAGATTTCCCTGTGTTGATTGTGTCACTTCAGACACATACATCACCTTTATCAGAATAATTTAATCAGAAAAGAAGAGTAAAATAAAATTACATGATTACACATAAAATGCCAAGAGTGCACCAAGAAATTTATAGAAAGATACATACATACATATATATAGTTAAACAAATGCATATCCACAGACATATAAAATTTTAAAATATACGTGTTTGGTAGCGTGAAATAACTCCCAAGTGAAATAAGGTAATTATGTATTTACTAATGAAAAAACTCCCTACAATAATTTTTTTTTGAGTTATTTCATTTTTTTTTAAATCAGGAGTTATTTCATTTGTGTTGGAACTTATTTCATTTCTTTTACATTTAAAATTTAACAAGTTTCTACGTTTTTGTAACGATTTCGACAACTGGTGTAAATTGGAAGTTGTAGCAAAACTATTTTTTTCTTTTTCCTTAAATAAATATTATAAAAAGGTGGAATATAGTCGCAGTAGGTAGTGAAATAATTTTGGGTTACTTTTACTAAGGCTTGCCAGTATTCTTCGGTTTTGACAAATAAAAAATAAAAAAATTAATATACATTATTATGAAATTCAATTCTTATGTAACTTAAATGGTGCGTACAACCTTCATCGCCACTAATATGATGAAGCTAGCTTAAGAAACGTTATTAATGCCCAGTAAGAGTTGGTGGATTCCAAACTATACGGCTGTTGGTTTCAGGCGGTACGACGCCACACACAAAACGAAACGTATAGAACTAGCTCGGCAATTGCATACCACGAGCTATTATTTTGTTTAATACTCATTTAATTTTATAACTTACTCAATTAAATATTAAATTCGTTTGTTAATATCATATAATAACATAGATAGTTCTTTCATAGAAATCAAATTTTTTTTTTCAAAAGCAGAGTATGAATTTTCAAATGTGAGTCTAGAATTTAAGAATCATTTTTGAGTATGCAGCTTTGTACCCTATTAAATTCTAGTTTGACGAAGTGCAAGTCTCAAGACTATTAAAAATTGGGTTGATTTTTGGAAAATTAGTTTTCGACATGGTGTTTGTTTTCTTTTTCCATATGAGCTTGTCATAATAATTCAATGCATCCTTCGAGTACCTTAATTGGATTTCAGTATTTGAACTCCTACAAGGTCTTTCTGATGATGAACTTGAACTATCCAAATATAAATATAGTCACGTTTTATATAACTTAAATATGTTCACCTTTGTTTAATAGAAATTCTTCAAAAATAATAAATTAAAGAATACGAGTTGAGCGTTGTAACATACACAAATAGATACATCACATATTTTAAAATTACAGATTCTACCATGCCTTGCCTATCAGAAAATGACTGAAATAAACCTTGAGCTTACACCTAAGCTGTACAATAGTAAAAAAATAATAGTAAAAAAAATGTAGTTGAACCATTAGTTCTGTGGCAATAAGGTAAAAAAACCAAAGTCAATTTTTTGAATTTTTCAGTAGAGCGCTTTGAAAGTTAAAATTGTAGTGTAAATGTAAAGAATCGAGATAGGGGTTTTCGTCTAAAAACAAACACATAGTTTACAAGGAATAATTGCTCCGAAAGGATTAAAAACAAAAACAATCGCTACCAAGAAAAAACTTATTTTTGGCGCTCTGCTAGGTTGTTTTGGAAGAAAAACGGTATAATAGCTGTACGTAGTACATAAACCCTAGCATAAATACAAGCGGAGCTCTGAGCATGATCCAAGATCTCTTACGCTTTCACGCCTGCAAATAGTGTTCATAATTG
This sequence comes from Merzomyia westermanni, assembly GCA_949987695.1. Classification (NCBI taxonomy): domain Eukaryota; kingdom Metazoa; phylum Arthropoda; class Insecta; order Diptera; family Tephritidae; genus Merzomyia; species Merzomyia westermanni. The sequence continues at coordinate 53,859,620 of OX465288.1, forward strand.
GAAAGTAAAGTAGGATATGTCTATTATAAGCTTAATTGAAATCTCCTTTAAAAAACGTTCCCAGCAGGGAGACTACAATAAGCTAACCAGATGCTACTATTTCACCATCAGCATTTCGATACATACCAATGAATAAATGAAAGGGCTTTTGTGGGTATACTCGCGTGATTCAAGCACTGCTCGACCATCGGTTTACTCAAGCGTTATCTCTGCCCCAACATCATAGGAGTGATCTCTAAGGGAAAAGGAATTATCTTCAAAGATGATCAATTAATTTTAACCCCTAAATGTATGCTTATGCTTCTAAGTTTAAAAATTTAGTGCAAAACGATCAAGCAAAGCTAGTAAACATATCACAGTGAAGGGAAGAAGTATAGTGGAGGGAAGGAGTAACTATCTGTGACCCTTTTGGAAAATCATTTATGACGAAATTGTACTCATAAAATTCTCCCAAAGGATTACTCCATTGAGTACTCAACACCAAAGCGAGAGGGGGAGTAGGTGGTCCTCAAAAGTACACCTACTCCTCCCTCGCTTTGGTGTAGAATACTCCATGGAGTAATCTGTTGGCAGAATTTTGAAAGTACTCTCACGTAGATGCTCCATAGAGTATTCAGAAGCAAAGTAAAGGGTACTCCGGGATGGATTAGGTGATCCAATCACCGAATATCGCAATGTAAATTGGACCACCTTTTTTATACAAGGTGGCGCAAAAGTAAGCTTCCGATGTTCAGCATATCGGTTGTGGCACGTGGAGTGTGTGCTGTTGCACCGTCTTGTTGGAACCACATGTTTTCCAATCCCAATTCATCAAGTTGCGGCAAAAAGAACTCGTTGATCATTGCTCTGTAGCGCTCACCATTCACAGTAACCGTTTGGCCCCGACCGATTATTGGTCAAATAAATAGTCAGCAATATTCCGCGTTCTGGAGCAGTGTAGCGTAACATTGTTTATTAACTTGTATTTCGCATGTGTTTACTACACAAATGTCAAAACAGAACTGACTTTAGGGGCCAATCGCAAAATTTATAGCATTTCCTGATAGGAGGATTACTTTTGCGCCACCTTGTATGAATGAGGATAAGTGTTGGAGTACTTTGATACTCCATCGTTTTTTACGGGGGATCAGACTTCTACATCTTCGAAACTAAACGAGGTTTCAGACAGGGTGACCCCCTATCGTGCGATTTCTTTAATTTAATGCTGGAGAAAATAATACAAGCTGCAGAACTTAACCGCGCTGGAACCATATTTTATAAAAGCGTGCAACTGTTGGCATATGCTGACGATATTGATATCATTGGACTTAACAACCGCGCCGTAACTTCTGCTTACTCCAAATTAGAAAAAGAAGCGGAAAAAATGGGTTTGGTGGAGAACGAAGGCAAAACGAAGTACCTTCTGTCATCATGCAAAGAGTCAGCGCATTCGCGCCTTGGCAACCAAGCCACTGTTGTCAGCAATCATTTTGAAATAGTAAGAATTAACACCAACAATAATGTTAGCCTAGAAATCCGACGAAGAATTACTCTTGCAAACAAATGCTACTTCGGACTGAGTAGGCAATTGAAAAGTAAAGTCCTCTCTCGACGAACGAAAATAACACTCTACAAGTCACTCTTCGCACCCGTCCTGCTTTATGGTGCAGAAGCGTGGACACTAACAACATCTGATGAGGCGGCTCTGGGAGTATTCGAGAGAAAGGTTCTTCGAAAGATTTGTGGACCTCTACGTGTCGGCGACGGCGAGTACCGAAGAAGATTTAATGATGAGCTGTATGAACTTTACGCAGACGCCGACATAGTTAAAACACAGCGGCTTCGCTGGCTAGGCCACGTAGTGCGAATGAGCGAAGATGCTCCAGCCAAGAAGGTATTCTTATCGGTGGAAGCAGATGAAGAGGGAGACCACCACTCCGATGGAAGGACCAAGTGGAGACCGATTTGCGATCCTGCGGTGTTTCCAATTGGCGCAAGTTGGCGCAACGAAGAAACGACTGGCGAGCTATGTTGGACGGTCAAAATAGCCCAGGCAGTTAGATGACCATTTGAAGAAAGAAGAAGACTTCTCGTGTGATACCACAGTGGCACAAATCGGAATTTTGATAGCTTTTTCTTCCTTATTTCACCTAAAATATTCAATTATCACTTTGGGTTTACTTGAATACAACTATGATTGCAAAGATAAATATTTATATTAGGATAAATGTATGGAAAGGTTATACGCCCCGAAGCGTAAATGGTTTGAACTATTTTATTAACACATTTAATGCCTTCGAACAATTCCTGCTTTTCAGCACTTTTTAACATAAAAAATATTTGGATTCCCAAACAATTGGAAATAAATCCCATAAAATATTTTACATATACAGAAATGTATGCGCACTAGTAGTGGGACTATTTTCGAATAATATTCGAATAAAATAATAAAAATCTTCGTTTCAAAAAATTCGAGTAGTATTTATTCGTAAATTTATCCGTTTATTCGAATGGTGCTAAGAGAATAATTGTATTGAAATGCGAGAGATGTCGGAAGCGAAATTCACTGTCTTCATCGCTTGAACTTAAGAGCATGCATTAACGTTTTGTGTGTATGTATGCATGTTTGCATGTACAAATATGTTCGAATACCTATTGTTCGAATAGTTGTCATGCCCCATGCTACGAGGTGTGTTCAAAAAGTATCGCGAATCTTGTGTTTTTTCAAAAATGATTTATTTATTCATGAATATCTATTTTGTCCCCTTCAAAGTAATCCCCATGAGATATTATACACTTGTGCCAACGGTTTTTCCAATCTTCGAAGCACTTCAAAAAATCATTTTTTTGTATCTTGTTCAGCTCCCCCTTCGATGCCGTCTTTATCTCGTCAAGAGAAGCGTAACGTCGTCCTTTCATGGGCCTCTTCAGTTTAGGGAACAAGAAAAAGTCACAGGGGGCCAGATCTGGGGAATACGGTGGCTGCGGCATCATTAGTGTGTTGTTTTTGGCCAAAAAGTGGCGCACAAGCAACGATGCGTGAGCAGGGGCGTTATCGTGGTGCAAAAGCCAATTTGTGTTCTTCTTTGCACATCTTCTCGGCCTTCTGAGAACATTTTGTACCACCGATAAACGTTGCTTCGGTCCAAGGTAGCTTCTCCGTATGCCACAGTCAACATTCGGAATGCATCCGCGCACTTAATTTCGTTTTTCACACAAAATTTGATACAGGTTCTTTGATCCATTTTTTTGAATAGGTAAAAATCGAAGACGATCCAAAACACGTGCAAGCAAAGCAGCTGTCAACAATTAACTGAACATTCAAAATGGCCGAGCTTGTCGGCATAAGTGAGAGACATGAGTACCAACATAACGCCACAAAAAATTCGAAATTCGAATATACGTAACCAGCGAAAATTCAAAATTCGCGATACGTTTTGAACACACCTCGTATATAAAATTTCTATTCGTCATCACTCTGAACCTATTCTAAATCAATGATGTTTGGATATAAATGTCCTTTACTCAAGAGTGACATCATTTCGGAAAAGTGGGCGGTGCCACGCCTAAATTTTTTGTGTTTTGTTTGTACTTCATTAATGTCCAAAATTTATTGTAGATCTCTGTGAAACGACACAGGCCATATCTACAGGCCAGGCTATTTAAGTAGCAATTCGACATACAGGGTGGCTGATGAATTTTGCTACAATAAGAAACTCAAAAAATTTTGTTTGCTGTGTATGGAATTCTTTTTTCTTTTATTCATGTTAAATCTCATTAAATTTTATTAAATATAGCTTAATTAGTTTTAAAAATAATGGAATTTAAATGCCCCCCTGCTCGTCGATGCATGTGCGGCATCTTACCAAAAAGTTGTTCATTACTGCTTGGAGAGTTGAGACAGGAATAGCCGCAATTGTTTCTCGAATGGATTGCCTTAGTTCATTCAAATTTGTTGGTTTTGCTTTGAAGACTTCCTGACCAATAACCCCACAAGAAAAAGTCAGGTGCAGTAAGGTCAGGCGACCTGGGTGGCCAACGGAATGTGGAGTTTCTGGATATCAGCTTATTGGGAAATTTTCGTCGCAATTCTGTCATAACAGGTTGGGCTATATGAGGAGCTGCACCATCTTGCTGAAACCACACAGAGTTGAAAGAAATTCTCATTCGGCGTAATTCTGGATAGAAAAACTCTCTCAACATGCTCAAGTAACGGTCTCCAGTAACCGTAACGGTGTGACCGTTTTCTTCGAAGAAGTAGGGCCCGACAATGCAGCGTGATGAAACTGCACACCACACTGTGACACGAAGTGGATGCAATTCCGTCTCATGGTGTATCTGTGGGTTGGAAGCACTCCATATGCGACAATTTTGTTTGTTTATGTTGCCGTTTAAATCGAAATGGGCCTCGTCAGACATGAAAAGACAGCTCAACATGTTTCCATCCTCTTCCACCATTTGAAGCATCTTCTGGCAAAATTCCAAGCGCAAGTCTGCAGCGTTCAGTTTGTTGGCCATTTGAATTTTATATGGGAATAAGTCCAAATCTTTGTGCATAATTGACTGTAATGACTGTCTGCTTACACCCATTTGAGCAGATAAGCTTCTTGTCGAAACACGTGGATTGTTTTGTATGGCAGCAGCTACAGCAGCGATTGTTTCCTCCGTTCGAACTGAAGGGTTTCGATGGTAAGGCCTTCTGTTGACTGTTCCATGCTCGGCTAAATTGTTTACAAGTCTTATTATGGTCCATCTGCTCGGAGGATTGCCGCCAAACGTACGCCTATACTCTCTTTGAACCGAAACTACGGACTCCAATGCGTGATAGCGGCGGACAATCCAAATTCTTGTTTCATTGTCCCAGTTATCCATTTTTGTTAAATATAAAAGTCAATCTGCAAAATAAAAAAAAAATTAACCAGATTCATTAAATAGAAAAAAAAAGTTATTTAATTTTTTTTTGGTAGCGGCTTTCATTAGCCACCCTGTAGCTAGGAATTTATTTGGTTCAAGTAAATGATATTTGATATACAGATATGTGTTTTATATATCAAAAAACCTTGGGAACAGAAAGCAGTACGAGGATGAAATAAAAGTTAAGTCGATATATCTTCAAAACTATGTGCATATCAGTACCCGCAGAGGAAATGGGAGAAGAAGGTAAGTAGGAATAGAAATTTGAGATATAGAGGTTGTGTTAGAGGAAATAAAGAGGGTAAAGAAGAGTAATGGTATATGGGGTTGGGGGAATAGCAAAAGTTGAAAGAAAAAGGAAGAGATAAGGATAAATGTAGAAGAAGCGCCCAGTAGGGAGGGAAAAGAGTACAATTTTTGAATGTGGGCAAGCCAAATTTTAGGCTGGATAACATCTGCCGGGTCTTCTAGTTAGTAATAATGACACGCGAATAATCTCGGAAAGTGTTCTAACAACCTATTTAGTACCGTTGCACCCAAATAACGGAATTTTTCACAAAAATCAATTTTTGATATTGCCTGTGAGAACGCATCTAGAGGATATCATTTCACGGTTTGTCTGCTGGCTTCAGAAGCACATACATTCAACCCTTTTTTGATTTAAAAGCTTCGTTATTCAACGAGTTTTCTTGCCATCTATATAATTTCTATTCATCTTCGCTTTTTGATGGAATTATATTCAACAATATTTGCCTGTAAGTTTCAACTTATTTTTCGAGTTCCAAACTACTATTCTTATTTTTCTTTTTCCACCAAGAAATAAAAGAAATGGAATTGCGATACCAAGGATATCCGAATAAAGGCGACTTTAGTTTATTCCTTCTTTGAGAAAAACAAAATGTACCAAACGGCGAAAACTAACACTTTTAATATACACAAAAATTAAAAAATTAAGTACACAAAAAAAAAAAATAAAAAACATCCTGGTTCTGTAAAACATTGTAAGTTTTCCATAGAATATAACCCGGAAAGTGCCAAAAACGTTCACATGGAAATAGGCTATTGACTCACAGTGTAAACCAGGAAACTATTTAATATTTCATTACAAAAATACAAAAAAATTAGAGGAATGCATACAAAAAATGGTTTCTTCTTCACTTTAACATCGATTTTAAACATTTTTGCTTTGGTGGAAATGGTATTTGATCCTCTCAAAATGAAATCAAATAACATAAAAATAGAGACAGTAATGGCGGAGATTTTGACAGATTAGTAATCCTACTTTTTTTTCTTAGCTTTAAAATTTAAATTTCAAAATATCTCGAAAACTGTTTTACTTTTAAACTATGTAACTTTTTCTTCTTTAAATGGTCATCTAACCGCCTGGGCGATTTTGACCGTCCAACATAGCTCGCCAGTCGTTTCTTCGTTGTGCCAACTGGCGCCAATTGGAACACCGCGGGATCGCAAATCGGTCTCCACTTGGTCCTTCCATCGGAGTGGTGGTCTCCCTCTTCCTCTGCTTCCACCGGCGGGTGCCGATAAGAATACCTTCTGGGCTGGAGCATCTTCGCTCATTCGCACTATGTAACTATGTAACTACATCAGCAAAAAATTCTACATAAGAATTATGTATCAAGTGTCATCAATCAGCACATGTTATTTAATCAAGAAATTCTGGTCAAAATATAATTATTTTTCTTGTTTAAGTCCCAGTCATAGAATTCAAAAATGTACTGTAATCTGTTACGATAAAATAAGTAAATAATAAAAAGCAAAAATATGCATTCTTCGACAACTCTTGTACACAACACATGCCCCACTTGAAAGGAGGCGCTGATGTCTATTACGTCGCAGCATCGTCCTTCAACTCACATACACTCAAGTTTGCTGATACATCTTAATTGGCGGCATATTCGGCTGCCTATCATATGTGAATTCAAAATGTAAATCTGTCTGCAGCAAGCTGCAATTGGCCTAGAATTAGTTTCACACTTACACAGGAGTAGCTTACTTTACACAATTAGCTAAGTGTGAGCTGCGCTCAGTTTTATGTCTAAATCTCAGAGTCTTTATCTAATTAAATAGCTGACACACTCTTTACTACCTTCCACAATTCCTTATAGCTCAATACATTGAAGATTTTCTCGCATGAATGTTGTTGCATTACAACCGGTACACCTCAGTACCTGCAAAATGGCGAAACTAAGCATGCAGGGGAAACTGAAAGCACACAGCCATACATATAAGCTGTCATATGGTTGTGTGTATGCAGGTGAATTTTGCCACAAAAAACCGCTAAGCGCGTGCACACAATTTATTTAAAACTATTTTAAGCGATTAAAATAATTTCCACTTAACACTTTCGCTGCCTATTTGCCACATGTGCTCTTATATACACACATGTATACATACCTCTATATATGACCTCAAACATCCGATTGCGGTATTGCGTTGTTCAGCGTGGTTACGAAGGCAAATTCCCCTATACATTCTATGTAAATATATAAGTATAAGTATATATGTATTGGCACGTATTTATATGAAAGACGAGCTGCGTGGCAGAAATGCTAATGTAATTAGCGGATCACTTAAGCAATTTTACACTATGCAAAATTGCTGAACTGAGATGATAGCGTGCCAGCAACAAAATCATGAGTAACTGAATAAGTAAAAACAATGCTTTCAACAAAAGGCGAAAATGTTGCACAACTGAGTGTTTTCTTACTTAAACTGCCTCTGGTCATATGACCAACAGTATTAAATTCAACAGTGGATTGCTTTAAAAATACTCTGCTGTGAAGATCACTAGCTCAGAACGACTTCCCTACAGGAAATTGTGCAAGTATGGAGAAGTATCTACTCAATTAACCAACCAAAATTCTGCATTGAATTCATAAAGTGAAAATTCGAATTTAATTTTTTAAAGGACAAAGGGTATACAAGTACCTGCAGTATTCTACATTTAGGATACTGCTATAACCTTGTATTATTAATCAAGTATATTATTAGGTTTGGCATTAAGAGTAGCAGCAAATAATCCCACATCGTTCAAATAACTCGATTTTTCCAATATGTTCTTTATAAGGCTCTCGGGAGTGGGGAGTTCATCAAACGGCGTGTCCCAGGCTTGTCTTTCAGAACACAGCAGAACCACATGCTCAGCGTCTTTATTGAATGACTAAAACTATGCAGCTAATGCCTGTAGCGTCAACCCCCTTATTCGCCAACCACTCAGCAATGGGTCCTACTGCCATATTTGCTATATGCTCCACTCCGTTGCTTTGCCACAATATAATAGCAATATCACCTGCGAAGCAATATCACTGGGCACGTTTAACTTAAAGACGTCGTTGTTTGCCACTGCCCTAGCAGAGATCCCTGGAGCACTCCGCTTGAGACTCTGTGATGCAGAAAACCCAAGTCAGATCCCAAATAATTGTTATCTCACTGAAGCAGTCTCTTATTATTTGGATCAAGTATTCTGGTAGTGCAAATCCCTGCCGCAATATCTCTTTGTCAGCGAATAGACTTAAATGAATTTTTCAAATCATTGGTCACTCGATGGAGATCATTTATTTGCTTTTGGTTTAGAGGCTTTTTGGAAAAAGGGCAATTAGTAAAATATGATTAAACAGTATCTGAAAAGATAAACTAAAGAGAAAGGCGACATGTTAACAGTCTTTCAATTTCGTACTCAATTTAAGGTAACACTTACAAGAGCTTTTCTTCTATGAATATAAATTTCTATACTAACGTTGTTACCTACATAGACAAAGGCAATAGACCCTATAAAAGTAGAGGGTTGACCGCATTGCTTGGGTGTTAGAATAGGCTAGAATAGTTCTGAAGCGAACATAGGAGTATAAAGTAAAAACAAAGTAAGTTATGTGCTTTCCATTCTACGAAATATATTTATTTAATATATTTAATATAGTTCTTTAAATAGTTATTGCTTATTCTGCACAACAGTTGTTTATTCCAAGAAAAAACTCCAAATTCTGCAAAATTTTTTTCAAAATGTTACTTTTTGGCCTTTTGAATTTTGCTACATTAAGAAACTCAAATAATTTTTTTTTCAGTGTATGGAATTCATTTTTCTTTTATTCATGTTAAAGCTCATTAAATTTTATTAAATATAGCTTAATTAGTTTTAAAAATAATGGAATTTAAATGCCCCCCCTGCTCGTCGATGCATGTGCGGCATCTTACCAAAAAGTTGTTCATTACTGCTTGGAGAGTTGAGACAGGAATAGCCGCAATTGCTTCTCGAATGGATTGCCTTAGTTCATTCAAATTTGTTGGTTTTGCTTTGAAGACTTCCTGTTTGCAATAACCCCACAAGAAAAAGTCAGGTGCAGTAAGGTCAGGCGACCTGGGTGGCCAACGGAATGTGGAGTTTCTGGATATCAGCTTATTGGGAAATTTTCGTCGCAATTCTGTCATAACAGGTTGGGCTATATGAGGAGCTGCACCATCTTGCTGAAACCACACAGAGTTGAAAGAAATTCTCATTCGGCGTAATTCTTGATAGAAAAACTCTCTCAACATGCTCAAGTAACGGTCTCCAGTAACCGTAACGGTGTGACCGTTTTCTTCGAAGAAGTAGGGCCCGACAATGCAGCGTGATGAAACTGCACACCACACTGTGACACGAAGTGGATGCAATTCCGTCTCATGGAGTATCTGTGGGTTGGAAGCACTCCATATTCGACAATTTTGTTTGTTTATGTTGCCGTTTAAATCGAAATGGGCCTCGTCAGACACGAAAAGACAGTTCAACATGTTTCCATCCTCTTCCACCATTTGAAGCATCTTCTGGCAAAATTCCAAGCGAATCGGCAAGTCTGCAGCGTTCAGTTTGTTGGCCATTTGAATTTTATATGGGAATAAGTCCAAATCTTTGTGCATAATTGACTGTAATGACTGTCTGCTTACACCCATTTGAGCAGATAAGCTTCTTGTCGAAACACGTGGATTGTTTTGTATGGCAGCAGCTACAGCAGCGATTGTTTCCTCCGTTCGAACTGAAGGGTTTCGATTGTAAGGTCTTCTGTTGACTGTCCCATGCTCGGCAAAATTGTTTACAAGTCTTATTATGGTCCATCTGCTCGGAGGATTGCCGCCAAACGTGCGCCTATACTCTCTTTGAACCGAAACTACGGACTCCAGTGCGTGATAGCGGCGGACAATCCAAATTCTTGTTTCAGTGTCCCAGTTATCCATTTTTGTTAAATGTAAAAGTCAATCTGCAAAATAAAAAAAAAATTAACCAGATTCATTAAATAGAAAAAAAGTTATTTAATTTTTTTTTGGTAGCGGCTTTCATTAGCCACCCTGTATGTAGATACAACTTCAGGGAAAATTTTATTGTTTTACGAAAATTTTGATATAAAAAACTTAAAAATTGTATCCGCCATATTAATGGAAAACAAAAAAGGTTTATAAAGCTGTTATAATTCAAAATTTGTATGGAAATGCCATTTTTAAAAGCTTTATAAATAAATTTTATTTGTTATGAATATGGGGGTATACATTTTTCTTAACGCTTTAAATATTCAGGTTTCTGGTAGAGTCCTAGTCTTTTCATTTGAAGTAAAGTTTTACTAAACATATGTATGGGTTAAAATTATCTGGTGATATGATTATAAAAACAAAGTAAAAAAAAATGTTATGTTTGCTAGAAAAAAGATTATTTTGTAAAATAAATAATTTTTCTGCTTTTTTTTTTTTATTCAGGGTGATCGAGAATAGGTTTGGTATCTTTGGTACCTTCTACTTCACAAATGGATTGGCCTAATCTAGAAAAATAAATAAATTTTTCATTCGAGAACTGGCGTTGCTTAATTCATCTTGAACTCTCTCAGTTTAACCTCTTAAACAGTTTTGTTTTGTTAAACTTCTAAACTGTTTTTTCTCCATAAAATAAAATCAAAAATCTAAAACGAAATACTTTAAAGTGCATACTGAACGCTCCTCGTCATTATTCTGTCAAACCACTGAATATATGAATACAAATACAATTGAAGCTGCCCTGTTGCCCCACTAATTTGCAAGTCAATAGCATTTAAGTGACCGATTCGTTCAGTTGATTGCGCGAAACATTTATGAGAAACGTTTGCCAATAACAAATCTCCGTCGAATTCGGTTTTCCTCTTTTTGCTATGAAAATTTAGATACATAACATATGTACATACATACGTCAATATGTAAATAACCGCCGTTTGCTATTTTTTACTATGGAATATGATGACGAGATTCCCTTTAAGAAAACAAGTCACAACAACAAATGAAAAATCTTTGTCCACAAGACTATGCTTGCTGTGTTAATAATGCTTCTCCCTGCCTTATGGGCACATTCCCCAATTAGCATTCTCATCAATATCTTCTAGAAGTCCCAGGAACTAGCGGCTTAAATAGCGGGGGAACTGAGTTAGATTGGTGTTAGAAGAGTCTGCGCTGTCGAGCAAGTGAACAGATGATTGGTATCATTGGGAGACACACTCACGCCGGGCAAAGATTCGGCATGTTCAGCTTGCATAGGTAGGAGTTTAATCTGTTACTGTATCCAGATTGAAGTTGGGAAAGTGTGACTCTTGTCTCCGTCGGAAGTTCGTGTTCCTCTTCGGCAACAAGTGGAACTGACTAAGAAGTTAACCGAATCTGTGTGGATATCGTTGAGGCGCTATCGTTCACCTTTCGTCATCTGTAGTGAACCTAGATGATAGGCTTCAACTTGTGCGCTGAAATAATTAATAATATACAATCTTCTTTCGAAAACTTTGCAAAAAGATATAACCTTAGAAGTAGGAAGCGAACTTTCGAAGTTGGTGAAAATGTTCATCGTAGAAATTTTGTTCTTAGCGATCGTTCAAAAAAGTTCAATGCGAAGTTCGCCCCAGTCTTTATTAAAGCGAAAGTAGTTAATAAAAGAGGAAACAGTATGTTTCAGTTGCAAGATGGAGAAAATGGTAGGATAGCTTGGTATCACGGGAAAGATATAAAGACTTGTGAAACCTAATGTAAATGTTTGCGCGAACTCGAGGCGAAAAAGTGAAGCGCTGACAACAGAGTTGTTTTAGATAGGCATAAATTCGTATATGCTTGGGCTTGCAGCCATTTCCCCGCTCTCGCAAAGTTCTTTTTGTATTTGGTCATCATCCGGAGCAGTTCATTTTTATAAATATATCTCCGCTGTTAAGTTTTTATATCCCAGTTAAAACTCAGACAGAGTTAAATATATTATTCAGCCTAAACTTGCTGCCTCAACGCTTATATCCGATGAGTCAGGTGGAAGACTGAGCCAATGTACACATCAGCCAACATATTTTCGGCGGAACAATTTTCTTTTGCCACGGAAGAATACAGCCGCAAACCTAATTTAGTTTATGATAACTATTTAATTTTTTCCGTGCTAAACCTGTTTTTCTTAGAACAATAGTTATATAAATGTTTTATTTTGTTTTGTTGTTTTTCCGACAGGGTGAATGATTGATGTATATTGGAACGATTTTTCGTCATCCCTTGTCAAATTTGGTTTTGAGACAAACCGGTTTCCATCATGAGTGTCGATTTTCGTTCTGATCTGTTGTGGTAGTTTGTCTTGTATTTATAGTAGGTAGCAGGTAACGTCAGCATGGGTGTCTGTTTGTGTACGTGTGTGCATGTGTTGTGTGTGTACCTTCAGAAACGCGGGTGGTTTGCATCGATCGGTTTTTTTGTGGTTTACTGAGGCAGGTAAAAGTTGGTGATTTTTGTTGTTTGACCTTTTTTGCTTGTTTGTTGTTTTTGATTTTTTGCTGTTTTGTGCTTATTTGTCGGTGCGTGTGTGTTTGTTGTACCTGAGTGGTTGCTTTGTTTTTTGTAAACCAATTTTAAAGGTTCGAGTATTGTGTCGGAAACAGTGTTTGTCTGTTCGTTTATTATTCTACCGTCGAATGTTTTTTGTTTGTAGATTTCCATGTTTTCGAGTACGTTCAGAGGTCTGCCTTTTGCTTGTACATGTAGGACCTTGACTGTTTTTTTGATGTTTCCGGGGGGGCATTTATTCTCCGCCATGTGATTCGCAAAGTTGGACTCTGGTATGATGGTTGGATTCCGTATCTTTTTGTTGTAATCTCTAATGTGTTCTCTGAACCTCGTTCTTACTTGTCGTCCGGTTTGTCCTATGTAACTGTGCTGGCATTCACAAGTGAGCTTGTATACACCATGGCTGCTAAATGGATCTTCTGAGTTAGTTTTGGTTCTTAGCTTCCGTCCTAAATTGTTCGATGTTTTGAACGCTGTGTTGATATTGTATTTTCTAAGGAAATTTGCTAATTTATATATTGCCCTTCCAGTATATGTCATTGCTGTCCAGGTTTGTGTACTTTCTTCTCCATTGTTTCTTTTTTGTTCTCTAAGGTCTCTCCTGAGTTTATCTACTAGTGCTTTTTTATATCCGTTGTTTGTAGCGATGTTATATATTATTCCAAGCTCTCTTCTATATGCTTCTTGTGTAAGAGGTGTTCTTTCCAATCTGCATTTTTATGTTGTTGTGGGTGGTTCGAGGTATTATGTATTATTGTGTCGGTGGCCGTTGGTTTCCTATATATGTCGTAGTTGAATTTATTGCTAGCTTTATCAATACTTATTGTGAGGTCCAGATAATTGATTCCTCCGTCTTTTTCGGTTTCCATTGTGAATTTTATGTTCCCGTGCTGCTTGTTGAGGTACTCCAGTACTTGCTCTTCGTTGTTGGAAGTTAAAACGCATATGATATCATCCACGTACCTTGCGTAAAATAACACTCCTAATTTGGAATTTAATTCCTGTATATACTCTTTTTCCAGGTTTTACATAAACGCTTCCATAAGAATAGCATATGTTGGGTTTCCCATCGCAAGTCCGTTTGTTTGTCTGTATATTTTATTGTTGAATTGAAAATAGTTTTGACGTATTGTGGTTCTTACCGTGTTCGTGATTTGCGTACTTTTTACTTTATCTTTTGTTTTACGTAGTATTATACTGGAACTTAGCAACGAACACACCATAACTAATACATCTGAACTAATAAACAAACTTAGGACCGTTGAAGTGACAAAGGACAGCAAATTGGTATCTTTCGACATAAAAGATCTATACACATCAGTACCACTAGCAGAGACATTGAACATAGTAAACTCTATAATACTACGTAAAAGAAAAGATAAAGTAAAAAGTACGCAAATCACGAACACGGTAAGAACCACACTACGTCAAAACTATTTTCAATTCAACAATAAAATATACAGACAAACAAACGGACTTGCAATGGGAAACCCAACATCGGCTATTCTTATGGAAGCGTTTATGCAAAACCTGGAAAAAGAGTATATACAGGAATTAAATTCCAAATTAGGAGTGTTATCTTACGCAAGGTACGTGGATGACATCATATGCGTTTTAACTACCAACAACGAAGAGCAAGTACTGGAGTACCTCAACAAGCAGCACGGGAACATAAAATTCACAATGGAAACCGAAAAAGACGGAGGAATCAATTATCTGAACCTCACAATAAGTATTGATAAAGCTAGCAATAAATTCAACTACGACATATATAGGAAACCAACGGCCACCGACACAATAATACATAATACCTCGAACCACCCACAGCAACATAAAAATGCAGCGCTAAGGCACTTAGTACAAAGATTGGAAAAAACACCTCTTACACAAGAAGCATATAGAAGAGAGCTTGGAATAATATATAACATCGCTACAAACAACGGATATAAAAAAGCACTAGTAGATAAACTCAGGAGAGACCTTAGAGAACAAAAAAGAAACAATGGAAGGAAACAAAATCCTGACAAAATATCCTCGGTAACGCATTACCCGCAACCCACCACGGTCAAACAGTTGCGTAGATTCCTTGGTATGGCTGGTTGGTATAGGCGGTTCGTGCCCAACTATGCAACTATCACTACACCTCTCACTAACTTACTTAAGAAATCTAAAGCATTTAAGTGGAATGACAGCGCCCAAGATGCGTTCGATAGACTAAAACAATTGTTGTCATCTGCTCCCATACTAGCAAACCCAGACTATAAAAAACCTTTCTTCATACAATGTGATGCCTCTAAATTAGGCGTGGGCGCTGTGTTAGGCCAGCTAAACGAAAAGGATGTAGAAGTATCTGTAGCTTATTTTTCACAAAAGCTCAACAAGGCACAGGCAAATTATAGTGTAACTGAGCTGGAATGCCTTGCAGCCATTTTAAGCTTGCGGAAGTTTCGTGCATATGTCGAGGGTCAAGACTTCACCATAATAACAGATCATGCAAGCTTACAATGGCTAATGAAACAAAACGATTTGAGGGGCGATTTACACGCTGGTCCCTCAAGCTACAGGGCTTTCGGTTCAAAATAGAGCACCGACGTGGCTCTCAGAATGTTGTTCCTGATGCTTTATCAAGGCAAAACTTCGAAGAGATCAGTGAAATAAGTATGTTCCCGTCCATCAATCTTAACTCAGATTCCTTTGAATCTGAAAGTTATGCAAAACTGAAGACACAAATTGAGAAAAATCAATCCCAATTGCCAGACTTACAAGTTAAAGATGGCAAAATCTATAAACGTACGGAATATCGCTGTGGTGATGAGACCCGAGAATCATTCTGCTGGAAACTTAGGATTACCAATGAGTTAGTCCACTCTACCATTGAAAGCGCACATTGTCCCAAACAAGAGCCATGGGGGTATCTCTAAAACTCTTGAAAGATTACGACTAAATTTTTATTGGCCTTCAAATATTAAAGATGTGCGAAACTATACAGCGCGCTGCGACACTTGTCAGCAAAGCAAGTATCCTAACACCGTCTTGCGACCGCCAATGTCCGGTAACTTTAAAACATCTCGGCCCTGCCAGAGGCTATATATCGATTTGATAGGCCCGTATCCACGATCAAAAACAGGTAATATTGGTGTTCTTGTTGTCCTAGATCATTTGACAAAATTCCCCTTTTTGAAAGCTGTCAAAAAGGTTACCTCGCCAGTAATCTGTGATTATCTACAGGAACACATTTTCCCCGTTTTCGGCACTCCCGAGTACATTTTGTCCGATAATGGAAGTCAATTTAAATCTTCCCAATTTGAAAAGTTTCTTTACGCCAGAGGCATAAAGCATTTATTTACTGCACTTTATAGTCCCCAAGCCACGCTAGCGAGAGGGTCAATCGCTCAGTGATTGCTGGAATTCGGTCATACCTAAAGAAAGATCAAACTGAATAGAACAAGCACTTGCAGCTCATAGCTGAAGGTTTGAGGTCATCTTTTCATCAAACCATTGGCAGTACACCCTATTATGCCATGTTTGGCCAACAAATGGTTTATCATGCCGATGAGTATCAGCTCCTCCGCACGCTCGAGTCTTTGGGGGGGGGGATATTGTAGTGAACCGTGATGATAGGCTTCAACTCGTGCGCGCTGAAATAATGAATAATATACAATCTTCTTTCGAAAACTTTGCAAAAAGATATAACCTTAGAAGTAGGAAGCGAACTTTCGAAGTTGGTGAAAATGTTCATCGTAGAAATTTTGTTCTTAGCGATCGTTCAAAAAAGTTCAATGCGAAGTTCGCCCCAGTCTTTATTAAAGCGAAAGTAGTTAATAAAAGAGGAAACAGTATGTTTCAGTTGCAAGATGAAGAAAATGGTAGGATAGCTTGGTATCACGGGAAAGATATAAAGACTTGTGAAACCTAATGAAAATGTTTGCGCGAACTCGAGCCGAAAAAGTGAAGCCCTGACAACAGAGTTGTTTTAGATAGGCATAAATTCGTATATGCTTGGGCTTGCAGCTATTTCCCCGCTCTCGCAAAGTTTTTTTTGTATTTGGTCATCATCCGGAGCAGTTCATTTTTATAAATATATCTCCGCTGTTAAGTTTTTATATCCAAGTTAAAACTCAGACAGAGTTAAATATATTATTCAGCCTAAACTTGCTGCCTCAACGCTTATATCCGATGAGTCAGGTGGAAGACTGAGCCTATGTACACATCAGCCAACATATTTTCCGCGGAACAATTTTATTTTGCCACGAAAGAATACAGCCGCAAACCTAATTTAGTTTATGATAACTATATAGTTTTTTCCGTGCTAAACCTGTTTTTCTTAGAACAATAGTTATATAAATATATTTCGGGAGAGTACTTCCCAACATATTCCATATGGTATTGCAAATCGCGGCTGTGAGTCGACAGTACACAATTAGCAAGAGAAGAATGCATATTAAGTTGAAGTGAATACAAAAATAAAAAAATAAAATATAGGTATAAATTTGTAAATTAGAAACGAATTTTACAAGGAAACAAAAATGTAATGAAATATTATACACTCGAAATCAAAACATAAGAGAAAGAAAGACGTAGTTATGCAACACAACGTGGAAGAAAATGATTTTACAAAAAAACATAGCTGTACAAAAGATAAAGGTTAGAAAATAGGAAAATATAAATAATCATTGCTAGTATTCAAAAGAAAAAAAGAAAAACAAAAGAGTAGAGAAATCTCAAATTGACACTATTGCAAAAATCAATTTAGTTTATGTGAAAGGAAAAATCAGAAATCCAAGGCAATCCCACATTAAAAATAACTCCAAACGTGAGATGGTAGAAATAAAAACAAGAAGAAAATCAACGTAACACAGCTACAGTGAGCGGAGTCTACGAAGGCCTTCAACAGATCCAGGATCTCTGTAAGTATTAATACCTTCTTAAATTTATTAATTAAGTGGTTCAAACATTTTGTTGGTTTTCATAAAATTATTTGCTACCATGCGATTTCAAGATTGAGAACGCCGAAGTTCCTTTTTCATTGCTCTCCTAAATGTTTTTTTTTCTTTGATTTTTTTTCCACCTAACTACGCACATGCGAGAGTTACTCTGAAACCTTTTTTTCTAGCATGCGAGAAACCTATTCGCTTTGAGATTGCATTTATGATTTTTTTTTGTTGCTATTATTTTACAAATAGCTAAGGGACATAATTGTCTTTTCTTTGTTTTGGAAAAAATATATTAGAAATCTTTGGAAAATGTAGAAATATAAATTTATGGTATATTATAAATTTGTTTAATAAAATGAATTGTTAGAAAACCTAAGTTGGTCAGAAAATCGGTTATTGGTTATTTTTTTGGGACTTTTATGAACAGCAACTAAAGTCACGGAGGGAGGGTTGAGAGCGGCTAAGAGAACGCGTGAGTATCGCAGCCAATCTCAGTGAGTTTGCCTTTTCTTTTTGTCCGAATAATATTAAAAAGATGCGGTAATGTAAGTCAGGCGATAGTGATTAACCCTAGTGTGCATAATACTTTTCTGAATTAGACTTACTGGTTTTTTTTTTCTTTGGTGATGAGGATGTCGAAGCTGCTTTTCTGAGTAGTTTTGATAAACCTTCTCCTTATCCCGAATCATGCCAAAATATTTTAAAACAGTGAACCAGTAAACGCAAGTTCTATAACACATCATACGGATAAGTATCCTTACTTTCCGGGGGCAGATTTTCTTCAAGCAGTTGCTTGTTTGAGTGTTGCGGTTTGTAACAGTTGAACAAGAATTGCCTGCTTAGCATTCCATTATGCTCTTTAATACCAAGAATGATTGCCATTTTTTAAAGTTTAATTAACTTTCCTGAACTTTGTGTAAACTATGAAATTTCTTTTTATGTGGTTTCTGTTATGGAATTCGCTATATTTTAAATGAAAATTATTAAAATCGCAACTTCTTATTTCGTCGAACGATATTCATTTTAATTTCACTACTATTATATTGAACACAGCTGTATCTATACAGACAAGGGTCTGTTAAAATGTTATGATGTATAAAGATGTAACTATACACAGGAAGCAATTTCCGGCCTAAACCCCTCCGCAAGAGCTTGCTCGATAGAAAAATACGCTCTACCAATTTTTAGTTAAGCGTAATCTGAATTTGACACAAATTAATGTTAATACTTGGCCTTTAAATTCAACCCTATAATTAAAATCTGGTTAATAGGTAATTCACTAATTTACTGTTTAATTGCGGTGCTCATGTGTCTCTCGTTTGTGGGTGCGGTTAGGTTCCTATTGTGATTTTAGGGTTGACACAATATTTTTATATTTTTGCTGTTGTTTGTGTGTGTATAACTTTTCCGATATTTTATTTTGTTTTGTTGTTTTTCCGACAGGGTGAATGATTGATGTATATTGGAACGATTTTTCGTCATCCCTTGTCAAATTTGGTTTTGAGACAAACCGGTTTCGGCGTTGTGCCATCATCAGTGTCGATTTTCGTTCTCGTTTGTCTCAAAAGCAAATTTGACAAGGGATGACGAAAAATCGTTCCAATATACATCAATTTTCCGATATTGTTTGCATGTTTCATAGCTGATAATATATAGTTGTGAGTTACTCACTAATTAAGATAATTACCAATATCTCTCTGCTCAAAGATCATAGCGAAACGTGAATGGAAGTGAATGACAATCTGTGACTAAGATGAAATATCTACGCGGGAGGGGTTTGTCTTTACCTAAACATTTTTTTGTAGCTACCATTTGGTATATAAATAACGAAAATGTTACCTGAAATAACGATATGTAACTTCCCCTGACAATGTAAACGGTTTTTAGGGAAATACGAATTTTTTACATGTAAATTAAACCCATTTGGATGTTTCGATGTTTCTTCATTCTTGGAGAACGTCAATGTTCGAAATCAAAGCAAACACATCTATGTAGTGTTGTTACATCGACGTTCCTTCTATCATTACTTAAAACAATTATGCCGGCTTCAAGAAATTAACTTGTTCTTTTTCTTTAACATTTTGCTTTACAGAAATCTTCTAAATTTCGCAAAGTATTTATACAAATGTAGGAATTACAGTCATTTCCTCAGACATTTCCATTCTCTTTCAAGTCAATGTCAAGTTCTAGCTTTGACTTTCTAACCCACATAATAATGTCAAACATATGTAAGCATGATTATCAGTATCCACTTGCTTAACATTCTTATCGAATTCTTGGCATATTTTTCTTGCCCTTCCACGAAACAAAATAGACGTTGAAACTCAACCAGAAATATAGGTTTCTATGGTATTGTAGATAATTTAGTGTACATGCATATATGTAGTTATGTATGTATGTATGTATCTGAATATTCGAAGTTGCACAAACGGAATTTATATTAGAACGTATGTGCGAATATTATGTCACAACTGATGGGAGCTACATTCAACTTCAACGATAAAGTTCCAACAAGTGAGCTTTCCCCAACGTAAGCTTCCTATAATACATACTACGAACAATTGAGTAGCAGGCACATAAGCTTCAGCGTTTTGAGAAAAATACCCGGTATATAAAAATTTACAAAAAAATATGTAATCCGTGTAAAGATGATTTTTATAATTCAGAAAACAAAATGTTTTGTAGTAATGATAATTAGTTTAGATCAACAATATTGATTACAAACATGTCGCTGTGTAAAGTGTAGTGAAAATTCCCACAAAATTGACCCAAATAGAGGTATTTTAAAAGTGTTTGAAAAAACATTGCGCACATCAATGTTGCGATGTTTTCTTAAACTACATTTACACTGCATTGCATTTGGAAAATTGAAATAAGTAATTTCAAACCCATTTACATTAGCCTGAAACTGCGAAAACATGCGAAATTTCGAAAAAAATATCGTTGTAGCGGCCCAAATGCGAGCGAATGCGATGAAATCAGTCATTTGGGAAATGGCATTTTGTATGGGGAAATGCGACGCATTTGGATTTTTTTGCCCAAAAAATCACATTTTATGCAGTGTAAATTTGGTATTAATGGATCTTTTCTAATTTTATCTGACGTCGTAATAAAAGAAATTCAAATTCTAAAGTTGAAAACTTCTCGTAGCATAATGACTTGTTGGTTGCCTTTCTAAAATATCCTTATCAATACTTCATATGCCAAAAGCAAATGTCAAAAAAAGTTCAAAGTATCTCACAGCAAAATCGAAGCTTCTCGTAGTATATCGGCGACCTGCTCACTCGTCGACAGTGGACGTCAACCGACCGGGTGTATTTTAGCACGAAAACTTTCCCTCAAAAAATTTCATCTTCCTTGAACTTTTTAATACTGCGAATTTTCAGTGAAGAATTAAAAGTATCACACACACTCGGACTTAGTCTCCTCAGCGGCATACCGCTTTAAGTATTATCAATATTATAGAAAGAAAACTTGACCAGCAAGCACCCTGACATTCACAACGAACTTGGTGAGTTTCTCTTGTCGATGAAGTCCTTCATTTACGCTGGTACTGTTAACTCCAAACTTTTGAGGAAAATATTAGCAAATTGAGTTGGACCCTTAGCTCGAAGCTTCAGAAAAATCGTTGCCAGAGCATTTAGGCGAGTACCAGAAGGTGCCGAAGTGTTGCTGGATCCTTACGAGGAAAGGACTATTCACATTGGTAGCACTTCCCTTAACCCTCGGTTAGCGAGTTTGCCGTTACGAAGAACAACGAAAAACTATTTCTCTCTCAGAAAATTTTATTTGTGCTAAGAATTTTAAAAATATTTTAAAACTTGTAGGTGGGATGTAGGCAGCATGTATTCAACCTGGTATCTATTAAGTAACACTCCAGCTCTCTATCAGCTCTGGAGATAGAAGGCGCACTTGTGCACAAAAAAATAGCATTTCCCCCAAGATCTTTTTCCTTACATTTATATTTCAACAATTCATTGCTGGGTAACAGCGCATATCATTTGTATGTATATCTGTGCATATCGTCGGTGACACTGCAAAACCGCGTAACGCACAAATGCTAAACCGATTAAGTGAAATTTGTGTCAAAAACTTTTATAGGTCCCTGCCATCAAGATCTATTCATTTATTCTCAAGAAAACTACATGTTGGTTAGGAAACTAATTAAAATAATCTATCTTTATGGGAACTTTTTCCATAAAGTCAATATTCTTCTTGTTTTAGTGGCAAAACAGCCAAACTGAGATATCACTTACCCGGTTTTGCATTTATGCGTTACGCGCTTTTGCAGTATCACCGACAATATACATCTACATGCATATATATAACAACGGACATGTGTCAGGAACATTTATTTAATTGCCATAATTAGTTTGCCCGCAAAAAAGTGCTGAACTAAAGTGAAGAGAGTGTGTTGGGCGGTAAACATTGTAGGCAGAGTAAAACCAAAATGCTTTCAATTGTTAAAACTCTCTGATATAGGCAGAGTGGTGCATGAAGGTTGCCAGCGCCAGGTCCAACCTTTAGTTTTATTCAAAGCACCAACAACGCTAAAAAAAACAAGCACTGCCAACATAAAAACAATAAAAATCCAACATTAAAATTTGCGAGTGTAACACCAACAAAAACAGCAGCAGTAATTTGTTGTTGCCCGCCACCACCACTTGAGCTCGGCATTTATGCGAAGAATTTGAAAAATGTCTTCCTTTTTAACAGTCGCAATTAAATAATCAATGGGTAAATATATGGATGTATGTGGGAATATTTAAACCTGGAGTCCCGGAATTATAGACACCTTTTCTAGCCCTGCAATTTCGTGTAACTTAAAAAAGGTTTGAAGTGCGTTGTGAACGTTTTCGCGTATCTCTAGCTATATCGAGCAGCATTGTCGGTCTTCAGACATTGATCAACATTTAATGTAGAGGGGCTACGCAAGGCTTCCCATTGAAGTGGTTGTTGGGTTTACTTTAATCCCTGTTTCTAGTGTAGCAATAACATTCTTGGTACTCTGGTGCTACGCTTCTAGCACCAAAAACTGCTTGTTTCCTAGGACTTCCGTTACAGGAGGTTGATGGAAATGCTCGGTAAGGAACGTGCCGATTGGACATTTGAAAGATACTTAACAACAGGAACAACATCCAAAGGTCCATAAGGCTATGACCAACCAAAACTGAAGTTAAACGCGACTTTCTCAGGAAAACTTGAGTCACGCTGGCTGGAATATCTACTAACCAGCAACCTTCTAACAACCTTCTGATTATGATTAAACAACTACCTCATGTTAGAAGCATAGAAGTGGCAGCTACTAATTTTGACTTCTACAACAACAACAACATGAAATGTAAACGACGTCTGGTGTCTTTTATGGAAATTTTTAATTTATGAGCCCAGATATAAATGACTAGATATACTTACTGTGCTGCCCATAAATCCCGAAAGTACATCGAACTACAATTTTGAGCATCCCGAATTCACAGGACTGCGAAAAAACGTTCGGGATTAAGTTCACTAATGTAATTTTTTGCGTAGTTTATTTTGTGCGTTTCTGATGCGACAATTGTTACGCTTAATTGATAACAATTCTTATTGTCCCACACTTTTGTTCCAATTTCTAACATTGCCATGTGTTGTTTTTAATTCTATTATTAATCTCTGCAGCAATCATACTTTCTTCTCTTTCCCCCCTTAAACAATTTCAGTCATCTCCATGTGTGCATAAGTTAATTCTCACTCTTCGCTCATTGTCATCTTACCCGTTCATTATTTTATTTCCACCCACAAAGCATCTTCGCTCAGCACGGACTAGCATTTTTATTTTCTGTGCTAATTCTCTGTCATCGTAGTTGTCGTCACAGTCGTAGATGGATTGATGCAGTGCGTGTTGTTGCTAATTTGTGATGCTGCTCCTTGCTCATAGCAAGGAATTTGCAACAGATGCTTATTTTACAATGCTTCCACCAATAAGCGCTCTTACATGCATCTGACCCTTTTTAACGCCGACCCCCGTCCAGAACAATTGCCCTCCATAGTCAGAGTTTCACATGCATTTTTAATGTTCTTGTCTTATTGACTGTAAACAATGAAATTGTGAGCTTTTGTTGCTGTGCCCAGTAAACATCATTGTTTCATTGTTGCCATTTTGTTGTTGCGTGTCACTTGCCTTGAATACTGCCTCCTCATCAGCTTTATTTGCTTATAAAAAAGAAGAAGAAATTACGCTGCTTATCTAAGCGCATTGTTTTATTGTTCTACTGATTGTGGGAGCAGTGAGCGTTGCAATTCATTTTCAAATTACACGCGCTGCTCATAGTTGTACATAGGTTCTTTTGTTGTAAAATTGTCGCAGCATAAAATCTGAACTATTGTTCAAATATTCCTTTCTACATTTTCTGTATTAAAATGTGTGCGATATTATTTGGACTCTTTTAGTAAGCAATTGCATGTCAAAACAAGAATAACCTTACACGCTAGAACCAGAGGGATTCGGGAATGTAGGTAAACTTTTGTTCTATGTTGTGCAGCAATACATTCTTGTTGTAGCAGGATTCCACCCAGGAGGTAAATTCCAGCAATGGTCATCAATCTCTTCTAACGAAAGTTCAAGGCAACTACAACTTTCAAAATGGTTGAGCCACAATGATTTCAAGTCTGACTGAAGTCTTCACATTTAATAATAATATTAAAAATTTGGCTAGATATATCTCCGAGGAGAACAAAGCCGACCTTCTCTTCCAATTTGGAGTGTGCTGCTTCAAATATTACCTACAAATTTGTGGAACCTGCATGTTTTATGCAGAATCTGAGCGGAATCTGCCAAGAAAGATTTATGTTTCAGAAGAAGCTTCATGGAGCTTCATTAAGAGCGTTGTCAACTATCGCCGACGTTTAAAGTTCCCTCTCCCGTCACTTGTACTTTGGACCTTCGGGATAAGAAGCCAGCACACATACGGCAGCCGCCACATTCTCTCTCTCTCTCTCTATATGGCGCGATATACAACAGGTATATCATCATAAACCTCCTAAGAGATTTTTGCGCCAAGCTTCTCTTCCAATTTGTGGTGTGCCGATTTGAATTTTCCCTACAAATTGGTGGGACCTACAGTTTTTTGCCGACTCCGAACGGCATCTACAAAGGAGACGAATTTTTGCTGAGAAGCCTGTCATGGCAGAAATACACTCGGAGAGTTTGCCAAATCACTGCCGAGGGGCGACCCCGTTTTTTTTGAAAAACTTTTTTCAAATCACTTTTGATGTTACCTGTACCAGGGCTCGAACCATGGACCTTCGGTGTGGTAGGCCGGCAACACTACCTTCACACCACGGCGGCCGCCACATTCAGTAGAATTAAAAATGTACATTGCATTGCGAAGGAAAAAATTTCATGCTGAATAGGCAACGGGTATGTTGGGTTAAATAAAAGTTTAAACTATTACTATATTCTAAACGAACTTGGGTCTCTCTGGGAAAGTTGCGTCCTTCTGCAACTGCATACGGTGTTTTCTTGTTTTTTATGCTCAGCTTAGCAGCAACTGTCCAGCATCTACCTTAGAGTCAGCGACCATGTTGAAGACGCTGTGTATCGGATTTCTCTATATTTTACCCTTCTACCAGCCAGTGACGTGAGCATTTTCATCTCATCCTAGATTTTGGTATGGTTGACGGTACCACTCACGTGTGTTTCTTATGTAAATTTCATCTTTGCGGTGCAGGTAGTGTATAGAATGATAATTTTAAAGTGAAAAACTATATTCGGCATATCCCCGTTAAGGGCAAAATGTATAAACCTATGGCACGCCTTGTTAAACTCTGTTTTGCTTAGGAAGAAAACCTTAATTCTACATACGTCTGGCGCGATTCACCTTTATAGTCAAATGCGAGATGTTGTTTCCTCGATGTCCCGCAATAATGTTGGTTGGCTGACTTTTTTGAATGTTTTAACAGGAGAAGTTCTATAAGAACAGTCCTAGGAATTGTTTCCCTAATTGAAATTGCCATTTATGTATTTTTATAGCGTCGGTAGTGATATCCCTTTCGTTTTTGACGTATTCCTACACAAATTGCTAAAAACTCTTTAACCGGATATCGGTTTTAAAAAATGCCTTGAATTCCCATACAAAATAGTCAACTATTGCAATCTATTGAGTAGCATACTATTGCTCTAGAGACTTAATGCTTGCAACACTGTGCGGAACCCTTTAACAATGCAAAACTTTTCAACAGATGGTATACGGATCAAGATTGGTTTAAAATTTTTCGATGTTCTGAATTTGCTGATCGATTTTTGACGGGCTTATTATGTAAAAGTCACAGCCATGCAATGCAGCTGGTACTTTTTCATCTTTGCTGAAAAATTTATATTTGTATTTGGTATTTTATAGTTTTACACATAAGTCTTCTCGAAGTAACTTACAGGTGAACTAGAAATATAGAACTAAGGGCCCAGTTCAGAACTGTACGTCACTGCATCATATGGGAAACGAGTTTCGCTATACGTTAACCTTGCGAACTATGACAATACAAACAATAAGAGAAAACTTCAAATAGGTTTCGCACAAACCGTAACATTTGGAAAACTGCAAACAATAAAAAATTATAAAAAATATTTTATACTACTTTTAAGTAAAGGGACCGAAGCGTAGGAGAAAATTTTGGTATCGATACAGAATTAATGTGATAAATATAAAGGAAGGCTGATTAATGAAATGAAATCTATCAGATAACCTTTTATAAAAATAGTTGCGCGAGTTGTGAGTTCTACAGTGAAATTAATTTACATGCCCCTGTGATATTTTCTAAATGGCTGGTAAAGGAAATTGGTCATAATTTTTTGGCACGTAGTGAAGTGGAGGCAATAAAAATAGGCAAACAGTGCCTACCCCTGTGCATGGACGAATGAAACATACAGGGTGGCGCAAAAGTCATCCTCCTATCAGAAAATGCTATAAATTTTGCGATTGGCCCCTAAAGTCAGTTCTGTTTTGACATTTGTGTAGCAAACCCATGTGAAATACACGTTAATAAACAATGTTACGCTACACTGCTCCAGAACGCGGAATATTGCTGACTATTTATTTGACCAATAATCGGTCGGGGCCAAACGGTTACTGTGAATGGTGAGCGCTACAGAGCAATGATCAACGAGTTCTTTTTGCCGAAACTTGATGAATTGTAATTGGAAAACATGTGGTTCCAACAAGACGGTGCAACAGCACACACTGCACGTGCCACAACCGATATGCTGAACATCGGAAGCTTACTTTTGCGGCACCTTGTATAAGAATGCAATTAAGTGGGCTTTTATTTTTTCGTTTTGGAGAGTGTTTCGTTTAATTTATTATTATTTCTGTCAACACAGATTCACGTTGAGAACATGTGTACATACATGCCAATATGCAACAAAATCTCTTTCCGTTCACTATTCAGAACTACTGAAGCTGGCTTTATATTTATATGTGCAAAAAAATTTAACAAAAACGAACCAAAAATAATTTCAAATAAAATATGTTCCAAAAACAAATATTTAAAAATGTTGCTAAAAAATATCATACTCCAAATAGCTACAGCGAAAAAATAAAAAGTAAAAAATAAAAGGTAAAAGTTTGCACAAATTCTGTCACTCATACGCCACGTTGCGCAAGTCAGTTCGCAGCCTATGCAAAAACAGTCAACATTAAGCTAGCTCGCTCGCATACACCTCCACTTGCACGTCAATAACTATGCTGAATGTTTTCTCATTTCCTGTCGTGCAAGTAAACAGACAGAGAAATAAACAGACAGCCATGCAAATATGACCTTTTCTGCCATAATGTCGCAAAAGTTGCAGCAACTTTTTTGTTCATAGCAGGCGGTTGCTAAATATGAGCAAATGTTCGCAACGGCATTTGCAGTAAGGCAATCTCATTTATAGACATATATGCAAGCACACATATTGACGAGTCAAGCGCAAAATCGGATATTCAGCACCGACGTAGGTAATATAAAACCAATTTCGCAGGATGGACTAAAAGAGAATACATTTCAAAAGCAAATCTCATTTTTCCCCTTAACCCTAATGTAATGGGTTTGGCATTTACTACAACCTCGAAGAAATGCTAGATACGCGTTTTGCACGTTTAACGACAAAATCCATTTTTAAGGTTGCTTGAAAAAAAAGATATATTATTGTTGCCGTTGCACATCCCTAAACTTTCTAAAACCTTTACAGATCACAAGACACAAACAAATACTGTATCAGAACAAACATACTATTTCATATGTGGGTAGAGTATATTTTCCTCGTTCATTAGCTTCGTGGTAGGAAAATGGGAACTTCCTATCACTTCAGTTAGACAAATCAACTTGTGGCTGTTCATTAGATTGCAACTGAAAAAAATACAAAAATTTTACTTTCCTACATTTAACAAATTGTATTTTTTTTGCTCCCTACTCCCTACATCTTCCTTTTTTTATACCTAATAGTGCTACGCACACAAGGTATATTAACTTTAGTCACCTAACGGCAGTACGTAACGGCATAAACGGATCGAGATAGATATTGACTTATGTATATCAGAATGTTCAGTACGAAAAGAGAAATTGATTAAGCCATGCCCGAAATTTGATATGCGGGTTCCTTGGCACTCATCTCCGAGCGCTATTTAAAATGGGCGAAATCGGATGATAGCCACGCTCACTTTTTATTTCGAAAACACAAAAAAAGTGATTACTTAGTATATAATACACCTATAAGGACAAAATTAGGTGAATGCATTGAGATTGAGACATAAAATAAATTTGTCAAGAAATTTTTGAAAATGGGCATGGCCACTTTTGATTAAGTCAAATTTAGAAATAATATTAATCATAAATCAAAACCCGTTCAAGATATCGAGATAAAATTCAGCACGCAGGTTTCCAGGTATGCAACGAATGTTCCAGGAAAAAAATGGGAGGGCTCGGTTAAGGTCCACGCCCACTTTTATATGAAAGATTTTAAAGGGGATCGTAGATATATTAAATAGGCAATAACTTTGCCTAAAATAGCTTTACATCATTTATATTTCACTTTTAAAATTTCCGTAAACAAAAAAATCCAAAAACTTAAAATTTTCGAAAATGGGCGTGGCCCCGCCACTTTTATAGTGGACTATGTCACAAAACTTTTTATGCCATAACTCTGCCAAAAATTGATTTGTCGAAACGAAATTTGGTGATACTGTTCTACATATAAAGCTTACTGTTTGCTGCAAAATTGGCCGAAATCGGTTATTGTCCACGCCCAGTTTTTTAACATAGTTCTGAAAAATTTTTTTGTAAAATTTAAAAGGCGATTATTCTACAACCAAGCAACTTATATCAATCAGATTTTGCACACAGAAAAAGCTTTTCAAGAAAAACTCGGCTTCAAAAAAATTTGTCAATTTTGAAGAAGTAGGCGTGGCGCCGAAAACAAAACACAAAATATTTGGGCGTGGCACCGTCCACTTTTCCAAATTTATGCAGATATTGACACATACTATATCCAAATATCATTAATTTAGACAAAAAAAGTTCAGAGTTATGACGAATTGAAACTTTATATAGCCTCGGGGCGTGGCTCCTCCCACTTTTCCAAACCTATATATTGTCTATGCTGTACCCAGTGAACCCAAGTATATATTGTGAAAATTTCATAAAGATCGGTTGAGTTCTTTGGCGCCTATGAAAGACACAAGGTAAATTACTACATTCGGCATAAACAAATCGAGATATATATTTATTAATGTATGTATATCAAAACGTTCAGGATGAAAAGTGAAATATTCGCGAAAGTAGTTAATACCCCACTGCAAAAGCGAAGTTGTATATCTTTTTTGATTTTCATACATTTCATGAACATGAAATGTTTGTACGTATGAGAAGAGAAAGAGATAGTCCCATTAAAAAGTATACTGAAATGATCAGGAGCTGAGTCGATGTAGCCATGTCCGCCTCTCGATACGTCTATCTGTATGTCCCCATGTCTATTTGAACACAAATACGAACTGAAAGTATTAAGATAGACCTGCGTAATTTAGTATGCCATAATAGATCACTACTAGGTATATAATATTCAGTTTCACCCGAACTTAGACTTCCTTGCTTGTTCTTTTTACCTTTGCCTTTCCTCCACTAACATTTACTCTTCTCCACCTTTATCATTTTCCTCTAAAACCTCCTTTACATTTCAAATTTCTATTAATATATTTTATTTTATACTCTTCTTCATTTCCTTTTCCTCTGCGCGTACTGATAAGTACATAGTTTCAAAGATATAGCGAATTAACTTTTATTTTATCCTGGTACCGCTTCCTTTTTTCACCCACTTTTCCAGGATTATGTAAATCTTCACTAAAGGACACATGTCTCCAAATATCATGAATTTAGACCAAATACGTTCAGAGTTATGACGAGTTTAAATTTTATTTACCCTCGGGGCATAGCACCGCTCACTTTTACAAAATTGTATATAGCTTATGCTGTAATCAGTCAACCCAAAAATATACTGTAAAAATTTCATGAAGATCGGTTGAGTACTTTGGACGCATATAAAAGACACACATCCATTTTTACACCTACTAGTGCTACACATCTAAGGTATATTTACTTTAGTCGCGTAACGGTGGTATGTAACGGCATAGACGGATCGAGATAGATATGGACGTACGAGGTGTGTTCAAAAAGTATCGCGAATTTTGCATTTTCGCTGGTTACGTATATTCGAATTTCGAATTTTTTTGTGGCGTTATGTTGGTACTCATGTCTCTCACTTATGCCGACAAGCTCGGCCATTTTGAATGTTCAGTTAATTGTTGACAGCTGCTTTGCTTGCACGTGTTTTGGATCGTCTTCGATTTTTACGCGAAATTCGTACCAAAATTGCTCAATTGTGACCAAAAACAGCATCGCATGAACATTGCTAATGAGATGTTAAACTCTTTCCGCGACGACCCAAATTTGCTCCAGAGGGTCATAACTGGTGACGAATCGTGGGTTTATGGTTATGACGTGGAAACCAAAGCTCAATCATCTCAATGGAAGCTGCCGCACGAACCAAGACCGAAAAAAGCGCGCCAAGTTCGGTCGAATGTGAAAGTTTTGCTGACAGTTTTCTTCGATTGCAGAGGCGTGGTGCATCATGAGTTCTTGCCACAGGGAAGAACGGTCAATAAGGAATATTACCTGCAAGTTATGCGCAATTTGCGCGAAGCAATCCGCCAGAAACGCCCGGATTTGTGGAAGAACAAAAATTGGCTTTTGCACCACGATAACGCCCCTGCTCAAGCATCGTTGCTTGTTCGCGACTTTTGGCCAAAAACAACACACTAATGATGCCGCAGCCACCGTATTCCCCAAATCTGGCCCCCTGTGACTTTTTTTTGTTCCCTAAACTGAAGAGGCCCATGAAAGGACGACGGTACGCTTCTCTTGACGAGATAAAGACGGCATCGAAGGAGGAGCTGAACAAGATACAAAAAAATGATTTTTTGAAGTGCTTCGAAGATTGGAAAAACCGTTGGCACAAGTGTATAACATCTCATGGGGATTACTTTGAAGGGGACAAAATAGATATTCATGAATAAATAAATAATTTTTAAAAAAACACAAAATTCGCGATACTTTTTGAACACACCTCGTATAAGCATAAAATTTGGTGTTTACATTAATGTTAAGGCAGAAAATAAATTTTTCAAGATTTTGATTAAGTCAAATTTAGAAATAATATTAATCATGAATCAAAAACCCTTCAAGATATCGAAATTTAGTATACAAATTTATATTAATAGAAGAAATGTTCCTGAAAAAAAAATGGGCGAAATCGGTTAAGGTCCACGCCCACTTTTTTACGAAAGATTTTGAATATGTTCATAGATATATTTCATAGGCAATAACTTTGCGTATAATAGCTTTATATTATTTGTGTTTTACTTTCATAGTGTTCGTGAACGAAGAAAGTCCACAGATATAAATTTTTGAAAATGGGCGTTGCCCCGCCCCCTTTTATAGTGGATTATTCCACAAAACTTTTTATGCCATAACTCCCGAAAAAATTTATTTATCGAAACGATATTTGGCGAAAATGCTAAACATATAAAGGTAAATGTTTGTTGTAAAAATAATGGAAATCGGTCAACGGCCACGCCCAGTTTTTTAACAAAGTTCTGAAAAATTTGTTTGTGAAATGTAGGACGCGATATTTCTATAACGATGGAAACTATATCAATAAGGTATTGTATACATTATAAGCTTTTTAAGGAAAACTCGATCGCAAAAAATTTTTGTGGATTTTGGAAAGTAGGCGTGGCGCCGCCCACTTTTCAGCATAAAAATTCTTCTATTTCCAAAGGCGATTGCTTGTAGTTTCAACTAGATATTTTAATCAAAATTGGACAGCTGCTTCTGAATAGTATGTAGTATACTCCTGCCAAAAATTAGGCAAATCGGATAACACACAAATAAAATATCCGGGCAAACTTTTAATACCTCACTGCCAAAGGGGTGGTATATATCTTTTTTGAACTTCCTGCCTTCCATGACAATGAAATGTTTCTAAGTATGAGAAGAAGAAGAGATGGGCCCTTTAATAAGCATACTGAAATGATAAGGACGATGAGCTGAATCAATTAAGCCACGTCGGTCTCTCCGTCCGTCTGTCTATTTGAACGCAAATTTTTCAAACATAAAATGTGCATGTATTGGTGGGTAAGCTATTTATATAAAAATAAATTAATTTCGGCCACCGTGATGTAGCAGGTAACATCAAAAGTGGTTTGGCTAACTCTCCGAGTGTCTTTCTGACATGGAAGGCTTCTCAGAAAAACTGCATCTCCTTAGTAGATGCCTTTCGAAGTCGACAAAATTCTGTAGACCCCGCCAATTTGTAGGAAAAAATTTAAAACGGCACAAAAATTGGAAGGGAAGCTCGGCGCAAAAATCTCTTAGGAGGTTTATAATGATGTACCTGTTGTATATCGCATCATATATTTATATATTTTTTTTAATTAATTTACCCCTCAAAACTCATAACAGAATTATTTTTATTGGAAACAATCAGCTGGCTTTATAATACGAACTGAAAAGTATTAAAATAGATCTGCGTAAATTAGTATGCCATAATAGATCACTACTAGGTATATAATGTTCGGTTCCACCCGAATTTAGACTTTCTTGTTATTTATAAGATTAGTACAGGTATTTCAAGAACATTTATGGTAGCCATCAATAAAACAATGAAGTCTCTGCGAATCTGTTATTGGGATTTCCTTCTTCCTCTGCACCTGAATAAACATCGCCTGAATCGGCGTGCCTTTGCCCGTGCGCATTAAATGGCAAAGCCAGCGAAGTAATCATCAAAATTGTATTTTATTCAAGTCTGTGTAATTTTTAGACCAAGGAAAATTTATTGATTGTGCGATGCTTAGGGGTTTTTTGTCGTTTATTTTCAAGTCATTTTATGTTCGGTTTTTAAATATATAAAGTCATTAATGATATCAAGTCAGTATTTGCAAAACGAGAAACAAAAATTAAATAAAACTTTCTGTTATATATAAACAATACGTTCTAAATATTTTTGAAATAATTAGACTGAGCCTGAGCACATTTTTTTAATTTTTTTTTTTTCAAATTATATCGAAAAAATACTAACAAGTTTCAGACTTTAATATTAACTTTTTGTGTCTGGCATTGTTGGTTTAAACTGTCAAATAATTGATGTAAAAAAATTACACTGGTCCAAAATAGATCTATCCGAATAGCTGTGTTGTTTGTTTCTAATTTTTCCACATTCCGTCTATAGCAAGAATCATATAACAAATTGTAAGAGTAACCCTCTTACATAAGTAACAAGAACCGGTCTTGAACTCGAATAAGTCATTTGAATAAACTGCCTTAAGTGTTGTAGGAAATTGAATTCCCCACAAAAAATTCCTGAAATAAAATTTTACTTAGGTGAGCCGTTTCAAAGTTAACAACTTTAATATCGTTTTTAACTCAATGTAGGGAAAATTAGCGCAAATTCTGAAATTCTTGTATGGTCTAAAATCATTTGCTAAAACAGTTTTTTAAAAAGTTCCTTTTCAAAAGTAATTTACTGTTGAAATTAAAAAAAAAAATAATTTTTTATTTCTTTTATTAGAAATAAATTTTGTTCGAAATAGCTCAACCATTTTTTAGGGCCCTCAAATTTTTTGTACTCACCACTGGATGAAGCCACCCTACCTTGCTTTCCCTTTTTGCCTGCTTGGATTGAATTTCATAAAAAATTTTCCTAAGTTTAGTGGTTGCCTTACACTAATACTAGTGGTTGCTATGAAAATAGGTGAAATCGGTTACCACTCATGCCCAGTTTTGTTTGTATAAATCGAAATTCGATATCTCTGTAACTATATAAGATACTATACCAATATTTTGCAGAAATATTGAATATTCAATTAAGAAAGTTAGAGGGTGTAAACAATTTTCCGAAAAAGACGTGACAACGCAAAATTTTCGGCAGAAAAGTACTATTCCTTTCGAAGGCTATTGCTCATAACTTCATAGAGTTATTTGGGTGAAACTGGTTGAACGTCGTAATCGGCCAAAAATTAAGAAAATCTGTTGACAGCCGCGTCTCTCTGACATTCTTTAGCCTACCTCTGCAAACGATAATTCCCGTAGAAAAGCAAACACCAACTTGATTCATATAATGAAAGTAATGAAATCGGCCTATATACCGGAACTCATTGGCAACAAAACAAGAAAGAATTAAAGTTAGCTTATTTTTTAAGGAATACCACAACTTTACTCAACTACGTATATATTTTTATATTAGACATCCTTCCTCTTCTCTGATCCTGTTTACTTACAGACAGTTGTCCAGCGATGTAAAACTAACAGCCACTCCAAAATAATCATAAAAATGTGTTAAAACTCTCTTAAAACTGCCTCCATTTCGTATGGGTTATATATGTATATGATTTTGTTTATAGCATGTTTCACACATTGGCATGCCCGTGTCGCGGATGCACGTGAATTTGTAGATGTAATTACTTTCAGGTTTTAATTAAGACTTAATGAGTGCGACCAGCATTAAATCAGTTTAATGCCGGGAGGAGAGTAATGCAAAGGCAGACAAATTAAATGGTCACCCTGTAAACGAACTCACGATTATATACTGCTTTCAACGCACTTTTTTAAATTTAATACGCCTTTTGGTTATGCTATTTTATGAAACTACTCAGCATTATTTTAATTATATCTACATACCTACACATATATCTCTTTTACATACCCAACAACCAATTTTATATTTAATATTTATTTATTTATTTATTTATTTAAGTTTAAGTTCAGTCTACAGAATTTAATTCTTACAGACTAGATATAGTACGCAGTACTCAATTAAAAATAGTATACAATTTTAATTTAAATGTACTTATATTAACATTAAACTCAATAACGCTAGCATAGGTATTGCATAATCTAACGCTCCTAGCAATCGGCTCGTTCATGGCGTAATTAGTAGAGTGCATTGTGTCTACCAATAAGCGAGTATTTCTTAAGTTTCGCGGCGGGATATATAAATTGACCAAATTAGATAAGTCATCACAGTGTATGTTGTTATTAATAACATTATAGATAAAAATTATTGAGAAGCATATTCTTCTCTCATGCAGGGACTGCAAGCCCAGTAGTTTCCGTCTACCAATGTAGGAAGGGAAATCCCCTTGCCACGGTAACTTTCTTATAGCAAACTTCGTGAAAATTTTTTGAACTCTTTCGATTTTCTGTGAGTGAATTTCATAGTATGGGCACCATATTAGTGAGCAATACTCTAGGCGACTTCGGACCAGAGATATGTAGAGAGCTTTTAGAGTACAAGGATCTCTGAAATCTATCGAATTTCTTCTTATGAAGCCTATCATGGAAAACGATTTAGATACTATGAAGTCAATGTGTTGGCAGAATGTCAGCTTTGAGTCGAAGATAACACCCAAATCCTTAATTTGAGTGTTTCTAGTTAGAGCGCAATTGTCTATGTTGTAACTATGTACTATGTTGTTCGACTTTCTAGAGAAGGTGACAACACAACATTTATTGATATTTAGTTTGAGACAATTTAACGTGCACCACTGATTAAGTGAAATAAGATCATCTTGTAACCTATAACTATCGCTTGCGTCACGCACGGTGCAAAAAAGTTTTACGTCATCCGCGAACATTAGGCACTTAGCGAATTTGAGGCAATTCGGTAGATCGTTAATAAATAAAATAAAGAGCAGTGGTCCGCAGTGGGTACCCTGAGGTATACCCGACCATGCGTCGATAAAAACTCTTGAGGTTGAGTTCCCTATCTTAATAAAAAGTTTCCTGTTTGATAGAAAGCTTGCGAAGAAATTCATGAGAATGCCACTAACTCCGTAACTTCGTAACTTTTGCAAAAGAATAGTGTGACAAACCTTATCGAATGCTTTGGAGAAGTCTGTGTAAATCACATCAAGCTGTGCTTGCTTTCCGAATGCACTATATGCGTATATTCTTAGTTAATAAGTTAAGAAATTTTTAAGTCTCAAGTTGACCTCAAAAGAATTTCTATAATTGAACTCGAATTCCATATTTACAACCATATCGAAGATATGTAAAAATTATGAACTAATGCTGACAAATCGACGAAATTTACCGTATAGTATTATTTTCAAGCTTTGTAAAATTTTGGAGAATTTACTAGGGGACTATCTTAGCTAATGAATGGATACTATCGGTTACGGAGAAATCTGTTACAACCACACCCACTTTCTGTGTATTTCATCTATATGATATTTTATCTATATAGGACTGGGGTAGAGAAGAACAATTTCAAAATGTTTAAAAGTTTAATACCATAACTAGAAAAAGAATTGTTTGACTGTTTGTTGTGAATATGCTTAAAATCAGTTAAAAGCCACCCACACCCACTTTTGAAAGTAGCTCTGAAAAATTTTACTGTAAATTTTAAAGCACATTTGTGTTACTATATCTGGCATATATAAATAAGATAAGACACATGTGCTAAGATTTCGAAGCAACAGAAATATATTTTGCGGTAGTAGTCAGGGCAGGGTTTACTTTTCAGTAGCTGAAGGTAGGCATTGAAAATATACAGCTGCTATATAAAAATTAAAATTTGCCTGTTAAAAGTGTGATACCATAATAGATCCCTACAAGGTATATAGGGGGCGGTTTCAACATGAGAGTAAAGGATTTCTAAAACCTTGGAAAATTCATTTTCTTTTATAAAAAGCTCAACATTTCTTATTCATACTTTGCGTTAAGTCAAGATAATTAGAAGAAAAAAAATTTAAAAGAGGTTGGGAAAGCACTGTTTTCGGCTGGGTCGAAGGCTTTCTACCTTTCATGAAAACGCATAACGGTTTTTCGTGTCCGATCCTTGTTTACGATAAGTACAAACTATGCAAAATTTAATGGTCTTACCCTGTTAATTTTAAGATATATAGCCCCAACCCCGTTTATCGGAAAAATTAGTTGTGCGGGGCCTATTGGTCCAATCTTAATGATTTTCACTGCACACATTACTCCGCGTAAGTGACATTTGTGCCAAAAACTTTTATATGCCCCTGCCAGGTTTTGCATTTATGCGTTACGCGGTTTTACAGTGTCACCGACGATATGTAATAAGTACGGTAGCTGCAAGATTTTATGTTCCTAGCTTTTAAATTGCAATAGTATAGCCTAAAACCAGTTTATCGGAACAATTGTATGGGAGCTATTTATTGTGATGGTCCGATTTTGTTGGTTCCGAATAATGAATTTATGTTACAAAATGGTGGCGACTTTTTTACGCAGTCTTTTAAAATCAGTAGCCTCAAAACTCTCAAATTCGCGGAGATCGGAGTAACCATAAATGCTGTATCTATGTTACTTTATCCGCTTGGATCTATCTCTCTCCTTATCTACCTCCCTCTTAATCTCGATCTATCCAGCTCTATATCATACTTTCTTTCTCTCTGTCCCCTTTCTCTCTCTATCTCTGTCTATCGCTTTTAGAAGCAACCACATATTTAAGGCCTATTTAAATTTTGCAGCAATCCTTTTACTTATTAGTATAAATAAATTAATATATTTTCGAATGCACATATTAACATTCAAAAACATATGCTCGCTTGAATACTTCCAAGCTCCCTCATAAGCCATTAACCTTAACTTTCACCACAAAATGTGTCACTTTCAGCTCAATTTTGCGGTAGGAAAAGCGCCGTAATTAAGTATTTACAGATCCAGTAAATAACTACTGAAAAATTTTCATTAAATCAAAGTCGGTCTGATGGTTATGCAGCATAACTTATGCTTATAGGAAAATAATCTTTTTGCCATGAAGGACTTTTTAGCGCTGCTACGCGTTGTGTTATTGTGCCAATTCTCAGTATTCCGTTAGGTGCAGGATAATTCATTGTCCCTATTGTGACAAAAAATCCTGCAGAATGGAAGAACGACGCTTAAATAAGTATTTTTAATGCATTTATGAAGTGAAATTCAAGAGTTTTGTTGCTACTTGAATAAGGCGGTTTGTTGACACCAATTAACACATGACGTCTAAACCCTTACCTATCCTGACTGAACCTTGACATATCTTCCCACGGTATGTGGCGTGTCTCCCCATAACACCATCTATTTATCTGCTCAACTGAACCGACTCTTCTAACACCAATTTCACTCTTGTCCAACCCTATCGATGCCGCGAGGTTTCTCGGACTTCCGTTAGAAGAGCTTGATGACAATCCTAGGTAAGGAAAGTTCCCACTAGGCAGGGTGAGGCATCGCTAACACAACAACAACATATGAAGTCCACTATCGGCGCATTGGATATATGCTAGGTGGCACCATTATCACAAGGCAATTGAAGTTTGACTTCCAGTGTGCCTAGAGTGGATCAAAATTTGTGTGCCTTTAATGAAATTGAGCTTACGCAAAACTCATTACAGACGGTTTGTGTCAATGCCTCAACGCAGTAAATAATGTGAAATTACCAGCCTTTAATGACATGCGTTCTTAACCACAAACCCACCCGCCAACAGACACAACACGCACACATCGACATGACAACTAATGTTGTTACAAAAGCAATGAAATCATATTTAGTTTATGGCGTCATGCAAGTATTAAAAATGTTTATAACACAGACATATGCATGTACATGTTTGTATCTATTCACATATGCTTTTATATACATACGTATATAATTTCCACATGTCAAATATGTGTAAATATGAATTGCTACAAAATATGGTTATATCATTAGTGTTATTACAGCTAGCAAATCATGCCACTTTGCCATCACATTTGTACACTTCTACATGAGCGAGACTTTAAGAAACTTTAGCTATAACCCTACAACTGTGATGCGGTTGTACTATTACATAAATACATGCATATATACAATTTTACTCTCTTGAATTATATTAAATCCTGCTACACGTTAACATTTCCTTCTCGTTTTCCGTAAGTTTTTGTGGGGGCTTGTGGTTAACCTAAGCAATGATGAAGAACAACAAAACTTTTCTTGTAATAAATAAAAAAGCGCGTGCTACGCCAACTAATAGAAGTAGATACGTAATAGCGGGTACACAAGTGATATATATGCTTCCTGCTTTACAAACCGTATTGCGTATCGCAAGAAGTTTTATTGGTGGCAGACACACCACAGCGACTGTCCTTACTCAGGCATGCCCAACAAAAAATGTGAGAATTATATGAAGCGAAAGACACTTGTATCACGAAGTCTGAAGCTCACAGTGATACACTTGTGTTCTACTTTTCTTGTACGAGTATTAAAGATGATTTTGTGGCGATGAAGCCATCGGAAAAGATAGATAACTTATATATGGCAAAATTTACGATTTACCTAGTATTTAATGACAAATTTGATTTTTAGCGATTTCGAGATATATGAATAGTAATTAAACAATATCAAACCCAGTCTTGCTTTCAGGTTCTGTGTGACCCACACTTAATTTTTGTTTAAGAAAATGTTGCTCATACGCCACGGTGCTCGAGTATCCTTTTTTGTAAATTTTTACTTATTGGAAGAATTTTCGAGCTCTAAATAGTGTCGATATTTCCTGAGCATGATTTCAAACTGAAGTCGAAATATCGACAATATTTTAATTAAGAGAATATATTGTATAATACTAAAATATTTTTTTTTTTTGGGTTTTTATTATACATTTATGTTTAGATGGCCTAGACCTTAAGAATTCTTCCAACAACTTTTTAAAGGCCAAATAAGACTAAAGAAACCATTTTTACTTATTTAATACAAAAAAGGATTTTGAATAACTAAAGTACGTTCACTTGTTGTCCTTATTCTGCTCCACTTTCCATGAAACATGCATATCAGTTGCATCGGGGTATAAAATTATTGTAAAATTTATAAATAAATGTGTTTCAAGTGTATGTAGCTGTATATTTCCATAGATTGGTACGTAAAACATGCTGATTCTGTGCAAAACTTTATTGCCAACGTCTTCTTCTTGCTTGTGTTCACAATTTACTGGCATCATCAACAACATCAGACACTTATACGCCCCGTTGGCCATGGCACATGTTCACTTATGACGTAAAGTTCACTGTGGCCAATGAGCTTATGATAGCCATAAGTTTTCCCTTTTAAGATTGTACTTATCGAAACATCCTGCACACACATATCTATGCATACTTTATGCTTGCCACCAAATGTAGGCTTGTTGAGCTAATACTTATGCCAGCACACATTTTCTTTCCGTGTAGGCGCCCAACAGACAGTTCTTTCCAGCCATCTTAGTTGCTTCTTGTTTTCTTTTACGTTTAGATTAGAAATTGTGATAATCGCGTGCATAGAAATCCATCAAATTTCGTTGCATATGCTTGGAGGCAATCCACGTTTCGCGCGTGTTTTGTCTTTTGCTATAACGGATGTATGTAAATATTTATGTTTGTGTACAATGTGTTGTGTTTCAACATATTCCGACTTGAAGGGTTGCGTTGGTATCCATGCGAATAAATGAATAATTTTAATAATATAAATTTATGCTTCTTCTGGTGTTATGACTTTGCTCCTCTTGAATATTTTATCGAGTCCTTAGTGGAACTTAAGTCTAACACTTTAATAGACTTTATCACATTAATCTCTCCTATGCTACTTACCCGCAACAATGCCAGAATACTTAGGTGCATGCTTAAGGTTCATTTGCTTGGCATTGCAGACACGTCCAATGGTACTTTGTCATTGATATGCTTATACATCCGTACATAAGTAGTGGAACATAGAATATGCATACTTTAAAGGAAAATAGTGAACTTTAATATGATTTGAGTACAAATATTTTTGTTAGATCTTCAAGTTGCTGACCAGAATCGTAGCATACTACATATGCATGTACCCAATACGCATAAAGGATTTGCCAATTCGAAAATTTTTGCCAATCCTACTCGTATTTGAGACGACGACTTCCTCGAAGGACTCAGTTTACCAACTAAAACTTAATTTTTAGTTAAGCAAAAATGGAAGTCCGTAAAATTAACGTCAAAAATCTGCCTCGAATTCAAACAATATCAATCTTGTGTTTATTGGGTATTTATCCATACTTATGAAAATACATATACTTAAGTACATCCACTTTCAGTCTGTTTCGAGCTTATGACACTTCTCTTTGCTTTTCATGAATTCGTTACGCTTAACTTTTGGCCATTAACCAGCAATTTAGTAAATTAGTCAAACATATGTGCATGTCATTAAAGAAATAGTATGTTAACGAACCAACCAACCAACCACGATCCAGCAAAATAAGTGATTTTCACTACCGTCATTTAGAAAAGAACAAACTTTCTCATTTGCACAGAAGGAATTTCATCCAGGATAACTGCGGAGTTGGGTACTTGTGTCCTTGTTTATAACAGGGCTGAAATGAAGGAATGGCCCCGTTTTAGATACCCTTTAAATATTAATTTTCAATAGCAGATTGTTCAGCTCTTTGAGATTTTCATGTCATTCTAATGTATATAATGATTTTAATTGGACTTCAGGCCAACACTTACATATATAGCGAAAGGCAATTTTTATACCTAGTAGTGCTACGCACACAAGGTATATTAACTTTAGTCGCCTAACGGCACGTACGTAACGGCATAAACGGATCGAGATAGATATATACTTCTATATATCAAAATGTTCAGGACGAAAAGAGAAATTGATTAAGCCATGTCCGTCCGTCCGTCCGTCTGTGAACACGATAACTTGAGTAAATTTTGAGATATCTTCATGAAATTTGGTATGCAGGTTCCTTAGCACTCATCTCAGAGCGCTATTTAAAATGGGCGAAATCGTACGATAGCCACGCCCACTTTTTATATATAGAATATTTTCGAAAACACAATACACTCAGTACACAATACACCTATACGGATAAAATTTGGTGACTACATTGAGATTGAGGCATAAATAAAATTTTTCAAGAAAATTTTGAAAATGGGTGTGGCACCGCCCACTTTTGATTAAGTCAAATTTAGAAACAATATTAATCATAAATCAAAAACCGTTCAAGATATCGAAACGAAATTCAGCATTCAGGTTTCCAGGTATGCAAGGAATGTTCCAGGAAAAAATCAGCGGGATCGATTAAGGTCCACACCCACTTTTATATGAAAGATTTTGAAGAGGATCGTAAATATATTAGACAGAAAATAACTTCTCGTAAAATAGCTTTGCGTCATTTATATTTCACTTTTAAAGTTTCCGTAAACAAAGAAGTCCAAAAACTAAAAATTTTCGAAAATGGGCGTGGCCCCGCCTCTTTTATAGTGGACTATTTCACAAAACTTTTTATGCCATAACTCCGCCAAAAATTGATTTGTCGAAACGAAATTTGGTGATACTGTTCTATATATAAAGCTTGCTGTTTTCTGTAAAAATGGGCGAAATCGGTTAATGTCCACGCCTAGTTTTTTAACATAGTTCTGAAAAATTTTTTTGTAAAATTTAAAAAGCGATATTTCTACGAATCGTTTATGTCTGGAAACTCACGGAACCCGATTTTTGTGCACCGAACAAGGACTTTACTATTTTTAATGTAATAACCTGTTTGTCAGATACATTGTCATTGCAAGGCGATCTAAATAAGCTATCAGATTGGAGTATGAGAAATAAACTGTCGCTCAACATAAAGAAATGCTTCCAAAAGACTTTTGCTAAAATTGTAAATCCAATTGTCACTAATTACATTATTTCTAACACCTACCTATCTAACGTACATGAATATCTGGATTTAGGTGTGGTTTTTGACTCAGGCTTCAACTTTGTCAATCACATCAATCATATTTTACCTAAGGGAAATTCTAAC
Source organism: Merzomyia westermanni (assembly GCA_949987695.1). NCBI lineage: Eukaryota > Metazoa > Arthropoda > Insecta > Diptera > Tephritidae > Merzomyia > Merzomyia westermanni. The sequence continues at coordinate 53,902,602 of OX465288.1, forward strand.
TTGGGCTTCTTGCGTCGTTATGCGCGTAATTTTAAAGACCCATACACTAGAAAATCACTCTACAATTGCTTAGTAAGATCAAAGTTAGAATATGCCTTAGTAATCTGGAACCCTATTTATTTTTTACATTTCGACAGGATCGAAAGAATTCAACGCCGATTTACCCGGTTTTCTCTACAACCTCTATATTTTGATGAGCCATTCCCATCGTATGAGGCCTGTTGCCTTTTAATTAACCTTAAATCGCTTAAGTCAAGGCGCATAATGCACTCTCTCATGTTTGTTTATGATATAATTTCTGGCATGATAAATTGTCCTAACCTTTTCGAGCAAATTGGCTTTAATGTACTCCAAAGGGTCCTACGTACTAAACTTCCGTTTAATGTTAAAACGCTTAGATCTAACTATTTATTGTTTGCACCCATTGCAAGGTCGCTTATGGAATTCAATCGAATTTTTACAACTCTCGATCTAGATTTTGCTCAGTCCAAAACCATATTTTTGGCTAAATTACAATCAATTTATTTTTAAGTGTTATTAAGTTTTATCTTTAAGAAAATTTGTATTTCTAGTCTGTAAGGTTTTGTAACCATTGACTGAATAAAATGAAAATGAAATGAAATGAAATGAAATTTCTAGGTTGACATTATCTTATGTGTCAGCGCTGCTTTCTAAAGTAAAAATTATCTTCATTGTTTAACACCTGTAGATGGCAAAAGTGACATGGCCTTTACAGCCTAGTCAATTACTTTGCTGTTTCTAAGCAAGGCCTTGGGAACGAAGCTCTATTTCTACTTAAAAGGGGTAACTGTGTGTTGGCGCAAATTCGAAAACTCTAATTTAGATATGTATGTCAGCCAACACTTACTCGTAGGCTGAGCTTTTAAGATTGCGTAAGGCTTTCTTACTAGGCATGCACTTCACTAAAAGAATTATGCTCTATGATTTTCTAAAGAAAAATTATTTCCCAATAATCTGTGATTGTTACTCAACGGGTAAGATTTAAATTCAGTTACAAAAAAGAAAACGAAAAAGTTCCAGTATTTCATAATCACGAATTTCATCAACGGATTTCAATACATTACAATGCTTTTTTAGTTGACAATGTCAATTCGTTCTTTCTTGTACTTTCTTCTTCACCAGTTGCATATTTTCAAACTAACCAATTATATAAAAGCTTTGGAATTTCAAGTTTGTCTTTTGTAGTCGTCATTTTATTATGTGCTTCGTACAAAATATGGTTATACATTTCTTTATAACTTAGAAAATTTTTATTTCAACTTTGCATTAGTGATAAAATATTCAAAACACTTTTAACCCAAAACCAAGAATAAGCAGGGATATTTATTTAACAACAGAAAGCTTCACATCCCACACAGCTTCGGTGGTAAAAACACATTTCAGGTAATGATCTTCTATTCATGTCCACTTTAGTAAGCGCAGCTGGTGTTTAATGCCAAACACCCCAAGGATACACAAATGAGAATCGGGGAAAAAAGCAAATCTAACAAAATTTTAAAGAATGTAAACAGATTTAAAATGGAATACCTGAGTGTGGAGTGGCAAAAAATCGCAGAGAAATATTGCTCCTTGTACAAAATGTTGTATTTTACTTTAACGGTAAACAAGTGCTGAATTTTTTATAAGAATTTGGGAAAAACTGAGCAGCTTGGCAACAACAAGAGTTAATTTTACATACACATACCCGCACTTATTTGAAGCGAACTAGAAACTATAGCTAAATCTAGACAAGCAACTGAATATACAGGGTGGCTAATGAAAGCCGCTACCAAAAAAAAATTAAATAACTTTTTTTCTATTTAATGAATCTGGTTAATTTTTTTTTTATTTTGCAGATTGACTTTTACATTTAACAAAAATGGATAATTGGGACACTGAAACAAGAATTTGGATTGTCCGCCGCTATCACGCACTGGAGTCCGTAGTTTCGGTTCAAAGAGAGTATAGGCGCACGTTTGGCGGCAATCCTCCGAGCAGATGGACCATAATAAGACTTGTAAACAATTTTGCCGAGCATGGGACAGTCAACAGAAGACCTTACCATCGAAACCCTTCAGTTCGAACAGAGGAAACAATCGCTGCTGTAGCTGCTGCCATACAAAACAATCCACGTGTTTCGACAAGAAGCTTATCTGCTCAAATGGGTGTAAGCAGACAGTCATTACAGTCAATTATGCACAAAGATTTGGACTTATTCCCATATAAAATTCAAATGGCCAACAAACTGAACGCTGCAGACTTGCCGATTCGCTTGGAATTTTGCCAGAAGATGCTTCAAATAGTGGAAGAGGATGGAAACATGTCGAACTGTCTTTTCATGTCTGACGAGGCCCATTTCGATTTAAACGGCAACATAAACAAACAAAATTGTCGAATATGGAGTGCTTCCAACCCACAGATACTCCATGAGACGGAATTGCATCCACTTCGTGTCACAGTGTGGTGTGCAGTTTCATCACGCTGCATTGTCGGGCCCTACTTCTTCGAAGAAAACGGTCACACCGTTACGGTTACTGGAGACGGTTACTTGAGCATGTTGAGAGAGTTTTTCTATCCAGAATTACGCCGAATGAGAATTTCTTTCAACTCTGTGTGGTTCCAGCAAGATGGTGCAGCTCCTCATATAGCCCAACCTGTTATGACAGAATTGCGACGAAAATTTCCCAATAAGCTGATATCCAGAAACTCCACATTCCGTTGGCCACCCAGGTCGCCTGACCTTACTGCAGCTGACTTTTTCTTGTGGGGTTATTGCAAACAGGAAGTCTTCAAAGCAAAACCTACAAATTTGAATGAACTAAGGCAATCCATTCGAGAAACAATTGCGGCTATTCCTGTCTCAACTCTCCAAGCAGTAATGAACAACTTTTTGGTAAGATGCCGCACATGCATCGACGAGCAGGGGGGGCATTTAAATTCCACTATTTTTAAAACTAATTAAGCTATATTTAATAAAATTTAATGAGCTTTAACATGAATAAAAGCAAAATGAATTCCATACACTGAAAAAAAAATTATTTGAGTTTCTTAATGTAGCAAAATTCATCAGCCACCCTGTACATTAGGGTTGTTACGGAGGAAAGGCACTTTCGACTCGTTTTTAACGCGGACTTGAAACTTCTGTTTTGATTGATTTGAGGCTGTGTCGGCACATATTTATGTACGTTTTGTTATCAGCAAGGATTTTCGAAGTGACTCGTACAACTACGCTGCCAAGATGTGCTACATTAGTAGTTTTGTCCGAACTAACAAAAAAAGGACCCTAAAACGTCAAGGTATAATAGTTATTTGAAAAATACTGCTGCAAAACCCATTTAAGCATGCATTTACGTCTCAAATTAAGAAATCTTAAAACAATTTGAAGAGCGAACAAATCTGAATGTTATGTGTGAAACATTTTCATCAAAGCAAAAATTTAATGGAGATTTTAACAAAATATTCTAAACTTTCTTTAAGAAGTGTAGGTATTAGACATGTCATTTTCAATCATGTTTCAGCGACTAGACTTCATAGTAATAGTAAATAGTAATAGAGAAAGAGGGAAACTATCAATTGTTTTTTATTAGGAGATAGGTGCGCCTATCGATGGCTTGCCACATCCATTTCCAACTGGAGTTTACATTATTCCTGCAGTTTATGAAATGTATAGATTGTGCATTGTGGAAGATGATTTGCATAGCATATTTTTAGGCGCAAAAACATTCTAAGGTGTAATTGGATGGCTAACGTGGCCAATTTGCAATCCCAAATGTTTGAATGCACAAAACTTTATTTATATATTTATGTATCTAGTATCTGTTTACAATTCCTACAGAACAAATTTTGCAAAATCTAGTTTTTGTTGCTTTAACGCTCTTTTGCACCACACCTAGCCTACAGGAATAGAGAGTTTTATATTCACATATGCTTCTGAAAAAGCCGCAGATCAATAGCAGAGATATGAAAATGGAAAAGAATTTGTTTCTCCCTGGAATAACATTAAATTTCCTTGTTTATTGATGAAAAGCAACATTCATTTCAAGAGCGTGCTCCACTTTCCTAACAATACTAAATTCAGCTACCGACAGCTTTTTTTGTTATATTTTGTTAACACGTTTTGCTAGATACCACAATACAAATTCTATGAATTTGCATGTTTCTACTTTCTAGGAATACTTTTCAAAGACTTAAAAAAATACTATGAAATCTATTTGTTGATGAATGGATACATCAAGGGTAAAATATCATAAATATATTAATTCCTTGTAGTTTTTTAAACTGGTTAAATATCTACTGCCATAATTACTAGTACCTTAATGCGGATGACTTGTATTTTACAAAAGAACCTGAAAACGTTGTGGCAGGTAACTCCTAAAACTAGAATCCAGAAAACAAACAGTTTTCGCATTGTCATTCAATTTTCCGAAAAGAATTTTACTTAATACCCGATTCTCTTATAAAAATTTCGGGTATCGTTTCGACTTTTCTTATCTTTCCTATTTTACCCTCAGTTAAGCCTGTACACAACCTGTCCTTTTGAATAGAATCCCTTCTTTTCCCGGCACGCTGTAATTCTACAACATGCGTCTACTACTCAGATACATCGTTCAGTCAAAGATTGGTCAATGGAATCCAAAGCGAGTGCAGTCTACGGTGCATAGAAGGAGGTTTATATTTCGGCTAATACAAGACCACGGTCTTTTAGTTGATATTGCAATATAGTGACAGTGCTCACATCTAGGAAGCTGGAGCTAATGCTGCGCTCGATCAAGTGATTAATTTGGTGCCTAGTTTTTTTAACAGTGGCGGCGAAAACAGTCAGCCTTTTTCGGTCTTGTCAAGTCTGAATATTTAAAATTTTAGACGAAGCGTACCTTCAGCAGGATCTATTTTTTTAATTTCATGGCGGGTCAGAAAATAGAAAACGTTTTCAAATTGCATGCCCCTAAAACCTACCGCACAATCTTGAATACAGGATTAAGAAAGCTTACACATTTATATAGCAAGTCAATTTCAACTTCTGAACTTCTTTCCAAATTCAGTACACCCTTAAGCCGAATACCGCTATCCTAAGTGTGCGACCAAGGATCCTTTGGTAATGGGCATGCTCGTACGGCTGTGGTTAAGTAGTTAGAGGTATAGCCACACCCCATTGTTATTGTCTAAAAATAAGATTATTTATTATTTTAAATGGGGGGGAACAAACCAACATTACAACTTAGACTGTACGTAGTAAACACAAAATTAATTATTATCTTCTTCATTTGCGTCATGGATTTTTCATGTTGGATATGGAAATCTCATTTATGTTGCTGCCACTGCAGCTAATGCTAGCGGCAGCCTAGTCCTTCTTAGTTAATGAATGTGTTTTTGTTTGAGTAAAATGCACCCATATTTCGAGAGCATTATGTCGCAAACAAAAAAGTTTATCTCATTGTACATACGTACATATGTATCATTATATGTTGTACGTAATGAGAATTCATGTGCATTTTGATGGTGGGCTTAACAAAGCTAATGTGTTTAATGTAGCAGCAGTTACAAACTTTATCTTATACCTTCAAAAATGAAGCAAATCCAGAATGAATCCAGAATGAATCCGAGATGAGTCGCAAAGGTGCATGTGAATAATGACAATTTTTACGTCTTTACATGGGTTGAAATGATCCCTTTTGTTTGAGCATGTCGCATTAAGAGACTAATTGTACTCTTTTAAACCTCAACCCATTGACATTTCCACTTTCTTCCCCTACGCTTACGCCCAGACAAGTCTATTATCTGATCCTATAAGTATGCCACCCAAATTAAAACTGTCTTATCGAAACTATGTGCATAACGGGCTAGGTGGGGTCAATTAATATTTTGTTATGTAAAGAATTTATTATGAAAATGCTTAGCTCAATGACCAATAGCACACAATTTAACAAAAATATTATTTTCGGTATCACTATTACTGTGAATAACTTGAGTTATCGTCATTTTCCTAGGATTTATCTTCCTAGTAACCCGTTCTTGTCAATATTTTCGTTTTTGCGGCCGGATTTACTTTGCAAGAATGCAAGCCAAATAAAAAAAAATTTACCGTAGTATGGCTAAAACCGTAACAATTAAAGTGAGCTCAAAAGATTCACAAATACCCACGTATAGTGGACAACCCTGGAGTGAATTGACATTCCGTGAAAAATAGTCACAGCATATCAAAATAAAACAAACAATTATCAGTTATAGTTCGCCGTAGTAGTTTGTAAGCATATTTTCTAGGGTTGACCGTTTTTAAAGAAAGTACCATATTTATTTGAATGCAAGCTCTCCGACAGACGTTGTTCTGTCAAACATTTAATTGTTTTAATTTTAACAAGTATGCTCTCTCATCTGCTCATCTTCACCTTTTCGTGCCTTTTCCTCTTCCTCTCATATTTCTCCTCCCTTTACTCTCTCATATCCTCTTCAGTTTCATTTGCTCCTTTTCCTACTCTTCCGCCTCTTCCTCGTCCTTTTTTTTCTTCACTTACTGTATCTCTAAACCTTTTTATCAATTTTGCTGATTTTTTTGACTATTACATTTGCTCATCCTATTCCTTCCCATTTCTCCATCTTTATATTCCTACTCATCTTCTTATGAGAAAGCTATTTGTTGCGGAGATAAAGCCATCGAATCTGGACATACTTTTGCACAGATACAGAGCAGATTTGAGATAGTATCCCATTCAAAGCGCCTTCCATTTTATTCATTTTTTTTTACTTTATGTATGTAAATAAGTTTAAAAGCAGTAAAAACACGTCATAATTAGCATAAGGAAGCGCTCAGTTACGCTGCATTACCCACACTAGTTTGCACAAACAAATTAAAGTTGGGGTTAACTTTTGTTGTTTATGGGAACATATATACGAAGGTCTCGCCATACTTGTAGTCATTGCTGACATCATTGTTGTTTGTGTTTTTGCCGCATTTCGCAATGTTGATTTTAATTTTGATTTGTGTTTTAATTGGTGCGCGTTGTGGTGCGATACGCTCATCAACCACATAGCAATTTTGCTGCAGTGGCTGTAGTTTTCCAAAATGGAATTTATAATCTTCCACCAAATTGCAATCAACAACGAATCGCAGACAGCCAACAGCAAAATCTACAGTTACTATTCAATCTTGGTTGAATTAAATTTCTCTTTTCTCTGAACTCTTTGTAGTGTTTAATAAGCGAATAATCCCAACTGATTTGTGACTTCTTTACTTGTTTAGTGAAAAACATTATATTTAACATTACAAAAAATTACCTCATCGTGCAGATTTGGTCATCCACGTGGTATGATAGGTATTTAAATTACAACAAAATAAGTAAGAATTATACTAAATGAAAAGATTCATAAATAAAAAACTAAAAAAAAAAATTACTTAAAAATATGTAAAACATGCAAATAAATAAAAAAATATTTAAGTTAAAAAAATAGTTTCAGTGAACCTGCCAGAATTGCGTTTTTAATTATTTATTTACTCGTGAAACGCAACTCATTAGCATAATGTGCGGTTAATACCATTGCCTTCCACCCCTAACACCATACACCGATCATGCAGCTTTGGTTACCAGCTTGGCTGCTACTGCTATTATGCTTTACTAGCGTAAAATTCAGAATTATTTAACTTTGCTTAAGTAAATGTAAATTCAAGTGGCTTGGCAGTAGTGGCATGCTGTAAGCAATACCGTTTTATGGTCCTTGTTCAGCCGGTCGACAGTAAATAATCTCCATCGTCAGTGGCTCAAAACAGCGGCTTTGCCACATTCCACTGCTTTATTGTCGTTTTTGTTGTTACTGTGTTTCGGCCTTTCTTTTCTTTTCGCTACGCAACTTTGGTTGATGGAAATGTGGCAGCTGTAACATAGCAACGGATATCACGCGACTCGGTAGAAATAAAT